>JASDDO010000018.1:17014195-19414195 GCA_030015575.1 Agapanthus africanus
TGTATGTGCCGGTCAAAAGACTAACGCTTCGTATTTTTTCGATGATCGTTGCTTTCCATCCATATCTTCATAGCAAAAAGTGTACACGTATCAAATTTCGTGCAATTTTGCTACCTTTAGAACGTTGATTTGGAGACGGAAAATGGGCTATTGCCCGCGCTCCTTAAACCTGCAAACATCTGGTTGACAACTAAGATGTATATCGATGTGGATTTTGACCCATCTTCTCTCATAGGTTAGCTGACCTCCACATTCCTCTATTGATTTAACTCTGATTTTTTTTTTGGTCGAGTTTATTTCGTTTGATTTTCGCCAAGTTGTATATATGGCTTTTTATAAAGTGTTTGTTGCATAAAAATATTTTGTAGTTTGCTTTCAGGGCACTTATACCCTTTCAAAGCTTATTAGCACAACACCTCCACATGTCTCTAAAAGAAATAACGTAATTTGATATTTCTTTCCAAGCAGTCCAATACATAAGAAAAATGGCTGTCTAATTCAGCTTTGAAACGTGTTTTTGTGTTGTTTATGATAAGAGCTATGCGTGCTTTGGGTTTTGAACTATGAGCAATAGCGTGTGTATATGCTAGCAAGTAATTTATTAAAAGGTATAAGTGTTGCACATGGTAAACTACATGGATGTTTGATGCAATCAACCCTTTTATATATGCCACTAAATTGTAGCGAAGCATGTGAAGCACGGCGTTATAATCTCCCAACAGCCCGGTTTTATGCGAGAATTATGATTATGATAGATCATTACTTTCTTAAGACAAGTTATGCTTCTATATTTGTGTAAGGGCCCCTTGCTAGCATAATACCTTTTTGTTGATTTTTTTGCATGCGTGATGCATGTGATTAAGATTAATATTTTGATACACTATTTTGTGTGTGAGAGAGAGAAATAGGAGGGATGAGAAATATAATGGTTGAGATTAAGAACCCCAATTTAGAATTTTAAATAATAAGAGAAGCAACGAATTGTGGATGATTTGGAATTTTGAATGGCTAAGGTATATTAGAGTTCATTTGAGAATTGCACTAATTTCTTATATTTCTTTTTCACCGCATCCTTTTACTTTGCATTATAATAACAAATGTATTGTTCTAATCGATCATCAAAAAATAAATTAATTTGCGAAGGCAACAAAAAATAAGTACATTCTTCTTGTTGAAAGTAATTAAAATAAAACCCATATGATGGACTATCAACAAAAGAAATACGTGGGTATAAAATATAAAATGGATCGCACCTCAACAAGGCTTAGTCTTACCGTTGGAACCCACTTGTCATTAAAACCTATGTGTAAAAGCCATCACCCCTCCAACTCTTCTCTAACCTTAAATTCCACTCTACTTTAAAAATAGCTTTAACATGGCATCAGAGCCAATGGCTCGATCCAAACTCGACTCAACAATGCTGCCAAGTGTTGTGCTTTCCACGAGTGATGGTTGCACTTGAGGGGGTGTGGTGGGGGGAGGGGTTGAAAGTAAAAAATACAAAACCAAATGATGGGACTATTGACATCAGAAACACATGGGTATAAAATATAAAATGGGACACACTTAAATAAGGCCCGAGTCTTATTGTTGGAACCCACTTATCATTAAAAGCTTATGTGTAAAAACTCATCACTTCTGTAACTTTTCTTTAATTTTAAACTCTACTCTATTTTAAAAATAACTTTAACGTTTCTTACTAGCGCAATTAACAATGATTAAAAAATAACGCTTAATGTGTAAAAGGAATTTTTAAAAAAATTGTTGGTAAAATATTTATTTGAAAACATTTTGTTGATTGGTAACTGTCTTATTGATATATTATTTTTCCTTGGATAGGTGTCTAATTCCTGCTATCAGGATATGAATGGTGTGCGAGGTAATTAATATTGATTCGATATTATTTTATTCTTATAGTCTTTGGTTTTCTTATCGCCTCCATAACTTGCTATTTTCATATATAACCCTCCCCATTCATTCTTTTCGTCTTTTTTTAAAGACAACCTGTGTTGTGCGAGGTAAATATATGACAATAAGTAAATGGGTTTTTACTCATGTTAGTTATTAATTCTAAAGCCTCCTCTTTCTCCGTCTCCAATCCTTTCTCGAGCATTTAAAATCCAACTCAAGTAAGTGCCTTTGTAAATCGGGAAAAGAAAAAACATTAAATCTAACTTTAAAAATTTGATTTTCAGGACTATAAGAATATCGGAGAAACATTAGCCAAGAGGCTGCATATGCAAAACACTAACGTATCTAAAGGGCACAGAAACCGAGTGGTATATTTATTTTAAAATCACCCAAAATTCATTGTTTTACTTTGATATTCGACCCTTCCAATTTAGTCCTTCAACCTTTACTCCAACAAAAAACCAAAACTTCCTTTGTCCACATCACTAACGCCAAATCGCAAACCGAAAAGCCCTGGAGGCAGTTTGTTACAACCCGGGCCCACAAAAATTTCAAGGCTAAATTGCAGAAAACCCCCTCATTTCACTTAAACAGCATAAAATTACCCATGAAAGATACCCATCAATTAAAATAGCAATTAAGATCGGTCTACATAACAACATAAAAATTAGGGATGCACACAAAGCGGATTCGGAACATATATATAGGTGTTATCATTTCCATATCCAGCAGCAGTAGATAGATTTTTAGATATCACACACCAGTAAGTAACGAATATTGCAGATAGAAATCGGTTACGAATACGGAGTTTCATTGGTCTCCGTTTATATAAGTTTAGGAGCATTTTGTTAAAAACCCTAACTCTGACCCGAATCCGAAACAAGACCGAGCCCCAGGTTCCAACCGCTGCAAGTGTCCGAAGCAAGTGCCGCACCCTTTGGATTAAATAATTAAAAGAATTTGATTAGAATTAAATTAATAATTTTATTGAATCTCATTCTTCCCCTTTAAAATCGCATCGCCCCCCGCTCCCCATGCAACACCACATCCTCTCTCTCTAAGAACTCACTTTCTCTCTCATCACCAACAAACCCTAACCCTAGGAACATCATCGAGTGAAAAAGTTGGTATCTTTGCTTGTGATTTTGTTGCAATGGCGATGCCAGTGAGTGCTCCGGTGGCGCTTTATGTCGGAGAGCTTCATCAGGACGTGACGGATGGTGTTCTGTTCGAGCATTTCTTGAAGGTGGGGGGAGTTCTGTCCGTTAAAATCTGTAGGGATTCCATCACTGGGAGATCACTCGGTTACGGTTACGCCAATTACGTCACTCTTCAGGATGGTAATTTCTTCTTCTTTTCCCCCCCTTTTTGAATCGATATGTTTGGATGTTGATCGGTTTTAGATTAAATGGGCGATTTTGATTTAAATATGTTTTTGTGGGAATTTTTTTTGGGTAATTTGTTCGAAGTTAATTTCGGCAAATGTTTCGTCAACCTACCGATATTAATTTGATCGTACATTGTTTAGATTAATTTTTCTCTACAAGATTTTATCCGTTTCTGATCGGAAAATTATTAATTTAATCATTTTTTGTTCTTTTTTCAATTTGTAGATGGGATTATTTCGAATCGATTTGTCCTATAGGTTGATTGGTTTAGGATTAGATAGCTGATTTAATTTTTTGGTAATAATTTCGTCCTTTTTGGAATAATTTTGAGCATACATTGTTCAAATGAATCTTCTTTAAAATATTATATTCTACATTTTTGTATGGTTTTAGGTTTCTGATTGGTTGAATTGAAGGTTCAGGATTTAGATAGTAGAGTTTAATTTTATATTGGGTTGTTAGTTGCTTCCTGACCGTTTCCCATTTATTGCCATTTTTTTGTGAATCGCAGGAATTTTTTGTAATTTTTTTTGGTATTTAGATTAAGTTTGATCGTACATTGTTGATTAGAAAACCCCCCCTCCCCCCACACCAAATTGTTGAAGTTTTACCAATTTTCTCCCCCAAGTTGTTGAGATGAGACGAGCCTTTTCTTCGACATTTTATTGCGACTGATATATAGTTTAATTTCCTTTTACTGGTGTACCATATGTAGCCTCATCAGCCCTCCAGAAGTTGAATCACAGTCTCTTGTTTGGCAAACCTATAAGAGTAATGTGGTCACATCGGGACCCAGATGCTAGGAACAGTGGGATCGGAAACATTTTTGTGAAGGTAAATATAAGAATTGATGTCATATGTTTTCTTCTATCGAATATATCTTGTTTCAAACATCATTAGAATTCACGTCTTGTATAATAATTGCAGAATCTAAGCGACTCTATCGATAGTGTGAAGCTTCATGAAATGTTCTCGAAATGTGGGACGATTGCATCTTGCAAGGTTGTTTTTGAAGATGGGAAGAGCAAGGGGCATGGGTTTGTTCAGTTTGACTCTCAAGAATCGGCGAATTCTGCCATTGAAAACCTCAATGGTATTACGATTGAAGGCAAACCAATGTATGCACTTAAATTAAATGTATCCTAAATCAAGTTATTATATAGTTAGTACCCATCCTAATATCGGTTATTCTCTGTATAAATTGGTTCATTGCAGTTATGTTGGCCACTTTATAAGGAGGAGTGAACGAGCACTATCAAACCCGGAAGCTACCTATACTAACCTCTACTTGAAGAATCTGGAGCAGGACATAACAGAAGAACTTATTGAGCTTAAATTCTCTGAGTTTGGTAAAATCTCCAATGTGAAAATTGCAAAGGATGCTGATGGTAACTCTAAGGGCTTCGGGTTTGTCAACTTTGAAAATCCAGATAGTGCCAAAAGGGCAATTGAAATAATGAATGGCCTTCCAATTGGTAAGTCAAAACAGTGCATGCATGCATCTTAATCAAAACACAAAAGGCAAAAGGATTTTGTGAAGTCAATTTGTCCTTAATTGTTTATAAATTGTTATTATCTAGGTTCGAAGACTCTCTATGTGGCAAGGGCTCAGAAGAAAGCAGAGCGACAACAAATTCTGCGGCGTCTTTATGAGGAAAGACGCAATGAGCAAATGATGAGAACTATGGTAATTTATTTTGTAATGTTCTTAGAAAAGTTATTAGTAATTTCTCATGCATTCCTGCTTAATGAACGCAATAAGCAAATGATGAGATTATGGTAGTTTATTTTGTACCTTAATTCATAGAAAAGTTTGCTGTAGATTCTCATGAATTCTTGCTTAATGAACCCTTTCTCACCATTGCCAGGCTTCAAATCTCTATGTTAAGAACATCGATGATGGTGTTGACGAGGATGTTCTGCGAGAACATTTCAGCCAGTGTGGCACTACAACTTCTGTAAAAATCATGCGTGATGAGAAAGGGGTTAACAGAGGATTTGGGTTCGTATCCTTTAGTGCTCCTGAAGAAGCCAGCAACGCTGTAAACACCTTACATGGTAGTTTAAATTCTTCTGCCCAGTTGTGTTACGATTTTCCATTTATGTCATGTAGTTAAACAAAGTGTTGTAAAACAAGGTTTAAAATGCTTATTAATTGGCACTTGAATAGGAACCATTCATTTATTTGGACGGTGGAGATGCATTTGTGTCTTTAATCCTTCTTAACTTAAGAGGCTCGGTCTCACCAAATATTGCGAGATCCCATTAAGTTTCTTCATTCAATTTTTTCCTTTCCGATCAACTCCTCCTAAACTCTCTTTTGGTTCTTTATTTAAGTTTCGCATATACTTTGTTTCATTAAGTTGCTTTGGAATGTAGGGGGAACTTTCCAACATTTTTAATTAAGAAAAGTGCGCCCTGGAGATCTATTTTTAGTAACGATCAATAAATCTGTGTGTTAGTAGAGGTTGTGGGTTAAATCCTATCTTTGTTAGTTGTTGTGGTTGTACGTTAGCTTGGACATATGGATATAATTGATCTTGAGCTATTTTAACGGCTTTTGAATCTAGGCATCAAATTCCTCTACACAACCATGACTATGGTTTTTCTAGCGCTTTTTAGTTGTGTTTAGAATTAGAAAAAAATTGCTAAGTAAATAGTATGTTTCATCCCACTTAGGCTTGGAGCTATATATTTGGAATGGAATTATGAAACCAAATAATTAATTAAATCTTACATGCAAAGTTTTTGTAATGGATACATGTAGGGCTCTCAAAAACAGGAATGCCCAGTATCAATGAATAAATCTGATTGTTATCTTTTCAATCAATGGCGAGACCAAGACATATCAAGTTATCAACCCACATGCGTTTTCTCCGTCCAAAAAAAGTTAACGGCTCCTATTTAGGAATTGGCCTCTCCATTAATTGGAGAGGGATAGAATTCATATCCACGTAATATAGGCTCAAAGTCCTCCTTTCCCATTACATAATGTATATACATATTGTAATTGATGTCTATATAATTCCGCAAAATCCGATTATACAATGTATAAACCTTTATGCATATGCAGTGGCCAAATAAAAGAGAATGAATGTGTTTTTTACAGCATTGGTTGAACTCTAATGCGAACTTCATGCAGGACACATGTTCCATGGGAAGCCTTTATACGTTGCGATTGCCCAAAGGAAGGAGGATAGACAAGCTCAATTGCAGATGCAATTTGCTCAGCGCATGGCAACATTAGCAGGAACACCACCTGCTGTTATCCCTGCAGGGTACATGAGTCCTCCTCTATATTACTCCCCTCCTGGTGTTGTCCCACAATTTCCTGCCAGGCAGGGGCTTATTTATCCGCCATATGGGCTAAGACCGGGGTGGAGGCCAAGCACATTCATTCCTCCAACAAGGCCAGCTTATCAACCAATGCCTCTTCCGGTGGTGAGCACAGTCATTTAAAAAAAAGATTTTTTGGGAATTATATGCAGTGACATGATGCAATCAACAATAAGCAACTTTACAACTATGGTTTAGTGGAATTTGCTTTGCATGTTATTCAAGAACCTTATATGGCATCAGGTGGCCACTTTTGGGATCCGGCCTTGGCCATCTCAGTGCTATCAGCAGTTCGAATTGAAGATATTGGATCTCATGTCATTTAGCAAGAAAACAAAATAAAAAATCATGAAATATTTTAATGCATAGTAAAAGCGAATATAAACAATTTGGCAGATTCTTTTGCAATTAGTTATATCTAAAATGGTTGCTTTAATTCTTGGTAAAAATTGCTATAATATATTTTTTAGAAATTAATGATGTCAAATATCCTGAAACCTAATATTATATAAATAACCCCACTAACCAACCTACTTATAAAATTAATACTAGAACCTTACTAATTAAATGGTAAATCCAATATAATTCAGTATTGCATCTTTTCGATATCAAAACTTGGACGGTCATTTTCTGAATTGGAATTGGCCATCTCGGAACGGGATTGGCCGAGATTTCAAACCATAAAAAGTAAAGCTCAGTATACACTTGTATATACTTGCAGCTTCCCAATGCTCCTAGGCACAGGCAGAATAGGGGCCGAATGAATGGACATATGCTTCCTCAGGCAGCGCAACCTATTCCTTATATTCCACATTTGCAGCAACCTAACCATTCTTTGAACTCGTACAAAGATTCAAATGGTTACCAAGTAAGTAATCTTATTTATCTAAATGTTTCCAGTAATGATGAAAATGATACTAACTATACTGTAGTCTGTGCTTTATGTAGCATGCTTATGCAGAAATATCATAAATTATCATGAATGCATTTTGTTACTTTATGCTATTCCTGCAGTTAGGACATTGTAAAAACTATTTTTGAAAGCGGCAAAATTTAGAACACTAATCCTGTAAAGTGTTGAAAGATCTTTTTTTATTTAAAATAAATCTTTAAAGATCTTTTCTATCACTCTTTAAAGTTCTTAGTGCATGCTATATAAACTTGAATATAAGGTAATCGAATATTCGAATGTATTTTTGATCTAGCCTTGTTGTCATATTCCTGAAAAGTTTCCCCTCCCCTTCTAAAAGGGTAGAGGATATTTAATAGTTGGAAAACCAAATCTATATTGTCTATTGGCAATGTGACGATATGTGCTGAAAGATATATATTTAAAGAGTAAACGGAACCTCAGGTGCCACAAGAGGAAGTTTCCCCCTATGACATCGAAAAAAGTCGCCCTTTCCACCGTTGATGTAACGGTTTTCCGATAGTATGAAGTGTCAAATTTTTTCGACGCCATAGGACTGATCCAAGGAATGATTAAGATGTGGTCGGGTGGCTTGGTGAGGACTAGCTGTACATGAACAAGCCGCACTACCACTGGTTAAGAGAAAAAGGAATAGGGAGGAGGAAGGTAACTTGTTTAATGAGTTGAAAAGTGCTTCATTGACAGACAAGGGATGAGAAGATTCTATGGGGGGCTTTCCGAGTTCTATGAGGGTTTTCTACATGGGAGCTCGACAAGGTTTTCTAGATGGTATAATTACATATAGAAAAAGAAAAGTGGGGGTAATTAGGTACCTGCCCATTCCCCCCATTAATGGACCGCAATTTTTTTTGCCCAGGAGGTATTTGAGGAACTGCCGACTTGAGAATGCTAAAAGGGAACCTACTTGATAATTGCAATACAATTTTTTACTGATTAGAAAAGAGATAAAACACAACTGATAAAAGATCAGATTACTATCTAGTCATCCCTAACAATTAATTTCAAACCAAATCTGGTAAAACACCCATTACCTTCGAAATCCTTTTCCATTAGTGTGTGTATGTGTCTACACACACACAACACACACACACACATGGGTACACCCCCACCCTCACCCTCTCTCTCTCTCACACACACACACACACATACATATTGATCCACATTTTAGATATACATACATTCATACATGTGTGTACATGTATATATACATCTATACATATACATAGGTAGTATACATACAAAAACATATGAGGATGTGGAGTATAATTGTATATAGTGGTACTTTAGGACATTTTCAAAAGTGGCGGTAAAAAAGTCAATCATCCGTTGATTTCTTGACGATCAGCTTTGGCCATATTTTTTTTCTCTTTTTTTTGCCACAATATTGATCTTTATGGTTTAGACTATGGATCAATGTTGAAAATAGCGATAACATAAAGCGTAGCACTCCGCCACTAAATAGGAAAAGATGTAAATAGCAAAACGTATAGCGTAAGCTATGAAGTTTATTAATATGTTAATTTAAAATATAAATATAGTTATACTAATATAAAAAATATTTAAATTACTTCAAGCAAAATAATATGAACAAATAACTTAAGTATTTGGAATGTTATATACATTGATGCCCTCAGGTACCCTCGAAAGAGGTTGGGATGGCCTTAGAGGCCGACATACGATAAGGCCTTTGATGGTGATGGTCTTGATTGGCAAGATAGATTTAGGGGAGAGAAGGGGAAAGAGATGACCCTACATGAACGATTTGAGTTTTGAATGCTTTTGTTTATCGGTTTAAGGGATTTGGGTCGGATTTCTTTTTAAAATACCCGTTAAAAACCCGATGCGCAGCGTAAGCTATTTATAAAAATAGCGTAAGCTATGTATTTGCGCTATGTGCAGTGCTACGTAGCGCGCAATTTATGCTACGTAGCATGCTATTTTCAACTATGATTGTTGACTTTTAGGACCACCACTTTAGGAAATATCTTAAACTGCCGCTTTTTTACTCCTAATATTCTAAAATATGGCTAGATAACAAATATATGACCGGTTTATTGTAATTTTGGAAATATATAGAGTTGAGGCTTAAAGCAGAATATGAAATAACTAGTTAATTATGTAATTTTGGAAATATATAGAGTTGAGGCTTAAAGTAGAATTTGAAATAACTAGTTAATTATGTTTTCTCTCTTTCTAGATCTCTCTTGGCTATGCAATTAATGTTGTGGAACTAGCTAAATATTTTCTCTTATATCAGTGACTTTAATGATAAAAATGTAGACTATAATTTAATTAAATAGCATACAAATTTACATTTTTTAAAAATAGAAAAGCGTTTCTTATAATTGAATATAGTTTCTTTGGCCTCTTCAATAATTTTATTATTCTAAATAGTCTCTTAAAATTAGGAAAACTTTTGAATAAATAGTAAAAGTAACTATTCTTTTTTGTTGCAACAGCGACCGGGACAAAGCAAATATATGCCAAACGGGCGCCAGAACATGAGCAATGGATCAGTAGTAATGTCTGCTTCAATTTTGCAAGGCGGCACCGAGATGCTCAGCAGCATGCTGGCTGCTGCCGCTCCTCCACAGCAGAAGCAGATGCTAGGCGAGCGTCTCTTTCCCCTTGTTCAGAACCTTCAGGTATTTGTTTCTGTAATAACCATTTTTAGTTTCTCTGCACGCGCAAGATAAACTTTTGGAGTTTCTTGTTAATAGAAGGTTGTTCCTCTAAACATGGCATTTGCATTTAAATTTTTTTTTTGAAGGAGTGCCAAAACGACATCTAAATAAATGTCCTCATGGCATTCAAAATATGCGTGCTAAATTAAATTGTAAATTCCAAGATGATAAACTCCAGCTGTTTTGTTGGGGCTAATAGCACAAAACAACCCTGTAGTTTCTATATAGCACCCCCCCCCCCTCATGTAATTTATTAGTGCAAACACCCGCCTCTTTTCATCAACCAAGAAAGACCAAGATGACCCAAGCTCCAGTTTTGGAACTCCTTGATTTTGAGAAAATCTTTGAGGTGTCTTGTGATGTATCTCATGTGGGAGTTGGCGCAGTCTTAAGTCAAGAAACCCGTTGCATTCTAAAGCAAAAAGTGAAATGATGCCAAACGGAAATTCGAAACATATGACGTGGAGTTCTACGCTATAGTACAAGCTCTACGCCATTGGCGTTATTACTTGTTGCATCGGGAATTCATATCTGACCATGAAGCCTGGCCCTACAACGAAGTGAGCGCTAGCGCGAAAGCCGTTGTGCGGTAGCACATCCGTTCCCTCGAAGGAACACTCAAATTTTACTATAAATAACTCAATAAAGTTCTGTGCTCTCGGTTGAGATTGAACTAAGATATACATCATGTGCCCTTGTTGCAGCCTGATCTTGCTGCTAAAATCACTGGAATGCTGTTGGAGATGGACAATTCAGAATTGCTGCTGCTGCTTGAATCACCCGAGTCATTGGCTGCCAAGGTGGATGAAGCTGTTCATGTGCTCGAGCTCTCGAAAACAAAAGCAGGTGCTGCTGGTGGTAGTCAAGAGTCTGTTCACCCCAACAGTTTCTTATCCGCGGAAGTTACCGTTAGTTGAGATGCTGGCATTCTTTTAGTCCTGAATCATCATTATTATTGGTTTGCATTATTAGGGCATATGACTTTTGGTTTGCGGGATTTTCCAAAGCTTTCGTTTCTTTAGGACATCTGACAATTTTAGCTCCAGACTTTCATTTGACAGTATACTAACCTCATAGGCATTTTTTTTAATATTGACATGAAGATTGGACCTTTATTTGAGTTTGATGTTTGTTTTTTCTATAATTGTTTTAGTATGTTTTTTCCCCTAACCTTTTTGTTATTTATGTGACACATCATCTGATCTTTGGCCGTGCATATGTCCACACACATATAAATAAACTGAAGTAAGTTACTTCTTGCATTCTTTTAATCTAAATGAGTATGGTTTTTTTTTAAATCAACCCTGAAGGATTGAACTTGCGACCTCTCTCACGTTGGAGAGAAAATTTGTACCACCCGAGAAGCCCAGTTGGATGTAACACGAATATTGTTGCATTAGAAAAAGAAAAATTTATTTGTCCAGGTAGGATCCGCTAGTATGAACAAGTTATTGCTGTTCATTTAAAAAGCCTCAGACCACAGGATATGCAAATGTCGAGACATAAAATCAGTGAAAGTCTTCTGCCCAAAGACACAAAATAAAAACCTTGACCAATTATCATTCAAGTCAAAGCTGGCACCTCACCACTCACAGCGCAATGCGTTCAATTCTCAGATTCAACAATCAATCACGGACCGAATTATTCTCGTCTTTCCACAGCTCCAACGCGTTCAATTCTCAGATTCAACAATCAATCACGGACCCAATTATTCTCTTGTCTTTCGCTATCATTTCTTTCACCAAGCAATCATTCATAAATTACAAGTTGCATTTCACTGGAATGCAAAAGAAAACCTCACTCCTCTCACAACTGCATTCTGGTTTCGTAAACCCTAATTGAAATCGTAGCCCACATCATGGATCAAAAAATGCCAAACCTGTGAGCACTCCTTGGTTTAACCTAACACTCACCGTTGCATATCTAATAGTAGGGATAGCAGCAGGGGACTTCGAATACATTACAATCTGAATATTGTTTTAACTAAGCGGTAAACATAATATTATTATTTACTTACATTCCTCTGTTTTCTTCTCATCCTCAACATTCTTCTTATCACCACCACCGCCATTGATTCTCTCCATTGCCACCCCATTCTCTCCAACCTCCACTGCTTCAGCTCTAAACTTTGCATAGATATCACTTTTGTAGAAATTCCAACTTCTCCAAACCAAGATCAAAGAAACAAGAACCCCAACAGCCGTGGCTGCAGTGATTATAAGGAAAGATTGCTTGAAGCAATTCACACCCAAACATGTCGATTCGCTCTTCCCATGGTTCTGCTTCGCCGCTTCTTGATCGTATAGCTTCCCGGTAATCTTCACATTCAGTATATAAGCCCCGATCGGGCTGGCCACCGCGCCGAAATTATACAAAGTCGAGTAGTATTTCAGCCCGAAAATCTCCGAGATTATCGCGAAAAGCAATGGCCATTGCGCCCCGAAACAGAAGCCGATGATCACCGAAGAGACGTATAGAGAGTTAGGGACACCGAAGGCGATTAGGAGATGCCCGACGCAAGATAGGAGGAGGACTATAGTGAGCATTAGAGGTCGAGGGAACTTGTATTTTGTGAGCAGGATTTCTGACAAGAACCCGGCGGCGACTCTTCCCGCGTAATTCCAGATACTAATTAGAGAGACGAAGGTGCCGATGCTTTTCGTCGGGTATCCTAACGACTGCCCGATTTGCCCCATGTTGTCGATTGCGGTTAAGGTCCCCCCGATGCCGCAAATTGTTGCTATGAATAGCACCATCATGTCGATGCTCGCTAGCGCTTGCAGGATTGAGTAGTCTTCGCCTCTGTCGGGGGCCATGAAGACTCTCGACCAGCACGACCTTGCCTTATCTTGAGCAGCAGCAGCAGCAGCAGCAGCAGTAGTAATAGGAGGAGGAGGAGGAAGAGGGATTTGCGATACGATGATTGGTTTGTTAGGCTTCTCGACGTTTACCGAGACGGTGGAAGAGTTAATTTTCTCAAGAAGCTCTCTCTTGGCTCTCCGGACGCGAAGCTCCTCTTTAATGACGACCCCGATCGGCAGGAAGAGCAGGAACACGACGACGGCCATGTTGGCGCTGTACTCGGGGTGCATGAAGGTCACCTTCTTCTGGACGATGATCATCAACATCAAGTAACACGCAAGGGCTATGGATATATAGAGGAAGCAGAAGAAGGGCTTCGTGTTCTCCTTGGCCTGCGTCTTGACGACGTCCATGATCCTGATGGTGTGCACGAACACGATGGATATGGCCGCGGGGAGCCACGCGATGAGAAGCACCAGCGACTTGGAGTCGTCGCCGTATATGGCGAGGTACAGCTGGTTGAAAATGGCTCCACTCAATCCGACGTAACCCTTAAGCAGGCCGAGTATGATCCCGCGGCTGTCGGGGAAGTTCTTGACGCACGTAACGAGGGCCCCGGTGTTGGCGAAGGACTGAGAGTTGGCGCCGATGCAAATGTAGAGGCACATCTGCCAGACGGGGGGACGCGCGATCTTTCCGGAGATGGCGAGGAAGATCATGAGGTATCCGAATAGATTCATGGCGGCGCCCATGGATAACACCACCCACGGGGGTGTTACCTCGTTTATGAGGCCGGAGAGGATGCCTACGTTGGCGCCCAGGTCCTTGAAGAAGCTGAGGGTGTTTAGGGTCTGTTGGTTGTAGTTCAAGGAGGTCTTTATGTCCTTGGAGTAGATGCTGAAGATGTAGGTGGCCCCCGCGGCCGACATTATCAGGAAGGAGGCGAACACCATGAACCATCGCCCACGGACCACCTGGACCGCCAAGCCGAATGTTTCGGTGGCCATACTGCCGCCGCCACCAGCATTAGGAACGTTGCTCATATAAACCATCGAAAGACTCTTGGTTTTATTGAGGGAGGGGAGGACACAATATTGCTGTGTTAAAAGTGGGAGGAGAGGGTGTGGACATATATAGAGAGAGAGCGGGGGCGACTCATGTGTTGACTTGTACGTGTGTGTGTGAGGGGTGGTGAGAGGATGAGTAGATTTATGTGAACATTTTATTTTAGTGGATAAATTTGAGTCTATAAAGTTTTATTTGAATCTCTCTTCTTAAATAGGTATTATATATTTATATATCTCTAAAATAGGAGGCGGGCGGCGGAAATCTCTCACTTATTTTATGATTGTATATTAGTAATTTTTATTATGTTGAGAAATTGAAATATAAAATCTGTATGTATTTTCTTTATCTCTGCGGTTATCTCTATTATTATAGGCAAAAGGAAGACGGTCAATTAATTTCGAAATTGATTGTTGATGTGGCTTTTTAATTTTTGAGAGAAATCAAACAAGAAAAAACATCATTGTTTTGTGTGCAATGCACATAATTAAATGCCACGTCATTATTATGTTAGAAGTGCGGTGCGAATAATTAAATTGCCACGTCATTATTATTTTAGAAGTATGATGCACATAGTTATTAAAAACTCACGTGTAAATACACTAGTTATTATAGCGGAAAAGGATGGAGATCTATGATTTTGAAATCAATTTGGTGATGTGGCGTTCTTATTTTGTAAGAGAAATCAAATGAAAAACTCTAAAAAGTCAAATCATGTTCCATAGCTGTAACTATCAAATTTAGTGGATGAAATTTATTTTCCTTTTTCTTTCTCCTAATAAAACTATTCTCAATAACTCTCTCTTTAGAGACACCATTCCCATTATCTAAATTAACTAATTTGGTCTCTAAAAAATCTCTCTTGTGAACCATGCACACCAGATACATGGCAGCATTTTTTTAGTTTTATATTCTTATAATGGACTATCATGCCCACTTTTTTCTGTATAAGGTGTAAAATGAAATGTATACAAAATTTAGGGATAAGGATGAAAAATGGAATTTGATTTTAGGTCCTTTTCCTTTTCTGAGCAAACGCATTACGTATCTTTTTGGAGTAATGCATCAGGCATGGTACCGGATTCGTTGCAGTACAGCAGATTCCCTGATTTTGCGTTCTCACTCTTTTTGCTTTTTGGGTGAAGGATAAATAGCAGGAAACACCTCTTACTTTTCCCGAATTGCACTCTCGACCATGTGATCTTTTTATTATCCCGAATTGCGGCAAAAACACTCTCGGCTACCGGATAAGAGGTTCTGGGTTTGAATCCCTCCATTTGTAATGGCAGAGGAAACTTTTCGACCAAATATATGAAGCAATTCCCAACTAACTTAGGGGTCCCCCAAAATGCTTACAGACTGTTGCAACAAAAAAGAAAGAAAGAAAAAAAATCAAAACATTGTCTCATCGATGAATCATAATTAATATTTTAGTTCATAAACATAAAAAAGTGAATACCGGGACAAAGTAGAGGTTATATAAATTAGAGAGTGTTCTGCTAATCGGGCAAAAGTAAATCGGGCAAAAGTAAAGGATTTATAGCAATGCTCCTAGGCTTGGGAGCATGCAACAATAAACCACATAGTGCTTTCATGTCTCTTTTTTATAATTTTAATTAACAAATTTTATTGCATCCTTCTGTTGTCTTTAGATGATGTAGATGCCTCACAAAACTACAATCAAATGGTGAATTATTATTGAAAGTTGCTTGGTTGTTTGGTAGTTCGAGGATTTTAAATTTTTTCTATTTTCTTGCTTGCTGTTCCATACATTGTAAGTTGTATCGTCCAAAACTAGCTATTTTTAAATCTCTGGAAAATCTCATCACCAAAATTATATATTTTATAGAGGGTCAAAAAATTAAAGAATAATCACGCATGCAATCAGTAAGTATTACATGAACTATCACTCCCGTGGAACTATCACTCCAATGACTTGAATTAGGACACATTTACCTTGTGTCACCTTATCAATAATCAACTCGATATTCCACATAGAAATTTATCAGGATGGCAAAATGAAGGAAGAAATGTACGCCTTAGAAACAAACAAAAGCCTTTCCAAAAAATAAATAATCTGATACCTTTTATTGATGACCTATATTTTCTAGAATCACCAAATTAATTCTATTTCTATCAGTGCAAAAGCTATCTATAATCAATTTTTCAAAATATAAATCTCCCTCATCTTTTTTCTATCACTTTTCGAACCTACCCACCACATCATCATCATCATTTAAGATTTTAAACTGGCATTTTTAAAATCAACTACACTATTCCTAATGTCTATTTTTTTCACATGAGCGCATCACATGTGCAAGAAATAGTTGTATATGAACCTCAAGACACTCAAATGTTAAAATAACCGGATCAATTAGCTAATTAAGTATTATTAAGTGTTCAGAAAGAAACATAAGGAGTGATCAACAACATAACTAAACCAATTTTACGCATACTCTTCATCATTTGATGATGAAACATTTTTTTTTGGGTCATAATGAAACACGACAAACACAATTAATGTTGCATCAAAAGAGTAGTGCATAAACAAAATGAGGTTCCTCCTTGGATTCAACCTGGTAAACTTCTTTGTAACGGCTCTATTATTGGACTAAACATGCACTACTACAGACTAGAGCAATTTGTAAAATTTTATTACATGAACTTTTTCAAAATTATGTCGCCGAAAACATCATGGAAAGAAATGGTTGGCAGTTGATGATGCTCACAAGTGGTGTCTTCTCAGATTACGACACGTGGCGGATGACGTGTCCCGAAGGCTGCGGGGGTGGAATAAATGAGTTGCATTATGAGAATTTCTCGGGACTTCGTCTCGAGAAACGTGTGCGACCTTCTAGGGGACCTTCCTGAATACATTCCACCTTCACCTAGGAAACTACCAACAGCTCATCTCTGAGCTATCTCAGTCTCCTTGCTCGTCTCCGAGCTCCTGACATGCCGAGCTTCCTCGGCCTCCCGGCTCGTCTCCGAGCTCCTGACATGCCGAGCTTCCTCGGCCTCCCTCGATCAACCAAGAGCGCGGATCCCATGCGCCCCGCAACGGCTCCACGTATATCACCAAGACGAGATATCCGCCTCCCCACGATCTGCGTCCCACACCAGCACATCCCCCCCATTAATGGGCATATCCCCCCATTAATGAGCGCATCCCGCCATTCAAGACGAGGATAACGCTGGGACATAACAGACGGGGGTGATCTCGCACCTGCTCGCTCCACGTGACCCCTATATAAACCTCTCTCTCAGACGACTCAGGTAACTCGAATTTATCCCAATACGCCGCAACTCTGCATCTATTCCTCGGGTCTAACTTGATCGTCGGAGGGTCCTACGGTGGTCACCCACCCCGGGACTTCTTTGCAGGTAGCCCGGCATTCAACATCAACCCATTGAGATCCACACTCAACAACTCCAAATCAAATCTCAGCTGTTGATCTGAAGGAGACCCCAGCCTCCATCAGTTGGCGCAGTTTGTAGGAATGAAAGACCTTTTTGTTCCACCACAAAAGTTGATCTTCCGCTCTCGACCTAATGGCGAGCGATGACAACAACGATCCAAATACGAGCCGCCACAACGGAGGCGGGAGCGGTTCGCCTCCCCCTCCTAATGCCATCCATGCCTTGTCCTCCCGGATAGACAGGCTCACGACGCTGGTGGATGTCCTCGTTCGCGTTCAAGCGGCGGGCCCTACCCACCAGACTGTGGCTCCCTCTTCCCGGGACGCCGACGTCCGCCGAAGGACGGACGGGCACACTCAAGCTCTCGATCTCCCTCACCCTCATCAAAGCGTCACCGAGCGCCGGCGGGCCGACTTCGGCCACCTTAACCCACACTCGGCGATTGATTCCATGACCCGCTGGGCGCCGGACAGCTCCACGCCGCGGTTCCAGGGAAGACCGGGTTGTCACTCCAATGCCCGTCGCACGTTCTCTCCCTCTGAGGGGGTGTCGGTCAGCTCGCCTGCTTCCAGGCATGATCGACGCCCCCACTCTCGCCGGGGTCGCGCGAACGACGAGCGCAGGGACTACTCGAGAAGGGTCTCGTCCGAGAATTTGAGACACCTGATAGAGTGAAATCGAAGCCATACCTTGGCATAAACCCGGAACGGGGGTAGCCACCACTCCGACTGTGCGGAATCCTCGGATTACTACCACCGACTCGAAGCCCTCAAGAAGAAAATCGAGGGAATACGCCGGGACGGCCACACGTCCGGCGAAGGGGGCCGATACTCCGCCGATTCACTGAAGAAGCACTTTACAGAAGAGCTGCTGGCCGAGCATAAGGAACAAGCCGCCAAAAGTGTCCCTCTTCGACGGGAAATTCGACCCGAAGGACCACCTCGACGCGTTTACGGTGGGCATGAGCTTCCAGGATAACTCTGACGTAGCCCAATGCCAAGCTTTCCCCACCACCCTGATCCAGGCTGGCCGTGACTGGTTTCGAGGACTTATGCCACGCTCCATCTCGACCTTCGACGAGCTGGCCTCCCAATTCTTTGGACATTTCGTCGGGAATTGACGACAGAAGAGGACGGTTAACTACCTGTTCACTATCAAGAGCGGAGAAAAAGAATCCTTCAAAGGATATGTCACCTGCTTCTACAACGCGCTCATCGAGATTCCATAGCACCGCGATGAAACAGTCATCACCGCGCTAAGGTCGGGTCTTAGGCACAAAGAGTGGCTCCGCTCTATTGCATTAGCGCAACCTAAGACCATGGCCGAGGTGAAAGCCTGGATCGAGCGAGAAATCGAACTCGAGTCCGAGGTGAACTCAAACCTGTCCCGAGCTAACCAGCCAGACAGAAAGAAAAAGGACAGGGAGGAGAAGAAGAAGGTCGACCGTTCGAAACCTTACTCCCCGAGGTTTCAGGAGTATACTCCCTGAACATCTCTCAGACCGAGCTGCTGGAGGAAGCTAAGGGTGAGAGATTCTTTAAGCTCCCGCGGGTCCCCCAAAGGGCAGGCAAACGCCTCTGCGGCCCATACCGCGCCTTCCACAGGATGCAGGGCTACCCGACCAAGAACTGCAAACAACTCCATGACTATATCGAGGAGTTGATCCGCTCAGGCCACCTGGCGAAATACCTGAGGAACAAGCGACAGGCGGAGCGGGAGAAAAATGATCAACCCCTTCCCGGGGAACTAACGATCGGCCACATCATGGCCGTTACCTCGGATCAAGTTCGGAAAGATGGGGGAGACCGTCGCCCTCGACCTTACGACGCTAAAAAGCTCAAGTTGTATAAATAAGAAAAATAAAAAAAATGTGTACTTTCTTTTGGAATAATATAATTCATGTTGGCGTTTAGTCATGTCCATAGAATGTACGAAGAGAAAAGAAAAAGAGACAACAAACTACTGCCAAAAACATTGTTTATTTATTGATTAAAGGGTATTATGGGCTCCTCAGCCTTACAACAATTACAATAGAGGGGGGCAGGGATCAAGGAAGCACTGCTGATGGTACTTCGAGGAAATCTCCTACAGCCGAGCCCCAGCTTCCTCCACCCGCTCCCTCTGACGGTGCCCGCAGACCCTAGATGCCACGGAAGCGCTGGGGACCCCATCCGCACGACCGGAGGCAACGATCAACCTTTTTTGAAAACACTCCAGAAGAAGACCCACTGACCGCTCATGTCTTCTCTGCGAGATCAGGCCGAGGTGGTAGAGCGTGTGCACCTTGTCAAGCGCATCGTCCCTCAGCTACGGAGACAGGACGTTGTGCAGACTCTGGGACATCCTCCAGATTGCATAAAGAAGCACTTGGAGGAGAGCATATCGCCGGGGAAGTAGGCGACCAATTTTGGCCCTCCATGCGGTCTATCACCGCCTCGTACGTCTGCTCGGAGCGATCAAGGCAGTAAGTCGTCACGAGAGATGATTGTTGGGGTAAAAATTTATACCCCGGTTGACCGAGTCAAAGTCAGGGTCAACCCCCAAGCCCAGGTCAAGCGAGCCCATGCCAAAGTCGAGCCCGCGGCCACCCTCCCCCATGCTAACAATAAAATCATGTAATAAGTAATTTTTATGTAATTTTTTATGCATGAATGTATGCAAAATGGGCATAAAGCCAATTTTTTGTAAGCCCATGGCTTATGTGCAAAAATGAAATGGCACATGAGCCATGGGATAGGCAAAATGCCATTTTGTGAAGCCCAAGAGGCTATATGTAAATATGTAAGCCTATAAAAGGCAATATGATGAATAAAAAAAAAGACTTTTCATTCTCTCAAAAACTTAGGGTTTGTATTTCTTCCCTTTTTCTGAAGGTCTCAAACCTTCTTCTTTCTTCTGAATTAATCAAGAGTTTTACTCTTCCTTTTCAAAAACAAAATAGTTTTTCACCACCAAACCCACAAAGGGGAACTTGGATCTGTCTTTAGATCCCAAAAAGGAGAGATTTTGAGATCTCACATCTCTTGATCTTCAAGATCCAGCCAACAGAAGAGGAAGAAGAAGAACCCCTTTCACTAAACCCAAAAAAAAAACACACTCAGGAGTCCAACTTCTCTCTGATTTCTCTTCCGAGAAATTTTTAAAGGCTAAAAGCCTCTTTTTCTCGCCGGCGCTCAAGCGCAGAGCGCCCGCATGCCGACACGTGGCATGCTTGCGCTCAAGCGCTCAGCACTCGAGCGCAAAGCGCCCACGTGCCGACACGTGGCTCGCTGGCGCTCAAGCGCAAGCGCTCGAGCGCAAGTCGCCCCGGTGCCGACACGTGGCGCGCTTGCGTTCAAGCGCAAGCGCTCGAGTTCAAACGCAAGCGCTCGAGCGCAAGTTGCCCTGGTGCCGACACGTGGCGCGCTTACGCTCCAGCTCAAGCGCAAGTCGCCCCCGTGCCGACACGTGGCGCGCTTGCGTTCAAGCGCAAGCGCTCGAGCGCAAGTCGCCCCGGTACCGACACGTGGCGCGCTTGCGCTCAAGCGTAGAGCGCCCATGTACCGACACGTGGCGCGCTTGCGCTCAAGCGCCCAGCACTCAAGCACAGAGCGCCCATATGCCGACACGTGTCACTCTGGTGCCTGAGCGCACAGCACCTAGGCGCACAGCGCCCAAGGTGCTGCCCCCACGCATCCTTTGGATGCCTTTTCCCCCTCTTTTTTTCTTATATATATATATGTATACATATGTGCATACACACATACTCCACGACACTGTCCTGTTAGAAAAAAATTTCTAACGGGGCGCTGTCCCGCACCCCGCAAGGGGGCTGCTGGCCCCCTTGACCCCCAGCCCGCTATCCGGGTAGCGGGACCCCCGTAAAAACTCTGCGTGGCTCCTGATATATTTAAACCCCCCTCCAAAACAAAACACACGTACACTGCACATTGAGTTCGCATGACCAGTTTAACCCGTTATTCGGAGGTTCCCTCGCCCCAAATGCGAGGGGTAATTAACGGCAGCTTAGTCCGCGGCTGCCGGAGATTCGGATCTCCACAATCATTAAACCCCAGCCTACCCTAGGCAGGGGGAATCTGTAGTACGCCTGACAAGCGCGTGCGCATTCCCATCTCAATGGGGTGACGAAAAACACCCTACAATGATCTCCCTGATGAGGAATATACGCCCAGACATCTTCGAAGGAACGCAAGATTGAGAGGAAACCAACGCCTCCTCAAGGATGCATCTTCGGTATTTATAGCCTCTACAAAATCTTCCAAAGGCCAAAATTTACTCATACAGTGACGCGAATCACGGGATGTCTCAAATTCCCGATATAGAACTGCCACGTGTCGGCCATGCCGGCCTTCACGAGCGCCTATACGGGCCTCGGAAGGTTGAATGGTGCCCTCACTCCCGCCTATACGGGCCTCGGAAGGTTGAACGACGACAACACTCCCGCCTATACGGATCGCAGAAGGTTAAACGACGCCTCCACGAAGGCGCAAAGGAGTCTCTAAAGTCCTCCTCTCGAGGCCACCGAGCAGCTTCCTGCTTAGTCATCCACCAGCGGGTAGCTTCCTGTCCAACTACGCTGTAGATCGAAGCCCTCCTCTCGAGGACACCGAGCAGCTTCGTGCTCAGTCCATCACTAGCGGGTAGCTTCCTGCCCAACAATGCTAAGGATCCAAAACCCTCCTCGCGAGGCGACCGAGTAGCTTCCTGCTCGGTCATCCACCAGCGGGTAGCTTCCTGCCCAACTACGCTGTGGATCGAAGCCTTCCTTACGAGGCGGCCGAGCAGCTTCCTGCTCGGTCTATCTGCAGCGGAAAGCTTCCTGCCTAACTACGCTGTGGATCGAAGCCCTCCTCGCGAGGCCACCGAGCAGCTTCCTGCTCGGTCCATCCCTAGCGGGTAGCCTCCTGCCCATCAACGCTAAGGATCTAAAGCCCTTATCATGAGGCCGCCGAGCAATCTCTTACTGGCCCATCTGCAGCGGGTAGCTTCCTGCCCATCAACGCTGCGGATCCAAATCTCTCTTCGCGAGGCGATCAAGTAGCTTCCTGCTCGGTCATCCAACAGCGGGTAGCTTCCTGCCCAACTACGCTGCGGATCCAAAGCCCTCATCGCGAGGCGACTGAGTAGCTTCCTGCTCGGTCATCCACCAGCGGGTAGCTTCCTGCCCAACTACACTGTGGATCGAAGCCCTCCTCTCGAGGCCACCGAGCAGCTTCCTGCTCGGTCCATCCCTAGCGGGTAGTTTCCTGTCCAACAACGCTAAGGATCCAAAGCCTTTCTCGTGAGGCGACCGAGTAGCTTCCTGCTCGGTCATCCACCAGCGGGTAGCTTCCAGCCCAACTACGTTGTGGATCGAAGACCTCCTCACGAGGCGGCCGAGCAGCTTCATGCTTGGTCCATCTGCAGCGGGTACCTTCTTGCCCAACTACGCTGTGAATCGAAGCCCTCATCACGAGGCTGTCGAGCAATCTCCTGCTGGCCCATCTGCAGCGGGTAGCTTCCTGCCCATCAACGCTGCGGATCCAAAGCCCTCCTCGCGAGGCGACTGAGTAGCTTCTTGCTCGGTCATCCACCAGCGGGTATCTTCCTGCCAAACTACGTTGTGGATCGAAGCCCTTCTCTCGAGACCACCGAGCAGCTTCCTTCTCGGTCCATCCCTAGCAGGTAGCTTCCTGCCCAACAATGCTAAGGATTTAAATCCCTCATCATGAGGCGGCCGAGTAGTTTCCTGCTCGGTCCATCCGCAGCGGGTGGCTTCCCGCCCAACAACACTGTGGATCAAAGCCCTCACCACGAGGCGGCTGAGTAGAAAGGAAGATACCGACCTTCCTACACTTGGCCGCAACGCACGATAGTCACCTCAACTCCGAGGAAAAAAAAGGTACCGACCTTCCGACACTTGGCTATCGTTCAACTCTGGTACTTGCAAGACAGAAGACCTACAAGCTAACAATACTTGCAGAATGAAAATTCAAACAAAAGTATACAAGCTAAAGGCACTTGCATAGTGAGCAAACATTTGGACAATGAAGAAAAAGAGAGGCTCAAAATTATTTATGATAAAAAAATAAGAACAAGGTATTCTGGGCTTCCCAGCCTTACAAAATTGCCCAGAGGCTTACAATATTTTGGAAAGAAAAACAAAAATGCCTGAGGGAAGAAAGCTCAGGCCGCAGGCTCCGCCAGGATCTCGCCCTGCTCGACGCCGCCCTCGGGGGCCGGAGCTTCGGTCTCTGGGACAGATTCGCCCCCGGCGGCTACCTCGGCACCAACCCACTGCGACGCATCCTCGGAGAGAGGGTACTGGATCCGGAGCTCACTATCGACGAACTCTGGCATCAATGCCTTGACGGCGTCGAGAGCCTGGTGCCAAACGATGGCCGAGGATTCGGCAAGGACAGCGTAGAACTGGTCGGGCGCCTTATACTTCTCCACGGCCTCCACAGCCCGGGTCTCGGCGAGCTTCACCGCCTCGAGCGCTACTCGAACGTCCTTCTTAAGGGTGTCCCTCGACTTCTTCACCGCGTTGTAGAGTTTACTAGCCTTCTCCAACTAGGCCTGGATAGCCCGGTTGGATTCGCTCAGAAGTCGGTGAGACTCCTTGTACTTGGAGTTCATCAACACCTCGGCGACCACGCGAGCATCGAGGATGGCTGCCCTCTCCTCCGCCCGTTGTAGCTGAAGGCGAAGCTCTTCCTTCCGCGAGGAAGATTTGCCCGCCTTCTTTAGGGCCGGTGCCATCTTCTCGGATTCCTTGGCGGCGAGGAGGTCGCAGTGGTGAAGGACCTGAGGAAAACAACAAACGAGTTAGAAGCTCGATCCGAGAAGAAAAATACTTGAGCAATTATTTCAAAAAAAGGGAAAGTCGTACCGACCTGTACCGCTTCCTGAGCAATGGCGGCCACCTGCGCCTTCATGGTCGCTCGGGGAATCTTGCCTCCGGCCGCTCGCTCCATGTCTGAGAGCAAGCTGTCGGCGACGGAAAGCCCCGAGGGCACTTCGATGTAGACATCCCCCTCCTGCATTGGGATCCCAGCGGTAGGCGAACGAGAAACTGTCCTTTTATACCTTTTGAGGGGGACCTCGGCAGGCTCGGCCTCCTCTTCCACCTCCCTCGCCCGGGGCGCCGGGTCCCGCGAGTGCTTCTGGCCCTCCCCACAGCTTTCTTCCGGGGCTCGGGGTGCGGCAGAAGGCTTGCTCGGCGGAGTTGGCCTCGGGGTCGAACTCGAACCAGATTCCACCCCCGGTCTTCTTCTGGGCCTTCGCGGCTATGGTAGCTAAGAACTTGGATCGGTCCATTTGCTCTGCAAAAAGGAGAATACACAAAAGAGAGTTAGTGACGCTGAAAAGAGCAGAGAAAATTCATCAAAATCTAAATAGATCGTCCACGGCCCTAACTTACCCAGAAAGCGTGCGGGGTTGAGCCCAGCCCAGCTTAGAGTCTGCTCAGAAAACAGGACGTCGGCCCGTCGGATCGGCTCCCACAAAGACACCGCCCTTGTCTCGGGTGAGGATGACGGTTTCGCCCTCGGGCAGTTAGCCCTATGCCACTGTATAGACACATGCCAATCCTCACCCTCGAGTGGCCCGACGAATACGAACTTCTTCTATTCATGGATGGAAGAAGGGACGGCTACCACACCGGACCCGGACACCCCGTCCTTACGTTTTTTGAAAGAAAAATACACCCAGCTCGGCATATCCTTGCTGGTGCCAGGGTGATTCTTATAACAGAGAAAGGAAACGAGGAGGGTCAAAATGAAGGGGATGTTTTCAAGTTTCAACCGGACCAGAAACCTGAGGAGGATTCTCCACGAGTTCGGCGCTAGCTGGCCCGGGGCAAGATGGAAGCAACGAATCACCCCACATACCTCGGTTGAGAAGGGCAGATGCATTCCGGCCCGGAATGCTTCCAAATACAGGGCAATCTCCTTGCCCTGTACCTGATCCGCCCGCTCACCCTTTCTAGCTAAAAGAAGCGAATAGTTGGAGGGAATATAGAATCGAGCTCGAATCTCGATAAGCTCGTCCACATTCCTCAATACGGAAGGCGCATCGCGGGCGTTCCCGATGCGCACTTTAGAGGCCTTTGTCGCTGCCCGACGGCGAACGACACGGGTAGCCTTGGCTCTAGAGGGCGAGCCCGACACAGATGACGCAGCAGAAGAAACCTCTCGGCTATCTAAAACCGGAGGGGAGGAGGACCCGCTGGACTCGACTCCAACAACTGGAGCATCATCGTCCGACTTTACCCTAACTACCTCTACAAACTTCTCAAATGAAGACATCTAATCTGATTCAAGGGAATTGGCTCGCCGATGAAAAATCACGAGTGATTTGATCTAAAAGGAAGGAACGCCGGGCAATTTTTGACAACGAGAATGAATTAGGGTAAAAGTGTTGGCGCTAGGATGATCCCCTCCTATTTATACACTCTAAAGAAAGCATCCAACGACCCTGATTGATTTACGCCAAAACGAAACGCCGCGCTAAACAATTGGCGGGGCTCCACATGGCGATCAGCCATTGGGGTCATCTTTTTGACTGCAGGAGTCAGAGACAGCCTGCCACTTCCGCCAACCGACGTCCGACACGTGTCCCGTATCCCAACTGGCGATCGACTGATTGCCGGCGTCCAACATCAACACATTAAGATCCACACTCAACGATTCCAAATCAAATCTCAGTCGTTAAAGACCGCCATCAAAGGATTGATGGATGACAGCATCAGAAGGAGACCCCAGCGTCCAACAGTGGTCAAATGGTGATGATTTAGTGTTAATTAATATTTAACCAGCTATTTGTAAAATTTTATTTTCTTTGAAAAACTATAGTACTAATAAAAATATAGATAGACTATGGATACGATAACAGACTGTATATCCCAGAACAATCTATCTAAACTATTACCATCTCAACACACTAAATTATCAAACCGACACCTATGTATAATAACTAAACTGTCCAGAGCCTTTATATGGAGATATTTTATATTTTAACATTGCAAGATATAAAATAAAATAAAAATTTAAAAGATGGCAGGTAAACATGCTAGAGCTCCTGTATATAACTACTTCATGATTCCTATCTTGTTTAGAACTAAATAACGATGCAATTCCTTGAGTATAACTAAATTAGGCTTGGTTACAAGAACATGGTAAGTTATAAAATGATATTGAAAGCCTAGTATATCTGAATGTACAAGGAGATTGAGATATATACCCTATTATAGATTCTTGGCCTAATTCAAACCCACAACTTGATCCAAGCATGCCTCTCTCCCTCTCATCTCTCTCTCTCTCTCTCTCTCTCTCTCACACACACACACACACACACACACACACAACTTGATCCAAGCATCCCCCCCTTCTCTCTCAACTTGATCCAAGCATATCTCTCTCTCTCTCTCTCTCTCTCTCTAGATAGTGTGTGTGTGTATGGTAAAATGTGTCTAGAGTACTGTTTTGGCCCGTAGGTCTACGATGAAGCATATGCTGCATCATTTTATTTGACCTTGTATGATGTTTTTGCATTTAAATGAAAAACCCAATGAAAAGAATGAGAACTCAAGTCCGAAAGCACCATGCAAACTCCAATAGAATAATGACTTGTATGCTTTTATGTATGGTGCATCTTACAAGGACACAGTTTATATACACATATTCAGGAGCTTAGTTGCATGACGGATGGGGGAAAGTGAAGGCACCCGAGCCCGAGTGAACCCACAGTCACTTCAAGCAATTAATCAAGCACAAAAAAGTAGGAGCATGACATGCACAAATAATTCAAAGTCCAACTATGGCTTTGTCTTGCATATATATTGATTGCTCTGAAAATGCCTTTGCCTACTTGAGGCTCAAATTGAAGACTATTTTGTCAAACAATGAGCTATGTGTGTATACGGTGTGTGTATTATCTATAATGGTCCCATCTGATTGTAGACGATGCATTTCACACAAAATATATCACATCAACGAATATTAATTGCAAAAGGCAACGGCATCTCTACGCAGTCTATCGAAGTTTTTGGATTGAAATGATGGGTTAGACTTAGTCCATCTTCAACCTCTACTTCCTTTGTTTTTTTTTTCCATATATATATATATATATATATATAAAAGAATAATAGAGGGAATATGTCGAAGGAGTGAATTTTCTCTTATGACTTCGAAAAGGTACACCCTCCCTTATTTTTTCCGATAATCGGCAACCATTATCTTCATCGTTATCATCTAAAATGTGGGTATACCAAATTTCATGCGATTCTACAACTTTTTTACCGTTGATTTAGCAATGTAAAAAGTTCTGTTGTCAATAAACCGTTAATTTTGAACCCACTAAATCAACGGTGAAATAGTTGTAGAATCACATTAAATTTGTTCGTCCAACTGAGTAAGGATCTCCTACAATCCTTTTGGACTTAAGCGATATGGTGTTTTGATCACCGGTTGTGCACCAGGTACTAAGTCAATACTAAATTCAAGAGCTCGATTTGGAGGCAAACCTGAGATGTCTTCAGGGATTACATCCTCAAACTCTCGAACTATCTCTGGTTTGTCTTCTTCAGCTTGTATTGTTGCAATCACCGCCTTCCTTGGTTTAGCCTCGTAGGTGCTAGGTTCTAGGGTACGGTCTCCACTTTTGAAATAAAACACTGGATAATCTGGAATCTTGAACACTACCCCCATTTGATGACACTCGATGGTAGCGTAGAAAGTTCTTCACCAGTTCATACCCAAGACTAAATCGAAATTCGGTATGTCCAGCACTTTGAAGTACGCATAAAATTCTCTACTGCAGACGACCACTGGACACAGATGGTATCCCAAAGTTGCCTTTAGAACGCCGTTCCCTAAACTGATATTCCAGCTGGATACGAGGTTTAACTGGAATCACATGAGTTCGGATGAACCGTTGCGACATAAAGCAATGTGATGCTCCGGTATCGAAGAGTGCTAAGGCAAGCAGGGAGGCTACTAAGATTGTACCTAAATCGTGTGGGATATGTTTAGGTATAGGAAAAGATATATGGATGTAAACAAGTATTGAATAGATTTGAAAGATGGGAAGTTACCAGTGATGACTTGGCCAGTTGCTTCAGTTTCTTCCACAGTCATTGTAAAAGCCTGACGCTTAGCTACATTCCTCCTTACTGGGGGAGCATTCTTGTGTCCGTTCCTCTGTCCTTACGGTAGGTTCCTTTGTGCATGATGGAACTGAAGAGGAGGCTGTGCAGGAGGTCCACGAGGAGGTGGAGCTGGAAGAGAAAGTCGAGGTGCAGGTGCCTGAATAGCTGGCCGCTGCAGAAAAGTGAAGGCTGGTCTGGGGGCTAGATTCGGATTGAGTCTACGAGGACATACAACAATGTCGTGAGTGGATGAGCCGCAGACTAAGCATAGGCCGCTTGCACGCCTGCAGTCCTTCGCCAGGTGTTCATTCTTCTTGCAGTAGGTGCAAAAGTCTGGACTGGGCTGGTTAAAAGTTACTCCCGGTCTCCTAGGTACAAACAGTGGCCTGGAAGAGGCTCCTCCTGCTATCTGAGTAGCAGGGTCTTCACACCGGTAGATTGAGGTCTGCCCTTCTTCTTCACTACTGCCTCATATCTTCTGGCAGCCTTCAGTGCAAGGTCGTGGGTTGGGAAATCCCCTATAGCTAAAACGGCTTGGATCTCCGGGTCCAAATCTTACTGAAATCGTCGTTCTCTGATCTCAGCGGTCGGTATGAGATGTGCCGCAAACCTGTTACGGTCTTGTGTTAGTAGTGTAGTATGTGATATTAGAAAATTGAATATTTGAGACATGTCTTACCTGCTAAGCATGATGAATTCAGCATCATACTCATCCACAGATTTGGTCCACATCGAACCCTGTTGCAGGTGGATGAATTGCTGCTCCATGTCAAAACGGGCAGTCTCGGGAAAATATTTCGCGTCAAACATATCGTGAAATATCTTCCATTTGATCGGCTGAGCAAGAATGTTTTCTTCTGCTTTCCACCATACTCTGGCGTTGTCGGTTAGTTGCAGTTTCGCAACTTTTACCCAAGCAATATCTGGTACTTGTGCTGCTGCCAGATCGTTCTCAATCGACTGAGCCCATTCTTCCGCTTCCAGAGGGCTCTCTTTCCCAAAGAATTGTTTAAGGTGCAGTGCCCAGAATTGCTTCACTCCGGGTGCCTCAGATTTTGGACGGTGCAATAAGATAACAGTTTGCTGCTGCTTTCCCTCCAAGAGGCCCTTGATTGCCTCAAGCAATACCGTCTGCTCGTTGATAGGAGCTGCTACGGTAGGTGTAAGTGGTAGAGGTAGTGGTGGTGTTGCCATTAACGTTCGTGCTCGTATTGTTGGGGGAATCCATAACCTTGAAAGAAAAATAGGGTTAGGATAGATTTAAGGAATTGAAATGTAAAGAATGTATAGTTGCTGATTCTTATAATTCTTGTGATATATTGCTTAGGATTCTATGTAGAACTGACCTGCATAGTTATGTAGATTTCCATGCAGAACTAACCTGTATGGGCCGCCAACAAAACCTGTCACGCCCCGCTTCCCAGTGTATGGGGAAGTAGACGTAGCGAGGCCGCAACGTATTTACTCAGAAGTAAACACGTTAAGCGTAAATATGCAATATAAAAGTTAAGCACAAGAATGACAAGAGATGTAATGAAATAACAAATTTTTATTTATATTCATTCTTTACATACAACTAGAAAGTAAAATACAATAATGGAAAGCGATGCCTAAACAATGACATTTGAACTGTAAGTAAAGTAAGTACAAGTAAGAACTAGAACTCTGGCTCCTCAGAAAACTGCTCCAAATCTTCCTGGCCGGGCTCGATCTCCTGAGAGTCAGATCCTCCTGACAACATTCCAAAGAAATGAGACATAAGAATGTCGTCAGCGAACTAGCGCTTAGTAAGTCCCAAGAGAGAGTTATGAATAGATCAAGTAAATGGAATAGGTTTAGTAATTTATCTGTTTTTAGTTATACTAACGTAGTTGTTTGTAGGTTGGTACATAATACATCAGTGTATACGAGAGAAGTCCAACCTGCTCCGTGGACTAAGGCATATAGAGTACAAGGCCCCGTTAATCCTACGGGACAACAACATGGATATTCATGTTAGGTGTATTATAGTAACCATCTCATTCCACTTCAAATACATTCCGTACCAATCTACCCCGTTAAAAACCCCGTATTGCATATTGTATAAGACTTGCCGAAACCATGGTATAAGTTGTTCATATAAACGGTTTGGATGTGAAAGTATAGTCATGTAGTCACGTTCAAGATATAGCCATGGATCGGTTAAGTCAAGTTATATTGCATGTTCGTATTGTTCGGTATTCATGTTCAAGTGTTCATATTTGATTCATGTTGAATTGGAGTTGGATTCATATTTGGATTGTATTCAGATTAGACTGAGACTCGTATTAAGCCAGACACTTAACATATTTGGATCCTGAATTAGGTTTAGGAGTTATCAGTAACTGCTGCATATGGACGGCATGATTTGTGTCTTTTTCCAAGACAATTACCATTGATAACCCTATTTTAATTTTCTACCTTAAATAGACAAGCACCTACTTTCTCCGACTTCCTAAGGCTCAAGAAAATTGGTCCCTCTTAAACCTATATTTACTAGGGTCCTTAATATAAATTAATATAACTTGAGGGGGTTTTATAAAAAATATTTTTAGTATATTTTCAAAATAAACCTCAACTATTTATTTATCATATTTAGGGTTTTCATGGATGTAATTTTTAAAAGTGAGGTATTCTAGTGAATAAATACCTAGCTTGAATAATTCATGGTATTTTAGTGTAAAGTTGACTTGTATGGATTCTTGATGGTATTTTCATGAAAATTGTAAATGTATTATTTTGTTTGGAAACGTGGAATTTAACAATATCTTAAAAATATGTGTTTTGATAATATTTATATATTTATAAAAAAGAACTTTTTATTATTAAATAGAAATCCTCGTTTTCTTAAAAATTGTATAAAAATTCCATCGAGATCGTATGCTCCGTGAGGAGGTCTGCATCTCGCTCTACTAGTCCCGAGAATATGCAATAACCCGCACCATCCCGACCGGGTTCCCCAAAATGAGTTGTAGAGGCATAATCACAAGGATTGTAATCACACAATTTAATGAAATACGGTTTTTAATAGTTTAAGGTATTTATTTGAAAAGTCATATTTGCCACATGATATTGTTTTCAAACAAATCATGCTATGTCAAGATGTGTGTATGTGAGAGGTAGGTCATTACCTCGTGAGGTTTTCTAAAGGTATGCTAAGCTAAAGTAATTAAAATATATCATATGTAAAGTTTATGGTATTTAAACGAAAAATGCAAATGGAAGTTACATAACAAGGTATTTTAAGATGAAACTTGTTCTCAACGTTTGTTTCATGATTATTAAGCAAGATATAATGATATGGATGATTGGTTGTTAAGAAAGATTATGATTTTAACGAGCTTAGAATCGGATGTCGGAATAACTCCACTTCCGACTAGTTTTGAAAAGAGAACCTTTTAAATTAGGAAGAGAGGAGAAGAGGAGGGACTTACAAGTTAAAACAAGAGAAAGGAGGTAGAGGAAGAAGTTGATGGCTTCGTGGTATCGCGGGGTCGCCGGAAACATCTTGAATCCTCGCCAGAAAGTGACCATAGCTTACTCCACTTGTAATCTTCTTTGACTTTGAAAATTTTGAGGATTTTGACAATAGATTTTAGAATGAGAAGGGCTAGGATATGATGTTGTATTTATAGTGTGGAATTAGGGTTTGGGATTGAAGAGAGAATTTAAATATATTAAAATTTGGATTAATGGGTGATATTAAGTTCTCTGTTAATTTACAGAGAAATCAAACATCATGGGGGTAATGGGGTAGTCCAAGGGGTTTAGTATGCAGAGTTTGGGGGAATTACCAAGGGGGGCGGCCCAATGACGAATCTTGTCGGCCAAGTATATGGGGTTGGGTTTTAGATCAATGCCACGTGTCCATGTCGGTTCATATAACATTCAGCACATGTTTGATTTTCTGTGACTTTTCATTTTACGTGTAGTGCACGTGTAAACTTTTGGGCTTCCAAAAAGTTTAATAGAAAAATCAGTAAAAATAATATGTGGCTGATGGGATTCGAACACAGGAGCTACGTCACAGCAGTGCAAAGCTTTACCAATGAGCTACAAGTTATTTCTTGTTGTTCTTAAACAAATTAAATTTATAACTTGTGCTCAGGCTTACAAATCTATTATGTACATTAACTTGAAAATTTTCGTACAGTAAAATTTGAGTCGTTACAATCACGATCAGAGACGATACAAACTGGTACTCCATGTAATCTGACAATCTCCTACATGAGTTCATGGGTATCAAAAATAGTACGTCTTGAGATTAAATATTACTTTAGATTCATGCTTACCTCCATGCACTTCTTTGCTAACGTCTCGGTACATTGGCTAACTCGAAAGAGAATAAAATGAGCCGACTTGGTGAGTCGATCCACAATAACCCAAACTGCATCGTTACCTTTCGTGCTGCGAGGAAGAGCAGTCACAAAATCCATGGTAACGTGCTGCCATTTTCATTCTGGGATTGGTAACGGCTGAAGTAGACCAGCAGTTCTGTGGTGTTCAGCCTTTACTTGCTGACACACCAAACACTTGGTTACGCTTCTGGCTACTTCACGCTTCATTCCATGCCATCAGTAATGTTGCCGTAAATCCTTATATATTTTGGTACTACCGGGGTGTACTGAGTACGGAGAGCAGTGAGCTTCTTTCATCAACTCTTCTCGAATAGGACCTTGTGGTACACACAATCTACTTCCATATCTCAAGAATCTATCTTCGTGGATGGTGAAGTCGGTTCGAAATCCACTTTCTACTTATTCTTTGATCTTTTGTAACTTGGCATTTATAATAACTCCAATTTCTATGTACATAAAATTCATTTAAAGTTGATGTACAATTGGGGTACTTATAATTTTCTGTGAGCACTATAAGTATTTGATTCAATTTTGAACAGCAAGAAAGAGCTTGTAGCTCACTGGTAATACCTTGCACTACTGAACCATAACACCAGAGTTCAAATCCCATCGGCCACACATTCTTTTTATTTAAAATTCTTTTAATCTTTTAGAAGCCTAAAAGTCTACACGTACACAACACGTAAAACCAAGAGCCACAGCCTAAACAAACATGTGCAAATTAGTATTTAGACCGACCTAGATACGTGGTGAGAATCCGAGCCCCCAACCCCGAGATCCGACCGGCGAGAATCATTCAGGGGCCGGCATCGCCGGTTCTACTTGACCCTAACCCTAATTTTCTTTAACCCTAGCAACCCTTGGACTCCCCCCGTTAACCCCTGACCGTTTGTTTTCCTGCATTTTCCAGAGAATTAAAACTTTGCATTACTCCATGTTTTAATTCATTTTAATTCTCAAATTTATCATACCCTAACCCTAATTTTCCCTATAAATACTCACTCTATTTTTACACCCCTTCACACTGAAATTTCCTACAAAAACTCTACAAAAAAATTCCAAGTTCTATTTGTGTGCAGGTGGAGTTAACAAAGGGCGAAGCTCCGACGAACTTCCGAGGAGATTCCGACAACGAAACGATGCCCCGAAGCTCTCTTTAGGACCCTCTCTCTCCCCTCTGACTCCAAGCCAGTAAGTCCCCATTCTCTCTCTCTCTTGCTATTCCTAAACTCTTCATTCTTAAAACGTGTCGGAAGCGGAGTTATCCGGCTTCCGATTCTCTTTTCTTTTAAAAAATACAATTTTTTCTTAATAATAAACCTACAACTTTTGATATATTGTTTAGTAATCATTAATAAAGATAATAGAACAAGTTTGACATCAAAATGATAACCATAGCAAGTTGTATTTCAATTCTACATTAAAATACCTTTATATTTCATATCGACATGTTTATACCTTTTAACCGTGTTATCTTTAGAAAACCCACGAGGTAATGACCTACCTATTCACAACACATATATCTAACATAGCACGATGGAATTTGAGAACATAGATTCGGAAAATACGACTTTACATATAACTACCTTCAACTTGTAAAACCTTTTCTATAAGAAGTGTATTTAATAAATCTTTGCAATTGCGTCTCTACAACCAACTCTTGGGGACCCCGTTCGGTATGGTGCGGATTATCGCACATTCTCGGGCCTAGTAGAGCGAGATGCAGACCTCCTCACGGAGCATACGATCTCGAAAGATTTTTAATACATTTTTCTTTAGAAAATGTGATTTCTATTATAAATAAAACTTATATTTTTAATAAATAAATATATATGTAATTAATATCAAAATATCTATTTTTAATATTTATAATATTCCACATTTCCAAAATTCAAGAAAAACATCCCATTTACAAGAAAATACCATACAATTCCAATATTTCAAACAAATATCTTATACTAAAAAAACTAGGTCATATTCACTAGAAATTTCACATTGAATAAAAGAAACATCTATGAAAACTCTAAAAACGATAATTAAATACTTGAGGTATATTTTGAAAGTATAACAAAATTATTTTACATAAAACCCCCTCAAGTTATACTAAATTACAATAAGGACCCTAGTAAACATAGGTTTAAGCGGGACCAGTCTCTTGAGCCTCAGAGAGCCGGAGATATGGGTGCTTGACTATTTAAGGTAGACAACTTAACAAACGGTGTTATCAATACGATAATTGTCTTTGAAAAAGACACAAATCCTGCCGTCAATATGCAGCAGTTACCAATAATATTAAAACAATCAGGATTTCAAGTTCTTTTTAAAGTGTCTGACTCAAATTGAGTCTCAATCTAATCAATCTGACTTGAATGTGATTCAAGTACAAACTACAATTCAACACGATTCAATATGAATCTATCTATTCAATCTATATAAATCTGTATTGATGGAACCGAACCATGGATATACTCCATTTACATGTTCATCCATTATATCAATTCCACTATTGATATCATAGTTCGGCAAGTCATCCATTAATACAATTTACAAGACAATACAATACAATCAAGATATCGCGGGGTTTATAAGGGTTAGATTGGTACAGAAGGTGTTAGAAGTGGCACGAGATTGCAACTATAAGACACCTAACCTGAATCTTCATTGCCGTTGTACTGTGGCTGAACGGTTCCTTGTACTCCGTATACCGTAGTCTCTGGTATAGTGAGACTCCTCTCGTATACATTGCCCTCTTCTGTATCAAGCTACAAACAATAGCATTAACACTAAATACAACAATATAACAATATACTCTCTATTCTGTCTATTCCATTCTTGTCTATTTACAGGACTTACCGAGCGATTTGTTCGCTGATAACATTCTCTTTCTTCTTCTTTGGAATGTCGTCAGGTGTTTCGGACTCATTGGAGATCGAGCCCAGCAGCGAAGACTTGGACTAGTTTACTGAAGATCCAGAGCTCTAGTTCACTTGTACATTACATTTCTTTTACATTTCTGTTATGCTTTTAGTAAATTATAACCACGTTTTCCTTAAAAAGCTGATTCTCAGCCACTTAGTCCCGACTAAGTATTCTATTTAATTTATTTATAACAAGCGTTAGTAATGTACTAACAACCATCCTTTGATTAAGTCAAGAAAACATACAAAGATTGAGCAAAATCTCACAATTAATTGTTAACTTATCAAATATCAACATCTTTGACTTGAAGAAGATACTTTAGGAAAATCAAGCCTTACTAGGAAACCTCAAATTTAAGCTATAAGTTCGTGCAAAAACAATGTTGTGAATCTTGTGATAGAATCCATGCATTGTTAATTTTAAAAACAGACCAGTTGAAGTAGATGATATATGTTAATGGGTTATGTGTTTGCCTAGAAACGGAAGGCAAACACATAACCCATTAACATATATCATCTACTTCAACTGGTCTGTTTTTAATTCCATGTATTTACTTTTTCGTTGTATTGTAAAAAAAATGTTAATAAATAAAGTTATTGTTATTTACATCTTGTCTCTTGTGTACATTTTATTTTATATTGCTTAGATACGTTTAGCGCGTTTACTTCTGAGTAAATACGTAGCGGCCTCGCCTCGTCCTCTTCACCGTACACCGGGAAGCGGGGCGTGACAGCATTACTTGCTTAAGCTGCCTTGATCTGATTTACAATAGTGTACTGGACTTGTAAGTTCATCACATACGAAGCGTTACCTGGCATAACTACTTCAATCTCCAATTCATGCAATTTGTCACGCCCCTCTTCCCAGTCGACGGAAATGGTGACGTGGCAGGCCCGCGACATATTTATTTCGAGAAGGTCATTTTCCGGAATAAATACGCTAAGTATAAAATAAGCAATATAAAATGACAAGAAATAAGTATGAGATTAAAACTTGAACAACTCTATTTACATTCAACTTGATTCATTTACAATACACGATTTCAACTGAAAGAAAATACAAGAAAAGTAATGCCTAAACAAGTGACATACATAAGCTGAGAAGAAGATATCTGGTCTAGGTATGAGTCGCGATCTGATCGTGCTCTTCCTTTTTGGTGTCTGCCTTCTCAGACTCTACAGAATCTGACAAACATTCCAAGAAAAACAAAGAAGAATGGAATATCCGTCAGCGAACTTTCGTTCGGTAAGTCCCAAAGAATTGAATTGAAGTATAAAGGTATAATGATAAATAAAATCTATATCATGAAACAATAGACTACGAGATATGTTATTTAACATGTCAATTCCTAATTGTTGAATATGTATGCCCTAGAGGCCATTATTGTATATGTATACATGTGGATGGTTGGACATATGTATGTACAGGACAATCTTGCTCGATATGATAGTATGCTATATGGTTTGTCTTTATCTTAACATGCGCATATGTTTTACTTGTTATTACATATCATTTTTACATGTTGATAAAGCCCGTATGATTATTACTTGACTATCTGCGTTGTGATGGCGATCATACTTGTGGAAGATGGGTAGTCGATAAGCACATACTTAAAGTGACCCTAGTTGTGGAAGTATCGAGACAGGGCATCGATATTCCGGAGTAGACTAGTGTATACGTTTCTAGACCCCGACGAGGGGCGATAGTTGGTCCCACAGCCATTGGTTTTTTGCACCTAAGATCATATACATGTGCTCACTGGGGGTGAGTACACTGGACGGACTCGCCGATAACTTCTAGATGGTACTATACATATCGTTAGATAGTAGTTCTCAGATGGCATGAGTACAGGTTAGTCTTCAGACCTGAGATCGTCATTTGTATTGTGTGAGTTTCCACTGTACTTTGATCACTACCCTACCACGGCTCTACTAAGTTGTGTAAACAGGTTTTGGTTGGGTACAGTCCTGAGCCACATCGAGGCAGTGAGTGATTGTTGGGGATTCGTCTCTCCCGGCATAGGGAGTCGATATCGCACTGTGTTTGATTGGCCAGCACCATAAGACCTTGGCCAAAGCAGTTGGGATTTACTGATAGGTTGATCAGTAGTTTCCCGGATTGGTCCTGAGCCACAGCAGAACGAAATATCGGGTTATTAGGGTCTGACGTTTACCACCCCTAGACCCGATATGCGATACTCACAGACGAAGAGATTGTACTGTACGGAGATTGTCACAGATAGGCTCAGTAGGGATTCGGATGAGTTTGCTCGTGGGCCTTCCTTTTCGACAGGTATCCGGGTAGCCGTTACGTACAGCTAGTGCCGCTGACGTGCTTGTGGTTATGGATTCATCCAGTAACTCACTGCCGGCGTACTATCGAGTCTTTAGAGTCCCACACAGATGGTTTCTCTGGTTCAAGCGAAATGATGTAGTGGCCGTATTGGATACATGCATGGGTTCCGATCGATTGATTGTACTAGTTACCCGGACTTTTGATCGGACAGTTGATAATACTAGCCGGCTCGGGATTGAGCTGGATTATTAAATCAGGTATTGATTTAATAATTTTCATATATGTATTTCGATATGTATATTCTAATATTATGTTCTTTGTGTTATTCTATCTCTTTGGGTATTCGAATTTTGATACGAATACAGGTATGCGTATACAGTAGAGTGTAATCCGTATTTATACGGAAAACATTCTAGAAGGTGGACACATCATTTTAGACTTTTCCATTTATCATTAAATAGAATAATGAGGTGTAAAAAGAGGTGAGGGGAGTATGGAGAGAGTCATGCTTTAATAGTAATGACAAATGAATTTTTAATTCATTTGTGCAAACTATTGAAGCATGGTTGGTTATCATATTGTAAAAATTGTTTTACAAAACCAAGGTTGGGCTTTGCTCTCTCATGCTTCATTCATTTTTTTCCATGCTTACCATTTGCTTCACTCTCCTCACTTGTCTCTTGAGCTTCTCCACCTTCATCTTCAACCTCCTCTCTACACTCTCATGTGTTGATAATCAAGAGAGGAGGTGAGATAGAAACACACATAGACCCTTACACCACATCCTAGACATTTTAGACTAGCAATCTAAAGTCTCTAGTTGCTCCACTAGACTTTTAGTGTGGAGCTAGAGCCATGGACTACATCTCTCGGGTGGATCATCTTCGATGGAAGAAGACCGACCATCAAGCTCGATCCAGAAGAATCGAAGGAGCAAACAAAGACGAACAAGCTTGATCAAGGAGATTGCTAGGAGCAAACAAAGAGGATAGAAGACCGAAGGACACGAACCTTTTGGTGAGAAACTTCTATCACAGTAGTTAGCTCCTCTCTTATTTAGATAGTTTAGGTTTATGGTAAATTCTAGATCGGATTATTCTAGTGCCAGTTTTTCAAACCCTAAATTTTTTTTTCCGCAAATGGCCATGGTAGATGGATAGGGCGCTAGTGTAACCCAACATGGTATCAGAACCATCGCGTAAACCCTTACTAGCTAGTTTAGACAAGTTTAAAATATTGATCGACGAAAGTTTTCAAAATTCCAATTCCATATTTGTGTTTGCTGTCGATTTTAAAAAGCGTTCAAAAAATATTTTCATTGAGCTTAAAAATATAAGCAGGCATTTGTAGAGGCCCAGAAGAAATTTGGAAACATTTGACCAAGAAACGACCGCGGAACCGCCGCATAAAGTGCCTATTCGCCGCGGTTACGCGGTTGAAGTATGGCTTCTATTACCCAAATTTCTTCTGGCACTCTACTATATGGAAATGTGATTTTTGAGATGTATTATTCTGGCCCAGATTTGTTTGAGTACTGGTTAGCACTTGGGTCCAACACGGAAATGTTTTAGTCGATCGAAATTTTAAATAAGTGTTTATCAGTACATGTGTTAGTATCTGCGACCGTGAATATCATTGAGCGGTATAACCCGACTAATTGCTATATGTTCTATTAGACGGGTTTGCGAACATGATATTCATGTTGATGTTCTGTAATGTGCTGATATTGTGGTTGGATTGTCGTGGTGGATAGCCTATGGTGCAATGGTAGTAGTACAGTTCAGATTTATTTATATATTCGATATTGCGGGGTGAGCGTCCGACATGTGGACAACCGTATTTGCCGGATTGTATATTATTTTATTGGGGCACGACCGGATTGAGGTCGATGTCACCATTGTATATATATATTTTTCTTTTCTGTATTAGGATTACCCTGCGGTGGAGTGTTCGAATAGCCGGGTTCTAGAGGGCAACGGGCTCGCATCTCATGGCGTTGAGATGGAGGGGGCCTTACTCTAGAATTTGCGGGCTATTCGCCGCACTCGTAGGGGGTATAGGATGACCCACGGAGGGGCACTCAAGTTACCAGATCCCGTGAAGTGCTGGGTGGCCCATTCACTTTGCTGATTGGGGTTGCCTCACTTCTGGGATTGGCGGGTAACTTGCCGCTCTCGTAGGGGTCCAGGTTTTCATTGCACAGGCTATCCACACGACCAGGAACGTCGGGTCTCATTTGCGGCTCAAATGAAGCCCGAGGCTCCAAGATTATCCACCATTATGTGTTGCTTGTTGAAGTTCTGTGATGTTGCTTATATCATGCATGGGACGAATATTATATATATATATTTATATATACTAGTAGATGTTGTATATGTTTTGCACCCACGCTAGTCCAGCCCCCGCTCTGCCGTTAGTTAAGTAACCTAATGGTGCATGACGGGGCCCCGTGGCGAATGCGGATGGCATATACGTACATTGTATTTTTGTTCTTTTCTGGTGTGATAGGTTTTAATTGATGGGACCGCATTAATTTTGATTAATGCAAGAAAAGAAACCTAAAAGATGTTGGAACAAATTTCGAAAAACTATAGTCAAATTCTTTCGCTTTGCATAGTGGTATTCGGTCATGAATATCCAGCACCTCATTCTAGGAGGCAAGAGCCTAAATCCCTTTGCGGGGAGTGACCTCTTGAGCAAAAGTTTATGCTGTAGATTATTCGGTTCTTTTCAAAACCACAAAGTTTTAAAAGCGGAGCCTAAACCACTCCTTTTAAAAACTACTCGGTTCTTTCAACGATATCAAGTTCATTACGTTAAAGGGTTTTTCGCCAAAAACCCAGCCGTAGCCCTCCGTCATTTCCTATAAGTATTACTTAGTATTCGTGCTACGTATTTTGGTATTGTCAAGGCGTAGTGATCGGTAGCTGAGTATTGCATGTTTGCAGCTTTGTTTCCGATTATTTAGGACAGTCGCATAGCTATGTTTGCATTGTCAAGGGTTATGCGGGTGGGTCTAAGTTAATCAAGATAATGACGAGCCGAACTTGACTAGCGGCTTATGATATGTTGGAATTGTCAAGGTCGTAAAGTCGTTAGGGACAAAAACCACATCGGGAGTTTCAAATATACAAGAAACTTGCTAGTGTTGCATACCTCCTGGAGTGTGGTAACTAGAGTGGCTTCTATCTAGTTTACCACGCAATGATAGTTGGATCTCGATCCCACTGATGAGTAGGATTACTCTTGGGAGATATTTTTCACTTCACAATTAGCTAATCTATTAGGTGTCTAGAAAAATGTTAACGGGGTTACACCTATGCGGAAACGAGATTTATTTTAATTAGGCCCGTACGTGAGCACGGGAAACCTCCCTCGGAGTACCAACACTCACCTGGCTAAACGGTTAGCGAACTTGTAAGGTGTTAATAATCCCAGCTAGTTCTCCTTTTAAGGTTTGAAGGAGAATTCGAGGAAACAGTGGGAGTCATCATGATTAGATAAACTAATAACCAATCTAATTTTGCAAGAGCGCACGCCGAGTGTTTCTTTTCTCTCTCTCCAGGTAGCAACCCATTCATGCCTTAATCAAGATAATAAAATATATCGCTTGACCGATCTAAATTCTTATTCGGGGCTGGGGAACGTCGGTTCGGCTCTAACTTATGACAACTGTCATGAGAATAAGCAGAGGAAAGAGGATTGCATGAATTCCTTGATAAACCCAACTAAGAAGAAGCATACTATTGCATCTCCTTCATGTGTTCTTGTTATTAAAAACTGTTTTTCGGTCAGTCCTACCTCCTGAGTACTGGATACCGGATCAGGATATCATATTTGTAATTTATTGCAGGGACTGAGAAAAAGTAGGATGGTTGGACCTGGTGATATGTCCCTCAGAGTAGGGAATGGAGCACAAGTAGATGCTGCTGCCGTCGGTGAATATCACCTAGCATTGCCAAATGGCAATACTATGATTTTGAACAATTGCTACTATGTACCTTCCGTGGTTTGCAACATCATATCAGTTTCTTTACTTGATAAAGATGGATATAACTTTGTTCATGATAAAAATATCATGAACATTTACCTTAATAAGGTATTGGTTGCAGAAGGTACACTGTGTAATGGTATCTATATTCTAAATCAAAACACAGTTTTCAATATACAAAACACATGCAAGAGGAAGAGTTCGGAAGTGAACGAATCCTACTTGTGGCATTGTAGACTTGGTCATATCGGAGAGAAAAGACTAAGTAAGTTGCATAAAAATGGATATTTGAATACGTTCGAATTTTCATATTATGAAACTTGTCAGTCTTTTCTCAAAGTAAAGATGACCAAATTTCCGTTCACCGCACACAGAAAAAGAGCAGCAGAGCTCTTGGGACTCATACACAGTGACGTGTGTGGTGCGATGTCTATACATGCAAGGGATGGGTTCTCGTATTTCATCACATTTACTGACGATCTCTCTAGATTCGGATATGTGTATCTTATGAAACACAAGTCTGAAACTTTTGAGAAATTCAAAGAATACAGAAACGAAGTAGAGAACCAGACTGGAAAAAGTATCAAGATCCTCTGATCTGATAGAGGAGGGAGTACTTAAGCACGGAATTCTAAAAATACCTAAAAGAGAACGGAATTCTCTCTCGGCTTACTCCTCCGTATACACCACAGCACAACGGTGTATCAGAGCGGAGGAACCGTACCCTATTGGATATGATTCGCTCCATAATGAGTAATGCTGAGTTGCCTCTTTCATTTTAGGGATATGCGCTTCAAACAACAGTATATCTATTGAATCAGGTTCCATCCAAATCCGTGCCTAAGACTCCATATGAAATATGGAGTGTTAAAAGACCGTAACTTGAACGTGTTAAGATATGGGGTTGTCCGGCTTATGTAAAAGTACAAAATCCGTACAAACTGCAGGCACGACCTAAAAGTATAAATTCTCTAGGATATCTGTTCTACCACACCGAGGAACAGAAAGTGTTCGTTGCTCGTCGCGCCACTTTTTTAGAACAACAATTTCTTGCAAAAGAAATTAGTGGGAGAACGGTAGAACTGGATGAAAGGTCGGAACTACAAACTGAAACTGAGGATTTGGTAGAACCTCCAGATTTAGTAGTCCCAGACAATGCTCAGCCACTCCGCAGATCTAGTAGGATTTCTCATCCGCCAGAGAGATACTACGGTTTTCTCATAAATGGGTATTGAGAGGATTGCATCCTAGAAGAAGATGATCCTGCTAGTTTCAAGCAGGCCATTATCAATAGGGACTCTGATAAATGGCTGGATGCTATGCGTTCCGAAATGGAGTCCATGTACACCAATAAAGTATGGACCTTGGATACTACTCCACCTGGAGTAAATCCCGTTAAATGTAAATGGATCTACAAAAGGAAATTTGGCGTTGATGGACAAGTGGAAACCTATAAGGCTAGACTTGTTGTAAAAGGTTTTCGTCAAAGACCAGGTGTGGACTATGACGAAACCTTTTCTCCAGTGGCTATGCTCAAATCCATTCAAATCCTACTTGCCATTGCTGCCTTCCATGACTATGAAATCTGGCAGATGGACGTAAAAACGGCTTTTCTAAACGGAAGTTTAGAAGAGTGCGTTTATATGGATCAGCCGGAAGGTTTTGTATACAGTGGGAGAAACGGGAAGGTGTGCAAGTTGTTTAAATCCATTTATAGATTAAATCAGGCATCGCGGAGCCGGAACATCTATTTTGATGAAACAGTCAAGGAATTTGACTTCATCAAGAACGAAGATGAGCCTTGTATATATAAGAAGACTGTAGGACGAACTGTCGTATTCCTAATCTTGTACGTGGACGACATTCTTTTGATAGGAAATGATATTCCTATGCTACAATCGGTCAAGCTGTTCTTGTCACAAAGGTTCCCCATGAAAGACCTAGGTGATGTCTCGTAATTCTGGGAATTAAGATCTACAGAGATAAATCCAGGAGATTATTAGGACTTTCGCAGTCCAGGTACATAGAGTCAATACTAAAGAGATTTAGTATGGAAGATTCCAAGTGCGGTAACATACCCGCATTGCACGGAATCACCCTCTCCAAAGAGATGACTCCTAAGACTGATGAGGAGAGGGTTCGCATGAGCACTATACCCTACGCTTCAGCGGTAGGATCTATAATATATATGATGCTATGTACCAGACCAGATGTAGTTTATGCGCTTAGCGTGGTGAGCCGGTATCAGTCAAACCCAAGTGAGAACAGTTGGACAACAGTAAAGAACATTCTTAAGTACCTAAGAAGGACTAAAGAACTGTTCCTGGTATTCGGTAATGGGGACCTCCAGATGGAGTCCTTTATCGACTCGAGCTTCCAGAATGATAAGGATGACAGCAAGTCTGTCTCGGATTTTGTGTTTACCCTCAACGGAGGGACGGTCTGCTGGAAGAGTTCCGAACAGGACACCGTCGCAGACTCGACGATGGAGGCTGAATACATTGCGGCCAATGATGCCGTAAACGAAGCCGTCTGGATTAAGAAGTTCATTACTGAACTTCAGGTGGTTCCATCCATTGTTAATCCAATACCTTTGTATTGCGATAACAATGAAGTTATAACTTTAGCAAAGGAACCACGGTCCCATCAGAAATCCAGACACATCTTGAGGCGGTATCACCTGATCAGGGAGATCGTTGATCGCCGGGATATCGAGGTGCGGAGAGTGGACATAAAAGACAACACGACGGATCCATTCACCAGGGCCCTTCCTCAAGCACAGTTTGAGAGACTATTTGAGATGTTGGGTATGCGATACGCCAACAAATGGCCCTAGTGCAGACGTTGGGTACTCGATACGCCAATATATGGCCTTAGTGCAAGTGGGAGATTGTTGGATATGTATTCCCTAGAGGCCATTATTGTATATGTAAATATGTAGATGCTTGGACATATGTATGTACAGGACAATCTTGCTCGATATGATAGTATGCTATCTGGTTTGTTTATATCTTAACATGTGCATATGTTTTACTTGTTATTACGTATCATTTATACATGTTGATAAAGTCCGTAGGATCATTGCTTGACTACCTGCGTTGTGATGACGATCATACTTGTGGGAGCTGGGTAGTCGATAAGCACATACTTAAAGTGACCCTAGTCGTGGGAGTATCGAGACAGGGCATCGATATTTCGGAGTAGACTAGTGTATACGTTTCTAGACCGCGACGAGGGGCGATGGTTGGTCTCATAGCCATTGGTCTTTTGCACCTAAAATCGTATACATGTACTTACTGTGGGTGAGTACACTAGACGGACTCACCGAGAACTTCTAGACGGTACTATACTTATCGTCAGATGGCAGTTCTCAGATGGCATGAGTACAGGTTAGTATTCACACCTGAGATCGTCATTTGTCTCTTGTGAGTTCCCACTGTACTTTGATCACTACCCTACCACGGCTCTACTGAATCGTGCAAACAGGTTTTCGTTGGGTACAGTCCCGAGCCACATGGAGGCAGTGAGCGATTTTTGGGGATTCGTCTCTCCCGGTATAGGGATGTAGGGTTCCTAGGCACTCTTACAAGGGTTAATAAGGCATCAACCATGCCCGAATAAAAATTTAGACGTGCCGAACAACCCAAAGCTGGGATCTTTGCTAGATAATTAGGGTTACACATGCAAGTAAACATCTTTACAACTAAAAGTGAGGGATTCAAACCTTTGTAGTCCGCTCCTTCGCTTCATAAGCTCCGAGTAGAAGTCCCTTCGCCGCGATCCATGATCTCCCGGACTCAAGAGAGGCTCCACGACTCGAACGATCTATGCTTGCTTGTAGTTTTCCTTTTCTCCGATGATCTACCTCGAAGTTTCTATAACTCAAGCTCTCTCTCTCTAATGAGGTGAACACCCTAATCTAATTGGCTAGATTAGATGAGGATGATGGAATAGTATTTATGCTTTCTTTATATATCAAATTCTCACTCTTAATCATCACAAAATGAAAACCTAGAAAGCTTTCTCAAAGCTCAAGGTTGAAGAAGAAGAAGAAGAATGAATTAATTCCTTTTGTGATGAATAATGAAATGATATATGATTAATAATGTAACCATGGTCAACTATGACAAGGCTAACCCATGTAGAGAATTAACTAAGGTTAAGGGTTTGGGTTGGGTTAAAAATGAGTCACTAGAAAATATCAAGCATAATATCTTAGCTCATGACAAAAGAAAACCTTCTAGAAGGTTCATGAAAGAACTAACCCAATTCAAACCCTAACCTTGTTTAATCTCCACTAAATATGTTGCATTAGTAATCATATTATGTTACAATATTATATATCACATATATAATATATTTTGTAACAAAAGAAAATAATACAATTAACATATATCGCATATAAATCAATGTATTATCCGGTGAGAAAATGAATCAATAAAGCGAGCCAATATTAGATAATGTAATGCAATATGTCATATATATTATTATACATTAAATTATCGAATTAACACTTGATCCGACAATCCGGCTATATCGAATATATCCGACTAATATATCATGTACCGATTCATCGAATCAACACTTGATCCGATGACCCGGCTCATATCTAAATATTGCGAGAATATAATACGGTATCTCATATCGCATTATCCTCAGTCGTGCACATATCACATATGTGTCCCTACTCCGTTTTGCCTGAGTCAAGAAACCTCTGTGTAGGACTCTAAAGAATCGTCAATACGCCGGTAGCAGGTGATGATCATATCAAACACCCACAAGCTGCAAGCGGCCAGCTAAACGTAACAGCTACCCAGGTATTGAGCGATCAGAAGATCAACAAGCTAGCCTGTACATTCTCCTGTGAATCCAATTAGTAACACTCTCGTACAGTCCGGTCTCTTCGTCTGATATGTTGCATATCTAGTCTAGGGGCGGTATACGTCAGACCCCAGTAACCGATAAGTCGTGTCGATGTGAGGCTCATAACAGGTCGAGAAACTACTGGTAACACTTACCAGTAAATCTCTATATCAGCCCTGGCCAGGGACTTCCAGTTATAGCCAATCGAACACAGCACAACATCAACTCCCTATACCGGGAGAGACGAATCCCCTCCTGTCGCTTATTGCCTCCATGTGATTCGGGACTGCACCCAAAAGCCACCGTTTTACATGCCCTCTTGGACATGGTAAGGTGGAAATCAAAACACAGTGGGAATCACACAAGACTCTATGACGATCTCGGGTCTACAGACTACCCTGTACCAGTGTCACCGGAGAACTGCCATATGACGTGTGGTATATCATCATCTGGGAGTTCTCGGCAAGTCCGTCCAGTGTACCCAGTCTCCACTGAGCACCCGTACACCATCCTTGATGTCAAAACACCGATGGATATGGGATCATCCATCGCCCATCATATGGGTCAAGATGCGTATACGCTAGTCTACTCTGGTGTATCGATGCCCTGTCTCGACACACCCTCTATGAGAGCCGTGTCGAGAGCTGAGCTTGTCCTCAGAGACATTTTTGCTGCGACCGGAGATTGCAATTTGAAATTTGTTAACCTGCACAAAGAAGCATGATTTCAGTACAGGCAGTCGATATGTATATTGATTGAGTTCGCATGAACGTTTAACCCGAAATATGGGAGGAGAGAAAGGTTCCACCGGGCGTGCCAGAATCTGTAGGATGTTTTTCGTCATCCCATTGAGATGGGAATACGCGCGCGCTGGTCGGGCGTAGTACAGATTCCCCCTGCCTAGGGTAGGCCGGGGTTTATTGATTGTGGGGATCTGAATCTCCGGCAGCCGCGGACTAAGCTGCCGTAGATTACCCCTCGCCTTTGAAGCGAGAGAATCTCCGATTGACGGGTCAAACTGGACATGCGAACTCAATACGATGCGTTGGTGTGTGTGTATTTTTTTGTTTTGTTCCACTTGTAAAAAAAAAGATATATATACATATATATTTCTATATATAAAACAAAAATAAATAAGTAAATAAATATTTAAAGAATTTTTTTAATTTATTATTATTTTTTAATTTTAATATATCATTTATAATTTATTTTTATTTATTTAATATTTATTTAATTTTTTTTAAATAAAAAAGGATTAAATAAAGAAAAGAAGAAAAGAAAAGAATTTTTTTTAAAAAAAAAAATTCTTTATAATTTATTTATTTTATTATTATTTTTTAATAAAAAAGCTTAAAATAACGAAAAAAAGAAAGAGAGAAAAAAAGGGGGCCATCACATGCTTAGCATGTGAAGGGGCCGTCACATGCTCAGCATGTGACCCCACTATTTTTTTTTTAACGTGGAGTTCAACTCCAAAAGAATTTATATGGCTAAAAAAATATAATGTGGAGTTAAACTCCCCCCCAAAAAAGGATTTTTACTGTGGAGTTAAACTCCAAAAGAATTTCTGTAGTGGAGTTGAACTCCAAAAGAATTTTATCTGTGGAGTTGAACTCCAAAAGATTTTCTCTTTTCTCCTTTGAAAAGAAACCCAAAATGGGTTCTCTTGAAACTCTAAGATCTAGATCTTGGATGATAAAAAGTGACCCTTTTTCTTCTCTTGATGGAGTTTTGGGAGATGGGTTTATGGTAAAACTTTGTTTAGTTTAAAAAAAAAGAGAGCTGAGCTCTTGATTTATTTGGAAAATGATAAGGAAGAGAAATAACTTGAAAAAGAGAGAGTGGAGACACAAATCCTAGTTTTTTGAGGGAATGAAAAAGTGTCTTCCTTTATTCATCATCATGTTGCCTTATATAGGCTTACATATTTACATATAGCCTCTTGGGCTTTACAAAATGGCGTTTTGCCCATCCCATGGCTCATGTGCCATTTCTTTTTGCACATAACCCATGAGCTTACAAAAAATTGGCTTTATGCCCATTTTGCATACATTCATGCATAAAAAATAACATAAAAATTATTTATTACATGATTTCATTTTGGCATGGAGAGGGCCGGCCGCTTCATGTTCGGACTTGACCTTGGCATTGGCCCACTTGGCTTGGGGTTGACTTTGACTTTAACTTGATCAACCGGGGTGCAATTTTCGACTTCAACAAAGTGCCCCCATCAATAAATGCACACCACATGTGGGTTGTGTGAATGAAATTGATGGATCTTCTTTCGCGTGTAGGCGACTTGCTTTGATTCCCACTTTTGGGATGCACTGCCCTTTTTACGACATGGACGGTCGACGCTTGACGCGTCTCCGAGACGGAGTGTCTGTGGTAGACTTTTCCCTGGCCCGGAGTAATCTGGTTTCTGCTTTGTAGGAAGCCTGCACTGCCCTTTTTGCGACATGGACAGTCGACGCTCCGATCCGGAGCGATTGGGTTCCCGATTTGTGGGAAGCCTGCACTGCCCTTTTTGCGACATGGACGGTCGACGCTCTGATCCAGAGCGATTTGGTTCCCGATTTGTGGGAAGCCTGCACTGCCCTTTTTGAGACGTGGACGGTCGACGCTCTAATCCGGATTGATTTGGTTCCCGATTTGTGGGAAGCCTGCACTGCCATTTTTACGACATGGACGGTCGACGCTTGACGCGTCTCCGAGACGGAGTGTCCGTGGTAGACTTTTCCCTAGCCTGGAGTGATCTGGTTCCCACTTTGTAGGAAGCCTGCGTTGCCCTTTTTGCGACATGGACAGTCGACGGCACTCAGTGTCGCTGGTTGTTCAACTTGTCCCCGGCACGGAGTGTCGCGGATCGACTTGTCCCCGGCGCGGAGTGTCGCTGTTCGACTTGTCCCCGGCACGGAGTGTCGCTGATCGACTTGCCCCCAGCACGGAGTGTCGCTGATGTTCGACTTGTCCCCGGCATGGAGTGTCGCTGATGTTCGACTTGTCCCCGGCACGGAGTGTCGCCGATCGACTTGTCCCCGGCACGGAGTGTCGCTGGTTGACTTGTCCCCGGCGCGGAGTGTCGCCGCTGATCGACTTTTCCCCAGCACGGAGTGTCTGATGTTCGACTTGTCCCCAGCACGGAGTGTCGCTGATCGACTTGTCCCCGGCTGTCGCTGTTTGACTTATCCCCGGCACGGAGTGTCGCTGATGTTCGACTTATCCCCGGCACGGAGTGTCGCTGATGTTCGACTTGTCCTCGGCACGGAGTGTCGCTGTTCGACTTGTCCCTGGCACGGAGTGTCGCTGATGTTCGACTTGTCCCCGGCACGGAGTGTCGCTGATCGACTTGTCCCCGGCACGGAGTGTTGCTGTTTGATTTTTCCCCGGCACGGAGTGTCACTGATGTTCGACTTGTCCCCGGCACGGAGTGTCGCTGATCGACTTGTCCCCGGCACGGAGTGTCGCTGTTCGACTTGTCCTCGGCACGGAGTGTCGCTGTTCGACTTGTCCCCAGAACGGAGTGTCGTTGATCGACTTTTCCCCGGCACGGAGTGTCGCTGGTTGATTCTGAGTCGAAGCATAATTTCGACAGGGAAGGCAGATACGCCGAGATGATTTTGACACGGGGTATATTCTGGGACGAAGCATGATTCCGCCGTAGAGATTGTTGGTTTGATTTGGGTTGGCATTAGCATCGCCATACTGGAATATGGTACCAGAAGCGAATCATTACTTTCCATGAGAGGAATTAGGGATTTTGTTTTTGTTTAGCATCAGCATTGTTGCACTGGAATAATGCCAGGAGCAACTCATCATTTGCCCCGAGAGGATTTGGGAATTGGTTTATGCTTGGCATCAGTATCGCTACACTGGAATATGGTACCGGGAGCGAATCATCATTTGCGCTTGCTTATCAGGAAGCGATGGCCTAGGAGACAGGTTTTAGGTCCCTATCACCTAAGACTTTTCAATTTTGTGAGCCGTGAGGGTCTCACAAAGCATTTTCTCCCTACGGGTCGTAAGGATCCCGTAGGTGTATTTTCTTTTAGGAGTCGTGAGGACCTCCAAGTGTGTTGCTCCTTTGTGAGTCGTAAGGATCTCATGCGGGAATTTTCTCCTCACAAAGTCGAGAGGACTTCGCGAGTGCATTTCATCTCTTTTTTTTTACGAGTTTGCGCCCTTTCGGGTTTTCACAAACTTGTCGGCGGTCCTGCTGTTTTTACTAACGGAGCCCTTTCGGGTTTTCATCCGTGCCCATCTTGCTTGTGGACATACCATTTTTTTTTAATTATTTTTTTTCATTTTTGGTGGGACTTTGAATGTGGTCTCACCGGTTGGACTTGGGAGAGATTGGGATTGTTTTTACGCCCGAGGATTATATACGGTTTTGTAGGATGTATGATTCAGACCGTAGGGCCAGAAAAGTTTCGGGCCTTTGTTGGCGTTTGCATCGCTGCACTGGAATATGGTACCAGGAGCGACTCATCATTCGCCGTTTTGGGGTTTGGAATTTGGTTGGCGTCTGCATCGCTGCACTGGAATATGGTACCAGGAGCGACTCATCATTCGCCATTTGGGGTATGGGATTTGGAATTTGGTTGGCGTCTGCATCGCTGCACTGGAATATGGTACCAGGAGCGACTCATCATTCGCCATTTAGGGATTGGGATTTGGAATTTGGTTGGCGTCTGCATCGCTACACTGGAATATGGTACCAGGAGCGACTCATCATTCGCCATTGGGACATTCGGAGATTTGAAATTTTGGTTGGCGTCTACATCGCTGCAATGGAATATGGTACCAGGAGCGACTCATCATTCGCCACTTGGGGATTGGGGAGCGATGGCTCAGGAGACAGGTTTAGATCCCTATTGCCTAAGGCTTTTCAATTTTATGGGCCGTGAGGGTCCCATAAAAGCATTTCTCCCTACGAGTCGTAAGGATCCCGCAGGTGTATTTTCTCCTTAGGAGTCGTGAGGACTCCTAAGTGTGTTTTTCTTTTATGAGTCGTAAGGATTCCACAAAGGTTTGTTCTCCTCATGTATCGTGAGGACACATGAGTGGGTCTTCTCAATGGAGCGTAATTCCAAAGGCGGAGACAAGCCGCGTAACTAGTGATTGCGGTGGGGTATGGGTATGACGAGAATTATTTGAGCCCGTGGATTGTGTACGGTAGTCAATTTGGGGGACGACCCGTAGGGCTGGAATAATTTTGGAAAATTGGATTTTTTTGGCGTCTTTATCGCTGCACTGGAATATGGTATCAGGAGCGACTCATTATTCGCCGTTGGGATTTGAGTTTCGGATGGCGTCTGCATCGCTGCACTGGGACATGGTACCAGGAGCAACTCATCATTCGCCGTTGGGACATTCAGAGTTTTGGACGGGGTCTGCATCGTTGCACTGGAATATGGTACCAGGAGCAACTCATCATTCGCCGTTGGGACATTCAGAGTTTTGGACGGCGTCTGCATCGCTGCACTAGAATATGGTACCAGGAGCGACTCATCATTCGCCGTTTTTTTTACCGCGATTGCTCCATCATTTCAGCTTTTCTTATCGCGAAGATCGCGATTGCCCAATCATTTCGGCTTTTATTCGCGGTTGCCCCATCATTTCGGCTTTATTTTCATTTTTATTTTTACTCGCTGATTTTTATTGCGAGTTGCCCCATCATTTCGGCTTTTATTTACACATTTTTTTGTTTATTTACATATATATTTTTTTTACATTCCCAGTTTAACGACTTAGAGGTCGATTGTTCCCAGTTTAACGACGTGGTGGTCATCTGTTTCCAGTTTAACGACTTGGTGGTCATCTGTTTCCAATTCCCGCTTCCTAAAATACGGAATACGAGGGGTTGACAAGGCCAGCCATGCTCCTACGGTCGAGGTAATATCTCTCCATAGTCATACTTCGGCTTCTAGCTTTACGTGGTAATCAGTAAACAACGCACAGGTAATGAGAAATGCAGTAACTGAAACAAAACAGATACAAGGAACTAACCCGATGGAGATCAAAAGGGTATAGCTCTGAATAGCTGATCAAGATGTCCGCGATATACGTCTGGTCCTGGTCCAAGCTAGATCCACTTCTCACTCTGAGCATGCATACTCAGGTCGTCAGAGCGACGCGCTAGCAATATATATATAGGTGCAAGTGGTGACTCGTACAGTAATAATGAACATATAACAGTAAATCAAGATAGTAACGATATGAACATGAAGTAGCCAATGCGGGTATCTAAAAGAACATGTGAACAGTAAAGCAGTAAAATAGTATGTCAGGTGTGTCGATTAAGTAAGCAATGCATGTCAATGTCACTATCCCTATCAGTCTCTAAGTCTCACTGTACAGGTCACTAAACATATCGTCAGTCTAAGTGTGAGAGTCAACCACTCGTGAGTATCCCCCACCCAAGGGTAGGACCCAAGGGCAAGGGACCACGGGCCCAAAATATAACTCACGGTAATAATCAGTGATAACCCTGTATATCTCCATATATCTCCATAAGTGCCAGCATGGGACTCCCGAGAATCCGTTGAACTCACACTCAAACTACCCCACACCCCGTGGTCTACATCAAACGCCAACCATAAACTCAAATACCAGCCGGTCCATAACGAGTCTACGCGAGAACTGGAGACAGGATCTCCATCAAGCATATCCCGACTGATACCCAATATAAATGGACGGTGTCTGGTGCCTTACCTGTGACACCCATACAAGTGCTTCCATAATTGTCCCATACCAATTATAGTCACACTTATACACGTCCCACAGACGTCGACAATACAATAAATCAATAGGGTCCACTGATTGTGTACAAGTACGTGCCACTTTCACTTATCCATTCATACTTAAACACTAATGTACTTTCCACAATCAAACGCTAAAACCTAACACTGGGTAATGCACATGATCACTAGGTTACCAATGCAACGACATATATATATAATGTGATGAGAAAACAGTATTTAAGGCATGATTGAGATGTCATCAAACAATGTTCTACTACTTGCATAATTTTTCATAGATCATACATGCACAATTTAGCAAAACAATGAACAGGGGATAAGTAGTATGTTTGATCATCTATCCAGCAAATCTAGTTTCACGTCAATCGGGTTTCAGGATCACTAGATATGGCCATTTCATTTTAAGCGTTCACTGCTGGAAATCCGGTTTCAGAATCGGAATTCCGTTTCGTAACGCATTTTAATCCCTGTTGGGATCAGAATTTAGCGACGCTACAGCTGAATGAAATTTAGGGTTTTCAATAAGGTTTCCAACGCAATTGGAGGATCAGTATTATATTACGCTAATAGAGATTTATGGCCAGATTAAGTTGGGGTGTAAAATCTGCTTCTGCAGAATTCAGCAAGACATGTCGACAAGGTAAAATGAATTAAAAATATCAAATGGTTGAGGAAACCAGTGAGGCCAGTCCAGTAAGAAATATAATCCAATTTCCTACGTAACGGTATAGGGTTCCGCACATTCTCTTACATGAGCAGTGATAAACAGGGGTTTAACAACAGGGGTTAACCTGGATTTCCATTCTAGACTGCAGTCCAGAATCATAATCCACCGCAGTTATCTTTATCATAATGTACTAAAATTCAGTAGTCAACAATATTTTACAGTAGGTTAACCAGTTAGATTCGTTACGAGCCATCAAACGCTAAAATCCGGTTTATACACAATTTAATATAAATTTTATAGTTTGGGGTGTCCGAAGGTTTTCAGGTTTTACAACAGAAACCGAGACCACATTTTATGCGAGTAAACGACATAGTTTTGGAGCCAAAGTCTCAAGGAACATTTCTAACTTCTCAGGCCATCTCACTATATATTTTTCCATCAAATTAACGGGAGTTTCCCATTCGGGCCGTACAACGAATACTTGAATTATACGGTTCACAAAAAGGTATGCGACAATTATTAGTAGCTAGAATTGTAACATATACAAGTAGCATGAAGCAAATATTAAACTTGCCTGAAAATGTGTCGGCGATAGTCTGGCAGCAGCAATAGCACGATCATGTCACGGGCGCAGCACAGGTTCGGCCTTCGGAATCAGTTAATTGTACTCAATCCAGTTAATCTCCGTGCATTCATTCTCCGCACTGCTCCAGGTTGTTTCTTGTTTTGGTGTGAGCGAGGTAGAGGTGCTGAGAGAGAGAGAGAGAGATCTAGAGAGAGAGAGAAAGAGAGGGAGTGAGAGGGACAGAGAGAGAGAGAGAGAAACAGAAAGATAGAGAGAGAGGGATTTAGAGAGAGAGACAGAGAGAGAAACAGAGAGATAGAGAGAGGGGGGAGATTCACCGAGTGCCGGCATGGGGGTAGTCAAGGCGGCCGATGGGAGGAGGCCGAGGCGTTGGAGGCATCGGTGGTCGTGTTGGGGTGTCGACGGCGGCAGCGAGGGGAGCTCGTCGTGGTGCTCAGTGGGGTGTCGACTAGGTGCGCGCAGGTGGTGGCCGAGGTGATGCAGAGGAGCTCGGCGATGGATTGGTGCAGAGAATGGTGCAGTGGGGAGTTAGGCAAGGGGATTGATCTCGGTGGGGTTTGAGTTTTGGAGAGAGGAGAGCGAGGGAGGAAGGATGAGGGGTGTAGTCGTCGTCGTCGTCGAGGGGAGCGGGGTGCAGGGGCTTGAGTGAGGGGTTTTCTGTGGAGAGATAGAGAATGAGGAGTTTGAGGTCGTTGAGGGGAGCGGGTCTTAGGGGGAGTGCGCGCATCGTGGGCGCGAGGAGCGGGGCGTTGGCGAGACAGGCGGCGACGTGGGGAACACGCTGGAAAAAGGGCGGGAGAAAGTGTGGACGTTGGGGGGAAGAAGGAGTTGAGGAGCGGGTCGGGTTTGGGGGCTGCGGGCGTAGGCTGGGCCAGGGGTTGGGCCGGTGGCTGAAGAAAGAAAATTAAATGGGGAGAGGGGAAAGAAGTGGGCCGGGCTCGGGATGGGCTCAGGAGGGAATTTGGTGTTTAATTCGTATGGGAAAAAGGGAGTGGGCCGGTGGAAGAAGGGAATTTGTTTAATTAATATATTGGTTTGGGCCGGGCTTTGAGGGTAAATAGGAAAAGCAAAAAAAATGAAGATGGGGCTAGGGTTTGTGAAAAGAGAGAGGGAAAATAAAATGGATTGGGAGTTTAAAATAATTTATAGATATAAATAAATAAATTTGTATGTAATCCTTTTTATAAAAATACGGATATTGGTGTATAAAGTACTGGGTATTACATCATACCACCCTTACAAAAATTTCGTCCTCGAAATTTAAAACAAGCGATAAGCTATAAAAATAACATGCGAAAATCTATGACCTCGAACACTCACATATAGTGGTTTACTTAAAGCAGTAAAAATAAAAAAATCGAAGGTTCAAGTAAGTATAAGGCAGAGCCAACTATAAGGACAAACTATATGTACAAGAGAATAAAAATAGTAATAACGAATAATAACATTCGAGATATACTAGATAAAATCGAAGTCCTAAATATATGCAAAGAGGCCACTAACTCAAGTACTAACATATAGCGATTTATTTAAAAGCAGCTAGATAAAAGTCTAAGGTCTATACAAGTATGAAAAATAACGCAACGAAAAGAATGGGCTTAAGTAAACACAAGGAGTAACCGCCTAATGATAGACTATAAGCACAATATCAGAAAAATAAAATAGCAATAACAAACAATAGTGGAGGGTTTACCAATAGGCCAAGGTGTTTTAGAATAAATGTATCGATCAAACAATTTCAAGACGACTTAGAAAACTCACATGGTGAAAATAAGAAACATAGCACAAGATAATATGTGCAACATATGGTTGCGTTATAGAAAAAATGGGAAGATTAGTAGTGTACTTAAAATGCATAAAACGGGAGTAGTTAATAACACGCACTTTTTGATAAACACAAAATAATGAAAACTAAATTTTCGAATAACGATGTCCCTAAATATAGTTAGGGTAACAAGAAATAGCACAAAGATGAAAAGGGCTAGTCAGGGTAGGGATTACGATGGAGTATGGCTCACTCAAGAGGTCGGAGTGTGACACTTTAAACTGAAGGTCGAAGAGACTGGGGTCGGGTCAGCACAGGTTGCAAGGGTGCACAGTCAAGAATCTTAGGAGTTAAAGAAATGTATTAGGAGGGAAAAACAATCCATACATCAAGCGAACTAAAAATCAGAAGATTAACGAACTCAGAAATTTTATTATCATTCCAGAAAATTCCGAACAAGGCATCCTCGACAAATAAAAGATGGCCCTAAACTATAAATATATTTATTTGGCCAGAAGAGACAAGAGCTAAATCACGTCAGTCGCGGTTGTGGAGGTTCAGCAGGTTACGGTAGGCTCGCACGCTAAGATAGGGGCGTCCATTTCCATAGCGCCTCGCAGGGATTGCCGCTGGAGGTTCTTCTGCCGCGGGGTTTTCTTCTCCCGGTCCTTCTTCCTCGGCTGGAGCTTCTGCATCGAGGTTTGCTTCCATGTGATTCTCTTCTTCTGGATCCTCTTCCATAGGATTCTCCTCCACTGGATTTCCTTCTATTGGGCCCTCCTCGGGATCTTCCTCTATCGGGTTCTCTTCAGGGTCTCCTTCCTCCTCGTCGGAATCGCTGATCATGTCAACCTCTGGGGCTGCGGCTCCTTCGTCCTCGGAATCGCTGTTTCCGAAAATAACCTGGGGCCGTTGATCTCATCGTCCGAACTCACCAGCATGCGGTCTAAGGAAACGCATGACTGTGCATCCTCATCTAGATGCGGCGCTGCTCCAAGGTGGGCCATGGTGAAAAGAAAGAGTCATGATTAGACAGTGGAACACATTAAGAAAATAACCAAGGATACGGGGTACAAGGAAAATATGTGGTAGACAAGGACTGTAAAACAAAATTTGGAATACTAATGCAATGAATAGTATAGATAAAGTGAGGAGCAAGAGAACGATGCATACATCACAACTCAGAGTTTTATTGCATTCAGCTAAAAGTTCGACGGATACAAGATTTCAAACGAAAAGAAATATTTACAAAAGAGTGACAACACCTTTATTGAAAGTAGAAAACGTGATAATTCTTCTTTGATTTCTGGACTGCTGCATTCCTGTCTCGCGAGTTGAATCCTGCGTGGGGCCCGCACTATCCTCGAAGCTCGAACTACGAAATAACCATCACTTAGCCGAAGTGGAGAGTGTGGACGAACCGCCTCCTTGTAACTCCTTCCTTTTTAGGCAACCAATGATAAAGTGTTCGCTGGATCCGCAAATCAGGCATTTCCTTTTGGCGCGGCGACAGTCCCTCTGAAGGTGTCCTGGCTTCTTGCAGTACCCACAACATTGGGTCTTCTGCTGCTTCTGTCGCGGGGGAACAAGTGGGCGCTTCATCTTCACCTCTTTTCCTTGTCTAACAGGGCCCCCTTTACGACTGAAGACTTCCGCTGGTGCCTGAGTCATTTGCCTTCTTAGTCCTTCAGCTAATAGGTCATTTGTTCGCTTCTGGGCTTCCTTCAGACTTTACAGTGCATTCAGAATCTCTACGGTCTGATTCTGGGGAGTGGAGATAGAGGAAGGGTCGTTGGAAGACATGGTCCTGAAACAGAAGTTTTAGGACGGCATAAGATACAGGGAAAAAATCAGAACAAGATATAAAATTGATAATGAAACAAGAATATCGGGTGAGGTGAAACTCATTCAAACGGAAAAACAAATGTAGAACTCCAAGTTACCCAATAGAGTACAATATTGTAGCTATGCCGCAGTTCATAATTACAATCACGTAACTCTACTAAGTCACTCACAACTCTAGCGGATGGATCAAAATGTATAGTAGGACACACTATGTGAATTAAGATTAAGGATAACAAGTTTACAATCTAGACCGAAGGATGTCTTAGATTGCCAAGCACTACACGGAAACTGCAATCCCAAACGAATCAAAAACCTGGCTCTGATGCCAACAAAACCATGTCACGCCCCGCTTCCCAAAATACGGAATACGAGGGGTTGATAAGGCCAGCCATGCTCCTACGGTCGAGGTAATATCTCTCTGTAGTCACTCTTCGGCTTCTAGCTTTACGTGGTAATCAGTAAACAACGCACAGGTAATGAGAAATGCAGTAACTGAAACAAAACAGATACAAGAAACTAACCTGATGGAGATCAAAAGAGTATAGCTCTGAATAGCTTATCAAGCTGTCCGCGATGTACGTCTGGTCCTGGTCCAAGCTAGATCCACTTCCCACTCTGAGCATGCATACTCAGGTCGTCAGAGCGACGCGCTAGCAATATATATATAGGTGCAAGTGGTGACTCGTACAGTAATAATGAACATATAACAGTAAATCAAGATAGTAACGATATGAACATGAAGTAGCCAATGCGGGTATCTAAAAGAACATGTGAACAGTAAACCAGTAAAATAGTATGTCAGGTGTGTCGACTCAGTAAGCAATGCATATCAATGTCACTATCCCTATCAGTCTCTAAGTCTCACTGTACAGGTCACTAAACCTATCGTCAGTCCAAGTGTAAGAGTCAACCACTCGTGAGTATCCCCCACCTAAGGGTAGGACCCAAGGGAAAGGGACCACGAGCCCAAAAAAACGCACGGTAATAATCAGTGATAACCCTGTATATCTCCATATATATCCATAAGTGCCGGCATGGGACTCCCGAGAATCCGTTGAACTCACACTCAAACTACCCCACACCCCGTGGTCTACATCAAACGCTAACCATAAACTCAAATACCAGCCGGTCCATGATGAGTCTACGCGAGAACTGGAGACAGGATCTCCATCAAGCATATCCCGACTGATACCCAAGATAAATGGACGGTGTCTGGTGCCTTACCTGTGACACCGATACAAGTGCTTCCATAATTGTCCCATACCAATTATAGTCACACTTATACACGTCCCACAGACGTCGACAATACAATAAATCAATAGGGTCCACTGATTGTGTACAAGTACGTGTCACTTTCACTTATCCATTCATGATTAAACACTAACGTACTTGCCACAATCAAACGCTGAAACCTAACACTGGGTAATGCACATGATCACTAGGTTACCAATGCAACGACATATATATATATAATGTGATGAGAAAACAGTATTTAAGGCATGATTGAGATGTCATCAAACAATGTTCTACTACTTGCATAATTTTTAATAGATCATACATGCACAATTTAGCAAAACAATGAACAGGGGATAAGTAGTATGTTTGATCATCTATCCAGCAAATCTAGTTTCACATCAATCGGGTTTCAGGATCACTAGATATGGCCATTTCATTTTAAGCGTTCACTACTGGAAATCCGGTTTCAGAATCGGAAGTCCGTTTCGTAACGCATTTTAATCCCTGTTGGGATCAGAATTTAGCGACGCTACAGTTGAATGAAATTTAGGGTTTTCAATAAAGTTTCCAACGCAATTAGAGGATCAGTATTATATTACGCTAATAGAGATTTATGGCCAGATTAAGTTGGGGTGTAAAATCTGCTTCTGCAGAATTCAGCAAGACATGTCGACAAGGTAAAATGAATTAAAAATATCAAATGGTTGAGGAAACCAGTGAGGCCATTCCAGTAAGAAATCTAATCCAATTTCCTACGTAACGGTATAGGGTTACGTGCATTCTCTTACATGAGCAGTGATAAACAGGGGTTTAACAACAGGGGTTAACCTGGATTTCCATTCTAGACTGCAGTCCAGAATCATAATCCACCGTAGTTATCTTTATCATAATGTACTAAAATTCAGTGGTCAACAATATTTTACAGTAGGTTAACCAGTTAGCTTCGTTACGAGCCATCAAACGCTAAAATCCGGTTTATACACAATTTAATATAAATTTTATAGTTTGGGGTGTCCGGAGGTTTTCAGGTTTTACAACAGAAACCGAGACCACATTTTATGTGAGTAAACGACATAGTTTTGGAGCCAAAGTCTCAAGGAACATTTCTAACTTCTCGGGCCATCTCACTATATATTTTTCTGTCAAATTAACGGGAGTTTCCCATTCAGGCGGTACAACGAATACTTGAATTATACGGTTCACAAAAAGGTATGCGACAATTATTAGTAGCTAGGATTGTAATATATACAAGTAGCACGAAGCAAGTATTAAACTTGCCTGAAGACGTGTCGGCGATAGTCCGGCAGCAGCAATAGCACGATCGTGTCAGGGGGGCAGCACAGGTTCGGCCTTCGGAATCAGATAATTGTACTCAATCCAGTTAATCTCCGTACATTCATTCTCCGCACTGCTCCAGGTTGTTTCTTGTTTTGGTGTGAGCGAGGTAGAGGTGCTGAGAGAGAGAGAAATCTTTAGAGAGAGAGAGATTTAGAGAGAGGGAGAGAGAGACAGAGAGAGAGAGAGAGAGAGAGAGGGATTTAGAGAGAGAGAGACAGAGAGAGGGGGGGAGAGAGAGACAGAGAGAGACAGAGAGAGAGAGGGAGATTCACCGAGTGCCAGCGTGGGGGTAGTGAAGGCAGCCGATGGGAGGAGGCCGAGGCGTTGGAGGCGTCAGTGGTCGTGCTGGGGTGTCGACGGCGGCAGCGAGGGGAGCTCGTCGTGGTGCTCAGTGGGGCGTCGACTAGGTGCGCGCAGGTGGTGGCCGAGGTGATGCAGAGGAGCTCAGCGGTGGATTAGTGCAGAGAATGGTGCAGTGGGGAGTTAGGCGAGGGTATTGAGCTCGGTGGGGTTTGAGTTTTGGAGAGTAGAGAGCGAGGGAGGAAGGATGAGGGGTGTAGTCGTCGTCGTCGTCGAGGGGAGCGGGGTGCAGGAGCTCGAGTGAGGGGTTTTCTGTGGAGAGAGAGAGAAGGAGGAGTTTGAGGTCGTTGAGGGGAGCAGGTCTTAGGGGGAGTGCGCGCGTCGTGGGCGCGAGAAGCGGGGCGTTGGCGAGGCAGGCGGCAACGTGGGGAACGCGCTGGAAAAAGGGCGGGAGAAAGTGTGGACGTTGGGGGGAAGAAGGAGTTGAGGAGCGGGTCGGGTCTTGGGGCTGCGGGCGCGGGCTGGGCCAGGGGTTGGGCCGGTGGCTGAAGAAAGAAAATTAAATGGGGAGAGGGGAAAGAAGCGGGCCGGGCTCGGGATGGGCTCAGGAGGGAATTTGGTGTTTAATTCGTATGGGAAAAAGGGAGTGGGCCGGTGGAAGAAGGGAATTTGTTTAATTAATATATTGGTTTGGGCCGGGCTTTGAGGGTAAATAGGCAAAGCAAAAAAATTGAAGATGAGGCTTGGGTTTGTGAAAAGTGAGAGGGAAAATAAAATGGATTGGGAGTTTAAAATATTGAAAATAATTTATAGATATAAATAAATAAATTTTTAAGTAACCCTTTTTATAAAAATACGGATATTGGTGTATAAAGGAACTGGGTATTACATAGACAGTGTGAACTACATACCCAGCCATCTCTTTATCTTTGGCGGCTGATTTCGCGGAGCGGTTCGGGCTTTGGGAATTCATAAATTTTAACATGGCCAGAGCCCTAGCCCTTTTGTTGGCTCTGTATCTGAGCCGCTTCTGCCTCAGCTTCTCTGCCTTGAGCGCTTGGCAGGCTTCTGCTCTTCGGGAAGCCGCTATGGGCTGAGTGATGGGGAGGCTTGAGAAGACAACCAATTGAGCAGTTGTCAGAGGCGCCACTGGATCTTGCCCGAGATGCCTTGTTGCTTTGCTGGTGTTGATGGCCTTGCCCCCGGATGGGGCCAAGGAAAGTCGTTCAAACATTGACTTGCGTTTGAGTTGGGGCATCTTCGAGACCACTACATTTGGCATCTTCCCTTTTGAGACCGGTTTGTCCGTTACCGGAGCTTGAGGAGTTGGAACGGTGTTAGCCGACACGAACATAATAGAGCCAAATAGTAGATGCGGCTCTTCCTATTGTCGCCTTAGACTAGCCGGGAGGACTGTCCTGGCGTCCATCTTCATCATATAGGAGATGAGAGCCGTGTGGAGAGCTGAGCTTGTCCTTGGAGACATTTTTGCTGCGATCGGAGATTGCAATTTGAAATTTGTTAACATGCACAAAGAAGCATGATTTCAGTATAGGCAGTCGATATGTATATTGATTGAGTTCGCATGGACGTTTAACCCGAAATATGGGAGGAGAGAAAGGTCCCACCGGGCGTGCCAGAATCTGTAGGGTGTTTTTCGTCACCCCATTGAGATAGGAATACGCGTGCGCTTGTCGGGCGCAGTACAGATTCCCCCTGCCTAGGGTAGGCCGGGGTTTATTGATTGTGGGAATCCGAATCTCCGGCAGCCGCGGACTAAGCTTCCGTTAATTACCCCTCGCCTTTGAAGCGAGAGAACCTCCGATTGACGGGTCAAACTGGACATGCGAACTCAATACAATGCGTTGGGGTGCGTGTATTTTTTTTGTTTTGTTCCACTTGTAAAAAAAAGATATATATACATATATATTTCTATATATAAAAACAAAAATAAATAAGTAAATAAATATTTAGAGAATTTTTTTTAAAATTTATTATTATTTTTTTAATTTTAAAATATTATTTATAATTTATTTTTATTTATTTAATTTTTTTAAATAAAAAAAGGATTAAATAAAGAAAAGAAGAAAAGAAAATATTTTTTAAAAAAAAATTATTTATAATTTATTTTTATTTATTTATTTTATTATTATTTTTTAATAAAAAAGCTTAAAATAACGAAAAGAAGAAAGAGAGAAAAAGGGGGGCCATCACATGCTCAGCATGTGAGGGGGGGCCATCACATGCTCAGCATGTGAGGGGGCCGTCACATGCTCAGCATGTGACCCGTCATATGCTCAGCATGTGACCCCACTCTTTTTTTTAATTTATTTTTAACGTGGATTTCAACTCCAAAAGAATTTTATATGGCTAAAAAAATATAATGTGGAGTTAAACTCCAAAAAAAAAAGGATTTTTACTGTGGGGTTAAACTCCAAAAGAATTTCTGTAGTGGAGTTAAACTCCAAAAGAATTTTATTTGTGGAGTTGAACTCCAAAACAATTTTATTTGTGGAGTTGAACTCCAAAAGATTTTCTGTAGTGGAGTTGAACTCCAAGAGAATTTTATTTGTGGAGTTGAACTCCAAAAGAATTTTATTTGTGGAATTGAACTCCAAAAGATTTTCTCCTTTCTCTTTTGAAAAGAAACCCAAAATGGCTTCTCTTGAAACTCCAAGATCTAGATCTTGGATGATAAAAAGAGAATATTTTTCTTCTCTTGATGGAGTTTTGGGAGATGAGTTTATGGTAAAACTTTGTTTAGTTTTAAAAAAAAGACAGCTGGGCTCTTGATTTATTTGGAAAATGAAAAGGAAGAGAAAGAACTTGAAAAAGAGAGAGTGGAGGCACAAATCCTAGTTTTTTGAGGGAATGAAAAAGTGTCTTCCTTTATTCATCATCATGTTGCCTTATATAGGCTTACATATTTACATATAGCCCATTGGGCTTTACAAAATGGCGTTTTGCCCATCTCATGGCTCATGTGCCATTTTTTTTGCACGTAAGCCATGGGCTTACAAAAATTTGGCTTTATGCCCATTTTGCTTACATCCATGCATAAAAAATTACATAAAAATTATTTATTATATGATTTCATTTTGGCATGGGGAGGGCCGGCCGCTTCATGTTCGGACTCGACCTGGGCATGGGCCTACTTGGCTTGGGGTTGACTTTGACTTTGACTTGGTCAACCGGGGTGCAATTTTCGACTTCAACAATGACGAGCAAGAAAGTCCTCTCTATATATATCCAAGCATCCATTATAATATACATCATATGTACAACAATGTCCTCTAGGGCATATACATAACTAACAATCTCCCACTTGCACTAAGGCCAGCTGCTGTAGTATCCCATACCTAGCATCCCGAATAATCTCTCAAACTGTATCTGGGGAATGGCCTTCGTGAGTGGATCCGCAGTGTTGTCCTTCGTATCTACTCTCCTGACCTCGATCTTCCGGCGATCAACTATCTCCCTGATCAGGTGATACCGCCCCAGAATATGTCTGGACTTTTGATGGGACCTGGGTTCCTTGGCCAAAGCCACAGCTCCATTGTTATCGCAATACAGAGGTATTGGATGTTCAATGGATGCAACCACACCAAGCTCACTAATGAACTTCTTTATCCAGACAGCCTCTTTGGCAGCATCGTTGGCAGCGATGTATTCAGCCTCTATCGTCGAGTCTGCATCGGTATCCTGTTTAGAACTCTTCCAACATACCGCCCCTCCATTGAGGGTAAAGACAAATCCCGAGTGCGACTTAGAGTCGTCCTTATCACTTTGGAACTGGAATTGGTAAAGGACTCCACCTGGAGTTCTCCGTTACCATACACCAAGAACATCTCTTTAGTCCTTCGTAAGTACTTGAGAATGTTCTTCACAGCTGTCCAGTGACTCTCTCCAGGATCTGGTTGATACCAACTCACAACACTTAGTGAGTATGCTACATCGGGTCTCGTACATAGCATCGCATACATGATAGAGCCTACTGCCGAAGCATAGGATGTCCCTTGCATGCGAGCTCTCTCCAAATCAGTCTTGGGAGACATCTCTTTGGAGAGAGTGAGTCCAGAGATCGTGGGTTGGTTCCCACGCTTGGATTCTTCCATACTAAACCTCCTTAGTATGGTGTCAATATACCTGGATTGGGACAATCCCAGTATCTGTTTAGATCTATCTCTATAGATCATGATTCCCAATATGCAGGAGGTATCACCTAGATCTTTCATTGAGAATCTTTATGATAAGAAGAGCTTGACTGATTACAGCATAGGAACATCATTTCCTATCAAGAGTATGTCATCCACGTACAATACGAGGAATACAACCTTACTCTCTGCAACCTTCTTATAAATACAAGGTTCATCTATATTTTTTATGAAGTCAAACTCTTTGACTACAACATCAAAACAGATGTTCCAACTTCGCGATAATTGCTTTAACCTATAAATGGATTTAAGCAGCTTGCACACCTTTCCGCTGCTCCCACTATCTACGAAGCCCTCTGGCTGAGTCATTTACACTTACTCTTCTAAATCACCGTTTAGAAAGGCGGTCTTAACATTCATTTGCCCGATTTCATAGTCATGATATGCAGCAATGGCAAGTAAGATCCAGATGGACTTAAGCATAGCCACTGGAGAAAAGGTTTCGTCATAATCCGCACCTGGTCGTTGACGAAAACCTTTTACAACAAGTCTAGCTTTGAAAGTCTCAACTTTTCCATCTACACTAATTTTCTTTTTGATGACCCACTTGCTCCCAATGGGTTTTACCCCTTCAGGAGCATTTTCCAAAGTCCATACTTTGTTGGTGTACATGGATTCCATCTCAGATCGCATTGTGTCCAGCCATTTCACAGAGTCACCACTCGTGATGGCCTGCTCGAAACTAGTCGGGTCATCATCTTCCATGATGCAATCCTCGCTTCCACCATCAATGAGAAAACCATAGTATCTCTTAGGTGGATGAGAAACCCTGGTAGATCGGCGGAGAGGCTGGGGTTCGTCGGGTACTACTGAATGCTCTGGTTCCAATAAATCATCAGTTGTAGTTTGTGGTGCTGGAACCTCTTCCAGCTCTACCTCAGAGCCACTAATCTCTTTTGCAAGAAATTCCTTTTCAAAAAAGGTGGCATGTTGAGCAACAAATACCTTTTTCTCCTCACCGTGGTAGAAAAAATATCCATAAGTTCGGATATCCTACAAACTTGCAAAGAACTGATCGTGCCTCGTGTTTGTCTGGATTTTGCCTTTTGACATAGGCCGGAAAACCCCATATCTTAATTCGTTTAAGATACGATCTTTTCCCACTCCATATCTCATATGGTGTGGTAGATACAGATTTAGACGGAACTTGATTCAATAGGTATGTTGCTGTCTCCAGTGCATACCCCCAGAAGGAAATAGGTAACTCAGCATTACTCATCATAGAGCGCACCATATCTAATAGGGTGCGATTCCTCCGCTCCGATACACCATTGTGCTATGGTGTATAAGGAGGAGTAAGCTGAGAGAGAATCCCATTCTCTTTTAGATATTCTAGGAACTCATTGCTCAAGTATTCTCCTCCTCGATCAGATCGAAAGATCTTAATACTTTTGGCATTTTGGTTCTCTACTTCGTGCTTATATTCTTTGAATTTTTCAAAAGCTTCAGACTTGTGTTTCATTAGGAACACATGTCCAAATCTTGAGAGATAGTCAGTGAATGTAATGAAGTAGGAAGAACCGTTCCTGGCGTGTGTAGACATGGGACCGCATACATCACTATGTACCAGTCCTAAGAGTTCCGTAACTATTTTTCCGTGTCCACTAAACGGAGTTTTGGTCATTTTTCCTTTGAGACATGAATGGCAAGTATCATAAGATGATAATTCGAACGAATTCAAATATCCATCCTTATATAACTTAGCTAGCCGTGTCGCATTGATATGACCAAGCCTACAATGCCACAAGAAGGATTCGTTCATTTCTGAACTTTTCCTCTTATGTGTGTTTTGTATATTAAGGACTGTATTTTGATTGAGAATGAATATGCTATTATGTAACGAGCCTGATCCAATCAACTTTTGATCTAGGAATATGTTCATAACATTATCCTTTACTACAAAATTATATCCTTCTTTACTTAATAAAGAAACTGATATAATGATATAATGTTGTACATCATGTTTGGTATATAATAGCACTCATTCAGAATCAGTATATTACAACTTAGTAATACTAGGTGATATTCACCAACTGCTTTGGCTGCAATACTTGCACCATTCCCTATTTGAACGGAATGATCACCTTTTTCCAGTTCTCTGTCTTTACGTAGCCCATATAACAATTTACATATGTGGGATTCTGATCCGGTATCTAATACCCAGGATGTAGGGTGAACTGAGAAACAGTTCTCAATAACTAACACACCCGAAGAAGGTGCATCAACATGCATGTTCTTCGTTTGGGTAGCGTGAGATTCCAGATATTCTCTTATTCTCTGTTCAATCTTATAACTCTTATAAGAAAGAACGAGACCAACGTTCCCTTACTCAGTATAATAAGCGGGTGTTTACCTCAATCAGAGCAAAGCTCTGTTCAAATTCCAAGGTGGGAAAAGAAGCAATGCTTCTGTTTTTTCTCCAATCAGAGCAAAACTCTGTCTTGAAAATTAAAGAGAAAATTAAAGTTAAAATAAATGAAGTAACGCTTCAGATCCACTGCGCTGCACGCAGAGCGCCACGTGTCAAAATCAGACACGTTAGCGCAGGAAGCGAAGCGCCCAAAGTAGCGTACTCCATAAGAGCAAAGCTCTGCACAAAAAAAAAAAAATCTGCGCAAGTGCTGCTGCGCTGCACGACACGTGTCAGCGCAGCGCAACTGTGCGCTGCGCGACACGTGTCCGCGCAGCGCAACTGTGCGCAGCGCAAAAAAAAAAAAAAGCTGCGCGACACGTGTCACGCTCTGGAGCATTTGCGCCAAGCAGAATTAAAATTCTGAGAAATCTTTTCTGTTCTTGTTAAAACAAGAAGATTCTCTTCTGTAAAACAGAGGCTTTCGGATCAAAGATCCAACGGTGGGGAAAATTCCCCAAATCACTCAGAGAATGATCTCTTTAATAAACTTTAACTAATTTATGGGCACTATAAAAAGGACCCTAGACCTCAATTCAAAGGCATGAACATTTTCTTAAAAAAAAAAGAGAGAAAGAGGACTCTGAAGAACTCCTCAAGAACAAAAAAGGTAAAAACCTTTGAAAGAAGAGAAAATTCTCTTATGAACAGATCAGTGATCTAAAAACAAGATCATTGATCTTTAAACATAACTAAATAAAAATAAAAATAGTGCTTTACACTTTTTCATGAACCTTTGGTTCTTTAAGATAAGAAAAAACTTATCTTTTCCTTTGATCTAAATTAGATCAAGAAATCTAACAGTGCTTTGCACTTCTGTTCTTGAATCTAAAAGATTCTCAAATTAATAGTGCTTTGCACTTATAAATCTGCACTGTTGCGCTCTTGGGCGCTTGCGCTCTTTGATTGGCGCAAAGCGCCTGATAAATGCAATGCATTTCCTAAAAGGGTCAGGCCCAAATCAAAAAGACCAAGCAGGCCAAAATAAATTGCAAAGCAATAAAAGGGCAGAGCCCAAATAAAATTGATACTCTGCATCATTTATAAAGGGGAGAGCCCAAAATAAATTGATGCTCTGCATCATTTATAAAGGGCAGAGCCCAAAACAAATTGATACTCTGCATCCTTATGGGCAAAGCCCAAATAAAAATAAAAAAAAGAAATGTAATGCAGAAGCAAATAAAATGTTGAACATTTCAACTGGACTTAGCCCAATTTTGGCCATAAGTCCTTAAATTAAATTGACTGAGCAAGATTGCTCTCTTAAATCAATTTACTACCGGTTCGAGGGTACATCTCCGAACTCCTCTGACACCTATCGTTGTAATCCTTCAATGACGTCAGAGAGGTGACGGGTCCCGACGACCATACATCAATATGGACCGGAACGTCCTTAAACTAATATTGGACCGAAACGTCCTTAAACTAATATCGGACCGAAACGTCCTTAAACTAATATCGGACCGAAACGTTCTTCAACTAACGGTGGACCACCATGTCCTTAAACTGGTATTGGACCACCATGTCCCTAAACTGGCACAATAGAGCCCAAATGCTCTTTTATCGGATCTAAACGATCCCGTTAAGTTGATCTTAGTCCCAAACTGGACTAACGTATCCTTAACAACCGTTTAAGTTGATCTTAGCCTCAAATATGGCTAACGCATCCTTAAACCTTCAAACAGACTTTAGTCCCAAATTGGACAATAAATTCCCCCAATCAACTTTGGCTCAAGGGTACATCTCTGAACTCCTCTGACATTTGTCGTTGTAATCCTTCAACGTCGTCAGAGAGGTGACGGGTCCCGACGACCATACATGCAATGGACCACTACGTCCCTAAACTGGAACAATAGAGCCCAAATGCTCTTTTGTCGGATCTAAACGATCCCGTTAAGTTGATCTTAGTCTCAAACAGGACTATCGTATCCTTAACGAATGTTTAAGTTGATCTTATCCGCAACGCGACTAATGCATCCTTAAACTAAAAAACACCAAACCCAAATCTAAGTAAATACGGATTTGGACTAATCCACGTCCTACGGGCGACGGCATTACTCAGTCTCCGTATACAATCCACGGGCAACCACAAACAAAACAAACACACACGACACGAAGTGAAATTCTGGAGAAGGAGAAAGTTGTTACCGCGATGCGGTAGCGTAATTAACTGCAGGGGTTTGCGCCTGCAGGGAAGAGTGTCCCCACAATCAAAAACCCCTCAAGCGAGGGGGAATCTGATAAAGTCTGCTACATCGGCCGCATCCATCTAAACCTTCGATACACGGTGCCATAAATTAACTTGGCATCTTCGGAGAGATGGACAGATAAAACCAAATAGTATCTGCCCCGAATCTCAGGCACAGACACCCTAACGTCTCGGCCGCCATTCGGAGGGGAACAGAAGGTTCAGTCAATACATCCATATTATTATCTTAATTATGGCCTGACATGGTCGCTACCTGGAGAGAGAGAGAGAAGAAAACACTTTAGCGTATGCTCTTGCAAGATTAGATTGGTTATTATCTTATCTAATCAGGATGTCTCCCACTGTTTTTATCAAATCTTCCTTCAAACCCTAAAAGGTAAGATTAGCCGGGATTAAGTATACCCTACAATTTCGTCAATCTTTCAGCCAGATCAGTGTCGGTACTTGAGGGAGGTTCCCCGTGCTTTCGCACGGACCTAATTAAAATAAACCTCGTTTTCCCAGAGGCATAACCCCGTTAACACATTTCTAGACACCTACTTGATCGGCTAATTGTCCTGTGTAAAACTCTCCCAGGAGTAACTCTTACTCGCAGTGGGTATCGGGATCCAACTATCTCATAGGAGGTATGCAATCTCATTGCAAATTTCAATACTTTGACATTCCCGATAATATTTTGCCTCTAGCAATCTATGACCTTGACAAGGTCAACAAACCATAAATCGGAAGTCAAGTTCAACCCGTCATTTCCCGATTGAATTAAACCCACCCGCATGACCCTTGACAAGGTCAACAAGGCCGTACGAATACCCTAATCCAATCACATCTCATATTTTAGCAGATAAACACTAATTAGCTACCGTACACTGTGCCTTGACAAGGTCAACAAACGCAGCACGAATACTAAGTAGGATTTATCTGAAATGACGGAGGGTTATGACAGGTTTTTCAGAAAACCTATTGCGTAATGAACTTGATTTCGTTGTAGAAACAAGTGATTTTGAAAAGGAGTGTTTTTTAGGCTTTTCTAGTTTCGCTAAAGAGATCACTCCCGGTGAAGGGATCTCGGCTCTTTCCCCATTGAATAAGGTGCAGGGTATATCATATATACCGCTGTGCAAAGCAAGAACTATATAAGCTGTCAAAAACTAAACCGTGAGTTTGTAGCATCTGCCAATTTCGCTAAAGAGGTCACTCCCGGTGAAGGGATCTCGACTGTTTCCTCATCGAATAAGGTGCAAGGTATATCATATATACCGCTGTGCAAAGCAAAACTGTAGCTACCCTTTTTATAAAGTTTTGATTCTACAATATCTTTTAGGTTTCTTTTCTTTTTATTAATCTTATTAATATATCACATCAGCTTATACTTCCTAAGCATCACAGAAGAAACGAAAGCAGTAATATTTATATATCAGCATATATATAGTATAAGCATTCGTCTCAGGCAGTAATATGATCTCATCGCAGAACATTGCAGCAGAAGAACATATATGAAATATTGGATATATTAGGATGTCCGTGTTTTAATACGAGCCTGTATAAAATACGGATTTCATGGTCGCGATGAATAGCCAAACCCACATCCCTAGACCCATACGAGAGCGGCAAGCAACACTTCCAATTCTAGGGTTAGGAGACCCGGTCTCGACTCCTCGAGATGGCCTCCTACTGGACCCTAGAACCCGGTTACTTGTGCTCCCCTCCTTGGGTCTACCTAATGCGGAAAAGTAAATAATATACACTGGTGACATCAACCTCATCCCGGAAGTGTCCCAATAAAAGAATATTACATACAAATGAATTTTACATGAATGAAAATAAAAACCCCCATCTCACATAAAACCCTGGCTATTCAGAACACGACGATCCAATATAACATATCACAGCAACACATAATATCTCATATCATCAACGGAAGCAAGTATGCATACACCGATCGTCGTTGATGTATAGCAACGAAAACCGACAATACAACTGCATACTACACTTACGGTCACAGAAAAGAAATTGTAAAACTACAACATTTGGAATCCACAATCACTTTAGACATCATAAATCCGAAATATCACATACTTCGCATTTCATGCCTAACTATATGAATTCCACTTGTATCACATTCCAGATAAATAGACAGCATTAAACTTTCCGATCGGATAATCAAATACCCAAGATTTCCTAAATAGCTCAACACTTGAGCGGTGTTCAAATAATCTCAGAATATGTCACAGTACCAATGGTCCAGCCGTAGAAGGGTCAAGCCAACGCCTCACATATGGCACGCCGTACTGTCCCAAACCCTAAGGTTTAGAGGCGGTTCAGACGGTCACATAATCGAGTTAAGATTTGTGTTCTTCTAGAGGGTCCACCGCATTACTTGCACGTTTTTCCGAAAGATTTAAATTCAAGAAAAATTCAACACTTGAAAGTTTTTCGTACCGGGAAAAAGTGAGTTAATGATATCCGTTCGAAAATTTAACGGTTTCTAAATTATCCGGAAAAAGAATGAAATTAAATTTTCCGACCGAATCAACGAATTCAAAATAATCCCCAGAACACTCAACAGTTGAGTCAGATTAAAAATACCCAGAAATATGCAATAACAGCTACGGATATTACTGTGCCAAAACCAAAGCCCAATTCAACAGTACGGCCGCAGATCCACGGGGCAAGCAAGGTATTGCCGCGGTTCCGCGGCGGTCCGTACGAATTACATGCTCGTTTTCCACAGTAATACTTATAATTCCCTGCTGAATTTTTTGAGTATTTTTAATGCAGAAAAAATCACATTTTTATAAAATTTCCAGAGAGGGGTCTATTTCGACGTTTCGGGGTTCCATCGGAAATTTAACTTCGTATACACGTCGCTTAATGCTCTAGCTAGGCTCTGATACCACTGTAGGGCTCTTAGGCACTCTTACAAGGGTTAATAAGGTATCAACCATGCCCGAATAAAAATTTAGACGTTCCGAACAACCCAAAGCCGGGATCTTTGCTAGATAATTAGGGTTGCACATGCAAGTAAACATCTTTACAACTAAAAGTGAAAGATTACAACCTTTGTAGTCTGCTCCTTCGCTTCATAAGCTCCGAGTAGAAGTCCCTTCTCCGCGATCCATGATCTCCCGGACTCAAGAGAGCCTCCACGACTCGAACGATCCATGCTAGCTTGTAGTCTTCCTTTTCTCCGATGATCTACCTCGAAATTTCTATAACTCAATCTCTCTCTCTCTCTAATGAGGTGAACACCCTAATCTAATTGGCTAGATTAGATGAGGATGATGGAGTAGTATTTATGCTTTCTTTTTATATCAAATTCTCACTCTTAATCATCACAAAATGAAAACCTAGAAAGCTTTCTCAAAGCTCAAGGTTGAAGAAGAAGAAGAATGAATGAATTAATTCCTTTTGTGATGAATAGTGAAATAATATATGATTAATAATGTAACCATGGTCAACTATGACAAGGATAACCCATGTATAGAATTAACTAAGGCTAAGGGTTTGGGTTGGGTTAAGAATGAGTCACTAGAAAATATCAACCATAATATCTTAGCTCATGACAAAAGAAAACCTTCTAGAAGGTTCATGAAAGAACTAATCCAATTCAAACCCTAACCTTATTTAATCTTCACTAAACATGTTGCATTAGTAATCATATTATGTTACAATATTATATATCACATATATAATATATTTTGTAACAAAAGAAAATAATACAATTAACATATATCGCATATATATCAATGTATTATCCGGTGAGAAAATGAATCAATAAAGCGAGCCAATATTAGATAATGTAATGCAATATATTATATATATTATTATACATTAAATTATCGAATCAACACTTGATCCGACAATCCGGCTATATAGAATATAACCGACTAATATATCATATACCGATTCATCGAATCAACACTTGATCCGATGACCCGGCTCATATCTAAATATTGCGAGAATATAATACGGTATCTCATATCGTATTATCCTCGGTCGTGCACATATCACATATGTGCCCCTACTCCATTTTGCCTGAATCAAGAAACCTCTGTGTAGGACTCTAAAGAATTATCAATACGCCGGTAGCAGGTGATGATCATATCAAACACCCACAAGCTGCAAGCGGTCAGCTAAACGTAACAGCCACCCAGGTATTGAGCGATCAGAAAATCAACAAGCTAGCCTGTACATTCTCCTGTGTATCCAATCAGTAACACTCCCGTACAGTCCGGTCTCTTCGTCTGATATGTTGCATATCTAATCTAGGGGTGGTATACGTCAGACCCCAGTAACCGATAAGTCGTGTCGATGTGAGGCTCATAACGGGTCGAGAAACTACTGGTAACACTTACCAGTAAATCTCTATATCAGCCATGGCCAGGGACTTCCAGTTATAGCCAATCGAACACAGCACAACATCAACTCCCTATACTGGGAGAGACGAATCCCCTCCTATCGCTCATTGCCTCCATGTGATTCGGGAATGCACCCAAAAGCCACCGTTTTGCACGCCCTCTTGGACGTAGTAAGGTGGAAATCAAAGCACAGTGGGAACCACACAAGACTCTATGACGATCTCGGGTCTACAGACTACCCTGTACCAGTGTCACCGGAGAACTGCCATCTGACGTGTGGTATATCCCCATCTGGGAGTTCACGGCGAGTCCGTCTAGTGTACCCAGTCTCCACTGAGCACCCGTACACCATCCTTGATGTCAAAACACCGATGGATATAGGATCATCCATCGCCCATCATATGGGTCAAGATGCGTATACGCTAGTCTACTCTGGTGTATCGATGCCCTGTCTCGACACACCCTCAACTAGGAACAGTTATAGGATGTACTCATCGACTACCGTGGCCCCACTAATATGATCTCATCATAGTCCCAGTAGTCGAGTACAGATCCTAAGGGCTTTATCAACATGTGAGAGTAAGACAGTAAACCAATACAAGTCAACATGTTAAGATAAAGTGAAACCAAATAGCATACTATCATGACGAGCAAGAAAGTCCTCTCTCTATATATATCCAAGTATCCATTATAATATACATCATATGTACAACAATGGCCTCTTGGGCATATACATAACTAACAAGGGAGTCGATATTGCACTGTATTCGATTGGTCAAGGCAGTTGAGATTTACTGATAGGTTGATCAGTAGTTTCCTGGATTGGTCCTTTGCCACATCAGCACGAAATATCGGGTTATTAGGGTCTGACGGTTACTACCCCTAGACCCGGTATGCGATACTCACAGACGAAGAGACTGGACTGTACGGAGATTGTCACAGATAGGCTCAGTAGGGATCCAGATGAGTTTGCCCATCGGCCTTCCTTTCCGACAGGTACCCGGATAGCCGTTACGTACAGTTAGTGCCGCTGACGTGCTTGTGGTTATGGATTCATCGAGTAACTCACTGCCGGCGTACTGTCGAGTCTTTAGAGTCCCACACAGAGAGTTTCCCTGGTTCATGCGAAATGATGCAGTGGCCGTATTGGATACGTGCAGGGGTTCCGATCGATCGATTGTACTAGTTACCCGGACTTTCGATCGGACAGTTGATAATACTAGCCGATTCAAAATTGAGCCGGATTATTACATCAGGTATTGATTTAATGATTTACATATATATATTTCGATACGTATATTCTAGTATTATGTTCTTTGTGTTATTCTATTTTTTTGGGTATTCGTATTTCGATACGAATACAGGTATGTATATACAGTAAAGTGTAATCCGTATTTATACGAAAAACATTCTAGAAGGTGGACACCTCATTTTATACTTTTCCATTTATCTTTAAATCGAATAATGAGTTGTAAACAGGGGTGAGGGGAGTATGGTGAGAGCCATGCTTCAATAGTAATGACAAATGAATTTTTAATTCATTTGTGCAAACTATTGAAACATGGTTGGTTATTATATTGTAAAAATTGTTTTACAAAACCAAGGTTGGGCTTTTCTCTCTCATGCTTGATTCATTTTTTTCATGCTCACCATTTTCTTCACTCTCCTCACTTGTCTCTTGAGCTCCTCCACCTTCATCTTTAACTTTCTCTCTACGCTCTCATATGTTGAGAATCAAGAGAGGAAGTGAGATAGAAACACACATAGAACCTTACACTATATCCTAGACACTTTAGACTAGCAATCTAAAGTCACTAGTTGCTCCACTAGACTCTTAGTGTGGAGCGAGAGCCATGGACTATATCTCTCGGGTGGATCATCTTCGACGGAGGAAGACCGACCATCAACCTCGATCCAGGAGAACCGAAGGAGCAAACAAAGACGAACAAGCTCGATCAAGGAGATCACTAGGAGAAAACGAAGAGGATAGAAGACCGAAGGACACGAACCTTTTGGTGAGAAACTTCTATCACAGTAGTTAGCTCCTCTCTTGTTAGCTAGTTTAGGTTTATGGTAGATTCTAGATCGGGTTATTCTAGCACCAGTTTTTCAAACCCTAAAAATTTTTGTTCCTCAAACGGCCATGGTAAATGGTCAGGGCGGTAGTGTAACCCAACAGTAACCATGGAAATTCTAGGTACATGTAGTTCTATTGGTAAGGTATCATGAGTATGACAATATGTTTATAAGCATGGCAAAGTAATATTACCATAGCAGTATAGCCTGGTCGTGTAGTGTAGGTATGGTGAACATGCAGTGAATGTAAGTGTCTTAGCAGGTCTCTAATTGGGTATAATAATTTAATGTAAGTTCTAGAATGATTGTCAACCAATCTCAAGAGTGTTCTCGAACCCAACAGGCAGTAATCCAGGGGTAAGGAACCACGTGCCCGAATCTAGTGTTAGTAACGGAACTTCAACCTAGTGTTGAAGTATTTTAAACTCAACAGGCTATAATTCAGGAGCAAGGGAACACGGACCCTCATGATAGCTTGCTTGAGTTAGTAGACATGGATTCATGATTTAGGGGGACTCCTGAGATTTCGTTGGATTCACGCATGAAAAACCCCGGCACTCCGTATATGCTAAGTTATAGCTAAAATTACCAGTATTACTCGAATCCATGAATAAATCAATTTGCTAGATAGAGTTCATGTATGTATCAAGTATTCATGTCAACTATTCTTGTATCCATGTCAAGTTGTATTCATGGTTCGAGTCAAGTCATAGTGTTCAAATATTCATGTTTTTCTTTAGTCAAGTTCAAGTATTCCGATTCATGATCAATACTCAAGTATACCTGTATGCTTTTGATGTTTGAATTCAAGATCAAGTATTCATGTTTGGTTTTAGATTCAGGTTTGGAGTTTGGATTCAAGTTTGATTTAGACTCAGACTCGAGTCAGACACTTATAACTGATTTAGATCCTGAATTAGGTTCGGGAGTTATCGGTAACTGCTGCACATGGACGGCATGATTTGTGTCTTTTTCCAAGATAATTACCATTGATAACACCGTTAAGTTTTCTACCTTAAATAGGCAAGCACTCTATAACGACTCTGTTTTTAATGTACAGAATTTTTTAAATTAATGTACAAAAAAGAGTATTTATAAGCCTGAGCACAAGTTATAAATTTAATTTGTTTTTGAATAGCAAGAAAGCACTTGTAGCTCATTGGTAAAGCCTTGCACTGCTGTGATATAGCCCTTGTGTTCAAATCCCCCCAACCACATTTTATTTTTAATGATTTTTCTTTTAAACTTTTTGGAAGCCCAAAAGTTTACACGTGCAATACACGTAAAAATGAAAAGTCACTAAAATCAAACATGTGGAATATGATATATGAACAGCCAAGAACACGTGTCACCAATCCAGACCCCATCCCCACTTGATCGACCGGCGAGAAGCTCATAAGGGCTGGTGCCGCTGGGCTTGACCGTCGCAAATGCCTCCAAATTTTTAACCCTAACCCCTTGGCATCCTCCCACTATTCCTCTTCTGTTTGTTTTTCCTGCAATTAACCAGAGGATTAAAAATCACCATTGAAACCAAATTTTAATGCATTTTAATTCTCTTTTTAATTCTCAAAACCCTAATTCTATTCTAAAAATACAACCCAATATCCTATCCCTTTTCATTCTGAAATCCATTATAAAAAATTCTCAAATTTTTCCAAGTCAAAGAAGTGTAAAAATGGAGTTAGCCCAATGTCACTTTCCAGCGACAATTCGGGAAGATTCCGGCGATGCCGCGACACCACGAAGTTTCCATCTTGTTCCTATACCTCTCCTCTTTCGTTTCAAACCGTAAGTCCCCTCTACTCTTTTCTTATCACCTCTCCAAACTTCTTCTTTTTAATGATGTCAGTAAGTGGAGATATACCGACATTCCTTTCTAAAACTTCTTAAACTAACAATTTTCTTAAGAACTATTGATTTAAATCATTGTACTTTGCTTGTTAAATATTAAACAATAATTAGAAACAAGTTTCAATTCAAAACCCCATATTAAACCACTTTTATTGCATTTTTACGGTAAAATACCACAAACTTTATATTCGGCATCTTTTATCATATTTGTTTGTATTACCTATAGAAAATTCTCACGAGATAATGACCTACCTCTCACAACACACATCTTGACATAACACGATTGCTTGAAAACAATATTTTTGGGACAAATACGAATTTACATTTAAATAGCATAAACTATTAAAAACCGTATTCTTTAAATTGTTTTAAATTAAATTCCTTACGATTACGTCTCTACAACCCACTTTTGGGGAACCCGATCGGGATGGTGCTGGTTATCGCACATCTTCGGGACTAGTAGAGCGAGATGCAGACCTTCTCATGGAGCATCCGATCTCGATGGAATTTTTAATACAATTTTTAAGAAAACGTGATTTTCTATTTAATAAATAAATTCTATTTTTAATAATTATGTATATAAATATTATCAAAACATCTATTTTATATTTTTAATAAATTCCATGTTTTCTAAACATAAGAATCACAAGTTTCATGAAAATACCATTAACAATCCATACAAGTCAATTTACACTAAAATACCATGTACTATTCAATTTAGGTTTATATTCACTAGAATACCTCATCATATAAAAATTACATCCATGAAAACCCTAAATACGATAAATAAATACTTGATAATTATTTTGAAGGTATACTAAAACTATTTTTCATAAAACACCCTCAAGTTATATTAATTTGCATTAAGGACCCTAGTAAATATAGGTTTAAGCGGGACCAATTCTCTTGAGCCACAGAGAGTTGGAGAAAGTTGGTGCTTGCCTATTTAAGGTAGACAACTAAAACGGGGTTATTATATATACTGGAACTTGAACATGAATACCAGAATACTATCCAATATCAACATAACTTGATTTGACCGAACCATAGATATATATTGACTTGACTACATGACTATCCGTTTACATGAACAATCTATACTATGGTCTCGGCAAGTCTTATATCTACAAATCATTAAAATCAATACAAAATACATTACAGGGTTTTAAATAGGTAGACTGGTACAGAATATGTTAAAAGTGATACTGTCACGCCCCGCTTCCCAGTGTACGGGTAATGAGACGTGACTAGGCCCGCTACGTATTTACTCAGAAGTAAACACGCTAAGCGTAACTAAGCAATATAATAAAGTACACAAGAAAAATGACAAGAGATGTAATTGAACAGCAACTTTTATTGATTAAACATTCTTTACAATACAACTGGAAAGTAAAATACAATACTGGAAAGTGATGCCTAAACAATGGCATGAACTGAAAGAAAAGTAAGTACAAGTAAAGCCTAAGGGTCGTGCTGCTCAGTGGTCTGCTCCAAGTGCTCTTGGCTGGTCTCGAACTCCTCAGAGTCGGGTCCTCCCGACAACATTCTAAAGAAAGAAAAGAAATAGGAATGTCGTCAGCGAATAATCGATCAGTAAGTCCCAAAGAAAGGTAGGAATAGAATAGACAGATAAGAGGATGTAACTGGTATAATATTTGCTTGTTATGCTAACGCAGTTGTTTGTAGTTTGGTACAGAATATGTCAGTGTATACGAGAGGAGTCCAATTTACACCGTGCACTATGGTAACCCGTAGTACAAGGCTCCGTCGATAAAACCACGGAACAACGGCAATGTATAGTTACATCTTTTAATGACCATCTCGTGCCACTTTTAACACATTCCGTGTCAGTCTACCCCTTTAAAACCCCGTAATGTATTATATATTGATGTATATTGTTTTGTTTAATAGATGTATGACTTGCCGAAACCATAATATCAGTAGTTCATGTAAACGGAACGGATAGTCATGTAAACCAGTCAAATGTATATCCATGGTTCGGTCAAATCGTGTTCATGTTGATATAGATTGAAATCCGGTATAAATGGATTCATGTTGAATTGGAGTTAAACTTGAATCATATTCAAAGATAGATTGATTGATTTCAGATTAGTTTGAGACTCTGCCTGAGTCATACATTTAAACAGAATTGAAGCCCTGAATTAGTTTTAATGTTATCGGTAACTGCTGCACATGGACGACAGGATTTGTGTCTTTTTCCAAGACAATTACCGTATTGATAACACCGTTTTTAGGTTGTCTACCTTAGATAGGCAAGCACCCATATTCTCCGGCTCCCTAAGGCTCAAAAGAACTGGTCCCGCTTAAACCTATATTTATTAGGGTCCTTATTGTAAATTAATATAACTTGAGGAGGTTTTATGAAAAGTAGTTTTGATATATTTTCAAAATAAATCTCAAGTATTTATTTATCGTCTTTAGTATTTTCATAGTTGTAATTTTTATAAAATGAAATATTGTAGTGGATATAAATCTAACTTTGAATAATATATGCTATTTTCTTGTAATTTGACTTGTATTGAATGTGATGATAATTTCATAATCTTTTGTGATTCTTTTCTTTTGATTAGAAAACATGGAATATATTATATAATTAAAATAAATATTTTGATAATATTTATATATATATAATTATAAAAAATAGAATTTATTTATTAATAGAAATCACGTTTTCTTAGAAATTGTAATAAAAATTCCATTGAGATCGAATGCTCCGTGAGGAGATCTGCGTCTCGCTCTTCTATTCCCGAGGACATGCGATAACCCGCACCATCTCGACCGGGTTTCCCAAAATGGGTTGTGGAGGCTTATTTATAAGAAATTAATTAAAACAAATTAAAGAATACGGATTTTGATAGTTTAAGGTATTTTAATGTAAATTATGTTTTGCCCTACAAAAATTGTTACAAAAGCCATCGTGATATGTCAAGATGAGTGTTGTGATGAGGTAGGTCATTACCTCATGCAATTTCTAAAGGTAAAATGAGCAAAACGATAAAATAATGTCGTATGTAAACTTGATGGTATTTTACCGAAAAAGTGAAATAGAATTTGTTTAACATTAAATTTTGAATTGAAACTTGGTCAAATTATTGTTTTATGGTTGCTAAACAATATATGAAAAGATGGTAAATTTGTAGTTTAAGAAAAGTTAATTTTTTTAAAGAAAAGAGAATTGGAAGTCGGAATAACTCCGCTTCCAACAAGTTTTGAAAAGAGATTGTTTTAGATTAGAAATGGAGAATGGGAGAGAAGACTTACTGATTGATTATAGAAGGGGGAGGTAGAGGAATATTTTGAAGGCGTCGTGGGGTCGCTTCGTCGCCGGATTTGTCCCGAAATGTCGCCGGAACTTTGACCTTGGCTAACTCCACTTGTACAACTTCTTAAACTTGGAAATTTTAGAGGGTTTTGGCAAAAGAATTCTGAATGAAGAGGGCTATGGTGTGGTTTGGTATTTATAGGAGAAATTAGGGTTTAGAGTATTGAAATGAGAATTAAAAATGCATTAAAATTTGGTTTTAAGGCTCACTTTAATTCTCTGGAAATGTGCAGGGAAATCAAACAGTAACGAGGTTAAGGGGGGAGGCCAAGAGACTAGGGTTTAAAAAATTAGAGTATTTGAGACTAGGGTTTAATACCCCAGAGAGAATCTCGCTGGTCCATTTTGGGGTGAGGGGCTCTGGATCTTTGACATGTGTCCTAAGCTGTATAAATACTATTTTGCACATGTTTGCTTTCAGTCTGACTTTTCATTTTACGTGTAGTCCACGTGCAAACCTTTGAGCTTCTAAAAGTTTAAAAGAAAAATCAATAAAAATAATATGTGTCTGAGGGGATTTGAACACAGGGGTTATGTAACAGCAGTGCAAGGCTTTACCAATGAGCTATAAGTGCTTTCTTGCTGTTCTAAACCAAATTAATTTTATAACTTATGCTCAGGTTAAGGTATTCATCTCTGTACTTTACAAAAAAAATTTGTGCAGAATTTTAGGGTTGTTACATTCTACCCTCCTTATAAAAATTTCGTCCTCGTAATCTATAGAAGGAAAGTATAACGGATTCGAAAAAAGTTTGATGATGGTGATGGTGAAAGAAATACTGGCAGTGCATGAAAAGTAACGAGATGATACAAGGGTTTGAAAAGATTGAAGGGAATTACCAGTGTTACCTTGGTCGATAGTCTCGGCTTCTACGACCGCTAATGTGTAAGCCTGACGCCGGGGTACATTCCTTCTAGCTGGAGGCACATTCCTCTATCCTTAGGGAAATTTCCTCTGCCCTCGAGGCATGTTCCTCAGTGCCTGATGGAATTGGCGATTAGGCTGTGCAAGAGGTCCAAGTGGAGGTGGAGCCGGAAGAGCAAGATGAGGTGCAGGAATCTGGATAGCTGGCCGCTGCGGATAAGTGATATGAGTTGGAACTGGGTTGTGTCTATAAGGACATGTTCCAATTCCATGAGTGGATGCACCACAAACTAAGCACAGGCCTTTTGCGCGCGTATAGTCCTTCCACAGGTGTCCATCCCTCTTTTAGTAGAAGAAAAAATCTGGATTTGGCCGGTTATTTGTTACTTCCAGTCTCCTGGGTTCAAAAGTTGGTATTGAAGAGGCTCCTCCTTCCATCTGGGTGGCAGGGCGCTTCATACCGGCAGATTGAGGACCGCCCTTCTTCTTCACTACTGCCTCATATCGACGGGCAGTTTTCAAAGCTAGGTCATGGGTTAGGAAATCCCCTGCAGCTAAGGCAGCTTGGATCTCCGGATCCAACCCTTGCTGAAATCGTCTAGCTCTGATCTCAGCCGTCGGTATCAAGTGTGCCACGAATCTGTTATGGTCTTTTGTTAGCTGTGTAGTATGTGATATTTGAAAATCGAATATTGAGACATATCTTACCTACTGAGCATATTAAACTCAGTATCATACTCATCCACAGATTTGGTCCACATCGAACCTTGTTGCAGATGAATGAATTGCTGCTCCATGTCAAATCGGGTAGTCTCGGGGAAATATTTCGCGTCGAACATCTCGCGAAAAGTTCTCCATTCGTTAAGACGTCTTTCTTCCGCCTTCCACCAAATTCCGGCGTTATCTGTGAGTTGCAGCTTCGCAACTCTAACCCAAGTAATCTCTGGCACTTGTACTGTTGCCAGACCGTCATTAATGCTCTGAGCCAATTCTTCAGGTTCCAAAGGGCTCTTTTTCCTAGAAAATTTCTTCGATTGCAATGCCCGGAATTGCTTCACTCTGGGTGCTTCCGCTTTTGGGCGGTTCAATAATATAGCAATCTGTTGCTGCTGTCCTTCCAGAAGGCTTCGGATTGCCTCAAGCAATACCGTTTGCTCGTTGATCGGAGCTGCAACGGTAGGCGTAAATGGAAGAGGTGGTGGTGGTGTGTTGTTAACGTTTGTGCTAATATTGTTTGGAGAATCCATAACCTTGAAAGAAATAAAAATAGGGTTAGGATATATTCAAAGAATATAAAATTGTAAGATTCAAGGAATATGAAATGTAAAGAATGTTTTTAGTTGCCGATTCTTGTGTTATATTGCTTAGGACTTCATGCAGAATTGACCTGTATGTCCATGCAGAACTGACCCTGTATGGTAGGGTTCCATGCAGAACTTACCTGCATGGGCCGCCAACATAACCTGTCACGCACCGCTTCCCAGTGTACGGGTAATGAGACGTGACTGGGCCATTACGTATTTACTCATAAGTAAACACGCTAAGCGTAACTAAGTAATATAATAAAGTACACAAGAAAAATGACAAGAGATGTAATTGAACAGCAACTTTTATTGATTAAACATTCTTTACAATAAAATTGGAAAGTAAAATACAATACCGGAAAGCGATGCCTAAACAATGGCATGAACTGAAAGAAAAGTAAGTAAAAGTAAAGCCTAATGGTCGTGCTGCTCAATGGTCTGCTCCAAGTGCTCCTGGCTGGTCTCGAACTCCTCATTGTCGGGTCCTCCTGACAACATTCCAACGAAAGAAGAGAAATAGGAATGTCGTCAGCGAACAATCACTCGGTAAGTCCCAAAGAAAGGTAGGAATAGAATAGACAGATAAGAGGATATAACTGGTATAATATTTGCTTGTTATGCTAACGCAGTTGTTTGTAGCTTGGTACAGAATATGCCAGTATATACGAGAAGAGTCCAACTTACACCGTGGACTATGGTAACCCGCAGTACAAGGCTCCGTCGATAAAACCACGGAACAACGGCAATGGATGTATAGTTACGTCTTTTAATGACCATCCCATGCAACTTTTAACACATTCCGTGTCAGTCTACCCCTTTAAAACCCCGTAATGTATTATGTATTGATGTATATTGTTTTGTTTAATAGATATACGACTTTCCGAAACCATGATATCAGTAGTTCATATAAACGGAACAGATAGTTGTTCCCCTCCGAAAGACGGGGCGGAGACGCGGTAAATGTCTTGCCTGAAATTCGGGGCAGATGCTATTTGGTTTTATCCGTCCACCTCTCCGAAAATGCCAAGTTGATTTATGGCACCGTGTATCGGAGGTTTAGACGGATGCGGCCGATGTCGCAGACTTCGTCAGATTCCCCCTCGCTTGAGGGGTTTTTGATTGTGGGGACGCTCTTCCCTGCAGGCGCAAGCCCCTGCAGTTAATTACGCTACCGCATCGCGGTAGCCACTTTCTCCTTCTACGGATGTTCACTTCGTGTCGTGTGTGTTTGTTTTGTTTGTGGTTGCCCGTGGATTGTATACGGAGACTAAGTGATGCCGTCGCCCGTAGGACGTGGATTAGTCCAAATCCGTGTTTACTTAGATTTGGGTTTGGTGTTTTGGTTTAAGGATACGTTAGCCATATTGAAGCTAAGATCAACTTAAACTTTTGTTAAGGATACGTTAGCCTAATCTCCAGACTAAGATCGACTTAACGGGATCGTTTGGATCCGACAAGAGAGCAATTGGCTCTATTGTTCCAGTTTAGGGACATAGTGGTCCATTGCCAGTTTAAGGACATGGTGGTCCATATTCCAGTTTAGGGACATGGTGGTCCATATTCCAATTTAGGGACATGGCGGTCCATTGCATGTATGGCCGTCAGGACCCATCACCTCTCTGACGACGTTGAAGGATTACAACGACAGATGTCAGAGGAGTTCAGAGATGTATCCTTGAACCAAAGTTGATTGGGGGATCTATAGTCCAATTTGGGACTAAAGTCTGTTTGAAGGTTTAAGGATACGTTAGCCATATTTAAGGCTAAGATCAACTTAAACGGGACCGTCTAGATCCAACAAAAGAGCCTTTAAGGGCTCTATTGTTCCAGTTTAGGGACGTAGTGGTCCATTGCCAATATAAGGACATGGTGGCCCATTTTATTTGTGGCCGTCGGGACCCGTCACATCTCTGATGTCGTTGAAGGATTACAACGATAGGTGTCAGAGGAGTTCAGAGATGTACCCTTGAACCGGATGTAAATTGGTTTAGGAGAGCAGCCGTGCTCAGTCAATTTAGTTTGAGGACTTACGGCCATGATTGGGCTAAGTCCAGTTGAGAATATTCAACGTTATTTCTTATTTTTGGCCTATTAGACCTGTGCTAGGGCTTTGCCCATGTTTAATAATGCATAGCATTATCTTGGTCTTTGTTGGACCTTTATTTGGGCTCTGCCCCTTTTAAATGATGCACAGCGTCTGTTCTGGTCTGACAGACCCTTGTTTGGGCTCTGCTCCTTTAAAAAAAATGATGCATTGCATCTGTTTTTATTTGGGCTCTGCTCCTTTTTTTTATGGCATTTACTAGGACTGTTAGGCCTTTTTAATCGGGCTCAGCCCTTCCTTTTAATGATGCAGCGCATCAATTATCTGACAGTGGCCATGTGGCCTATCAGGCGCTTTGCGCCAATAAATGAGCGCAAGCGCTTGTATAGGTGACACATGTCACGCAAGCGCAGTGCGCTGCGCTTGCACCGCTGACACGTGGCGCGCTCTGGTGAGTTGCGCCAATTTCAGAGAGCAAGGCTCTATCTTAAAAGCGCATAGCACAAGTGGTTCAAGTGCTGACACATGGTGCTCTCTGGTGGCTTGCGCCAACCCAAGAGCTCAACGGTGCAAATTTTACAAGTGCAGGGCACTATTTGATTTCTTGGTCCAATTTAGATCAAAGAAAACAAGTTTTTCTTGTTTTCAAAGAACCAGTGGTTCATAAAAAGTGCAAGGCACTGTTATTTATATTTTACTGAAGATCATTGATTTTGTTCTTAGATCAATAATCTATTAGAAGAAATTCTTCTATTTTAAAGTTTATTTACCTTTTTCTTGAATTTCTCTTCAAGTTTCTTCAGAGTTGAAGTTCTTGATGTTTCTTGATGTTGATGATCATTTGAATTGGGGTCTGGGGGCCTTTATATAGTGCCCATAGATTTGTTAAGTTTGTTAAAGAGATCATTCTCTGAATGATTTGGGGAATTTTCTCCACCATTGGATCTTTTGATCCAAGGGCTTCTGTTTTACAGAAGAAAATCTTCTTATTTTAATAAGAACAGAAGGATCTTACTAGAATTTTAATTTTTTTTGGCGCAAACGCCCCAACGCTTGACACGTATCACGCAGCGCACCGCGCTTGCGCAACTGCGCTGACACGTGTCGCGCAGCGCACAGCACAGCACAACTGCGTTTGCGCTGACACGTGTCGCGCAGCGCTGCGCTTGCGCAACTGCGCTGACACATGTCGCGCAGCGTAGCGCTTGCGCAACTGAAGCATTGCTTCCTTTAATTTTTATTTTAAATAGAGTCTTGCTCTGATTGGGCTCGCTGCCTTGGGCGCTGCGTTGACGTATCATCTTTTGACACGTGGCGCGTTGCGCGCAGCGCAAGGAATTTGAAGCGTTGCTTCGAATTTTGAATTTTTGAAATTCAAACAGAACTTTACTCTGAGTGGGGGAAACAAATGCCCATCCACCATTGCGCTCACTTGGCGCACACGTGAGTGCAGCGGTGGCAAGATCTCAACGGTCGGATCAACTCAGGAGTTGAAGGGGCGCATGCGCCTATAAATAGGACCCTTGGTCCTCGGTAGATGATTACCATCTTCAAGATTTTACTTTCAGAGCCCTGCTCTTGCTTTTAACAACTTCAGAGCCTTGCTCTTGTTTTTCAAGAACTTCAGAGTTCAAACTCTAGAACATTTTCAGGTAAAATTTAACTTAAATAAATTAAATTAATTTTAATCAACAGAGCCTTGCTCTCATAGATCTTTGATCTAAAGAAAACCCCTTTGGGGTTTCACCAACAGAGCCTTACTCTCAAGAATCCATAGATGTGAAGAGATCTTGTTCATGGTTTTTAACCCATGAACAGAGCTTTGCTCATGGATCAAATGTAGATCTTTTTTTATCTGAAAATGGAGAACTCCTAAAAGTTTTCATGGATCTTTAAGATCCTAAATTTTTAATCTTTAGGAGTTGAAGTTTTCTTTTTGATGGATTTTTCCATCATTATTATAGAGCTAGGCTCTTTTTTTAGGAAATTTTTATTCCCTTGAGACCAGAGTTTGACAAATGTCACTCTGTGACAGAGCTTTGCTCTAAATGAGGAGATTTTCTCCTTGTCCCTAGAGATTTCCCATCAATGAGGATATTCTCTTGGGGATCTTTTCATTAATTGACAGTCTCACCCAATGATGAGGCTGTCTTGTTAAATGATGCACTGTCATCCAGATTTTGTGGGTCCCCATTTGATCCCCTACCCACTGCATTGCAGTGTGGTGTAAAATTTTAAAATGTCGAGCGTTGGGATTACAACATTGACGGCTAAATTTTTTTTGTCCCTCCGCAGGAAACATGTCTGCTAATTTGTCCTTCCCGTTTATTCGCTCGGAGAGAGGGTTTCCCTAGGCACCGGTAGATCAAGTGGTGCTCGCTCTCATAAAGGATCATGACCCCGAGCACAAGAGCCTTCACCTTGGGGTAGGTGGTACAATGAGATCATCCAGGGTCGCCGAAGTTTCAGTTCCGCTACGCCGTCTGAGCCCATAACTTCAATCCCCTATGCGGATGAACTCCCAGTGAAGTATGCCGTGGAGGTCAAAAATTGGAATTCTGATGAACTCCTCCACCCTGCAATTGGTGCCATTCCCGTGCAGCCGCCGCCGGCAATAGACATTCTGGGGAGGCGGATCTGTCAGTGTGAAGCACGCCCTTGGGGACAGGCCTATAATATTGGATTAGTCCCGCGACCGCCCGCCTGATATCTGCAGTGGGCCCGGTACATCTTATCGGCGAAAAGGACTCATCTAACGAAGATTGGTTTGTATTCGGCCATCTACGTCTCACTCTTCGAGTATCCCTCTCCTCCAACGTGGTGGATCAAGGTCTTTATCGAACAATGGAATATCCCCACCCACACCTTCCTGATGACGGACAGGGAGGTCTCTATCTCCTTGGAGGAGTTTGCTGAAGTCTCGGGTCTGCCGATGAGGGTGGAGCATTACGAGGAGCTGCTTCCTCCCGATGAATACGTCTTTGCCACCAAACCGCTGGTGTTTGATTTGACTCCGGAGAACGCTATTCAGCACCAGTTCCTGGGCTTGGTGAAGGTGCTGGAGATTTATGAAGGGCTCTATCTGGAATCGGGTGTTCGGGGCGTCAGTTTCGCAGATTTTATTGCCTGCTTCATTCGACCGGAGTTCTTATCGGAGCGGAGCGAGAAGTTCGCCCAGCTCGATGACCCTTTTGGCTTCGGCTTGGACCGCCGACCCATATCAAAGAATGATCAAAGGGACTTTTATCTCCCCGGCACCACCGTCGTTCCTTTCTCAGAAATCGCCGTCCCGGGCATGGATGAGTAAACCTTTTTTGTAGGGTTCCTGGGCTTGTGACTGTGCAGCTTTGCGCTCCCCATGCACCCGCGCCACATGCGGCCATCTGTTTTCTACCCAGCACATCGGATGGTGGCTGGTTTGCAGTTGTCAGTAGGAATTGCCGGGCTGGCTTATCTTTATAATGGATTTAGCGTAGCGGCGGACGCTAGTGAGCCTGGGGTGCAGCCCGCTAACTTCCCGATGCACTACTTCACCTCCTTGATGGAAATGCACGTGCACGGGGTGTTTGGCGCCCATAAGATCCCTCCCATTTTTGAGAAATGCAGACTCCCAAGAGTCATACGGTTGGTCGGTGCTTCGATCGTAGTTGCACCTCTGCGGGAGGCTAGAGGGCTACTCCTTCGTCCACACCTGGTCGGAGCGAAGGTTTCCTTCTTGGATAAGGTCATAACAATAGGCTAAGAGACCACCAAGTCGGTATTGCTGCTGCGCGATGATTTTAAAGACGGGGCTTCCATATTGAAGGCTCGGGAAATCCTCCATCTCTACTCCATTCGGCCGGGCTATTTGGTGTTTAGGCAGAATGAGACATCGCTCCTCATGAGGTATAACCCTCACCGGTTTGCTCAGCAATCGAGTTATAACCAAGGGATCCTGATGGACGCTTTCTTGGAAAGGCCCGTGGTTAGCCGAGAGGGGATAAGGGATGCAATGCACCATTTTATGCTGCTTAACATGGGTTCCTATTTCTTTATCAGCGAGCCGAGCTGCGTCCCCAAAGTCCTCAACACGTACGTGGCCTGGTACACGCACGCAATGGGTCCAGTTATCCAAATGGAAAAGCGCATGCTGGTTGACCGCAAGGGTGCGCCTCCCGGCGGCGATCGCAAGGCTCCCCTGAAGCCGAGGACCCCGGTCATTCCTCCATTGAAAGGTGCTGGAGTTGGACCTCCGCGCGTGTTGAGCCCTCCGCGCAGATTGCCGCTTCGCGATACTGTGGAAGTGCCACCAGCCCCCCATGCTCCAGTGGAGGTGGTAAATGTGGTATCGCCGGAGTCCGGCGCAGGCGCGGATATCGGGACCCGCCGCCCCAAGGTGCCTGCCAAGCGAAAATCAATCCCGGGTACATCCAGAGCTGGCGGGCAAAAGAAGAAGAAGTCGCTCATATCCCTCGACGCGATCCTCGGTTTAGAGCCTGAGGCCCCTCTTACCGAAGGAATAAGCGAGTATGGCAGCAATAAGGGCTTCTCGGTAGACCCCGCAGACACCGATTTGGCGGCCGCTATTGCAGCTTCTAAGCGATCAGCGAGGCTCGAAGCGATGTTGAATAAACTCTCCAAGTCAGGTAATCATTAGCTGCTTTCTTTGTCATTTTATCGCATTTTTTATCATTATTTTTGACTAATATTTCCCCCATTTTTCAACAGGTGTCAATACCGAAGAAGCCATTGCTGCCTCTTTAAAAACCTTCCAGGAGGAGGAGAAGAAGCACGTCTTAATGGGCGTTGGTACGTCTCGCCTTATCAAACATTTTGTTATCTTTTTGATGGTCAACCTAACCTTCTTCCTTTGTTTTCTTTGCAGGGATTGCACCAGCTGATGCGGGGACTCTCCCCGGGCCCGCTACTAAAGTCCCAGTCTCGTCGGGGTTTCTGCGAGAGCCTCAACTCGACAAGTCGACGAGGGATGCCTTGAAGAATTTGGAGGCATCCCTGTTCACGGACGAGGACGTTTCCATGAAAGAGGCTTTGGTGAGGTCCGTCTCAACGGCTCGGGAGGAGAGAAAGCGGCTGAGGCACGAGGCGAAGGCACGCAGGGCTGCTTTAGCCGCGGGAGCGGGTCCAAGCACTATCATTCCCATTGGTTCTCCCTCTAAAGAGCTCCCGACCGGCCTATCTACCGCACGCAGACAAGTGGCGCGTGTGGTTCGGGAAGCCAATGATAAGTCCACTTCAGGTAACGTACCTTTCAAGATTTCGTTATAAGAATTGTAAACCTATCGTTTCTTATATATTTTTTCTTGCAGGGCCAAGTCCAACCGAAGGGGAGGCGGAAACCGTCGAACCCAAGGAGACAGAGGAAGAGGCACCGGCCGAACCCGAGCCGACGGTGGGCAACGTCGCCGGGGTTGCTGAGCCTGAGTCGGGGGCTGAGGGTGCCGCACCCGAGAAGGTCGTTGATGCCGAGCCTGGGATGGCGGCAAATGAGACGACCGCTACAACTGAGCCCGAGGTAGCGGCGGACGATGCGCTTGAGGCCAGTGACCCCCTGGTGATGGCGGATGAGACAATGGAGACCGATGAGCACAAAGAAGTAGCGGGTGAGATGGGCACGACTCTTGTGGAAGAGCCAGCCGCTCCTTCTCAAGAGTCCGGCAATGCTCCGATTACTGCCCTCCCCGTCTACAGTCTTCCGCCGTCTCCTGGCCTCGCGAGCACTACGACGGCCCCCGTGGAGTCTGGGGATGAGGCCACGGGTGGTGGACTTATGTCGATGGAGGAAGGAGACGCCTCCGTCTCGGCTGGAGGCTCATCAGGTAAATTTCGGATTACCGTCCCTTTTTTTATCTTGCAATCTTTCCTGATAGGTTTACCCTTGTTTTTTTTAACGTAGGTGCGGCCAGCGCCGATGCTCCATTGCTTGAGGGAGCGCCGTCAACTTCTGCCTTGACGGTGGTCACCTCTCAGCCTTCTCTCGTACCATCGAAGATGTTGGAAGGTATGGGTTTGCAATTTATTAGTCTTATTTTTCAGACGCATAATTTATGTACTAAAGTCGTACTGTTGTGTCTTTTTCAGGAGTTCTCTTTGATCATCTTTATCAAGTGCTGCTCCCACACTTCTCCTTCCCATCTGAACTCGCTTCTTCCTCCAGTGGTGCCGGTGAGTATAGTTTCCAACTGATGTCTTTCTTTTTTTTTTTTTTAGTAATGGAATTATTTCTAATTTTCCCCTGTCCTGATTGCAGTGCTACAAATCGAAGGAGGAGACGGATGATCGACCGCGCCACCGGCCCTTCCGGCCTTGCCACCTACTGCAGCTGGTATAGCAAACTATCTCATTGATGACCCCCCCTTTTTTCTTTCTTGAAGTGTCGCCTAATCGTATCTTGTTTTTTCAGCTGTCATTCCGATCTCGGTGCCCTTCGAGCCTCGCATCACAATGCCGGCAGGCCCTTTCCTGAGACGTCTGTCCTCGAAAGGCGCCGCGAATAGTCTGCGTATGTTGAGCGACTACATCGAAGAACTCGACATCGAGACTCCTACGTTTGCTGCAGATTTCGCTACGGCGGTTAACCCGATGCTGGTGATACTCGTAAATTTCCATGACGAGGGCATCGTTGCGTCTTGGGTTAATCACTGCAGGGAGATCGAGGTTCGCATGCATCAGCTGGAGTCGATGCGTCCTGCCCCTGAGGTTCTGGCCGTGAGCACTCAAAGAGCAGCGTGGATTGAGCGAAGCGCTTCTTACGTCCACCACTTGGAACAAGAAGCGGCTTTAAGGCTGAGAGAATACCGAGAGACCTCGAGCGAGACGGCTCGTCTGCGTGCTGAGGTTGAGGCGAATGCTGCCCAAGTGAAGGCTATCTTTGAGGGCCTCCTGGAACGCATCTCTCATAGGCTAAACTTGAAGCGAAAGCTTGATGTCGCCGAGCGTGACACCCCAGGTCACGAAGCTGCTCATCAGGCCGTTGGGGAGCAGCTTGCATCTTTCTTGCAGCAGCGGGCTCAAGTGGAGGCAGAACTGGCGGTGGTGGCTGATCAGGAGAAAGCGTGGAAGGAGGTGCGCGAACAATTGCTAGAGCTATGCAAGACAGTTCCTTCCCAGTAGTTTCCCTTGTATCCATATACTTGTAAAAAAAATTCTTTTTCAAATAAGATGTATCCATTCTTTATTCTTTTGTACGCTTCACCTTGTACTTGATTAAATTAATAAATAAAGATACACATTTTTCTTTGCAATGTCTTGTACTATTTCTTTGTTTTCTCCCTTCTCTTATTATCAGCATGCTGTCTTGATAAACACAACTGACAGATAATAGAGTAAGCATCTAGATTTCTCCAAGAGATAGCGATGGCTTAGGCCGCAGGTTCAGATCTGCTGTCTAAGACTTTTCAACTCTATGAGCCGTGAGGGTCTCATAGAGACTTTTCTCCCTACGGATCGAGAGGATCTCGTAGGTGGATTTTCTCCTTAGGAATCGTGAGGATTCCTAAGTGCGTTTTCTCTTATAAGTCGTAAGGATCTTATAAGAGAATTTTCTCCCTTACAAGTCGAGAGGACTCGTAAGTGGTTGGTGAGTTGACTTGTTTCCGAGTCGAAGTATAGCTTCGACGGGGAGGTCGTTGGCTGACTTATTTCTGGGTCGGAGCGTTGTTCCGACGAGGAGGTCATTGGCTGACTTGTTTCCGGGTCGGAGCGTTGTTCCGACGAGAAGGTCATTGGCTGATTTGTTTCCGCGACGGAGGTCGTTGGCTGACTTGTTTCCGCGACGGAGGTCGTTGGCTGACTTGTTTCCGAGACGGAGGTCGTTGGTTGACTTGTTTCCGCGACGGAGGTTATTTACTGACTTGTTTCCAAGCGGAGGTCATTGGCTGACTTGTTTCCGCGACGGAGGTCATTTGCTGACTTGTTTCCACGACGAAGGTCATTGGCTGACTTGTTTCCGTGACGGAGGTCGTTGGCTGACTTATTTCCGAGACGGAGGTCGTTGGTTGACTTGTTTCCGCGACAGAGGTCATTTGCTGACTTGTTTCCGAGATGGAGGTCGTTGGCTGACTTGTTTCCGAGACGGAGGTCGCTGGCTGACTTGTTTCCGCGACGGAGGTCATTTGCTGACTTGTTTCCGAGACGGAGGTCATTGGCTGACTTGTTTCCGCGACGGAGGTCATTTGCTGACTTGTTTCCACGATGGAGGTCATTGGCTGACTTGTTTCCGAGACGGAGGTCATTTGCTGACTTGTTTCCGAGACGGAGGTCGTTGGTTGACTTGTTTCCGCGACTGAGGTCATTTGCTGACTTGTTTCCGCGACGGAGGTTGTTGGCTGACTCTAGGTTATCTGTGAACCGTAGAGTCTTGGAACTGGGGACTTTGCCGTGGCTCCGATTGGTGATGTCATGTCCGTGTCCTGCTGGAATGAGGAGGAACGCCGTTGTTGGTCTCCAGGCTGTAGATGTGGTCGTCGAGTTCTGACTTCCCTTTGACGCAGCCTGGTGGGGAAATATAGTCCCCTTTCTTTTATTTTTTCTTGTTTATGCCCATGGATTGTATACAGGGGTTATTATGGACTTACCTGCAGGGCAAAAGTTTCATTCTTTCATTTTTTTATTTCTTTCTACGATGCTCTATCATTTCAGCTTTTTACATCGTGAAAGTCGCGATTGCCCAATCATTTCGGCTATTTTTCGCGGTGCCCAATCATTTCGGCTATTTATTTTATTTTTACTCGCTGCTTTTTATTGCGAGTTGCCCAATCATTATGGCCATTTTGTATGCATATGTTTTCTTTACTTGCTACTTTTTATTGCAAGCTGCCCCATCATTTCGGCTATTTCGTATGCATGTGCGGCTAGCTGGCTTTTCACCGTAAACCTGAAATTAGACACCGATTTCGGCATCAGCATCGCTACAACTGGGATATTGCCAGGAGCGAATCATCATTTGCCTCTGTCGATATCGAACAAAGGTGGCTTAGCGAACAGGGTTAAGGTCCTGCCGACTAAGGCTTTTAACTTCATGAGCCGTGAGGGTCTCACAAATGTATTTCTTCCTACAAGTCGTGAGGATCTTGTAGGTGTATTTTCTCCTTAAGAATCGTGAGGATTTCTAAGTGTATGTTTCTCTGTAAGTCGTAAGGATCCTACAGGAAGGTTTTCTCCTTGTAAATCGAGAGGACCTACAAGGGTTGTTCATCATGCGCACATATCCCCAATCACGGATGGGACTTGGTTAGGGAAATGTTTATTCACGCCCGTGGATTGTATACAAGGGTCAGTATTGAGCCACTTGTAGGGCAATATCGAAGGTTGTGGGGGTTGCTTAAGCACGGGTTTAGGTCTCTGTAACTTAAGATTTTCAAATCTTATGAGCCGTGAGGGTCCCATAAGAGAGTTCTCCTTACGAGTCGTGAGGATCTCGCAAGTGTATTTTCTCCTTAGGAATCGTGGGGATCCCCAAGTGTGTTATCCTTTGTGAGTTGTAAGGATCTCACGCGGGTGGTTTCTCCTTACAAGGTCGAAAGGACCCTGTAAGTGTCCTTTAACGAGGTTGCGCTCTTTCAGGTTTTCACAAACACTCGCCGGTAGCCCTGCTGTTTTTACTCACGGAGCCCTTTCGGGTTTTCATCCGTGCCCATTTTGCTTATGGACATACCGTTTTTTTTTATTCTTTTTATTTTTATATATATTTTTTTACGAGGTCGCGCCTTTTTGGGTTTTCACGAACACTCGTCGGTAGCCCTGCTGTTTTTACTCACGGAGCCCTTTCGGGTTTTCATCCGTGCCCTTTTCGCTTATGGACATACCGTTTTTATATATATATATATTTTTATATATATATATTTTTTCTTTTTATTTTATTCATCTCGTCAGCCTGAAGATGCTGCGGTAATAGTTTAAAGACGTTTCAGTCCGTCATTAGTTTAAAGACGTTTCGGTCCGCCATTAGTTTAAGGACGTTTCGGTCCTTCTAGGAGAAGGTTGGCTACTGCTTATAAAGTTTGAGCTTAGGAAGATAGCGAGCGGACATAGTCGTCGTTATCTATCATTGACCTAGGCGATAGCTCGCTAAGCGTGGTATTTCTTTAGGAATCGGCCATTTATTGGCCTGTAAGGCCTTTCACCGTGCATATCCATGAGTAGATAGGCTCCACCCTGGTAGACCTTGTCTATGATGTACGGGCCTTCATAGTTTGGCTCGAACTTTCCCCGCTTGGAGCGATTGGGGATCATAGGCCTTTTGACCACTAGCACGAGTTCACCTTGGCGGAATGTCCTCGGCCGGGTCAATCTTTCGTATGAGCGCGTCATCTTTGCTTTGTAAGCCTCCAGATTTTGTTGCGCTATGAGCCGGGTCTCATCAAGGGCATCAAGCTCCTCAAGCCGAAGGTGAGCGTTTTCTTCGTCCGTCAGCTCGTAGTGGACCGCCACTCGTAGAGAAGGTAACTCTATCTCGAGAGGGAGTACTGCTTCTGTACCGAATACCAACGCATATGGCGTTGCGTTCATGGCCGTCTTGAACGTAGTTCGATACGCCCAAAGAGCCTCTTGCAACCTCTCATGCCAATCCTTTTTATTTTGGGAGACCGTTTTCTTCATGATCTTTGTCAAGGTCTTGTTGAAGGCCTCGGCCAGACCGTTAGCTCGCGGATTATAAACCGAGGAATATCTCCAGTCTATATTGTGTTGCTGCGCGAAGCGACTGATCTTGTGGCTTTTGTAAGCTGGCCCGTTATCGGAGATGATCCGTCGCGGAGTTCCAAACCGATAAATGATGTGTGTCTTAAAGAAGTGGAGGATATTCTCCGCCTTCACTTCCCTCAGCGGTACTGCCTCTGCCCATTTAGAGAAGTAGTCCGTCGTTGCCAGGATGAAACGATGTCCCCTGGACGATGCTGGTTCGATGGGGCCGACTATGTCAGTTCCCCACATTTCGAATGGCCAGCTAGCCACTGTCGGGTGTAGCGGATTTGGATGCTGGTAGATGAAGTCCCCATGGATTTGGCATGAGTGGCATTGCTTCGCGTATTCGAGGCATTCCTGAATCATCGTGGGCCAGTAGTAGCCCAACCGTTTAATCTTCAACTTCATCTTCGGGCCCGCTTGGTGAGAACCGCAGATTCCGTCATGAACTTCCTGAACGACTCTTTTCGCTTCGTCAGGTCCCAGAAATCTCAACCACAATGAATCGAACGACCTCTTGTACAGAGTATCATTGACGAAGGCGAAAGACAGAGCTCGTTTCATAAGCTGATGTCTTGAGGACGCATCTTCGGGCGTTCGACGGTATTTGAAGTAGTCTATAAAGACTTCCCTCCAATCCTCGGTATTTTCCCGATCTTTTATTTGCAGGGTCGTCTGCTCAGCCGCTCCCTTTTCTTCGGATAATTTCGGAGATATTTCTGCTGGGGCAAGCACCCGACGGCTTTGTACCATGATTCTTATGTCATCGAGGTTCTCATCAGCCAGTTCCTTAGCGAGTTTAGCCAACGTGTCCGCTTTGCTGTTTTCCGCGCACAGTATGTTTTCCAAAGTATAGGAAGGGATTTGGGTCAACAGTTGTTGCACCTTTTCGCCGTACTTCACCAACTCTGGCTTGCACGTTTGATAGTCGTCGTTTACTTGACTAACGACCAGTTGGGAATCTCCGTATATGAGGAGGTTTTCAATTCCCATGTCGATGGCGATCTCGAGGCCTGCTATCAAAGCTTCGTATTCGGCTTCATTGTTTGTCCTCGGCTCTGTTAGGGAGAAAGCAAAGCGCATTATCCCTCCTTGTGGAGTTACAAAGATGAGTCACACCCCCAATTTGATTATAGGGGTATTTTGTTTGCGCTTCTTCACGGAAGATACTCCATCGAAATAAAGCTCCCATCGGGTATCATCACCGTCGATCGTATCAAACGCATGTTCGTCTGGAAGATCGCAATTCAGAGGAGAATCGGCGGGTATCGAATGCTCAGCGAGGAAATCGGCGATGGCCTGGCCTTTCACTACCTTGAGAGGCTAATAGGTTATCGAGAACTCCATCAAGAGCAGGGCCCATTTAGCGAGTCTCCCTGTCAATATGACCTTCGACATCAAATATTTAAGGGGGTCCACCTTCGAAATGAGACGGACTTCATGCGCCAACGCATAGTGCTTAAGCTTTGTTATCGCGAAGATCAACGCCAGGCAGTGTTTTTCGATGGGGGAGTAGTTGCTTTCTGTCCCTAGTAGAACTCGACTTAAGTAGTAGAGTGCTCTTTCCTTCCCTTGGTCGTTCTCTTGCGCCCATAATGCGCCTAAGGAACCTTCAAAGGCGGTTGTATAAAGAATGAGGGGTTTTCCCTTGACCGGAGCAGCCAACACTGGCGGGTTCTGCGGGTATTGCTTGATCTCATCTAGTGCGCTTTGGCATTTCTTTCTCCACTTTGGTTTCTTCAGAGCGGTAGAATAGAATTGCTTTTTCGCCTTCTTGCCTGGGAGGGACATAGAATGTTCGCAGTTCTTTGACACTGTAGGTATCGAGCGCATCCAGTTCTTTATGGTGTTTAAACGGCACCATGGCGACTTGCAGACTTTGCTCTTCGTCAGCGGACGTTTGTATTGAAGGTCGAGCAGAGAATACAGCATGGACCTCGTCTTCTGAGTCACTACCAAAGATCAACATGGGAGCGGACTGTCCCGGCCTGTTGTGTTGGGACGGACCCAAATAAACTATCTCCTCCTCCTCCTCGGTATCACTGCCGAAGACAGGGATGGTTGCATTAGCCTTATTCTCTGGCTTGTGACACCTCTCCGTGTCTTCGAAATCCGGTAAGAAGTATTTAGCATCTTCATATTTGCGGACTTCGTTCACAGAGAACGGGTTCAGTTCTCCCGTCACGGTATACTCGAGACCATCCTTAAAATACTTCATACACTGATGTTGTGTAGAAGGGATGATGTTGTACTCATGTAATCATGGTCGGCCGAGCAGAGCATTGTAGCATGTCTTGGCGTCTATGACATGAACTTAATGTCCGTGACGAGTAGCCCAAAGCGTAGCGTCAGTATCACAGACCCAAGAGTTCTTGATGATTGGGAGTCGAACCCGGAGATGGTGATCTTGTCCCGAGTAAGGTGCTGGACGCTCTTGCAGATTTCTTTTAACACCCGCACATTGAGGAGATTAACGGAGGATCCATTGTCGATCAGGATTTTTCCTATCTTTATATCGTGGCAGTATCCCGAGACATAGAGGGGGCGATTGTGTTCGCACGTCCAAAGGAGAAGGTCCTCATCACCAAAAGTGACATCGGCCGTGTGCACTTCCTCCAATTCATCCTTCATCTTTTCTTCAGCCAGGAAAGCTTGGAATTGTTCCGGCTCCTGTAGTGCTTTGATTAACGAATCTCTCGCCTCTTTTGATAGCAAAAGGGCGTCAAGAATGCTGAGCTGCGAGGGTAGTTTCCTCAGATGCGCTAAGACGTTGTAATCCACCTTATTTCTCTTCGGCGGGTCCTTGGCACTTAGCTCCTCCACAAATTGGTCATCCAGGATGATCTCCTCAGGGACCTTCTCTTTCCCTTTATCTTTTTTATTTGAGGGTCCGAGATTCTTTTCGGGAAGCATGCGATTACGCAGCCGGATATTTTCACAGACCTTCTGCTCTTCTTCTTTTCCCGAAGTGGACTCTTTAAAGAGAGGGCTAAGAGCCAGCTCCTCGTCGGAATCGCTCCCGAATGTAAGCACTTGTGATCCCCCGGCGTTAACCATGTGACAATCGCCGGTAGTTCTGTTAAGCCCTTCGGTCGTATTTTTCCGCTCCCGACGAGTTTTGTGCTTCTCTCGCTTAAAATGTTGTCGATGAGCAACATATCCTTACCACCATCTATCGAAAGCTTTGCACTCTTCAGTGGGGTGCGAAATCTTCTAATGATACAAGCAGTAGGAGGGGTGCAATTCCGCTTCACCAGTAATGCTTCTTTCAGAGGAAGGTAGCTTCATGCCCATTGATATGGCCTTAGCGAACCTTTTCCTCGTCTTGAATTTAATTTTACCCGCAGAGGACGTATTTTGCTCCAGCGGAAGTGTCTCAGCTCTTTCGTTAAGTCGCTGGTGCTTGGCCTTTTCAAATATAGTCGTCTCGCGTTCCCGATCAGCTTTACTTTTCAACAGAGCTTCGTTGAGGAATGCGTCAATTACTTCATCCGATGGCCCCAGAATTTTTGGTTCAGGATCTGCCCCCAGTTTTTCAGTGCAAGGAGTCTCCTCATCATCTGTGAACGAATGGGAAATCACATGACAGCTCGCTACGTATTCTTCAGATTCATCCGACGAACTTTCTCCCTCATCTTCCTCTTGAAAGATGTGATTGAGAAACTCTTGGAGTGTAATAGGAGTCCGTGCTTTTTGTTTGTATTCCTCCAGCGCGTCGATTTGTTTTTGTAAGTCTGTGCGCTTGTCGCCAGGCTTCACAGGCTTCTTGGATTTCTTCTTTTTCTTCCTCGAAGATTTTGATGGCTGGTTGTGAGTGCTTGGGCCGCCACCATCGGTCTTTGGAGTTGGACGCGGCTTCAACATCCCCTCAATGACCTGCGGTTCCAACGGGTTCTTCCACTTGATCGCTGGTCATGCCTGAAGATCGTTCAGCATTCTCTTTGTCTTAGCTGACAGCACAACCTCCCATGGGGCTTCTTCGACGAGAGAGCACATTGCCCCCGGCATATTCATCCTCTTAGAGGCGTGAGGTTGCGGCGGATTCACCTTCCATCTATCGGATAATGCGAACTTGCCCTGTTGGTACTGGTCTTCAAGCCAATTTTTGATGAGTAGCAATCTTCGATCGGATGACTGAGTACTCGGTGATAGGGACAGTAGTTGGGCTCATTGACATCATTTGGTTGCGACGGACGTTTTGGCTCCGGCAGATTTATGAGTCGGTTGCGCAACGCCAGCTCGAATAATCTTCTCGTTTTATCTCGGAGAAACGAGTAAGGACGTCCTAGTCTCTCCTCAAGGGGTACCTGCGGATGCATATTATTTTGACGAACAACCGGCTTCGAGTTACTCGGCTGTTGTTGAGCATTAGCGACAACGATCGCTTTTCCCTTCCCCTTTTCATTTCAGGAGTCCGGCTTTGGAAGAGGGGGTCTATGGCCCGTCTGATCCATATGCGCTAGCTTATCAATCAAGGCATGGAAGGTAGTCGGCTTGAAGAACATCATAAATTGCGAGATGGTTGCTTGCGGGTCAAGGGTTCCCACAAACATACCCACTGCAGGAGCTTCTTAAATGCGCTGCTCGTACTTTGACCATAAGTTCCGCCACCGTATAGCATATTGAACCCATGTCTCGCCTGGCTTTACCCTGGCGTTAATCAGTGCCGTCATCGGGGTGCGTTCATTGGCGCTTGCAAAACGTTGGGTAAACAACAGCTCCATCTCCGCGAAGGTCTTGATAGAGTCGTTCGGGAGCTCAGAGTACCACTCGAACGTTGTATCTGATAAGCTTCTAACGAACTGGCGAAGCAACAGTTTGTCATCACCGCCGGTGTTTCCGCAGAGTGCCCTGAACTGGGCAACATGCTGGTGGGGATTGCCTGTCCCCTTATAGGCATGGAATTTGGGTATGGTATAGCCCGACGGATACTTGATCGGGTCATACCAGCCCGGATATGGTCGTCCTGTTTTTATGACCTGGCCGGCTGCTTCAGTCGCATGATGAACCCGTATTTGTTGGGCTATGTACTCGTTCAAGTCAGCTTTGGAGATTGTCTCCTCCTTAGCTGTTGACAGAGCTGGTGGAGGATTCGACGTTTCTCCCCTATCGTCTTCAAGGACGATCGGGGGATCTTCGACCGGAGGATCTTGTTAGATCATCATCCCCACCATGTCTTGGAACAGGAGGCCCATTCGCTTTATGTTGGCTGCTTGTTCAGCAGCCTCTTTATCCTTCTTTTCCAATATCCGACGAAGGAATTCGGCGTCAGTTTCTTGCTCCTGGCGTTCATCCGAGGACGTTTCAGGGTTTTCTTTTGGCCCAGTAAGTGCGGCCATCGCGTTCATCATCTCTTAGAGCTTCTGCTGCTGCTCCTGCGCTTTGGTCACCGATCTCGTAAGCGGTCTATGACCTGTGAATATGCGGCTGTCCTCTTTGCCAGACGCCATGTAGACGGTATGAACTACAATGCCCCCTGACTTAAGGTGTTTGGGTTCACCACCTTTGATATTCGCCGTCGACGTGAGGACTTTTTCCGGCCTTCTTCTCTTATGGGCCGTTGAAGTTGAGGGGGCTGTTGCTTTGGGCACCCAAGTGGTCGTCGCCTTTCGTTGTTTGACCGGGGGATTTTCTTCTTGCCGACCTTTCGACCTCTTGTGTTGGCGAGAGAAATTAGGATCAATCACAGATTCTCGGACTCGTCGCCATTTCTTGTAGATCCTGGAGGACAGCGATTGAGGAGACTGCTCTGGCTTTTCTGCTTCCACGGCGGTCTCTAACGGTGGAGGAGATCTTTTGAGCACCGCAGTTGGCGAGTTTCTGTGTACCCTGTTCAGCAGCTCAAAGCTGTTCCCAGTTGGAATAGCAGCATTAACTTCCACCGTTGGAGCTGGTGGAGTTATCCCAGAGGGAGAGTTGCCTCCAGTCTTCCTTATCCGGCGCCAGTGGTGTCGTCGGGCGCGACGAGTTGTCGGTATTGGTTCAGAGACAGAAACAACTTCCTCTTGCCCCCTGTTCAGGTGAGGGACTGTTGCCGGTGTCAGCCTCTTGAAGACTGACGTCCGTTGAGGAGTTGTGTCCAACCGGTCAAAAGCAGATTTCTGAGCGGGAGTGGGAATAGTCAGCCTTGCAAAAACTGACTCTTTGACAGGAGAAGCCGTCTTGGCGACTTCGGGAGCAGCCGTCTTCTTTGGGATGACCGCCTCAGGTGTGATGGGCTTCTTGATAGGCCCTTTGGTGCTCAAGCTCAGCCTGGTGAAGACTGAAGAATTGGACGACCCATTGAGAGGGGCCGTGGGAGTAGCAAGTCGATCGAATACCGACTTTCTTGAAGCTTCCGGTGCGGGCACAGGGAAGGTGAAGCTTGCTGGCAGGATCATGGTCCCGAAGAATAGGCCGGTGGTGGCTTGAGTCACTTTCTCCACAGGCATAGTAAGGACGGAGGCCGCTTGAGGCCCATATGCTACGCCTGCAGGTAAGGCGGAGCGTCGGTTGCATTGGCACTTCGAGCAGTTCGAGCAATTTGAGGCCATTGATGCTTGATTTCGGGCGTGCCAGAATCCGTTCCCCTGCGTCGACCTTGGTCTTTGGCATGTGCCAGCTATTTGAGGACCGATTCCGTCGGCAAGGCTGCTGCTTGGGGAGCCTGCCTGTGGGCGACAGACATCCTCTGGGCTTCCTCCATCGGCGTTGAGGCACCGAGGGTGGGAGGTGGGAGTATCGACCTAAAAAGAAGCCCGTTAATTTCTTGAAAAGCCGGATTGCAGAGATTTGAGGGTGCAAGTGACCTATACTTGACTCCGTCGGGTATGACAGAGCCTGAGTTGCTAGGGTGGGAGCAAATGCCATTCTTCATAGAGACGAAATGCCGGCTTCAATATCCACTCCCCTAAGGGCAACCAAAAACATACACACCGCGATTATTTGATCGATGGAAAAACACGACACATGAAGTGTGGAGTGGAAAGAGGAAAAGGTCCAACCGGGCGTGCCAGAATCTGTTCCCCTCCGAAAGACGGGGCGGAGACGCGGTAAACGTCTTGCCTCAGGGCAGATGCTATTTGGTTTTATCCGTCCACCTATCCGAAGATGCCAAGTTGATTTATGGCACCGTGTATCGGAGGTTTAGACGGATGCGGCCGATGTAGCAGACTTCGTCAGAATCCCCCTCGCTTGAGGGGTTTTTGATTGTGGGGACGCTCTTCCCTGCAGGCGCAAGCCCCTGCAGTTAATTACGCTACCGCATAGCGGTAGCCACTTTCTCCTTCTCTGGATGTTCACTTCGTGTCGTGTGTGTTTGTTTTGTTTGTGGTTGCCCATGGATTGTATACGGAGACTAAGTGATGCCGTCGCCCGTAGGACGTGGATTAGTCCAAATCCGTGTTTACTTAGATTTGGGTTTGGTGTTTTGGTTTAAGGATACGTTAGCCATATTGAGGCTAAGATCAACTTAAACTTTTGTTAAGGATACGTTAGCCTAATCTCCAGACTAAGATCAACTTAACGGGATCGTTTGGATCCGACAAGAGAGCAATTGGCTCTATTGTTCCAGTTTAGGGACATAGTGGTCCATTGCCAGATTAGGGACATGGTGGTCCATATTCCAGTTTAGGGACATGGTGGTCCATTGCATGTATGGCCGTCGGGACCCATCACCTCTCTGACGACGTTGAAGGATTACAACGACAGATGTCAGAGGAGTTCAGAGATGTATCCTTGAACCAAAGTTGATTGGGGAATTTATAGTCCAATTTGGGACTAAAGTCTGTTTGAAGGTTTAAGGATACGTTAGCCATATTTGAGGCTAAGATCAACTTAAACGGGACCGTCTAGATCCAACAAAAGAGCCTTTAAGGGCTCTATTGTTCCAGTTTAGGGACGTAGTGGTCCATCGCCAGTTTAAGGACATGGTGGTCCATTTTATTTGTTGCCGTCGGGGCCCGTCACCTCTCTGACGTCGTTGAAGGATTACAACGATAGGTGTCAGAGGAGTTCAGAGATGTACTCTTGAACCGGATGTAAATTGGTTTAGGAGAGCAGCCATGCTCAGTCAATTTAGTTTGAGGACTTACGGCCATGATTGGGCTAAGTCCAGTTGAGAATATTCAACGTTATTTCTTATTTTTGGCCTATTAGACCTGTGCTAGGGCTTTGCCCATGTTTAATAATGCATAGCATTAATCTTGGTCTTTGTTGGACCTTTATTTGGGCTCTGCCCCTTTTAAATGATGCACAGCGTCTGTTCTGGTCTGACAGACCCTTGTCTGGGCTCTGCTCCTTTAAAAAAAATGATGCATTGCATCTGTTTTTATTTGGGCTCTGCCCCTTTTTTTTATGGCATTTACTAGGCCTGTTAGGCCTTTTTAATTGGGCTCAGCCCTTCCTTTTAATGATGCAGTGCATCAATTATCTGACAGTGGCCATGTGGCCTGTCAGGCGCTTTGCGCCAATAAATGAGCACAAGCGCTTGTGTAGGTGACACGTGTCACGCAAGCGCAGTGCACTGCGCCAGTGCGCTGCGCTTGCGCTGCTGACACGCGGTGCGCTCTGGTGAGTTGCGCCAATTTCAGAGAGTAAGGCTCTATCTTAAAAGCGCATAGCGCAAGTGGTTCAAGTGCTGACACGTGGCGCTCTCTGGTGGCTTGCGCCAACCCAAGAGCGCAACAGTGCAAATTTTACAAGTGCAGGGTACTGTTTGATTTCTTGATCCAATTTAGATCAAAGAAAACAAGTTTTTCTTGTTTTTCTTGTTTTCAGAGAACCAGTGGTTCATAAAAAGTGCAAGGCACTGTTATTTATATTTTACTGAAGATCATTGATCTTGTTCTTAGATCAATGATCTATTAGAAGAAATTCTTCTATTTTAAAGGTGTTTTTTACCTTTTTCTTGAATTTCTCTTCAAGTTTCTTCAGAGTTGAAGTTCTTGATGTTTCTTGATGTTGATGATCATTTGAATTGGGGTCTAGGAGACTTTATATAGTGCCCATAAATTTGTTAAGTTTGTTAAAAAGATCATTCTATGAGTGATTTGGGGAATTTTCCCTACCGTTGGATCTTTGATCCAAGGGCTTCTGTTTTACAGAAGACAATTTTCTTGTTTTAACAAGAACAGAAGGATCTTATTAGAATTTTAATTCTGTTTGGCGCAAACGCCCCAGCATTTGACACGTGTCGCGCAGCTGCGCAGACACGTGTCGCGCAGCGCTTGCGCAACTGCGCTGACACGTGTCGCGCAGCACAGCCTTGTTCTGATTGGGCGCGCTGCCTTGGGCGCTGCGCTGACGTATCAGTTTTTGACACGTGGCGCGTTGCGCGTAGCGCAAGGAATTTGAAACGTTGCTTCGAATTTTGAATTTTTAAAATTCAAACAGAGTTTTGCTCTGATTGGGGGAAACAATAGTCATGTAAACCAGTCAAATGTATATCCATGGTTCGGTCAAATCATGTTCATGTTGATATAAATTGAAATCTGGTATAAATGGATTTATGTTGAATTGGAGTTAAACTTGAATCATATTCAAGGATAGATTGATTGATTTCAGATTAGACTGAGACTTTGCCTGAGTCAAACATTTAAACAGGATTGAAGTTCTGAATTAGTTTTGATGTTATCGGCAACTGCTACACATGGACGACAGGATTTGTGTCTTTTTCCAAAACAATTACCATATTGATGACATTGTTTTTAGGTTGTCTACCTTAGATAGGCAAGCACCCATATTCTCCGGCTCCCTGAGGCTCAAGAGAACCGGTCCCGCTTAAACCTATATTTAGTAGGGTCCTTATTGTAAATTAATATAACTTGAGGGGGTTTTATGAAAAATAGTTTTGATATATTTTAAAAATAAACCTCAGGTATTTATTTATCATCTTTAGGGTTTTCATAATTGTAATTTTTATAAAATAAAATATTCCAGTGAATATAAATCTAACTCTGAATAGTATATGGTATTTTCTTATAATTTGTTTTGTATTGAATGTGATGGTAATTTCATGATCTTTTGTGATTCTTTTCTTTTGATTAGAAAATATGGAATATATTATATATTTAAAATAGATATTTTGATAATATTTATATATATATATAATTATAAAAAATAGAATTTATTTAGTAATAGAAATCATGTTTTATTAGATATTGTAATAATAATTCCATCGAGATCGAATGCTCCGTGGGGAGGTCTGTATCTCGCTCTACTAGTCCCGACGACGTGTGATAACCCGCACCATCCCGATCGGGTTCCCTAAAATGGGTTGTAGAGGCTTGTTAAAGAAGTTTTTTGTTTTTCAATAAAAACTGAGGGCATTCTTGCCATGTCTAGTAGCACGATATCTATTATCTCATGGCGATAACTACCTCCACACCATTGCTACTCCGATTTCGCTAAACCGCAATTAGAAAAATCATTGAGAAGTGTATGACCGTTCTTTCTTATCTGTGAGCAGATGAAATTTTTAATGGCTTCGAGTCAGGAATAAGGGGAATGAGAAATGCTGATTTATAATTTAAATAAGATAAACCAATTGAAAAACATGTTGAATGATTGCCTGTATTGACTTTGATGGCTCAGTATTAAATATTTTAAGAAAAAATAACAGCAGGAAGGGATTATTAAATTATCAACAAACAATATTTTATTAGTTTCTTCTTATTCCTACTTAGAATTTTATAAATATCATATTAATAATGCATCTCACATTTAACACAAAAATATTATAAATAAGACTAGTATCAGTCATCATGCCATATCATACCAAATAAAATCACAAGAGGATTCTGTATGACATTGGGATTATGTGCGGATATTGACAAAATAACTTTGTTATGGACTCAAAGACTTTTATATCAAAAAATAAGGGCAAAATTTTCATAAGAAACCCAGCGCTTTTTTCGTTTAACCCCTCACCCCGGGCCTCAAAACAGTAGTCAAACCCTCCCGGAAAAAAAATTAGTTGTCAACAAAACTCTTACATGTGATATCTAATAGTTCCCTGCAATATCTAAACAGTAACCAAGGATATCTAAATAATTGCCTGTGAGATCTAAATAGTTTGTATGAATTGGTTAGATATATCATGTTACTATGTAGATAACGCAGTAAAAATTTCCATGAGGGTTATGACTACAGCTTCGGGACTAGGGGTTTTTGACAGCTGAAAAAGTGCTTGGAGCTTTTCTGACAATTTATCCAAAAAATAATCATATCAACAGTTTTTCCATCAGCATGACTATTTACACTAGGGTTGTATCTTTTATATATATCATCTCCTCGAAGGAATTAAAAGATGGAGCATATATTTTATAAGAAAGAGAATAATGGAGATGATAAGAAGATGGATATAAGGATGTCATCATATGATGCCACATGAGTGATCCATTTTAAAAGATTTTCACTCAACACATAGTATTTGTTTAAAGTATCTCAAATATTAAATGCACCGGTCAGAAGAACCGATAAAAATATTGTTAATAAAACAAGAAGATGGTTAGTATAGATCTAGACGAAATTTATCCCTATTTCCTGGAAAGGGGGACGATCAAGCAATCGTTGTCGTTAAAGAAAAAATAATATACATCATTTTATCCCTCTTTACGATTTCCATCAACTTTTATCGGCATAACATTAGGTTTTTCTTTAAAATATCCCAACCTCTCTTCTTATTTGGAAATGCGCAATTTCTTCCCCAAATTGAAATTAATGTTTAGACCTCTGGTGCATCTTTCTCAAAATCGGTTATGAAATCAAGAGTATTTTCAATATCTTTATCTAGTTATGAAGAAATTGAATACTTCTGCGGTTTTTCCTGTTGTCTTAGGGTAAATGGCAGACCTAAAATCTATGGGGGAAAATTAAACTTAAAGTTAAAGGGGTTTTTTCTGACGGAAATCGTAAAGGGGTAAAATGATATATCTTATTCGTTTTGGGGTAAAAAGTAAATACAAAGTTTTGGAGGGTTAGAAACGAATTTTCTATGTTTTGGGGGGCCTGCAAGTAAAAAACCCTTTAAAAAATATCTTCCCATTTTTTCATAGAGATCCTTGCTCTTTAGTCCAAATGGGGCCCTAGCCAAGGAGGGCAAAATTACAATGGACCCCAATTATTGGAGTTTGATGATTGAAAAAGTCCAAAGCTGACTTCAAATGCTAAAAGGCATGGAGATCTTCGGGATGAATTATATAAGTAGGGTCCATCTCTTGATAAGACAAAACTTTTGACTTTTTTGGCTAAACGGGCAAGATGCCCTTATATGACTTAATTGCACCGATATGGGAAGCCATTGACCTCTTCATTTATAAATCAAAGTCTTCTTTATTTGATAACGTGCAGTGTTGTTGTTTTCTTAATTTTATTTATGAAGAGAAGAGCTGGGTTTCAATGGAACCCGTCCCATAAAAACTTTATTAAAGAACAAAACTAAAAATGTGCAATGTTGTTGGAGATATTTTCCAAAAGTTATCTCTATTTCTCTCTCTCTTTTTATTGTAAGAAAAAGAAAAAGGCTGGCTCTAAATTAGTTTTTTTGTTTACATTTAATTAAATTTTTTGGTTATCTGTTAACTTGACCAAAAAGTTTGTTGTTATTGGCATTTTAGACGGAGAATAATAGAGGAAAGATATTATAAGAGGGAATTTCCTCCGACGTCGAAAAAATACAATCTCCATCGTGTATTCCGACGATCGGCACCCATCATCTTCATCGTTATCATCTAACATATGGATATACCAAATTTTATGTGATTCTACAACTTTTTCACCGTTTAATTAGTGGGTTCAAAATTAACGGTTTACCGACAATAGAACTTTTTACATTGCTAAATCAACGGTGAAAAGGTTGTAGAATCACATGAAATTTGGCATACCCACATCTTAGATGATAAAGATGAAAATGATGGATTCCGATCGTCAAAAAACACGATGGAGCGCGTATTCTTTCGACGCCATAAGAGAAAATTCCCTCCTATGGCCTCTTTACTCCGTTATTTTCTTTTAGATATATATACTATAAGTCCCCGTTCCCATCAATAAAATCTTTCTCTATTTCCCTAATTCCCCGAATATTTCCCTTTTTCTTTTCCTCGTAATTTGTAGGAAATTGGTTGCTAGATTTGTCGTATTTAAATCTTTCTAAATCTTTAAAATAAAAAAAAAATCAAAACAAAACATATATATACTAAAATCCAAAACCTTTAAACCCCAGCCCAAACAAATTAACTAAAACTAAATAAATTAAACTTAAATTTACCCAAACCCAGCCCACAACTTCCTCAGCCCAAATCCTTACCCACACCAAACCCGACCCGACCCGTAAACTCCCTCTTCCCCACTCGTTTCAAAGTTCCCACTTGATTCCCCTACTGCCCCCACGTCGCCTCCGCGTCGCCGCCCACCTCGCCAACGCCCCCGCTCCTCAAGGCCACGACCGTGCGCGCGCTTCATCCTCTCTAACCCGCTCCCCCTCCTCACTCTCGATCTCTCGTTCTCACTCCTTTCCACTCTTTCCAAAAAGATACACCGAGCCTCAACCCATACACCGTGCCGCCGCCGCCGCCGCCGACTACGACCACCACTGTTCCTCCCTCACATCTTTCTCCTCTTCACCCCCTCGCCTGCACAGTCCTCCTCCATCAACCGAACTCCCTCTCCCCACCATCTCCAAATCGCCGAGCTCGAGCCCCCTGCACCCTCACGCCGACGAGCTCCCATCGCGCCACCGGCCACATTGTCGACGCCTCTGCATCCTCTGCATCACCATCACCTCCAAACCCGAGCCCCCACTACCTCACTCTCTCTCTCCAAAACCACCAAGCTCCGAACCCTACACACGATCACTGTTGCACTATCGCCGGAGCGACCACCGCCGATCATCGCCGACCCCAGCACGCCCCAGGAGATCCACAGCACCACACTCCGCCTCCAGCGATCACGCGCCATCCCCGGGCAACTCCGACGACGAACCCGAACTCAAGCCGAGGCCGTGAATCCAAACCGTGCCGTTCGTCGCGAGTTCGTGCCGTTGCCGCTGCCGTGCGTCGCCAAAGCGTCTCCAGGCAAGTACCCTACTTGCTACATGCTAGATTATCCTGTTACAAATCAAAATCGTATTAATTCCGTATTTATAATTCGTGAAACTTTATATGACACAAGTGCTTGATGCAAAAACCGAACGAAAACCTTCCATTAAACTGACGGAACTTGATTATATATGCTAGCCCGTGTGGCAATGAACATTGTGGTGAAATTTGACTAGAAAATTTAATCGTTACTGACTTGAACGATCACCCCCAATTACACCCGTTAAAACTGAATATTTCCCGCGTCTGAAACTTGTTAAAATCATAATTAATTGTGTACACATTGAAATGAAGAGTTCGAGGGCTCAAATCGAATACGACTCGACGAAATGGAACCATATAAAAAAATTTAATTGTTTCTGTACTGAAAATATGACGAGAACTGGTTCGGAGAGCGGCTCTGGACTGCAGTCCAGAGCAGCTCTGGCTGTTGATTTCTATCTCGTAATGCTTACCCCTTTGCTGCCTGAACTTGTACATTGCGGAACCCTATACCTTATTGAAGATGAAACTGTTAGCTAAATAACTCAAGTGATTTCACCCCTTTTTATCGTCTTTTACTATTTAAACTGCAATTTAAAAGAACAGGACGTATAGCAGTCCCAAACAGAAACAGAACTGATACCCTAGTGTTGAATAGTGTATAACTTCTGACGTAGAGACGCGATTGAGAATCAGTCTGATGAGTTGGAAACCCTATTGAAAACCCTAAATTTCATTCAACTGTAGCATCGCTAAATTATGATTCCAACTGGATGAAAATTGTGTCGTGAAATGGACGTTCAGTTCAGAAACTGAATTTCCTGCAGCGAACACTTAAAATGAAACGGCTGTAACTTGCAAACCCGAAATCCGATTGCACTGAAACAAATTTTTCTGAACAGCCGACAGAGTATACTTGTTACCGTATTTGTATTGTTTCACTGAATTCTGAACATATGATTTACTGAAATTTTTATAAGCTCATGAGGTGCATAATAGTTCATATTACACATGACTCGTTAACTGCATAAAGGCACATATATTACCCGATTGCCACACCCATAGTGATAGTGCGCGTTATTATTCAGTGTACAATACATTATCGTGCGTGAATGATATTTGTTTAGGAGTGTCAAGTACGCCAATGGAAAAGTGAATGATTCGTGACAGTGATTAATACAGTGAACAGTGACAAAACCGTGTTGTTGGTGCATACTTGTACACGACTAAATCATAATCATCAATAGTGTAAACCTGGGGAAAAAGGGGAAATCGAAGTGGAAAGAGCATCGTATTTAGCGAGGACCGTGATTTAGAGGATGATCATTCGAACAGCGACTCTTATATATATTAGGTAGGATCTAGCGATCCGGCTGACAGGGTTATGTCCCGGACGTGTGGACCGTTGTCTCGGGTATGTACGAGACCCTCGTTAAACATGATTCTCTTTTCCACAACTCGATTTCAAACATGACTTAGAGACTGATAGGGACACAGATCATACATTGCATCGTTTAGTGACAGTAATTATCTGCATTTTACTCCCACTGTTATTACCTTATTTGCCTGTTTCATGTCACTATTATTATTTTGCTATTGCGTCGCTCTGACGACCTGAGTATGCATGCTCAGACCCCGAGGAAGAACCAGCGCAGGATTCGGACCTTCTTTCGAACTAGCGGAGATTTAGCCAGGAGTACCTCTTTCATCTTTTACTGCTTTTTCCTAAAAGAGACCTTGTATTCGAACTTGGTTAGTAGTTCTTTTCTTGTTTATTTGTAAATTGTGAACATGAAATTTGATGTAATAATTTAATGATGTGTTTCCTTTACTTCTGTGCTTTATTTACTGATTACCATGTAATGCTAGAAACCGAAGTGTGACTACGGCGGGATTATTCCTTGACCGTAGGAGCATGGTTGGTCTAGTCATCCCTCGTTTTTCGTATTTTGGGAAGCGGGGCGTGACATGGTTTTGTTGGTATCAGAGCCGTGTTTAGTAGTAAGGGATAACATTAACTACATTGTATTACATTATTTTCGCTTCACTATTCCTGACTTTCATCCCTGTATCTAATCATATCTTTTTAATATCTTCCAGCAATATGACGTCCCCGAACGACCACTCCTCGGACTCAAGTTCTCAAGATCGCACAGAGAGGATACTTAGTGCACTGACCTCTCTCGTAGAAGCTCAGGAGAGAAAGACGGACCTACTCGCCAAGGGACTCGGGGCTATTACCACTGCAGGGGGACCCTCCGCACTCATTACCGCCCCCGAGGGCATTACTCCACCAGTTTTTTCTGCCAGGGCTGGCACCGTCTCAGATTTCCGGAGATTATATCCAGCGGCATTTACTGGGCTAGCCGAACCACTAGAGGCCGAGCAATGGCTGGTTAATATGGAGAACCTATTGACGGCTGCCAGGATACCAGATGAAGATAAAGTAAACGTGATAAAGATCCAGTTGGAAGATGAAGCCCGTACATGGTGGTCAGTGGAAGAAAGCAGACTAGACAAGCCAATCGAATGGAGCAAATTCAAGGAGTGCTTCCTGGACCACTATTTCCCTTCCACCGCCAAGGCTGAGATGGAAGAAAGATTCATCCTACTGAAGCAGAATGGACGTCCCGTGGACGTTCACGCGGCAGAGTTCAACCGTCTGAGCCGATTCACTCCGTACATGGTCGCTTCAGAGGCCACCAGGGCCAGACGCTTCTTACAGGGACTCGATTTCGAGCTGCAGCAGTTGATCGCGTCACTTGAGTTGCAGACTTTTATACAGGTACTCAACGCGGCGCGAATTCAGGAGAAACTGATCAACAAATTCAGGAAGCCCCCAGTTGTTCCAGCACGCACCCATGCACCGACTCGAGGAGCCATACCAGTTCACAGGCCTGGAACGACACAGATGAAACGCCCATTCGTGCCCCAGCATCGCCCCCAAAGCAAGAACGTAGTTTGCAGCTACTGCAAGAGAGATGGGCACACCCAGAAGGACTGTCGCCGCGCCAAGGGACAGTGTTTGATTTGCGGATCCAGTCAGCACAGAGTTAGCGGTTGCCCCGAGCGAGCAGAAATACAGGGAGGGTCTGGACCACAGCAGCAGATATCACAGGAGCAGAGGCAACCCTACACAGGCCGCGGTCAGGGACGCGCTTTCACCTTGACCGCCGAGCAGGCAGAGGCTTCAGGCGAAGTTGTCACAGGTATTCTACTCGTACATTCCATGCCAGCTAGAGTACTATTTGATTCTGGAGCATCGCACTGTTTCATATCGGCGCATTTCGTTGATACACACTCTATACCACATGAACCACTAATCAAGGGTTGGGAAATACATACGGGTAATGGCGTGATAGTATCTAGTCGAGAATGTAGATTATGTCCGGTTGTAGTGTGTGGCAGGGAATTCTATGCGAATTTCCTTTTGATCGGGACAGGCAGCTATGATGCAATGCTCGGGATGGATTAGATGAGTACCTTCCATGCAGTTATTGATTGCCGAGCAAGGAATGTAATCTTCCGCATCCCCAATCACCCGGAGTTTATTTTCGAAGGCGGGAGCATATCTTTGGAGCCAGCCAAGTATAGAGCCAAGCCAAAGGAGTTGACAGCTATGGAGATTGATGAGAGCCCAGCCCCAGAGATTGTTCTGGACTTTCTGGACGCGTTTCCTGAAGATTTACCAAGTCTACTACCTCCCCGCGTCTTGGAATTCTCGATCAATTTGACTCCAGGTACCGCACCAATTTCCAAGGCCCCGTAAAGAATAGCACCGGTTGAGTTGGCAGAATTGAAGAAGCAAATTGAAGAACTCCTGGAGAAGGGATTTATTCGGCTGAGCATTTTACCGTGGGTGCACCGGTTCTGTTGGTGAAGAAGAAAGATGGATCACTGCGGATGTGTATAGATTATCGGGAGCTGAACAAAGTCACAATAAAGAACAAGTACCCAATTCCGCGCATCGACGACTTATTCGATCAGTTAAGTGGGGCCAAGGTATTTTCGAAATTAGATCTCCGTTCTGGATATCATTAAATCAGAGTAGCAGCCGAGGATGTATGCAAGACGGCTTTCAGGACCCGATACGGATATTATGAGTTCCTTGTGATGCCGTTCAGTGTTACCAATGCTCCAGTAATATTCATGGACTTGATGAACATGGTGTTTGCAAAGTACTTGGACACGTTTGTCATTGTATTTACCGACGACATACTAGTCTACTCGAAGACCCAGGAGGAGTATGTTGAGCATTTGCGCACGGTTCTACAAATTCATCGGGAAGAGAAGCTGTGCGCGAAACTGAGCAAGTATGAATTCTGGCTCGACAAGGTTTAGTTCTTGGGATACATTGTCTCGGGCGAAGGCATCTTAGTGGACCCGGCAAAGATAGAATCTGTCAGAGATTGGCCAACAATGAAGTCAGTGGCCGAGATTATAAGCTTTCTGGGATTGGCAGGTTATTATCAGCGGTTCATCCAAGACTTTTCAAGAATCGCTGAGCCGTTGACGAGGTTGACACGGAAGGATGTACCGTTTGCGTGGACAAAGGAGTGCACTCAGGCATTTGAGACACTAAAGCAGAAGTTAACTACGGCGCCTATTCTTACAGCACCAGATGATTCTGGTGATTTGGTGATACATAGTGATGCCTCAGGGAAGGGATTAGGCTGTGTTCTGATGCAGCACGGTCGAGTGGTTGCTTACGCCTCTCGACAGCTGAGACATCACGAAAGGAACTATCCTATGCATGACTTGGAGTTAGCTGCAGTGGTTTTTTCGTTGAAGGTTTGGAGGCACTATCTGTTGGGCGAGAAAGTGGAAGTGTACACGGATCATAAAAGTTTGAAGTACGTCTTCACTCAGAAAGAACTAAACATGAGGCAGCGCCGATGGCTAGAACTGATGGCGGATTATGACTTGGACCTTCAGTATCACCCGGGGAAAGTAAATGTTGTACCAGATGCTCTCAGTCGCAAGCCAGCGGTCATGATGTTGACCAGTCAGAGGAGCATCATTGAGGATTTTCAGAGACTCGAGCTTGAAGTCGTTACACCAAGCGCAATCAGTCAATTTTGGCAACTACAGGTGCAGTCTTCCCTTGTGGATCGCATCAAGGCTGCACAAGCGGATGATCCTCGATTGCAAAAATTCAGAGCGTAAGTAGAAGCCGTGCTGAGAACGGACTTAATCATACATGAAGACGGTTCTCTGAGATTCGGTAGCAGACTCTGCGTACCCAAGGGGAATGTTCGAGAAGAGGTACTGGCCGATACCCATAGTTCAGCTTATTCTGTGCATCCGGGAGGTACAAAGATGTATCGAGATCTAATGCAGCATTTTTGGTGGAACGGGATGAAGCGAGAAATTGCGCAGTTTGTATCCAGATGCTTGGTATGCCAACAGGTGAAGGCAGAATATCAAAGGACGGCAGGACTGTTACAACCGCTTCCGATACCAGAATGGAAGTGGGAGCGCATTACTATGGATTTCGTGACGGCCATACCACGGAGCCCTAGGGGCAACAATGCCATTTGGGTTATCGTCGACCGCCTCACGAAAGCTGCACACTTCTTACCATTCCGAGTGGGACAGTCAACAGAGTCATTGGCAGAGAGATACATGCAGGAGATAGTGCGACTTCACGGAGTCCCGGTCAGCATTGTGTCAGATCGAGACACCAGATTCGTTTCGCACTTCTGGAGGAGCTTACAGGAGAGTTTGGATACCTGCCTCAAGTTCAGTACAGCGTATCACCCGCGGACGGACGGACAATCCGAGCATACGATTCAGACGCTCGAGGATATGTTGAGAGCCTGCATGTTGGATTTTCAGGGTTCCTGGGAGAATCATCTACATCTAGTCGAGTTTTCTTATAACAACAGTTACCAGGCTAGCATCCAGATGGCTTCTTTCGAAGCACTTTACGGATGGAAGTGTCGATCCCCAGTTTGTTGGGATGATGTGGGAGAACGAAGATTACTGGGTCCCGAGCTCATTGTTCAGACAGTCGACAAGGTCCAAATGATCAGGCAGCGCGTTAAGACGGCTCGGGATCGACAGAAGAGTTGGGCGGATACCAGCAGGAGAGCACTAGAATTTGAAGTCGGAGATCACGTATTCCTGAATATTTCCCTTACCCGTGGAGTTATCAGGTTCGGAGGTCGCGGGAAACTCAATCCTTGTTTCATCGGGCCTTTTGAGGTGCTAGAGCGAGTAGGAGAGGTGGCCTACCGACTTGCCCTGCCTCCATCGCTAGCTGGTGTGCACAATACTTTCCACGTGTCTCAGTTGCGGCGTTATGTTCGGGATGAGAGCCATGTTTTGAACTATTCAGAGTTAGCTTTGGGTACCGACCTATCTTACGAGGAGCAGCCCACTACCATCCTCGACCGCAGAAAGAAAGTGCTGAAGAATAAGGTCATTCCGTTAGTCCGAGTATCTTGGGGCGGTCGTTCCCCAGGAGAATCTACCTGGGAGCGTGAGGAAGATATTCGTGCACATTTTCCACATCTCTTTGTTTAGTACTTTTGTTTCATTGTATCCTTGTTAAATTTCAAGGACGAAATTTTTGTAAGGGGGGTATGATGTAAGTCTCCGTTCCCATCAATAAAATCTTTCTCTATTTCCCTAATTCCCCGAATATTTCCCTTTTTCTTTTCCTCTTAATTTTGTAGGAAATTGGTTGCTAGATTTGTCGTATTTAAATCTTTCTAAACTTTTAAAATAAAAAAAAATCAAAACAAAATATACATATAGTAAAACCCAAAACCTTTAAACCCCAGCCCAAACAAATTAACTAAAACTAAATAAATTATACTTAAATGTACCCAAACCCAGCCCACAACTTCCTCAGCCCAAACCCTTACCCACACCAAACCCGACCCGACCCGTAAACTCCCTCTTCCCCACTCATTTCAGAGTTCCCGCTCGATTCCCCTACTGCCCCCACGTCGCCCCCACGTCGCTGCCCACCTCGCCAACGCCCCCGCTCTTCAAGGCCACGACCGCGCGCGCGCTTCACCCTCTCCTCGTCCCTCTAACCCGCTCCCCCTCCTCATTCTCGATCTCTCGTTCTCACTCCTCTCCTTTCTCTCTAAAAAGATACACCGAGCCTCAACCCATACACCCCGCCACCGCCGACGACTATGACCACCATTGTTCCTCCCTCACATCTCTCTCCTCTTCACCCCCTCGCCTGCACAGTCCTCCTCCATCAAACGAGCTCCCTCTCCCCGCCATCTCCAAATCGCCGAGCTCGAGCCCCCTGCACCCTCACGCCGACGAGCTCCCATCGCGCCGCCGGCCACATCGTCGACGCCTTTGCATCCTCTACATCACCATCACCTCCAAACCCGCGCCCTCACTACCTCACTCTCTCTCCCCAAAACCACCAAGCTCCGAACCCTACACACGACCACTGCTGCACCATCGCCGGAGCGACCACTGCCGACCATCGCAGAACCCAGCACGCCCCAGGAGATCCACAACACCACACTCCGCCTCCAGCGATCACGCGCCATCCCCAGGCAACTCCGACGACGAACCCGAACTCGAGCCGAGGCCGTGAATCCAAACCGTGCCGTTCGTCGCGAGTTCGTGCCGTTTCCTCTGTCGTGCGTCGCCAAAGCGTCTCCAGGCAAGTACCCTACTTGCTACATGCTAGATTATCCTGTTACAAATCAAAATCGTATTAATTCTGTGTTTATAATTCGTGAAACTTTATATGACACAAGTGTTTGATGCAAAATCCGAACGAAAACCTTCTATTGAACTGACGGAACTTGATTATATATACTGGCCAGTGTGGCAATGAACATTTTGGTGAAATTTGACTGAAAAATTTAATCGTTACTGGCTTGAACGATCACCCCCAATTACACCCATTAAAACTGAATATTTCCCGCGTCTGGAACTTGTTAAAATCATAATTAATTGTGTACACATTGAAATGATGCGTTAGAGGGCTCAAATCGAAGACGACTCGACTACCTGGAACCCTATAAAAGTTTTTAATTGTTTCTGTACTGAAAATATGACGAGAACTGGTTCGGAGAGCGGCTCTGGACTGCAGTCCAGAGCAGCTCTGGCTGTTGATTTCTATCTCGTAATGCTTACCCCTTTGCTGCCTGAACTTGTACATTGCGGAACCCTATACCTTATTGAATATGAAACTATTAGATAAATAAATCAAGTAATTTCACCCCTTTTTATCGTCGTTTACTATTTAAACTGCAATTTAAAAGAACAGGACGTATAGCAGTCCCAAACAGAAACAGAACTGATACTCTAGTGTTGAACAGTGTATAACTTCTGACATAGAGACACGATTGAGAATCCGTCTGGTGCGTTGGAAACCCTATTGAAAACCCTATCGCTAAATTATGATCCCAACTGGATGAAAATTGTGTTGCGAAATGAACGTTCAGTTCAGAAACTGAATTTCCTGCAACGAACACTTAAAATGAAACGGCTGTAACTTGCAAACCAGAAATCCGATTGCACTGAAACAAATTTTTCTGAACTTCCTATAGAGTATACTTGTTACCGTATTTGTATTGTTTCACTGAATTCTAAACATATGATTTACTACAATTTTTATAAGCTCGTGAGGTGTATAATAGTTCATATTACACATGACTCGTTAACTGCATAAAGGCACATATATTACCCGATTGCCACACCCATAGTGATAGTGCGCGTTATTATTCAGTGTACAATACATTATCGTGCGTGAATGATATCGGTTTAGGAGTGTCAAGTACGCTAATGGAAAAGTGAATGATTCGTGACAGTGATTAATACAGTGAACAGTGACAAAACCGTGTTATTGGTGTATACTTGTACACGACTAAATCATAATCATCAATAGTGTAAACCTGGGGAAAAAGGGGAAATCGAAGTGGAAAGAGTATCGTATTTAGCGAGGATCGTGATTTAGAGGATGATCATTCGAACAGCGACTTTTATATATATTAGGTAGGATCTAGCGATCCGGCTGACAGGATTATGTCCCGGGCGTGTGGGCCGTTGTCTCGGGTATGTACGAGACCCTCGTTAAACATGATCCTCCTTTCCACAACTCGATTTCAAACATGACTTAGAGACTGATAGGAATATAGATCATACTTTGCATCATTTAGTGACAGTGATTATCTGCATTTTACTCCCACTGTTATTATCTTATTTGCCTGTTTCATGTCACCATTATTATTTTGCTATTGCATCGCTCTGACGACCTGAGTATGCATGTTCAGACCTTGAAGAAGAACCAGCGCAGGAGTCGGACCTTCCCTTCGAACTAGCGGAGATTTAGCCTGGAGTACCTCTTTCATCTTTTACTGCTTTTTCCTAAAAGAGACCTTGTATTCGAACTTGGTTAGTAGTTCTTTTCTTATTTATTTGTAAATTGTGAACATGAAATTTGATGTAATAATTTAGTGATGTGTTTGCTTTACTTCTGTACTTTGTTTACTGATTACCATGTAATGTTAGAAGCCGAAGTGTGACTACGGCAGGATTATTCCTTGACCGTAGGAGCATGGCTGGCCTAGTCATCCATTGTTTTCCGTATTTTGGGAAGCGGGGTGTGACATATACTTTTACCATCACTAGTAAAATAGGGGGTTGCCCCTACGGATGGGATTATCCGTTGGGGCAGATTTTACTTGGCCCTACGGATTAATCCGTAGGTCTAAAGGGTTGCCCCTACGGGCACTGACTTTCAAGAATAAAAAATTTAATTCTTAATTTGGTGTTTGCCCCTACGGTGGCGCAAACAAAGGACCTACGGACATATCCGTAGGGGCAAGTAAATATCAATTTAAAACAAATCCAGATCGAAAAGCCTACGCTCATTTTCTCTCTCTCCCTCAAACGCGCGCGAAAAACCCTAAATCGCCACCGTCGCGTCGCCACCGTCGCCGGCCGTCGTCGCCACCGTCGTCGCCACCGCCGATTTCGTCGCCATCCTCGTCGCCACCGCCAGTTTCGTCGCCACCGCCGGTTTCTTCGCCAATTCGACGCCGTCGTCGCCACCGCCCGTTCAGGTATAAATCTCGAGGTAAATTAAAGCATTTTTGGATTATTCATGGCTGGGTCTGGGTTGCGCGCGCGAGAGTTGGGTTTGGGCAGGGGCGCGGTGGCGGTCGGGGTCGGGGTCGGGGTCGGGGTCGGGGTAGGGTTAGGGTTAGGGTTGGGGTTCGGCTGCTGCTGTGGTGGGGCTGGGGTTAGGGTTACGGTGGGGCTGGGGTTAGGGTTACTGTGGGGCTGGGGTAGGGTTACGATGGGCTGGGGTTAGGGTTGGGGCTAGGGTTAGGGTTACTGTGGGGCTGGGGTAGGGTTACGGTGGGCTGGGGTTAGGGTTGGGGCTAGGGTTAGGGTTACTGTGGGGCTGGGGTTAGGGTTATGAGAGGCATGTCAGCATATTTATGTGTAATAATTGAGAGGATCAAGCTAAGTTCTATGCAAGCAGTCCCTCAGAATACATAGAAAGCTAGCCTTACATTTTAAATTAACATATTCCATAGTTGTCTTAATCGTAAGGCAGATACCCATATTGTGTAAGAGCTGACATTAATACAACCATAGGGAGCTGACTGATTACATCTCATGTGGCATTAAAATCTATAAATGGACATACGAGATAATGCAAAGAAAGAGCAATAGATCAAGACTCAATCAACTTTCCTATGCTTTATGATTTCAGCGGATAGCTCAACTTTAGTTTCAACTTTATATTCTTATTTTTCTCTCTTTTTTCTTTAGTGCTTCTTCCTCCATTTCTTTGAAGAGTCTCTCACAGCGAAATACACTCCATTTTTTCTTAATGGGATAGAATCCTACCCCCGACAGCCGGAACACATACATACAAACGCATAATTAGAGAGCGACTCGAGATGTTCGGGTTAAAACCAATATATGATACTCGATGATGATATGAAACTTTCATATTCCCATCGATACCCGTATATGAAACTAAAACGCCACTTAGTCCCCGTCTATCGGTTAACATACGTGCGATGCTCGTCGTGACCTAGAACTATACGAAGGTTGTTAAATATCGGACAGTATAGCTCGATACTAACAACCGTCGTATAGTCTGCGCGACAAGAAAATTCAATCGTATGGTAACCCATAGATTTGTCCCGTGTGGACAAGTTAAGAATGTATAAAGCAAACGCCTTCATGCACTTGTGTTTTCATCCGTTTCGAGATATTTCGTCGGTACCTTTCCGCTGGTTCTCCGTGTACAAAGATAGATTAGATGTTCATTTCAACGTTGTTTCACAGCTTTGAAATGATTATCTATTCTATTACAGTGTACTCGGAGAACAGCGGGGAGGTGCTGCCGAAATTTACTCGAAACGGTTGAAAGCACAAGTGATGGGCGTTCGCTCTATACATTCTTAATGGGATAGAAGCCTACCCCCGACAGCCGGAACACATACATACAAACGCATAATCAGAGAGCGACTCGAGATGTTCGGGTTAAAACCAATATATGATAATATGAAACCTTCATATTCCCATCGATACCCGTATATGAAACTAATTAAAAGCGCCACTTAGTCCCCGTCTATCGGTCAACATAACGTGCGATAATTTATTCTTTTCAACGACAAACGCACACACAAAGCATCTACATGGATTTTCTCCTTTGTCAGTAACTATCCCGTTCTTATATTTCTCAATATAGTCAGCATAACCTACAATTTATATGTTATTCAGTCTAACATGGCCCATGAGTACATCAGAGTTAAGGACTGGATGTATGTGGATTGGAAACAACGTATGCAACCTACGTTTGTCGCAGGGGTTGCTGCTTTCCTTGAATTTGCACGAGCACATAATAAGATCATATTAGAGAAGATTCTCTGTCCGTGCGATAGATGTGGCAATAAGTACTGGCAGAAGGTAGAATTGGCAGAGCTTCATATTGTAAAACATGGGTTTACTAGACTTTATTCAATTTGGAAATATCACGGGGAAGGAGAAGAATGCAGTACTGCGGTAGAAGAAGGAGAACACGATAATGCGGCAGGAGAAGAAGAAGAATTCGGTAATACGGCAGGATACGGAAATTTATTTCCATCAGAAGAAATGGAGGATATGGTAGAGGCTGCCCTAGGTGAATCTATTCGTACCGAAGATGACATTCCTTCCGGTCAAGGACCGCGTGCGGATAAATATGAAAATTTCATGAATGATGCTAGGAAACCAGTTTATGAGAATGCGAAGTATTCCACCCTCTCATGGTTCGTCCAACTTTTCCAAATTAAGTGCCTAAATGGATGGAGCAACAAGTCATTCACAATGCTTCTTTCGTTCTTGAAAGATTCTATGCCTCCGGGAAATAATGTGCCCGAAAGCTGGTACGAAGCCCAGAAAATGATGTCTGATTTGGGTCTAAAGTGCGAGAAGATTCAAGCATGTCCTAAAAATTGCGTGTTGTACCGGAAAGAGAATTCAGATTTGAAAGAGTGTCCAACATGCGGAGAGGCCAGGTATAAGCCGAAAGATTCTGATAAGAAGCCTGATATACCTGTGAAGATAGCACGATATTTTCCCATAACACAGAGGCTACAGAGGCTATTCAGGTGCAAGAAAACAGCCGAGGCAATGATTTGGCATCATCGTGCTCCTCCAAGCGAAAATGGAAAAATGAGCCATCCAAGAGATTCACCGGCATGGAAGGATTTCGATAGGAGGCACACAATATTCAGTAGCGATCCCCGCAATGTCCGGCTCGGACTGGCTGCCGATGGCTTCTGCCCATTCAACTATATGGCTGGAAGTCACAGTACATGGCCCGTTGTAATGATAATTTATAATCTGTCGCCTTGGTTGGCTATGGACCAATCATACTTTATGATGCCTCTTCTTATCGACGGACCAAACTCACCGGGGAACAATATCGACGTCTATCTCCGACCTCTGATTGAGGAGCTGAAAACTTTGTTTATTGATGGTGTAGAGACATATGATTCAAACACAAATACAACCTTCATACTGCGTGCGGCTTTAATGTGGACAATTAATGACTTTCCTGCATATGGAATGCTTTCAGGTTGGTCCGTACATGGTCACAAAGCATGTCCTCATTGCCATGAACACACAACATCAAAATTTTTGAATTTTAGCAGGAAGGTTTGTTATTGCGGCCATCGACGTTTTCTGCCTCCAGACCACCCCTACAGGTTAGACACGGTTCACTTTGATGGTCATCAGGAGCTTCTTGGGCCTCCATCCCCATTGTCCGGAGAGGACGTGACTGCTAAATGGGATGGTTACAATAACGTGACCTTCGGGATGGATCCGACGAGACAGGTCAAACCACAATATTGGAACAAGTTAAGCATTTTCTTCGAGCTTCCGTACTGGTCTACAAATTCAGTGCGTCATTGTCTGGACGTCATGCATATAGAGAAGGGAGTATCAGAGCACATACTTAACTTGCTTCTGTGTAAAGACGGGAAATCGAAAGACAACATGAATGCCCGGATGGATCTACAAGAGTGGGGAATAAGAAGTGAACTGCACCCTAAACCGGTAGCGGGTAAACCGGGCAAGTTTGTACTTCCCAATGCCGCTTATCATATGTCACAACCGGAGAAGAAAAGATTCCTGCAGGTGTTGCATGATTTGAAAGTCCCCACAGGTTTCTCAGGATCATTCAGCAAGAAAATAAAAATTGTGAAGGGCAAGATCGATGGGCTGAAAAGTCATGACCACCATGTTATCGTGGAGCACCTTCTTCCATTAGCCCTCAGGACTTCTCTCCCCGACTCGGTTGGTCTAGTAATCAACGACCTATGTTGTTTTTTCAGGGAGTTGTGTGCTAAAACGCTGGAGGTTGCGACGCTGGATAAACTACAAAATTCTATTGCGTTGATACTTTGCAAGTTTGAGCGTATTTTCCCACCGTCATTCTTCGATATCATAATACACTTGACGGTTCATCTTGCAACTGAGGCGAAGTTAGCCGGACCGGTACAATATCGATGGATGTATCCCGTCGAGAGGTACGTGTAATTTTTCGTTTCGCGCAATTTATAAATTTATTTTTGTCATGTATGCCCGTGTTTATTTATTCAACATATTCTCATTAGGTACCTTTACACTCTTAAGAAGTATATACGCAATAAAAATCGACCAGAGGGTTCTATCATGCAAGGTTATCTTCTTGATGAAGCAACCACATTTTGCTCCCGCTATCTGGACGAGAACATTGAGACAAGGCTTAACCGACCTCGAAGAATTCAAGACGGGCCATATGGTAAAGCCGAGTATAAGAGGGTAGACACTATGTTTATCAACAAGATATACCGGTTTATCTTGCTTAATTGCGAATGTCTTGAACAAATTAGAGAGTAAGTTCTTTTGGATTAATTGTTATATCTGTGTTTGTGTGTGTATGAAATGACATAATATTAATGTCACAATTATTTGTCGAAAACAGAACTCATTTTAACGAGGTACGTGAGGGGGATCCTGATTGGAACGAAGAGCGTTTGGAAAAATACCATCAGGATAATTTTTGTGATTGGGTCACAGAGCATGTAAGTTATTCGAATTACATTTTATTGCTATCAGTTTTAATCTAAACTTGTATCGTTATGTATTTATCGTAAAATTTGTTTTGTTAGATCCACGATCCGAACTTGTCTGCATCATTTGAGAGTGATTCAAGATGTTTAGCTCAATTTCCTAGTATGGAGGTTGCACATTACAAAGGATTTGGTGTCCTTGGATACAAATTCGAAATTAAGGACATAGAAACATCTAGAATCACTCAGAATAGTGGTATTGCGACGGTAGGATCGGACGGTGTGATTTACTATGGGTACTTAAATTGTATACTCGGCATCCACTATCCCGGACGATCAGAACCCTTTTATATATTCCACTGTACTTGGTACGATCCGCGAACCGATACAGACAGGTGGAGAAGCAGTCTTGGGACTTGGAAAGATGAATATGGATTGACCAGTGTGAACACACTTCGATTTTACGGTCAAGACGATCCGTTCATCTTTCCGAACCAAGCGTTCCAAGTATACTACTCACAGTGTTTGAAGCATCCGGGGTGGAGTGTTGTATGCCGATGGAAACCTAGAGATGTCTACGATGTCCCAGAATACGAGGACAGCGATGAGGACGAAGAAGAGAGAAGACTTAAAGTGCTCCGACCGTTTGTTTCGAAGGACGGGTTGTCTTCGACCGATCATGAAGTTACGTGGGTTAGACATGACATCGACGATGAAATCCAAGTAGATATGTATGATGCGCCCACGAAACGAAAAAGGTTATCAGTAATATTATATTATTACTTCACATTTTACGCTCTAGAGCATATATAGTCAATACTTTTAATGATTGTCTAATGCGTCCACGAACCGTTTATCTAGATTGGATGACGATGTCGGGAGCAGCGAGGGGCGGCAGGAGCTCCAGCCGCGGCAGAGGCAGAGGCAGAGGCAGAGCGGTTCTGCCGCCCGGAGAGCTCCGTAGGGAGCTTCAGAGGGCCGGTCTTGCACCCAGATCGGAGACCCCTTCGGATGCCTCCTTCCGTGTGGATTTTTCCACACCTCCAGGTATACTGCACGCATATCCATTTTCAATTTAATATTACAGATATTCATGCCTGTTTATGTCAAAATTATTTATATTGTCAATGTTTGATTGTCTAGTTGTTGGTCCTGCGTCCACATCTGGGACAGAGGCCACCCCCGCTCCTCCAGGTATGTTTATATATCATATAGTGCATGCATATTGATTTAGAACGTTATATTATTGATCTACACATTCTTTTTGCAATTACTTATCAAATCTATTTTTAATTGTCTAGTTGTTGGTCCTGCGTCCACATCTGGGACAGAGGCCACCCCCGCTCCTCCAGGTATGTTCATATATCATATAGTGTATGTATATTGATTTAGAATGCTATATCATAAATATACACATTCCTTTTGCTCTTACTTAGCAATTTTTATTATTGTCTAGCTGTAGGTGGTGACACCACCGCACCTGCGGGTATGTTTATATGTCCTATAGTTCATGCATATTGATTTAGAACGTTATATTATTGATCTACACATTCTTTTTGCAATTACTTATAAAATCTATTTTTAATTGTCTAATTATAGGTGGTGCGTCCACACCTTCCACAGGGGCCACTCCTGCCGCTTCCGTACCCTCCGCATCGTCTGCAGGTTAGTATGAATAAATTTAAAATATTTATTTATTTTACATATGCTCTATAGAATAAATATGAACTTCATGGAGATTTAGCGTCGATGTTTATTTTATAGTTGGAGGGGATGCGTCCGGGTCCGGGACCCCGGTTGTTCCTCACCGGAGGAACTATCGTCCCGCTCGTGCTGCTGCTCGGGCCCAGGCTCGTGCGTTATTCACCGGAGGTATATATCACACTTGAATTTTTGTTTAACCTTGATTTCTTAATACAACTTTGTATTATTATTGATTGTCTTGATATTTCGTGCAGACGCAGGGCCTCTCCATCCCCAGAGGGGGACTCGAGGCCCGAATCAGTCCCATAGGCTGAGGCCTAATAGAGCTAGGGGGGAGGCAGCATTCCCCCTATTTTTTACCCTTGACTATCGCTATACCGGTCCTCATGCCGAGAGGTTCGGCCGGTATTTGGGGGACGAGAGCCGGATCGTGAAGAACTATCCACTTCACGTTGAGTGGGGCGAGCAGCACCAGCGCTCATTCGCCCTCTTCTTTGAACAGGCTCGGGTATGTATTAATATATATTTTCATTTGATCTATCCAATATATTTATTATTAACACTTGCAATCTAATAACAATGTTTTTTTTTTGTATTTTCAGTTGGATTACGATTTTCAGCCTGTAGCCGACCCTGATCACTCGGGGAGGGTGCTCGACCTTCATGCTCTGTACAATGGCCTGATGAAGAACATGCAGGCCAAGGTCCGATACAACAGGAATGAGCTGAAGGCCGACTGCTACTCCCTATGGATAGCGACCCCCGAGGCAGAGAGAGCGGCCCTCCTATCTACTCCGGCGTTTGCGAGAGTCGACGTAGAGACATGGCCTCTATTGTGCGCTTATTTCGACTCCGAACGCAAACAAGTATGTATTTTAAATTTAATTCATTATTTATGATATAATTTATTTCTTTGTGTTTCTTAATTAGAAAACTAAATGTTAATGCGTTGTGCAGAAACAGGCCGCTCAGAATACGGAGAACAGGAAGTCGGCGAAGAGGGGTCGCCCCACTTACACAGGTGGCTCGAGGAACATTACTCGAGCCATGGAGTTATCGGTAAATTAAGTGTTATTCTCTAATATTCTGCAATATTAAGAGTTATTCTCTAATATTTCTAATATTAAGAGTTACTTTCTAATATTGCAGACATCTCGGACCGTGGCGTCAGGTGGTACACCGAGCGTGCTGTCCGCATATCTTGCCGTCCACGGCACCTCGACAGATCCCGCCACGGGCGAGCTTCGATGTCCCGACGTCGCTACCCAGGAGTACTGCGTAAGTGTTAATATTTTTTCTACCCAAATTTGAAATTTTAGTTTTGGAAGGTTCAAGTTTAAATTTTATACTTATACTTTACTGCTTAATGTGGGTGTAGGAGCGGGTGGTTGAGCAGGCCCAGGCCTCGGGGATCGATTTTACCGGACAGAACGATCCGAGGCTGCTGACCCCAGTTCTGGACGCCGCACACGGAGGGCACCACGGAGGTTGGGAGAGAGGCCGGGGATTGGGCCCTAGCAGGGCCCATATGAGGTTGGACTCCACCCCGGCGGTTACTTCCTCCGTCTCCAGTGGCCGGCATGTCCATCAGGAACTGGATAGCTTGAGGGCCACCGTTCAGGAGTTGAAGGAGATGCTGGTATGTATACTACTTTATAGTAAAATATCATTTCATATTATATACATATCAACACAACCCTTATTAGTACGTAAGTCTGATTAATCATACATACATATGTAATTAAAATAAACAACGCTTTTCCAAACTAGATATCCAAACCGGGTTTCGAAATAACTTAATAATGAAACGAATTCGAATAATACACCGTTCTTAGACGCTTCTTACACACGTTATGTCCAGACGCGACAGGGTAGATCGGCCGAGCCTCCACATGCATCTCCTTCGGCTGCGGCTCCGCAAGCCACTACATCGGCTGCGGTTCCGCAGACAGCTCCTGTAGCTCCACCGCCCACTCAGACTCCCGCAGCCGCGGCTCCGCAAGCGACTACCTCGACGGCGGCTGCGCAGACCACGACGCCAGCTCCACATGCCGCTCAGACTCCTTTATTTGCAGTATTGGATAGTGTATTTACCGAGGAGCAGGCGCGCGTTATTCGAACGTTACTCGGAGGTGGAGCTGGACCGAACTAGGGTAGCTTTTTGGTTCTTATTTTTTGAAACATGTATTTATTTATATCACATTGTACTACATTTTGAAACGATATTGATATTGGTTTGAATTTATATCATATTCAGTTTTTGGGTTTCTTTTGTATATTATATATATGCGTGGGATGTGATTATGAATACTGCAATATATGATTTGATTGATGTATATAGTATTGTGCACAGGGCGGAAAAAAATCTAGCAGCCCTTTTTTAAAAAAAAATACAGAAAACATGTACCTACGGATTACACCGTAGGTAAATATATTGGCCCTACGCAGTTATCCGTAGGGGCAAAATATCAGGAAACCTGATATTTTCCCACCTGATATCAGTGCAGGGTGTTGGGGGTGCCCCTACGGATATATACGTAGGGGCCAATATTTATCCCCTACGTATATATCCGTAGGGGCAAAATATCAGGTTCCCTGATATTTTCCCCCCGATCTCAGTGCATTGTGTTGTGAGTGGCCCCTACGGAAACAGCCGTAGGGGCTACTTGATATCCCCTACGGCTGTATCCGTAGGGGACTAAATAGGACCTACGGATATATCCGTAGGTATATACAATATATTAAAAAAAAAAATTAAATATATGATTTTTTTACCCCTACGGGGTACTCCGTAGGGGCTACAGCACCTACTGATTTATCCGTAGGGGAATAATTTTATCCGTAGGGCCAAGTTCAGGACCTCAACTTGCACCTGCGGCCTTTGCACCTACGGGGTGTTTTTTCGCCCCTACGCACGAATCCGTAGGGGCAGTGGTTTTCCCCTACCGACAAATCCGTAGGGGCAACCCTTATTTGTAGTAGTGCATCTAACACATTCTTTCATACTTAGCAATGTATATATATGAGGCTACAAATTTGTCTTAACCCTAAAACTTTTCAGAAATTATAAATTACACCTTATTATTTATATATAATATATTCTTATTTTGCTTGGACTAACGTGGCTACAAATTTATGTGGCTATAAATTCCCTGATTTTTTTTGTGCTATATAGCCTGCAAAATATTGAAAAAAATAAAAAAATAAAAAAAATCAAGATTTTTGAAAATTTCATGATTTTCGCGCATTGTATATAGCAAGCAAATATTGAAAACATAACTTTTACGTATTTTAAATTTTTATGATTTCGTGTGTTGCAAAAAAATGTAAACAAGAAAACAAAAATGTTCTGGGATTTTTTAAAATATACAGATTTTCGTGTGCTAGGAACAAAATGTTGAAAAGGAAGAAGATATAAAATTTTGATTATTTTTTAAAAGTTCGTGATCTTTGTGTGATATAGCAAACAAAATACTGAAAAATCAAATATCAGATTTTTGAAAATTTCATGATTATCGTGAATTATACAGCATGCAAAATATTGAAAATATGAAGGAAAAATATTTTCTTTTTGAATTTTAAAAAAATTTGGAATTTTTTGTATTTATGGCATCCAAAATATTGAATTTTTTTTGACAACCGAGCATTCCTGGCTACGCCGCGTGTCCTTGATCGAACCTGATCGTACGCATTTAATTAAAGAAAGAAAGGGGGAAAGGGAAATACCCTGTCCGTATGGGTGCTCGAACATGAGAGCTCCCACAGCGCACGCACATACTACAATCAAGTGGCCCATGTGATATAGATCAAAATATTGAAAATTTGATGAAAGAAATTATATGACTTTTGAAGCTATCACAATTTTCGTGCGCTGTACATTGTTTGCTGTCAAGGTAGTAAGGAAACAAAGTTGAAGTCGAGGTATGTGATGCTCCAAGCAAAATATTGTAAATTTAAAGTAAACATAAAATTTCGCTATTTTCTCATGCTATGCATGCAAAATATTGAAAAATCGAAGAAAACCGAAAACTTTTAGATTTTTGAAAATTTTGCGATATCTGTGCGATATCTGTGCGCTGGTAAGCAAATTATTGAAAAATCAAAGAAAATAGAAAAAAAATTAGATTTTTAAAATTCCGCTATTTTTATGTGTTACATGCACAATATGAAAACTCGAAGAAAGTAAAATTATTTTGAGATTTTTGGGAATTTTGAAATTTTCTTATGCTAGCTAATAAAATATTGAAAAACCGAAGTAAAAAAAGTTTTAGAATTTTTTAAAATCACGCAGTTTTGTGTGGCAATGTGTAAAATATTATAAATTTAAAGAAAATAAGCAATTTTAATATTTTTAAAATTTCACAATTATCATGTCAATTGTATAACATGATAAATATTAAAAACCAAAAATGACTAAAAATTTTGAAATTTTTGAAAATTTCATGATTTTCGTTTGGTGCATGGATAATGTTAAAAGAAAGGAAGAAAATATAAAATTTTGAGATTTTTAGAAATTTAGCGATTTCCTAGTTATATGCCATGGAAATATTAAACAAGAAGAAAACAAAAGAAACAATTCGAAAATTTCATAATTTTCTTGTGCTATATTACAAGCAAAATATTTTTAAAACGAAAAAATTTAAAAAAATTCTCTATACTCATGAGGCATAGCGTGCAAAATGTTGAAATTTTCTTTTAGAAAATATTATTTTTGTACATTTGGTGATTCTCGTATGCTATAACAAACAAAATATTGAAAGATTGAAGAAAAATACCGATATATTTGCAAGTTAATCCTTCATACATTTTACATATAAAGTTCATAAATATGGGACACTAGAATTTACCAATCATATAACAATAATGCTTTGAATTAATATAATTTTTCTGAGGTTTGGACATTTACCCGTGTATTGCACGGGGCTCTTCCTAGTTTATACTCACTCTTTTGTCTCTCCGTTATACAAATATAAAAAAAAAATTCTATGTCACATTAATCATTGCTCTTTTTTCTCTCTCATTATAACCACTTATTCCTCTATTGTTTCTGAGTAAGGAACCACTGTGAGAAAATTCCAACCGAACAAGTTGAATTTTTATTTTAATTGCAAATGATTGATTCAAACCATCAAACTGTTGGATTCCGACTGTAGTTTGTCCTTTTATCAATATGGGATGGACTTTTTGAAAGTTGCTGGTCTTTTACAAGAGAACATATACAATATTATAATGTGGGATAAATGTCTTGAACCCCTGAAAATAATACCGCCAATCATGCAAACATGATGTTTAAATCCCCTAATATGGAAGTTTGGACTATTATATTTCGCTAAATTACACTAAGATACCGTAAACTTTGATCGTTTTTTTCAAAGATAAAATATTCTATATCGATCAAATTTCTTTTCTTTGTTTTAATTTTTTTAACATAAGTCACTTATTTTGAATATGTTTAATTTAATATTCATCACTTTGTGATTTATTAGGGGATTCAAACAGAAGAAACAAGAAGTGGCGTCAGAACTCGGGAAGTAGTCTAGTTGAGCCTAGGCGTAGTAAACGAAGCGAGCCGGGACGACTCGCTTCGCGAATCGAGAAGAGTTGAGCTCGCCTCGCTTAGCTGACGAGACGAGACGAAACGATGCGGGTTCAACAGTAGCGGAGCTTCATCCTGCTCACCTCGCCGTCTCGTCTAAGCGAATCGCAAGGCGAGACGAGTCGACTCGTCCGACTCTATTTTTTTTAAAATAAAAAATCCTTTTTTGAGACGGCTCAGTCTTTCTAAGCCGTCTCAAAATATGCCTGGAAAGTTTTTTTTAAGTTGTCTCAAAGAAAGGGTTGAGCCGGCTCAAGAATAGTCATGAGCTGTCTCATGGAACCACAGAACTTTGGGGGTGTTTTCAAGACGAAGCGAGACGAGTCGACCATTGTAATACAGCCATTAGACGAGTTGGTGAGGTGAGGCAAAACAAGTCGGGACGAGGTGACTCGGATTCAATCGTTGGAATTCATAATAGTTGGTAGTATAAACGGGCCAATTGGCCAAGTTGACGAGGTGAGCGGCGAGTTAGGCGAGGCAAATTGCAGCGAGGCAACATTTGGAATTTCGAGAACCTGCTCGCTTTACCGACTCGTCTTCGACGAGGCTCGCCGACTCGCAAACTCGTGCATATCATCAACAAGACGAATAAAACTCGCCTCGTGGCGAGGCGAGGCGAGTAAAACGAATCCTCGCTTCATTTGTGTAAATCTCCGGTTCCGAATAAATTTTTTTCCGTACTTTCCCAAAATTTTCCGTGAATTTTTCTATTATTTTTATATTTTTATATATTTAATTACCTAACTAAAACCCAAACCTAAATCCTACCCGACCCGACCCATACCAACCCGACCCGACCCGTTTCCCTTCATCTTCCTCCCTCGTTTCCTTCTCCCGCCACTTTCTCCCTCGCGTCACCTTCAAAGCTCCCGATCCTCACGCTCGCCACGACGATCGCGTCACCTCCAACGCTCCCGATCCTCACGCTCGCCACGACGACCGCGCCTATCCGAGACCTGCTCCCCAACGGATCCCCCCACGACTTCCCGCTCCTCGCGCTCGCGTACGACCCGGCCACCTCCAACAGCCACGACTCCCGTCTTCCCTCTAACACCTCTTTCTCCATCTCCATCTCAATCTCTGTCATGCCCCGCTTTCCAAAATATGGAATACGAGGGTTGACAAGACCAACCATGCTCCTACGGTCGAGAAAACATCCCTCCGTAGTTACACTTCGGCTTCTAGCTTTACGTGGTAATCAGTAATCAATGCACAGGTAGTGAGAAATGCAGTAACTAAATCAAAAGAACTAACCAGGTGGAGATCAAGGAAGTATAGCTCTGGGTCGCTGATCAAGATGTCTGCGATGTCCTCGGGTACGTCAGGTCCTGGTCCAAGCTAGATCCACTTCTCACTCTGAGCATGCATACTCAGGTCGTCAGAGCGACACGATAGTAATACACACACACACACACAAATATGAACTCGTGCAATAATAATAAATGTGAAACAGTAATCATGGAATAATGACGTGAACATGAAGTAGCCAATGCAGGTATCTATTAGAGCAGGTAAATAGTAAAGCAGTAAATAGTATGGCAGGTATGTTGAATCCGTAGTCACACTTCGGCTTCTAGCTTTACGTGGTAATCAGTAATCAATGCACAGGTAGTGAGAAATGCAGTAACTAAATCAAAAGAACTAACCAGGTGGAGATCAAGGAAGTATAGCTCTGGGTCGCTAATCAAGATGTCCGCGATGTCCTCGGGTACGTCAAGTCCTGGTCCAAGCTAGCTCCACTTCTCACTCCGAGCATGCATACTCAGGTCGTCAGAGCGACATGATAGCAATATATATATATATATATATATACAAATATAAACTCATGCAATAATAATGAATGTGAAACAGTAATCATGGAATAATGATGTGAACATGAAGTAGCCAATGCAGGTATCTATTAGAGCAGGTAAACAGTAAAGCAGTAAATAGTACAGCACGTATGTTGAATCAGTAAGCCATGCGTGTTGTTCATATCATAATATCGTATTTCATATTCCCCAATTCTTATTCGTTTTATAAAGAAACAGGTGTTTTTAACACATGTCTGCTACATTTTACAGGTTACTGGTTTTTGGAGCGAAAACAGTGAAAAAGACACAAGACGACAGAAAAAGGGACTTTTGACCAACAAATAAAAGGATCCTAATCAAGCCTAGACGAAGAATAGTGTAAGGTCCAAAATGTCAAGGCAAACGGTTAAAAGATCGCTACAAGTTTTTCACTGAAAGATCTGGAGAAGAATAAGAAGCCAAACAGAGAAAAGTAGTGAAGAATAAAGAAGCCCAAATACCCAGTATGCAGCCCAAGAAAATTGGAGATCTGAACTCACCAAAGGGCCGCGGAACCGCGGCCCAAGCCAACCAATGCCACGGTTCCGCGGCCGCTTAGTGCCCGTGTCGGTTCAAACTTTTTTTTGTCGGTGCGTCGGTGCGAGGGTTGGGATTTTTCGTGGGCATATCTGTAAAATCACATGCGCGAGAATCTGTAACCCTAGTTTTCCCTGTTTACTTATAAATTGTAATCAAAAGATTGTAAACCCTATGCCTCTTTTCAATAAATAAAATTTCAGAATTCTTGGGAGATTAAGAGCATCATTTTTCTGTAAGTTTTTAATTTTAATTTCTGCCTTAGTGTTAATTTAATTATTGCCCTAGATCTAATTAATCTTTTGCCCTAGTTTAATTTAGTGTAGTTCTTTTATATGCAATCGGTAAGTGTTTTCAAAATGTTACTTTTAGAAGATCCCCTAATGAGCGAGTAATTTCCTCGCTTGTTAGGGTTAGGAATAAAGGAGGGATTGAGAGATGAATATCTCTCATCTCTTTCAATGCCAATAATTTTTCTTAAGTAGAACTTCATGCACGCATGCATGATCCGCTCCCTACGGCACCCTACCCACGAGGTAACGGTGAAACCGTAGTATAAAGGACCGGACATGCATGGCGTCCATGAAGGTTATAGCAATTAGTAGGAAAGGACGGACAAGGATTTAGAGGAAGAAACTTTGTTTCTTCCCAATCATCCTAATCCCCTTTACTAATAATTGTTATGATTTCTAAAAAGTTTTAATCGAGTGCATTGAAAGAGGTGTTAATATCAACCTTATCAAACCCTACTTTAGACCTAACTCTAGCAAGTTCCTTAATATCATACGACTTAGTTTTTAGACTCAATCAGCAAAATCAAACCACCATCGGAATCAACTCGTTAAAACACGTAAGAAAATTACACATCCATGTGGATCGACCAGTATTCACCGGCTAGCTGCAAAGCGACGCCGTTTCTGATTACGGTTAACATATATTTTTGCACTAATCAAATGGCGCCGTTGCCGGGGATGGCATAAAATTTCTTTTGTGTAATTTCGGGTTGATATAAATTTTTTAAAAAAAATCATAAAAATCTGAAAATATAAAAAAGTATAAAAAAAATTTTATCAATTTTTATCTGTTTGAAGGGTTTATTGTTTGAATCTTGCAGGAACAGCGAAGAATCGCGGATCTGAAATTTTACAGAAGGCAAATCAATAAAGTGCACATCACAACAGAGGTAGATTGAACCAGCACCACAAATTTTCTGAGCCACTGATCTCCTCAACTGACCGCGGAATCGCGGCCTTATAGCGCTCAAAACCGCGGAACCGCGGCCCTTTATCCACGTCAGCGCTTTAAATTTTCTTGGTTTGTTTCTCCTTCTCCCCTCTGTCAACCTCCATATATCTTTTGTGAAAATTTTCTGCAGAATTTCTTTGCGCTAAAAATCTTCTCTCCCTAAATAACAGATTTTCTGCAGGTTTCTTTGCGCCGCGCTAAAAAAATTGATTGCAAGTGAATTTAATGTTTTGCATAATTTAATCGGACTTTAAGGGGCTAATTGACCAAACTCAGATTGGGTGGGGATCTCATCATCCTTCCCAGGACCCCAAAAAACACTTAAAGCATTTGCATTGACCACAATTAATTAAAAAATACTAGACTCAGCCCTAAGGACACCGAGCTCAATTGGAAAAGGACTAGTATAGGCATCGACCGTTTATCCTAACCTGACTTTGCGGTGTCCAGGCAAGTGTGTCTAGGCTAGTGGTTATTAATTAGGCCCACTACTGTGGTTCCTTCCCACTTACCTGGCCGCAATTGGCGGTGAAGAGGCGGTTTGAGGTCCTATTTCTAGCCCTAGTTAGGAGCTGTCTAGCAGACCTAGGTGACCCTATATCTAGGCCTGATTGTGCATGTATGGTTGATAGCAATTGTGTCACGAGTCTCTTTTCAAAAATCTCTTTGCAAACATTCTCACATAAATAAATAAAAAAAACCAAAAAGAAAAATCTTTTCAAAACTTGGAATTTGTCGCTAAAGGAATTTGCAACTCACTTATACCACTTCCCTTCATTGACGTTATCTTACCTTCACATTCTGTCTTTCATTTTTTTCTGACTACACTACCCCTTTAGTGTATGTCACTTTGGACTAGGGATACTAACGCCCGATTTGTCCGTGTTTCGTTGGTACCGACCGACGAACCCTTCGACACCGAAGTCGACATTCCGTCCACTTTCTTACCTCCATCTTCAAATTCTTCTTCCGAAGGCATGTCGGGATTCAACCTCAACAATACCTTACCGACGGGAATGATTCCACCTCCGTTAGGGGCGAATAATCCGAATCAACCGCCTGTTGAAGCGCCCGCACGAGTTGCGCTCCAGGATCTCTTTTACCCCGTCCGCACTTCTTTACCTACCTGTCTTTCACCCCCACCGGCAAATGGGGACAATTTTGAAATAAAACCATATTTCATCAATATGCTGCCAAAATTTCATGGTTTAGAATCTGAAGATGCTTATATCTTTATCAATAAATTCCAAAATGTGTGCGCTATGATGAAAACGACCCAATTAAGTGATGACGCAATAAGGCTAAAGGTCATTCCTTTTACCTTATGTGGCCTAGCCGAGAAGTGGCTATACAGCACCGCATCACATTCCATTAGAAATTGGGACGAGTTTGTGAAAGCTTTTCTTAAAAAGTTCTATCCTCATCACAAAACTGCTAGAATCCGTAACGATATTATACAATTTTCACAGCTTCCTTCCGAACCATTTTGGAAGTGCTTCGAGAGATTTAAAGACCTACTCGTTCAATGCCCTCATCATGGGATCGAAAGTTGGCAACTTTGCCAAACATTATACGAGGGATTGAACTCGGCAACGAAGCAGTTGCTAGAAACCATCTGTCAAGGTCACTTTCTCTCCAAATCTAGTGACGAAGCGTGGCAGTTTCTTGAGGATCTTAGTGAGCAAACAATTCAGTGGGAGAGCTCCAAGACCACATCATCTTCTTCTAGTGGTCAATCTAGGGCAGGCATACATCAAGTAGAGATGTCAATTGCTATGAAGGCCGAGATGACCGCTCTTACGAAAAAACTAGAAGCGATTGAGACCAAAATCTCATCGCCTTCTCCTGCCCCTGTTATGCCTCCACGAACTGTTTGTGCTTGTTGTGCGGATCCATCGCACTAACCGAAGAGTGTCCTTATAATGCATCTACTCAAGGACATGATCAAGTCAATGCTGCATTTCAGAAACGACAAAGAAACGATCCATACTCTTCGTTATACAATCCGGGGTGGAGGAGTCACCCAAATTTCGCTTGGAACCAAAATCAACAATTCTAAGGAAATAACAATTTTCAAAGACCTCCTCCTCCACAACAACAACAAGCACCTTCACAAACTCAATTTCAACAGCAACCTTTTCAACATCAACCTTACCCTAATCAGGTGAACAATTTTGTGCCTAACACCGCTTACCAGCCAAACAATTATGTTCAACCTAATAATGACAAGGTTAGCTCGCTCGAAAGAAGTCTAGATGCGTTCCTTAAGCTATCTACACAGTCTACAGCAAGACTAGAGACTTCTATTCAATCTTTGGTGCAAAACAGTGCCTCACACGATCAAAGCATCAAATCTATTGAGGCACAAATTGCACAACTCAATGCAGCTTTGAGCGAGCGCGAAAAAGGAAAGCTCCCGTCTCAACCACTGCCCAACCCCGGTCACGCACATGCTGCATATCAACAATAGAATCATAACGTAAATGCTATGACCACGTTGAGATCGGGAAAAGTGCTGCAGAACAATGTGGGTATTAACAATGACACCCCTGCCGGTGGCCCTTCTTCTTCTTCTTCACCTTCTTCTTTAGAGCCTATTCTCCACCCTTCACACGGCTCTACTTCTTCTAGCTCGAACGGACCCATTTCTCACAACACGAACACATCTACACGGGGTGCCGTTCCAACTCGACAATCTGATCCGCAAAAATTGGACTCAATAACCTTTCAAAATGTTCCTTTTCCCAATCGGTTGAGATCCAATAAACCAACTCCACAGATGGAGAAGATTATTGAGTTGTTCAAACAGGTTAGCATAAATATCCCTCTTTTGGATGCAATCCAACAAGTTCCTTCATATGCAAAATTTTTAAAGGACTTATGCACCAAAAAGAGGAAGTCACAAGTGCCAAAGAAAGTTTTTGTGGCTAGTGCTATTAGTGATGCTCTTGTCAATTCTTTACCCCCAAAGCAAAAGGACCCCGGTTGTCCTACCATTTCGATAACAATTGGGGACAAGAACATCAATAGAGCACTATTAGATCTTGGTGCTAGTATCAATTTTCTACCTTATTCCGTGTACGAACAATTAGGGGTTGGAGAGTTGAAACCAACTCGTTGTACTCTCCAAATGGCCGATCGATCAATCACCCATCCAAGGGGTGAGCTAGAGGATGTGTTGATCAAAGTTGGGGAGTTCATATTCCCCGTTGATTTTATTGTTATGGATACACAACCTGTTGCTAACTCACGGAACCAAATTCCGGTGATTCTCGGTTGACCATTTTTGGCCACTTCCAATGCCGTAATAAACTGTCGCAATGGCTCCATGACTTTATCCTTCGGGAAGACGTCTAGTGAGTTCAATATTTACAAGTTAGGAAGTCTGCTCCCCGTGCCTAATGCTAGTACACGAGAAGTTTGCTCTATTCACGAAATCACGCAGGAGGACTGCGAGTTTGAAAGATTTTTGTTTGATGAGAACAGCTTTGACGCCACTAGTGCGTCCCTCCTTGAGCCTACCACAGTTGACACAACCGATATTAATTATGAAAGTTTCACTTTTTTGGATGATGACGACTCACAGCCCGAATATGAGTCTTTTGAATTTTTGGATGAGTTAGTTGAACCATCCAAATCGGTTGTTTGCAGTGATTTCGAACCTGTGTTGGAGTCCTTTGAGTTCGAGGTAGATTCCGCAATGATTCTTTCGACGCCGAAACTCGAACGCATGTCCTTACCGCCTCACCTTAAATATGCTTACATAGGTGAGAATGAGACTTTTCCCATTATAATATCAGCCTCTCTAGCTTTCGAGCAAGAGAACGCTATTTTAAAGGTCTTACAAGATAGGCGGCAAGTTTTCGATTGGACTATGACGGACATCGAGGAGATTAGTTCCCTCATAATTGTATATCATATGCAATTGATGGATGATGCCAAGTTAATAAAGAACCCACAGAAATATTTTGGGGGTATTTTGGTGAGTCAACCTTTTCCTTTAGAAGTTGAACCACCCCTATTTCTTTTAATAAGCTATGAGAATGCCAATATTCCACTGACTGCTGATCATTCTCATTCTTGTTTTGATTCATCACCACATCATATCTATTCACTTCCACACTTTCACGACCATCACTCTTATCTTCCCTAATTCTTTTTGGATCGGTACAACATGTTCTTCCGCCAACCGACACTCTTTACAGATAAATTTTTCGACTAGTTGGTGTTGATGTTTGGTCTGTGCAAAGTCTGGCAGTAATGTCTAACATTGTTTCACTGAAGTTTGAGGGGGCCTTTCTGTATATATTTTTGTTTTTCCTTTAACAATAAGAAAAAAAAAATAAATAAACAGGGGAGTGCCGATATTTTCACCCTATTGGTGCAGCATGACAGTGAGGACACTGTCAAGTTCAAGTTTGGGGGTATGCTCGGTACGTCTTCTTCCTTCGCATTCATTTGTACATATTTTTGCATTTGCATATTTATTTGAAAACCCATAAAAATTGAAAAATTTCAAAAAAAAAATTTTAAAAAAATAAAATTTATTGTATTCAATTTTGGCCATATTTAACATGAGTTTGACAAATAGGTTAACTAGCTACGAACAACTAGATCTTAGACTTGGTAAATTAAAAACCCTAAAAATAACTTTTTTTAAAGATTAACGGTAGAAAGTATATGTCTTTGTAGTTTATTTAGAAATAGGCAAATTTTGAGTTCACTTTTTGGGCTAAGTTGAAATAAAGGAAAAATATTGATATTCTTATTAGAGTATAAGTTTGAAAAATAATTCCTGGTTTAAGTATGGATTCTAAAAATGTATACCCTACAAAATGCACAATCACGCACCTTGAAACTTGGAATAGTAGAAGAGATCTTGAAATGCTCTTGTCTAAAGTCCTTAGTACAATGAAAATAAAAGAAAGAAAAAGTGAATAAAGAAAAAAAAATGGACACTGGATTTTATGATTACTTAAGGCCGTAAAAATATAAAAAAAAAATTTAACGAGAGTGCTTCATCACCTAGTGCCTTAGACCAACTGGTTTGGGAGTCACTGCTAAAGCCTTGGGTGTTGCAAAATTAGGAAGTACGCTTTAAAGTACTAACGCATCTTGTAATCGGTTGTTGGTACCTCAAGAAGTATTAACGGTCGCATGAAGGATGTGTAAGCGAAATTCAATTAAAAATTCACCAATTAATAAGTGCTTTGGACAACGGACAAGGGTATGATTGCTTAATTTGAATTTCCAAGTGTAGGGGTGATCTATACATACACGTGGGGATATGTGATTAGAGTTTAGATAAGAGAAAGGAATGAAGAATAAAACTTGTATCTTTAGTAGAGTTGATAGAAAAATTCCTAAGTGGAGATGGACCCCTAAAAGGAAAACTTAAGAAATGCCGAAAGCTGAGTGATTCTATAAAACATATATAATCTTAAATTAATTGATGAGGAAGTGTGAAGAATATGGATGGATAATTTACGAGTCGTTGATAATAGAATTTTGTGTTAGAAAACCTAATTGGAGAATTAATGTCGAAAAAGCCAAATTGATAGGATTTTGTGGGTGTAATCCGCTGAAAACCCTCAGGAGACAACACTCCTCCTACTAGGGACACCTAGAGGTTTAACGGCTTGTTGCACGAGCTCAGTGCAATCGCGTTTCCCTGTGAAAGTGCGGCTAGGTTAGGTTTTTATCGAGAATAAAAAAAAACAAGTTTGCTCGAGGACGAGCAAAAGATAAGTTTGGGGGTATTTGTTCATATCATAATATCGCATTTCATATTCCCCAATTCTTATTCGTTTTATAAAGAAACAGGTGCTTTTGACACATGTCTGCTACATGTTACAGGTTACTGGTTTTTGGAGCGAAAACAGTATAAAAGACACAAGACGACAGAAAAAAGGACTTTTGACCAACAAATAGAAGGATCCTAATCAAGCCTAGACGAAGAACAGTGCAAGGTCTAAAATGTCATGGCAAACGGTTAAAAGATCGCTACAAGTTTTTCACTGAAAGATCTGGAGAAGAATAAGAAGCCAAACAGAGAAAAGTAGTGAAGAATAAAGAAGCCCAAATACCCAGTATGCAGCCTAAGAAAATTGGCGATCTGAACTCACCAAAGGGCCGCGGAACCGCGGCCCAAGCCAACCAATGCCGCGGTTCCGCGGCCGCTTAGTGCCCGTGTCGGTTCTAACTTTTTTCGTCGGTGCGTCGGTGCGAGGGTTGGGATTTTTCGTGGGCATATCTGTAAAATCACATGCGCGAGAATCTGTAACCCTAGTTTTCCCTGTTTACTTATAAATTGTAATCAAAAGATTGTAAACCCTATGCCTCTTTTCAATAAATAAAATTTCAGAATTCTTGGAAGATTAAGAGCATCATTTTTCTGTAAGTTTTTAATTTTAATTTCTGCCTTAGTGTTAATTTAATTATTGCCCTAGATCTAATTAATCTTTTGCCCTAGTTTAATTTAGTGTAGTTCTTTTATATGCAATCGGTAAGTGTTTTCAAAATGTTACTTTTAGAAGATCTCTTAATGAGCGAGTAATTTCCTCGTTTGTTAGAGTTAGGAATAAAGGAGGGATTGAGAGATGAATATCTCTCATCTCTTTCAATGCCAATAATTTTTCTTAAGTAGAACTTCATGCACGCATGCATGATCCGCTCTCTACGGCACCCTACCCATGAGGTAACGGTGAAACCATAGTATAAAGGACCGGACATGCATGACGTACATGAAGGTTATAGCAATTAGTAGGAAAGGACGGACAAGGATCTAGAGGAAGAAACTTCGTTTCTTCCCAATCATCCTAATCCCCTTTACTAATAATTGTTATGACTTCTAAAAAGTTTTAATCGAGTGCATTGAAAGAGGTGTTAATATCAATCTTATCAAACCCTACTTTAGACCTAACCGTAGCAAGTTCCTTAATATCATACGACTTAGTTTTTAGACTCAATCAGCAAAATCAAACCACCATCGGAATCAACTCGTTAAAACACGTAAGAAAATTACACATCCCTGTGGATCGACCCGTATTCACCGGCTAGCTGCAAAGCGACGCCGTTTCTGATTATGGTTAACATATATTTTTGCACTAATCACGTGTCAATGTCACTAACCCTATCAGTCTCTAAGTCTCACTGTACAGGTCACTAAGCCCATCGTCAGTCCAAGTATGAGAGTCAACCACTCATGAGTATCCCCTACCCAAGGGTAGGACCCAAGGACAAGGGAACACAGGCCCGAATCGCTCGCTAATAATCAATAATATCCCCATATATCTCCAGAATCGCTGTATGTGCCGGCATGGGACTCCCAAAATTCTGTTGAACTCATACTCAAACTACCCCCCACCCCGTGGTCTACATCAAACGCCAACCATAAACTCAAATACCAATCGGTCCATGACAAGTCTACGTGAGAACTGAAGACAGGGTCTCCATCAAGCATGTCTTGACTGATACCCAAGGTAAATGGACAGTGTTTGGTGCCTTACCTGTGACACCCATACAAGTGCTTCCATAATCGTCCCATACCAATTATAGTCACACCTATACACGTTCCACAGATGTCGACAATGCAATAAATCAATAAGGTCCACTGATTGTGTACAAGTACCGGTCACTTTCACTTATCCATTCATGCTTAAACACTAACGTACTTGCCACAATCAAACACTAATACCTAACACTGAGTAATGCATATGATCACTTGGTTACCAATGCAATGACTTCTACACGATATGATGAGAATACAATAACTACTATATGAATGGAATACCATCAGTCACACCACTTGCATAATTCACTATAAGTCATGCGTGTAGAATTAAGCAAAACAATGTAAAAGGGGTAAACAGTATATTGAATTATCTATCCATCAAAATTGGTTTCGCGCCAATCGGGTTTTAGGTTGCTAGTTATGAGCATTTCAATTTAAGTGTGGCTGGAAATCCGGTTTCAGAATCGGAAGTCTATTTCGTAACACATTTTAATCCCAGTTGGGATCGCAATTAGGCGACGTTATAGTTGAACAAAATTTAGGGTTATCAGTTAGGTTTCGACCACAATTGGCGGATCAGAAATATACTATATCGACAGGGAGTTATGGACAGGTTATGCTCAATGTGTAGAATCTGCCTCTGCAGAATTCAGCAAGACGTATCGACCTTATCATATGAGTTAAAAAATCAAACAGTTGAGGAATCACGTGAGACCAGTGGAGTAAGAAAACTAACTCAATTCTCTACATAACGATATAGGGTTCCGCGCATTCTCATATTTGAACAGGAATATACAGGGGTCTAGAAACAGGGGTTAACTGGGATTTCCGTTCTGGACTGCAGTCCAGAATCGTAATCCACCGCAGTTTTCTCTATCATAATTAGTTATAATTCAGTGACCAACTATAGAATACAGTAGGTTAAACAGTTAGCTTCGATACGAGCAATCGAACGCTAAAATCCGGTTTATACACAATTTATTATAGATTTTACGGTTTAGCATGTACGAAAGTTTTCAGGTGTTATGACAGAAATCAGGACATCATTTTACGCGGGCAAACGACGTCGTACTATAACCAAAGTCTTAAGGGACATTCATTATAACTCGGGCCATCACAGGTTATTTGTTGTCGTCAATTTAACGGGGTCTCCCATTCGGGTTTTACATCAAACACTTGAATTGTAACGATTCACATAAAAAGTATATGCGGAAATTATTGGTAACTAGAATTGTAGTATATATAAAAGTAGCATGAAGCAAGTATTAAACTTGCCTGAAGAAGTTTCAACGACAGTACTGCAGCGGCAACGGCACGATCGCGTCACGAACGCAGCACAGGCTTAGCCTTGTCGGATCTTGCTTCTTGGCCTCGATGGCTCGGTGGTGCAACGGGCGTGCGTTGGCATTGCGATAGACAGCGTGTTGATGACGATGACGGCTTAAGGGATCGAGGCCATAGATTTGATGACGACGTCGCTGATCAGAGAAGCGGAAACTGCGATAAACGTAAATGTTCGACGAAATGCCGGGGCTCGACTGCGGCGGCTAGGGATGCAGTGAGGGGGCGTCGGTGGTGGGTGTCGCGCAGGGGCTCGGCCACGACGGAGTGGTCACCGTGATGCCTGCAAAGGGAAGGCGGGCGGTTGGTGGTCCAGGTGGCTGGCAGTGAGAAGGGACGGCGATGAGGTCGGAGGTGGTGATTAGCGGCGAGCTTTGGTGTGTAGGTTAGAGGATGTGCTCGAGGGTTTCTCTGGAGAGAGGAGAGAGAAGAGGAGGGAGAGAAGAGAAGAGAGAGAGAAGGGCTCGGGGTTTTGGAGAGGGGAGCGGGGTGATCGCCGGCGGTGAGAGGGTTCGCAGGGGGAGCTTGGGTATGGGTGAGTTGTTAGGAGCTTGGAGGAGTGGGTTTGTGATGACGGTGGAGGTGGAAAGGGAGGTCGACGGCAAGGTTGGTGGTGGCCGTCGGTGGTGGTTTTAGGAGCTCGGTGGGTTTTGGTGAGGTGTGAAGGAGGTGAGGAAGATGAAGACGAGGTTGGTGGCTGGAATTGAGGGTGAGGGAACTCGGCTCGTAGGAGAGAGAGAGGGAGACGAGGTCGAGAGAGGGAAGCAGCGCGCACGCGCGAGGTCGTGGGAACGTGGTCGCGACGAGGAGCGGGGAACGTTGGCGACGTGGAGAGCTTGGTGGGAAAACGAGCGGGAAATTTTTTGTGGGGAAGAAGACTTGCGGCGGGTCGGGTCGGGTTTACATGGGCAGTGGGTTAGAGCACGGGCCGGGAAGTGTGGGCTGGGTATTAATTCATTTATATTTTTTTGTTCTGTTGGGCTGGGCTGGTCTTGGGGAATTTAAAATTAAATGGGAAAGAAGAGAGGGATGGGCCGGGTCGAAAGAATTAGAAGGAAAAATAAAAGGGAAAGGGGATAGGGAGATAGGCTGGGCTAATTAAAAGGAAAAAATAAAAGGGAAAGGAATAAGTAATTTAGTTTTAGGCTAGAAGTTTAATAAACTAATTTAAATAAAAGATATACAAAAAATATATATATTTAAATCGGAACAGATCTGGATTAAATTCTGGAAAAATACGGAAAACTTGTTCAGGAAAATATCTGGAGACTTATTTATTAAGATATGCTAAATATTTATAGGGGACTGGGTATAGAAAAGGGAAAATAATAAAGGGAAAATAAAAAGGATTTAAGTAATAGGATTAGTTTTAGGAAAAAGGATTTAAGAAGGGAAATAAAATAAAGGAATTAGGATTTTTAAGTACTTAAAATAATTATAAGTATAAATAGGTAAATTTGTAAGTGACCCCTATTTAATTAAAATACGGCTATTGGCTTATAAGAGAACTGGGTATTATATCATACCACCCTTACAAAAATTTCGTCCTCGAAATTTAAAATAAACAATAACTTATAAAATAATAAGCGAAAAGCTATCACATCGAACACTAACACATAGTGATTTACCTAAAACATCTAGGTAAAAATCGAAGGTCCATATATGTATAAGAACTAACGTAACTAAAGGGCAGGACTAAGTAAGTATAAGGCAGAATCAACTATAAGGGTAGGCTATATGTACAAAGAATAAAAGAATAGCAATAACAACCAATAGTGAAGGGTTTGCCGATAGGCCAAAGTATTTTAGAATAAATGTATCGATCAAAAAATTTTAAAATAACTTAGAAACCCACATGGTGAAGATAAGAGACATAGAATAAAGTAAAATGCGTGATATATGGTTGCGCTATTGAAAATGTGAAGAATAGTAGAGCATTTAAAATGGGTAAAACGGAAGTAGTCAATAACACACAATTTTTCGATAAATACAAAATAATGAAAACTAAATTTTCGAATAACGATGTCCCTAAATGTAATTATGGTAATAGGAGATAGCACAAAAATGTATAGGGACTAGTCAGGATGGGGATTACAATGGAGTATGGCCCACTCAAGAGGTCGGACTGTGGTACTTCAAACTGAATGTCGAGGAGACTAGGGTCAGGTCAGCACAGGGTGCATGTTAGTGTATATGCCCTAGGGGCCATTATTGTATCATACTAGATTGTATATTACTTAATGGAAGCTTGGGATATTCACAGTTGTATATACAGTCTTTCTAAAAATGGTAGTATGCTACTTGGTTTGTGTCTACTTTAATATGTGCATATGTTTCTTGTAACGTATCACTTATACATATTAGTAGAGCCCATAGGATCTTTGCTTGATTACCAGCGTTGTGATGGCAGTCACACTAGTGGGGGCTGGGTAGTCTGTAAGCAACATCCTATACAGGTCCCTGGTCGTTGGATTATCGAGATAGGGCATCGATATTCCGGAGTAGACTAAGTGTGTACGCTTCTCATCCCAGTTGCGGAGATGGTCTGTCCCATAGCCATCAGTACGTCGTACTGGAGATAGTATACAGGTACTCGTTAGGTTACGGGTACACCGGACAGGACTCGCAGGGGAACTGATTGGTTGGTATTATACCCGTCGTCAGTTAACAGTTCTCAGATGATATGAGTACAGCATAGTCCGCAGATTTGACACTGCTACTTCGCCTCGAGTGTGTCCCACTGTTCTTAGATTACTACCCTACCACGGCTCAAAGGAGTCGTGCAAACAGGTAGCAGTTAGGTGTAGTCCCGGGCACTTGGAGGTAGTAGTGGTTAGATAGGATTCGTCTCTCCCGGTATTGGGAGATGATATCGCGCTGTGTCAGAGAGCCATTACGCAAAGTCCCTGGCCAGGGCAAGCGAGATATACTGGTAGGTTCCAGTAGCTTCTCAGGGTGTAATAGGCTTCGCTCCGACACGACTTATACAGCTATTAGGGGACCGACGCTTGCCGCCCCCTAAGCTTGATATGCGATAGTCTTAGACGAACAGACCGGACTATATGAAGATTGTCACATCAGGCTCAGTGGGAGTTCGGATGAGTTTCCTCATCGGCCTTCTTATCGACATCTACCTGGGGACTGTTACATACAGCTAGTGCCGCTTGCGGTCTATGGTTAAACCCACTGCCAGCATAGTGTCGAGTCTTTAGAGTCCCACACAGAGAGTTTCCTTACTCCAGGCGAAACGATATAGAGGTCATACAGTTTTACGACAAGGGTTCGGACGCATACGCATGTTTACGCACGTACGACTTTTCGGACAGTTTTTACTAGCCGGCTTTGGTTTAAGCCAGATTCTAGTACCGGGTTATTGGATTTATACAGTCTAAAGTTTTTCCGTGTTTTCACGGAAAGGAGGGGCGTTCTCGTAATTTGTCGGGAAGCTTCTAGAAGAGTGGTGACTAAGGGGGTAAGGTGGCATTGCATTAAATGAGATTAGTGACTCATTTGTGTGATTCATCCATGTCATTAATGCATCATAAATGCTTAATGACTCATGGAGATTGTTCCCCTCCGAACGGCGGCGACGACACGAGGACGTCTGGCCTGAGATTCGGGACAGATGCTATATGGCTTTATCCGTCTACCTCTCCGAAGATGCCAAGTTGATTTATGGCACCGTGTATCGATGGTTTAGACGGATGCGGCCGATGTAGCATACTTCGTCAGATTCCGCCTCGCTTGAGGGGTTTTTGATTGTGGGGACGCTCTTCCCTGCAGGCGCAAGCCCCTGCAGTTAATTACGCTACCGCATCGCGGTAACAACTTTCTCCTTCTCCAGAATTTCACTTCGTGTCATGGGTGTTTGTTTTGTTTGTGGTTGCCCGTGGATTGTATACGGAGACTGAGTAATACCGTCGCCCGTAAGACGTGGATTAGTCCAAATCCGTATTTACTTAGATTTGGGTTTGGTGTTTTTAGTTTAAGGATACGTTAGCCGTATTGAGGCTAAGATCAACTTAAACGTTCGTTAAGAATACGTTAGTCCTGTTTGAGACTAAGATCAACTTAACGGGATCGTTTAGATCCGACAAAAGAGCATTTGGGGGCTCTATTGTTCCATTTTAGGGACGTAGTGGTCCGTGTTCCAGTTTAGGGACGTGGTGGTCTATTGCCTGTTTAGGAACATGGTGGTCTGTATTCCAGTTTAGGGACGTGGTGGTCCGTCATTAGTTTAAGGACATTTCGGTCCATCGCCAGTTTAGGGACATGGTGGTCCATCATTAGTTTAAGGACGTTTCGATCCAATATTCCCATTTTGGGATGAATATTAGTTTAAAAAGTTTCGGTCCGATATTAGTTTAAGGACGTTTCGGTCCACGAGTTTAAGGACCCCGCAGTCCGTATTCATATGTGGTCGTCGGGACCCGTCACCTCTCTGACGTCGTTGAAAGATTACAACGATGGGTGTCAGAGGAGTTCGGAGATGTACCCTAGAACCGGTCGTAAATTGATTTAGGGAGTAGCCGTGCTCAATCAATTTAATTTGAGGACTTACGGCCACGATTGGGCTAAGTCCAATTGAAGATGTTCAGCATTTTATCTGCATTTGCATTGCATTTCTTTTTATTTTTATTTGGGCTCTACCCATGAAGGATGCAGAGCATCAATTTGTTTTGGGCTCTGCCCATTTATAAATGATGCGCAGCATCAATTTTACTCCATTTATAAATGATGCGCAGCATCAATTTTACTTGGGCTCTGCCCTTTATTGCTTTGCAATTTAATTTGGCCTGTTAGGTCTTTTTGACTTGGGCTTGGCCCATTTTTTAAATAATGCATTGCATTTCAGGCGCTTTGAGCCAATCAAAGAGCGCAAGCGCTTGTGGTGACGACACGTGTCATGCAAGCGCAGTGCGCTGCGTTAGTGCGCTGCGCTTGCGCTGCTGACACGTGGCGTGCTCTGGTGAGTTGCGCCAATTTCAGAGAGCAAAGCTCTATTTCAAAAGCGCATAGCACAAATGGTTCAGACACTGACACGTGGCGCTCTCCCAAGAGCGCAACAGCGCAGTTTGCAAGTGTAAAGCACTCTAAATTTGAGAATCTTTTAGATTCAAGAATCAGAGGTTCATAAAAGAAGTGCAAAGCACTGTTTTTATTTTATTTTTTCTTTTTTGTTAAAGATCGTTGATCTTGTTTTTAGATCAATGATCTGTTCATAAGAGAATTTTCGCTTTTTTCTAAAGGCTTTTTACCTTTTTTGTTCTTGAGGAGTTCTTCAGGGCTCTCTCTGTTTGATTTCTCTCAAAAAATGTTGATCCCTTTGAATTGAGGTCTAGGGTCCTTTTTATAGTGCTCATAAATTAGTTAAATTTGTTAAAGAGATTTTTCTCTGAGTGATTTGGGGAATTTTCCCCACCGTTGGATCTTTTGATCCAAGGCCTTCTGTTTTACAGAAGAAAATCTTCTTGTTTTGACAAGAACAGAAAGATTTCTTTGAAATCTTAATTCTGTTTGGCGCAAATGCCCCAGCGCGTGACACTGCGCTAGCGCATCTGCGCTGACACGCGTCGCGCAGCGCAAAGCGCAGCGCAACTGCGCTAGCGCATCTGCGCTGACACGCGTCGCGCAGCGCAGCGCTTGAGCAACTGCGCTGACACGTGTCGCGCAGCACAGCGCTTACGCAACTGAAGCGTTGCTTCCTTTAATTTTACTTAAAATAGAGCTTTGCTCTGATTGGGTGCGCTGCTTTGGGCGCTGCGCTGATGCATCTGTGCCTGACACGTGGCGTGTTGCGCGCAGCCCAAAGAATCTGAAGCGTTGCTTTATTTATTAAAATTTAGATTTTCAATGGTAGATCTTTCCTCTGATTGGGAGAAGATGAAGCGTTGCCTCATCTCCCACCTCAGAGCTTTGCTCTGATTGGGGTAAACAGAGATGAATCACTCATAGATATTTATGAAGCATGGTTGTAAATTCTATTATTTCATTTTTTGGATAAATAAATAATACTTTATATATATTATGGTACATCATTATCTCATTTCATTATTATCTTCACCTTCTCTCTCCTCAAACTCACTCTCTCTTCAAACCCTAACCCTAACCTTTCATGAGTTGAGATCAAGGGTTAGCTAGACTAATACATCCATAATCTCACTCTATATCCCCTAGGTAGCTTAGATTAGCACTTTAAGCAACCTAGTTATCTCAAGTTTGAGATTAAGCTTGGCGTAGGAGCTTTCGGGTGGATCGTCTTTGATTCGAGGAGGCCGTTGAGGTGCCGATGTTCCAAGGAGCCTACGAGGAGTGGAGGACCGCGATAAAGACCCGAAGGACAAGTAACGTGAGGTATAACTTCGTATCCGAGTAGTTAAACCTCTAGTAGTTAGTTAGCAATGGTTTAGATAACGATTCATGCGCTCAAGTCCATGTTACGAAGCTTTGATAATCGTTTTTCATATATTCCGCCTCCCCGCAAGTTCGTGGGGTGCGTGACATGGACTTACAGTGGTATCAGAGCCAACTAAACCATTACTAGATTATTAGCAACTATTTAGAAGTTCGATAGACGGAAAACACGAAAACGAAACCCCGGGATCCCTAAGTTTCTGTTAATTTTAAATATGTCTGAAAAATTATTTGATATGCCTTAAAATTCACAGCAGGGAAATATAAGAATACCGGGAAAATACGAGCCCCTAACTCGGCAAGACGGCCGCGGATCCGCGGCAAGAAGGTGCTTTTGGCCACGGATCCGCCGCCGAGTCAACGCCGAGTTGACTCGGATTTGCTCTGTTATTCATATTTATTGGTGTTTTGGTTTCCTGTATGCTCTGTTTCTACCCAGGTTGCTTCAGTGCAGGTTTGCTTTTGGGGTAGACACAGAATATGGTATTCGATCGATGTTCTAAGATATTTGCTAATTGGGTTTGTATCTGTAATGTTTAATGTGTTCGTAAACCTCCCCTAACTGCTAGTATGTCGGTTGGCAGGGGGTTGCACATTTCTGAAATGTTTACTGTTTGTGTATATGAACTGTGTTGGACTGTTGTGATGATTAGCCGGGGTTTGAGATGTGTTTAATATTCATTCATTCAATGTAAATGTAATTTGATGTAATATTCTTTTGCGGGGCACATCCAGGTTGCGGTTGTAGCCACCGTTGTATTATTATTTCTTTTTACTATTTTTGCTCCTAGGATAGACCCAAGATGGGGTATACAAACTACCGGGTACGTTGAAGTGTTTAGTGGCCTACTCACGTTGTTGAGGGAGACCGCTTCATTTCGGGTACTTGGCGGGTAGTTTGCCGTACCCGTAGGGGTCTAGGGTAGGGTAATGGCTATTCATCACAACTGTGTAATCCGTCTTTTATTGCAGGCTCAAAGCAAATGCGGATTGCTAGTAAATCCAATAAAGTTCATCTGTGATCTGGAATGCTTATTATTGCGTCTGACGAATGTACAATATCTATATATGATAGCTATTAGACGTCACTTATGTTTTATACCCGCGCTAGCCCAGCCCCCGCTCTGTCGTTAGTTAAGTAACCTAACGGGTGATGACGGGACCCAGTGGCGAATGCGGATGGCATAAGAGGACGTGGTATTTTCGTTGTTTTCTGCAATGATAGGATAAATGATGGGACACATTATTATAATGCAAAGAAAATAAACCAAAGTTCAATCGTTGGAACAAATTTAAAAGAAACCATTCGGTTATTTTAAAAGATCGGATTTTTTAATTGCGGAGCTTTAACCACTCCTTTTAAAAAGTATCAGGTTCCTTCGATAATATCAAGTTTACTACATTCACGGTTTTGCCAAAACCAGTCGTAGCCCTCCGTCATTTCAGTTAAATATTCAGTAGTATTCAAGCTATGTATTTTGACCTTCGCCAAGGTATAGTGATTGGTAGCCGCTGGATATTTATCTGTAGCATAGATAGATGCGTTGGTTTGGGACAGTCGTACTACTATTTTGGCCTTCGTCAAGGGTATGTACGGGTGGGTTCAAATTAACCTGGATAATGACGGATATAACTTGACATGTGACTTATGATATGTTGGCCTTCGTCAAGATCATAAGAGCATGGGACAAAAATCCACATCGGGAATTTCTAAAGAAACTGAAATTTGCAGAGAGATGCATACCATTTTGGAGTTTGATAAATGTTGATAGGATTCCTTCAACATTATCATACGATGATATTTTGGATCCCGATCCTACTGTGAGTACATGCTACTTATCAGGAGATTCGTCACTTAACGAACAATGCTATAAACCAAGTAGGTATCTAGAAAGGTGTCAGCGGGGCTACGCCCCCAGAGAAAAGAGGTTATTTAATTAAGGAACTTCGCGAAAGCGTTGGAAAACTTCCCTCGAAGTATCGACACTGGCCTGGCTGAACGGTTAAGCAAGTATTGTACGGTGAGAATAGTCCTGGCTAATTCTTCTTTTATGGTTTGAGGAAGGATTCGAGAAACAGTGGGAGCCATTCTGTTTAGAAAATCTTAAAACCAATCTAAACTTGCAACAGCATCATGCTAAAATGTTTTCTTCTCTCTCTCTTAATTGCAGCGACCTTGTGACCACACATACGTTACATCTAGATAACAAATTGACTAAATCTGACTTATATGACTGGCAAAAGTCTGTCCAGATGTCCATTACCTATGACAAGCTGAACCATCCTATTGAGGGACATTCCTATTGTTATGGGATTGAGCATTGGCAGAATGATTGCAGGGCTTTAGAAGCCAGTAGCCAGGATACGAAGCATGTTGTGGCTTCGATTTCGGGTGTGTTTATGATAGAGAACTGTATGTCTGTTAACCCTACTTCCTAGGTATTGGATACCGGATCAGGAACTCACATCTGTAATTCATTACAGGCTCTGAGAAACTGTAGGGTTATCGGGATAGGTGATATGACCCTCACAGTTGCTAACGGAATGAGCATGAACGCTGAATCCGTAGGGGAATATCATCTTGGAATGACAACTGGGCAGATATTAATTCTGCGTAACTGCTTTTATGTACCAGGTACGACTTGTAATATCATATCTGTACCCTTACTATCTAAGGAAGGATATGATTTTACTTTTACAAGAGATGTGGTTCACATCCACCTAAATCAAGTTATGATTGGGTCAGGTACATTAGAAAACGGAATATACGTATTAAATCAAGCTCGGATTTTCAGTGTCCAGAACGCACTTAAGAAAGTCTCCGAAAACAAATCAGGCTTTCTTATGGCATTGTAGACTATGTCACATCAATGAGAGAAGATTGACTAAGTTACATAGAGAAGGATATTTGAATCCGTTCGAATATTAATCTTATGCTACTTGTGAATCTTGTCTCATGGGAAAGATGACAAAGACTCCGTTCACTGGACACGGAGAAAGAGCAAGCGAGCTCTTAGGACTCATACACAGTGACGTATGTGGTCCAATGTCTACACATGCGCGAGGTGGTTATTCCAACTTCATTACTTTTACGGATGATTTCTCTAGGTATGGACATATCTTCTTGATGAAGCATAAATCCGAGGCCTTTGAGAAATTCCAGGAATACAAGAATGAAGCGGAAAACCAAACAGGCAAAAGTATCAAGACACTGAGATCTGATCGAGGTGGTGAATACTTAAGTACCGAGTTCCTAGGTTACTTAAAAGAGAATGGAATTCTCTCTCAGCTTACTCCTCCATACATACCACAACACAACGGTGTATCGGAAAGAAGGAATCGAACCCTATTGGATATGGTTCGTTCCATGATGAGTAAGACTGAGTTACCGCGATCTTTCTGGGGTTATGCACTAGAATCAGCTGCATATCTTTTGAACAAGGTTCCAACCAAAACTGTGCCTACCACACCATATCAGATATGGAGTGGGAAGAAACACTGTCTTCAGTACCTGAAGACATGGGGTTGTCCAGCTTTTGTAAAAAAGCAGCATCCGGACAAGCTCGAGGCACGGTCAGTACTGTGTAAGTTTGTAGGATACCCAAAGAACTCCAGGGGGTATTTTTTCTATTACGCAGAGGAATAAAATGTTTTTGTTTCTCATAATGACCATTTTCTAGAATATCAGTTTTTAGAAAAGGAAACAAGTGGGAGCGAATAGAACTGGAAGAAATTCTAGAACCACAAACTACTACTGAAAGTTTGGTAGAACCAGAGGTTTTAGAAGAACCGGACATCCCAACACCATTCCGTAGGAGTAGTAGGCAGTCTCATCCGCCTGAGAGATACTACGGTTTTCTCATAGACGGGGATAGAGAGGATTGCACTATTGACTATGATGAGCCTACTAGCTTCCAGCAAGCCATTCAGAGCGGCGACTCGGTAAAATGGCTGGATGCAATGCGGACCGAAAATGGAGTCCATGCACACTAACAAAGTATGGACCTTGGACTTTGCTCCAGATGGGGTAAAACCCGTAGGATGCAAATGGATCTTCAAAAAGAATATTGGTGTAGATAGACAGGTTGAAACCTATAAGGCTAGACTTGTTGCAAAGGGTTTCCATCAAAGACCTGGTTTGGACTATGACGAAACCTTTTCTCCAGTGGTTATGCTTAAATCTATTCGGGTCCTTCTTGCTATTGCTGCCTTCCACGATTATGAGATCTGGCAGATGGACGTAAAAACGGCCTTTCTAAATGGTAATTTGGAAGAGAGCGTCTATATGGATCGGCCAGATGGATTCATTCAGAGTGGGAGCAGCGGTAAAGTATGCAAGCTGCTTAAGTCCATTTATGGACTAAAGCAGGCATCGCAGAATTGGAACATCTGTTTTGATGATGCTGTCAAAGAATTTGACTTTATCAAAAATCCAGATGAACCATGCATATACAGTAAGATTGTAGGGAGAGCTGTAGTATTCCTCGTCTTGTACGTGGATGACATTCTCCTAATAGGAAATGACATTCCTATGTTACAGTCAGTCAAAAGATTCTTGTCACATAAATTCTCCATAAAAGACCTGGGTGATGCCACCTACATTCTGGGGATCCGGATCTATCGTGATAGATCAAAGAGGATATTGGGACTTTCACAGTCCAGGTACATAGACACCATAGTAAAGAGATTCAGTATGGATGATTCTAAGCGCGGTAACCTACCGGCTTGTCACGGAATCACCCTCTCCAAAGAGATGTCTCTCAAGACTGATTTGGAAAGGGATCGCATGTCGATTATACCCTACGCTTCTGCAGTAGGCTCTATAATGTATGCGATGTTATGTACCAGACCAGATGTAGCATACGCATTGAGCGTAGCAAGCCGGTATCAAGCAAATCCAGGGGAGAAGCACTGGATAGCAGTAAAGAATATTCTCAAGTACCTGAGGAGGACTAAGGAGATGTTCTTGGTGTATGGCGGAAAAGACCTCCAGATGGAGGCCTTTGCCGACTCAGGCTTCCAGAGTGACAAAGATGACTCCAAGTCCATGTCGGGTTATGTCTTTACCCTCAATGGAGGGGCGGTCTGTTGGAAGAGTTCCAAGCAGGAGACCGTTGCTGACTCAACGATGGAAGCGGAGTACATAGCTGCTTGCGATACCGCAAAAGAAGCTGTCTGGATGAAGAAGTTCCTCACAAAACTTCAGGTGGTTCCTTCCAGTGTTGGTCCAATACCTCTGTATTGTGACAATAACGGCGCTATAGCTTTAGCGAAGGAACCCAGGTCCCATCAGAAGTCCAGACACATCTTAAGGCGGTATCACCTGATCAGGGAGATCGTAGATCGCCGGGAGATCGAGGTGAAGAGAGTAGAGACGGAGAATAACATTGCTGATCCATTCACAAAGGCCCTTCCTCAGACGCAGTTCGAGAGGCTATTCGAGATGATAGGTCTACGATATGCTAGCTCATGGCCCTAGTGCAAGTGGGAGATTGTTAGTGTATATGCCCTAGGGGCCATTATTGTATCATACTAGATTGTATATTACTTAATGGAAACTTGGGATATTCACAGTTGTATATACAGTCTTGCTAAAAATGGTAGTATGCTACTTGGTTTGTGTCTACTTTAATATGTGCATATGTTTCTTGTAACGTATCACTTATACATATTAGTAGAGCCAATAGGATCTTTACTTGATTACCAGCGTTGTGATGGCAATCACACTAGTGGGGGCTGGGTAGTCTGTAAGCAACATCCTATACAGGTCCCTGGTCGTTGGATTATCGAGATAGGGCATCGATATTCCGGAGTAGACTAAGTGTGTATGCTTCTCATCCCAGTTGCGGAGATGGTCTGTCCCATAGCCATCAGTACGTCGTACTGGAGATAGTATGCAGGTGCTCGTTAGGTTACGGGTACACCGGACAGGACTTGCAGGGGAACTGATTGGTTGGTATTGTACCCGTCGTCAGTTAACAGTTCCAAGATGACATGAGTACAGCATAGTCCGCAGACTTGACACTGCTACTTCGCCTCGAGTGTGTCCCACTGTTCTTAGATTACTACCCTACCATGGCTCAAAGGAGTCGTGCAAACAGGTAACAGTTGGGTGCAGTCCCGAGCACTTGGAGGCAGTAGTGGTTAGATAGAATTCGTCTCTCCCGGTATTGGGAGATGATATCGCACTGTGTCAGAGAGCCATTACGCAAAGTCCCTGGCCAGGGCAAGCGAGATATACTGGTAGGTTCCAGTAGCTTCTCAGGGTGTAATGGGCTTCGCTCCGACACGACTTATACAACTATTAGGGGACTGATACTTGCCGCCCCCTAGGCTTGATATGCGATAGTCTTAGACGAACAGACTGGACTGTACGGAGATTGTCACATCAGGCTCAGTGGGAGTTCGGATGAGTTTCCTCATTGGCCTTCTTATCGACATCTACCTGGGGACCGTTACGTACAGCTAGTGCCGCTTGCGGTCTGTGGTTAAACCCACTGCCAGCGTAGTGTCGAGTCTTTAGAGTCCCACACAGAGAGTTTCCCTACTCCAGGTGAAACGATATAGAGGTCGTACAGTTTTACGACAATGGTTCGGACGCATACGTGTGTTTACGCACGTACGACTTTTCGGACAGTTTTTACTAGCCGGCTTTGGTTTAAGCCAGATTCTAGTATCGGGTTATTGGATTTATACAGTCTAAAGTTTTTCCGTGTTTTCACGGAAAGGAGGGGCGTTCTCGTAATTTATCGGGAAGCTTCTAGAATAGTGGTGACTAAGGGGGTAAGGTGGCATTGCATTAAATGAGATTAGTGACTCATTTGTGTGATTCATCCATGTCATTAATGCATCATAAATGCTTAATGACTCATGGAGATGAATCACTCATAGATATTTATAAAGCGTGGTTGTAAATTCTATTATTTCATTTTTTGGATAAATAAATAATGCTTCATATATATTATGATACATCATTATCTCATTTCATTATCATCTTCACCTTCTCTCTCCTCAAGCTCACCCTCTCTTCAAACCCTAACCCTAACCTCTCATGAGTTGAGATCAAGGGTTAGCTAGCCTAATACATCCATAACCTCACTTTATATCCCCTAGGTAGCTTAGATTAGCACTTTAAGCAACCTAGTTATCTCAAGTTTGAGATTAAGCTTGGCGTAGGAGCTTTCGGGTGGATCGTCTTTGATTCGAGGAGGCCGTTGAGGTGCCGATGTTCCAAGGAGCCTACGAGGAGTGGAGGACCGCGATGAAGACCCGAAGGACAAGTAACGTGAGGTATAACTTCGTATCCGAGTAGTTAAACCTCTAGTAGTTAGTTAGCAATGGTTTAGATAACGATTCATGCGCTCAAGTCCGTCTTACGAAGCTTTGATAATCGTTTTTTATATATTCCGCTTCCCCGCAAGTTCGTAGGGTGCGTAACATGGACTTACAGTGCAAAGGTGAACAGTCATGAATCTCAGGAGAGAAGAAATGTATTGGGGAGGACGAACAGTCAAGGTATCATGCGAACCAAAAATCGAAAGATTAGCGAACTCAGAAATTTTATTATCATTCCAGAAAATTTCAAATAAGGCATCCTTGAAAAATAAAAGATGGCCCTAAGCTATACCTAGATTTATTTGGCCAGAGGAGACAAAAACTAAATCACGTCAGTCGCGGTTGTGGAGGTTCAGTAGGTTACAGTAGGTTCGCGCGCTCAGATAGGGGTGTCCATTCCCATAGCGCCTCGCAGGGATCGCCAACGGAGGTTCTTCTACCGCGGGGTCCTGTTCTTCTGGTCCTTCTTCCTCGGCTGAAGCTTCTTCATCGAGGTCTGCTTCCACGTGATTCTCTTCTTCTGGATCTTCTTCCACGGAATTTCCTTCCACTGGATTCTCCTCAAGGTTTTTCTCTCCTGGATTTTCTTCTATCGGGTCCTCCTCAGAATCTTCCTCTATTGGATCTTCTTCGGGGTCCTCTTCTTCGTCGTCAGAGTCGCTGATCATGTCGACTTCTGGGGCTGCGAATCCCTCACCCTCGGAATCGCTGTTTCCGAAAATCACCTGTGGGCCGTTGATCTCGTCATCTGAACTCACCAGCATGCATTCCAAGGAAACGCACGACCGTATGTCCTCATCTAGAGGCGGCGCTGCTCCAGGGTAGGGCATGGCCTGAAAAGAAAGAGTCATGTGCTGATACGTGATGCGCTAGCGCCCAAAGCGCTCGCGTCCGAGCGCCCACGTGCTGACACGTGGGGCGCTAGCGCTCAAAGCGCTAGTGCTCTTGCGCTCAGAACGCTAGCACCCAAAGCGCTAGCGCCCGAGCGTTCACGTGCTGACACGTGGTGCGTTAGCACTCAAAACGCTAGCGTTCTTGCGCTCAGAGCACTAGCGTCCGAGCGCCCACGTGCTGACACGTAGCGCGCTAGAGCTCAAAGCGCTAGCGCTCTTGCGCTGGCGCTTTTTCCCACGCATCCTTTGGATGCCCTTTCTTTTTTTCATATATATATATATATACATACATACATATACACACACATACTCTAGAACTCTGTCCCTCTCAAAAAAAAATTTGGGGCGGGGCGCTGCCCCGCACCCCACACCCCGCAAGGGGGCTGTTAGCCCCCTTGACCCCCAGCCCGCTATCCAGGTAGCGGGACCCCCGTAAAAACTCTGCGGGGCCCCCGATATATCCAAAACCCCTTCAAAACACAACACTGCACATTGAGTTCGCATGACCAGTTTAACCCGTTAATCGGAGGTTCTCTCGCTCCAAAGGCGAAGGGTAATTAACGGCAGCTTAGTCTGCGGCTGCCGGAGATTCAGATCCCCACAATCAATAAACTCCAGCCTAACCTAGGCAGGGGGAATCTGTAATGCGCCTGATAAGTGCGCGTATTCCCATCTCAATGGGGTGACGAAAAACACCCTACACTCGTCTTTCCTTAAAGTCGAGCCGCCAACAGCAGCTCCATCACCTAAACTCTCGCTGTCGGCGCTACCTGGACCTACGTGGCCTCGCCTGGCTCTCCTCGGTGCACCATCTACCACTTCCAGTAGACCCCATCACCTTCAACTGAGCCCAAGCTTCGCTCTTTAGCCGAGCATCCCAAGCCCTAGGAGTCGCTGTTGCTCGTGCTATTGTGGTTGATTGTGTTGTTGCTGCTCGTGCCATTTCCGTTGACGTCGATGCCGTACCATCGACTTCGTCACAGGCAAGTGAACCTCCTTCACTTGCTCAATTCATGCTACGTACTTATGTAGTTAGTGAATGTAGTTTAACGGTTTAAATGGATATAATATTTGATGCGTGTATGAACAAATAGATTGCAACCCCGTACACGTATCGAGTGCTCGATGCATTTATCCTATTAAAATCCCTAAGTTTATTAGTAGAAGCTTCGGTTGATGTTAACGAGTGACGTATAAGAAATCGGCATAAAATCGATAAGGCATCGAATGTAAAAATGACCTCCCAAATGGTTACGTCAACGTACATACCACGTTGTAAAATTTGTAATTATTTGAATATAATTCCAATCATGATGTTCCAGGACTCGTATCGAACCTAACAAGATATCCTATAGCCCTATGTAATTAGTTTTAGAATAATGCTATTTCATGACCCTGAAAAGTGAGGGGGAACGAAATTCTGGACTGCAGTCCGGGTTAGCAATCTATGGGGGAAACTGAATTCTAAGCACCTGTACATGCCTGCTTAAAACTGAAAATGCGCGGAGACCCATATGGTCGCATAGATAACTTAATTATCTAACACTTGAAATCGGTCCCGTGCATTTTTACGGTCGTTTGGTATTTAAATTGTATTTTAGAATGTCAATGCGTTCTGCAGTTTCTGCAGAAATGTTCATTACATTGTCACTTTAATCTGAACATAACTTCTGACGTAGAGGTGAGATTGATAATACGTTTAGTGCGTTGGAAACTTAACTGGCAGATCTAGATTTTATTCAACTATGGAAACACCTGAATCTGAACATTATCACTGGTAAAATGCTCGTGAAGTTGGGCTTTCAGTTCTGAAACTGGAATTCCAGAAATCGATCGCTGCCTTCAAACGATGATAATTCCGTAACCTGAACTCCGATTGACCTAAAATAAATTTTACTATTTATACAATCAAGTGTTCTTCATACGCCCTTTATACTGTTTTGGTCGATTCTATATGTATGATTTACCGTAAATTTTGCAAGTTATACGGCATTGGTCGTTATAGAATAATGAATACCTGTTCAGTGCATTTCTGCATATTTTCATGCTTGAGTTATATCTGCTGCATAGTGATCATCTGCATTATCGATATGTTAATGTTAGTGATTGGGTTGTGGCAAATACGGCAGTGATATTGATAAGTGGAAAAGTAATTGAAAACGACAGTGATACGTATTTGTCCACAAGCTACCCTATACATGAATGCATACCATGACCTGGGGAATGGGAAAATCAAGATGGAATTGAACTCGTATTTAGGAAGGTACAGAGATTTAGAGGATGATCATTCGCTATCAGTGACACACACACACACACACACTTTAGGTCGTGGGCCTAGCGGCACTGCTAACAGGATTATGTCCCGGACACAGTGGACCGTAGTCTCGGGCATGCACGATACCTCGTTAAACACGAGTATCCTCTCCACCATTTGATTTCATGGACTTAGTGGCCGTTAAGTAGTGACATATGCATTGCTTAGTTTACCGACATGATACTCATAGTGCACTATTCATATTCAGTTGATGTTATTATATACATGTTATGCAATTCTTTATACTCCCCATGTTTAATAATACTGCACGCCTATTATATATATTTATTGCTATATGTGTCGTCCTGACGACCTGAGTGTGCATGCTCAGAGAACGAAGTGGATTCTGCCCAGGAGCAGGACTTATCTTTCGAGATTGCGGAAATCTAGACTGCGTTACCAGTGCTACTTTCTTTGATTTCAGCATTTGTTTTATTGGTTAGTTGTTTATTCTGTGAAATAAATGTACCTCGAACTCTTTTAAATTACAATATAATAAAGTTGTGAACTATGATTTTTCCTTTACTCAAGCACTGTTTATTAACTACCATGTAATGCTAGAAGCCGAAGTATGACTACGGCGGGATTATTCTCTGATCGTAGGAGTATGGCTGGTCTAGTCATCCCTCGTATCCCGTATTTTGGGAAGCGGGGCGTGACAATTTGCCAAGACTAGTTGAGCCTATATATGTATATATGTGTGTGTAAGGTAAAATTTCAACTTGTTATCATAAACTATAGGCAATTTCCCTAAATGATTTCATGAACTTTCAAAAGTATCGGATAAAACCTTGAGAAAAATTACAAAATTACCAAAATGCCCCTTTTTTGCAAATATAGTATTTTTTTATTATACGAGAGAGGTGTTTTGGCAATTTTGTAATTTTACTCGGGTTTTTTTTTGATACTTTTGGAAGTTCATGGTATCAATCCATCATTTTGAAAGTTATGGTATTGTTTGGAAAAATTGTCTATAGTTTATGGTACGAAGTTGGAATTTAGCCTATATATAATAAGATAACCCATAAATAAAAGCTATTATATAGGCCTATCCTGCAATATGCAATATGCTTAGGAAGCAAACCGGATGGACGGAATTTACCCAACTTAAAACAAAGATGCACACTCTCCTGCTTTACGCATATTGATGTCCGGCCATCGCTAAAAACGGAGTTAGGGTATATCGCACCCATACATAAGTTCTAAATATAATTGTTTTAAGGAAAATCGTCAAAAAATCCTAATAAACTTTTCCACTGTCAAAATATCCCGTACCTGGCCCAAAGAATCTTGTCAAAAAAACCCTGACAAACTTTTACGCTGTCAAAACAACCCCTTGACTGCAATATCTATATAGTTTCCTATAATATCATGAAACTATACAAATTAATATGTAAGCATACATATTGCAGAAAACTATACAAATTAATATGTAAGTTAGCTGGATACATATTAGAGGAAATTATACATGTAACTAGATATTGCAAGAAACTATACATATATGCAATTAGCTAGATATTGTAGAAAACTATGCAGAAATTGCAGAATTGGGGTTTTTGACAGTGGAAAAGTTTGTGGGTTTTTTTTTAAAAGATTCTTTGGGGATATTATGACAGCTGAAAAGTTGGTATTTCAAGCGGTTTACCCTTGCTTTTATATAAAGACCTTCCAGACTTTCATTCTTGTTCGTTGTTAAATGCATGTGGGCCCCACCTTTTTAATATCTCAAATCACTAATCACAGTTCTAAACAATTGCATAATTTGTTCACAAGCCTCTTGATTTGGCCTACAAGGTTTAACTGTTATATTAGATGTATATATTTGATACAAATAATATACTGAACATGAGATCATGATTTAGTTTTTAACCTTTTATTTTTTTTATTCAGTTAGGTGCCATTCAGTCAAACCATCAACAATTTATGCCGAAATTTGAGGAAACAAGAAATATACATATTTATTAAAAAAAGAAAGATTTTTTTTTGAATTAAGAACTTCCTCGTGCTTAAAAAACAATTAACATTAATTAAGCTCTCCAAATCCTCTGCTAATCTATTTAAAGTTGACTAATCTCAAAATACATTCATATTAGGTGCTCTATGCCCTTGGAATTTCTATCATATAATAGCTTTCTTGCATCTATTATATGATTGAAATGGATTATGTTTCGTATAACAAATACTTCTCATATTTTAGGTTGAATACAATCCAACTGTCCATATGAAATGAACGACTAAACCTTAGTTTAGCGTCGATAAACAATATATGCGAAAATAATAATTCGTAGTCAAGATTAGTTAGGCCACCTATATTCACAATATTGTCAGTCAAGGATAGTGTCAATTAAGTAGAGCGTTAATTTAAATGGCGAGTCAAACCCAAACCTTTCGAAGAACAGCACGGGATTCAGCCAATTGTCTCGATCGTGGGATTTCATTGAAAAATACCCAGCCAACACTTCGATCCGGATCTACCCAAACTTTTTTGGTCGACCCCAACATTACCCACTTGTCCGACTGTTGCTAAGCAGTTTTTGGATATCAAACCCCCGGCGATTGAGGGCGCACCTCGTCAAGTCAGTGAAGCGAAACGGAACGGCGAGGCAGGTGAACGAAGTGAACGATTGAGTTTTAAGTCGAACGAGTGGAACAGAGACTAGGACAAGTGAAGCGAAGGAAGGAACTGACGGAGCGGAAGTGGTTTTCGGTAGGGCCTCGACTCATAAACCGCTAATTCGTATAGAGCCATCGAACTGGCCCAACCTGATTTTCATACAAATAAAAAGAAGAGTTTAACCCACATGAACTTGATCAAAGGGGTTTTAAACATATCGTTCTTCTAAATTGTTCTATAATTTAAGGCGTGCCTTACCAACATGCTAAAGTAGGTTGGAAAACAACTCCTAACATCGGAAATTGAGTTAGAAGAACAATTGTGGTTCAGACAGAACCCATTTGATATGTAAGTTAGAGTTGGACCAACTGTCATAACAATGAAACAATTAAGCACAAATATACTCTTGATAAATACTGTTGGCACGCCTTAGTTTACATGATATCAGAGGATTAGTATCTTCATTTCATTCACAATTTAATTGGATGTATCAGAATTTATGTCGGGTTTACCTGCATGTCTATCAGGACGCACTTTGCCGAAATTCAGATGAACCAATGTAAATTTTATCAACCAACCGGGCTTAGCTCAGTTGGTATCAATTTTCATTCCAACGTGAGTGTGAGAGGTCGCAAGTTTGATCCCCGAAGGGGGGTTGAATCTCAAACAAATAAAAAAGAGGTTGAAATTTTATCATGCTCTATTTTGTTAATAATATGGAAAGAAAATCTATATTTCTTGTTTTCTCTCACAATTACATAGTTCCACCCAACAGAGACCATTCTTCTCTCTTCCTCTTCTCTTTCGGTATCTCATTTGATGCATTTCCAAACATGTGAACCTCATTTGATGCTTTTAAAGAATTCTTCAAGAATCTCAAAAAGCCACTTTGCTCCTCACATCTAGTCCTAAAAATGAGATGATCCCTTTTTGGCTCTTCACCTTTGAAATATCTAATCTTATATTCTTAAAACTAAGAGTCGCATCATTATTTACCTTTAAGAAGCGTTTGAGATATGCAAAGCAACTGTGCATGATTGCAGCCATCTCACATTCTCATGTCTTATTCAAATTTACACCGCACATGTTGCACATGAATTTCAGCTTTCACAATGATGGAAGTGGAGGGAAGTGGTCGGAAACTAAGTTTGGTTCATATCTCAGAACCTAACTATGAAAACACATATGCTGTTACGATGGATTTATAGAATCTTCATGAGATTTTTCTCTTTTTTTTTTGGTGGGGTGGGGTGGGGTGGGGTGGGGAGCAGAATGGGGATTCAATGAAGAAAAGAAAATCATGAAGAAACTGAGAAAAGTTGGGATGTTTATGTGTCGTTTTTATTAATATGAAGTTCATAAAACAATACAGGAAACATAACAGAAGCAAAAGTTACACAGGATATCTTATATAGACTACTCGTAAACAGTTCTTCACTGCTCTGTCTTTCCTGATGGCGTCAACTAGTATCCCTTGTGGTCACCTCCTCATCCTGTGGTGCTATCTCTAGCAAAGTCCCATTTCGGTTTTTTTCCAATACCATCAATGGACAGGGATATCCAATTAGGCACCCGATGAATTAAATAGACATAAAAATAACGCGCAATTGGCATGCATGAAAAACTTGTAAATTCCTCTCAAGCAGAATACTGCGTCTAAATGTAGTTGGCTAAATTAAGATCCTATAAAGTTTTCATTTGACATTTTTTACATAGAAACGGGTTGTCCACTGCTCATGTTGTGAGACTCAAACGATTGACATAGAAAGAAAATCAAATCCTATTTTTAACCATGCTTTTCGGACAATAAAGGGATATGTGACTGATTATTTTCCATCTGTATATATCCCAAATAGTTGACTGAATATTTTCGTTTCAGTCAAACTTAAGCTTTTTATCAAACAAGAACAAAATTTTAAGCAGTAATTCTCAAAGACTAAAACTCATAGAGTGTAGACCAGAGATGAGCATCCTAAGAAATATTGACAAAATGAAAGCTTAGAAGGAAATGATGAACGAGAGAGATGCTTGGTTGACTCTCCTCAAATTTTTTTATATAAATATAAAGATCAAAGCTATTTACATTGTAGGCATTTGGACGGCTCGACCCATATCTGTCCAAATAATGTCCAAATGATTGGCGGGGTTTGCAAGAGATTGATAATCTAGGGTTTGTGTCTCCATTAAAAATTAGCCGTCATCTTCTCTCTCTTCTTTTCTTCCCATTGATGGTTAGCCGTTGGGTGACTACATAGAGGCTTCTTGTCGTTCAACGGTGCGGTTGTCTTCTTACCGTTGGTAGATGAAGATCACGATGAATACCAGGCGCGGGTAAGATTATTCATCTAATAGACGTAAGGTACAATTGATTCACCTTTCTTATATAGAATTATCACATGCAAGATAGAGATTTGTTTCCGCTGTATTATGTTATGTTTGATCTCATCTAGATTTCTATCTAGATGATTGATCTTTTTTATTCTTTATGCATGTGTAATATTGATATCATAGCCAAAGCACTCGTGCTTGTATGATATTAGATACGCTCTATTATTTTGTTTTGCAATCAAAATTGCATTTTTTATTGATCTAAAATTAGATCGATATTTTTTTTAAAATATGGATCTAATATAGGGTTTCATGGTCTGATTAACTTCTGAGTGATTATATCATGAAATCGATATTATAGATTTTTTGGAGATCCGTTTTGTTTTTTGTTTATGCATCAAGACTTATAGATAGGATCTATATTATTTGTCGCATCTGATCATAAATGTTTAGTTTTTTTAAAGAATTTTTCACCATGGAACCAAAGGATAATTATTATTATTATTAAAAATTGGATTTTTTAATATAAAAAATATTTTGGGTGAAATTCTGGCTACGGCGGGGATTGGGAGGTCATCGGCGGCATCGCTGGTCGACAGGAGGAGGAGGCGGCGGCGACGGCCCATTGCAGCACCCATTGGGGTTGGCTTGTGAGAATAATTAAAACCCTAATTAATTAATGGTTTAATCAACATTAGGTAGGCCTATGTTAATAAGTCACCTACATGGGTCCACTAACTTGCAGGCACAGTCTTTGTCAACTTCTGGTTCAAGGCCTATAACTCATTTGCAAGGGTATTTTTTTCAAGAATTTTCTAAGCTGGGTATTATCCAGCAAGTCTTTTAACCAAAGGTTTTTACTAGAAAAAGGCCCAAGACATAATTAAAGAGCAAAGCCTAAAGTGTTAAACAAATTTGTCATTGAGCCAGGCTTCCACGAACTCGAGCCCAATGGGATCCGTGCTGATTTCAACTGGGCCCTTTGCCTAGGCCAATTGGGCCTGGAAAATAAGCCTGGACCCTGAACCCTGACCAGGGCTGAGCTTGATCCTATTTGTTGCGGGTCTGTTGGTACAGATCCAATCCGGTTTGACTGGGTCAAACGGGCTTGAATAGTGGTCTGATGGGGGCCCTGATTGGTTATTATGGGTTGTTTTTAATCCGGGTTTGGAAATTGAGCTAAATTTTAAGCAGTTTAAAGAGTCTTGAATAAGCAGTTTTAAATCAGTTTTTAAATTTTAAATGTTGTTTTAAGCTTTAAAAAATTATTTAAAGGTATTGTTAGGGGTTTTATAAAACTGTCAAAATAATTTATGCCATTGAAAGCTATTTAAATTAAATGTTTTTCATCCAAATAAAATTGCCCGTCGACAATATTATGTGGGTATTTGTTCTAGTGGAAGCATCTGGGACGCGTTTTAATTATTTCTGAAAATGTGAAACTCTAATAAAATGGAAAATATTAGATAGGGTAGTAAAGTAAAAAATGAAATTCATTAAATTAATCATTGCATATTGTATCATACATGGCATGCCTTATGTTTAAAAAACGAGCATATTGCACTTATTAATCTAAATAATTTCAAGCGAAAGATTTCGGATAGAGACATGAGTTTAGATACTATCCCATCTATACTCTATTTTCAATTATTTTATGACAATTTTAAATTTTGCATTTTCAGGACCGTGGTTGGGGCCTTAGGCATTCTTCTCTTTCCTGGGAATGTGAACTTTTTATTATCGCTAGAAGGAATTAAAAATGAAATGTTCTTTAGAAAAGAACAATACTCTAAGAAAATACCAAAGACTTAAAATATCCATAATAAATTCAATGTTATCAACATCCTCATCGGGATGAGATGGTAAATGACGATAACAATTATGTTAAACATATGAACAAGCAATTTGACCCAGATACTGGTGATGAGGTGGTAGCGATGCAACAGGGCTTCATGACGCAGCACCATTGAGATACGATGATATTTGGAAGATTGACGCATTAATGATTATTCTGCACGTTGGATGTGATGAAGGACGATGTCATTAACATATATAAATTTATTGCCAAGCAAACATGGTACATGGTTTAGGTAAGTTCGGGTTATCTACGTGTCAAGCAACTGTGCTATTTGTTGAGCTGTAGTTACAGGATAATCTACGCACTCGACGATTATGGAATATGTTATATGGTAGTTGCATGGTAATCTACATAACTTGATAATATTTCCTAATTCATCGGTTTGACCTTACTTGGGTAAGGCGTCGAACTGTGTCATTTAGATACATTTAAGAATTATGTCTTCAAGTTCTGAGATTTGGAGAGTGATGCTCCAGTTTGTCTGTTGAGCAAAACCAATTAGCGGTTATATATTTTCTACTCGATACATTAAAATGTTAGTTATTGGAACGCGAATGCAATGGCATTTGACAGTATTTTAGGACAAGTGAAACTTAAAGTAAATTGCCAAGGACGATAAAGTCAAGAAAACTGCTTATGTTGAATAGGTCATAGGTGTGTAAGGACAGCCGTCCTAAATGCAAGTTGACTTTTATCAAGTTAAAAATCGGTATAATTCGTCAATGATTAAGTGTTTTGACATGAGAAATTTGCTGGCAATAATAAGTTGAACAATTCCGAATTATTTGGGTACGGGAATTAAAATCACTTCACGCGTCAAGATGCTAGGTGGAAGTATTTTTTCTGCTAGGAGAGGAAAAGTTTATAGAAGCGAATCATGTATCGGGGACATATGAATCTGTTTTGAATCGGGGATGTAGATACATGCCTATAAATTAATTTTCTATCCGTCGAAATAATGGGTAAGATTTAGGATATTTGGTTAGTTTAAATGGGACAAACTGTTTCTCAAATAAATTATGGTTTTATAGGTTGACTGTTCTATAAATGTCTTACGCGACATCATAGATGAGTTAACAGATAAATATAAGTTGATTTGACCACCTAGGGTGACTACTTGGTATTTTAGCCAAGACCAATGAATCTATGTGTAAGCGTTGCCTCGGAGGTAAAACCTTAGAAAAAACTATTTGTATGTTCATTGCAATTAATTCATTCTGACAGCTGCAGACCAATAAATGCAAAGGTATTTAGTAGTGCTTTCTATTTCAAAACCCTTATAAATGATTATTTGATTTATGGCTAATAGTCTCTCACTTAACTGAAGCATTGATTAGTATCAACCGCTATATCAGTAAAGTGACCAGTCAACTTATGCAAATACGGTTATGCTTATTTAACAAAACAGTTCTGGGAATTGTGTATGACCCGTGAATATCGGTTAGAACGATCAGGGAGCTGTGCAAAGGAAAAGAAGCCGTCAGACCGTTGATGATATTGTTCACTCCGTAACAGAATGATGTTGCGGAGATGAGAAATAGGAAACACCAGGTACAAATAGGAGCATGATAGTAAGGGTCAATCTTTCCATAAGTTGGGAAGATGCACTGCTTGGAGGCAGCTCATGTTCTTATCTTTGTACTTTCAACAATTAGTATAGTCAACACATATGAGCAATAGATGTACGAAAGGCCTAGGAGAATCACTTTCATCTAATAGGATGTGTTAACTATTAAGATTTGTTCGCACAATGTTAATTACCTCATGATAGAAATAACAAACGAGTTATTCGAGGAAGGATTTCTGAAAAATATGGAAGTAGTGATTAGGATCTGGGATCCTACGAGTTTTAAAGAGACTCCTAAGTTAACCAATATAGTAGAAGGAATTAGTTCTTTCGACGGCTGGGGACAACGGGAAAGAGATTCATGTTGATAGCTCGGAGCTTGTCACGGAACCTTCAAAGCCTCGTGAGTTAAGCCATGTTATTCATGGTAACGCCGCATGTGTTGTGAAACCCAAGTCATTTGAGGACACTATTTCTAGGTCTATTATGAAAAGGTGAATAATGGCGATGGAAAAGGTGTAAAAGTCAACAACGAGAATTCAAGTCCGGGACTTGATTAACTTTCTTGTCGGAATCAAGACTATTGAGGAGAACTGGGTTTTCAGAAGTCATGCGAAAGAAGGATAGTACTGTTAAAAGATGCATAGCAAACTAGTTGGCAAAAGAGCTCACCTAAAGTAGGTGAACTAGAAATAGACATTCTCACCAGGGATGATAACTAATGTATGTCATATTTCGCTAATGAATCGTTACACATAAAAATTTAGAATTAGTCCTGGCGACTTAGATTATTTTCTCGGTAAAGAATTTGGATGGAGAGATCTTGAAGATCTGTCTACAGGTTTCGTTGCTAAAGAACTTGAGTAGACTTAGAAACTCTATACATAGCTTGAAACAAATATCCAAGTAGTTGTATGTTCGATTCATCAATCCATATAGGATTATGGATTGGTGATGATTGAATGTGACAACTACAAGTTTTGAGATCTTATCTTTATATGTGAACGATCTTGGTATGATCAAAAGTGACTTGAAGACAATAAAAGCCATTTGGAGGTGGTTATTGTTCGGCACGATTATTTGCATTCTATAGCCCCATTTTACTATCTATTTTGAATATAAACAAAAACTACTAAGGTGTTTTAATTGTATGTATGCAGGTAATAGGATTATAGGAGCTTGTGATCAAATTAAGTAAAAAATCTAAAACTTCCGCGGAAATACAGATATCGGAGTTTTTGAATGTATCAAGCACTTCAATTATTCAGGGCACATTTTGAAGATGTTAAAGAGCCCACAAACCCAAGGCCCTAAGCCCATGGCCTAACTCATTATTGGAGTCGTCTCAGACAGCAACTTGGCCTCCCCAGGCAGCCATGTGGGGGCCATCTAGCCCTGGCAACTTTATGGCTCTTTGTCTTGTCATGTCTCGACCGCTTATGTATTTTAAATTTTGTAAATCTGTCTATATTAGCAGCATATCTCAGAGAGGGAAAGAGGTTGGATTTTGGGTTTTATTTTAGCCTACTTCTTCTTTTTCCTCTTACAAGCTCTCCATTGGAAAGTGGAGGTTGGAGTTGTAATTTTATTTGCTTTTCATTACTTGTGCTCTTTCATTCAATTTTTGTTTATAATTTCTTGCAGTTTCATTTTTGCTAATATTCTCTCTTGTTTTCATTTTCATTTCTTTGTGCTTTATTTTCTTGTGATGTTTGTGTAATTTTTTTTGGCTTAGGTAAGTGTAAGGATGGATGATGAATAGCTAAGTGTCATGATCCGAAAAGGCACGTGACCGACATAAGGATCACGTGAAGTCCAGTGGACCTCGCCGTAACCCAAGTAAGCCTAAATCAGAATCAAAACCTATAAATTTAAAGTAATAGAGGTAAAGTTTTAAGAAAAGATTTATAAAATGAAGTAAACCTTGTTTAGAAAGACTTGTGGTAAAAACAAAAGAAGTAAGTTTTGTTTGAAAACATTTGTCGTTTGAAAAATCGGCACCTTGTTCAGACCATAATATTGCATTTATCATTTCCCTATTCTTATCCTTTTTATAAATAAACAGGTACTCTTGACGCACGTTTGTTGCATATTACAGGTTACAGGTTTCTGGAGCAAATACAGTGAAAAAGACACAAAACAACAGAAAAAGGGACTTTTGACCAACAAGCAGACCTATCCTAGTCAAGCCTAGTCGAAGAACAGTGCAAGGTCCAAAATGTCAAGTAAACGGTTAAAAATCCCAATACAAGTGTTCACTGAAACATCTGGAGAAGAACCAGAAGCCCAACAGAGAAACTACATATGGAAACAGAAGCCCAAACAGCCAAGGAAAAAGCCCAGAAAATAACAAAGCCCAAGTCTACAGTTTGGCCGCGGATCCGCGGCCAAACCCAGCCTGGAGCCGCGGATCCGCGGCCATCAAGCGCCCGTGTCGGTGGAAAATCTCTGGGTTGTTGCGTCGGTGCAGATGTTAGGATTTAACGTGGGCAAATCTGTAATTTTGCATGTGCGAGAGTCTGTAGCCCTAGGTTTCCTATTTTCCTTTAAATTGTAATCTTAGATCTAAAAATTGTATGCCTCTTTTCAATAAATAAAATTCAGAAATTCTGGAAGTGACATTCAGATCTGTTCTTTATTGCTTGGAGGGAGCCATCACCATTAGTAAGTGTTTTTCTTTTATTCTTTTAATGTTATTTCATCCCCTAATGAGCGAGTAGTCTCCTCGCTTGTTAGGGTTAGCCTTAGGGAAAGGGTTGAGAGATGAGATCTCTCACCCCTTTCAATGCCATATTAAACTAACCCATTAAGAACTCCATGCATGCGCGCACAACCGCTCCCTGCGGCACCCTACCCCTCGAGGTAACGGTGAACCGCAGTATAAAGGGCCGGTTGCGCGCGTTTTCCATGGGGGTTAGGGTAATTAACGATAAAGGAAGGATACGAATCTAGAGGAAGAAAATATCTTCCCAAAAGAGTCGTATCCACTTTATCGATAATTACTATAACACCTAATGGATCTAAAATACGGCATTGAAAGCGGTGAGGAAACATCAATCTCCAAAACTTCCTCTAAGCCTAACCCTAGCAAGAATTTAAATTAGATTAATTAAATTTTAGATCTAGATTTTTATAAAAACCAAAACGACAAATAGAATCAACTCGTTAAGACACACATAAAGAATTTACTCGTCTCTGTGGATCGACCCGCACTCACCGGCTAGCTGCGAAGCGACACCGTTTCTTGATTGCGGTAATTATATTTTTGATCGTAAAAATCTCTGACAATCAAATGGCGCCGTTGCCGGGGACGGCGTAATCTTTCTTTTTGTGAATTTTCGGGTTGATATAAATTTTAAAAATTATAAAAATATGAAAATATAAAAAATAAAAGAAAAATTATCAAATTTGATCTGTTTGAAGGGTGTATATTTTTGAATCTTGCAGGAACAGCGAAGAATCGTGGATCTGGAATTTTACAGGGGGAAAAACAGAAAAGTACATATAAGAACAGAGAGGAACTAAAGGCACAGAACAACAGAATTTTTTCCAGAGGCCAATCCCTCTGGTCGACCGCGCTTCCGCCGCATTTGTAGGCCCCACGCCGCGGATCCGCGCTCCTAGTGCCACGTCAGCGCACCAAATTTTGCTGGTTTGATTTCTCTTTTCTTCCCCTCTGCAACCTACAATACATCTCTCTGTAAAAAGTTTTCTGCAGGGTTCTTTGCGTAAAAAGTCTTTCTCCCCCTTCTAAATAACAGATTTCTGCAGGTTTCTTTGCGCCGCGCTAAAAAAATTTTGATTGCAAGTGAAATTTTATTTGTTTTGCATAATTTAACCGGACTCTAAGGGGCTATTTGACCAAACTCAGATTGGGTGGGGATTTCATCACCCTTCCCAGGACCCCAGAAAACACCTAAAGCATTTTGCATCGACCATAATTAATTAAAAAAAGATTAGACTCAGACCTAAGGACAGCGAGCTCAATGGGAAAAGGACTAGGGTAGGCATCGGCCGTTTATCCTAACCGACATTGCGGTGTCTAGGCTAGTGGTTATTAATTAGGCCCACTGTAGTGGTGGTTCCTTCCCACTTACCTGGCCGTATTTGTCCGTGAAGAGGCGGTTTGAGGTCTATTTCTAGCCCTAGTTAGGAGCTGTCTAGTAGACCTAGGCGACCCTAGATCTAGGCCTGATTGTGCATGTGTGGTTGATTCAGTTGTGTCACGAGTCCGTTTTCAAAAACCTCCTTGCAAAACTCACACATAAATAAAAAAAAAATAAAGAAAAATCTTTTCAAACTTGCAACTTGTCGCGAAGAAACTTAAAACTCACTTCCACCACTTCTTCTCACTGACGTTATCTTACCCCCACATTCTGTTTTTCTTTTTTTTCTGACTGCACTACCCTTTAGTGTATGTCATTTTGGACTAGGGATACTAACGCCCGCTTAGTCCGTGTTTCGTTGGTACCGACCAACGAACCCTTCGGCGAACCCTTCGTCGAAATTCCCTCCATTTCCTTACCTCCACCTTCAAATTCTTCTTTCGAAGGTATGTCAGGATTTAACCCCAACGATACCTTACCGACGGGAATGATTCCACCTCCACCAGGTGCGAATAACCCGAATCTTCCGCCTGTTGTAGCGCCCGCACGAGTTGCGCTCCAGGATCTCTTCTACCCCGTCCGCACTTCCTTACCTACATGTCTTTCACCCCCACCGGCAAATGGGGATAATTTTGAAATAAAACCACACTTCATCAATATGCTGCCTAAGTTTCATGGTTTGGAATCCGAAGATGCATATATTTTCATTAATAAATTCCAAAACGTTTGCGCCATGATGAAGACAACCCAATTAAGTGATGATGCGATAAGGCTAAGGGTCATTCCTTTTACCTTATGTAAAAAAAAAAAAAAAAAAAAAAAAAAAAAAAAAAAAAAAAAAAAAGAAATTGGGGACGAGTTTGTGAGAGCTTTTCTGAAAAAGTTCTGTCCTCACCACAAAACTGCTAGAATCCGAAACGAGATTATACAATTTTCACAGCTTCCTTCTGAACCATTTTGGAAGTGCTTCGAGAGATTTAAAGACCTACTTGTTCAATGCCCTCATCATGGGATAGAAAATTGGCAACTTTGCCAAACTTTATACGAGGGATTGAACGCAGCAACGAAGCAGTTGCTAGAAACAATATGTCAAGGTCATTTTCTCTCCAAGTCTAGCGACGAAGCTTGGCAGTTTCTTGAGGACCTAAGTGAGCAAACAATTCAATGGGAGAGTACCAAGACCACATCATCTTCTTCTAGTGGTCAATCTAGGGCAGGCATACATCAAATAGATATGTCGATTGCTATGAAGGCCGAGATGGCCTCACTTATGAAAAAGCTAGAAGCCATTGAGACCAAAATCTCATCGACTTCTCTTGCCCCTACTCTACCCACAAGAACTGTTTGTGCTTGTTGTTCGAACCCGTCGCACCTAACCGAAGAGTGTCCTTATAATGCACCCATTCAAGGACAGGATCAAGTCAATGCTGCATTTCAGCAACGACAAAGAAATGATCCTTACTCTTCGACATACAATCAGGGGTGGAGGAGTCACCCGAATTTCGCTTGGAACCAAAATCAACAAGTCCAAGGGAACAATAATTTTCAAAGACCTCCTCCACAACAACAACAAGCACCCTTACAAACTCAAAACCAGCAACCTTTCCAACAACAACCTTATACAAATCAAACGAACAATTTAGTTCAACCAAATGATGATAAGGTTAGCTCGCTCGAGAAAAGTTTAGAAGCGTTTCTTAAGCAAACTACAGAATCCGCAGCAAGATTTGAAAGTTATGTGCAATCTTTAATGAATAACAATGCCTCACACGATCAAAGTATTAAATCTATTGAGGCACAAATTGCACAATTAACTGCTGCGTTGAGCGAGAGAGAAAAGGGAAAGCTTCCATCTCAACCATTGCCCAATCCCGGTCACGCACAAAACGCATATCACAATCACAATGTAAATGCGGTGACCACGTTGAGATCCGGAAGAGAGTTGCAAAATAATGTGGGAACTAGTGATGACATCCCCGCCGGTGGTTCTTCTTCCCCTTCTTCATTTTCTTCACTTCCTTCTTCACCTTTTTCTTTAGAGCCTATTCTCCACCCTTCACACGGCTCTACTTCTCCTGACTCGAACGGACCCATTTCTCACAACACGAACACATCCACACTGGGATCCGTTCCTACTCCACATTCTCCTCCACAGACTTTTGACTCAACAAATTTTCAGAATGCTCCATTCCCAAACAGGTTGAGTCCTAATAAACCAAATACACAAGTGGAGAAGATTGTGGAGATATTTAAGCAGGTTAGCATAAATATACCTCTCTTGGATGCTATCCAACAAGTCCCTTCATATGCAAAAATCTTAAAGGGATTATGCACTTCAAAGAGAAAAGCATCTCAAGTATCCAAGAAAGTGCTAGTGGCTAGTGCAGTGAGCAATGCTATTAACCACCATCAAACCTTACCCTAAAAACGAAAGGACCCCGGCTGTCTTACGATTTCAATTACAATTGGGGATAAGAAAATTAATCGAGCACTTTTAGATCTTGGGTCTAGTGTTAACCTGATTCCTTACTCCGTGTACGAACAATTAGGGGTTGGAGAGTTGAAACCCACTCGTTGCACTCTCCAAATGGCTGATCGATCAATCACCTATCCAAGGGGTCAACTAGAGGATGTGTTGATCAAAGTTGGGGAATTCATATTCCCCGTTGATTTTATCGTTATGGATACACAACCTGTTGCTAACCCAATAAATCAAATTCCGGTGATTCTTGGTCGACCATTTTTGGCCACTTCCAATGCCGTAATAAATTGTCGCAATGGCTCCATGACTCTATCCTTCGGAAAGAGGTCTAGTGGGTTCAATATTTATAAGATGGGAAGTTTGCCCCCTATACCAAAAACCAGTACACGAGAAGTTTGCTCTATTCACGAAATCACGCAGGAGGACTGCGAGCTTGAAAGATTCTTGTTTGATGAAAACAGTTTTGACGCCACTAGTGCGTCCCTCCTTGAGCCTACTACCGTTGACACAACCGAAATTGATTATGAATGTTTCACTTTTTCGGATGACGATGACTCACAGCCCGAATATGAGTCGTTTGAATTTTTGGATGAGTCAGTCGAACCATCCGAATCGGTTGTTTGCAGTGATTTCGAACCTGTGTTAGAGTCCTTTGAGTTCGAGGTAGATTCCGCAATGATTCTTTCGCCTCAGAAATTCGAACTCACGCCCTTGCCGTCTCACCTTAGATATGCCTACTTAGGTGAGAATGAGACCTTTCCCATTATCATATCGGCCTCTCTAGCCCTCGAGCAAGAGAACGCCCTTTTAACGGTCTTACAAGATAGGCGGCAAGTTGTCGGTTGGACTATGGCGGACGTCGAGGAGATAAGTTCCCTCATAAGTGAATATCATACACAATTGATGGATGATGCCATGTCAATGGAGGACCCACAGGAACATCTTGGGGGTATTGTGGTGAGTCAACCTCCTCCCTTAGAAGTTGAAATACCCCCATTTCTTTTAATAAGGTACGAGAATGCCAACACTCCACTGATTACTGATCATTTACATTCTCGTTTCTATGCATCACCATCACCTGTATATTTACCTCCACACCTCCCATACCACTACTTCTATCTTCCCCAATTCTTTGCGGACCCCCACAACTTATTTTTCCACCACCCAATATTCTTTACTGATAAATTTTTCAACTGGTTGGTGTTTACGTTTGGTCTAGGCAAAGTTTGGCAGTAATGTCTAACATAGTTTAAATGAAGTTTGGGGGAGGGCCTTTTTGTATATATTTTTGTTTTTCTTAACAATAATAAAAAAAAAAAATTATAAATAAATAAACAGGGGAGTATCGGTATTTTGACCCTCTTGGTTTAGCATGACAGTGAGGACACTGTCAAGTTCAAGTTTGGGGGTATGCTCGGTACGTCTTCTTCCTTCGCATTCATTTGTACATATTTTTGCATTTGCATATTTATTTGAAAACCCATAAAAATTTGAAAAAATTTAAAATTATAAAAATTAATGTATTCAATTTTGGCTAATTGACTAGAGTTTGACAAATAAGTTAACTGGTTAGGAACAACTAGATCTTAGACTTAGTGAATTAAAAACCCTAAAAATAACATTCCTTAAAGTTTAACGGTAGAAAATATATGCCTTGTAGTTTATTTAGAAATAAGCAAATTTTGGGTTCACTTCTTGGGCTAAGTCGAAACAAGGGAAGAGTATTGATGTTCTAATTAAAGTATAAGTTTGAAAGATAGTTCCTAGCTTAAGTCTAGATTCTGAAAATGTATACCCTACAAAATTGCACAATCACACACCTTGAAACTTGGAATAGTAGAAGAGACCTTGAAATGCTCTTGTCTAAAGTCCTTAGTACCAAGAAAATAAAAGAAAAAAAAAGTGTGAATAAAGAATAAAAAAAATGGACACTGGATTTTGTGATTACCTAAGGCTGTAAAAAATAGAAAAATATTTAGCGAGGGTGCCTTATCACCTAGTGCCTTAGACCAACTGGTTTGGGAGTCACTGCTAAAGCCTTGGGTGTTGCAAAGACTAGGAAGTACGCTTTAAAGTGCAAACGCATTTTGTAATCGGTCGTTGGTACCTCAAGAAGTATTAACGGTCGCATGAAGTATGTGTAAGCGAATTTCATTCACCAATTAATAAGTACTTTGGACAATGGACTAGGGCATGATTGCTTGAATTGAATTTCCAAGTGTAGGGGTGATCTATACACACACGTAGGGGTATGTGATTGGAATTTAGATAAGAGAGAGGAATGAAAGATAGAACTTGTATCTTTAGTAGAATTGACAAAAATTCCTAAGTAGAGATTGAACCCTAGAAGGAAGACTTAAGAAATGCCGAAAGCTAAGTAGATCTACATAACATATATAATCTAAGTTAAATAATGAGGAAGTGTGAAGAATAAGGGTGGATAATTTACGAGTCGACGATAATAGAATTCCTTGTTAGAAAACCTAATTGAAGAACAAAAGTCAATGGGCCGAGTTGATAGGATTTTGTGGGTGTAATCCGCTGAAAACCCTCAGGAGACAACACTCCTCCTACTAGGGACACCTAGAGGTTTAACGGCTTGTTGCATGTGCTCAGTGCAATCGCGTTTCCCTGCGAAAGTGCGGTTAGGATTTTAGTGAATAAAACAATAAGTTTGCTTGAGGACGAGCAAAAGGTAAGTTTGGGGGTATTTGTTCAGACCATAATATTGCATTTATCATTCCCCTATTCTTATCCTTTTTATAAATAAACAGGTACTCTTGACGCACGTTTGTTGCATATTACAGGTTACAGGTTTCTGGAGCAAATACAGTGAAAAAGACACAAAACAACAGAAAAAGGGACTTTTGACCAACAAGCAGACCTATCCTAGTCAAGCCTAGTCGAAGAACAGTGCAAGGTCCAAAATGTCAAGTAAACAGTTAAAAATCCCAATACAAGTGTTCACTGAAACATCTGGAGAAGAACCAGAAGCCCAACAGAGAAACTACATATGGAAACAGAAGCCCAAACAGCCAAGGAAAAAGCCCAGAAAATAACAAAGCCCAAGTCCACAGTTTGGCCGCGGATCCGCGGCCAAACCCAGCCTGGAGCCGCGGATCCGCGGCCATCAAGCGCCCGTGTCGGTGGAAAATCTCTGGGTTGTTGCGTCGGTGCAGATGTTAGGATTTAACGTGGGCAAATCTGTAATTTTGCATGTGCGAGAGTCTGTAGCCCTAGGTTTCCTATTTTCCTATAAATTGTAATCTTAGATCTAAAAATTGTATGCCTCTTTTCAATAAATAAAATTCAGAAATTCTGGAAGTGACATTCAGATCTGTTCTTTATCGCTTGGAGGGAGCCATCACCATTAGTAAGTGTTTTTCTTTTATTCTTTTAATGTTATTTCATCCCCTAATGAGCGAGTAGTCTCCTCGCTTGTTAGGGTTAGCCTTAGGGAAATGGTTGAGAGATGAGATCTCTCACCCCTTTCAATGCCATATTAAACTAACCCATTAAGAACTCCATGCATGCGCGCACAACCGCTCCCTGCGGCACCCTACCCCTCGAGGTAACGGTGAACCGCAGTATAAAGGGCCGGTTGCGCGCGTTTTCCATGGGGGTTAGGGTAATTAACGATAAAGGAAGGATACGAATCTAGAGGAAGAAAACATCTTCCCAAAAGAGTCGTATCCACTTTATCGATAATTACTATAACACCTAATGGATCTAAAATACGGCATTGAAAGCGGTGAGGAAACATCAATCTCCAAAACTTCCTCTAAGCCTAACCCTAGCAAGAATTTAAATTAGATTAATTAAATTTTAGATCTAGATTTTTATAAAAACCAAAACGACAAATAGAATCAACTCGTTAAGACACACATAAGGAATTTACCCGTCTCTGTGGATCGACCCGCACTCACCGGCTAGCTGCGAAGCGACACCGTTTCTTGATTGCGGTAATTATATTTTTGATCGTAAAAATCTCTGACAATCACACCTCCTTTGTAAATTTTGAATAAATTCCACTACATTATACAAGTTCTACACCCAAATATACATAACATCTAAGTCTCGTCTAAGTCAAGGAATATACAAGTGGTAGATGGAGTAACAACTAGATACAAAGATAAGTACGAAAAGAGGCAGTTACGATACACTTCATAACTCACCTAGCAAAAGCGATCTCGCCCCAAAGAAAAGAAAATGTTCCAACAAAGTCGCTACTGATCTAATCGGTCGCTCTTGCAAGAAGTTATGACACAACGGAGATGAGTTGCTAACTCATGAGCAGAAATACATCACAATGTAGAAATCGTATGCATAGACGAATCACCAGCTAATCATAAAGTACAAGGGTAACATAATATGTGAGAACATGTATATATCATAAGTAAATGTAAGTGCATCATAACGGATTGCGCACAATAGAAAAACATCATCAATAAAACCATCATCAAATACCGTGTCAATCATCGACATTCGAAATCCCAAAATATCATAGGCATCGTCTCTCGAATCGGCCCTTTTTTTTCAATCTCATAATATGATCCCGGTCGATATCCTCCGGATATACTCCGTGTCCAACATGTATTCGTAACCGGTTCTCCCCCCGTCTCAGTATCAGATATCATTCAATCAGTCCACCATGTATCCGTAGCTAGTTCTCCCCCCGCCTCTATTGGATACAGGTGCCCTCAAGGTAATTATTGTAATTGAAGGAGGACTTATACGAGAGAACAATCTTACTCGAGATGATAGTATATTATCTGGTTTTTCTTTATTTTTCATGTGATGCATTTTATTCACAATCACGTATCGTTTAGACATGAGATAAAGCCCTAGGATTTTCCTTGACTACCAGGACGATGATGGAGATCATACTAGTAGGGCCTGGGTAGTCGATAAACATATCCTTAAATTCCATAGTCGTAAGAGTATCGAGACTAGGCATCGGTACTCCAGTTTAGATTAGTGTGTACGTTTCGTGACCCAATTAGAGGGCGATAGCTGATCTTGCAGCTATTGGTGTTTGACATCGAGGATTGTATACAGGTACTCATTAGATGAGTACACTGGACGGACTCACCGAGAACTCCTAGTTGGTAATATACCAATGTGAGGTAGCAATTCTCTGGTGACATGAGTACATGGCAGTTCCTAGAACCTAAGATCGCCATAGTGTCTCATGTGTGTTCCCACTATACTTAGACTTTTAATCTTCCACGACTTAAAAGAGTTGTGCAAACAGGTTTTTGTTGGGTATAGTCTTGAAGCACATGGAGGCAGTGAGCGGTCGAGGGGATTCGTCTCTTCCAGCATAGGGAGTTGATGTCACACTGTGCATGACATGACTACAACCATAAGTCGATGGCCATCGCAGTGGAGATAAACCGATAAGTGTTATCAGCTGTATCTCCGGTTGGTTATGAGTCCTCTGTCGCATGACTTATCGAGTTATTGGGGTCTGACAGATTCGAAACCCTAGGCCTGATATGCAATACTCTTAGACGAAAAGACCGGACTGTACGGTAATGTCACTGATAGACTTTGCAGGGTTTGGATGAGGGTGCTCGTTGACCTTCTTTCGATCAATATCTGGATAGCCGTTAGGTGCAGTTAGTACCGCTGACGTGCTTGTAGGCTATGGATATGATCATAATCTACTGCCATCGTATTGTCGAGTCTTTAGAGTCCTACACAGAGATTTTCCAGCACATGTGAAACGATGTAGGGCACGTATAGGGATACGTGCAGGAATTCGATTAAACACGTGTACACGTATTTTAATCGGGTGTTTATTGATATTAGCCGATATATATATATATATATATATAACTGGATTATTAAATCAAATGTTGATTTAATAATTAAATGTATAATTATATATTGATATATTTATATATTAACTAATATCATGCTCACTTAACTATTTTCTTCTCTTTATTAATATTTATATTTGATATAAATATTGTGTTATGTATGTTGATACATTAGAGATGGGAGTATGAGACTTATATGGAAAAAAGAAAAGAAAATGAGTTATGCATTTTTTATGGTTGTAGAATTGATGACTCGTTTTAGTGACTCATTTTTAATGACTCATTTTTTGTTTTAGTTCTCTCCTTGAACCTTATCATCATCTTCATACTCTCATATCCTCCATGGATTCTTCTCTTGATTTTCTTCAAGTGAGGAATGGAAAAAGGGAAGAAAAAAATTAAGTGAGCTGATTATTCTTCCACTAATCATCCTTGACAAGTTTAATTAGCGGGCTGCTTCATTTTGAGGAGATCAATTTGAAGTTAAAACTTGTGTTGGAGTTATCTCAAGGTGGATCATCTTCGGCTAGTAGATCATCGAGCAAGTTTGTTTCGGGTTTTGTGGAGACTAGTCGGAGTCCAAGAAAAGATGACTAACGCACTACAAAGGTTGTAGTCCGCCAAACTCTTATTTTTAGCTTACTAGTTTAGTTACAAGTTTTATTCTTTGTTCATGATTTTATGTGTGCATGTTTTTGCTCTCTTGATTTTGAAATTCATTGCTTCCGCTCATTTTAAAATCATGTCTTGATTGCAAAGCTTGCCTACAGCCTCAGTATCAGATATCATCAAATCAGAAATCTATAGAAAACTCATGGTGAACGCATCATCATCATTTCAAGAATAACCCGCAATTTGCAAACATAACCAAATTTTAAAATAGTACCATGCAGTTTCTCAAATCTCATAGAAAATAGAAAGTTCATAGGAATAATAATCGCATAATTATCTTTGCAACAGCGGAAGCTAAGATATAAAAATGTATGGAGTAATGGTATCAACATAACAAAAACATGATAAACAATATATGATACTAGCATGGATTGTAATTACAACGCGAAGAAACATGGCAAGTTCTATGTGTCATGGCAGTTAGTGATGATGTGTACGTGTAGCATGTGAGTCTATGTAGGTGCTTCATGGTAATCATCAGCAATTGTGCAAGTGTTCTAGTCTATACGTGTCATGGCAGTTGCTAATGATGTGTACGTATAGCATGTGAGTTTATGTTGGTGTCGCATAGCAATCATTAGTAATTGTGCAAGTGTCCTAACAAGTGCATTCGCAATCGTATAACAAGGAAAAAGAAACATGGCATTGATAAGCTAAGCGTATAAGACGTGAATTATAACAAGTAGCGAAGTGTTCAAAAGAAATTTAATTGTCGGGGGTGCTATACGCCATCCACCCGATTTCGTAGATGCTAAATCTACTCACAGAAAAACGGCTCGAGCTAATCGAAACCCACGACTGTCTTGCCCTTCCTTGTCGACTTGGGAGTCTCTGCAATCGATCCTATATACGTGGAGTCATAATATAAATACCGATATTGTAGCTAACTAATACAACAAAAACGTATATCTAGCTTAATCTTATGATAAACATGCCTAAACCACTTAGGGTTGCTTCCTAAATCGATATATACTCATGTAGAGATTAGTCGAGAAGGGTAGAAAACAAAACACTAAGCAGAAAAGAAAAACATAGCCAAAAAATGAACTTCAGATGTCTGCCTCTGAAGTATCAGACATCTGGAGCTCAACACAACAAATGTTCTAGAAAATGGGAAGACGTCTGAAGAACAAGTGTTAGACGTCTAACATCGACTCCTATGAACATGTAGAGAAACGGTAGACGTCTGAAGAACAACATGCATACGTCTTCTCAAAACACAGAGGAAACCCAGAGAATGCGCGGACGTCTGTCAATCAAAATGAATTTAAAACAGAAGCTGTAGTAGTGGCTAATCTCTAATTGATCTCTAATAATCATTAGCCATTCTCTTCTCACTTTTCTCTTATCCAAATAAGAGTGTGAATCAAAAGCATGAGTCACCAAGTGACTCACCTCATGACTCATGAACCTGGATACATCTCAAAGCTTCCAATATGGAGAAGAAAAGATGTGTGTATCAATACACACACATATGCATTCACACACACACACACATACAAACCAAGTATGTACCAAAATACATGTATCCGTATTCTTATCAAAATACGAATACTGTATTTGTATAAAGATAAAAATACTCGTATTCGTATTAAAATACAAATTCTGTATTTATACAAATAGTCGTATTCTTTAAATACCGTATTTGTGTCAAAATACAAATACCGTATTCGTATAAATACTGTATCTGTGTCAAAATACAAATACCGTATTCGTATAAATACAATATCTGTGTCAAAATAAAAATACCGTATTCGTATAAAAATACAAATACCAAAAAAGAGATAATGAAAGATATATAATACCAGCTCACAATGATTCGGCTATCTTTCAAACCTGCCAGTATTATCAAAACGCCCGATTAAAGTACGTGCACTAAATACACGTATTTAATCGAACCAGAGTGAATATCAAAATACGCATGTACTACATCGTTTCTCCTGAACCGGGATACCTTCTGTGTGGGACTGTAAAGACTCAATAATATGTCGGCAGTGGATTTAACCACAAGCATGTCAGCAGCACTAACTGTACGTAACAGCTACCCAGATATTGAACGAAAGGAAGGCTGATATGCAAACTTGTCTTTATCCCTACCGAGTCTGAAAGTGACTGTCTCTGTACAGTCTGGTTTGTTCGTTTAAGAGTATCGCATATCGGGTCTAGTGGGTGGAAAAAGTCAGACCCCTAAAAATGCGATAAGTCATGTCGGTGTAAAGCCCATCACCCACTGAGAAACTACTGATCCAAATCCGTAATTCTCGTCCATTTTGGCCAAGGTTTTCTGGTGATGGCCACCCGTTGTCACGCCCCGCTTCCCAGTGTACGGCGAAGGGGACGCGACGAGATCCGCTACGTATGTACTCAGAAGTACATACGCTAAGCGTAGCTAAGCAATATAGAGTAATTACACAAGAGTATAAAAAGAACATCAACTTTTATTTATTAACATTCTTTGTACAATACATGGAAAGGAAAATACAACTGAAATAAAGATGCCTAAACAGTGGCATAACAGAAAATGGAAAGTACTGAAAAGAAAAGTGTACAATGAAATTATACTGCAGGGTTTTCGACAAATTGCTCCAAGTCTTCTTGTGTTGGCTCAACTTCTGCCGGGTCCAGATCACCTGACGACATTCAAAGAAGAGAGAAATAGAATGTCGTCAGCGAACAGGTCGCTCGGTAAGTCCTAAAGGTAAGAGGTAAGTAGAGAAGACAGAATAAGAAGGTACATTTTTAAAATGTAAACTATTGTTGTAATGTTATGTTATCGCTGTTGTTTGTAGCTTGGTACAGAAGAATGCCAGTGTATACGAGGGGGGTCTCTATATGCTAGAGACCAGGGCAAACGGAAAGTACAAGGAACCGTTATGCCACGGTACAACAGCAATGGGATTCAGGTTAGGTGCCTTAATCTGACCACCTCGTGCCATCTTTAACACCTTCCGTACCAATGTACCCCTTAACTCCGTAGTGTTCTAACATTATTGTTGTATTGTATTGTGTAAGTTGGGTGACTGATCAAAACCATGATATCAGTAAACATGTTGTAACTGCATAATCAGGTAAATGGAATAACAGGATAATGAATGTATATCCATGGTTTGATTCAGTCAAAATGAATAGATTGTTAACTGGATTCAGAGATTCATGTATTCATATTGAGTTGGAATATAAAAGAATATAGATTGACTTGAATCATATTCAAGTCAGAAATAGTCAGACTCTAACCCGAGTCAGACTAAAAGAAGGATAATTTGAAGTTCGATATTTGTTAGGGTCTTTATTGTAATTTATAAAACTTGAGGGGGTTTTATATAAAAAGTACTATTGTATAGTTTTCAAGATACACCTCAAGTATTTATTATTCGTCTTTATAGTTATACCGAGTGTAAATTTTATTTGTGTTATTCTAGTGAATATATCCTAATAAAAGTATTAATTGATTTATTTAAAATTCATGGTATTTTAATGTAACTTTTAATCTTGTAATTTTTTTAGGAAAGTGGAAACTTTATATTATAATAAAATAGTTGTTTAAATGATAATTATATATATATTAATATAAGAATAATTTTATATAAATATTTTTATTTTCCAAAATCTCATTTTTCTTAAATGTCGTATTTTAAACCTTTCGAGACCGAATGCTCCTTGCGGAGGTCTGAATCTCGCACTACTAGGCTCGAGGGTGCACGATAAACCGTACAATCCCTAACGAGTTCCCCAAAGGTGAGTTGTAGTGGCGCTTTGCAAAGATTTAATAAATACTATTCATTTAGAAAAACGGTTTTATAAATATAAGGTATTTATTTGTAAAAGGTGTAAATTTCCGTATTTTAAATTCTAGGGTTTTCTAAGCCAACTAGCCTATTTCTAAATGGTCTAAACGACACATCATTAGAAGTCTCAAATCGCCTCTTCACCGTCAATTGCGGCCAGGTAAGTACAAGTGAGGAGGGAGGGATCCGCTCACAAATCGTGAGACGGGCCTTTTAAAGTTACCCAAGCTCACTTGTCTAGCTTAGACACCACAAAGTCAGTTTAGATAAACGATCGATATCCATGACATATCGTATTTTCCTATTAAAAGATATTGTTTTAAAATTTGTAAACAACTTAGAACTTTTAGAAAAGGTTTATAAAGAAAAAGGTATTTTAGTGAAAAGTCTTGTATTTTCATATTCTAAGTTTTAACGATATCAATTAAGGTTATATTTGTGTGTGTGTAGAGATAGGTCATTACCTCGTGACTTATTTTAAGGTTTAGTGAAGTTTAGAGGTTAAATATGATATATTAAACATGAAGGTATTTAAGTGTAAGAATACGGTATTTGTAAACGTTATCATTTCATGTGTGAAAACTCATTCAATTTGATTTCTACAAGTTTAGTGATCAAGATGAACATGTTTAGGAATGAGGGAATTGATTAGAAGAAGAAAATATAAACTTTATGGTATTATTGTGAAAAGAATACGATATTACAAGAAAGTTATCATTTCATGTGAGAAACTTTATCCAAATTAATTGTTATTTGATTAATAGTCATCATGGATATGTTTAGGTGTTATGGATTAGGTGACAAGTGGGATTTTGTAGAAAAACCGAATCGGAAATCGGTTTGTTCCGATTTCCGTCGGGTTTCATAATTCCGTATTTTAAGAAATAGAAAAGAGAGAAGAATGGGACTTACGGGTTTCAAACTCTTCTAAAGAGTAAAGAGGAACTAGGGAGAAGGCCGAAGTGTGGTTTTGTCGCCGGTTGCTTCAAAGAACGTCGCCGGAATCCGTCAGCGCTTCGCCGTGAACTCGGTTTCAAAACACACTTTCTTGTGGAAATTTCAAGAGAGTAATTCTATGGTTTTGGAATGAGAAGGTAGGAGTAGGGATCTATTTATTGGATAGCTAGGGTAAGGTAGGTGAAGGGTTTTATTTATTTTAAAAAATTATAAAAATTTAAATAAAAAAGCATTAAAATTTGTAATAAATTGGTTGTATTTAACAATTGAGAACTGATCAAATAAATTGGAGTTAACAGGGGGTTATGGCAGACGAAAAGACAAAATTTTCGTGTTGGCGACTCGGCCGATCCCGGCCGAGTCCAGATGTCGTCGGGCGTGGGTTCGCCTGATGTAGGCTCTGGTATACTCCGTTTTTAGGGTTCAGTTCATCTTTTGGGAGTTATGGCCTGTGGACTGTTGGGCTTCCAAGAATTTTTAAAGAAAAATAAACTAAAAATAATGTGGGGCATAGGATTCGAACTCTGGTGACTTGGTTCAGCAGTGCAAGGTATTACTAATGAGCTACAAGCTCCTTCTTGTAATTATTGTAGGAAAATAGATACTTAAAGTGTTATCAGCAACATTAATACTCCAAGTATACTTCAAATTTAAATCAAATTTAGGTATACAAAAATTGGAGTTGTTACAATCTACCCTCCTTGCAAAAATTTCGTCCTCGAAATTTACAACTTTTATTTGAGGACTAGTTTACAAAAAGATGTGGATATCTTGCACGCATCTCATCTTCCCTTTCCCACGTGGATTCTCCTGGAGTGTCTTTTCTCCACATTACCCGAACCAGGTTAACTTCCTTGTTCCGAAGTGTCTTCACTTTCCTGTCCAGGATTTCCACAGGTTGTTGCTCACAAGACAAATCGGGCTGTATAGTGAGCTCGGAATGATCAAGTACATGGCTGGGGTCACTCACATACCTTCTGAGTTGGGATATGTGGAACACGTTATGCACTCCTTCCAATGAGGGTGGAAGCGCTAATCGGTATGCCACTTCACCGACTCGTTCGAGTATGTCGAACGGTCCAATGTATCTCGGACTCAATTTACCCCGTCTTCCAAATCGGATCACTCCGCGGTTCGGAGATATCTTCAAGAATACATGATCTCCAGGCTGGAACTCCAAGTGTCGTCTCTTTGCATCAGCCCAGTGCTTCTGTCGATCTTGGGCTATGCGCATCCTTTCCCTGATAGTACGAACCACATCAACAGTCGCTACTATCATCTCTGGACCAAGAAGTTCCCTATCCCCGATGTCGTCCCAACTTAATGGCGATCGACACTTCCTTCCATATAATGCTGCAAAAGGTGCCATTCCTATACTTGCTTGGTAGCTGTTGTTGTACGCAAACTCCACAAGATGCAGGTGATCTTCCCACGATCCTTTGAAGTTGAGCATACATGCTCTGAGCATATCCTCCAAGATCTGAATAGTTCATTCCGACTGACCATCTGTTTGTGGATGATAAGTCGTGCTGAAGTTCAGACTTGTTCCCAAGCTAGCTTGCAGATTCTGCCAAAATTGCGATCGGAACCCGGTGTCACAATCGGAGACAATACAGACCGGTACTCCATGAAGTCTCACAATTTCCTGTATGAGTTCATGGGTATCAGAGATAGTACATTATGAAGAGTTTAAATCTTAATTAGATTATTACCTCCATGTACTTCTTTGCTAGTATCTCGGTTGATTGGCCAACTCGAAATGGGATAAAGTGAGCCGATTTTGTGAGTCGATCCACAATGACCCATATCGCATCGTTACCCTTTGTGCTGCGAGGAAGAGCAGTTACAAAGTCCATCGTGATGTGCTGCCACTTCCATTCTGGAATTGGTAACGGTTGAAGTAGTCCAGCTGTCCTGTGATGTTCAGCCTTTACTTGCTGACACACCAAACATTTTGCGACGCTTCTGGCTACTTCACGCTTCATTCCACGCCACCAATAATTCTGACGTAGATCTTTGTACATTTTGGTACCTCCAGGATATACTGAATAGGGAGAGCTGTGAGCTTCTTTCATTAACTCTTCTCGAACAGGACCTTTTGGTACACACAATCTGCTGCCGTATCTCAAAGATCCGTCTTCATGGATGATGAAATCTGTTCTGAGTCCATTCTCCACTTGTTCTCTGATCTTTTGCAACTTAGCATCGCTGGCTTGAGCTGCTTTGATCTGATTGACAATGGTTGATTGAACTTGTAGATTCATCAAACTTGAAACATCACCTGGCATGACTACTTCAATCTCCATCTGATGTAGGTCTTGCTGAAGCTTCCACTGGGCGGTGAGATTCATTGATAATGGCTGGCGACTAAGAGCATCAGGTACTACGTTCACCTTTCCTGGGTGATATTGCAAGTTGATGTCGAAGTCCGCCATGAGTTCTAACCATCTTCTCTGCCGCATATTCAACTCCTTCTGAGTAAACAAATACTTCAGACTTTTATGATCTGTGTAGATGTTCACTCGTTCACCAAGTAAGTAGTGGCGACAAATTTTGAGAGCAAAGATGACGGCTGCCAACTCCAGATCATGCGTCGGATAATTGCGCTCATGAGTCTTCAGTTGTCTTGAAGCATAAGCCACAACCTTACCGTGCTGATGTAGAACACATCCTAATCCCTTACCGGATGCACGCAATGCACTTCGAATCCTCCAGATTGATCCGGTATTACGAGAATAGGTGCAGATGTCAGTCTTGACTTGAGTTCTATGAAAGCTTGCTCGCATGCTTCTGACCACACAAATTCTTCATCTTTTCATGTGAGCTTGGTCAGGGGTGTTGCTATCTTCGAAAAACCTTCAATAAACCTTCTGTAATATCCAGCTAAACCCAAGAAACTTCGAATATCCTTCACTGACTTTGGTGTAGGCCATTCGCTAACTACCGAAACTTTTGTTGGATCCACAGAAATTCCTTCTCCTGATACGATATGTCCAAGAAAACCAACTTGATTTAGCCAAAACTCGCACTTGCTGTACTTGGCATAAAGCTTATGTTGTCGAAGAGTAACCAGGACAATTTGTAGATGTTCCGCATGCTCTTTCCGATTCTTAGAATATACCAGGATGTCGTCGATGAAGATGACAACAAACCTGTCTAAATACTCCCGGAAAACTTGGTTCATTAGGTTCATGAAGATTGCTGGTGCATTGGTCACTCCAAATGGCATTACTAGAAATTCGTAATGTCCATAGCGAGTTCTGAAAGCTGTTTTGTGAATATCAGCTTTCTTGACCTTTACTTGATGATAACCTGAACGAAGATCTAGTTTAGAGAAAACACAAGATCCACTTAGCTGATCGAATAAATCGTCGATGCGCGGGAGTGGATACTTGTTCTTTATAGTGACTTCGTTCAAGGCTCTATAATCGATGCACATTCTGTATGAACCTTCCTTCTTCTTTACCAATAATACAGGTGCTCCCCAACTTGAAGTGCTGGGATGAATCTATCCTTTCGCCAGTAATTCGTCCAACTGTGTTCGGACTTCCTTCAATCCTTCCGGACTTAGCCTATACGGTGCTTTGATCACCGGTTGTGCTCCTGGTACTAAGTAAATACTGAATTCAAGAGCTCGATCAGGAGGCAAACCTGATATATCGTCAGGGAATACATTGTCGAACTCTCGAACTACCTCTGGTCTTGATTCTTTCTCCGCTTGAGCTGCTGCAACTACTGCTTCTCTTGGCTTCGCTTTGTAGGTACTTGGCTCCAGGGTACGATCTCCACTCTTGAAATAGAAGACCGGATGATCTGGAATCTCAAATACTACCCTCCTTTGATGATAGTCGATGGTAGCATAAAAGGTTCCAAGCCAATCCATTCCTAGAACCACATCGAAGTTCGGTATGTCCAGTACTTTGAAGTCAGCATAAAACTCTCGACTGCAGACGACGACTGGACACAGGCTGTATCCCATAGTTGCCTTTAGAACACCATTTCCGGAACTGACGTTCCAGCTGGATACAAGCGATGAGACTGGAATCGCATGGGTTCGGACAAACCGTTGCGACATAAAGCAGTGGGATGCTCCAGTATCAAACAGTGCAAGTGCAGGTAGTGAAGCTACTAGGATTGTACCTAAGGTATATGGGATAGGTTTTAGGTATAGGGAAAGTGTGTAGTTAAACAAAACTAAAAGATAAGTTTAAGAAGAAAAGTTTACCAATAATGACTTGGCCAGTGTCCTCAGCTTCTTCCACAGACATCATGAAAGCCTGGCGCTTTGGTACATTCCTCCTGGCCTGAGGAGCATTCCTCGGAACGTTCCTTTGAGCTTGATGAAACTGACGAGGAGGTGGTGCAGCTTGTGGTCCCCTGGGTGGTGCAGGCAGTGCAAGTCTGGGAGCAGGTGCCTGAAGAGCTGGACGCTGCGGATAGGTAATTGCTGGCCTGGGTGCAGTAACTAGGTTCTATCTTTGGGGACAAGACCCAATATCGTGAGTAGCTGAGCCGCAGACTAAGCAAAGGCGGTTAGCTCGACGGCAGTCCTTCATCATATGTCCAGTTCTCTTGCAGTAGGTGCAAAAGGCTGCGCTAGGATGATGGGTTGGTACTCCGGGTGGCCTGGGCAAGAAAGATGGTCTGGACGAGGCCCCACCTGCCATCTGGTTGGCAGGGCGTTTGACTCCTGCAGACTGAGGTCTGCCCCTCTCTTTGATCACTGCCTCATAACTGCGGGCAGCTTCTAGAGCTTCCTCATGAGTCAAAAACTTTCCTGTGGCTAAAGCAGCCTTAATCTCTGTGCCAAACCTTGTTGAAAGCGACGGGCTCTGATCTCGTCCGTCGGTATCAAGTGTGCCGCGAATCTGTTTAAAGTTTGTGTTAGCTGTGTAGTATGTGATAATTAAAAATTGAACTATTGCGACATATCTTACCGGCTCAACATGGTGAATTCAGCGTCGTATTCATCTACCGATTTGTCCCACATTGATCCTTGTTGTAGATGAATAAACTTCTACTCCATAGCAAACCTGGCAGTCACAGGGAAATATTTCGCGTCGAATTTCTCGCGAAAGGTCTTCCATTCAATCGGCTGTACCAGACGGCTTTCTTCCGCCTTCTACCAATTGCAAACATTATTCGTGAGCTGTAGCTTTGCTACACGGACCCAAGCGTTGTCTGGCACTTGAGCTGCTGCCAGATCGTCTTCGATACTTTGTGCCCATTCTTCCGCTTCAAGAGGGCTTCCTTTACCATAGAATTGCTTTGGGTGCAAAGCTCTGAATTGCTTTACTCCCGGTGCATCGGTCTCAGGACGATTCAGAAGTTGTTGCTGTCCCTCGAGAAGACTGCGGATCGCCTCGAATAGCATCGTTTGCTTAGTGGGTGGTGCAGGAATAGCCGGTGTGAGAGGTAGTGCTGAAGGGGTGTTGTTGACGTTGGTGCTGGTGTTGTTCGGGGAATCCATAACCTTGAAGAAAAATTTGGGTTAGGACAGATTCAAATACATGAAATAATAAGATTCAAGGAATAGAAATTTGCAAGATTCAAAGAATATGAATTGTAAAGAATGTTTTAATTTGCTGGTTCTTGTGTTATATTGCTTAGGTTGTTCACGCAGACCAGAACTGCATGACAGGGATTCATACAGCTCTGACCTGCATGGGCCACTAACAAAACCTGTCACGCCCCGCTTCCCAGTGTACGGCGAAGGGGACGCGACGAGGTCCGCTACGTATGTACTCAGAAGTACATACGCTAAGCGTAGCTAAGCAATATAGAGTAATTACACAAGAGTATAAAAAGAACAGCAACTTTTATTTATTAACATTCTTTGTACAATACATGGAAAGGAAAATACAACTGAAATAAAGATGCCTAAACAGTGGTATAACAGGAAATAGAAAGCACTGAAAAGAAAAGTGTACAATGAAATTATACTGCAGGGTCTTCGACAAATTGCTCCAAGTCTTCTTGTGTTGGCTCAACTTCTGCCGGGTCCAGATCACCTTACGACATTCAAAGAAGAGAGAAATAGAATGTCGTCAGCGAACAGGTCGCTCGGTAAGTCCCAAAAGTAAGAGGGAAGTAGAGAAGACAGAATAAGAAGGTACATTTTTAAAATGTAAGCTATTGTTGTAATGTTATGTTATCGCTGTTGTTTGTAGTTTGGTACAGAAAGATGCCAGTGTATACGAGGGGGTCTCTATATGCTAGAGACCAGGGCAAACGGAAAGTACAAGGAACCGTTATGCCATGGTACAACAGCAATGGGATTCATGTTATGTGTCTTAATCTGACCACCTCGTGCCACCTTTAACACCTTCCGTACCAATCTACCCCTTAACTCCGTAGTGTTTTAACATTATTGTTGTATTGTATTGTGTAAGTTAGGTGACTGACCAAAACCATGATATCAGTAAACATTTTGTAACTGAATAATCAGGTAAATGGAATAACAGGATAATGGATGTATATCCATGGTTTGATTCAGTCAAAATGAATAGATTGTTAACTGGATTCAGGGATTCATGTATTCATATTGAGTTGGAATATAAAAGAATATAGATTGACTTGAATCATATTCAGGTCAGAAATAGTCAGACTCTAACCCGAGTCAGACTAAAAGAAGGATAATTTGAAGTTCGATATTTGTTAGGGTCTTTATTGTAATTTATAAAACTTGAGGGGTTTTTATATAAAAAGTACTATTGTATAGTTTTTAAGATACACCTCAAGTATTTATTATTCGTCTTTATAGTTATACCGAGTGTAAATTTTATTTGTGTTATTCTAGTGAATATATCCTAATAAAAGTATTAATTGATTTATTTAAAATTCATGGTATTTTAATGTAACTTTTAATCTTGTAATTTTTTTAGGAAAAGTGGAAACTTTATATTATAATAAAATAGTTGTTTAAATGATAATTATATATATATATTAATACAAGAATAATTTTATATAAATATTTTTATTTTCCAAAATCTCATTTTTCTTAAATGTCGTATTTTAAACCTTTCGAGACCGAATGCTCCTTGCGGAGGTCTGAATCTCGCACTACTAGGCTCGAGGGTGCACGATAAACCGTACAATCCCTAACGAGTTCCCCAAAGATGGGTTGTAGTGGCGCTTTGCAAAGATTTAATAAATACTATTCATTTAGAAAAACGGTTTTATAAATATAAGGTATTTATTTGTAAATGGTGTAAATTTCCGTATTTTAGATTCTAGGGTTTCCTAAGCCAACTACCCTATTTCTAAATGGTCTAAATGACACATCATTAGAAGTCTCAAATCGCCTCTTCACCGTCAATTGCGGCCAGGTAAGTACAAGTGAGGAGGGAGGGATCCGCTCACAAATCGTGAGACGGGCCTTTTAAAGTTACCCAAGCTCACTTGTCTAGCCTAGACACCACAAAGTCAGTTTAGATAAACGATCGATATCCATGACATATCGTATTTTCCTATTAAAAGATATTGTTTTAAAATTTGTAAACAACTTAGAACTTTTAGAAAAGATTTATAAAGAAAAGGGTATTTTAGTGAAAAGTCTTGTATTTTCGTATTCTAAGTTTTAACGATATCAATTAAGGTTATATTTGTGTGTGTGTAGAGGTAGGTCATTACCTCGTGACTTATTTTAAGGTTTAGTGAAGTTTAGAGGTTAAATATGATATATTAAACATGAAAGTATTTAAGTGTAAGAATACGGTATTTGTAAACGTTATCATTTCATGTGTGAAAACTCATTCAATTTGATTTCTACAAGTTTAATGATCAAGATGAACATGTTTAGGAATGAGGGAATTGATTAGAAGAAGAAAATATAAACTTTATGGTATTATTGTGAAAAGAATACGATATTACAAGAAAGTTATCATTTCATGTGAGAAACTTTATCCAAATTAATTGTTATGTGATTAATAGTCATCATGGATATGTTTAGGTATTATGGATTAGGTGACAAGTGGGATTTTGTAGAAAAACCGAATCGGAAATCGGTTTGTTCTGATTTCCGTCGGGTTTCATAATTCCGTATTTTAAGAAATAGAAAAGAGAGAAGAATGGGACTTACGGGTTTCAAACTCTTCTAAAGAGTAAAGAGGAACTAGGGAGAAGGCCGAAGTGTGGTTTCGTCGCTGGTTGCTTCAAAGAACGTCGCCGGAATCCGTCAGCGCTTCGCCGTGAACTCGGTTTCAAAACACACTTTCTTGTGGAAATTTCAAGAGAGTAATTCTATGGTTTTGGAATGAGAAGGTAGGAGTAGGGGTCTATTTATAGGGTAGCTAGGGTAGGGTAGGTGAAGGGTTTTATTTATTTTAAAAAATTATAAAAATTTAAATAAAAAAGCATTAAAATTTGTAATAAATTGGTTGTATTTAACAATTGAGAACTGATCAAATAAATTGGAGTTAACAGGGGGTTATGGGAGACGAAAAGACAAAATTTTCGTGTTGGCGACTCGGCCGATCCCGGCCGAGTCCAGGTGTCGTCGGGCGTGGGTTCGCCTGATGTAGGCTCTGGTATACTCCGTTTTTAGGGTTCAGTTCATCTTTTGGGAGTTATGGCCTGTGGACTGTTGGGCTTCCAAGAATTTTTAAAGAAAAATAAACTAAAAATAATGTGGGGCATGGGATTAGAACTCTGGTGACTTGGTTCAGCAGTGCAAGGTATTACCAATGAGCTACAAGCTCCTTCTTGTAATTATTGTAGGGAAATAGATACTTAAAGTGTTATCAGCAACATTAATACTCCAAGTATACTTCAAATTTAAATCAAATTTAGGTATACAAAAATTGGAGTTGTTACACCCGTACACAGCACGACATCTACCCCCAATACCGGGAGAGACGAAACCCTGACGATCCGCTCACTGCCTCCATGTGGCTCGGGACTGTACCCAACTAAAACATATTTGCACGATTCAGTAGAGCCATGGTAGGGTAGTAATCAATGCATAATAAGAAATCACACGAGAAAAATTACAATCTCAGGTCGACAAACTAAGCTGTACTCATGTCACCAGAGAACTGCTATCCGACAATAGGTATAATGCCATCTAGCATGTTCCCGGCGAGTCCGTCCGGTATAACTCATAACCCAATGAACACCTGTATACTATCTTTGGTGACTAACTGACAATAATGGCTGTGAGACCGGCCATCGCCCCTCGTCGGGGTCAAGAAACATATACACTAGTCTACTCTAGAATATCAATGCTCAGTCTCCATATTCCCATGATTAGGAACATTTAAGAATTTGCTTATAGACTACCCAGTTCTCACAAGTGTGATCGCCACAATAACCTTGGTAGTTAAACAAGAATCATGTGGGCTCTATCAATATGTAATAGTGATTTGTAATAACACATAATACATGCACATGATGATAAAGATAAACCAGATTGTATACTATCATCTCGAGTAAGATTGATCTACCTGTATAGGTCAATCATTATAATCGCCTGCCTGCGATTACAACAATTGCCTTGAGGGCACTATAGCCAACAGAAGCAATGCAGACGTCTGAAGAAGAAAACCGCTGCTCGAAAAACTGGAATTTGTAAAACACTTTAAACCAAAACTTTTGCTAAAAACTACTCTCCACAATCCAAAACAAGTTGAAACAACAAGAAACCTTGCACCAACACACTACAACTATATGTAACCATTTAAAACTCTATTGGTGCAAGATTTATGAAGTAAAAACGTGAGTTTTATTGTCATTCCTCGCTTCCCAAAAGACGAGAGTAGGCCCGCGACGAAGCCCACGATGTATTTATTCCGAGAAGGTATTTGTTCAGTTGATAAAACTGCACATTTGTATTACATTTTTCCTACCATTTTCATATTAAAAAAGGACTTTATTATAATATATTATACATATGAGGGTTTATGTGTAAAAACATTATTTTTCATGTGTTAATATATTTTAATTATCATTTGGTAGGAAAATGTATGCAAATAAATCTATTGACCAAATCTTAGTAGAACTAAGCCTACTAAATATTATTTGAGATTATTGTGCAGAATTTTCCAAGTTGTTATGCAGAATTTATCAAGCAAATCAAGTTGTTGAAGAAAACTTGCCAAATTAAGAAGCAAAACTTGGAGACCAAGTCTGGAAGCAACCGAGAGAAGATTTCTAAATTCTGAAGGTGGCTAGGATTGCCACATGTCACAATCACAAAGCCCAAGAAAACTCATCAAGAGATCTCCACCTTTGGCCGCGGAACCTCGGCCAAACCCCCCTGTTGGCCGCGGATCCGAGGCAATCTAGAGAGATCTTTTGCTACAATTTTGGGAGATCAACCACTGCTGAATTTTACCAAGTTTCCAACCTAAAGATTCTGGCTTTGCACTATAAAAGGGCACCGAGAGCCTCTTGGAAAAGTTATCAAGCCGAAGAGATCACGAAACTCTAGACGCTCACGCATCCAGGCTGATCATCGACTGTTCGACTACCTCCTTAGGAAAGATCGAGAAGCAACTAGTTTGTAATCATTTTCTACGGATTAAAGTGTAGTTTGTTCAAGTCGATTAATAAAGGTAGTTATTTTATTTAATTCTTTTTGCATTTTACATTATGTTTTCCCTTTCTGTCTTTTCATCTTCTTCTCCCAACATGCGCGAGTAATTCTCCGCTTGTTAGGGTTCGTAGGATTAGGGTAGGCTAATGGACGATGAAAATAACTAAACCCTTTTTAAGTCCTATAAAGTTTAGGAACTTTATCAAAAGAATCATTAACATCCTAATCGGGCGCGCCAGCAATTCTTTGCTAGTTCCGACCGCGATTAGAGATTAGATTAATGATTGTTTTGGTAAAGGCTAGATATGAACGAAGTTCCGTGTCGAGATAAGGGTTAAGAGTGGGATTCCTTTTCCCTTCAGAAACCCTAATCTACACGCATCACCGTCGTTCTAGTTCTAAATCTATTAATGGATAAAAAGGGTAATTTTTAATTAATCGTCCATAACTACTAAATCTTAACGAACCCTACAAGCCCTCTTATTATATTAATTACATCTTTGAAATAATTTAGATCTATATTTTACATTCTTGTTTAACGTAGATCTAGAAACCATTCTATAAAATTCTTTATCGCTCCTCTCTTTCTCAACACATCTAAAGTAAAAGTAAAAGGTTCCACGTTTCTCAGAGGACGACCCGTACTCATCTCGGTCTAGCTACGTGCTACACCTTTATTGATTACGGTTAAACTACAAAAACACTTTCTCATACCAATCAGTATTGTCTCGAAACAAATATGCTAAGCGTATATAACAAATAAAAAACATCAAGAATTAACAAGAGAATTTAAAATTTCAACAACTTTATTTACATTCAACATTTCTACATAGTCTGGACGGATACATGATAATATAAAAGAAGGCGCAATGAAAATTCCTAAATAAGTGGCATACTTGAACAATAAAAAGACGGAAGAAACTAGTAGTCGGTTTGGGCTTCAAGCTGAGCGTAATCCTCTTGACTCGGCTCGATCTCCTCAGTTCCCAGATCAACTGACGAACATTCCGAGAAAATAAAGAGACATGGTGGAATATCGTCAGGGAACTAGCGCTCGATAAGTCTCCAAAAAATATGAATAGAAAAATGATAAAGGATATGCATATAAATTGAATATGAATTCTAAGGTAATAGCGGTCAAGTAAATGTATTAATTAAACCTAAATATGTTGATGTTTAAGCATGGTTATTTATTATAACGTGATTGTTTGTAGTTCGATAAAGAATGTATGTGTGTATATGAGAGTGGTGCGTCAAACCCCACGAACTCACGACATGTAAAAGTATAAGGCCCTGTCAAACCCCATGGACAACGACACACGATATTCAAGTTACATGATATTTAGTTAACTCTCATGCCATGACATACTTTCTTTACCAAACTACCCCTTATCCCCGCGTATGTTAATTATAGATTTAGTTACAAGTCTTGCCTGAAATCTATAAATACATAGAGAGTACATTCCAAGTTCGAGTTCAAGTATTCAAGTTATTCATGTTTCGGGTCAAGTCAAGTCCAGGTTCAGGTTCAATTCAAGTTTGAGTTCAAGTGGAATCTAGATTGTAATAGTTTTAATCAAGTGATTTCAAGCAGTTCAAGACATTGGACCATTATGATTACATATATGATTCAAGTTACAAATCAAGTCTAAAAATCAATTTCCATTTTGATTTGATACGAATTGATTTGTTTAAAAATAGCTAAGCAAGTGAATCACTGATTGTCTCCAGCTCTCCGAGGCTTAAGAGATAATATGTCACTTAAACCATCCGCTTCCTAAATACTAGGCATAGGAATTCCAAGTTATTTATATGAAAAGATGTCATTTTGAAACATTATAGTGTTTATATAAAATAAGCCATTATATTTTTGAGGGGTTTTATGTAAAATATTATAATTTAAAATCTCGAGAATATTTTGTTAAAAATATCATTTAGAATATCGAGGTGTTTTGATAAAAATATTCTTTTGGTAAATTAGGCCATTTTAGTGAAAAACCTAACTTTATGGTATTTTAGTAAAAATTAACCTTTCTAGAGTTTAGGGTATTTTTGTAAAAAATTTAATTTGAAACTTTGTTTTCTTTAAAAATAATTATCATGATAGGTACTAACTAATTTAGCAAAATATATCGTATTTTATTTTATTTTAATATATATTGTTTTATTTTCTTTTAAAACCGTATTATGTTTCCTTTCGAGACTGCGCTTTGTAAGGAGCTTTACGTTTCACTCTACTAGACCCAAGACGTGTGATAATCCGCAACATCCGTAACAAGGTTCCCCTTACGAGAGTTGTAGAGGCAAAATTGTAAGGAAAGTGTTAAAGTTAAGGGTGTTTTAGATTCAAGGATATTTTAATGTAAACCTAAACTTTAAGCAATATTAAAACAGCTATATGAGTGTACTATGATTCAAAAGTATGCATGCGTGGGGTAGGTCGTTATCTCGTGAGCTATCATTAAAAATATGGATAATAACTTCTAGAAATTCATATTAAAACATGTAGGGTGGAAATTACATGTAACTAATAGTTAAAAGCCCTTTTGAAAAGAATACTATTTGTAGAATACATATTATAGCATTATGTTTTATAAGGCGATTCATAGTAACTTTATTAGATGTGAAGTCAAGATATCACAAGTTCCAATTGGCGAGTTTTATTTCATGAAAGTTGATATGATGAATTAAGAGGCTAAAGATGCAAAAGATTTCCTCTAAGCATGGAAGTTTATTTATATAGCTTGATTCGATGTCATAGCAAGAGATGAATTCAAAGGGAACAAGAAAGAGAGGGAGGGGAGACTTACTTGTTACGCTTGGATTAAAGGTGAAGGAGAGAGGAAGAAGAATGCTCGAGACCGACGGCTTACAGAGCAAGCTCATGGAACTTGACTTCTCTTGAGAGACTTAGCTTGACTTAGCTTTACTTTGGACTTGGGAGAAAAGTTTAGAGAGGAATTATTTCTGTATAGTTTAGAGGGGAATCTAGAGAAAACTCTTGGGTATTTATAGGAGAAAAGAAGTGGGGTAGGATGAATCAAAACAATGGAGTAAAATGCATTAAAATTGATTTTTAATGGAGAAATGAAGAGTGACAGTTCTCTGTTTTAATTTAGAGGTTTTGGAATATGCAAATAAAGAGGTGGAGTTCAAGGGTCGCAAAACTACGGGCTGAGCATGGGGGGAAAATTCGGGCTGAACAAACCCATCTTTGGGCCGACCTTGTCGGTCCAAACATGGGGGATTGGGTCAGGGTTCGGGTGATGGTCTCGGATTAGTTCAACTAGTCTACAAACATATATCTTTTTCGTCACAAATTCCTAGAACCTTGTGCAATGCTCGTGGAAACTCTTGGGCTCCATATCGACAAAAAAAATAGGATGCAAGGATTCGAACACGTAGGCTATAAAACAGCAGTGTAAGGATTAACCAATGGGCTATAAGATTGTTCATGCACATATTTAATAAGAATTAAATATAGACCATTGCTTGAACAGGAATCGGGCTTAGGTAAAACAAAAGAAAGGAATCAAATGGAACTATTTTGGCTTGCGTTTGAAAGATTATAGAATATGGAAAACAGATGAAGGAATAATATATATAATAGAAAGTATAATTATGAAAAATACCCAAAAAAAGAAATACAGTAGAAAGATAATGTGAAGGTATAGAGATTTTAGGGTCGTTATATTCTACCCTCCTTAGAAAAATTTCATCCTCGAAATTTGCATAAAGAGGATGTTGTAACAGAACAAGAAAATAAGGTTAGGATAAAGTAGTTGTGTTACATCATCGCGTTCAATCAGTCGGTACTCCGGTAGATAAAAAGATGTTCAACGGGAATAGACCGCGATAGAATCTCAAACACTATCCTCTTTTGATGATAGTTGGGGGTAGCGGAAAGAGTCTGAAGTTAACGAGAATGGTTCAAGGACATAAAACAATTCGAATAGATGCAAGTGGAAAGGAGCAGATTTAATCCAAGGAATCAAAAGTCAAGAAGTTACATTCAAGGAAGTCAAAATTGAAGTTCAAGATAGATTCAAGGATTTGGATGAGATTCAAAAGAATTGAAAATGCAAGGAATGTAAAAGTTGTTGAATTTTATAATTCTTATGATACATTGCTTATGATGTCCATGCAGAACAGACCTAAATGGGCCACCAATAAAACCTGTCACGCCCTACTTCCCAAAAGACGGCAGTAGGCACGTGACGAGACCTGCGACGTATTTATTCTGAGAAAGTGCTTTCTCGAAAAAATACGCAAAGTGTATATAAGTAATATAAAACATCAAGAATTAACAAGATAATTTAAAATTTCAACAACTTTATTTACATCCAACATTTCCACATAGTTTGGATGGATACAAGATAACATAAAAGATGGTGTAATGAAAATACCTAAACAAGTGTCATACTTGAATAATAAAAAGACTGAAGAAACTAGTAGTCGGTTTAGGCTTCAAATTGAGCGTAATCCTCCTGACTCGACTCGATCTACTCAGTTCCCAGATCACCTGACGAACATTTTGAGAAAATAAGAAGACGGGATGGAATGTCGTCAGCGAAGTAATTCTCGATAAGTCTCCAAAAAATATGAATAGAAAAGTGATGAAGGATATCATGTAAATTGAATATGAATTCTAAAGTAATAGCGGTCAAATAAAGGTATCAATTAAACCTAAGTATATTTATGTTTAAGCATGGTTATTTATTCTTACGTGATTGTTTGTAGTTTGATAAAGAATGCATGTGTGTATACGAGAGTGGTGTCAAACCCCACAAACCCATGGAAAGTAGAAGTACAAGGCCCCGTCAAACCCTACGGGACAACGACATACGATATTTAAGTTGGGTGAATTTTGGTTAACTCTCGTACCACGACATACTTTCTTTACCAAACTACTCTTTATCCCCGCGTATGATAATTATAGATTACAAGTCTTGCCCAAAATTCATGAATACATAGAGAGTACATTCCAAGTTCGAGTTCAAGTATTCAAGTTCAAGTGTTCAAGCCAAGTCGTATTCATGGTTCGGGTCAAGTCAAGTCTAGGTTCAAATTCAAGTCAAGTTTAAACTCAAGTCGAATCTAAATCGTAATAGATTTAATCAAGTGATTTTAAGCATGAAGTTCAAGACATAGGACCATTATATTTACATATGTGATTCAAGTTACATGTCAAGTATAAAAATCAATTTCCATTTTGATTTTATACGAATTGATTTGTTTAAAAATAGCTAGGAAAGTGAATCACTGATTGTGTCCGGCTCCCTGAGACTCAAGAAAGAATAAGTCACTTAAACCATCTGCTTCCTAAATACTAGTCTTAGAAATTCTAAGTTATTTATATGAAAAGATCGCATTTTGAAACTTTATGGTATTTATATAAAATAAGCCATTATATTTTCGAATGGTTTTATATAAAATATTATATTTAAAATCTCGAGAATGTTTTGTTAAAAATATCATTTAGAATGTCGAGGTGTTTTGATAAAAATATTCTTTTGGTAAATTAGGTATTTTAGTGACAAACCTAACTTTATAGTATTTTAGTAAAAATTAATCTTTCTAAAGTTTAGGGTATTTTTGTAAAAACTTTAATTTGAAACCTTGTTTTCTTCTAAACTAATTATAATGATAGGTACTAACCAATTTAGCATAATATATCGTCTTTTCTTTTCTTTTAATATATATTGTTTTATTTTCTTTTAAAATTGTATTTTGTTTCCTTTCGCGAACGTGTTCCGTAAAGGGCTCTGCGTCTCACTCTGCTAGACCCAAGTCGTGCGATAATCTGCAACATCCGCAACATGGTTCCCTTTACGAGAGTTGTAGAGGTGAATTTGCAAGGAAAGGGTTAACGCTAAGGGTATTTTAACGTAAATCTAAATTTTAAGCAATATTGCAACGACTATATGAGTGTTCCATGATTCAAAAGTTTGCATGTGTGGGGTAGATCGTTACCATGTGAGCTATCATTAAAAATATGGATAACAACTTCTAGAAATTCATATTAAAACATGTAGGGTAGAAGTTACATGAAACTAATAGTTAAAACTCCCCTCGAAAAGAATATTATTTGTAGAATACATGTTATAGCTTTATATTTTATGAGGCGATTCATAGTAACTTTATTTGATGCATAGTCAAGATATCACAAGTTTCAATTGGTGAGTAAAGATGCAAAAGATTTTCTTTAAGCATGGAAATATATTTACATAACTTGATTCGATGTCATAGCAAGAGATGGATTCAAAGGGAATAAGAAAGAGAGGGAGGGGAGACTTACTTGTTACGCTTGGATTAAAAGTGAAGGAGAGAGTGTAGGGTGTTTTTGGTCATCCCATTGAGATGGAAATACGCGTTGCTTATCAGGCGTACTACAGATTCCCCCTGCATAGGGTAGACGGGGGTTTATTGATTGTGGGGATTCGAATCTCCGGCAGCCGTGGGCTAAACTGCTGTTAATTACCCCTCGCCTTTGGAGCGAGAGAACCTCCGATTAACGGGTCAAACTGGTCATGCGAACTCAATGTGCAGTGTGTCTTGAGGGTTTTTGGATATATCGGGGGTCTCGCAGTATTTACGGGGGTCTCGCAGTATTTACGGGGGTCCCCTTGCGGAGTGCGGGGCAACGCCCCGTTAGAAATTTTTTCTAATGGGTAAAGTGTTGTGGAGTGTGTATATGTATAAAAAAAAAGATGGGAAAATAGCGTCCAAAGGACGCATGGGTGTCAGCGCCTCATGTGCCCTGCATGCGGGCGATGGGCGCCGGCAGAAAAAAAGGGCTTAGCCCATATACCGGGAGTTGTACTCCCAATTGACTTTTGGAGTTAAACTCTTGAAAAAGAGGACAAAGGGGCTTAGCCCCTACACTGAGAGTTGTACTTTCAAAAAGAAAGATTTATTATTATTATTATTATTATTATTATTATATATATATATATATATATATATATATATATATATTATGGAATTAAACTCCCAAGATATTTTTGGAGATGATGAAAGGGGACTCCTTTCTTCTTCCTTGAGCCCTAGATCTTCTCTTGAGCTTTGAATCTTTCCAAAATGGAATTTTTTAAGACGGGTCTCCTTCTTCCTCCTTTTTATTGGCTGGATCTTGAAGAAAAGGAGGACGAGACTTAAAAATCTCCCCTTTTAGAAATTTGATGGGAGATTTAAGTTCCCCTTCAAGGGTTTTTTGATGAAAAACTATTTATTTTTGGGAAAGAAAGAGTTGAACTCTTGATTTAATTCAGAAAAGGGGAAGAAGGTTTAGAACCTTGAGAAAGGGGAAGGAGGCACAAACCCGAGCTTTTGAAGGGAATGGAAAAAGTTTTTTATTTCATTATCATGTTGCCTTATATAGGCTTACAAATTGATACATAGCCCATTAGGCTTTACAAAATGGCATTTTGCCCATCCCATACCTCATGTGCTCATTTCTTTTGCACATGAGCCATGGGCTTTACAAAAATTTGGCTTTATGCCCAATTTTCTTATATTTATTCATAAAAATTACATCAAAATTATTTATTACATGATTTTCATTTTGGCATGGGAGAGGCCGGCCGCAGGGCTCAACTTGGGTATGGGCCCACTTGACCTGAACTTAGGCTCGTTTATTTGGTGTTGACTTTGACTTTGACTTGGTCAACCGGGATGTAATTTTTGACCCTAACTGTCATGACCCGAAATTTGGCACGTGACGGCCCTTAAACCACGTAACGTCCACAAGCGTAACGTAATCTAAGTAAGCAAAAAACCCAGCAAATCTAAACCATCAAAAGTAGTAAGTGATAAGAACATTGTCAAAAGCTTTTGGGAATCTCAAGTAAAAAATCTTTAAAGTCCAAATTTACTTTCTTAAAAATTTCGGCAGCACCTCCTTTGTAAAAACTAGCCTCGAAAATGGGTACAATATAGAATATAAGTAAAGCATCCCCAAACGGGAGCAAATCCACGCCCAAAGACGGAAACAACCACCACAACAGATATACGACGTCGTAGCGAAGAAATGGACGATAAAAAGTGACAACAGCATAAATGACATCCAAAGTCACAAAACAATATACAATGTCGTCCTCACATCTCGTCTCTAAGTCAATACATGAAGTAGTATATGGAGAGTACTAGATACAACGAATATATAAATGAGCATCATCGGATAACCACAAACCCACCTATAGTAAAACTGCACACAGTCAGCCGTACCGGTATCCGCTGCAAAAGATGATATGATAAGAAGAAACCCTACCACTACCACTCTGAGGGACACCTGCAAAACACTGTGGCACAACGGCGGTGAGTTGCCAACTCATGAATAGTAAATAACATATGCAGGTAATCGCAGGTATGCACGTACTGCGATAATCTATCACATGCAAGCTGATAGCAATAATGGCAATATGTATATGCAACAGTCATGAAAGGCACTCTATCAGGTACTACTAAAACATGAAGCAATGCATATCAAATAAATGCTGAGTATGGGATAAAACATATCATCAATACGGAAATCCTCATCGTGGAGAAACTAGTGTCCATCAACGACACTCCAAATCCCAATACCCCAGGCACTGCATTCTCAAATCGGCCCTCATATCCTGTAAGTCTCATGGAACCTGAGTGTCCAACATCGACACCCGAAACATCATGAAAACATATGCATGCATGCATGTATGTATGTATGTGTGTGTGTGTGTGTATGTGTGTGTGTGTGTGTCCCTCAACGACACATCAAAATCATGGAACCTGTCCAATATCGACACTCGAAATATCATGAAACCTGTGTAGAGCATCGACACGTAAATCCTCATATCTCATACGCCGTCACCAGGATCGGCCCTGATGTCCGTACATAACTCCGGTCGGTATCCCCACGATAACCGCCGAGTCCAAATATTATCACCGGTAGGTACTAGCCCTCCTACCAGGCTCATCGTCTATACCACGAAAATCACCTCATGCCCCGGGGAACCATACTGGGTCCACCATGTACCCGCAGACGGTGCCTATCCGCTCCTCGAACTGGGTATCTAACACAAGTCTCAGAACCGAGAAATCTCATGGTGGACGCATCGAAATATCATATCAAGAGAAACCGGGTTTTTCAAACAATGTATAGTTTCATGAACTACCACGGTCCTCAAATCCAGAAAACATTAAGTAATGAATAAGAATACTTGCATAGATCATTATGATGATATATATTATATATATGTACATATATAACAACGTCTCATACCACTGATATATAAATATATACATATACATATATAACAGCGTCCCATACCACTAATATATATCATCAGGAGTAAAACATCCAGAAAATATCATATGAAATCCATATCTCAATGTGTAAATCCATGAAATATAATATATGCAACATAAAACAGTAATATGAGCATATAAAGGAAAAACCGCTATTTAATTGCATCAAGTTATTAAATATATCATGCGGTTCCCAATTCTCTAAAATCCAACGCAACATCATATAAGGGTGAACATGTAGCTATAGCAAGGTATATGTGTGTACATGTAAGCATGTATGCAAGATATACATGTAGCTATATCTCATATGTGTATATACCTGTCAATAATGATACAATACCCTATAAGTATATATGTAGCTATAGCAAGATATGTGTGTAAGCATGTAGGTATACATGTATGCTATATGTCATATGCACAATGGAATCAGAATTAATGTCTCAATGTCCCTAACCAATACAATATCTTATATGTATAGGTGTAAGCACGTAGGCATAACAAGGTATATGTGTATGCTATCTTCCTTATACACAATGAAAATAAGGATCATGTCTCAATGTCCCTAACCAATACTGTAGGGTTCCTAGGCATCCTAATGAGGTCTCACAAGGCATCAACCATGCCAATTTCAAAAAATCTAGGTGCCGAGAAACCCGACTACGGATTGTTGGCTAGAAATCTAGGCGAAAAGTAAACTAGTTAACACTTAACTAAAAGATACAGAAATACAACCTTTGTAGATCCGGTTCTCCACCTCCATAGCTCCGCAATGAAGTCTCCTCGCTGTCCATAACAAGTCCCGGGCTCTAGCGTCGGCTTCATCGGAGAATGGACGGGCTAGGTCATCGATGTCCATGCCGAAGATGATCTACGTCGAGGCATCGCTAAATCAAGCTTCGACTTCACCAAGTCAAGAAACTTGTGAAGAAAACACACTCTACTACTTGGCAAGAGGTAGAGGATGAAGAAATAAGAAGTGGGTAGACTTTAGAATTGGATTTCTCACTTGTTTCATCAATCCACCATTGATGAAGAAAGCTTTTCTTCTTTGAAGAAGATGAAGAAGAAGAAGCTAATTGTTATGATAAGTTGATTTAGAAAATAGAAAATAATAGAATACTTATCATAATCAACCATGGTTAAGTGTAGAGAAAAGACAATGGTTAATGGAATGGTTAGGGTTAAGGATAAGAACAAAATGGTCACTAGGTCAAAGTCTTCAAGAAGCTTCAATATGAAACAAAATTAGCCACCATTTTCTCTTTATGCCTTTTCTAATTATTTCCAAAAAGAAATGGATAAATAAATAAGTGAATAAAACAAAACCCTAACCATAATCATGTAACCATGGTTTGATCTTTACACAAACCCTAGTGAGCATGTATCATCAAACATGATACAATCGAGTGCACAAAAAGTATATCACATATACAATGTGCACATCCGAGCGAGAAAATCCATTTAAAGTGAACCAATACTAGTTAATGCAAAGTAATATACCTAATATATAATTATGCATTAAATCATTAAATCAACACTTGATTCAATGATCCGGTCATATCATATATAACCGACCAGTATCCAATGTATCGGCTTATCGAATCAACCCTTGATTCGATAACTAGGTTATATCGCATACAACCAATTGATACATTCATCGCGAGAATGAAATACGGTATCACATACACGCATTATTCTCGGTCCCGCACATATCTCATATGCGCTCCTATTTCGTTTCGCTTGAGCCAGGAAACCTCTGTGTAGGACTCTAAAGACTCGTCAATACGCCGGCAGCAGGTGATGATCATATCAAACACCCACAAGCCGCAAGCGGTCTGCTAAACGTAACGGCCACCCGGGTATTGAGCGATCTGAAGATCGACGAGCAAGCCCGCTCACACTCCAGTGAATCCAACCAGTAACACTACCGTACAGTCCGGTCTGATCGTCTGATATGTCGCATATCTCGCCTAGGGGTGGTAAACGTCAGACCCCAATAGCTCGATAAGTCGTGTTGATATGAGATCTATAACTGTTCGAGAAACTACTGGTAACACTTACCAGTAAATCTCAGCAACCCTGGCCAGGGATTTCCTGTTATAGCCAATCGAACACTGCGCAACATCAACCCCTTATACCGGGAGAGACGAATCCCCTCCTATCGCTCATTGCCTCCATGTGACTCGGGACTGTACCCAAAAACCACCGTTTTGCACGCCCTCTTGGACGTGGTAAGATGGAAATCAAAGCACAGTGGGAACCGCACAAGACTCTATGACGATCTCGGGTCAACAGACTACTCTGTACCAGTGTCACCAGAGAACTGCCATCTGACGTGAGGTATAATACCATCTGGGAGTTCTCGGTGAGTCCGTCCAGTGTACCCAGTCTCTACTGAGCACCCGTATATCATCTCTAATGTCAAACACCAATGGATATAGGATCATCCATCGCCCATCTGTATGGGTCGAGAAGGTATACGCTAGTCTACTCTGGTATATCGATGCCCCGTCTCGATACACCCACGACTAGGGACTTTGAAGGATGTACTTATGGACTACCTGTCCCCACTAGTATGATCCGCATCATAGTCCAGGTAGTCAAGTACACATTCTAAGGGCTTTACCAACATGTAACAGAGAGACAATCAGTATACACGTTAAGGTAAAGAGCAACCAGATAGCATACTATCATGTCGAGCAAGAAAGTCCTCCCTATATATGTCCAAGCATCCACTACAATATACATCCAATGTACAGTAATGGCCTCTAGGGCATACATATAACTAACAATCTCCCACTTGCACTAGGGCAATCTGTAGCAGTGGTTGTAGTATCTCATACTCAACCATCCCATAAAAGTCTCTCTCTGGGAACAGGCCTTTGTGAGTGGATCCGCTGTGTTGTCCTCTGAGTCTACTCTCCTAACCTCGATCTCCCTGGAGATCAACTATCTCCATGATCAAGTGATACTGCCTTAGAATATGTCTGGATCACTGATGGGACGGACGTTCCTTGGCATAAGCCACAACTCCATTGTCTCACAATGGTTGGAACGTAGTTCATCTCATGAACCAATATACACCCAAACATCCTCCTTGGTAGCATCTTGAGTAGCGATGTATCCAGCCTTTATCGTCTAGTATGCCACGGTATCTAGCTTGGAACTCTTCCAACATACCGTCCCTTTACTGAGGGTTAAGACAATGCCTGTGACTGACACTCAGTCATCTTTATCACCCTGGAACCCTTCCAGTGATTCTCCCCAGGATCGGTTGATACTGTCTCACTGCAACTAGTGAGAATCCTAACATCCATTTAGATCTATCTCATAGATCCAAAACCCCAGGATTTAGGAGGTATCACTTTGATCCTATGTGGAGAATTATTGTGATAAGCGGAGATTGATCGAGCGTAGCATAGGAAACTCTTTCCCTATCAAGAGTATGTCATCCACGTACCCTACGAGGATCATCACCATACTTCCTACTACCTTTTTTGTTTATACAAGGTTCATCTACCATTTTGATGATGTCAAACTCTTTGACTAATTCATCAAAACAGATGTTCCAACTCCGCGATGCCTGCTTTAATCCTATAAAGCATCTTGCACACGTTTCCGCTGTTCTCACTGTCTACGAAGCCCTCTGGCTGTGTACTTATAGACGCACTCTTCTAAAACATCATTTAGAAAAGCAGTCATGACACCCAACCACCAGATATCGTAGTCATGGTATGTAGCCGTGACAAGTAGGATCTGGATGGACTTAAGCATAGCTACTTGAAATGGTTTCATCATTATCCACACCTGGTCAATGATGCAAACTTTTAACAAGTCTAGCTTTGAAAGTCTCAACTTTTCCATCTACACCAAGTAATCTTCTCAAGATATACTTGCTCCTGATGGGGATTTAACCCTTCAGATATAGCAACCAAAGTCCATACTTTGTTGGTGTACATGGATTCCATCTCAGATCGCTAAGCATCCAGCCATTCTTACAGAGTCTTACTCCTGATGGCCAGCTCGAAGCTAGTTGGGTCATCATCTCATGATGCAATCCTCGCTCCCACTGTCATAGAGAAACCGAAGTATCTCTCAGGTGGGTGAGGAACCCTACTAGATCGGCGGAGAGGCTGAGGTTCGTTGGTAACTATTGAATTCTTTGGTTCTGTCAAATCATCAGCTGTAGTTTGTATGGCTGGAACAGTTCCAGTTCTACATAACTGACCTTGCCTCGAGCTTGTCCGGATTTTGCTTTTCAGACATAGGCCGGACAACCCCAAATCTTAACTAACTTAAGAAATGGGCTCTTCCCTTTCCATATCACATATGAAGTGGTAGGCAACTGATTTGATTTGAACCCTATTCAATAGGTATGCAGCTTCTCAAGCGCATAACACCCTAAAGGAAATAGGTAACTCAGTATTACTCATCATAGAGCACACCTTATCACATAGGGTGTAATTGCTCCACCCCGATATACCATCGTGCTATGGTGTATACGGAGGAGTAATGCTGAGAGAGAATCTCATTCTCCTTTAGAATAATCCAGGAATTCCGTGCTCAAGTATTCTCCTCCTTGATCTCATCAAAGGACATAACACTTTTACCCATATTGGTTCTTTACTTCTAACTTATATTCTGTGAATATCTCAAAAGGTTCGGACTTATGTTTCAACAGGAACGTATGTCTGAATCTTGAGAGATTATCAGAGAATGTAATGAAGTAAAAGAACCGGTCTTGGCATGTGTAGACAGGGGACCTACATACATCAACATGTATCATCCCAAGAGTTCACTAACTCTTTCTCTGTTACCAATAAACAGAGCTGTGGTCATCTTATCTTTGTGACATGACTGGCGAGTTTCACAAGATGTAAATTCAAACTGATTTAAATATGCATCTACATGTAACTTCAGCTAGTCGGGTCGCATTGATATGACCTAGTCTACAATGCCTCAAGAAGGATCCGTTCATTTCTGAACTCTTCCTCTTGTGTGTGTTCCGTATACTAAGAACTGTAGTTCGATTTAGAACATCAATGCTTTTAGATAACGTGCCTGAACCGATCAACTTTTGATATAGGAAATGTTCAAAACATTATCCAACAATACAAAATTTTATCATTTCTTTACTAATAAAGAGATAGATATGATTTTGTATATCAGGTTCGGTATCTAATAACATTCGTTCAGAATCAATGTATTTGTAATACAGGGTGACAGTGACCAACAGACTTGGCTGCAACTCTTGCCCCGTTTTCTGCCTCATGAAACTTATCACCCGATCTCAGTTCTCTACCTATCTGTAGCCCTATGTAACAGATTACATATCTGGGATCCTGATCTGGTATCACATACCCAGGACGTAGAGGATACAGAGAAACAGTTCTGTATAATGAACACACCCGAAGATGATGCATCAGCATGCACTCTCTTCGTTTGGGCGGCACGGGAAATCTGGTATTCCCCAATTTCCTGCTCTGTCTTATAACAATTATAAGTTGGAGCGGGACCAACGTTCCCCAGCTCAGTATAACAAGCGGGTTCGGTCAATAATCCGTATTATTATCTTGATTAAGGCGTGATATGGTCGCTACCTGGAGAGAGAGAGAAGAAAACACTCAGCGTGCGCTCTTGCAAGAATAGATTGGTTATTATTTTATCTAATCAGGATGGCTCCCACTGCTTTTTATCAAATCTTCCTTCAAACCCTAAAAAGAAAGACTAGCCGGGATTAATTACACACTACAAGTTCGCCAATCTTTCAGCCAGGCCAGTGTCGGTACTTTGAGGGAGGTCCCCCGTGCTTTCGCACGAACCTAATTAATGTAAACCTCGTTTTCCCAGAGGCGTAACCTCGTTAATACCTTTCTAGACACCTACTTGATCGGCTAATTGTAATGTGTAAAACTCTCCCAGGAGTAACTCTTACTCGCAGCGGGTATCGGGATCCAACTATCTCATAGAAGGTATGCAATCTCATTGCAAATTTCAACACTTGAAATTCCCGATAATGTTTTGCCCCTAGCAGCTATATGACCTTAACATAGTCAACAAATCATAAGTGCTAGTCAAGTTCAACCCGTCATTTCCCGATTGAATTAAACCCACCCGCACGACCCTTAACATAGTCAACAAAGTCGCACGACTATCCTAATCCAATCACATCATATGCTTATGCAGATAAGCACTAATTAGCTACCGCACACTACGCCTTAACATAGTCAACAAACGTAGCACGAATACTAAGTAATACTTATCTGAAATGACGGAGGGCTACGACAGGTTTTTCTGAAAACCTATTGCGTAATGAACTTGATATCGTTATAGAATCAAATGATTTTAAAATGGAGCGCTTTTGAGGCTTTTCTAGTTTTGCTAAAGGAGTCACTCCCGGTGAAGGGATCGTCGGTCCTTTCCTCGTCGAATGAGGTGCGGGATATATCGTATATATCACTGTGCAAAGCAAAAACACTTAAAAGCAATCAAAAGACAAACCGAGTGTGTAGCATCTGCCAGTTATTGCTAAAGGAGTCACTCCCGGTGAAGGGATCTCGGTCCTTTCCTTATCGAATAAAGTGCAGGATATATCATATATACCGCTGTGCAAAGCAAAAAACTGTAGCTACCTGTTTTATTTTGAAATTCGATTCTACAACATCTTAGGTTTCTTTTATTTCATTAATCTCATTAATGAAGTCCCATCATTTAAGTACCTAAACATCACAGATAAATACGACGTACACTTATGCCATCCGCATTCGTCTCGATGTCCCCTCGTGCACCGTTAGGTTAGGTAACTAACGACAGAGCGGGGCAGGGCTAGCACGGGTGTAAAACATAAGTAACGCCTATATAATATATCATATATACTATATACTGTATCCATCACAGAACATCACATGATCTCATCACAGATATCGCAGCAGAAGAATCATATGAAATATTGGATATACTAGGACGTCCGTGTTTTCAATACGAGCCAGTATAAAACACGGATTCCACGGTCGTGATGAATAGCCAAACCCACACCCCTAGACCCCTACGAGAGCGGCAAGCAACCCTACCAATTCTAGAGTTAGGAGACCCGGACCCGACTCCTCGAGTTGGTCTCCCACTGGACTCCAGAACCCGGTTACTTGTGCCCTCCTCCTTGGGTCTATCCTAGTGCGGAAAAGTAAATAATATACAAAGGGTGACAATTTCCGCAACCTGGAAGCGACCCAAATAAAAGAATATTACATACAAGTTTTTACATGAATGAAAATGAAAAACACTCATCTCACAAAAAAAACCCCGGCTATTCAAACACGACGATCCAATATAACATATCCAGCAACACATAACATCACATGTCATCAACGTAAGTAAATATGTGCATCCCAATTGTCGTTGGCATATAGCAACGAAACCGGCGATATCACATATTACACTTACGGTCACAGAAAAGAAAGTGTAAAACTACAACAGTTGGAATCCGCAATCACCTCAGACATCGCATGCCTGACCAAATGAATTCTTTAGACATCGCATGCCTAACAATTATAAACCCCGCATTTTAGTCTCAAAATCGAAAACACTTTTCAATATCAAGTCGGGCAATTCAACAAGATTCCCGACATCCTGATCGAATGCTCGTCGCAAACTTTAGTAGGCGGCTGCACCCCCGATACCGTCGACGAAGTGCACCAAGGCGGAACACCGCTACCGCGAGCATCCGAACGGATGCTTTCGGCGACGGGGTTCTCCTACAGTCACTTGGTCGGGGCAATGGGGTGAGGCTGTCTATTAAGTTTACCCGGCGAGTATCCGCGTACGCTACGTGATTGCGACGGACTTTTGATCACATCAAAATTCCGTGGCAACCGATCAAGTGAGACTAAAGTGCTATGTTTATAACATTCATTCAGTTATCTCATAACTACTTGTGAATTCCAATTATTGTATCCCATTCCGGATAAATAGAAAATGATAAACTTTCCGATCGAACAGTCAAACACCCAAGTTTTCCCGATACAGATCAACGCATGAAATAAGTCTAACAACATTCAGTTCGTGCCTCAGTACCAACGGTCCAGCCGTAGAAGGGTCAAGCCAACGCCTCACATGTGGCATGCCGTACTGCCCCAAACCCAAGGGTTCAAAGGGCAGTTCAAGACGGTCACATAATCGAGTTAAGGTTTGTTGTCTTCTAGAGGGACCATCGCGTTACTTGCACTACTTAGAACGTCGTTAAACTACGGAAAAATCCAACACTTGGAAATTTCCCGACAGGGGAAAAATTGGGTATTTATATCCGGTCGAACTTTTTAACATATTCTAAAATTTATCCGGAAAGCCACATAGACAAAATCTGATACTCCGATCGAAACACCGAATCCCTAAAACAACCCCTGAAAATTCAACTCTTGAATAAAAATTAAAAATTCCCAGAAAATCCAGCATTATCAATTAGGAGTTACTGTGTAAAAGATATTAAATAAGGTATCCGTACGGCTGCGGAACCGCCGCACGAGCCATGCTCGTGCCGCGGATCCGCGGCAGTTCAATGGAATTAGGAAGTCGAATTTCACAGGAACTCTTAAAATCACCTGCTGAATTTTCTGCATATTTTTAATGTTGAAAAATCCACTGTTTTCAAAAAAGGACAGAGAGCAAGTTTGGTTTGGGGTTTCGGGTTCGTTCGGACTTCAAATTCCGTCTAGACTTCGCCTAAGGCTCTAGCTAGGCTCTGATACCACTGTAGGGTTCCTAGGCATCCTAATGAGGTCTCACAAGGCATCAACCATGCCAATTTCAAAAAAATCTAGCTGCCGAGAAACCCGACTACGGATCGTTGGCTAGAAATCTAGGCGAAAAGTAAACTAGTTAACACTTAACTAAAAGATACGGAAATACAACCTTTGTAGATCCGGTTCTCCACCTCCATAGCTCCGCAATGAAGTCTCCTCGCTGTCCATAACAAGTCCCGGGCTCTAGCGTCGGCTTCATCGGAGAATGGACGGGCTAGGTCATCGATGTCCATGCCGAAGATGATCTACGTCGAGGCATCGCTAAATCAAGCTCCGACTTCACCAAGTCAAAAAACTTGTGAAGAAAACACACTCTACTACTTGGCAAGAGGTAGAGGATGAAGAAATAGGAAGTGGGTAGACTTTAGAATTGGATTTCTCACTTGTTTCATCAATCCACCATTGATGAAGAAAGCTTTTCTTCTTTGAAGAAGATGAAGAAGAAGAAGCTAATTGTTATGATAAGTTGATTTAGAAAATAGAAAATAATAGAATACTTATCATAATCAACCATGGTTAAGTGTAGAGAAAAGACCATGGTTAATGGAATGGTTAGGGTTAAGGATAAGAACAAAATGGTCACTAGGTCAAAGTCTTCAAGAAGCTTCAATATGAAACAAAATTAGCCACCATTTTCTCTTAATGCCTTTTCTAATTATTTCCAAAAAGAAATGGATAAATAAATAAGTGAATAAAACAAAACCCTAACCATAATCATGTAACCATGGTTTGATCTTTACACAAACCCTAGTGAGCATGTATCATCAAACATGATACAATCAAGTGCACAAAAAGTATATCACATATACAATGTGCACATCCGAGCGAGAAAATCCATTTAAAGTGAACCAATACTAGTTAATGCAAAGTAATATACCTAATATATAATTATGCATTAAATCATTAAATCAACACTTGATTCAATGATCCGGTCATATCATATATAACCGACCAGTATCCAATGTATCGGCTTATCGAATCAACCCTTGATTCGATAACTAGGTTATATCGCATACAACCAATTGATACATTCATCGCGAGAATGAAATACGGTATCACATACACGCATTATTCTCGGTCCCGCACATATCTCATATGCGCTCCTATTTCATTTCGCTTGAGCCAGGAAACCTCTGTGTAGGACTCTAAAGACTCGTCAATACGCCGGCAGCAGGTGATGATCATATCAAACACCCACAAGCCGCAAGCGGTCTGCTAAACGTAACGGCCACCCGGGTATTGAGCGATCTGAAGATCGACGAGCAAGCCCGCTCACACTCCAGTGAATCCAACCAGTAACACTACCGTACAGTCCGGTCTGATCGTCTGATATGTCGCATATCTCGCCTAGGGGTGGTAAACGTCAGACCCCAATAGCTCGATAAGTCGTGTTGATATGAGGTCTATAACTGTTCGAGAAACTACTGGTAACACTTACCAGTAAATCTCAGCAACCCTGGCCAGGGATTTCCTGTTATAGCCAATCGAACACTGCGCAACATCAACCCCCTATACCGGGAGAGACGAATCCCCTCCTATCGCTCATTGCCTCCATGTGACTCGGGACTGTACCCAAAAACCACCGTTTTGCACGCCCTCTTGGACGTGGTAAGATGGAAATCAAAGCACAGTGGGAACCACACAAGACTCTATGACGATCTCGGGTTAACAGACTACTCTGTACCAGTGTCACCAGAGAACTGCCATCTGACGTGAGGTATAATACCATCTGGGAGTTCTCGGCGAGTCCGTCCAGTGTACCCAGTCTCTACTGAGCACCCGTATATCATCTCTAATGTCAAACACCAATGGATATGGGATCATCCATCGCCCATCTGTATGGGTCGAGAAGGTATACGCTAGTCTACTCTGGTATATCGATGCCCCGTCTCGATACACCCACGACTAGGGACTTTGAAGGATGTACTTATGGACTACCTGTCCCCACTAGTATGATCCGCATCATAGTCCAGGTAGTCAAGTACACATCCTAAGGGCTTTACCAACATGTAACAGAGAGACAATCAGTATACACGTTAAGGTAAAGAGCAACCAGATAGCATACTATCATGTCGAGCAAGAAAGTCCTCCCTATATATGTCCAAGCATCCACTACAATATACATCCAATGTACAGTAATGGCCTCTAGGGCATACATATAACTAACAATCTCCCACTTGCACTAGGGCAATCTGTAGCAGTGGTTGTAGTATCTCATACTCAACCATCCCATAAAAGTCTCTCTCTGGGAACAGGCCTTTGTGAGTGGATCCGCTGTGTTGTCCTCTGAGTCTACTCTCCTAACCTCGATCTCCCTGGAGATCAACTATCTCCATGATCAAGTGATACTGCCTTAGAATATGTCTGGATCACTGATGGGACGGACGTTCCTTGGCATAAGCCACAACTCCATTGTCTCACAATGGTTGGAACGTAGTTCATCTCATGAACCAATATACACCCAAACATCCTCCTTGGTAGCATCTTGAGTAGCGATGTATCCAGCCTTTATCGTCTAGTATGCCACGGTATCTAGCTTGGAACTCTTCCAACATACCGTCCCTTTACTGAGGGTTAAGACAATGCCTGTGACTGACACTCAGTCGTCTTTATCACCCTGGAACCCTTCCAGTGATTCTTCCCAGGATCGGTTGATACTGTCTCACTGCAACTAGTGAGAATCCTAACATCCATTTAGATCTATCTCATAGATCCAAAACCCCAGGATTTAGGAGGTATCACTTTGATCCTATGTGGAGAATCATTGTGATAAGCGGAGATTGATCGAGCGTAGCATAGGAAACTCTTTCCCTATCAAGAGTATGTCATCCACGTACCCTACGAGGATCATCACCATACTCCCTACTACCTTTTTTTTTTATACAAGGTTCAGTATAAAGAAAAGAAACCCCCTTCCTGGTCAGTCCGGTCAACGGTGCAGCGATACTCGAGAAATCCTGCACGAAACTGCGGTAAAAATCGGCTAAGCCTAAAAGCTGCGGACCTCTGTCACTGATACTGGTTTGGGCCAAAGATGTACGGCCTCGATCTTTCTCGGGTCCATACAAATACCGTCTCCCGTAACCACATGACCTAGGAAGTCAACACTATCAAGCCTGAAGGAACACTCTGAGAGTTTAGTAAACAGCCGGTACTCTCTCAACGTCTGCAAAGAAATCCTCAAATGCTGCTCATGTTCCTCTCGACTCTTAGAATAGACCAGAATATCATCAATAACACAACAATAAACTGGTCGAGGAACGGCCTGAAAAATCTGGTTCATCACATCCATGAATGCTGCTAGGGCATTGGTGAGTCCAACGACACCACCAAAAACTCATAATGCCCATAGCGTGCACAAAAAGCGGTCTTCGGAATGTCATCATTCTGAACCCGCAACTGATGATGACCTGATCACAAAACAAACTTAGAAAAATGTCCCGCATCCTGGAGCTGATCAAACAAATCGTCAATGCGAGGTAAAGAATACCTATTCCGCACCGTAACTCGGTTCAATTGACGATCAATCAATACACAATCTCAAACTGTCGTCCTTCTTCTTGACGAACAGAATATGAGCTCTCCAAACCGAAACACTTGGACGTACAAGTCCCCCAACAAGCAACTCTGCAGCTGATCCTTAAGCTCCGCCGGCTCATCTGGAATAACGTCGGAAAACTCTCGCATAATAGGAATCCGGTCCAACGAATCTACTGTAGCTCCGGTATCACGAATGAAAGCCAAGAATCCTCGACATCCTCTTCTCAAAAGCCGACTAGCGAAAAAGGCTGAAATCAAGCTGTGAGGAGCGGCACCACGGTCCCCCTGCACAACAAGAACTGACTCGCCGGGAAAACAAAACATGACCGTTTTCTCGCGGCAATCCATAGACGCATAGCACGTAGCTAACCAGTCCGTGCCCAGGAGAACGTCAAAGTCCAACATATCTAGAAGGATCAAATCGATGGACGAATATCTATCTCCTATCCGATTGGCACACGACCGAAATACGTGTTGCACAACAAAAGAATCGCTAGCAGGAGTAAACACAACAAACGACTGATCTAGCATACACGACTCTCAGCCCAACCACGGCACGAACTGTGTAGAAATAAACGAGTGCATAGATCCCGAATTAAACAAACATGCGCATCAAAAGATCATACGAAAAAGAATACTGAAACCACTATATTGGACGCCTGTGCGTTCCGATGAGTCGAAACAAAAGCTCGTGCCTATCCTCTACTTGCAACAGGTTATACTCTTCCTCCGCCATACTGTACGCTCTGAACAAACTCTCCATGACCACGACCTCTCTGAACATAAGTCTGACGTGGATCAACAACAGGCGCAAAAGGCGACTCTCCCTGAGGTGAAGGTGATAAGGTATTATATGGTACTGCTGCCCTCCTCTGACATACCAAGGTACAATTTCTGACGAGGTGATGGAAACTCCCGCACCGGAAATATCCATACGATGGTTGCTGACCCTCCTGGGGATAAGAGCTAAACAAATGTTCTTGTACCAACCCTCTGCTACTCCCACGGTGTAAAAGAAATCTGTCGCAGCGACTAAGCATCTGTCTCTGGGTTGATACACCTGTACGAGCCCTCCTCGGTTTCGGAACTTCCAAAGTCTTGGGAAGACGCTCCTCATCTAATAGGGCCGCGTCCACTGCTGCTGTATACGTGATATAATACTGTGTACTGATAGCAAAGAATAACTGGGTAACAGGGGTGACAACCTCCTGTCGCTGCGCTCGACTGGCCTCAACTAACGATCCCATCATCTGGCCCAAGTCCTGCATCTCTACCTCAAGCCTAGCGATACGATCTATCGAAGGTGGATCAATCTGCTCCTGTACAGCGAGCGTACCGTCCTGATCAGTTCTCGTCCCAAACGAGTCAACTCTGACCTCGGCTCTTGCTGCCTCTCTCTGAGCCCTCATAGTCTTCGGCGGTATAATGGCTATAAATAGAAATAGGATTCGATAAGAACACGGAAATCGAATCACAAGGATATGTATAATCATGAAAGAAATTTCAAGCAATTAGTACTTAGGTCACTTAGGCGGAGTACCGTGTCGTAAGTATGCCGCGGACATACGCACGCTACGTCACTCTGCTTAAACTACCTACTCCATCATAATAAGGTCATCCTACACTCCGAAAGGTAAAATCTAGCGCTCTGATACCAACTTTGTCATGATCCAAAATTTGGCACGTGACGGCCCTTAAACCATGTAACGTCCACAAGCGTAACGCAATCTAGGTAATCCGAAAACCCAGCAAATCTAAACCATCAAAAGTAGTAAATGTTAAGAACATTGTCAAAAGCTTTTGGGAATTTCAAGTAAAACTTCTTTAAAGTCCAAATTTACTTTCTTAAAAATTTCGGCAGCACCTCCTTTGTAAAAACTAGCCCCGAAAGCGGGTACAACATAGAATATAAGTAAAGCATCCCCAAAAGGGAGCAAATCCACGCTCAAAGGCGGAAACAACCACCACAACAGATATACGATGCCGTAGCGAAGAAATAGACGATAAAAAGTGACAACAGCACAAAAGACATCCAAAGTCACAAAACAATATACAATATCGTCCTCACATCTCGTCTCTAAGTTAATACATGAAGTAGTAGATGGAGAGTACTAGATACAACCAATATACAAATGAGCATCATCGGATAACCGCAAAACCCACCTATAGTAAAACTGCACACAGTCAGCTGTAGCGGTATCCGCTGCAAAAGATGATACGATAAGAAGAAACCCTGCCGCTACCACTCTGAGGGACACCTGCAAAACACTATGGCACAACGGGGGTGAGTTACCAACTCGTGAATAGTAAATAACATATGCAGGTAATCGCAGGTATGCACGTACTGCGATAATCTATCACATGCAAGCTGATAGCAATAATGACAATATGTGTATGCAACAGTCATGAAAGGTACTCTATCAGGTACTACTAAAACATGAAGCAATGCGTATCAAATAAATGCTGAGTATGGGATAAAACATATCATCAATACGGAAATCCTCATCGTAGAAAAACTAGTGTCCATCAACGACACTCCAAATCCCAATATCTCAGGCACCGCATCCTCAAATCGGCCCTCATATCCTGTAAGTCCCATGGAACCTGAGTGTCTAACATCGACACCCGAAATATCATGAAAACATATGCATGTATGTGTATATATATATGTGTATGTCTCTCAACGACACATCAAAATTATGGAACCTGAGTGTCCAACATCGACACTCGAAACATCATAAAACCCGTGTCCAGTATCGACACGTAAATTCTCATATCTCAGGCGCTGTCACCAGGAATGGCCTTGAAGTCCGTACATAACTCCGGTCGGTATCCTCACGATAACCGCCGAGTCCAAATACTATCACCGGTAGGTACTAGCCCTCCTGCAAGGCTCATCGTCTATACCACGAAAATCACCTCTTGCCCCGGGGAACCATACCGAGTCCACCATATACCCGCAGACGGTGCCTATTTGCTCCTTGAATTGGGTATCTAACACAAGTCTCAGAACCGAGAAATCTCATGGTGGACGTATCGAAATATCATATCAAGAGAAACCGGGTTTTTCAAACAATGCAGAGTTTCATGAACTACCACGGTCCTCAAATCCATAAAATATCAAGTAATGAATAAGAATACTTGCATAGATCATTATGATGATATATATTATATATATGTACATATATAACAGCGTTTCATACCACTGATATATATATATATATATATATATATATATATATATATATATATATACACACACACACATACATATATAACATCGTCCATACCACTGATATATATCATCAGGAGTAAAACATCCAGAAAATATCATATGAAATCCATATCTCAATGCGTAAATCCATGAAATATAATATATGCAACATAAAACAGTAATATGAGCATATAAAGGAAAAACCGCTATTTAATTGCATCAAGTTATTAAATATATCATGCGGTTCCCAATTCTCCAAAATCCAACGCAATATCATATAAAGGTGAACATGTAGCTATAGCAAGGTATATGTGTGTACATGTAAGTATGTATGCAAGATATATATGTAGCTATATCTCATATGTGTATATACCTGTCAATAATGATACAATACCCTATAGGTATATGTGTAGCTATAGCAAGATATGTGTGTAAGCATGTAGGTATACATGTATGCTATATGTCATATGCACAATGGAATCAGAATCAATGTCTCAATGTCTCTAACCAATACAATATCTCATATGTATAGGTGTAAACACGTAGGCATAACAAGGTATATGTGTATGCTATCTTTCTTATACACAATGGAAATAAGGATCATATCTCAATGTTCCTAACCAATATAATATCACATATGTATATGGGTTGTGCATGTCATGGCAATTATCGACGGTGTGTGTGTAACATACAATTAGTGTTCGTGTAGCATGAACCGTCAATAATGGTGTTGTGTCTCATTAATAATATGTCCATATGTAATAGGAAATGAGATATGTAACAATGGTACACATGCAAAATCAATGTCCATATACTTATAACTAATAATCATGTCATATAATCTAGCCCAGACGCATAACTCCATGCGGGCGATTCCTCTGTAGATGTTAAATCTACTCACCGATGACCTCGAGCTAAGTAAATCCGACCACCTGCTTCCATTTCTTCACAGCGTCCGAAGTCTCTGCTCGCGATCCTAAATTTTACAAACACAACACATAAGACTAAATATTTTGCGCCGACACAAAGACAACGAAACGTAAGGATAACGCCCACAAGATAAACACACTGTGCACTTAGTGCACAAAACGCGTACAATATCGGCACAACCCTAACTAGGAACACAAAACGACATAACCACCAAGCCTAGACCCTGATCGTACCGATCGTGCAATCACAACACATTTTATATTGTGGAAGATAAAATAAATCACATCACAACGTCAATAGAAACCCACACCTAATTTATCCGAAAACCTAGTAAGCACTTTTAATCACTTTAGCTCAAGTCTAGAAATTTAAACAATTCTAGTGATCAAAATCAACACATAGTAGCTTAACTAAGTCACCCAAAACTTTACTATAATTTTAATCTTACCCATAAAAGATTTAGTAAAAGTTTAGTTTGCACTTAAGCTTAATTAGACAATTAGGAAAATAACAAATAATATTCTCACAACAAGGTTAAGTTTTCCAAGTCTACACTTCTCCATTAACCATTTCAACCAATCAAAACCCTAACTTGATCTTCATAATCTTTTCTTGAATTTCTAAACATGCAAATTAAAGCCATACTTAAACATCTAATAAGCTAGCTTAAGGTATTTAAACAACAACTAAAGTTTAGGGTTAGAATTTTATACCTCCACTTGAATCACAAACATGCAACAAGATCATCAAAATAGCCTCCAAAATGCTAACTTTCATGAAGATCCATGCAAGATTTAGGCTAAAGAATAAAGGGTATGGATTTGTATTTGAGTTTGTGGGATTATTTGATAATTTTTTATGATTTATTTGAGTTTGAAGAAGTGCAAATGGGGTGAGAAGAGAGAGAGGGCAGCAAGGGGGAGGGGTCGGCTAAGGTAGGAAAAGATGAAGGTTAAGGAAATTGTGTGGAAATTTCCAGATAAGTTCATAATTAATGCTCAATTAATACCTTTCCCATCCATGCCACCTCATAATCATTCTTTTAAAATTTTCCTTTAATTCACACAAATATCTAGATATTTTGGAGAGAAGGTTTAATGCTTAATCTTGTGATTAAGTTTGCATAGATTCACTTTAGCATAATTAACCCAATCAAAATTGTAATTACCACTAATTAAGTGCATAAATAAAAACTTATAATAATATTTTAATTAAAGAAAAATATTAAAGTGAACTAAAATTTTCAAGTGACAACTAAAAACCGCAAACTAGCAATTTCCTAGTTAAACTAGGTGCAGTTAAGTCAATACTGAAAAATGATCACTTCTAGGTTTTTACGGAAAACACAACTTATTTTACCTATTAACGGAAAATTCACCTAAACAATTTCTAAAACGTTACACTAACAAAGTGCCCTCGTCAATAAATGCACACCGCGTATATGAGTTTTGTGCATGAAATTGATGGATCTTGGAGTTGGACTTCGAGGTGGAGCTTCATTCCAGGGGCTGTTTCCTCATAAAATACAAGGAAAAACCCCAATGGGGCATCACATGCGCACACGTGATCGGGGGTCACGTGCCGACACGTGATAGCATCCTGAGGGCTCTGAAATGATAAGAATTGAATTCTAATCAAATAGGGTCATGTGCCTACACGTGATGGGCCTTTAAACCCACTGAAAAGAATTAAAGGTATAATAAAACAACAGGAAAATAACCCAATGGGGCATCACGTGCCAACCCGTGACCAAGGGTCATGTGCTGACACATGATAATTCCTGAGTTCTTTAAAACAACATAATTAAATTCGGGTTAAATGGTCAATCAGTGGGGTCACGTGCTAACACGTGATAGGCTCTTAAACTTTCTGAACTAATAGAATTAAATTCTAATTAAGGGAAATCAAAAACCCTAGTTGGAAAAATATTTTCCTAGAATCTTTCCAAACAAAAAGATTGCGCTCTGTAAAGCGGAGCACCGTTGGATTAAAAATCCAATGGTGATTAAAAACCATCAATTTATAGAAAGATTCTATACAAGGAAAGATTTTTCTAAAATTTGCCAGGAATAACAGACAAAATATCTTTTGGATTAAAAATCCAATGGTGAATAAAATTCACTGAATGATCTAAAAGATCATGTTGGTTACAAAATCAATGAAAATCTTTCAATGAAAAATTGACTAAACAAACTGATTTTTTTTCTTTCTCCTATAAATAGAAGCCAAGAAAAGAAGAGGAAAAAAATGAGAGATACAACAACAGAGAGAAAAAAAGAAGAGAATTTAATTCTCCAGAGAGAAAAGAAGATTTCCTCAGAAGAGAAAGAAACCCTAGGTGAGAAAGGGAAAGAGATCATAAGCTCCACAAAACAAAAAGAGAATTTAATTCTCAAACTAAGAGTTTAACTCTTCTGAATAAGAACTTAGTTTTCCTTTGGTTGAAGGTCTGCAGAAGCAGATCTCCCCACAAGTTGAGAATTTAATTCTCATCGGGGAGATTTTGCCATGCAGATCTAAAACCTAAGAGAAGACCTAAGTTCAGAGAATTATGTTCTCCCACAAACTACTTAGGAATTTAATTCCTCCAAAAGAGACAGGGTTTAACCCTTAAAACAAGAACTTAGTTCTTCTTCATGGTTGAAGATCTGCAGAAGCAGATCTCTCCATAAGTTGAGAATTTAATTCTCATCAGGAAGATTCTGCCATACAGATCCAAAACCTAGAGGGAGAGTTGGGTTTAAAGAATTTAATTCTTCCATATACATAGGAATTTAATTCCTCTAAATAAAATTAGGGTTTAACCCTACAAAAGAATTTAATTCTTAAACAAGGGACTTAAAACTCTCCATGCACGTAAAGAAGTCAGTATCCAACCCAATCACGTGGCAACACGTGACCCTCCCTTGAATGACCAGAAAAGAATAAATGAGATCGGGTCACGTGCTCCCACGTGACCCTTGAACAAACTTCTCAAAATAAAGGCAGAACAGACTTTGGGTGCCCTCACGTGTCCCCACGTGACCCCTGACAAACACCTCTTTAAAAAAGAGAAGATGGAAAGAACTGAAGGATTAAAATCCAATGTATGAGCGCCCTCACGTGTCCCCGAGCAAATCCCTTTAATATCCAGTGCATGGATACCCATCACGTGCCCACACGTGATGACCGTGAAGACTTAAGTGTTTAACACTTATTTGAATATTCTGAGAATAAAATAAAGAAGCTTAGCCCAATCCTAGGGCGCCTCACGTGACCCCACGTGAGCGCTTCACTTTTAGTGTTTAATACTATTTAAAGCATTTCATCCCTAGTGTTTAACACGATGCATCACGTGGGAACACGTGACCGCCAGATATGTGCTAGTGTTTAGCACTATATGCAAAATAGTCTTCCTAAATCGGCTAAGTCTTCCAAAGGCAAAACTCCCCCTTGACGGAACCTCAAATACATCCTTACCTTCCAAGATTGATCATCTTATATAGCATATGAGTGCTCAGCACTCAATAAGAGATAAAAATATGGTCAGAACCCAAACCCATGCTTAGCATTGCTAAATAATGGGGAGCTGAGCCCAGACAAATCTTCAACAGTCCCAACAAAGGTCCAGCATTTTAAACCTAATTGGACTTAGCCCAAGTTGGCCATAAGTGCTCAATTCAGATTTAACTGAGCCCACGTGCTCATAATCTAATTAATTGATCTTAGTCCCAAATTGGACTACATATTTCGCAATCAACATTGGTTCAAGGGTACATCTCTTCACTCCTTTGATATTTGTCGTTGTAATCCTTCAACGTCTTCAGAGAGGTGACGGGTCCCGATAACCAATCATTCCATGGACTGTGGGGTCCTTAAACTCATGGACTATGACGTCCTTAAACTTTATAGACTATGACGTCTTTAAACTACGGACTGTTTGGTCCTTAAGCCCATGGACTATGATGTCCTTAACTTTTACAGACTAAGATGTCTTTAAACTGGACCGAGATGTCCTTAAACTAACATTGGACCGTAATTTCCTCAAACTAACAATGGACCGCAATGTCCCTAAACTAAACAATAGAGCCCAAATGCTCTTTTGTCGGATCTAAACGATCCCGTTAAGTTGATCTTAGTCTGAAATCAGACTAACGTATCCTTAACAAACGTTTAAGTTGATCTTAGTTTCAAATGAGACTAATGTATCCTTAAACCCAACCCCCAAACCCAAATCTAAGAAGATACAGATTTGGACTAATCCACGCCCTACGGACGACAACATAAATTAGTCTTCGTATACAATCCACGGGCAACCAAAAACAAAATAAACACACACGACATGAAGTGACCTTCTGGAGAAAGAGAAAGTGGTTACCGTGATACGGTAGTGTAATTAACTGCAGGGGCTTACATCTGCAGGGAAGAGCGTCCCCACAATCAAAACCCCCTCAAATGAGGGCGAATCTGACGAAGTCTGCTATATCGGCCGCATCCATTTAAACCTTCGATATATGGTGTCATAAATCAACTTGGCATCTTCGGAGAGGTGAACGGATAGCACCAAATAACATCTGCCCTCAAATTCAGGCAAGAAAAACCTACGCGGTCTCGTCTCTGTTTTTCGGCGGAGAACAGATTCTGGCACGCCCGGTAGGACCTTTTCCTCTTTCCACTCCACACTTCGTGTGTCGTGTTCGCGAATGAATCGCGGTTTGATATAGTTGCCCTTGGGTTCGAGGTAGTATGATTTGGTATCTTACTCCGTGCAGAAAATAGTAGATCAATGGCTTCCAACTGCAACAATTGCAACAAATCCCGCTCTGTCCTCGCAAGAGGAGTGACTTATGGGCCTCAAGCGGCATCCCTGTTCAAGATGCCTGTGGAACAGGTAACTCAGGCCACCATTGGGCTATTCTTCGGGACCATGCTCCCACCGATGAGCTCCAATACCCCTGTACCATTGCAAGAAGCTCAGATGAAGTCAGTCTTTGATCGGCTTACCACTACCGTGACCCCTCTTAACGGGTCGCCCAAACCAAGCGCCTCAGTTTTCAGCAGACTGGGCCAAAGCTCCAACGGGCCCATAAAGAAGCCCGCAATACCATAAGGCATTATCCCGAAGCGGATAGCTATTCCTACTCCTGAAGTCACCAAGTCGGCTTCTCCGACTAAGAGATCGGTCTTCACAAGACTGGCCGTTTCAGCGCCCACTCCGGGTGAAGTAACCAAGGTCGTTTCCCCTGCATGAAAAGCGGCCTTTTCAAGATTGGCCGTTCCCTCTCAATGAGCATCTGTCTTTAACAGGCTGGCGCCAACAGCAGACTCTCTCAGAACTGAAGGCATGGAAAAGCTGATCTAACAGCGGAGGTGATCCTGGTCGCACGACATGCTCGACGTTGCCACTGGCGCCGAGTGAGGAAAGCTGGGGGCAATTCCCCTTCTGTACTGACTCCACCAGCTCCAATGGTGGAAGTTGATGCCGCTGTTCCAACTGGGAACAGTTTTGAACCACTCAGGAGGGTTCGCAAGAACTCTCCGACTGCTGTGCTGAAAGGGTCTCCTCCACCTGTGGAGAATGCCACAAAGGCGAAGCTGGAGCAGCCTCCTCAACGGCTGTCTTCTAAAATTTACAAAGTCTGGCGTCAAGTCTAAGACTCGGTGATTGATCAAGATTACTCTCGCCGACAAAAAAAGGTGAAAGTTCAGCGAGAAGATGACCATCTTGTCAAGCCACAGAAGGCGACAGCTACTTGGGTGCCCACTGCAATGGCCCCCTCAACTTCGACCTCCCACAAGAGGAGAAGGCCAGGGAAAATCCCTGCGTCTGCGACAAATCGCAAGACCACTGAACCCAAACGTCCTAAGGCTGGAGGCATGATGGTACACACCATCTATATGGCATCCGAAAAAGAGGATAGCCGTATCTCCACAGGTCATCGACCGCTTACGCGATTAGTGACTAAGGCTCAGGAGCAACAACAACAAAAGCTCCAAGAGATGTTAACAGCTATGGCCGCACTTACGGGACCGAAAGCAAGCCCGAAGACATCCTCGGAGCAGCGCCGTGAGTAGGAAACTGATGCCGAATTCCTTCGGGGAATGCTTGAAAAGAATGACAAAGAGGCCGCGGAACAAGCGGCCAACATAAAACAAATGGCCCTTCTATTCCAAGATATGGTGGGCTTGATGATCCAGCCGGATCCTCCAGCTGAAGACCCTCCGATTATCCTTGAAGATGATAGGGGAGAGACATCAAACCCTCTTCCGGCTTGTTCAGCTAAAGAGGAGACCATTTCTAAAGCCGTCCTGGATGAATATATCGCTCAACAAATACGATCTCATCAGGCGAATGAAGCAGCTGGGCAAATTGTTAAAACTGGACGACCCTATCCGGATTGGTACGACCAAATAAAGTACCCGCCGGGATACACAATCCCTAAATTCCACGTATATAAGGGGACGGGAAATCCACACCAGCACGTCGCTCAATTTAGGGCTCTCTGTGGCAACACTGGAGGTGACGATAAGTTACTGCTTCGCCAATTCGTTGGCAGCTTGTCGGAGACAGCATTCGAGTGGTATTCCAAACTCCTAAATGACTCTATCAAGACATTTGCAGAGATGGAGTTGCTATTCATCCAGCGTTTCACGAGAGCTAGTGAGCGCACCCCAATTACAGCGCTGATCAATGCCAAGGTGAAGCGTGGAGAGACATGGGTGCAGTATGAAATACGGTGGCGGAATTTATGGTCGAAGTGCGAGCAGCGCATCGAAGAAGCGCTTGCGGTAGGCATGTTCATGGGTACTCTTGATCTGCAGGCGACCATTTAGCAATTCATGATGTTCTTCAAGCCAACTACTTTCTAGGCCTTGATTGACAAGCTAGCCCAAATGGATCAGATGGTTCATAGACCATCTCCTTCGAAGCTAGAATCTCGAAATGAAAAAGGGAAAGGGAAAGCAACCTTCGTCGCCAATACTCAACAACAGCCGAGCAACTTAAAACCGGTCGTTCGCCAAAACAACGTGCGTCCACGCCCATCCCTCGAGGAGAGACTGGGACGTCCTTACTTGTTTCCCCGGGATAAAACGAGGAGACTGTTCGAGCTGGCAGTGCGCAACAGACTCATCAATCTGCCGGATCCAAAACGTCCGTTACAGCCAGGCAATGTCAACAATCCTAATTACTGCCCTTACCACCAAGCAGTAAGCCATCCAATCGAAGATTGCTTCATCTTCAAAGGCTGAATTGAGGACCAATACCAACTGGGCATATTCGCGCTGTCTGAAAACTGGAAGATGAACTCGCCACAACCACATGATCCGAAAAAGATAGACATACCGGGGGCATCGTGCTCATTCATAGAGAAAGCCCCATGGACCGAAAAGTCCGTAAACTAGAAATTCGCCTCAAATATGGCAACGATGGACCGAAACGTCCCTAAACTAACGATGGACCACTATGTCCTAAAAATGGCTGTCGATTGAGATGTCTATAAACTACTACTGACCGCAGCATCCCAAGGCCGACACAAAAAAAAGGGTACGTCCATAAGTAAAATGGGCACGGATGAAAACCCGAAAGGGCTCCGTAAGTAAAAACAGCAGGGCTACCGGCGAGTTTTGTGAAAACCCGAAAGGGCACAATCTCGTTAAAAGACACTTGCAAGATCCTCTCGACCCTGCAAGGAGAAACCACCTGCGTGATATCCTTATGACTCACAAGGGAGAAACACACTTAGGGATCCTGATGATTCCTAAGGAGAAAACACACTTACGAGATCCTCACGACTCGTAAGGAGAATTCCCCTATGAGACCCTCACGGCTCATAGAATTCAAAAGCCTTAAGCTACAGGGATCTGAACCTGTTCTTAAGCCATCACAACCTCCAATGCTGCCCTACAAGCGGTTCAATATTGACCCTTGTATACAATCCACGGGCGCGAATAAACATTTCCCTAACAAAGTCCCACCCGTGACTAGGGATATGTTTACACAGTGGACGGCCCTTGTAAGTTCTCTCGACTTATAAGGAGAAAACACTCTTGTAAGATCCTTATGACTTATAAGAGAACACACACTTAGGAATCCTTACGATTCCTAAGGAGAAAACACACTTACAAGATCCTCACGACTCGCAGGGAGAAATACCTTCATGAGACCCTTACGGCTCATGAAGTTAAAAGCCTTAGTTGACAGGATCCTAACCCTGTTAGCTAAACCACCTTTGTTCGACATCGACAGAGGTAAATGATGATTCTCTCCTGGCAATATTCCAGTTGTAGCGATGCTGATGCCTCAATTGGTATCAAATCCCAAACTCGCAGCGAAAAGCCAGTGATCCACAAATGCATATGAAATAGCCGAAATGATGGGGCAACTTGCAACAAAATCAGCAAGTAAAAAAATATGCATATAAAATAGCCAAAAAAGCAACGAGTAAATAAAACAAACAGCCAAAATGATTGGGCACCACGAAAAATAGCCGAAATGATTGGGCAATCATGACTTTCGCGATATAAAAGCTGAAATGATAAAGCATCACGGAAAGAAAAAATATATAAAATGAAACTCTTGCCCTATAGATGAGATCACATCGATCCCTGTATACAATCCAGGGGCACAAACAGAGGGAATCATATCATCCCACCAGGCTCCATCAGAGAAAGAGCCAGGTCTCGACAGTTCACAGACAACCTAGAGATCACCTCGACATCCGTCTCGTTACAGTAGACACTACGTCAGCAAAGCGGAGCCACGGCAAAATCCCTAGTTCCAAATCTCGACGGTTCGCAGATAAGCTAGAGACCACCTTGACATTTGTCTTGTTACAGTAGGCGCAGTGTCAACAGCGGCGTTTCTTCTCAACTCCAGCAGGATGCAGATACAACGTCAACAACTGACCCCAAGGTTAAAACAACGGAGCCACGACAAAGTCCCTAGTTCCAGGTCTCGACGGTTCACCAACAATCTAGAGACCACCGCGACGTTCGTCTCGATACAGTAAACGTGATGTCACCCCAGCATTCTTTCCCCAGCAGGATCCAGACGCGACACAAACAACGGAGCCACAACAAAGTCCCTAGTTCCAGGTCTCGACGGTTCACCAACAACCTAGAGACCACCTCGACATTCGTCTCGATACAGCAGACGCGATATCACCCCATCGTTCTTCCTCCAACAAGATGCAGACGCGACACCAACAACAGAGCCATGGCAAAGTCCCTAGTTCTAAGCCTTGACGGTTTATCAACAACCTAGAGACAACCGTGATATTCATCTCGATACAGCAGACGCAATGCCAGCAAACGAAGCAAAGGCAATATTCCTAGCTTCAGGGTCTTGACGGAAACTCATATAAAACCTAAAAAACTATCGGAGATCATTCCATACCAGCGCGGAGTGATCACCACCATGACATTCGTCTAGATACAGCAGACGCAATGCCAGCAAACGAAGCAAAGGCAATATTCCTAGCTTTAGGGTCTTGACGGCAACTCATATAAAACCTGAAAGACTATCGGAAATCATCCCACACCAGCGCGGAGTGGTCACCACCGTGACATTCGTCTTGATACAGCAGACGCAATGCCAGCAAACGAAGCAAAGGCAATATTCCTAACTTCAGGGTCTCGACGGCAACTCATATAAAACCTGAAAGACTATCAGAAATCATCCCACACCAGCGCGGAGTGGTCACCACCGTGACATTCATCTCGATATAGTAGACGCAATGCCAGAAAATGAAGCAAAGGCAATATTCCTAACTTCAGGGTCTGTTCCCCTCCGAATACAGAGACGCGACCGCGTAGGTTCGTCTTGCCTAAATTTCGGGGCGGATGCTAATTGGTGCTATCCGTCCACCTCTCCGAAGATGCCAAGTTGATTTATGACAACGTATATCGAATGTTTAAACGAATGCGGCCGATATAGCAGACTTCGTCAGATTCCCCCTCATTTGAGGGGTTTTTGATTGTGGGGATGCTCTTCCCTGCAGGCGTAAGCCCCTGTAGTTAATTACGCTACCGCATCGCGGTAACGACTTTCTCCTTCTCCAGATTGTCACTTCGTGTTTGTTTTATTTTTGGTTGCCCGTGGATTATATACGGAGACTAATTTATGTTGTCGCCCGTAGGGCATGGATTAGTCCAAATCCGTATCTTCTTAGATTTGAGTTTGGGGGTTGGGTTTAAGGATACGTTAGCCTCATTTGAGGCTAAGATCAACTTAAACGTTAGTTAAGGATACGTTAGTCTAATTTCTAGACTAAGATCAACTTAACAGGATCGTTTAGATCCAACAAGAAAGTATTTGGCCTCTGTTGTTTAGTTTAGGGACATTGCGGTCGATTACCAGTTTAAGGACATGGTGGTCCAAGGTTAAGGACATCATAGTCCATGGGTTTAAAGGGACCCCACAGTCTAAGATTAAGGACATCATAGTCCATGGGCTTAAGGACCCCACAGTCCAGGTTAAGGATATCGTAGTCCATGGGCTTAAGGACCCCACAGTCCAGGTTAAGGACATCGTAGTCCGTGAGTTTAAGGACCCTACAGTCCAGTTTAAAGACATCATAGTCTATAAGATGTATGGTTGTCAGGACCCGTCACCTCTCTGAAGACGTTGAAGGATTACAACGACAAATATCAGAGGAGTAAAGAGATGTACCCTCGAACCGGTGTGAGTTGGTTGAAAGATTTGTAGTCCAATTTGGGACTAAGATCTGTTAAATATTCATGAGCAGATGGGCTCAATTAAATATAAGTTGAGGACTTATGGCTAATATTGGGCTAAGTCCAATCAGGTTAAAATGTTTAACATTTTATTCTGGTTATTGAGCCTTTATTTGGGCTTGGCCCTTTTAATAATGCTGAGCATTAGATCTTGGCAAAAATCTTTTCTTTTGTCTTATATTAAATGCAAAGCATTCAGCAGAGCTCTGGCTCATTTAAGAACAATTTGTGTTCTGTTAGTGCAACCTATGGTATGCTAGGCGCTTTGCGCCAATGCAGTGCGCTTCTGCCACGTGGCGCGCATGTAAGGGACAAGTGTTGCGCTCTGCGCTAGGCGCCAGATGATGAGCGCAAATGCCTGTTTGTGAGCGCTGGTCCATGAGCGCATTGCGCTTTTAATTTAATGGTGCACCCGTGAGTGACACGTGGTGCGCTTAGCGCTTAGCGCCAGCCCATGAGCGCAGTGCGCTATTTCAAAAGCGCAAAGCGCAAGTTGCATACGTGATTGACACGTGGCGCATTTTGGCGCTGAGCGCCGATCCAAGAAGCGCAGAAGCGTTGTTTAAGAGCGCAAGGCGCATTTCAATAGCGGAAAGTGCATTTGATCAATTTTATGATCAGTGAACAATTTTATGTTCTTTTAAAAGAGACTTTGTCTCAAGATTCAAGAACAACAGTTCTTATTTTGAAAGGGCTTTGCCTTTATAGATCAATGATCTGTGAATGAAGTAAGCACTTCTTTGTTCTTATGATGAGATCTTTTGATCTTTTTATAAAAGACCTTGGTCTTTGTAGATTTATGATCTTTTAAGAAGGTAATTCTTCTTTTTATGAGATGATTTCATCTCTGTGTTCATCGTTCATGATCTTTACCTTGAAGAAATAATCTTCTTTCAAGAGCTTGCTCTTTTTTTCTTTGAATTTCTCAAAATTTATAGGGGGTTTCTCTATATCAGACTTGAAGTCTTGGGGCCTTTATATAGGGCAAATTGATTTGTTAAATCAGTTAAAGAGATCTTTCTCTAATTGATTTGGGGATGTTTCCGCACCGTTGGATCTCTGATCTTAGGGCTTCTGTTTTACAGAAGGCAGTCTTCTTGTTTTTAACAAGATTGAGAAAATCTTTCCATAACAGAATTTTAATTCTGATTAATTAATGATTTATCATTATTATTAGATCTTTTGATCTAACGGTGGGGAATTTTATAATTCCAGCACTAGCGCACTCGTGCTTTGCACGTGGTGCACTGCTCAGAGCGTAGCGCACTTTGCGCTAGCGCACCTACGTTTGACACGTGGTGCGCTGCCCAGAGCACAGCGCATCCTACGCAAGCGCACCCGTGTCTGACACGTGGCGCGCAGCGCGCCTAGCGCTAGCGCACACATGGTGCACTGCCTAGGGCGCAGCGCACCTGGCGCTAGCGCATCCGTGTTTGACACGTGGCGCGTAGCACGTCTAGCGCTGGATCTGAAGTGTTACTTTAATTTTTGAATTTTGAATTTCAAAACAGAACTTTGCTCTGATTGGGGGAAACAAATGCCCCCCCACCGTTGCGCTCACGTGGCACACACGTGAGTGCAGCGGTGGCAACATCTATGCCCTTGGATCAACTCAGAAGTTAAAGAGGCGTTTCAATGCCTATAAATAGGACCTTTGGTCCCTTAGATGATTTTTATCTTCTTCTTAAGAATTATCTCTTCTTCAGAGCATTGCTCTCCCGTTTAAGAACCTTTTAAGAGTCAAAACTCTGTCAAAACTTTGGTAAAGTTTAAAACTTTTAATAAATTAGGGTTTCACCCATTAATCAGAGCCTTGCTCTTCATAGATCTTTGATCTAAAGAAAACCCATTTAGGATTTCATTAACAGAGCTTTGCTCTCTTGAACCCATAGATCTTAAAGAGATCTTTTCTTGGGGTTTCTTAGCCCATTAACAGTGCTTTACTCTTTTGAATCATGTTGATTTATTAATCTTTGATGAAGAACTCTTAAGAGTTTGTTCATGGATCTTGAAGATCCCAGAATTTTTTTTAATTCATAAAAATTAATTTTAATTAGAGTTTGACAAGTGTCACTCTGTCATAGAGCTTTGCTCTCAAAGGGAGATTTTCTCCTTTTCCTGAGGGATTTCTCATTTAATGAGAATTTTCCTGAGGATTTCCTTATTTAATTAACAGTTTCATCTAATGATGAGGCTGTTTTATTAATTGATGCATTGTCATCTAGATTTTGTGGGTCCTCCTTTGGTCCCCTTTCCACTGCATTGCAGTGTAATACAAATTTTAAAGTACCGAGTGTCAAAATTTAAAATTAAATTATAGCACTGACAGTTGACTTCTGTCCCCCTTTTTTTGCAGGCGACATGTCTTTCGATCCTATGTTTCCATTCGTCCGTTCAGAGGGAGGATTCCCTGAGGCACCTGTGGACCGGGAGGTTCTCGCGCTCATCAAAGACCGTGATCCGGAACACAAAAATCTTTACTTGTGGGGTAGATGGTACGACCAGATTATCAAAGGTCGTCGAACCTTCTCTTGTGCGACGCCTTCGGAGCCTGTCTCGGCGATCCCGTATGCAGATGCACTCCGGTGAACTATGCCGTGGAGGTTGTTAATTGGACTTAGGAGAGTCTCCTTCAACCTTTGATCGCCGCGGTACCCATGCAGCCGCCGGCGGCTTTGGACACCTTAGGGCGGCGCATATGCCAGGGCGAGTCGCGCCCTTGGGGACAGCCCTACAACATCGGGCTAACTCTTTTCATCCGGCCGGGTACTTGCAGTGGGCCCGGTATATCTTGTCGGCGAAGAAATCGCAGCTGCTAAAGCTCGGTTTATACCCTGCGGTTTACGCTTCGTTGTTCCAGTATAAATGAAGAATCTCCTATCGTTTTGCCCGGCAGCTGAGTTACAATCAGGGAGTCCCGCTGGAGGCTTTCTTAGTAGAACCCGCTGCCACCAAAGAGGGAACGCGGGACACGCTGCATCATTTCATGCGCTTGAATACGGGATCTCACTTCTTTATCAGCTAACCGAGTTGTGTCCCGAGGGCCTTTAATGTACACGTGGCCTGGAATCAACATGCAATGGGTGCTGTTATCAGGGAGGAGAAGCGGCTGCTACTCGATCGCAAGGGTGTACCCCCTGCTAGTGACCGAAACCTCCCTTTGAAGCGACAGACCGTTGTCCTTCCCCCGCTCAGAGAAGCCTCCGTGATTGAAGTCCCCGACGACAGGCCTGAGCTACCGGTGCCCCGTGCTCCCGTGGAGACCGCGGATGTACTACCGGTGCCCCGTGCTCCCGTGGAGATAGCTTCCCCCGAATCTGGTGTGGGCTTAGATATCGGGACGCGTCTCCCCAAAATGCCCACCAAGCGTAAGCTTGTGCTGGTTGCGACTGGAGCTCGCTCGCAGAAGAGGAAGAAGAAGTTAGTCCTCTCTCTAGACGCTGTACTTGGGCTGGAGCCTCATGCTCCTTATAACGAGGGCTTGAGCGAATATGGGACCAATGAGGGTCTCTTCATAGCGCCGGAAGATACTGATCTCGAGGCCGCCATTGCAGCTTCTGTGCGATCCGCAAGCCACAAAGCGGAAATGGCCATCCTCGCGCAATCAAGTGAGTCTAAGTCATAACTTCTGTTATTGCATTATATTTTATTTTTATTATCATGTCTTGACTGACATTTTTCCTTCTGTAACAGGCTTTACCACTGAAGAGGCTCTGGCGGCTTCCCTCGAGACCTTGGAGGAGGAGGAGAGAAATCGCGCTTTGTTCGGCATTGGTATGTCTCGGCTCATTGCATCTTCATTCTCCATTCTTATGGACAATCCGACCCCTTCTTTATCTTATCGCAGGGACTACAATGCCAATCCCGCAAGGTGATGTAGTGATTCTTCCCGGGCCAACCATCGAAGTCCCGGCCTCTTCAGGACTGCCGAAGGAGGTCTTACTCAAACGACCGATGACGGATGCCATAACGGCTCCAGAGGTAACCCTTGGAGTGGACTATGACGTCCAGTTGATGGAGGCTTCTAGAAGATCCGCTCTAACGGCCCGAGCGGAAAGGAAGCGCAGAATGCGCGCGGCGAGGGGGCGTAGCGCTGCCTTGGTCGTGGGTGCAGGTTTGAGCACTGCTACCCCTGCACCTACTCTTTCATAGGAATCTCCGGCTACCTTGTCCACTGCTTACAGACGGGCAGCACGTGCAGCTCGGGAAGCAATCGGAAGACCAACTCAAGGTAATGTGACATTGGGTTCTGTTGTCAAAGTTTTAACTTTCAGTTCTCATATATCCTATCTTGCAGGGCCGAGTCTTACCGAAGAAGTGGCGGCGACTGCTGAGCCTGGGGTAGCGGTAGAGAAGGTTGCCATGATCGCTGAACCCGAGGCAGCGGTAGGCGAGATGGCTATAAATACCGAGCTCGAGTTAGCGGTGGACGAGACAATCACGATCGCCGAGCCCGAGATGGCGGTAGGTGAGATGGCTACTATTGTCGAGCTCGAGGTAGCGACGGGTGAGATGGCTACAATTGCTGAGCCCGAGGTGGCGGTAGAGGAGGTAGCCATGGTCGCTGAGCCCAAGGTAGTCACTCTTTCGCAAGAGTCGGGAACTGCTCCAATCGTGGCTCTTTCCCTTTGCGGCTCCCTGCCGTTGCCAGGCGCTGCGAGTATCACAACGGTTCTCGTGGAGTCAGGGGATGAAGCCACGGGCGGCGAAACCATTCCGATGGAGGAGGGTGAAGCAGTTGCTGTATCAAGTGACGCCCTCATCGCGGTTCCGACCGGCGACTCACTAGGTAGATTTTGGGTCATTGCTTTTCTTTTTATTCTGCAATCCCTTTCAATCTTTTCTGACAGTATTTATCTCGTTTCTAATGTAGGTGTGGTGAGCGTTGAGGTTGCGCTACCCGAGAAAGCGTCATCAGTTACCGCTTTGACTGTGACCACTCCTCTACCTTCTCTCGTACTATCTCAGATGTTGGGAGGTGCGGATTTGTGATCCATCAGTTTTATTTCTAGGTCGTATAATTTATATACTGACATTGCATTACTGCGTCCTTGCAGGAGTCCTTTTTGATCACCTGTATCAGGTGTTGCATCCACACTTCTCTTTCCAGTCAGAGATTAGTCCGCCTGCTGGTGTTGGTGAGTATCTTTTCTAAACGACGTCCTTTCTTTAACGGGCAGTCACATTATTGCTGATTCTTCTTTGTATTGCTTGTAGCCTTACAAATTGAAGGAGGGGATGAGGCCATCGTTGCGCCACCAGTACTCCCAGCTCTGTCCCCTGTTGCAGCCGGTATAGTAGACTCTATTGTTTGTGTATTTTCTTTATTTCTTGAGCCGACATCTGATTGTGATTTGTTTTATAGCGGTCACATCGACTCCAGCCCCGTTCAAGTCTCGCACCATAATGCCAGCCGGCCCTTTTTCTCGACATGCATCCTCGAAAGGCGCCGCAAATAGTCTGCGCATGTTGAGCGACTATATTGAGGAGCTTGACGTGGAGACTCCCACATCTGCTGTGGATTTCGCCGCGGAGGTTAACCCTATGCTGGCGACGCTCATGAACTTTCATAGTGAGGGCGTCGTTGAGTCTTGGGTTAATCACTACAGGAAAATTGAGGCTTGCTTGCATGAGCTTGAGCTTAGGCATCCTGCTCCTGAGATTCTGGCTGTGAACACTCAACGGGCTGCGTGGGTCACGCAGAGTACTTCTTACTTCCGTCATCTTGAACAAGAAGTGGCCTTAAAGTATAAGGAATGTGAAGAAACTTCAAGCGAATCTGCTCGACTGCATACTCAGGTTGATATGAATGCTGCCCAGTTGAAAGTTATCTTTGAAGGCCTTCTGCGATGCATCTCTGACGGGTTAACACCGAGGCAGAAGCTCGACGTCGTCGAGCGGGATGCACAAAATCGTAAAGCAGCTCAGTGGGCCATCGAGGAACAATTTTCGTCTTACTTGCAGCAGCGAGCCCAGGTCGAAGCAGAGTTGGCCGCGGCAGCTGATCAAGAAAAGGGGCCGAGGGAAGTGCGCGAGCGGCTGATCGGATTATTGAAAGCGCTTCCCTCTCAATAATTGTTTTTTGTATCATTTGTAATTTTGAATAAAATGTATCCATTCTTTTATTCTTTCATATGATGTATTTTGTATCCAATTGAATTCATGAATAAAAGATACATTTCTTTCCCAATGTCTTGTGTCATCTCTCTGCTTTCTTCTTTCTTTTGTTATCATCTTGTCACCTTAGCAAATATAGCCGGCAGATGATAGAGTGAGCATCTTGTTTTGGCTTCTTCAAGGGGTAGTGATGGCTTAGGAAGCAGGTTCAGATCTGCTGCCTAAGACTTTTCAACTTTATGAGCTGTGAGGGTCTCATAAAGACTTTTCTCCCTACGAGTTGAGAGGATTTTGTAGGTGTATTTTCTCCTTAGGAATCGTGAGGATTCCTAAGCGCGTTTTTTCTTGAGAGTCGTAAGGATCTCACAAGAGAATTTCCCCTCTTACAAGTCGAAAGGATCCGTAAGTGGTTGTTTCCCTTCTTGTCGAGATTCGACTTTGAAGAGTGTGGTCCGTGAATAGTATGCAAGAGTCCATTTTGGATTGACCTGCAGGGCCCCAGTGCTTAGGAAATAGGTCCTTATCCCCATTGCCTAAGGATTTTCCCTACGAGTCGAGACGAGTCGAGAAGTTCTCACAGGAACATTATTTTCCCCACGAGTCGAGACGAATCGAGAAGTTCTCGCAAGGATTTCCTAACGTCATAGTTAACTCCTGCTAATAGAAGTTCGTTAGGGCCCGTGGTACTAGGGTTTTATACCCGTCACACCATCGCGTTGGCTGGTGTATTCTTTGACGCATAATCTTGTTGTTCGAGTAGCCCCGCGACTGCCGTGTCTCTGATCCCTTCGAGGGCTGGACAAGACGTCTTCAAGAAATCTTCCAGGTGATATTACCGTCGAAAGAGCAAGCGTTAGGGATATTCCATGTCGCTTTTTACTTGAGGTTAGGCTCAGTTTGGGAGCCCCGATGAGTCATAACCACTCCACGCTGGTGTGGGATGATCTCCGATAGTCTTTCAGGCTTTATATGAGTTGCTATTAAGACCCTGAAGCTAGGAATATTGCCTTTGCTTCGTTTACTGGCATTGCGTCTGCTGTATCGAGACCAATGTTGCGGTTTGTCTCTAGGTTGTTGGTGAACCGTCGGGACCTGGAACTAGGGACTTTGCCATGGCTCCGTTTTGCTGACGTCGTATATCCCTGCAGAGACACCGATTTCTCTGCGGGTCAACGCGAGTTGAGATGCTCTCGTCAAGGACGCTGATTTCCCTGAATCGAGGTTTTGCCAAGGACACCGATTTCCCCGGAGTTGAGACGAATCGAGAGATTTCTGCAAAGACACTGATTTCTCTGCGGGTCGACTTGAATCGAGTTGCTCTTGTCAAGGACTCTAATTTTCCTGAATCGAGGTTTTTGCCAAGGATACTGATTTCCTCGGAGTTGAGACGAATCGAGAGATTCCTGCAAAGGCACTGATTTCTCTGCGGGTCGACACGAAACAAGTTGCTTTTGTCAAGGACTCTGATTTCCCTGAATCGAGATTTTTCCAAGGACACTGATTTACCTGGGGTTGGTTGACTTGTTTTCGAGACGGAGCGTTGATCCGGCGGGGAAGTCATTGGTTGACTCTAGGTCGTCTGTGGACCTTAGAGTTTTGGAACTAGGACTTTGCCGTGGCTCCGCTGTTGGATTGTCGCGTCTGCATCCTGCTGGAGGAAAAACGCTGTTGTTGATCTCTAGGCTGTAGATGTTGCCACTGAGATCTGGCTTCCTTTTGACGGAGCCGGGTGGGACGATATGATTCCCTTCTTGTTTGTGCCCATGAATTGTATACAGGGGTCAATATGACCTCACCTGCAGGGCAAAAAGTTTCGTTTCAGTTCATCATTTTTTTTCTTTCCGCGATGCTCTATCATTTCAGCTTTTATACCGCGAAGGTCGCGATTGCCCAATCATTTCGGCTATTTTTCGCGGTGCCCAATCATTTCGGCTATTTATTTTATTTTTACTCGCTGCTTTTTATTACGAGTTGCCCAATCATTTCGGCTATTTGCATGTATATATTTTTACTTGCTGATTTTGTTGCAAGTTGCCCCATCATTTCGGCTATTTTGTATGCATGTATGGCTCGCTAGCTTCTTGCTGCAAGCTTGGAATTAGACATCGATTTCGGCATCAGCACCGCTACAACTGGGATATTGCCAGGAGCGAATCATCATTTGCCCCTGTCGATGTCGAACAAAGATAGCTTAGCGAACAGGGTTAGGATCCTGTCGACTAAGGCTTTTGACTTCATGAGCCGTAAGGGTCTCATAAAAGTATTTCTCCCTGCGAATCGTGAGGATCTCGTAGGTGCGTTTTCTCCTTAGGAGTCGTGAGGACCCTTAAGTGTATGTTCTCTTATAAGTCGTAAGGATCTTACAAGTGTGTTTTTTCCTTATAAGTCGAGAGGCCTTACAGAGGCTGTTCACCCTGTAAACATATCCCTAGTCACGGATGGGACTTTGTTAGGAAAATATTTATTCGCGTCCGTGGATTATATACAAGGGTCAGCGTTGAGCCGCTTGTAGGGCAAAATCGAAGGTTGTGGTGGCCGCTTAAGAACAGGTTTAGATCCATGCAGCTTAAGACTTTTGAATCTTATGAGCCATGAGGGTCACATAAAAGGGTTCTCCTTACGAGTCGTGAGGATCTCGTAAGTGTGTTTTCTCCTTAGGAATCGTGGAGATCCCTAAGTGTGTTGCTCCCTTGTGAGTCGTAAGGATCTCACGCAGGTGGTTTCTCCTCATAAGGTCGAGAGGACCTTGCAAGCGTCTTTCAACGAGATTGCGCCCTTTCGGGTTTTCACAAAACTCGCCGGTATCCCTGCTGTTTTTACTCACGGAGCCCTCTCGGGTTTTCATCCGTGCCCTTTTCACTTATGGACATACCGTTTTTTTCTTTTTCTTTCTTCTTCTTTTTTTATTCTTTTCTTTTTTTTTTTGTGTTAGCCTTGGGATGCTGCAGTCTACAGTAGTTTATCGACGTCTCGGTCAGCGGTTAGTTTTAGGACCCAGTAGTCCGTCGTTAGTTTAAAGACATTGCGATCCGTTGTTAGTTTAAGGACGTTTCGGTCTGTTGTTCGTAGGTCGGACATGTTTGAAGATCTTTCAGCATTCTTTTAGTTTTTGCCGAAAGAACAATTTCTCATGGAGCTTCCTCTATAAAAGAGCATGATGCCCCTGGCGTGTCCATCTTTTTCTGAGCATGTGGTTGTGGTGGGTTCACCTTCCAGTTGTCAGACAACGCGAATTTGCCCTGTTGGTATTCATCTTCAATCCAACCTTTGAAGACGTAACAATCTTTGAGTGGGTGACCCATTACTCTGTGGTAAGGACAATAGTTAGGATGGTTAACGTCACCTGGTTGTGACGGATGTTTTGGATCTGGCAGAGTGATGAGCTCGTTGCGCACTGCCAGTTCGAACAGTCTCCTTGTTTTATCCCTGGAAAATGAGTAAGGATGATTCAACTTCTCATCGAGGGATCGCGGCTTGTTGCTTTGACGAACAAACGGTCTCGGGTTATTCGGCTGTCACTGAGCGTTGGTGACAAAGGTCACTTTCCCGTTGCCCTTTTTGTTCCGAAAACCCACTTTTGAAGGGAAAGGCCTATGGCCCATCTGGTCTATTTGGGCCAGCTTGTCGATCAAGGCCTGAAAGGTGGTCGGCTTGAAGAACATCATGAATTGGGAGATAGTCGACTGAGGGTCAAGGGTCCACATGAACATGCCCACGGTAGGAGCTTCTTCTATGCGTTGTTCGCACCTCGACCATAGGTTCCGCCACCGGATTGCATACTGCACCCATGTCTCTCCCGGCTTTACTCTAGCGTTGATCAATGCCGTGATCGGGGTGCGTTCGCTGGCGCTTGCGAACCGATGAATCAATAACAAATCCATTTCTGTAAACGTTTTGACGGAGTCGTCGGGAAGCTTCGAGTACCATTCAAAAGCTGTCTTTGCTAAGCTACCGACAAACTGGCGAAGTAGAAGTTTATCATCACCTCCAGTATTGCCGCAAAGAGCCCTGAACTGGACGACATGCTGGTGGGGATTGCCCGTCCCCTTGTATACATGAAATTTGGGGATCGTATATCCCGGCAGGTAACTTATTTGGTCATACCAGCCCGGATATGGTCGCCCAGTTTTAACGACTTGGCCGGCCGCTTCATTCGCCTGGTGAGCTCGTATTTGCTGGGCAATGTAGTCATCCAGAGCGGCCTTAGAGATGGTTTCCTCTTTAGCTGCTAAAAGAGCCGGAGGAGGGTTTGATGTCTCTCCTCTGTCGTCTTTAATGATGATAGGAGGGTCTTCAGCTGGAGGTTCCGGCTGTAACATCATCCCATCCATGTCTTGGAACAAGAGAGCCATTTGTTTTATATTGGCTGCCTGTTCTGCAGCCTCTTTTTCTTTCCTCTCGGGCATTCTTTGGAGGAACTCGGTGTCAATTTCTTGGTCCCGACGCTGCTCCAAGGATTCTGGAGTTTCTTTCGGCCCAGTGGGTGCGGCCATTGCAGTCAGCATCTTCTGAAGCTTCTGCTGTTGTTGTTCCTGGGCTTTTGTCACGGATCAGGTGAGCGGTCGGTGACCCATAGAAGCACGGATTTCCTCTTTCCCGGAAGCCATATAAACGGTATGTACCATCATGCCCCCGGACTTGGGGCATTTAGATTCAGCGCTTTTACGGTTTTCCACGTTCACAGGGGCTTTCTCCGGCCTCCTTCTCTTTTGAGCAGTTGAAGTCGAGGGGGCCATTGCAGTGGGCACCCAAACAGCTGTTGCCTTTTGTGGGTTGGCAAGATGGTTCTTCTCTTGCTGAACTCTCACCTTTTTTTGTCGGCGAGGGTAATCTTGATCGATTATTGAGTCCTGAACCTGTCGCCGGACTTTGTAAATTTTGGAGGATAGCCGCTGAGGGGACTGCTCCAGCTTTGTTTCTGTAATATTCTCCACGGGTAGAGGAGATCTTTTCAGTACTGCAGTAGGAGAGTTCCTACACACCTTATTCAGCAATTCAAAGCTATTCCCGGTTGGAACAACAGTATCGATCTCTACCGTTGGAGCTGGTGGAGTCAGTCCAGAGGGGGAGTTGCCCCCAGCCTTCCTTACTCGGCGCTAGTGACGACGGCGAGCATGTCACGCAGATGGTGTTGGTTCAGCTATGGGGATGGCTTTGTCATGCCCCCTGTTCTGGTGAGACGCTTTTGGTACCAGCCTCTTGAAGACCAACGTCCATTGAGCAGCAGTATCCAATCTGTCAAAGACAGACCTTTGAGCAGGAACGGGAGCCGGGGTGGCCAACCTCGTAAAGACCGATCCCTTGACGAGAGAAGCTTCTTTAGTGACCTCGAGCGCAGGAATGGCTATCCGTTTTGGGATGGCCGCTTCAGGTATCATGGGCTTCTTGACGGGCCTATTGGAGCTCAGGCTTAGCCTATCGAAGACTGATGCTGTTGGCTTGTCATCGGCCGACCCGTTGAGAGGGGCCGTGGTAGTAGTAAGCCGATCAAGGACCGACTTCTTTTGCACTTCTTACGGCAGCGGGATGTTAATGTTCACCGGTGGGAGCATGGTCCCGAAGAACAAACCGTGGTGGCCTGAGTCACCTGCTCTATCGGCATTGTGAACAGGGAGGCCGCATGGGGCCCATAAGCTATGCCTCCAGATGAGGCGGAACGCGAGTTGCAATTGCAACTGGAACACTTCGTGCAAATAGACGCCATTGTTTTTTGCACCCAGCAAGACACCAAATCTTAGTACCTCGAACCCAAGGGCAACCATATCAAACCGCGATTCGTTCGCGAACGCGACACACGAAGTGTGGAGTGGAAAGAGGAAATTGTCCCACCGAGCGTGCCAGAATCCGTTCCCCTCCGAATACAGAGACGCGACCGTGTAGGTTTGTCTTGCCTGAATTTAGGGGCAGATGCTATTTGGATTTATCCGTCCACCTCTCAAAAGATGCCAAGTTGATTTATGACACCGTATATCGGAGGTTTAAACAGATGCGGCCGATGTAGCAGACTTCGTCAGATTCCCCCTTGTTGTGAGGGATTTTTGATTGTTGGGACGCCTGCAGGCGCAAGCCCCTGCAATTAATTACGCTACCGCATCGCGGTAACAACTTTCTCCTTCTCCAGATGGTCACTTCGTGTTTGTTTTGTTTTTGGTTGCTCGTGGATTGTATACGGAGACTAATTTATGTTGTTGCCCGTAGGGCGTGGATTAGTCCAAATCCGTATCTTCTTAGATTTGGGTTTGGGGTTGGGTTTAAGCATACGTTAGCCTCATTTGAGACTAAGATCAACTTAAACGTTAGTTAAGGATACGTTAGTCTAATTTCTAGACTAAGATCAACTTAACAGGATCGTTTAGATCCAACAAGAAAGCATTTGGCCTCTGTTGTTTAGTTTAGGGACATTGCGGTCGATTACCAGTTTAAGGACATGGTGGTCCAAGGTTAAGGACATCATAGTCCGTGGGTTTAAAGGGACCCCACAGTCCAAGGTTAAGGACATCGTAATCCATGGGCTTAAGGACCCCACAGTCCAGGTTAAGGACATCGTAGTCCGTGAGTTTAAGGACCTCACAGTCCAGTTTAAAAACGTCATAGTCTATAAGATGTATAGTTGTCGGGACCCGTCACCTCTCTGAAGACGTTGAAGGATTACAACGACAAATATCAGAGGAGTAAAGAGATGTACCTTCGAACCGATGTGAGTTGGTTGAAAGATCTGTAGTCCAATTTGGGACAAAGATCTATTAAATATTCATGAGCAGATGGGCTCAATTAAATATAAGTTGAGGACTTATGGCCAATATTGGGCTAAGTCCAATCAGGTTAAAATGTTTAACATTTTATTTTGGCTATTGAGCCTTTATTTGGGCTTGGCCCTTTTAATAATGCTGAGTATTAGATCTTGGCAAAAATCTTTTCTTTCTTCTTATATTGAATGCAAAGCATTCAGCAGAGCTCTGGCTCATTAAAGAACAATTTGTGTTCTGTCAGCACAACCTATGGTGCGCTAGGCACTTTGCGCCCATGCGCTTCTACCACGTGGCGCGCATGTAAGGGACAAGTGTTGCGCTCTGCGCCAGATGATGAGCGCAGATGCCTTTTTGTGAGCGCTGAGCGCTGGTCCATGAGCGCATTGCGCTTTTAATTTAATGGCGCACCCGTGAGTGACACGTGGTGCGCTTGGCGCTGAACGCCAGCCTATGAGTGCAGTGCGTTATTTCAAAAGCGCAAAGCGCAAGTTGCATACGTGGTTGTCACGTGGCGCATTTTGGCGCTGAGCGCCGATCCAAGGAGCGCAGAAGCGCTGTTTAAGAGCGCAAGGCGCATTTCAATAGCGCAAAGTGCATTTGATCAATTTTATGATCAGTGAACAAGTTTATGTTCTTTTAAAAGAGACTTTGTCTCAAGATTCAAGAACAACAGTTCTTATTTTGAAAGAGCTTTGCCTTTATAGATCAATAATCTGTGAATGAAATAAGCACTTCTTTGTTCTTATGATGAGATCTTTTGATCTTTTTATAAAAGACCTTGGTCTTTGTAGATCTATGATCTTTTAAGAAGGTAATTGTTCTTTTTATGAGATGATTTCATCTCTGTTTTTATCGTTCATGATCTTTACCTTGAAGAAATAATCTTCTTTCAAGAGCTTGCTCTTTTTTTTTCTTTGAATTTCTCAAAGTTTATACGGGGGTTTCTCTATATCAGACTTGAAGTCTTGGGGCCTTTATATAGGGCAAATTGATTTATTAAATCAGTTAAAGAAATCTTTCTCTGATTGATTTGGGGATGTTTCCCCACCATTGGATCTCTGATCCTAGGGCTTCTGTTTTACAGAAGGCAATCTTCTTCTTTTTAACAAGATTGAGAAAATATTTCCATAACAGAATTTTAATTCTGATTAATTAATGATTTATCATTATTATTAGACCTTTTGATCTAACGGTGGGGAATTTTATAATTCCAGCGCTAGCGCACCCGTGCTTTGCACGTAGTGCGCTGCTCAGAGCGCAGCGCACTTTGCGCTAGCGCACCTACTTTGACACGTGGTGCGCTGCCCAGAGCGCAGCGCAGCCTGCACTAGCGCACCCGTATCTGACACGTGGCGCGCAGCATGTTAGTTATATGTATGCCCTAGAGACCATTACTGTACATTGGATGTATATTGTAGTGGATGCTGGGACATATATAGGTAGGACTTTCTTGCTCGACATGATGGTACGCTATCTGGTTGCTCTTTATCCTAACATGTATACTTTCTGTCTCTCTGTTACATGTTGATAAAGCCCTTAGAATGTGTACTCGACTTCCAGGACTATGATGTAGATCATAGTAGTGGGGCCTGGGTAGTCCATGAGTACATACTTCAATGTTCCTAGTCGTGGGAATATCGAGACGGGGCATCGATATTCCAGAGTAGACTAGCGTATATCTTCTCGACCCATGTGATGGGCGATGGATGATCCCATATCCATTGGTGTTTGATATCAGAGATGGTATGCGGGTGCTCAGTGGTGACTGGGTACACTGAACGGACTCACCGAGAACTCTCAGATGGTATTATACCTCACGTCAGATGGCAGTTCTCTGGTGACACTGGTACAGCTTAGTCTGTTGACCCGAGATCGTCATAGAGTCTTATGTGTCTCCCACTGTGCTTTGATTTCCACCCTACCACGGCTCTACTGAGTCGTGCAAACATGTGGTTTTTGGGTACAGTCCCGATTCCCATGGAGGCAACGAGCGATAGGAGGGGATTCGTCTCTCCCGGTATTGGGGGTTGATATTGCGCTATGCTCGACTGGCTATAACTGGAAATCCCTGGTCAGGGTTGCACTGATTTACTTGTAAGTGTTATCAGTAGTTTCATGCTAGTTATGGACCTTACATCGGCATGACTTATCAAGCTACTGGGGTCTGACGTTTACCATCCCTAGGCGAGATATGCGACATATCAGACGAACAGACCGGACTGTGCGGTAAGTGTTACTGGTTGGATTCACAGGAGTGAGAGCGGGCTTGCTCGTTGATCTTCTGATCGCTCAATACCCTGGTGGCCGTTATGTTTAGCAGACCGCTTGCGGCTTGTGGGTGTTTGATATGATCTTCACCTGCTGCCGGCGTATTGACGAGTCTTTAGAGTCCTACACAGAGGTTTCCTGGCTCAAGCGAAACGAAATAGGAGCGCATATGAGATATGTACGGGACCGAGAATAATACCAGTATGTGATACTGAATTCTATTCTCGCGATTTGTATCATCGGACGGTTATATAAGATATAGCCGGGTTACCGAATCAAATGTTGATTCGATATATTGATACACTTGATATTAGTCGGTTATATGCAATATGACCGTATCATTAAATCAAGTGTTGATTTAATGATTTAATGTATAATTATATATTTGATATATTACTTTACATTAACTAGTATTTGTTCACTTAAGACTGATTTACTCACTTGATGTGCACAAGTAGTATATGTGATATATTTTTTGTGCACTTGATTGTATCATGTTTGATGATACATGCAAACTTGGGTGTATGTTTGCTTTAAACCATCTTTAGGTTAATGGTTAGATTTTAATTTGTTTTATTTATTTTCTTTATTCATTTTGGCAAAAATAAAATGGAGGCTTGCTTTGTTTTATTCTTGAAGCTTCATGAAGTTTTGAAAGTCTTTACCATTTTGTTTTTTCCTTAACCTAACCATTACACCTAAACCCTAGTTTATTCTCTACATGTGTTAGCCTCACCCATGGTTGCATTATGATAAATATTCACTTGATTTATTATTTTCAAGGATAATTCATTTTTCTTTCTTCATCTTCATCTTCTTCTTCAAGTGAAGAAACCATTCTTGAAAAATTTCCATGTGATGAAATCAAGTGAGAAATCCAATTCTAAAGTGAACCCGCTTCCTATTTCTTCATCCTCTACCACTTGCCATGTTGTAGAGTATGTTATCTTCACAAGTTTCATGACCTAGTGAAGGTGGAGCTTGGGTTTGAGTCGTCTCGACGTAGATCATCTTCAGCATCGAAGTCTACGACCTAGCCCGATCATTTCTCCGACGAAACCATCGTTAGAGTCCGGGATTCCGATGATCGCAGCGGAGGGACGTCAACACGGAGCTAGAGAAGTGGAGGACCGGATCTACAAAGGTTGTAGTCTTTTTCATTTAGCAATAAAGTTGTTTACTTGCATGTTTCGCCTTACCTCTAATTAACGATCTAGCATTAGGCTTTCTCGGCACATGTAAAATTTGATTTTGGCATGGTTGATCAGTTGTGGAACCTCTTGAGTGTGCCTAGGAACCCTACAGTGGTATCAGAGCCTAGCTAGAGCTTTAGGCGAAGTGTAGACGAAGCTAGAAGTCCGATCGAACCCGATATCCCCCGATTTCACCCATCTCTCTACAATTTTTGAAACTGTGGATTTTTTCCTAATTAAAAATGCTCAGAAAATAGTATAGGGAAATATAAGGTTAACTGTAGAAAACGAGACTCTAACTCACTAAAACGGCCGCGGAACCGCGGCAATGACATGCCATTGGCGGCGGTTCCGCGGCGCAATTAAAGAGTTAAGGTTTCAGTTTTGTACAGTTTCCCCCGTATGTGATTCCTGATGTTTCTGGGTGCTTTTAAATATACTCAACAGTTGAGTTTTCTTGGGTGTATTGGGGACTCGTTGATTCGATCATATATTCTAACCTCGTTTATGGTTTTCCGGGTAATTTTAGAACATGTTAAAAAGCTCGACCGGATATAAATACTCAATTTTTCCACTGCCGGGAAATTTCCAACTGTTGGATTTTTCCATAGTTTGAGAACGTTCTGAGTAGTGCAAGTAACACGATGGACCCTCTAGAAGACAACCAACCTTAACTTGATTATGTGACCGTCTTGAACTGCCCTTTGAACCTTAGGGTTTGGGGCAGTACGGCGTGCCACATGTGAGGCGTTGGCTTGACCCTTCTACGGCTGGACCGTTGGTACTGTGGCATGAAGTGAATGTTTTTAAACTTATTTCATGTGTTGAGCTGTTTCGGGAAAACTTGGGTGTTTGATTGTTCGATCGGAAAGTTTAACATTTTCTATTTATCTGGAATGTGATACAATATTTGGAATCCACAAGTAGTTATGAGATAACTGATTTGAATGTTGTAAACATAACACTTTAGTCTCACTTGATCGGTTGCCACGGAATTTTGATGTGATCAAAAGTCCGTCGCAATCACGTCGCGTACGCGGATACTCGCCGGTAAACTTAATTGATAGCCACGCCTCATAGCCCCGACCAAGTGACTGTAGGAGAACCCCGTCGCCGAAAGCATCCGTTCGGGTGCTCGCAGCAGCGGTGTTCCGCCTTGGTGCACTTCGTCGGCGGTATCGGGGGTGCGGCCGTCTACTAAAGTTTGCGACGAGCATTCGATCTGGATGTCGGGAATCTTGTTGAATTGCCCGACTTGATATTGAAAAGAGTTTTCGATAATGAGACTAAAATGCGGGGTTTATAATTGTTAGGCATGCGATGTCTAAGGAATTCATTTGGTTAGGCATGCGATGTCTAAGGAGGTTGCGGATTCCAACTGTTGTATTTTTACACTTTCTTTTCTGGGACCGTAAGTGTAATATGTGATATCGCCGGTTTTATTGCTACATGTCAACGACAATTGGGATGGGTATATTTACTTACGTTGATGACATGTGATGTTATGTGTTGCTGGATATGTTATATTGGATCGTCGTGTTTGAATAGCCGGGTTTTTTTTATGTGAGATGAGTGTTTTTCATTTTCATTCATGTAAAAACCAGTATGTAATATTCTTTTATTGGGGCACTTCCAGGTTGCGTAAGATGTCACCGTTGATGTATATTATTTACTTTTCCGTATTAGGATAGACCCAAGGAGGGGAGCACAAGTAACCGGGTTCTAGGGTCCAGTGGGAGACCATCTCGAGGAGTCGAGTCTGGGTCTCCTAACTCTAGAATTGGTAGGGTTGCTTGCCGCTCTCGTAGGGGTCTAGGGGTGTGGGATTGGCTATTCATCACCGTGGAATCCGTGTTTTATTCAGGCTCAAAATAAAACACGGACGTCCTAGTATATCCAATATTTCATATGATATTTTCTGCTGTGTTATCTGTGATGTGATCATGTGATATGTTAAGATTGATATTGTATATAGTATATATGATATATTATATAGACGTTGCTTATATTTTACACCCGCGCTAGCCCTGCCTCACTCTGGCGTTAGTTACCTAACCTAACGGTGCAGACGGGACATCGAGGCGAATGCGGATGGCATAAGCGTACGTTATATTTATCTGTGATGTTTAGGTGGACTTAAATGATGGGACATTCATTAATGTGATTAATGAAAGAAAATAAACCTAAAAGATGTTGTGGAATCGAATTTCAAAAATAAAAACAGGTAGCTACAGTTCTTGCTTTGCATCGTGGTGTTCCTTGTAGAACATCCTGCACCTTATTCGATAAGGAAAGGGCCGAGATCCCTTCACCGGGAGTGACCCCTTTAGCAATAACTGGCAGATGCTACAACCCTCGGTTTATCTTTTGATTGCTTCTATAGTTTTTGCTTTGCACAGCGGTATATATTATATATCCTGCACCTTATTCGATGAGGAAAGGGCCGACGATCCCTTCACCGGGAGTGACCCCTTTAGCAAAACTAGAAAAGCCTAAAAAACACTCCATTTTAAAAACCATTTGATTCCGCAACGAGATCAAGTTCAAAGCGTTAAAGGTTTTCTTAAAAACCATCCACAACCCTCCGTCATTTTAGGAAGTAGAGTACTTAGTATTTGTGCTACGTTTGTCGACCATAGCCGAGGCGTAGTGTACGGTAGCTAAGTGATGTCTTCCTACACAGCATATGATGCGATTAGTTAGGACATTCATGTGGCTTTGTTGACCTTAGCCAAGGGTCATGTGGGTGGGTCTAATTAATCACGAAATGACGGGTAGAACTTGACTAGTACTTATGATTTGTTGACCTTAGCCAAGGTCATAGGTGCTAGGGGTAAAAACCTTTATCGGAAATTTCAAGTGTTGAAATTTGCAATGAGATTGCATACCTTCTATATGATAGTTGGATCCCGATACCCACTGCGAGTAATTGTTACTCCTGGGAGAGTTTTGCACTTTACAATTAGCCGATCAAGTAGGTGTCTAGAAAGATGTCAACGGGGTTACACCCCTGGGAAAATGAGGTTTACTTTAATTAGGTCCGTGCGAAACCACGGGGAACCTCCCTCAAAGTACCGACACTAGCCTGGCTGAAAGATTGGCGAACTTGTAGAGTGTAATTAACCCCGGCTAGTCTTTCCTTTTAGGGTTTGAAGGAAGATTTGATAAAAACAGTGGGAGCAGTCCTGATTAGATAAAATATATAACCAATCTAATCTTGCAAGAGCGCACGCAGAGTGTTTTCTTCTCTCTCTCTCTAGGTAGCGGCCATATCACGCCTTAATCAAGATAATAATATGGAAGTATTGACCGAACCCGCTTGTTATACTGAGCTGGGGAACGTTGGTCCCGCTCCAACTTATAATTGTTATAAGACAGAGCAGGAAACAGGGGAATACCAGGATTCCCATGCCGCCCAAACGAAGAAAGTGCATATGATGCATCTCCTTCGGGTGTGTTCATTATAAAGAACTGTTTCTCAGTATCCTCTACGTTCTGGGTATTAGATACCAGATCAGGATCCCGTTAATGTAATCCGTTATATGGGCTACAGAAAGGTAGAGAACTGAGAACGGGTGATAAGTTTCATGAGACAGAAAATGGTGCAAGTGTTGCAGCCAAGTCTGTTGGTTACTGTCACCCTGTATTACCAATACATTGATTCTGAACAAATGCTATTAGATACCGAACCTGATATACAAAATCATATCAGTCTCTTTATTAGTAAAGAAAGGATATAATTTTGTATTGTTGGATAATGTTTTGAACATTTCCTACATTTCAAAAGTTGATCGGTTCAGGCACGTTGTCTAAAAGCATTAACACTCTAAATCAAACTACGGTTCCTAGTATACAAAACACACACAAGAGGAAGAGTTTAGAAATGAACGAATCCTTCTTGAGGCATTGTAGACTAGGTCATATCAATGCGACCCGACTGGCTGAAGTTACATTTTAGATGCATATTTAAATCAGTTTGAATTTACATCTTGTGAAATTTGCCAGTCATGTCACAAAGATAAAATGACCATAGCTCTGTTTACTCGAAACAGAGAAAGAGTTTGTGAACTCTTGGGACTGATACATGATGATGTATGAAAGATCCCCTGTCTACACATGCCAGGACCGGTTCTTTGTACTTCATTACATTCTCTGATAATCTCTCAAGATTCAGTCATATATTCCTGTTGAAACATAAGTCCGAAGCTTTTGAGATATTCAATGAATATAAGTTAGAAGTAGAGAACCAAAATACGGGTATAAGTATTATGTCCTTTGATGAGATCAAGGAGGAAAATACTTATGCATGGAATTCTTGGACTATTCTAAAGGAGAACGAGATTCTCTCTCGGTGTTACTCCTCTGAATACACCACAGCACAACGGTGTATCGGTGCGGAGCAATTGCACCATATTAGATATGGTGTGCTCTATGATGAGTATTACTGAGTTACCTGTTTTCTTTTGGGGATTATGCACTTGAGAAGCTGCATATCTATTGAATTGGATTCCAATCAAATCAGTGCCCACCACTCCATATGAGATATGGTATGGGAAGAGCCCATCTCTTAAGTAAATTAAGATTTGGGATTGTCCGGCCTATGTCAAAAGCAAAATCCGGACAAGATCGAAGCAAGGCCAGTTCTGTAGAACTGGAAAGGTTCCAGCTATACAAACTACAACTAATGATTTGATAGAACCAAACGATTCAATAGTCCCCGACGAACCTCAGCCTCTCCGCCGATCTGGTAAGGTTCATCATCTGCCTGAGAGATACTTCGGTTTCTCGATGACAGTGGGAGTGAGGAATGCATCATGAGATGATGACCCAACTAGTTTCAAGCAGGCCATCGAGAGTAGGGACTCTGTAAGAATGGCTGGATGCTTAGCGATCTGAGATGAAATCCATGTACACCAACAAAGTATTGACTTTGGTTGCTATATCTGAAGGGTTAAATCCCCATCAGGAGCAAGTATATCTTGAGAAGATTACTTGGTGTAGATGGAAAAGTTGAGACTTTCGAAGCTAAACTTGTTAAAGGTTTTCGTCATCGACCAGGCGTGGATAATGATGAAACCTTTTCCAGTGGCTATGCTTAAGTCCATCCGGATCCTACTTAACATTGCTACATACCATGACTACGATATCTGGTGGTTGGGTGCCATGACTGCTTTTCTAAATAATGATTTAGAAGAGAACGTCTATAAGTACACAGCCAGAGGGCTTCGTAAACAGTGGGAGCAGCGGAAACGTGTGCAAGATGCTTTACAGAATAAAGCAGGCATCGCGGAGTTGGAACATCTGTTTTGATGTGGTAGTCAAAGAGTTTGACTTCATCAAAATGGTAGATGAACCTTGTATATACAAAAAGGTAGTAGGGAGTATGGTGGTGATCCTCGTAGAGTACGTAGATGACATACTCTTGATAGGGAAGGAGTTTCCTATACTACACACGGTCAATCTCCTCTTATCACAAGGATTCTCCAATAGGATAAAGGTGATACCTCCTAAATTCTGGGATTTGGATCTATGAGATAGATCTAAATGGATATTAGGGTTCTCACTAGGTTTAGTGAGATGGTATCAATCGATCCTGGGGAGAATCACTGGAAAAGTTCCAGGGTGATAAGGACGACTGAATGTCAGTTGCAGGCATTGTCTTTACCCTCAGTAGAGGGACGGTATGTTGGAAGAGTTCCAAGCTAGATACCGTGGCAGACTAGACGATAAAGGCTGGATACATCGCTACTTAAGATGCTACCAAAGAGGCAGTCTGGATGTATATTAGTTCATGAGATGAACTTCGTTCCTCCCATTGTGTGACAATGGAGTTGTGGCTTATGCCAAGGAACACCCGGTCCCATCAGTGACCCAGACATATTCTGAGGCAGCATCACCTGATCATGGAGATAGTTGATCTCTAGGGTGATCAAGGTTAGGAGAGTAGACTCAGAGGACAACACGGCGGATCCACTCACAAAGGCTTTTTCCCAGAGAGAGACTTATATGGGATGGTTGAGTATTAGATACTACAACCACTGCTACAGATGGCCCTAGTGCAAGTGGGAGATTGTTAGTTATATGTATTCCCTAGAGGCCATTACTGTACATTGGATGTATATTGTAGTGGATGCTGGGACATATATAGGTAGGACTTTCTTGCTCGACATGATGGTACGCTATCTGGTTGCTCTTTATCTTAACATGTATACTTTCTGTCACATGTTGATAAAGCCCTTAGGATGTGTACTCGACTTCCAGGACTATGATGTAGATCATACTAGTGGGGCCTGGGTAGTCCATGAGTACATCCTTCAATGTTCCTAGTCGTGGGAATATCGAGACGGGGCATCGATATTCCAGAGTAGACTAGCGTATATCCTCTCGACCCATGTGATGGGCGATGGATGATCCCATATCCATTGGTGTTTGACATCAGAGATGGTATGCGGGTGCTCAGTGGTGACTGGGTACATTGAACGGACTCGCCGAGAACTCCCAGATGGTATTATACCTCACGTCAGATGGCAGTTCTCTGGTGACACTGGTACAGCTTAGTCTGTTGACCCGAGATCGTCATAGAGTCTTGTGTGTCTCCCACTGTGCTTTGATTTCCACCCTACCACGGCTCTACTGAGTCATGCAAACAGGTGGTTTTTGGGTACAGTCCCGATTCACATTGAGGCAACGAGCGATAGGAGGGGATTCGTCTCTCCCGGTATTGGGGGTTGATGTTGCGCTATGCTCGACTGGCCATAACTGGAAATCCCTGGCCAGGGTTGCACTGATTTACTGGTAAGTGTTATCAGTAGTTTCATGCTAGTTATGGACCTTACATCGGCATGACTTATCAAGCTACTGGGGTCTGACGTTTACCACCCCTAGGCGAGATATGCGACATATCAGACGAACAGACCGGACTGTGCGGTAAGTGTTACTGGTTGGATTCACAGGAGTGAGAGCGGGCTTGCTCGTTGATCTTCTGATCACTCAATACCCGGGTGGCCGTTACGTTTAGCAGACCGCTTGCGGCTTGTGGGTGTTTGATATGATCATCACCTGCTGCCGGCGTATTGACGAGTCTTTAGAGTCCTACACAGAGGTTTCCTGGCTCAAGCGAACGAAATAGGAGCGCATATGAGATATGTACGGGACCGAGAATAATACCAGTATGTGATACTGAATTCTATTCTCGCGATTTGTATCATCGGACGGTTATATAAGATATAGCCGGGTTACCGAATCAAATGTTGATTCGATATATTCATACACTTGATATTAGTCGATTATATGCAATATAACCGGATCATTAAATCAAGTGTTGATTTAATGATTTAATGTATAATTATATATTTGATATATTACTTTACATTAACTAGTATTTGTTCACTTAAGATTGATTTTCTCACTTGATGTGCACAAGTAGTATATGTGATATATTTTTTGTGCACTTGATTGTATCATGTTTGATGATACATGCAAACTTGGGTGTATGTTTGCTTTAAACCATCTTTAGGTTAATGGTTAGGTTTTAATTTGTTTTATTTATTTTCATTATTCATTTTGGCAAAAATAAAATGGAGGCTTGCTTTGTTTTATTCTTGAAGCTTCATGAAGCTTTGAAAATCTTTACCATTTTGTTTTTTCCTTAACCTAACCATTACACCTAAACCCTAGTTTATTCTCTACATGTGTTAGCCTCACCCATGGTTGCATTATGATAAGTATTCACTTGATTTATTATTTTCAAGGATAATTCATTTTTCTTTCTTCTTCTTCTTCATCTTCTTCTTCAAGTGAAGAAACTATTCTTGAAAAATTTCCAAGTGATGAAATCAAGTGAGAAATCCAATTCTAAAGTGAACCTGCTTCCTATTTCTTCATTCTCTACCACTTGCCATGTAGTAGAGTGTGTTATCTTCACAAGTTTCATGACCTAGTGAAGGTGGAGCTTGGGTTTGAGTCGCCTCGACGTAGATCATCTTCGGCATCGAAGTCTACGACCCAGCCCGATCATTTCTCCGACGAAACCATCGCTAGAGTCCGGGATTCCGATGATCGCAGCGGAGGGACGTCAACACAGAGCTAGAGAAGTGGAGGACCGGATCTACAAAGGTTGTAGTCTCTTTCATTTAGCAATAAAGTCGTTTACTTGCATGTTTCGCCTTACCTCTAGTTAACGATCTAGCATTTGGGTTTCTCGGCACATGTAAAATTTGATTTTGGCATGGTTGATCAGTTGTGGAACCTCTTGAGTGTGCCTAGGAACCCCACACAGCACGCCTAGAGCTAGCACACACATGGTGCACTGGCGCTAGCGCATCCGTGTTTGACACGTGACGCGTAGCGCGCCTAGCGCTGGATCTGAAGCGTTGCTTCAATTTTTGAATTTTGAATTTCAAAACAGAGCTTTGCTCTGATGGGCGGAAACAGGGTCTTGACGGCAACTCATATAAAACCTGAAAGACTATCGGAGATCATCCCACACCAGCGTAGAGTGATCACCACCGTGACATTCGTCTAGATACAGCAGACGCAATGCCAGCAAACGAAGCAAAGGCAATATTCCTAGCTTCAGGGTCTTGACGGCAACTCATATACAACCTGAAAGACTATCGGAGATCATCCCATACCAGTGCAAAGTGGTCACCACCATGACATTCATCTCAATACAGCAAACGCAATGCCAGCAAACGAAGCAAAAGCAATATTCCTAGCTTCAGGGTCTTGACGGCAACTCATATAAAACCAAAAAGACTATCGGAGATCATCCCGCACCAGCGCAGAGTGATCACTGTTAGTTATATGTATGCCCTAGAGGCCATTACTATACATAGGATGTATATTGTAGTGGATGCTGGGACATATATAGGGATGACTTTCTTGCTCGACATGATAGTATGCTATCTGGTTGATCTTTACCTTAACGTGTACACTGATTGTCTCCCTGTTACATGTTGGTAAAGCCCTTAGGATCTGTACTTGACTACCTGGACTATGATGCGGATCATACTAGTAGGGACATGGTAGTCCATAAGTACATCCTTCAAAGTCCCTAGTCGTGGGTGTATCGAGATGGGGCATCGATATACCAGAGTAGACTAGCGTGTACCTTCTCGACCCATATAGATGGGCGATGGATGATCCCATATCCATTGGTGTTTGACATCGGAGATGATATACGGGTGCTCAGTAGAGACTGGGTACACTGGACGGACTCGCCGAGAACTCCCAGATGGTATTATACCTCACGTCAGATGGAAGTTCTCTGGTGACACTGGTACAGAGTAGTCTGTTGACCCGAGATCGTCATAGAGTCTTGTGTGGTTCCCACTGTGCTTTGATTTCCATCTTACCACGTCCAAGAGGGCGTGCAAAACGGTGGTTTTTGGGTACAGTTCCGAGTCACATGGAGGCAATGAGCGATAGGAGGGGATTCGTCTCTCCCGGTATAGGGGGTTGATGTTGCGCTGTGTTCGATTGGCTATAACAGGAAATCCCTGGCCAGGGTTGCTGAGATTTACTGGTAAGTGTTACCAGTAGTTTCTCGAATAGTTATAGACCTCATATCAACACGACTTATCGAGCTATTGGGGTCTGACGTTTACCACCCCTAGGCGAGATATGCGACATATCAGACGATCAGACCGGACTGTACGGTAGTGTTACTGGTTGGATTCACTGGAGTGTGAGCGGGCTTGCTCGTCGATCTTCAGATCGCTCAATACCCGGGTGGCCGTTACGTTTAGCAGACCGCTTGCGGCTTGTGGGTGCTTGATATGATCATCACCTGCTGCCGGCGTATTAACGAGTCTTTAGAGTCCTACACAGAGGTTTCCTGGCTCAAGCGAAACGAAATAGGAGCGCATATGAGATATGTGCGGGACCGAGAATAATGCATGTATGTGATACCGTATTCTATTCTCGCGATGAATGTGTCGAATGGTTGTATGCGATATAACCTAGTTATCGAATCAAGGATTGATTCGATAAGCCGATACATTGTATACTAGTCGGTTGTGTGCGACATGACCGGATCATTGAATCAAGTGTTGATTTAATGATTTAATGCATAATTATATATTTGATATATTACTTTGCATTAACTAGTATTGGTTCACTTTAAATGGATTTTCTCACTTGGTTTGTGCACATTGTATATGTGATATACTTTTGTACACATGATTGTATCATGTTTGATGATGCATGTTTACTTGGTTAAGTATAAAGAATTAAACCATGGTTAAACATATAATTAGAGTTTTATTTTCCATTACTATTTATTCATTTATTTATTTGTTTATATATTTTGGAAAATAAATGGAAAAGAGAAAAGAATGGTGGCTTAATTTATTGTTTTGTTGAAGCTTCATGAAGCTTTGACCTTGACCACCATTCTTATCTCCTCCTTAACCCTAACCAATGATTTAACCATGGTCAATTCTCTACACATAACCATAGTTATTATTATGATAAGTATCATATTCTTTTCTATTTTTTAAAGGACTTATGATAACTTATCATCTTCTTCCTCTTCTTCTTCTTCATGAAGAAACCTTACTTCATCAATGGTGGATTGATGAAACAAGTGAGAAATCCAATTCTAAAGTCTACCCACTTCCTATTTCTTCATTCTCTACCTCTTGCCAAGTAGTAGAGTGTGTTCTCTTCATAAGTTTTTGGACTTGGTGAAGACGGAGCTTGATTTAGCGATGCCTCGACGTAGATCATCTTCGGCATGGACATTGATGACCTAGCCCGTCCATTCTCCGATGAAGCCGACGCTAGAGCCCGGGACTTGTTATGGACAGCGAGGAGACTTCATTGCGGAGCTATGGAGGTGGAGAACCGGATCTACAAAGGTTGTATTTCCGTATCTTGTAGTTAAGTGTTAACTAGTTTCTTTTTCGCCTACATATCTAGCCAACGATCCGTAGTCTAGGGTTTCTCGGCACCTAGATTTTTTGAAATTGGCATGGTTGATGCCTTGTGAGACCTTATTAGGGTGCCTAGGAACCCTACAGTGGTATCAGAGCCTAGCTAGAGCCTTAGGCGAAGTCCAGATGAAGTTTGAAACCCGAACGAACCCGAAACCCCAACTCAAAAGTGCTCTCTGGACTTTTTCTGAAAACGTGGATTTTTCCAAATTAAAAATTCGTAAAAAATTCAGCAGGAAAACCTAAGAATTACGATACAAAATTTTTCCATTGAAGCTTCCAACGCGCGGCGGAACCGCGGCATAAGCCCTGCTTATGTGGCGGTTCCGCGGCCTTATTATTGTATTGTCCTATAATTTTTGTACAGTAATTCATGGTTTCGGGTGCTGGATTTTCTGGGATTTTTTAATATTTATTCAAGAGTTGAATTTTCTGGGATTGTTTTGGGGATTCGGTGTTTCGATCGGAATATCAAATTTTGTCTGTGTGGTTTTCCGGATAAATTTTAGAATATGTTAAAACGTTCGACTGGATATAAATACACACCTTTTCCCCTGCCGGAAAATTTCCAAGTGTTGGATTTTTCCGTAGTTTAAAGACGTTCTAAGTAGTGCAAGTAACTCAATGGACCCTCTAGAAGACAACAAACCTTAACTCGATTATGTGACCGTCTTGAACTGCCCTTTGAACCTTCGGGTTTGGGGCAGTACGGCGTGCCACATGTGAGGCGTTGGCTTGACCCTTCTACGGCTGGACCGTTGGTACTGAGGCACGAACTGAATGTTTTTAGACTTGTTTCATGTGTTGATCTGTATCGGGAAAACTTGGGTGTTCGAATGTTCAATCGAAAAGTTTAACATTTTCTAATTATCTGGAATAGGATACAATAATTGGAATTCACAATAAGTTATGAGATAACTGAATGAATGTTATAAACGTAGCAATTTAGTCTCACTTGATCGGTTGCCACGGAATTTTGATGCGATCAAAACTCCGTCGCAATCACGTAGCGTATGCGGATACTCGCCGGACAAACTTAATAGACAGCTACATCCCATAGCCCCGACCAAGTGACTGTAGGAGAACCCCGTCGCCGAAAGCATCCGTCCGGGTGCTCGCGGTAGCGGTGTTCCGCCTTGGTGCACTTCGTCGACGGTATCGGGGGTCCGGCCGCCTACTGAAGTTTGCGATGAGTATTCGATCAGGATGTCGGGAATCCTGTTGAATTGCCCGACTTGATATTGAAAAGAGTTTTCGATTTTGAGACTAAAATGCGGGGTTTATAATTGTTAGGCATGCGATGTCTAAGTAATTCATTTGGTCAGGCATGCGATGTCTGAGGTGGTTGCGGATTCCAACTGTTGTAGTTTTACACTTTCTTTTCTGTGACCGTAAGTGTAATATGTGATATCGCCGGTTTCGTTGCTATATGTCAACGACAATTGGGATGGACATATTTACTTACGTTGATGACATGTGATGTTATGTGTTGCTGGATATGTTATATTGGATCGTCGTGTTTGAATAGCTGGGGTTTTTTATGTGAGATGAGTGTTTTTCATTTTCATTCATGTAAAAATCTGTATGTAATATTCTTTTATTGGGGCACTTCCAGGTTGCGGAAGTTGTCACCGTTTGTATATTATTTACTTTTCCGCACTAGGATAGACCCAAGGAGGAGAGCACAAGTAACCGGGTTCTGGGGTCCAGTGGGAGACCAACTCGAGGAGTCGAGTCCGGGTCTCCTAACTCCAGAATTGGTAGGGTTGCTTGCCGCTCTCGTAGGGGTCTAGGGGTGTGGGTTTGGCTATTCATAACGACCGTGGAATCCGTGTTTTATACTGGCTCGTATTGAAAACACGGACGTCCTAGTATATCCAATATTTCATATGTTTCTTCTGCTGCGATATCTGTGATGTGATCATGTGATGTTCTGTGATAGATACAATATATAGTATATATGATATATTATATAGACGTTACTTATGTTTTACACCCGCGCTAGCCCTGCCCCGCTCTGCCGTTAGTTACCTAACCTAACGGTGCACGAGGGGACATCGAGACGAATGCGGATGGCATAAGTGTACGTCGTATTTATCTGTGATGTTTAGGTACTTAAATGATGGGACTTCATTAATGTGATTAATGAAATAAAAGAAACCTAAGATGTTGTAGAATCGAATTTCAAAATAAAACAGGTAGCTACAGTTCTTGCTTTGCACAGAGGTATATGTGATATATCCTGCACCTTATTCGATGAGGAAAGGACCGAGATCCCTTCACCGGGAGTGACTCCTTTAGCAATAACTGGCAGATGCTACACACTCGGTTTGTCTTTTGATTGCTTTTAAGAGTTTTTGCTTTGCACAGTGATATATATGATATATCCCGCACCTCATTCGACGAGGAAAGGACCGACGATCCCTTCACCGGGAGTGACTCCTTTAGCAAAACTAGAAAAGCCTCAAAAACACTCCATTTCAAAATTCATTTGATTCTACAACGATATCATGTTCATTACGCAATAGGTTTTCAGAAAAACCTGTCGTAGCCCTCCGTCATTTCAGATAAGTACTAGTTAGTATTCGTGCTGCGGTTGTTTGGCATGCGTCAAGGCGTAGTGTACGGTAGCTAACTAGTGCTTATCTGCTAGCATACGATGCGATTGGATTAGGGTATTCGTACGGCGTTGTTTGGCATGCGTCAAGGGTCGTGCGGGTGGGTTTAATTCAATCAAGAAATGTACGGGTTGAACTTGACTAGCAGACGATGGGTTGTTTGGCATGCGTCAAGGTCATAGCGAGCTAGGGGCAAAATATTATCGGGAATTTCAAGTGTTGAAATTTGCAATGAGATTGCATACCTTCTATGAGATAGTTGGATCCCGATACCCGCTGCGAGTAAGAGTTACTCCTGGGAGAGTTTTATACATTACAATTAGCCGATCAAGTAGGTGTCTAGAAAGGTGTTAACGAGGTTACGCCTCTGGGAAAACGAGGTTTACATTAATTAGGTTCGTGCGAAAGCACGGGGGACCTCCCTCAAAGTACCGACACTGGCCTGGCTGAAAGATTGGCGAACTTGTAGTGTGTAATTAATCCCGGCTAGTCTTTCCTTTTAGGGTTTGAAGGAAGATTTGTTAAAAAGCAGTGGGAGCCATCCTGATTAGATAAAATTATAACCAATCTATTTTTGCAAGAGCGCACGCTGAGTGTTTTCTTCTCTCTCTCTCCTGGTAGCGACCATATCACGCCTTAATCAAGATAATAATATGGAATATTGACCGAACCCGCTTGTTATACTGAGCTGGGGAACGTTGGTCCCGCTCCAACTTATAATTGTTATAAGACAGAGCAGGAAATAGGGGATTACCAGAATTCCCGTGCCGCCCAAACGAAGAGAGTGCATGCTGATGCATCATCTTCGGGTGTGTTCATTATACAGAACTGTTTCTCAGTATCCTTTACGTCCTGGGTATGTGATACCAGATCAGGATCCCAGATATGTAATCTGTTACATAGGGCTGCAGAAAGGTAAAGAACTGAGAACGGGTGATAAGTTTCATGAGGCAGAAAACGGGGCAAGTGTTGCAGCCAAGTCTGTTGGTCACTGTCACCCTGTATTACCAATACATTGATTCTGAACGAATGGTATTAGATACCGAACCTGATATACAAAATCATATCAGTCTCTTTATTAGTAAAGAAATGATAAAATTTTGTATTGTTGGATAATGTTTTGAACATTTCCTATATCAAAAGTTGATCGGTTCAGGCACGTTATCTAAAAGCATTAATGTTCTAAATCAAACCACGGTTCTTAGTATACGGAACACACACAAGAGGAAGAGTTCAGAAATGAACGGATTCTTCTTGAGGTATTGTAGACTAGGTCAGATCAATGCGACCCGACTGGCTGAAGTTACATTCAGATGTATATTTAAATCAGTTTGAATTTACATCTTGTGAAACTTGCCAGTCATGTCACACAGATAAGATGACCTTAGCCCTGTTTATTGGAAACAGAGAAAGAGTTAATGAACTCTTGGGATGATACATGTTGATGTATTAAGGTCCCCTGTCTACACATGCCAAGACTGGTTCTTTATACTTCATTACGTTCTCTGATGATCTCTTTAGATTCAGACATATGTTCTTGTTGAAACAAAAGTCCGAACCTTTTGAGATATTCACGGAATATAAGTTAGAAGTAGAGAACCAATATACGGGTATAAGTATTATGTCCTTTGATGTGATCAAGGAGGAGAATACTTGAGCACGGAAATCCTAGACTATTCTAAAGGAGAATGAGATTCTCTCTCGGCATTACTCCTCCGAATACACCATAGCACGATGGTATATCAGGGCGGAGCAATCACACCCTATATGATATGGTGTGCTCTATGATGAGTATTACTGAGTTACCTATTTCCTTTTAGGGGTTATGCACTTGAGAAGCTGCATACCTATTGAATAGGTTCGAATCAAATCAGTTGCCTACCACTCCATATGAGATATGGAAAGGGAAGAGCCCATGTCTTAAGCTAGTTAAGATTTGGGGTTGTCCGGCCTATGTCTAAAAGCAAAATCCGGACAAGCTCGAGGCAAGGTCTGTTATGTAGAACTGGAAGTGTTCCAGCTATACAAACTACAGCAGATGGTTTGGTACAACCAGAGGATTCAGTAGAAACCAATGAACCTCAGCCTCTCCGCCGATCTAGTAGGGTTCCTCACCCACCTGAGAGATACTTCGGTTTCTCTATGACAGTGGGAGTGAGGATTGCATCATGAGATGATGACCCAACTAGTTTCGAGCTGGCCATCAAGAGTGAGACTCTGTAAGAATGGCTGGATGCTTAGTGATCTGAGATGGAATCCATATACACCAACAAAGTATGGACTTTGGTTGCTATATCTGAAGGGTTAAATCCCCATCAGGAGCAAGTATATCTTGAGAAGATTACTTGGTGTACATGGAAGAGTTGAGACTTTCAAAGCTAGACTTGTTAAAGGTCTACATCATTGACCAGGTATGGATGATGATGAAACCTTCTATAAGTAGCTATGCTTAAGTCCATCCAGATCCTACTTGCCACGGCTACATACCATGACTACGATATCTGGTGGTTGGGTGTCATGACAGCTTTTCTAAATGATGTTTTAGAAGAGGGAGTCTATAAGTACACAGCCAGAGAGCTTCGTAGACAGTGGGAGCAGCGGAAACGTGTGCAAGATACTTTATAGGATAAAGCAGGCATCGCGGAGATGGAACATCTGTTTTGATGAAGCGGTCAAAGAAGTTGACATCATCAAAATGGTAGATGAACCTTGTATAAACAAAAAGGTAGTATGGTAGTGATCCTCGTAGAGTACGTGGATGACATACTCTTGATAGGGAAGGAGTTTCCTATGCTACGCTCGATCAATCTCCGCTTATCACAATGATTCTCCATATAGGATCAAAGTGATACCTCCTAAATCCTGGATTTTGGATCTATGAGATAGATCTAAATGGATGTTAGGATTCTCACTAGTTGTAGTGAGACGGTATCAACCGATCCTGGGGAGAATCACTGGAAGGGTTCCAGGGTGATAAAGACGACTGAATGTCAGTCACAGGCATTGTCTTTACCCTCAGTGGAGGGACGGTATGTTGGAAGAGTTCCAAACTAGATACCGTGGCACACTAGACGATAAAGGCATGATACATCGCTACTAAAGATGCTACCAAAGAGGCTGTTTGGGTGTATATTGGTTCATGAGATGAACTATGTTCCTCCTATTGTGTGACAATGGAGTTGTGGCTTATGCCAAGGAACGCAGGTCCCATCAGTGATCCAGACATATTCTAAGGCAGTGTCGCCTGATCATGGAGATAGTTGATCTCCAGGGTGATCGAGGTTTGGAGAGTAGACTCAGAGGACAACACAGCGGATCCACTCACGAAAGGCCTGTTCCCAGAGAGAGACTTTTATGGGATGGTTGAGTATGAGATACTACAACCACTGCTATCAGATGGCCCTAGTGCAAGTGGGAGATTGTTAGTTATATGTATGCCCTAGAGGCCATTACTATACATAGGATGTATATTGTAGTGGATGCTGGGACATATATAGGGAGGACTTTCTTGCTCGACATGATAGTATGCTATCTGGTTGATCTTTACCTTAACGTGTACACTGATTGTCTCCCTGTTACATGTTGGTAAAGCCCTTAGGATCTGTACTTGACTACCTGGACTATGATGCGGATCATACTAGTGGGGACATGGTAGTCCATAAGTACATCCTTCAAAGTCCCTAGTCGTGGGTGTATCGAGATGGGGCATCGATATACCAGAGTAGACTAGCGTGTACCTTCTCGTCCCATATAGATGGGCGATGGATGATCCCATATCCATTGTTGTTTGACATCGGAGATGATATACGGGTGCTCAGTAGAGACTGGGTACACTGGACGGACTCGCCGAGAACTCCCAGATGGTATTATACCTCACGTCAGATGGCAGTTCTCTGGTGACACTGGTACAGAGTAGTCTGTTGACCCGAGATCGTCATAGAGTCTTGTGTGGTTCCCACTGTGCTTTGATTTCCATCTTACCACGTCCAAGAGGGCGTGCAAAACGGTGGTTTTTGGGTACAGTCCCGAGTCACATGGAGGCAATGAGCGATAGGAGGGGATTCGTCTCTCCCAGTATAGGGGGTTGATGTTGCGCTGTGTTCGATTGGCTATAACAGGAAATCCCTGGCCAGGGTTGCTGAGATTTACTGGTAAGTGTTACCAGTAGTTTCTTGAATAGTTATAGACCTCATATCGACACGACTTATCGAGCTATTGGGGTCTGACGTTTACCACCCCTAGGCGAGATATGCGACATATCAGACGATCAGACCGGACTGTACGGTAGTGTTACTGGTTGGATTCACTGGAGTGTGAGCGGGCTTGCTCGTCGATCTTCAGATCGCTCAATACCCGGGTGGCCGTTACGTTTAGCAGACCGCTTGCAGCTTGTGGGTGCTTGATATGATCATCACCTGCTGCCGGCGTATTGACGAGTCTTTAGAGTCCTACACAGAGGTTTCCTGGCTCAAGCGAAACGAAATAGGAGCGCATATGAGATATGTGCGGGACCGAGAATAATGCGTGTATGTGATACCGTATTCTATTCTCGCGATGAATGTGTCGAATGGTTGTATGCGATATAACCTAGTTATCGAATCAAGGATTGATTCGATAAGCCAATACATTGTATACTAGTCGGTTGTGTGCGACATGACCGGATCATTGAATCAAGTGTTGATTTAATGATTTAATGCATAATTATATATTTGATATATTACTTTGCATTAACTAGTATTGGTTCACTTTAAATGGATTTTCTCACTTGGTTTGTGCACATTGTATATGTGATATACTTTTGTACACATGATTGTATCATGTTTGATGATGCATGTTTACTTGGTTAAGTATAAAGAATTAAACCATGGTTAAACATATAATTAGAGTTTTATTTTCCATTACTTATTTATTCATTTATTTATTTGTTTATATATTTTGGAAAATAAATGGAAAAGAGAAAAGAATGGTGGCTTAATTTGTTGTTTTGTTGAAGCTTCATGAAGCTTTGACCTTGACCACCATTCTTATCTCCTCCTTAACCCTAACCAATGATTTAACCATGGTCAATTCTCTACACATAACCATAGTTAGTATTATGATAAGTATCATATTCTTTTCTATTTTTTAAAGGACTTATGATAACTTATCATCTTCTTCCTCTTCTTCTTCTTCATGAAGAAACCTTACTTCATCAATGGTGGATTGATGAAACAAGTGAGAAATCCAATTCTAAAGTCTACCCACTTCCTATTTCTTCATCCTCTACCTCTTGCCAAGTAGTAGAGTGTGTTCTCTTCACAAGTTTTTGGACTTGGTGAAGTCGGAGCTTGATTTAGCGATGCCTCGACGTAGATCATCTTCGGCATGGACATCGATGACCTAGCCCGTCCATTCTCCGATGAAGCCGACGCTAGAGCCCGGGACTTGTTATGGACAGCGAGGAGACTTCATTGCGGAGCTATGGAGGTGGAGAACCGGATCTACAAAGGTTGTATTTCCGTATCTTATAGTTAAGTGTTAACTAGTTTCTTTTTCGCCTACATATCTAGCCAACGATCCGTAGTCTAGGGTTTCTCGGCACCTAGATTTTTTGAAATTGGCATGGTTGATGCCTTGTGAGACCTCATTAGGGTGCCTAGGAACCCTACAATCACCACCGTGACATTCATCTCGATACAGCAGATGCAATGCCAGCAAATGAAGCAAAGGCAATATTCCTAGCTTCAAGGTCTTGACGGCAACTCATATAAAACCTGAAAGACTATCAAAGATCATCCCGCACCAGCGCAGAGTGATCACCACCGCGACATTCGTCTCGATACAGCAGATGCGATGCCAGCAAACGAAGCAAAGGCGATATTCCTAGCTTCATGATCTTGACGGCAACTCATATAAAACCTAAAAGACTATCGGAGATCATCCCACACCAGCGCGGAGTGGTTATGACTCATCGGGGCTCCCCAAACTGAGCCTAATCTCAAGTAAAAAGCGGCATGGCAAAATTCCTAACGCTTGCTCTTCCGAAGGTCAAATCGCCTAGGAAGATTGGTTGAAAACGTCTTGTCCAGCCCCTGAAGGGATCAGAGATACGACAGTCGCAAGGCTACTCGAACAGCAAAATTGCCTATCGAGGAATACATCAGCCAATGCGACGGTACGACGGACACAACCCTAGTACCACAGACCCTAACGGACCTCTGTCGTGTAGAACAGAGGTTAACTATGACATTAGGATATCCTTAAGAGAACTTCTTTATTCGTCTTAACTCGTAAGGCAAAACCTTAGGCAGTGGGAATTAAAAAACTATTTCCTAAGCACGGGGGCCCTGCAAGTCGGTCCAAGATGGACTCTTGCATACTATTCACGGGTCACACTCTCCGAAATCAAACATCGACGAATAAGGAAACAACCACTTACGAGTCCTCTCGACTTGTAGGCGCGAAAATTCTCTTATGAGATCCTTACGACTCTCAAGAGAAAACGCACTTAGGAATCCTCACGATTCCTAAGGAGAAAATACACCTACGGGATCTTCTCGACCGGTAGGGAGAAAATTCTTTATGAGACCCCCACAGCTCATAAAATTGAAAGTCTTAGGTAGCAGATCCTAACCTTGTCTCCTAAGCCATCATTGCTCCGCAAAGAGGTCAAGGTAGATTTTCTACGGACCACACTCTCCGACAAGCAAGTTAACTCATCAATCACTTACGGGTCCCCTCGACTCGTAAGCAAGAAAAATTCTCTTATGAGATCCTTACGAATCTCAAGAGAAAACGCACTTAGGAATCCTCATGATTCCTAAGGAGAAAATACACCTACGGGATCCTTACGACTTGTAAGGAGAAATACCTTTATGAGACCCTCACGGCTCATCAAGTTGGAAAGCCTTAGGAGGCAGATCTGAACTTGACTCTTAAGCCATCGCTGTCTTACAAAGAGATCAAAATAGATTATCCACAAAATGCATTTACTAAAAGGGACACACCACCATGAAGCAAAATATGTCTTTTATTCATGAATCAAAATGAATGCAAAGTACAATTTATGAAAGAATCAAAAAATACTCTCATTCAGGAGTATGTACAAAAGAAGAATAAAAAGAAAAATATGCAATTCTTCAAGCCGGCGGACGATTTAATAGATTTGCCAGTTCATCCTTTTTCCGCTGGGTCTCGGCTTCATGATTCATTATCGCTAAGAGACGGGCCTCCGCTTGAGATTGTTGGGCCTGGTACGAGGCAAGCCGACTTTCAAGCTCCTTTTCGGTAACTTTATGAGCTTCGACCATTTCGCGAGTGAAAATGACGGCTTTATCAATGGCTACCACCTCCCTGATAGCTTCTTGAAGCACCCGCCAAAGTTCATACGCCCGAGTGGTCTTGGCCGTAAGATTAGCTTGAAGTTCCCCCAGCGCAGTTGAAACCAGCTTCCTCTTTGAAAATTTTCGGCTGAGCCTCTTCTCGCATGACAGCATATTTTTGGCACACCATTCAATCAGCCCCCGCAAACTCGTCTTTGCAGCCACGACCTTTGAGGGAAGGCGTATGCACTTGAGATCATGTAAACAGACATCCGCTCGACGCCAATCCTCGATCCAAAATACTACAAGCTATTTTCTCTTTCTGGCAACAAGGAAAGTTTTCGTATTCGTACTTAAGGAAAATTCCCAGGGGTCAAGTATGAATCTCGTGTACACAGGTGGGATGCACGTACAAATACACATCAAGCAGAAAAAGCCAACAGAGAACATTCAACGATTAATGATAAGAGAAAATACATTGATATTACTCTAAAGGAAAGAGATCACCAAATAAGGGATCGGAAATACAAGGGTTAACAAAGAAAAACACAAAATTTTCCAGCTCCCTCTCCGCCTTCTCCAGCACGTCAAAATGATGGTTTTGGCGAGGAGTCGCTCCCCAACGGTTGGCGCCATACTCATCAGCGAAAGCGGACATGACGGCCCGTCGGGCCCTTATTTGACTCAGTATATGAACTGAATGATCCTTCAGATCTTGAATGATTAGATAAGCCTTGTGAAAGCACTCGAGCTTGTCCTCCGCCGCGTCAAGGATCGCCAAAGTCATCTCCGCCAGATGAGGGGGTATATCGGCAAGCACAGACAGAAAGATTATCCGGAGCCAAATGGAGCCCATGGGAAGAGGAGAGCCCCGATGAGTCAGAAGCTTGTTAGTTGTATGTATGCCCTAGAGGCCAGTATTGTATAGATGACGTATATTATATTGGATGCTTGGACATATATAGAGATGACTTTCTTGCTCGATATGATAGTATGCTATCTGGTTGCTCTTTATCTTAACATGTACACTAGTCTCTTTAAACTGTCTTGTAGTTACATGTTGATAAAGCCCTTAGGATGTATACTTGACTACCTGGACTATGATGCAGATCATACTAGTGGGGACATGGTAGTCCATAAGTACATCCTTCAAGGTCCCTAGTCGTGGGTGTATCGAGACAGGGCATCGATATACCAGTGTAGACTAGCGTATACGCTTCTCGACCCATGAGATGGGCGATGGATGATCCCATATCCATTGGTGTTTGACATCAGAGATGGTATACGGGTGCTCAGTGGAGACTGGGTACACTGGACGGACTCGCCGAGAACTCCCAGATGGTATTATACCTCACGTCAGATGGCAGTTCTCAGGTGACACTTGTACAAGTTAGTCTGTAGACCCGAGATCGTCATAGAGTCTTGTGTGATTCCCACTGTGCTTTGATCTCCACCTTACCACGTCCATGAGGGCGTGCAAAACGGTGGTCTTTGGGTACAGTCCCGAGTCACATGGAGGCAATGAGCGATAGGAGGGGTTTCGTCTCTCCCGGTATTGGGGGTTGATGTTGCGCTGTGCACGATTGGCCGTAATAGGGAAGTCCCTGGCCAGGGCTGATCAGAGATTTGCTGGTAAGTGTTACCAGTAGTTTCTCGACCCGTTATGAGCCTCACATCAGCACGACTTATCGGTTATTGGGGTCTGACGTTTACCACCCCTAGACTTGATATGCGACATATCAGACGAATAGACCGGACTGTACGGTAAGTGTTACTGGTTGGATTCACAGGAGTGTGAGCGGGCTAGCTCGTAGATCTTCTGATCGCTTAATACCCGGGTGGCCGTTACGTTTAGAAGACCGCTTGCGGCTTGTGGGTGCTTGATATGATCATCATCTGCTACCGGCGTATTGACGAGTCTTTAGAGTCCTACACAGAGGTTTCCTGGCTCAAGCGAAACGAAATAGGAGCGCATATGAGATATGTGCGGGGCCGAGAATAATGCGTGTATATGATACCGCATTTCATTCTCGCGATGAATGTTTCGATTGGTTGTATACGATATGACCTAGTTATCGAATCATTGATTCGATAAATCGATACATTGGATACTAGTCGGTTATGTGCGACATGACCGGATCATTGAATCAAATGTTGATTTAATGATTTAATGTATAATTATATATTTGATATATTACTTTGCATTAACTAGTATTGGTTCACTTTAAATGGATTTTCTCACTTGAAGTTCACAAGTTGTATATGTGATATACTTTTGTGCACTTGATTGTATCATGTTTGATGATGCATGAATATTGGCTTTGTGTAAAGAATTGTACCATGGTTATGATAATGGTTAGGGTTTTGATTTATTCACTCATTTATTTAACCATTCTTTATTTATTTAAATGGATAAATGAAAATAAAATGGTTTCTTTTTTATCATGAAGCTTGTTGAAGCTTCATGAAGCTTTGACTAAAGAGACCATTTTGTCTTCATGCTTAACCCTAACCATTCCCACTTACCATGGTCTATTCTCTACACTTGACCTTAGTTAGGATATGATAAGTATTGATTTCTTTTCTATTATGAAATACTTTTTATCATATTCTATATTCATCTTCTCCTTCTTCTTCAAGAAAGAAAACTAGACTCCATTAATGGCATCTTGAGTTCTAAAGTGAGAAATCTAATTCTAAAGTGAACCCACCTCCTATTTCTTCATCCTCTACCTCTTGCCAAGTGGTTTTGGGCAAGTTTCACAACTTGGTGAAGTCGGAGCTTGATCTTGTGAAGCCTCGACGTAGATCATCTTCGGCATCGTAGCCGACGACTATTCCGCTCATTTTTCCGATGAAGCCGATGCGAGAGTCTGGGATTCGAGATGGACAGCGAGGGAGCGACTACGTGGAGCTAAGGAAGTGGATAACCGGATCTACAAAGGTTGTAGCTTTCTACTTTTAGTTAAGTTGTTAACTAGTTTATTGTATCGCCTAAAATTCTAGTCGACGATCCGTATTAGGGTTTCTCGGCACTCATAAAATTTAAAATTGGCATGGTTGATGCCTTGTGAGACTTCATTAGCGTGCTTAGGAACCCTACAAAGCTCATACATCACCGCGTCACATTAAGCGTCGTTGAGGAGGGGATCTGCGAGCCGCGCAGAGAAGCGAGGGATTATCTCCTTAATGGACACCTCCTATGGTTGCCGACGAGCGTGGAGACGATTGCAAGCCATAGCAATTGATCGGTTTCTCAAAGATGATCACCTTAAGGTATAAATGGGTTTCTCTGTGAGGAAAGGAAGAAAGACATGGTTTCAAGTTATAAAGGCGAGCATTTAATGCTATGCACAAAAAATGTTGTGCATGGTGGAACTATTCTCAAAACCCGAAAAAAGGGGAGAGCGTTGGAAATGAAAAGCAATGACGCATTGAAATCAGATCAGGGAAATGAAATGTCCCCATCAAGCAGAGCCCCGCATGCACAACATATGAGCACAAGCCTTGATTGGAAGATAAAGCGGCACTGATGTTTCCCCTAATCAGAGCAAAGCTCTGCTGGAAATTCAAAATTCAAATTTTGAAGCAACGCTTCAAATCCCGGGCGCAACGCGCCACGTGTCCGGCGCTGATACGTCAGCGCAGCGCCCAAGAAGGCTCGCCCAATCAGAGCAAAACTCTATTTTAAGCAAAATTAAAGGAAGTAACGCTTCAGTTGCGCAGGCGCTGCGCTGCTCGACACGTGTCAGCGCAGTTGCGCGGGCGCTGCGCTGCGCGACACGTGTCAGCGCAGTTGCGCTGGCGTTGCGCTAGCGCAGTTGCGCTGCGCTGTGCGCTGCGCGACACGTGTCAGCGCAGATGCGCTAGCGCGGTTGCGCTGCGCTGTGCGACACGTGTCACGCGCTGGGGCATTTGCGCCAAAACAGAATAAAGATTTTAATGAAATCTTTCTGCTCTTGTTAAAATAAGAAGATTTTCTTCTGTAAAACAGAAGCCCTTGGATTAAAGATCCAATGGTGGGGAAAATTCCCCAAATCACTCAGAGAAAAATCTCTTTAACTAATTTATGGGCACAATAAAAAGGACCCCAAGCTTCAATTCAAAGGGAGGAATATTTTTTTTTCTAAAAAAAAGAGATCTCTGAAGATATTTCAAGAAGAAAGGTAAAAGACCTTTTAGATAGAAGAATTTCTTCTGATAGATCATTGATCTAAGAACAAGATCAATGATCTTTAATAAATAAAAAAACAAAATAAAAATAGTGCTTTGCACTTATGAACCATTGGTTCTCTAAGATCAAAAAAAATAAGAAACACTTATTTTCTTTGATCTAAATTAGATCAAGAAACCAAATAGTGCTTTGCACTCATGAACCATTGGTTCTGGAATCTAAAAAAAATTCTTAGTGCTTTGCACTTGCAAACTGCGCTGTTGCGCTCTTAGGAGAGCGCCACGTGTCAGCTACAGAACAACTTACGCTATGCGCCCTTGAATTAGAGGTTTGCTCTCTGGACTTGGCGCAACTCACCAGAGCGCGCTACGTGTCAGCAGCGCAACAGCGCAGCGCACTGCGCTGTTGCGCTTGCGCTTACCAGAGCAGGACACGTGTCCTCATCACAAGCGCTTGCGCTCAATAATTGGCGCAAAGCGCCTGACAAGCCACTATCAGATGATTAATGTACTGCATTATTTACAGAAGGGCCAAGCCCAATTAAAAAGGTCCAACCAGGCCAAATTAAATGCAATGCATTACTTTAAAAAGGGCAGAGCCCAAATAAAAAACAGATGCTGCGCATCACTTATAAAAGGGCAGAGCCCAAATAAAGGTCTAATAGACCAAACAAAAATGCCAGGCATTATTAAACAAGAGCAGAGCCCCAGTAAAGGCCTAATAGGTCAAATGCAAATAAAATGTTGAACATTTTCAACTGGACTTAGCCCAATTCTGGCCGTAAGTCCTTAAATTAAATTGAACTGAGCATAAATGCTCTCTCAAATCAATTTACCTCCGGTTCGAGGGTACATCTCCGAACTCCTCTGACACTTCTCATTGTAATCCTTCAATGACGCCAGAGAGGCGACGGGTCCCAACGACCACACATGGATACGGACTGCGGGGTGCTTAAACTCGTGGACCGAAACGTCCTTAAACTAATATTGGACCGAGACGTCCCTAAACTAACATTGGACCGAGACGTCCCTAAACTATTATTAGACCGAAACGTCCATAAACTAACATTGGACCGAGACGTCCCTAAACTATTATTAGACCGAAACGTCCTTAAACTAATGTCGGACCACCACGTCCCTAAACTGGAACATGGACCACCACGTCTCTAAACTGGAGCATGGACCGCAACGTCCCTAAACTGGAACAATAGAGCCTCCAAATGCTCTTTTGTCGGATCTAAATGATCCCGTTTAAGTTGATCTTAGCCCCCAAACACGGCTAACGTATCCTTAAACATTCAAATGGACTATAAAACTCCAAATCAACCTTGGTTCAAGGGTACATCTCTGAACTCCTCTGACATCTGCCGTTGTAATCCTTCAACGACGTTAGAGAGGTGACGAGTCCCGATAGCCAGATATTAAATGGATTATCATGTTAAGTGGATCTTAGTCTCAAACAGGACTATCGTATCCTTAACGAACGTTTAAGTTGATCTTAGCCGCAATGCGACTAATGCATCCTTAAACTAAAAAACACCAAATCCAAATCTTAGTAAATACGGATTTGGACTAATCCATGTCCTACGGGCGACAGCATTACTCAGTCTTCGTATACAATCCATGGGCAACCACAAACAAAACAAACACACACGACACGAAGTGAAATTCTGGAGAAGGAGAAAGTTGTTACCGCGATGCGGTAGCGTAATTAACTGCAGGGGCTTGCGCCTGCAGAGAAGAGCGTCCCCACAATTAAAAACCCCTCAAGCGAGGGGGAATCTGACGAAGTCTGCTACATCGGCCGCATCCGTCTAAACCTCCGATACACGGTGCCATAAATCAACTTGGCATCTTCGGAGAGGTGAACGGATAAAACCAAATAGCATCTGCCCCGAATCTTAGCGTCAGGACATCGCGGTCTTGTGCGCCGTCTTTCGGAGGGGAACAGATTCTGGCACGCCCGGTGGGACCTTTTCCTCTTTCCACTCCACACTTCGTGTGTCGTCTTCGCGAACCAATCGCGGTTTGTTAAATGGTTGCCTTCCGATTTCAAGTTACTAAGATTTGGTCTCTTGCCTGGCGAAGAACTCAAGATTCAATAGCCTCTAACTGCACCAACTGCTCGAAGTGCCACTGCAATGGACGCTCCACCTCCCCCGGAGGTGTAGCATATGGGCCCCAAGCGGCTTCCTTCCTCACTCTGCCAGTAGACCAGGTAACCCAAGCCACCACTGGCCTGTTCTTCGGAACCATGATCCCACCTACAAGCTTCTCTATGCCGATGCCTGCATCGGAGGTGAACAAGAGGTCGGTCTTCGACCGACTCACTGCCACGACGGCCCCTGTCAACGGGTCACCCACTGCCAAACCAATAGCTTCGGTTTTCGCCAGGCTGGATCAGAACTTTAAATTGGCTGTCCCAAGGAAGGCAATGACTACTGCTCCAGAAGTCATCAAGGCGGCTTCCCCTGTCAAAGAGTCAGTCTTTTCAAGACTGACGATTTCTGCTCCTGCCCCTGCTCAAGGATCCGTCTTCGATAGATTGGATATCACCTCTCAAAAGACAACCTCAGTCTTTGAGAGGTTAACACCAGCGACGCCTCACTCAGGCAGGGGGCAAAAAGAAGCTGTCTCTATCTCCGAGCCAGTCCCAATGGCTCGTCATGCTCGACGTCGCCATTGGCGACGAGTGAGGAAGGCAGGGGGCAGTTCCCCCTCAGGGCTAACTCCACCGGCTCCAGTGGTGGAAGTCAACGCTGCTGTTCCAACTGGGAACAGCTTTGAACTGCTGAGGAGGGTACGGAAGAATGCTCCAACCGCTACACTGAAAAGATCTCCTCTGCCTACTGAGAGAGTCCCAGAAACAAAGCAAGAACATCCCCCTCAACGGCTGTCCTCAAGAATTTATAAAGTTTAGAAGAGGGTTCAAGACTCCGTGATCGACACGGATCACTCCCGTCAACGAAAGAAGATGAAGGTGCAAAAAGAAAAGCACCGTCCTATTAAACAGCAGAGGACAACGATCACCAAGATGCCTACTGCAACGGCCCCTTCAACTTCAACGGCCCACAAAAGAAGAAGGCCGGAGAAAACCCCCGCGCCCGCGGCAAATGCCAAAGGTGGTGAGCCTAAACGCCCTAAGTCCGGGGGCATGATAGTTCATACAGTTTATGTGGCATCGGGAAAAGAAGATAGCCGCATATCAACAGGTCATAGACCGCACACGAGGTCAGTGACCAAGGCTCAGGAGCAGCAGCAGAAGCTCCAAGAAATGATGAACGCTATGGCCGCACTTACAGGGCCAAAAGAAACCCCTGAAACGTCCTCGGACGAGCGTTAAGAACAAGAAACGGACGCTGAATTCCTTCGTCGCGTACTGGAGAAGAAGGATAAAGAAGCTGCGGAGCAGGCAGCCAACATAAAGAAAATAGCCCTCCTGTTCCAGGATATGGTGGGTATGATTATTCAACAAGATCCACCTGCTGAAGATCCCCCGATCATCCTTGAAGACGATAGGGGAGAGACGTCGAATCCTCCACCAGCTCTGTCCACTGCTAAAGAGGATACAATCTCCAAAGCTGATTTGGATGAGTACATCGCCCAACAAATACGGGTTCATCATGCAACCGAAACAGCCGGCCAGGTCGTGAAAACGGGGAGGCCATATCCGAGTTGGTACGATCAAATCAAGTACCCGCCAGGTTATACGATTCCCAAGTTCCATGTCTACAAGGGGACGGGCAATCCTCACCAGCATGTTGCCCAGTTCAGGGCACTCTGCGGCAATACTGGTGGTGATGACAAGCTTTTACTTCGCCAGTTTATTGGAAGTTTATCGGATACGGCGTTCGAGTGGTACTCTGAACTCCCGAACGACTCTATCAAAACCTTCGCGGAGATGGAGCTACTGTTTACTCAGCGTTTTGCAAGCGCCAGTGAACGTACCCCGATGACAGCACTGATTAACGCCAGGGTAAAACCAGGCGAGACGTGGGTTCAGTACGCTATACGATGGTGGAACTTATGGTCAAAGTGTGAGCAGCGCATTGAAGAAGCTCCCGCAGTGGGTATGTTTGTGGGAACCCTTGATCCACAAGCAACCATCTCACAATTTATGATGTTTTTCAAGCCAACTACCTTCCAGGCCTTGATTGACAAACTAGCGCAAATGGATCAAATGGGCCATAAACCCCCTCTTCCAAGGCCGGACTCCCGAAATGACAAAGGGAAGGGAAAAGCGATCGTCGTCGCTAATGCTCAACAACAACCGAGCGACTCGAAGCCGGTTGCTCGTCAAAATAATATGCGCCCTTACGTGCCCCTTGAGGATAGGATGGGACGTCCTTATTCCTTTCCCCGCGATAAAACGAGGAGGTTATTCGAGCTGGCGTTGCGCAACAGACTCATAAATCTGCCGGATCCAAAACGTCCGTTGCAACCAAGTGACGTCAGCGAGCCCAACTACTGTCCTTATCATCGAGTACTAGACCATCCGATCGAAGATTGCTACGTTTTCAAGAATTGGATTGAAAACTAGTACCGACAGGGCAAGTTCGCGTTATCTGACAAATGGAAGGTGAATCCCCTGCAGCCCCACACCTCTAAGGGGACGAATACGCCGGGGGCAACATGCTCCGTCATTGAAGAAGTTCCTTGGGAGGTTGTATTATCAACCAAGACAAAGAGGATGCTAAACGATCTTCAGACATGTCCAGCGATCAAGTGGAAGAACCCGTTGGAACCGCAGGTCATTGAAGGGATATTGAAGCCACGTCCAACTCCAAAGACCGATGGTGGCGGTTCAAGCACTTGCAGCCGGCCGTCAAAATCTTCGAAAAAGAAGAAGAAGAAATCTAAGAAGCCCGTGAAGCCTGGCGGCAAACGCACGGACTTACAAAAGCAAATTGACGCGTTGGAAGAATACAACCAAAAGGCGCGGACTCCCATTACGCTCCAAGAGTTCCTCAATCACGTTTTTCAAGAAAAAGATGAGGGAGAAAGTTCATCAGATGAATCCGAGGAATATGTGGCGAGCTGTCATATGATTTCCCGTTCGATCACGAACGATGAGGGGACTCTTTGCACCGAAAAGCTGGGGGCAGATCCTGAACCAAAAGTCCTGGGGCCACCAGATGAAATAATCGACGCATTCCTTACTGAAGCTCGTTTGAAAAGTAAAGCTGATCGGGAGCGCGAGGCGGCTATATTTGAAAGGGCCAAGCGCCATCGACTTGATGAAGGAGCCGAGACGATCCCGGTGGAGCTAAACACCTCCGCTACTGACAAAAGCCAATTCAAGATGAGAAAGAAGTTTACTAAGGCCATATCAATGGGCATGAAGCTACCATCCTCCGAAGAAGAAATTACCGGTGAAGCGAAAATGCACCCGTCTTATTGCTTATATCATCAAAAGATTTTGCACCCCACTCAAGAGTGCAAAGCTTTCGATAGATGGTAGCAAGGATACGTTGCTCATCGACAACACTTTAAACGGGAAAAGCGTAAAACTCGTCGGGAGCAAAGAAATACGACCGAAGGGCTTAAAAGAACTGCTGGCGATTGTTGCATGATCAACACCGGTAGATCACAAGTGCCTACATTCGGGAGTGATTCTGATGAAGAGCTAGAACTTTCCCCTCTCTTTAAAGAGTCCGCTTCGAGAAAAGAAGAAGAACCGAAGGTTTGCGAAAATATCCGGCTACGTAATCGCACGCTGCCCGAAAAGAATCTCGGACCCTCGAACAGGAAAGATAAAGGGAAAGAAAAGGTCTCTGAAGATATCGTCTTAGATGACCAAGTGGTGGAAGAGCTAGCTGCCAAAGACCCACCAAAGAAGAATAAGGTGGACTACAACGTCTTAGCATATCTGAGGAAGCTGTCCTCACAGCTCAGCATTCTTGACGCCCTTTTGCTATCAAAAGAGGCGAGAGATTCGTTGATTAAGGCGCTCCAAGACCCGGAACAATTCCAAGCATGCCTGGCCGAGGAAAAGATGAAAGATGAATTGGAGGAAGTGCACACGGCTGATGTTACTTTTGGCGATGAAGACCTTCTACTTGGGACGTGCGAACACAATCGCCCTCTCTATGTCTCGGGATACTGCCATAATATAAAGATAGGCAAAATCCTGATCGATAACGGGTCGTCTGTTAACCTACTCAACGTCAAAGACTCTTGGATCTGTGATACTGACGCTATGATTCGGGCTACTCGTCACGGACATTAAGTTCCACGTTATAGACGCCAAGACATGCTACAACGCTTTGCTCGGCCGACCATGGTTACACGAGTATAACATCATCCCTTCTACACAACATCAGTGTATGAAGTATTTTAAGGATGGTTTCGAGTATACCGTGATGGGAGAACTGAACCCTTTCTCTGTGAACGAGGTCCGCGAATATGAAGACGCCAAATAGTTCTTACCGGATTTCGAAGACACAGAGAAGTGTCACAAGCCGGAGAACAAAGCTAACGCCACCATCCTTGTCTTCGGCAGTGATACTGAGGAGGAAGAGGAGATAGTTTATTCGGATCCGTCCCAACACAACAATCCGGGACCATTGGCCCCTACATTGATCTTTGGTAGCGACTCGGAAGATGAGATCCGTGTTGTATTCTCTGCTTGACCTTCAATACGAACGTCCGCTGACGAAGAGCAAAGTCTACAAGTCGCCATAGTGCCACTTAAACACCAGAAAGAACTGGATGCACTCAATATTTACAATGTAGGAGAGCTGCAAACGTTCTATATCCCTCCCAGGCGAGAAAGCGAGAAAGCAATTCTGTTCTACTGCTCTGAAGAAACCAAGGTGGAAAAAGAAATCTGGCATGGCGCGGATACTACGCTTGACAGGCTTCAGCCTATCCGTCTTCCCAGATATTATACAGAGGGTTTGAAGAAGCTGCTGAAACGCCGGGGATATCCTTCAAACAGACCATTAGAAAGACCAAAGTCTATGACAGGGTCTGGAACGTTCCCGGGACTCAACGCAAGCTACCTAACGGGAGAATGGAAACAAAAGGGCTTGGATACATCCGGTCAAAGAAACGAGAGTTACTACCCGGCTGTTACGTCGTGTATGAACTTGATGAAGAAGCGGATGCTCAATGGGAGGACGCTAATCCTAAGCCAGAGAAAATTCCAGATGCAAAGGAGCCCAGTCCGTCATTCGAGGAACAAATGGACAAACTTATAAAGAAAGCTGGTCAAAAAGTCCGAGATGATCACAACCGTGAGACGGCCATCTACGAGAAAGCCAAGACGCAACGCCTTCTCCAACAGACCGTAAAGGATGAAAATGCCGCTCCTTGTCAACCTATTATAAAGAAGGCTCGGCGTAAAAGCAGAAATAAGTTGAAAGCCCAAAAAGGCGCTCAACAACAACAAAGCAGGGCTGAGAAGCCACGCAAACGGGAGTTGAGCGTTATTGATCTATCCCTCATGAAGAAAATGGGACGAGCGTACTCGTTTCCTCGGGACAAGACGAAGAAGATACTTGATCTTGCTCTAAAGCATCAATTGCTTACACTGTCGGAGTCTAAACACCCTGAACAAGCGGGCGAAGTCTTTGTTAGTTGTATGTATGCCCTAGAGGCCAGTATTGTACAGATGATGTATATTATATTAGATGCTTGGACATATATAGAGATGACTTTCTTGCTCGATATGATAGTATGCTATCTGGTTGCTCTTTATCTTAACATGTACACTAGTCTCTTTAAACTGTCTTATAGTTACATGTTGATAAAGCCTTTAGGATGTGTACTTGACTACCTGGACTATGATGCAGATCATACTAGTGGGGACATGGTAGTCCATAGGTACATCCTTCAAGGTCCCTAGTCGTGGGTGTATCGAGACGGGGCATCGATATACCAGTGTAGACTAGCGTATACGCTTCCCGACCCATGAGATGGGCGATGGATGATCCTATATCCATTGGTGTTTGACATCAGAGATGGTATACGGGTGCTCAGTAGAGACTGGGTACACTGGACGGACTCGCCGAGAACTCCCAGATGGTATTATACCTCACGTCAGATGGCAGTTCTCAGGTGACACTTGTGCAGGTTAGTCTGTAGACCCGAGATCGTCATAGAGTCTTGTGTGATTCCCACTGTGCTTTGATCTCCACCTTACCACGTCCATGAGGGCGTGCAAAACGGTGGTTTTTGGGTACAGTCCCGAGTCACATGGAGGCAATGAGCGATAGGAGGGGTTTCGTCTCTCCCGGTATTGGGGGTTGATGTTGCGCTGTGCTCGATTGGCCGTAACAGGGAAGTCCCTGGCCAGGGCTGATCAGAGATTTGCTGGTAAGTGTTACCAGTAGTTTCTCGACCAGTTATGAGCCTCACATCGGCACGACTTATCGGTTATTGGGGTCTGACGTTTACCACCCCTAGACTTGATATGCAACATATCAGACGAACAGACCGGACTGTACGGTAAGTGTTACTGGTTGGATTCATAGGAGTGTGAGCGGACTAGCTCGTCGATCTTCTGATCGCTCAATACCCGGGTGGCCGTTACGTTTAGCAGACCGCTTGCGGCTTGTGGGTGATTGATATGATCATCATCTGCTGCCGGCGTATTGACGAGTCTTTAGAGTCCTACACAGAGGTTTCCTGGCTCAAGCGAAACGAAATAGGGGTGCATATGAGATATGTGCGGGACCGAGAATGATGCGTGTATGTGATACCGTATTTCATTCTCGCGATGAATGTTTTGATTGGTTATATGCGATATAACCTAGTTATCGAATCGAAAATTGATTCGATAAGTCGATACATTGGATACTAGTCGGTTATGTGCGACATGACCGGATCATTGAATCAAGTGTTGATTTAATGATTTAATGTATAATTATATATTTGATATATTACTTTGCATTAAATAGTATTGGTTCACTTTAAAAGGATTTTCTCACTTGAAGTTCATAAGTTGTATATGTGATATACTTTTGTGCACTTGATTGTATCATGTTTGATGATGCGTGGTCACTTGGGTTTGTGTAAAGAATTATACCATGGTTAAGTTAATGATTAGGGTTTTGTTTATATTTGATTTACTTATTTATTTCTTTTCATTTATATTTGGAAAAGAAATGAAATGGTGGCTCATTTTGGACTTTCTTTTGAAGCTTCATGAAGCTTTGAATGGTTTGACCATTTTGTCTCTTTTTTTAACCCTAACCATTCACTTGAACCATAGTTGATTCTCTACACTAGTTATCTTGACCATGGTTGCTATATGATAAGTATAATCTATTTTCTATTTTCTTGTTTTATTCTTATCATAATCATCTTCATCTTCTTCTTCTTCTTCTTGACATGAAGAAAAGCTTGCTACCAACAATGGCAACTTAAGAAAATGAGTGAGAAATCCAATTCTAAAGTGAACCCACCTCCTATTTCTTCACCCTCTGCCTCTTGCCAAGTAGTATAGGGTGTTTTCTTCACAAGTTTCACAACTTGGTGAAGTTAGAGCTTGATCTTGTGTAACCTCGATGTAGATCATCTTCGGCATCGTAGCCGACAACTTGTCCGCTCATTTCTCCGATGAAGCCGATGCTAGAGTCCGAGATCCGACTTGGACAGCGAGAGGACGTCTACGTGGAGCTAAGGAAGTGGAGAACCGGATCTACAAAGGTTGTAGCTTCTTACTTTTAGTTAAGATGTTAACTAGTTTCTCTTTTCGCCTAAAATTCTAGTTAACGATCCGTATTAGGGTTTTTCGGCACTTGTAAAATTTGAAATTGGTATGGTTGATACCTTGTGAGACATCATTAGAGTGCCTAGGAACCCTACAGTGGTATCAGAGCCTAGCTAGAGCCTTAGGCGAAGAGTAGACGACGTTTGAAATCCGAATCGAACCGAAACCCTAAACCCAAAATGCTCTCTGGAAATTTTCTGAAAATTTGGATTTTTGTGAATTAAGAATATGCAGAAAACTAAGCAGGAATTTCTAAGAATTACAGTGAAGTTCGATCACATGATTCCGTCAAAGTGCGGCGGAACCGCGGCATTAGCATGGCTAATGCGGCGGTTCCGCGGCCACTTTGTCTCTTCTCCTATTGATTTCTGCACAGTAATTCTTATATTTGAATGCTGTATTTTCTGGGTATTTTTATTATGACTCAAGAGTTGAGTGTTCTGGGGTTGTATTGGGAATCAAAGATTCGATCGGATTATCAAACTTTGTCTATGTGTTTTTCCGGATATTTTAGAATATGTTAAAAAGTTCGACCAGATGTAAATACCCAATCTTTCCCCTGCCGGGAAATTTCCAATTGTTGGACTTTTCCGTAGTTTAATGACGTTCTAAGTAGTGCAAGTAACGCGATGGTCCTCTAGAAGACAACAAACCTTAACTCGATTATGTGACCGTCTTGAACTGCCCTTTGAACCTTAGGGTTTGGGGCATTACGGCGTGCCACATGTGAGGCGTTGGCTTGACCCTTCTACGGCTGGACCGTTGGTACTGGGGCATGAAGTGAATGTCTTTGAACTTATTTCATGTGTTGAACGGTTTCGGGAAAACCTGGGTGTTCGAATGTTCGATCGGAAAGTTTAATATTTTCTATTTATCCGGAATGGGATACAATAATTGGAATTCACAAACAGTTATGAGATAACTGAATGAATGTTATAAATCTAGCGGTTTAGTCTCACTTGATATTGAAAAGAGTTTTCGATAATGAGACTAAAATGCGGGGTTTATAATTGTTAGGCATGTGATGTCTAAGCATTACATTTGATTAGGCATGCGATGTCTAAAGTGGTTGCGGATTCCAACTGTTGTAGTTTTACACTTTCTTTTCTGTGACCGTAAGTGTAATATGTGATATCGCCGGTTTCGTTGCTATATGTCAACGACAATTGGGATGCGCATATTTACTTACGTTGATATCATGTGATGTTATGTGTTGCTGGATATGTTATATTGGATTGTCGTGTTCGAATAGCCGGGGGTTTTTATGTGAGATGAGTGTTTTTCATTTTCATTCATGTAAAAACTTGTATGTAATATTCTTTTATTAGGGCACTTCCAGGTTGCGGAAGATGTCACCGTTTGTATATTATTTACTTTTCCGCATTAGGATAGACCCAAGGAGGGGAGCACAAGTAACCGGGTTCTAGGGTCCAATGGGAGACCATCTCGAGGAGTCGAGTCCAGGTCTCCTAACCCTAGAATTGGTAGGGTTGCTTGCCGCTCTCGTAGGGGTCTAGGGGTGTGGGATTGGCTATTCATCACGACCGTGGAATCCGTGTTTTATACTGGCTCGTATTGAAAACACGTACGTCCTAGTATATCCAATGTTTCATATGTTTCTTCTGCTGTGATATCTGTGATGTGATCATGTGATGTTCTGTGATAGATACAGTATATAGTATATATGATATATTATATAGAAGTTACTTATGTTTTGCACCCGTACTAGCCCTGCCCTGCTCTGTCGTTAGTTACCTAACCTAACGGTGCACGAGGGGACATCGAGGCGAATGCGGATGGCATAAGTGTACGTAGTATTTATCAGTGATGTTTAGGTGACTTAAATGATGGGACTTCATTAATGTGATTAATGAAAGAAAAGAAACCTAAAAGATGTTGTAGAATCAAATTTTAAATAAAAAGGGTAGCTACAGTTTTGCTTTGCATAGCGGTATATATGATATACCCTGCACCTTATTCGATGAGGAAAGGACCGAGATCCCTTCACCGGGAGTGACTCCTTTAGCAATAACTGGCAGATGCTACACACTCGGTTTGACTTTTGATTGCTTCTATAGTTTCTGCTTTGCACAGTGATATATATGATATATCCCGCACCTCATTCGACGAGGAAATGGCCGACGATCCCTTCACCGGGAGTGACCCCTTTAGCAAAACTAGAAAAGCCTCAAAATCACTCCATTTCAAAACTTCATTCGATTCTACAACGATATCAAGTTCATTACGCAATAGGTTTTCAGAAAAACCTGTCGTAGCCCTCCGTCATTTCAGATAAGAACTGTTTAGTATTCGTGCTGCGTTTGTTGGCCTTTGTCAAGGCGTAGTGTGCGGTAGCTGAATAGTGCTTATCTGCTTGTGCATGTGATGCAGATTGTTTCAGGGTAGTCGTACGACCTTGTTGGCCTTTGTCAAGGGCCGTGCGGGTGGGTTTGATTCAATCAAGAAATGACGGGTTGAACTTGACTAGCAGCCTATGATTTGTTGGCCTTTGTCAAGGTCATAGGATGCTAGGGGCAAAATATTATCGGGAATTTCAAGTGTTGAAATTTGCAATGAGATTGCATACCTTCTATGAGATAGTTGGATCCCGATACCCACTGCGAGTAAGAGTTACTCCTGGGAGAGTTTTGCACATTACAATTAGCCGATCAAGTAGGTGTCTAGAAAGGTGTCAACGGGGTTACGCCTCTGGGAAAACGAGGTTTACAATAATTAGGTTCGTGCGAAAGCACGGAGGACCTCCGTCAAAGTACCGACACTGGCTTGGCTGAAAGATTGGCGAACTTGTAGTGTGTAATTAATCCCGGCTAGTCTTTCCTTTTAGGGTTTGAAGGAAGATTTGATAAAAACCAGTGGGAGCCATCCTGATTAGATAAGATAATAACCAATCTGATCTTGCACGAGCATACGCTAAAGTGTTTTCTTCTCTCTCTCTCCAGGTAACGACGATTTCATGCCCTAATCAAGATAATAATATGGATGTATTGACCGAACCCGCATGTTATACTGTGCTGGGGAACGTTGGTTCCGTTCTTTCTTATAAAAGTTATAGGAATGAACAGGATATAGGGGAATACCAGGATTCCCATGCCACCCGAATGAAGAAAGTACATGTTGATGCATTTTCTTCGGGTGTGTTCGTTGCAGAGAACTGTTTCTCCATTTGCTCTACGTCCTGGGTATTAGATACCGGGTCAGGATCCCATATATGTAATCAGTTACATGGGCTCAGGAAAGGTAAAGAACTTGGAGAAGGTGATAAAGACATTAGAGTTGGAAATGGTGCAATAGTTGCAGCTAAGACTGTCGGGGAATACCACCTTGCATTACCAACTAGTAATACATTGGTTCTGAACAAATGCTATTACATGTCGAACCTGATATGCAACATTATATCGGTTTCTTTGTTGAGTAAAGAGGGATATAATTTTGTATTACAGGACAATGTTATGAACATTTTCCGTAACCAAAAGTTGGTTGGATCAGGCACGTTGTGCAATGGCATTTATGTTCTAAATCAATCAACAATTCTGAGCATAACTAACACACACAAGAGGAAGAGTTCAGAAATGAACGAATCCTTCTTGTGGCATTGTAGACTGGGTCACATCAATGCGACACGACTGGCTAAGTTGCATAAGGATGGATTGTTCCCCTTCGAACGGCGGCCTGGACTTCGCGTCCGTGCCTGAGGTTCGGGGCAGATGCTATTTGGTTTTATCCGTCTACCTCTCCGAAGATACCAAGTTGATTTATGGCACCGTGGATCGGAGGTTTAGACGGATGCGGCCGATGTAGCAGACTTCGTCAGATTCCCCCTCAGGGTGAGGGGTTTTTGATTGTGGGGACACTCTTCCCTGCAGGCGCGAGCCCCTGCAGTTAATTACGCTACCGCGTCGCGGTAACAACTTTCTCCTTCTCCAGAATTTCACTTCGTGTCGTGTGTGTTTGTCTTGTTTGTGGTTGCCCGTGGATTGTATACGGAGACTGAGTAATACCGTCGCCCGTAGGACGTGGATTAGTCCAAATCCGTATTTTCTTAGATTTGGGTTTGGTGTTTTCAGTTTAAGGATGCATTAGTCGCGTTGCGGCTAAGATCAACTTAAACGTTCGTTAAGGATATGTTAGCCTTGTTTTAGACTAAGATCAACTTAACGTAGTGATTAATTTAATGTATGACCATCGGGACTCGTCACTTCTCTGACGTCGTTGAAGGATTACAACGACACGTATCAGAGGAGCTCGGAGATGTACCCTCAAACCCGAGTTGATTGGGAGTTTTATAATCCGTTTGAATGTTTAAGGATACGTTAGCCATATTTGGGGCTAAGATCAACTTAAACGGGACCGTTTTAGATCCGGCAAAAGAGCGTTTGGAGGCTCTATCGTTCCAGTTTAGGGACGTGATGGTCCATTATTAGTTTAAGGATGTTTCGGTCCATCGCCAGTTTAAGGACGTAGTGGTCCATCGCCAGTTTAGGGACGTGGTGGTCCATCATTAGTTTAGGGACGTCTCGGTCCGTGTTCCAGTTTAGGGACGTGGTGGTCCAATATTAGTTTAGGGACGTTTCGGTCCGATATTAGTTTAGGGACGTCTCGGTCCATGTTCCAGTTTAGGGACGTGGTGGTCTATCATTAGTTTAAGGACGTTTCGGTCCGATATTAGTTTAAGGACGTTTCGGTCCAATATTAGTTTAAGGACGTTTCGGTCCACGAGTTTAAGGACCCCGCAGTCCATATGGGTGTGTGGTCGTTGGGACCCGTCACCTCTTTGACGTCGTTGAAGAATTACAACGATAGATGTCAAAGGAGTTCAGAGATGTACCCTCGAACCGGACGTAAATTGATTTAGAAGAGCCATTTTGCTCAGTCAATTTAATTTAAGGACTTACGGCCAAAATTGGGCTAAGTCCAGTTGAAAATGTTCAACACCATCATTTATTTATTTTTTTTATTAGGCCTGTGCTAGGGCTTTGCCCATACTTAAATAATGCATTGCATTACTTCAGGCCATTTATGCCCATTTTGATTGGGATCTGCCTTTTTTTTATTATGATGCAGATCATTTATTTTGGTCCATTGGACCTTTCAATTGGGCTCTGCCCTTCCAAATAATGCACAGCATTTTATTTATTAGGCTTGTTAAGCCTTTTAATTGGGCTCGGCCCTTCAGGAAGTGAAATGCATTGCATTTGTCAGGCGCTTTGCGCCAATCACTGAGCGCAAGCTCATATGGTGATGACACGTGTCATGCTCTGGCGAACGCAAGCGCAACAGTGCAGCGCGCTGCGCTGTTGCGCTGGAGACACGTGGCGTGCTCTCAGCGAGTTGCGCCAATTCCAGAGAGCAAAGCTCTATCTTAAGGGCACTTAGCGCAAGTGGTTTTATAGCCGACACGTGGCGCTCTCTCAAGAGCGCAACGGCGCAGTTTGGAAGTGCAAAGCACTAAGAATCTTTTAGATTCAAGAAGGGAAGTGCAAAGCACTGCTTAATTTCTTGATCTGAATTAGATCAAAGAAAAATAAATTTTTCTTTATTTGAAGAACCAGAGGTTCATAAAAGTGCAAAGCACTATTTAATTTCTTGATCTGAAATAGATCAAAGAAAAATAAATTTTTCTTTATTTGAAGAACCAGAGGTTCATAAAAGTGCAAAGCACTATTATTATATATTTTTTTATTGTTTTTAAAGAACCAGGGCTTCACAAGAAGTGCAAAGCACCGTTTATTATGTAAAGATCATTGGTCTTGTTTTTAGACCAATGATCTATTAGAAGGAATTTCTTCTAATCCATGAAGGTTCTTTACCTTTTTCTTGAAATCTTCTCGGAGTTCTCTCTGTTTAAAGTTCTCGAGTTCTCAAAAAAAAAATGTTGATCCGTTTGAATTGAGGCTTAGGGTCCTTTTTATAGTGCTCACAAATTAGTTAAATTTGTTAAAGAGATCATTCTCTGAGTGATTTGGGGAATTTTCCCCACCGTTGGATCTTTGATCCAAGGGCTTCTGCTTTGCAGAAGAAAATCTTCTTGTTTTAACAAGAACAGAAAAGATTTCTTAAAATCTTAATTCAGTTTTGGCGCAGATGCCCCAGCGTGTGACACGTGTCGCGCAGCGCAACCGCGCTAGCGCATCTGCGCTGACACGTGTCGCGCAGCGCAGAGCGCAGCGCAACCGCGCTAGCGCATCTGCTCTGACACGTGTCGCGCAGCGCAGAGCGCAGCGCAACTGAAGCGTTGCTTCAGGCAAATAGAGCTCTGCTCTGATTGGGCGCGCCTTCTTGGGCGCTGCGCTGACGTATTAGCGCCAGACACGCGGCGCGTTGCGCCCGAGACTTGAAGCGTTGCTTCAAAATTCGAATTTTGAATTCAAACAGAGCTTTGCTCTGATTAGGCGAAACAAATGCCCCCCCACCGTTGCGCTCACGTGGCGCACACGTGAGTGCAGCGTTGGCAACCCCCCACCGTTAGATCAAGGGGGAATCTCAAGAGGCGCAAGCGCCTTATAAATAGGGCCTTTTGACCCTTAGAAAATCTCACCATTTTCTTAGATTTAGATTTTCAGAGCTCTGCTCTTTGCTTAAGAATTTCAGAGCTTTGCTCTTGCTTTCAGAACTCTAGAGGTTTGCTCTCATTTCCCAAAGTTTAGAAAACTTTAGGTAATAATTAATTTTAAAATTAAGTTAAGTTAATTTAAATCAATTTTAACCAACAGAGCTTTGCTCTCATGGATCTTTTGATCTGAAGAAATTCCTTTTGGGGTTTTATTAACAGAGCTTTGCTCTCACAAATCCATAGATCTACAGAGATCTTATTCATGGGTTCTAACCCATGAACAGAGCTTTGCTCTTTGAATCATCTGTAGATCTTTTGGATCTGAAGAATGACAAGTTTTTTTTTTTTTTATGGATTTTCCAAGATTTCCAAAAGATTTTAAAATTATTTTCAAGATTTTCTTTTTGATGGAATATTACAGAGCTAAGCTCCTTTTTTAAAGAATTTTACTCTTTTGAGGCCAGAATTTGACAAGTGTCATTCTGTGACAGAGCTTTGCTCTGAAAGAGGAGATTTTCTCCTTGTCTCTAGGGATTCTTTCCCCCCCTTTTTTTATTATGGGAATGTTCCCCCCAAGGACCAACTGACAATCTCATCCAATGATGAGTTTGTCTTCTTAATTGACGTATTGTCATTTAGATTTTGTGGGTCCCTCTTTGGTCCCCTACTCACTGCACTGTGGTGCGGTGTAATTAATTAATTTTGATTTTAATTTAATTAATGCATTTTCTTCTTTCAATGCCAAACGTTAGGGTTACAACACTGACGGCTACATTGCTCTTTTTGCAGCGATCATGTCTGAAGACACTTCATTCCCGTTTGTCCGCTCGGAGGAGGGATTTCCAGAGGCGCCTTTGGACCGTGAGGTCCTGGCCATGATCAAGGCATACGACCCGGAGTACAAGAGTCTCCACCTTTGGGGGTCGTGGTACAATCAGATCATTATGGGCCGACGGAGCTTTACATGCGCGGTGCCGTCGGAGCCCATAACAGCGATTCATTACGCCAGCCCACCCCCGGTGCAGTATGCCGTGGAGATGACGGATTGGACATCGAAGGGTTTTCTTCATCCGGCCATAGATGCCATCCCGGTCCAGCGTCCTATGGTTTTGGATATCCTAGGACGCCGTATCTGTCAGGGCGAGGCGAGACCTTGGGGGCAATCATATAACATTGGTCTGATCCCCCGCCACCCGGTTGGCTATCTGATGTGGGCCCGGTATATCCTGTCGACGAAGAAGTCACAGTTAATAAGATTAGGACTGTACACCGCAGTCTATGTCTCTCTCTTCCAGTATCCTACGCTTCCCACTTGGTGGTTCAAGGCCTTCCTGGAGCAGTGGAACATTCCTACTCATACTTTCCTTGCCATGGATCGGGAAGTGTCCATCTCGCTGGAAGAGTTTACGGAGGTGTCTGGCCTACCGGCTATGGGGGAACATTATGAATAGTTGCTCCCGCCGGATGAGTACATCTTTGGTGCCAAGCCGATGATAAGGGAGCTTACGCCGGAGAACGTTGTTCAACATCAGTTTCCAAGTCTGATCAAGGTGTTGAACATCTACGAGGCCCTTTTCGTTGAGCATGGGAGCCGTGGAGTTAATTTTGAAGATTTTATTGCTCGGTTCCTTCATCCAAACGTCCTCTCGGCGAAGACTGCCAAGTTTGCCAACCTTGAGGATCCTTTCGGCTTAGGTTTGGATAACCTGCCAGCGAAAGACATAGATCAAAAGAACTTTTTTCTTCCCAACTCCTCAACCATGTCTTTTGCAGAAGTCGCAGCCCCCGAGATGGACGAGGAGGCCTTCTTTTTGGGATTTCTTGGGCTTTGGCTGAGTTGGTTTGCACTTCCAATGCACTCTCACCGCATGCGGCCCTCTGTTTTTTACCCGGCCCACCGAATAACTATCGGGGTAAAGGTGGCCGTTGGGATCGCCGGCTTGGCGCATTTATATCATGGCCTTAGCCGAGCAGCGGATGCTAATGAGCCTGGGGTGTTGCACGTGGTTTTCCCAATGCACTACTTCATGTCGTGGCTCGAACTACATACAGCGGGTGTTTTCGGCATGCATAAAAGGCCCTCATTCTACGAAAGGTGCATTTTTCCTCGCCTTCTACAGTTGATCGGCGCATCAATTGTAAATCCATCGCCGCGAGATGCCAGGAGTTTACTCCTTCGCTCCCATACCGTCGGAACCGGTGTGTCTTTCATTGACAAGGTGTTGACCATTGGAAAAACATCCACCACTGCAGTACGGCCATTGCAAGACACTTTCAAGGATGGCGCTTCAGTTTTAACGGCTCGGGAGACCCTTCACTTATATTCTATCAGACCGGGCTTTTTGGTGTTTAGGCAGGACGGGGGAGCGATCTTTATGAGATATAACCCGCATCGTTTCGCCCAACAGCTGAGCTATAACCAAGGGGTACTGCTGGAGGCCTTTTTATCGGAACCTGCCGCGACCGAAGAAGGGATGGAGAGAGCGCTGCATCACTTCATGCGTCTAAACACGGGCTCTCACTTCTTTATCAGTGAGCCGGCTTGTGCTCCCCGACTTCTTAGGGTATATACCGAATGGTATAGTCATTCGACGGGAGCGGTGATAAAGGAGGAAAGGCGGTTGCTGATCGATCGTAAGGTTGCACCCCCAGGTAGCGATCGCAACGCTCCTCTGGTGCCTAGGACTCCAGTAGTCGCTCCCTTAAAAGATGCCGGGGACAGACCATCACGTGTGCAAAGTCCTCCACGTGAATTTCCGCTCCCTGATATCGCGGATGCACCTCCCGCACCCCGTGCTCAGGCGGAAACAGTGGTTGTACCCTCACCGGAGTCCGGCGTGGGTGCGGACATCGGGACCCGTCGTCCCAAAGCGGCTGCCAAGCGTAAGTCGCTTCTCCGTGAGCCTAGGGTTGGAGGGCAAAAGAAAAAGAAGTCACTCTTTGCCGCGGACGTTGCGTTCGGCCAGGAACCCCATGCTCCCTATTCCGAGGGTCTGCTCGAATATGGGACTAACGCCGGGTTGGTGATGCCGCCGCCGGACGACACAGACTTGGAGGCTGCTCTTAGAGCTTCAGCATGGTTGGTGAGGCGTGACGCGTGGCTGGCTAAGCTCGCGCAATCAGGTAACTACTAGTCGCCTTTTTTTTTATTGCAACATATCCTCTTCATTATTTTTGACTAACGCTTTTCTTTCTTTTCTTTCAACAGGCATCACTGATGAAGAAGCCATTGCTGCTTCTCTGAGGACTTTTCAGGAGGAGGAACGTCTCAGGGCATCTATGGGCCTTAGTAAGTTTCAACTCATCAAGTTTTTCATTTTCCTTGTGTTATGGTCGATCTAACCCTTCCCTTTTTAATTACAGGGACTTCAATGCCGTTCCCTCTTAGCGACGCAGATGTTGTACCAGCTGCCAACGTTCCCGCTTCTTCTGGGCCACCGCAGGAGGTTCGTCTTGGAGAGCCGATGAGAGATGCCTTAAAGGCTCTGGAGGCATCCCTGAATGAAGACGATGATGCCTTGAAGGAGGCATCACGGAGGTCCCTCATGACCGCTCAGGAGGAGAGGAAACGGTTGAGGCGTGAGGCGAAGGCGCGCAGGGCTACCTTGGCTATGGGAGTGGGCCCCAGCACTGCTCCTCGAGCTGATACTCCCTCTGAAGAGGCCCCTGTCGCCCTATCCACTGCCCGCAGAGAGATGGCTCGAGCAGTTCGGAGCGCAAACGGTAAATCCGCTTCAGGTAATATTTCTCTCAGAGTTTTTTGTTATAAGGATTTTAATGTCATTGGTCCTTATATCTCTTATCTTTGCAGGGCCAAGTCCGATCGAGGGAGAGGCGGAAGCCATTGATCCTAAAGAAATAGAGGAGGCGGTGCCTGCCGAACTCGAGCCGACAGTGGGTAATATTGTTGAGGCCATGGAGCCTGAAGTGGAGGTCGAGGGGCCTACCGCCGAGAAGGTCATTGATGCCGAACCTGAAGCGGTGGCAGATGATATGATCACTATAACTGAGTCCAGGGTGGTGGCGGCTGAGGCGCTCGAGGTCGGCGGTCCCCTGGCGATGGTAGACGATACAACTGCAGCTACTGAACCTGAGAGAGTAGTGGGTGAGGTGGCCACGATTCCCGAGGACGAGCCAACCGCTCCCTCTCTGGAATCTGGCAATACTCCAATCGTAGCCCTTCCCGTCCATGGGCCTCCGCCGTCCCCAGGTCTTGCTAGCACGACGACGGTCCCCATCGAGTCGGGTGACGAGGCCACAGGCGGTGGCCTCATGTCGGTAGAGGAGGGAGTCGCCTCCGTTTCAGCCGGGAGCTCCTCAGGTAAACCCTAAGTGGCTGCTTTCCTTTACTTTACAACCTTTTCTGACAAGTTCACCTTTTCGTAATGCAGGTGCAGCTAGTGCCGATGCCCCACCGCTCGAGGGAGCGCCTTCGATGACTGCTTTGGCGGTGGTCACTTCTCAACCTTCTCTCATACCCTTGAAGATGTTGGAAGGTCTGTATTTACGATTTATTAATCTTGTTTTCCAGACATATAACTCGCATACTAAAGTGACACTGTTGTGTTTTTAGGAGTACTTTTTGATCATGTATATCAGATGTTGCTCCCACACTTTTCCTTCCCATCTGAGCTTGCTTCTTCGTCTGGTGGCGTTGGTGAGTATGATTTCCGTTGACATCCTTCCTCTCTTTCTTTCTTATTGACGGAATTGTCTCTAACCTCTTTTTCTCATGTCATCTGCAGTGCTACAGATTGAAGGAGGGAATGAAAGATCAGCTGCGCCACCAGCCCTTCCGACCTTGCCACCTGTCTCAACTGGTACAATGACCATCATATTGGTAACTTTCCTCTCTCTATTTTCTGTACTGTTATCTGATCGCATCCTGTTTCTTTTAGCTGTCGTTCTGGCTTCGGCGTCCTTCGAACCTCGCGTCACAATGCCGGCGGGTCCTTATCTGAAGAGTCCGTCTTCAAAAGGCGCCGCGAATAGTCTGCGCATGTTGAGTGACTACGTCGAGGAACTCGACGTTGAAACTCCTACATCTGCCGCAGACTTCGCTATGGTGGTTAACCCGATGCTAGCAGTACTCGTGAATTTTCATGATGAGGGCATCATTGCATCCTGGGTTAACCATTGTAAGGAGATCGAGGGTCACCTATATCAGTTGGAGTCGCTGCGTCCCGCTCCCGAGACCGTGGCTGCCAGTAATCAAAGGACAGCGTGGATTGAGCAGAGCGCTCCTTATTTCCGCCATCTCGAACAAGAAGTCATTTTAAGGCGTAAGGAGCGTGGTGAGGCTTCGAGCAAGTCTGCTCAACTGCACGCTCGGGTGGAGGCCAATGCTGCACAGCTGAAGGTTATCTTTGAGGGCCTCCTGCAATGCCTCTCTGAAGGATTATCATTGAGGCAAAAACTTGACGTTGTCGAGCGAGCTGCAGCCAGCCAGGAAGCAGCCCAGAAGGCGGCAGAGGAGCAACTTTCATCCTTCTTGCAGCAGCGGGCTCAGGTGGAGGCGGAGGTGGCCGCGGCTGTCACTCGAGAGGAAGCGCTGAAGGAAGTGCGAGAGCAGCTTGTGAACTTAGTAAAGACACTTCCTCCTCAGTAGCTATCCACTTTTGTATCGTTCGTACTTATAGATAAAAGAATGTATATGTATATTTTTTATCCTTTGACATAATGTATCCTGTATCCGATCAAGTTTATGAATAAAAGATGCACCTTTTTTTTTAATGTGTCATTTCTTGGTCTTTCCCTTCTTTTATTATCAGCATATCACCTTAGCGAACATGGTTGACGGATAGTGGGGCACGCATCTTGACTTTCCTTAGAATCAGCAATGGCTTAGGCCGCAGGTTCAGATCTGCTGCCAAAGACTTTTCAACTCCATAAGCCGTGAGGGTCTCATAGAGGCTTTTCTCCCTACGGATCGAGAGGATCTCGTAAGTGGATTTTCTCCTTAGGAATCGTGAGGATTCCCAAGTATGGTTTTCTCTCATAAGTCGAAAGGATCCTATAAGAGAATTTCTTCCTGTTACGAGTAGAGGGCTCGTAAGCGGTTGTTTCCCTCTTTGTCGAGAATCGACTTCAGAGAGTGAGACCCGTGAATAGTATGCAAGAGACCATTTAGGATTGACTTGCAGGGTCCCATTGCTCAGGAAGCAAGTTTTTGAATCCTTACTGCCCGAGATGTGAGTCAAAGAGGCTCTCGTCACGGAGTGTTTATATCCGTGAGTTGAGAAGTTTTGCGAGGGATTATTTATTTCCCAAGCGCCAAGGATTATTTGTGCCCTTAGGGTTTGAAACGAGTCGAGGGTTCCCACGGAGGCACTGGTGGCTCTGCGAGTCGACGCGGATCAGGGGGCTCTCGTCAAGGAGTGTTTGTATCCGTGAGTCGAGGAATTTGCCGGGGATTATTTGTTTCCCAAGCGCCAAGGATTATTTGTGTCCTTGGGGTTTGAAACGAGTCGAGGGTTCCCACGGAGGCGCTGGTGGCTCTGCGAGTCGACGCGGATCAGAAGGCTCTCGTCAAAGAGTGTTTGTATCCGTGAGTCGAGGAGTTTGCTGGGATTATTCGTTTCCCAAGCGCCAAGGATTATTTGTTTCCTTGGGGTTTGAAACGAGTCGAGGGTTCCCACGGAGGCGCTGGTGGCTCTGCGAGTCGACGCGGATCAGAAGGCTCTCGTCAAGGAGTGTTTGTATCCGTGAGTCGAGGATTTTGCGAGGGATTATTTGTTTCCCAAGCGCCAAGGATTATTTGTGTCCTTGAGGTTCGAAACGAGTCGAGGGTTCCCACGGAGGCGCTGGTGGCTCTGCGAGTCGACGCGGATCAGAAGGCTCTCGTCAAGGAGTGTTTGTATCCGTGAGTCGAGGATTTTGCGAGGGATTATTTGTTTCCCAAGCGCCAAGGATTATTTGTGTCCTTGGGGTTTGAAACGAGTCGAGGGTTCCCACGGAGGCGCTGGTGGCTCTGCGAGTCGACGCGGATCAGAAGGCTCTCGTCAAGGAGTGTTTGTATCCGTGAGTCGAGGAATTTTTTTGTTGAAGTCACTGGCTTCTTCGGTTGAAATGAACCGTTGAGGTTTGGCTTCGTCGTTTGACGGAATCCGCTGGGGAAATATGGTTCCTTCTTTGTTTACGCCTTTGGATTGTATACAGGGATCGATGTGATCTTAACTGTAGGGCCAAAGTTTCATCATTTCTTCTTTTATTTTATTTTATTTCCGCGATGCTCTATCATTTCAGCTTTTATATCGCGAAGGTCGCGATTGCCCAAACATTTCGGCTATTTTTCGCGGTGCCCAATCATTTCGGCTATTTTTTATTTTTACTTGCTGCTTTTTATTGCGAGTTGCCCAATCATTTCGGCTATTTTACATGCATACATTTTACTTGCTGCTTTTTATTGCAAGTTGCCCTATCATTTCGGCTATTTCGTATGCATGAGCGGCCTGCTGGCTTTCGCCGTAAACCTGAAATTGGACACCGATTTCGGCATCAGCACCGCTACAACTGGGATATTACCAGGAGCGAATCATCATTTGCCTCTGTCGTTGTCGAACAAAGGAGGCTTAGCGACCAGGGTTAGGGTCCTGTCGGCTAAGGCTTTTGACTTCATGAGCCGTAAGGGTCTCGTGAAGGTATTTCTCCCTACAAGTCGTGGGGATCTTGTAGGTGTATTTTCTCCTTAGGAATCGTAAGGGTTCCAAAGTGTCTTGTTCCTCTGTAAGTCGTAAGGATCCTACAGGAGGGTTTTCTCCTCATAAATCGAGGGGATTTATAAGGGTTGTTCACCATGCGAACGTATTCCCAATTACGGATGAAATTTGGCTAGGGAAATGTTTATTCGCGCCCGTGGATTGTATACAAGGGTCAGTATTGAGCCACTTGTAGGGCAATATTGGAAGTTGTGGGGGTTGCTTAAGCACAGGCTTAGGTCTCTGTAACTTAAGACTTTCAAATCTTATGAGCCGTGAGGGTCCCATAAGAGAGTTCTCCTCACGAGTCGTGAGGATCTCGTGAGTGTATTTTCTCCCTAGGAATCGTGAGGATCCCTAAGTGTGTTGCTCCCTTGTGAGTCGTAAGGATCTCACGCGGGTAGTTTCTCCTTACAAGGTCGAGAGGACCCTATAAGTGTTCTTTAACGAAGTTGCGCCCTTTCGGGTTTTCACAAACATTCGCCGGTAGTCCTGCTGTTTTTACTCACGGAGCCCTTTCGGGTTTTCATCCGTGCCCATTTTGCTTATGGACATACCCTTTTTTTTTCCTTACGAGGTCGCGCCCTTTCGGGTTTTCACGAACACTCGCCGGCAACCCTGCTGTTTTTACTCACGGAGCCCTTTCGGGTTTTCATCCGTGCCCTTTTCGCTTATGGACATACCGTTTTTTATTTTATATATATTATTTTTTTTTACTCATCTCGTCAGCCTAAGGATGCTGTGGTAGTAGTTTAAAGACGTTTCGGTCTACCATTAGTTTAAGGACATTCCGGTCCGGCGTTAAGGAAGGCCATTTGCTGCTTATAGAGTTCGGGCTTAAGAAGATAGCGAGCGGACATAGTTGTCGTCATCTACCATTAACCTAGGCCGTAGCTCATTAAGCGTAGTATTTCTTTAGGAAACGACCGTTTATTGGCCTAAAAGGCCTTTCACCGTGCATGTCCATGAGTAGATAGGCCCCACCCTGGTAGACCTTATCTATGATGTATGGGCCTTCATAGTTTGGCTCGAATTTTCCTCGCTTGGCGCGATTGGGGATCATAGGCCTTTTGACCACTAGCACGAGTTTGCCTTGACGAAATGTCCTCGGTCGGGTTAGTCTTTCGTATGAGCGCGTCATCTTTGCTTTATAAGCTTCCAGATTTTGTTGTGCTAGAAGCCGGATTTCATCAAGAGCGTCAAGCTCTTCAAATCGAAGATGAGCATTTTCTTCGTCTGTCAGTTCGTAGTGGACTGCCACTCGTAGAGAGGGTAATTCTATCTCAAGAGGGAGTACCGCTTCTGTCCCAAACACCAACGCGTATGGCGTTGTGTTTGTGGCTGTCTTGAACGTGGTCCGATACGCCCAAAGAGCTTCTTGCAGTCTCTCGTGCCAGTCTTTCTTATTTCGGGACACTGTTTTCTTTATGATTTTCGTCAATGTCTTGTTGAAGGCTTCAGCTAATCCATTGGCTCGCGGATTATAAACTGAGGAGTATCTCCAGTCTATATTGTGCTGCTGTGCGAAGCGGCTAATTTTATTACTTCGGTAGGCTGGCCCATTATCGGAGATGATTCGTCGCGGGGTTCCGAACCGGTATATGACATGCGTTTTGAAGAAATGGAGGATGTTCTCCGTCTTCACTTCCCTCAACGGTACCGCCTCTGCCCATTTGGAGAAGTAATCAGTCGTCGCCAGGATGAAACGATGTCCCTTTGACGATGCTGGTTCGATGGGGCCGACTATGTCAGTTCCCCACATTTCGAATGGTCAACTAGCCACTGTTGGATGCAGTGGATTGGGATGCTGATGGATGAAGTCCCCATGAATTTGACATGAATGACATTGCCTCGCGTATTCCAGGCAATCCTGCATCATCGTGGGCCAGTAGTAGCCCATCCGTTTTATCTTCAACTTCATCTTAGGGCCTGCTTGGTGGGAACCGCAGAGTCCGTCGTGAACTTCTTGGACGACCCTTCTCGCTTCGTCAGGTCCTAGGCATCTCAGCCACAGAGAATCGAATGACCTCTTGTATAGAGTATCATTGACGAAGGCGAAAGACAGGGCTCGTTTTATGAGCTGATGTTTCGTGGACGCTTCTTCAGGAATTCGGTGGAATTTGAAGTAGTCTATGAAGATTTCTCTCCAGTCCTCGGTATTTTCCCAGTCTTTTATTTACAGGGTTGCCTCCTCGTTCGCTTCTTTTTCTTCGGATGACTTGGGAGGTATTTCTGCTGGGGCGAGCACTCGACGGCTTTGTATCACGATTCTAACGTCATCGAGGTTCTCGTCAGCCAATTCTTTAGCAAGTTTGGCCAGTGCGTCCGCTTTGCTGTTTTCCGCGCGCGGTATACTTTCTAACGTGTAGGAGGGAATTTGGGTTAGCAGTTGCTGCACCTTTTCACCGTATTTTACCAATTCTGGTTTGCATGTTTGGTAATCGCCGTTTACTTGACTGACGACCAGCTGGGAGTCTCCATATATGAGGAGGCTTTCAATTCCCATATCAATGGCGATCTCGAGGCCTGCTATTAAAGCTTCATATTCAGCCTCATTATTCGTTCTCGGCTCTGTTAAGGAGAAGGCGAAGCGCATTATTCCTCCTTGTGGAGTCACAAAGATGAGTCCTACCCCTGATTTGATCATTGGCGTATTTTGTTTGTGCTTTTTCACGGAAGATGCTCCATCGAAATAGAGCTCCCACCGACTATCACCACTGTCGATTGCGTCAAACGCATGTCTGTCCGGCAAATCGCAATTTAAAGGAGAATCGGCAGGTATGGGATGCTCAGCAAGGAAGTCGGCAATGGCCTGGCCTTTCACTGCCCTGAGAGGTTGATATGTTATCGAAAATTCCATCAAGAGCAGGGCCCATTTAGCGAGTCGCCCTGTCAATATGGCTTTTGACATTAGATATTTGAGAGGGTCCACTTTTGAAATAAGACGGACTTCATGTGCCAACGCATAATGCCTGAGCTTTGTTATCGCAAAGATCAACGCCAGGCAGTGTTTTTCAATGGGGGAGTAGTTGCTTTCTGCCCCCAGCAGAACTCGACTTAAGTAGTAGAGTGCTCTTTCTTTCCCTTGATCGTTCTCTTGTGCCCATAATGCGCCTAAGGAACCTTCGAGGGCGGTTGTATAAAGAATGAGAGGCTTCCCCTTAACCGGAGCAGCCAACACTGGCGGGTTCTGCAGGTATTGCTTGATCTCATCCAGTGCTCCTTGGCATTTTTGATCCCAAACGAATGGGGTTCCCTTCTTCATCAAGTGGCTGTAAGGACGGCACTTTCCTGAAAGGTTGGCTATAAATCGCCGTAAGTATGCGAGTTTCCCTTGGAGAGACCGCAGCTGTTTGAGAGTCCTCGGCGGAGGCATTTCCATGATCGCTTTAATCTTTGACGGATCTATTTCAATACCTCGGTGTCGAACAACGAATCCCAGGAATTTGCCCGAGGAAACCCCGAACGCACATTTAAGAGGATTCATCTTCAAGTTGTATTGCCGAAGGCGTTGAAATACAGTCTTCAGATGCTCGAGGTGTTCTTCGTATGATTTGCTTTTAACCACGAGATCGTCGATATAGCATTCGACGATTTCGTGTATAAGTTCGTCGAAGATCTTCGTCATGGCCCTCTGATAAGTAGCACCGGCGTTCTTCAAACCGAAGGGCATCACTTTATAACAAAATATACCAAGAAGAGTCCTGAAGGCTGTGTGCTTCTGGTCTTCTGGATGCATTTTTATTTGATTATACCCTGACGAGCCGTCCATGAAGGAGAAAACCTCATGAGTGGATGTATTGTCTATCATCAGTTCAGTGACTGGCACTGGAAAATCATCCTTCGGGCAAGCTTTATTAAGATCCCGGAAGTCTACGCATACGCGCACTGTCCCGTTTTTCTTCATCACTGGGACAATGTTGGCGATCCATTCAGGGTACTGAACTTCCTGGATAAAGCCAGAGTCAATTAACTTTTTGACTTCGGTATTTATGCTCATCTCAAGCTCGAGCCGCATTCTTCTCGGTGCTTGTTTAACTGGCTTGACACCCGGGGATATTGCTAGTCTATGTACAGCAACTTCTGGATCTAGTCCTGGCATCTTGGAATAGTTCCATGTGAAGCAATCTTTATGCTGCACAAGGACATCTTTTAACGCAGCTACCCTCTCTTCAGACAGCAGCTCGCTGACGAATGTCGGTCGCGGATCATTTACCGTCCCCAACTCAATTTTCTTGAGATTATCTGCAGTAGTATGGATTCCATCTTCCAGCTCTTTTGGTGCTGGTGGAAATTCTGAGATTACCTCATCGCTGCTGTTTTCAAAGCACCAAGGAAGGCTGTTCATGTCTTCGGACTCTTCTTTCAGTATTGTTACCACATGGCAAGTGCGAATTTTCTGCCAATCCCAATGCGGAGTTGGTTCTATCCTTGTGTCTTCGGGTTCGTGCTTTTGCGGCGGCGCTACCCTCCTGTTGTCAGACAACGCGAATTTGCCAAGCTGATATTGACCCTCAACCCAATTCTTAAAGGTGAAGCAATCTTCAAGCGGATGCCCTACTACTCGATGGTAAGAGCAATAATTTGGGTTGGAGACTTCGCCCGCTTGCTCAGGGTGTTTAGACTCTGGCAGTGTAAGCAGTTGATGTTTTAGAGCAAGATCAAGTATTTTCCTTGTTTTGTTCCGAGGAAACGAGTATGCTCGACCCATTTTCTTCATGAGGGCTAGGTCAATAACGCTCGACTCTCTGATGCGTGGCTTCTTAGCTCTGCTTTGTGGTTGTTGAGCGCCTTTCTTGCCTTTCGACTTGTTTTTGCTTCCGCGTTGCAGCAGGTTGACAAGGAGCGACATTTTCCTCCCTCACCGCCTGTTGAAGGATGCGCTGTGTCTTGGCTTTCTCATAGATTGCCATTTCACGATCGTGATCATCTCGGGCTTTTTGATTCGCATCCCTTATAAGTTTGCTCATCTGGTCTTCAAACGATGGACTGGGCGGTTTTGTATCAGGAACTTTTGCTGGTTCAGGATTAGCGTCCTCCCTTTGAGCGTCCGCCTCTTCATCGAAGTCATACATAACATGACAGCTGTTTACTAGCTCCCGTTTCTTTGCCCGGATGTACCCAAGCCCTTTTGTTTCTACTCTCCCGTTAGGCAGTTTGCATTGAGTCCCGGGAATGTTCCAGACCTTGTCATAGAATTTGACTTTTCTAACGGTCTGTGTGAAGGACATCCCCTGGCGTTTCAGCAGTTTCTTCAACCCTTCGGTATAATATCTGGGAAGACGGATAGGCTGAAGCCTGTCGAGCATGGGATCCGCGCCATGCCAAATTTCTTTCTCCACCTTGTTTTCTTCAGAACGGTAGAATAGGATTGCCTTCTCGCCTTTTCGTCCGGGAGGGATATAAAATGTCTGCAATTCTTCTATGCTGTTGGTGTCGAGTGCATCCAGTTCTTTGTAATGTTCAAGCGGCACCATGGTTACCTGCAGACTTCGCTCTTCATCAGCGGAAACCTGTATTGAAGGCCGAGCAGGGAATACAGCATGAATTTCATCCTCTGAATCACTACCGAAGATCAATGAAGGAACGGATGGTCCTGGCCTGGTGGACTGGGATGGACCTGAATAAATTATCTCCTCCTCCTCCTCGGTGTCACTGCCGAAGACAGGGATGGTGGCGTTAGTTTTGTTCTCCGGTTTGTGACACCTTTCCGTGTCTTCGAAACTCGGTAAGAAGTACTTGGCATCTTCATACTTGCGAACTTCGTTCACGGAAAGCGGATTCAACTCTCCCGCCACAGTGTACTCAAGGCCATCCCTAGAATACTTCATGCACTGATGCTGTATAGAAGGGATGATATTGTACTCGTGTAGCCATGGTCGGCCGAGCAGAGCATTGTAGCACGTCTTGGCGTCTATAATATGGAATTTGATGTCTGTGACGAGCAACCCGAAGCGTAGCGTTAGTATCACAGATCCAAGAGTCTTTGAGGATTGAGAGTCGAAACCGGAGATGGTGATTTTGTCTCGGGCGAGGTGTTGGATACTCATGCAAATCTCCTTTAACACTCGCACATTGAGTAAATTGACAGATGATCCGTTATCGACCAAGATTTTGCCTATCTTTATGTCATGGCAATATCCTGATACATAAAGGGGGCGATTGTGTTCACACGTCCCGAGGAGAAGGTCTTCATCACCAAAAGCAACGTCGGCTGTGTGCACTTCCTCTAATTCGTCTTTCATCTTTTCTTCGGCTAGGAAGGCTTGGAACTGGTCCGGCTCTTGTAGGGCCTTAATTAAAGAATCCCTCGCCTCTTTTGATAGTAATAGGACATCGAGGATGCTGAGTTGTGAGGGTAGCTTCCTCAGATGCTCCAAGACATTGTAATCCACTTTACTCCTCTTTGGCAGGTTCTTGGCGGTTAACTCTTCCGCGACTCGGTCATCCAAAGCGATGTCTTCAGAGACCTTCTCTTTCCCTTTGTCTTTCTTGTTTAAGGGTCCGAGATTCTTTTCAGGCAATGTCCGATTTCGCAGCTGTATATTTTCGCAAGACTTCGGTTCTTCTTCTTTTCCCGAAGTGGATTCTTTGAAGAGGGGGCCAAGCTCTAGCTCCTCATCAGAGTCGCTCCCGAATGTAGGAACTTGTGACCCGGTAGTGTTAACCATGTGACAATTGCCGGCAGTTCTTTCAAGCTCTTTGGTCGTGTTTCTTTGCTCCCGACGAATTTTACGCTTTTCCCGTTTAAAGCATTGTCGATTGGCGACGTATCCTTGCCACCATCCATTGAAAGCTTTGCAATCTTGGGTGGAATGCGAGACCTTCTGATGATATAAGCAATAAGAGGTGTGCATTTCTACCACGCCAGTAACTTTTTCTTCAGAGGGTGGTAGCTTCATGCCCATCGATATGGCCTTAGCAAACCTCTTTTTTATCTTGAACTGGCCTTTGTCAGCGGTGGAGGCATTTTGCTCCAGCGGGATCACCTCAGCTCTTTCCTCAAGTCGCTGGCGCTTGGCCCTTTCGAATATAGCCGTCTCGCGTTTTTGATCAGCTTTACTTTCCAACCGAGCTTCATTAAGAAACGCGCTAATCATTTCAACTGATAACCCTGGGGCTCTTGATTCGGCATTTGCCCCCAGCGTTTCAGTGCCAGAAGTCCCTTCATCGTTCGTGGTCGAATGGGAGATCATATGACAGCTCGCCACATATTCCCCGGATTCATCCGATGAACTTTCTCCCTCATCTTCTTTTTGGAAGACGTGATCAAGGAAATCTTGGAGCGTAATGGGAGTCCGCGCCTTTTGGTTGTACTCATCCAGCGCGTCGATTTGCTTTTGTAAGTCCGTGCGCTTGTCACCAGGCTTCACGGGCTTCTTAGATTTCTTCTTCTTCTTTTTCGAAGATTTTGACGGCTGACTATGAGCGCTTGAACTACCACCATCGGTCTTCGGAATCGGTCGTGGCTTCAACATCCCCTCAATAACCTGCGGTTCCAAGGGGTTCTTCCACTTGACCGCTGGACAGGTCTGAAGATCATTTAGCATTCTCCTCGTTTTGGCTGATAATACAACCTCCCAGGGAGTTTCTTCAATAACGGAGCATGTTGCCCCCGGCGTATTCGTCCCCTTAGAGGTGTGGGGCTGCGGAGGATTCACCTTCCATTTGTCAGATAGCGCAAATTTGCCCTGACGGTACTGGTTCTCAAGCCAATTCTTGAAAACGTAGCAATCCTCAATCGGATGGCCTAGCACTCGATGATAAGGGCAGTAATTGGTCTCGTTGGCGTCGTTCGGTTGCAACGGACGTTTTGGATCTGGCAGATTTATGAGTCTGTTGCGCAGCGCCAGCTCGAATAGCCTCCTCGTTTTATCACGGGGGAAAGAGTAAGGGCGTCCCATCCTGTCCTCAAGGGGTACGTATGGGCGCGTATTGTTTGGACGAGCAACCGGCTTCGAGTCGCTCGGTTGTTGTTGGGCATTAGCGACAATGATCGCTTTTCCCTTTCCTTTATCGTTTCGGGAGTCCGGTTTCGGGAGAGGGGGTTTATGGCCCATCTGGTCCATCTGCGCTAATTTGTCGATCAAAGCCTGGAAGGAAGTCGGCTTGAAGAACATCATAAACTGTGAAATGGTTGCTTGTGGATCGAGGGTTCCAACAAACATTCCCACCGCAGGGGCTTCTTCTATGCGCTGTTCACACTTCGACCATAGATTACGCCACCGTATAGCGTACTGAACCCATGTCTCGCCGGGTTTTACCCTGGCATTAATCAGCGCCGTCATCGGGGTACGCTCACTGGCACTTGCAAAACGTTGGGTGAAGAGCAGCTCCATCTCCGCAAAGGTTTTAATAGAGTCGTTGGGAAGCTCAGAATACCATTCGAACACCGTATCTGATAGGCTTCCAACGAACTGGCGAAGCAAAAGCTTTTCGTCGCCGCCGGTGTTACCGCAAAGCGCCCTGAACTGGGCAACATGTTGATGGGGATTGCCGGTCCCTTTGTAAACATGAAACTTGGGAATCGTGTAACCCGGCGGGTACTTGATTTGGTCATATCAGCCCGGATATGGCCGCCCCGTTTTCACGATCTGACCGGCTGCTTCAGTCGCCTGATGCACCCGTATTTGTTGGGCAATATATTCATCCAAATCAGCTTTTGATATGGTATCCTCTTTAGCTGCGGATAAAGCCGGTGGAGGATTCGATGTCTCTCCCCTATCATCTTCAAGAATGATCGGGGGATCCCCAGCAGGTGGATCTTGTTGAATCATCATACCCACCATATCCTGGAACAGGAGGGCTATTTTCTTTATGTTGGCTGCCTGTTCCGCAGCCTCTTTATCTTTCTTCTCTAGCACGCGCCGAAGGAATTCGGCGTCCGTTTCTTGTTCTTGACGTTCTTCTGAGGATGTTTCCGGGGTTTCTTTCGGCCCAGTGAGTGCAGCCATTGTGGTCATCATCTCCTGGAGCTTTTGTTGCTGCTCCTGAGCCTTGGTCACTGATCGGGTGAGCGGTCGGTGACCCGTAGAAGTACGGCTTTCTTCCTTTCCAGAAGCCATATAAACCGTATGAACAATTATGCCCCCTGACTTAGGGCGTTTAGGTTCACCGCTTTCAAATTTTGCCGCTGACGCGGGAGCTTTCCCTGGCCTCCCTCTTTTGTGGGCCATCGAGGTTAAAGGAGCCGTTGGAGTGGGCATCCTAGCAACTGTCACCCCCTGCTGTTTAATGGGGCAGTTTTTGTTATTTTCCACCTTCGCCTTTTTCTGGTGACGCAAGTGGCCTGGATCGATCACGGAGTCTTGAACCCTCCGCCATATTTCATAAACTTTTGAGGATAGCCGTTGAGGGGGCTGTTCTTGTTTTGTTTCTGGAACTCTCTCCGCAGGTGGAGGAGATCTTTTCAACGTAGCAATTGGAGATTTTTTTCTCACCTTCCTCAGCAATTCAAAGCTGTTCCCAGTTGGAACAGCAGCGTTGACCTCCACCACTGGAGCAGGTGGGGTTAGCCCTGAGGGAGAGTTGCCCCCTGCTTTTCTCACTCGTCGCCAATGGCGACGTCGCGCACGACGAGCCGTTGGGACTGGCTCGGAAATCGAGATGGTTTCTTGTTGCCCCCTGTTTGAGTGTGGGGTAACTGCCGATGTCAGCCTATCAAAGACTGATGCCTTTTGACCAGCTGGGGGAGGATTGGGAGCCGTCAATCTTGTGAAGACCGACTCTCTGATAGGAGAAGCCGCTTTAACGACCTCCAAAGCAGCGGCCGTTGCCCTCTTTGGGACGGCCACTTTATAGTTCTGACCTAGCCTGGTAAAAACGGAGGCTGTTGGCTTAGTAGCGGGCGACCCGTTGACAGGGGTCGTGGTAGCAGTAAGCCGGTCGAATACCGACTTCTTGTTCGCTTCCAGTGCGGATATCGGCATAGAGAAGCTTGCAGGTGGGACCATGGTCCCGAAAAACAGGCCGGTGGTGGCCTGGGTCACCTGCTCTACCGGCAGAGCAAGGAAAGAGGCCGCTTGGGGCCCATATGTTACACCTCTCGGTGAGGTGGAGCGTCCGTTGCAGTGGTGCTTCGAGCAGTTAGTGCAGTTGGAGGCCATTGAATCTTGAATTCTGTGCCAGGTAAAAGACCAAATCTTAGTAATTTGAAATCTGAAGACAACCATTTAACAAACCGCGATTGGTTCGCGAAGACGACACACGAAGTGTGGAGTGGAAAGAGGAAAAGGTCCCACCGGGCGTGCCAGAATCTGTTCCCCTCCGAACGGCGGCCTGGACTTTGCGTCCGTGCCTGAGGTTCGGGGCAGATGCTATTTGGTTTTATCCGTCTACCTCTCCGAAGATACCAAGTTGATTTATGGCACCGTGGATCGGAGGTTTAGACGGATGCGGCCGATGTAGCAGACTTCGTCAGATTCCCCCTCAGGGTGAGGGGTTTTTGATTGTGGGGACACTCTTCCTTGCAGGCGCGAGCCCCTGCAGTTAATTACGCTACCGCGTCGCGGTAACAACTTTCTCCTTCTCCAGAATTTCACTTCGTGTCGTGTGTGTTTGTCTTGTTTGTGGTTGCCCGTGGATTGTATACGGAGACTGAGTAATGCCGTCGCCCGTAGGACGTGGATTAGTCCAAATCCGTATTTTCTTAGATTTGGGTTTGGTGTTTTCAGTTTAAGGATGCATTAGTCGCGTTGCGGCTAAGATCAACTTAAACGTTCGTTAAGGATATGTTAGCCTTGTTTTAGACTAAGATCAACTTAACGTAGTGATTAATTTAATGTATGACCATCGGGACTCGTCACCTCTCTGACGTCGTTGAAGGATTACAACGACACGTATCAGAGGAGCTCGGAGATGTACCCTCAAACCCGAGTTGATTGGGAGTTTTATAATCCGTTTGAATGTTTAAGGATACGTTAGCCATATTTGGGGCTAAGATCAACTTAAACGGGACCGTTTTAGATCCGGCAAAAGAGCGTTTGGAGGCTCTATCGTTCCAGTTTAGGGACGTGATGGTCCATTATTAGTTTAAGGATGTTTCGGTCCATCGCCAGTTTAAGGACGTAGTGGTCCATCGCCAGTTTAGGGACGTGGTGGTCCATCATTAGTTTAGGGACGTCTCGGTCCGTGTTCCAGTTTAGGGACGTGGTGGTCCAATATTAGTTTAGGGACGTTTCGGTCCGATATTAGTTTAGGGACGTCTCGGTCCATGTTCCAGTTTAGGGATGTGGTGGTCTATCATTAGTTTAAGGACGTTTCGGTCCGATATTAGTTTAAGGACGTTTCGGTCCAATATTAGTTTAAGGACGTTTCGGTTCACGAGTTTAAGGACCCCGCAGTCCATATGGGTGTGTGGTCGTTGGGACCCGTCACCTCTTTGACGTCGTTGAAGAATTACAACGATAGATGTCAAAGGAGTTCAGAGATGTACCCTCGAACCGGACGTAAATTGATTTAGAAGAGCCATTTTGCTCAGTCAATTTAATTTAAGGACTTACGGCCAAAATTGGGCTAAGTCCAGTTGAAAATGTTCAACACCATCATTTATTTATTTTTTTTTATTAGGCCTGTGCTAGGGCTTTGCCCATACTTAAATAATGCATTGCATTACTTCAGGCCATTTATGCCCATTTTGATTGGGATCTGCCTTTTTTTTATTATGATGCAGATCATTTATTTTGGTCCATTGGACCTTTCAATTGGGCTCTGCCCTTCCAAATAATGCACAGCATTTTATTTATTAGGCTTGTTAAGCCTTTTAATTGGGCTCGGCCCTTCAGGAAGTGAAATGCATTGCATTTGTCAGGCTTTTTGCGCCAATCACTGAGCGCAATCTCATATGGTGATGACACGTGTCATGCTCTGGCTAACGCAAGCGCAACAGTGCAGCGCGCTGCGCTGTTGCGCTGCGCTGTTGCGCTGGAGACATGTGACGTGCTCTCAGCGAGTTGCGCCAATTCCAGAGAGCAAAGCTCTATCTTAAGGGCACTTAGCGCAAGTGGTTTTATAGCCGACACGTGGCGCTCTCTCAAGAGCGCAACGGCGCAGTTTGGAAGTGCAAAGCACTAAGAATCTTTTAGATTCAATAAGGGAAGTGCAAAGCACTGCTTAATTTCTTGATCTGAATTAGATCAAAGAAAAATAAATTTTTCTTTATTTGAAGAACCAGAGGTTCATAAAAGTGCAAAGCACTATTTAATTTCTTGATCTGAAATAGATCAAAGAAAAATAAATTTTTCTTTATTTGAAGAACCAGAGGTTCATAAAAGTGCAAAGCACTATTATTATATATATTTTTTTATTGTTTTTAAAGAACCAGGGGTTCACAAGAAGTGCAAAGCACCGTTTATTATGTAAAGATCATTGGTCTTGTTTTTAGACCAATGATCTATTAGAAGGAATTTCTTCTAATCCATGAAGGTTCTTTACCTTTTTCTTGAAATCTTCTCGGAGTTCTCTCTGTTTAAAGTTCTCGAGTTCTCAAAAAAAAAATGTTGATCCGTTTGAATTGAGGCTTAGGGTCCTTTTTATAGTGCTCACAAATTAGTTAAATTTGTTAAAGAGATCATTCTCTGAGTGATTTGGGGAATTTTCCCCACCGTTGGATCTTTGATCCAAGGGCTTCTGCTTTGCAGAAGAAAATCTTCTTGTTTTAACAAGAACAGAAAAGATTTCTTAAAATCTTAATTCAGTTTTGGCGCAGATGCCCCAGCGTGTGACACGTGTCGCGCAGCGCAGAGCGCAGCGCAACCGCGCTAGCGCATCTGTGCTGACACGTGTCGCGCAGCGCAGAGCGCAGCGCAACTGAAGCGTTGCTTCAGGCAAATAGAGCTCTGCTCTGATTGGGCGCGCCTTCTTGGGCGCTGCGCTGACGTATTAGCGCCAGACACGCGGCGCGTTGCGCCCGAGACTTGAAGCGTTGCTTCAAAATTCGAATTTTGAATTCAAACAGAGCTTTGCTCTGATTGGGCGAAACATGGATATTTGAATCCGTTCGAATTTTCATCTTATGATACTTGCCAGTCATGTCTCAAAGGCAAGATGACCAAAACTCCGTTTACGGGACACGGAGAAAGAGTTACCAAACTCTTGGGACTTATACATAGTGATGTATGCGGTCCCATGTCTACACATGCCAGGGATGGTTCTTCATACTTCATTACATTCACTGACGATCTCTCTAGATTTAGATATGTGTTCCTGATGAAACACAAATCAGAAGCTTTTGAGAAATTTAGAGAATATAAACAAGAAGTCGAGAACCAAACCGGAAAAAGTATTAAAATCCTTCGATCTGATCGATGAGGTGAATACTTGAGCAATGAATTCCTAGACTTCCTAAAAGAGAATGGGATTCTCTCTCAGCTGACTCCTCCTTATACACCACAGCACAATGGTGTATCAGAACGGAGGAACCGCACCCTATTAGATATGGTGCGCTCTATGATGAGCACAGCTGAGTTACCTATTTCCTTCTGGGGATATGCGCTGGAAACAGCAGCATACCTATTGAATCAAGTTCCAACTAAATCTGTACCTACCACACCATATGAGATATGGAGTGGGAAGAGACCATGTCTTAAACGAGTTAAGATATGGGGTTGCCCGGCCTATGTCAAAAGGCAAAATCCGGACAAACTCGAGGCACGGTCAGTTCTATGCAAGTTTGTGGGATATCCCAAACATTCACATGGATATCTTTTCTACCAAGCAGAGGAACAAAAAGTGTTTGTTTCTCGACATGCCACCTTTTTGGAAAAGGAATTTCTTGCAAAAGAAATTAGTGGAGATAAGGTAGAACTGGAAGAAATTCCGGCTACACAAACTCAAACTGAAGATTTAGTGGAACCAGAGGATTCAGTAGTTCCCGACGAACCTCAGCCTCTCCGCCGATCTAGTAGGGTTCCTCGCCCACCTGAGAGATACTACGGTTTTCTCATGGATGGTGGGAGCGAGGATTGCATCATGGAGGATGATGACCCAACTAGCTTCGAGCAGGCCATCACGAGTAGGGACTCAGTGAAATGGCTGGATGCTTTGCGGTCCGAGATGGAATCCATGTACACCAACAAAGTATGGACTTTGGAAGTTGCTCCTGAAGGGGTAAAACCCATTGGGAGCAAGTGGATCTTTAAGAAAAAACTTGGTGTAGATGGGAAAGTGGAGACTTTCAAAGCTAGACTTGTTGCAAAGGGTTTTCGTCAAAGACCAGGTGTGGACTATGACGAAACCTTTTCTCCAGTGGCTATGCTTAAATCCATCCGAATCATGCTTGCCATCCTGCATATCATGACTACGAAATCTGGCAAATGGATGTTAAGACCGCCTTTTTAAACGGTGATTTAGAAGAGTGCGTGTACATGACTCAGCCAGAGGGCTTCGTAGACAGTGGGAGCAGCGGGAAGGTGTGCAAGCTGCTTAAATCCATTTATGGATTAAAGCAAGCATCGCGGAGTTGGAACATCTGCTTTGACATCGTTATCAAAGAGTTTGATTTCGTCAAAAACCCAGATGAACCTTGTATCTACAAGAAGGTGGCAGAGAGTAAAGTTGTCTTCCTCGTATTGTACGTGGACGACATACTCTTGATAGGAAATGATATTCTTATGCTGCAATCGGTCAAGCTCTTCTTATCACAAAGATTCTCAATGAAAGATCTTGGTGATGCCTCCTGCATATTGGGAATTAGGATCTATAGAGATAGATCCAAACGGATATTGGGATTGTCCCAATCCAGGTACATTGACACCGTACTAAAGAGGTTTAGTATGGAAGAATCCAAGCGTGGGAACTTGCCCACGATCTCTGGAGTCACTCTCTCCAAAGAGATGTCTCCCAAGACTGATTTGGAGAGAGCTCGCATGCAAGGGATACCCTATGCTTCGGCTGTAGGCTCTATCATGTACGCGATGCTATGTACCAGACCTGATGTAGCATACTCACTAAATGTAGTGAGTAGGTATCAAGCCGATCCTGAAGAGAGTCACTGGACAGCTGTGAAGAGCATTCTCAAGTACTTGCGAAGAACTAAAGAGATGCTCTTGGTGTATGGTAACGGAGAACTCCAAGTGGAGTCCTTTACCGATTCGAGCTTCCAGAGTGATAAGGACGACTCTAAGTCGCAGTCGGGATTTGTCTTTACCCTTTACAGAGGGGCGGTTAGCTGGAAGAGTTCCAAGCAGGAAACCGTGGCAGACTCGACGATGGAGGCTAAATACATCGCTGCCAACGATGCTGCTAAAGAGGCTGTCTGGATCAAGAAGTTCATTACTGAACTTGGTGTGGTTCCAACCATTGAGCATCCAATACCTTTGTATTGCGATAACAATGGAGCGGTGGCTTTGGCCAAGGAACCCAGGTCCCATCAGCGATCCAGGCATATTCTGAGGCGGTATCACCTGATCCGGGAGATTTTTGATCGCCGGGAGATCGAGGTCAGGAGGGTTGACACGAAGAACAACACGGCGGATCCACTCACGAAGGCCATTCCCCAGATACAGTTTGAGAGACTCTTCGGGATGCTCGGTATGCGATACTACAGCAGCCGGCCCTAGTGCAAGTGGGAGATTGTTAGTTGTATGTATGCCCTAGAGGCCAGTATTGTACAGATGATGTATATTATATTGGATGCTTGGAATATATAGAGATGACTTTCTTGCTCGATATGATAGTATGCTATCTGGTTGCTCTTTATCTTAACATGTACACTAGTCTCTTTAAACTGTCTTATAGTTACATGTTGATAAAGCCCTTAGGATGTGTACTTGACTACCTGGACTATGATGCAGATCATACTAGTGGGGACATGGTAGTCCATAGGTACATCCTTCAAGGTCCCTAGTCGTGGGTGTATCGAGACGGGGCATCGATATACCAGTGTAGACTAGCGTATACGCTTCTCGACCCATGAGATGGGCGATGGATGATCCCATATCCATTGGTGTTTGATATCAGAGATGGTATACGGGTGCTCAGTGGAGACTGGGTACACTGGACGGACTCGCCGAGAACTCCCAGATGGTATTATACCTCACGTCAGATGGCAGTTCTCAGGTGACACTTGTGCAGGTTAGTCTGTAGACCCGAGATCGTCATAGAGTCTTGTGTGATTCCCACTGTGCTTTGATCTCTACCTTACCACGTCCATGAGGGCATGCAAAACAGTGGTTTTTGGGTATAGTCCCGAGTCACATGGAGGCAATGAGCGATAGGAGGGGTTTCGTCTCTCCCGGTATTGGGGGTTGATGTTGCGCTGTGCTCGATTGGCCGTAACAGGGAAGTCCCTGGCTAGGGCTGATCAGAGATTTGCTGGTAAGTGTTACCAGTAGTTTCTCGACCCGTTATGAGCCTCACATCGGCACGACTTATCGGTTATTGGGGTCTGACGTTTACCACCCCTAGACTTGATATGCGACATATCAGACGAACAGACCGGACTGTACGGTAAGTGTTACTGGTTGGATTCACAGGAGTGTGAGCGGACTAGCTCGTCGATCTTCTGATCGCTCAATACCCGGGTGGCCGTTACGTTTAGCAGACCGCTTGCGGCTTGTGGGTGATTGATATGATCATCATCTGCTGCCGGCGTATTGACGAGTCTTTAGAGTCCTACACAGAGGTTTCCTGGCTCAAGCGAAATGAAATAGGGGCGCATATGAGATATGTGCGGGATCGAGAATGATGCGTGTATGTGATACCGTATTTCATTCTCGCGATGAATGTTTCGATTGGTTATATGCGATATAACCTAGTTATCGAATCGAAGATTGATTCGATAAGTCGATACATTGGATACTAGTTGGTTATGTGCGACATGACCGGATCATTGAATCAAGTGTTGATTTAATGATTTAATGTATAATTATATATTTGATATATTACTTTGCATTAACTAGTATTGGTTCACTTTAAAAGGATTTTCTCACTTGAAGTTCACAAGTTGTATATGTGATATACTTTTGTGCACTTGATTGTATCATGTTTGATGATGCATGCTCACTTGGGTTTGTGTAAAGAATTATACCATGGTTAAGTTAATGATTAGGGTTTTGTTTATATTTGATTTACTTATTTATTTCTTTTCATTTATATTTGGAAAAGAAATGAAATGGTGGCTCATTTTGGACTTTCTTTTGAAGCTTCATGAAGCTTTGAATGGTTTGACCATTTTGTCTCTTTTTTTAACCCTAACCATTCACTTGAACCATAGTTGATTCTCTACACTAGTTATCTTGACCATGGTTGCTATATGATAAGTATAATCTATTTTCTATTTTCTTGTTTTATTCTTATCATAATCATCTTCATCTTCTTCTTCTTCTTGACATGAAGAAAAGCTTGCTACCAACAATGGCAACTTAAGAAAATGAGTGAGAAATCCAATTCTAAAGTGAACCCACCTCCTATTTCTTCACCCTCTACCTCTTGCCAAGTAGTATAGGGTGTTTTCTTCACAAGTTTCACAACTTGGTGAAGTTGGAGCTTGATCTTGTGTAACCTCGACGTAGATCATCTTCGGCATCGTAGCCGACGACTTGTCCGCTCATTTCTCCGATGAAGCCGATGCTAGAGTCCGAGATCCGACTTGGACAGCGAGAGGACGTCTACGTAGAGCTAAGGAAGTGGAGAACCGGATCTACAAAGGTTGTAGCTTCTTACTTTTAGTTAAGATGTTAACTAGTTTCTCTTTTCGCCTAAAATTCTAGTTAACGATCCGTATTAGGGTTTTTCGGCACTTGTAAAATTTGAAATTGGCATGGTTGTTGCCTTGTGAGACCTCATTAGAGTGCCTAGAAACCCTACAGTCTCACACCCGGACTATTGCTCTTACCATCGAGTAATAGGGCATCCTCTTGGAGATTGCTTCACCTTCAAGAATTGGGTCGAAGATCAGTATCAGCTTGGCAAGTTCGCTCTGTTCGACAACTGGAGGGTAGCACCGCCACAGAAGCACAAGCCCAAGGCCACGAAAGAAGAACTGGTTCCACATTCGGATCGGAAGCGAATTCGTACTTGTCATGTGATAACAATATTAAAAGAAGAGCCCGAGAACATGGACAACCTTCCCTGGTGCTTCGAAAACAGCAACGACGAGGTAATCTCAGAATTCCCACCAGCACCGAAAGAGCTGGAAGATGGAATCCATACCACTGCAGATAACCTCAAGAAAATTGAGTTGGGGACGGTAAACGACCCGCGACCGACGTTTGTCAGCGAGCTACTATCTGAAGAAAGGGTGGCTGCGTTAAAAGACGTCCTTGTACAGCATAAAGATTGCTTCGCATGGAACTATTCCGAGATGCCAGGACTAGATCCGGAAGTTGCTGTACATAAATTGGCAATATCCCCGGACATCAAGCCAGTCAAACAAGCGCCGAGAAGAATGCGGCTCGAGCTCAAGATGTGCATCAACACTGAGGTCAAAAAGCTGATCGACTCTGGCTTTATCCAGGAGGTTCAATATCCTGAATGGATCGCCAACATCATCCCAGTGATGAAGAAAAATGGGACAGTGCGCATATGCGTAGACTTTCGGGATCTTAATAAAGCTTGCCCGAAGGATGATTTCCCAGTACCAGTCACCGAACTGATGTTAGACAATACGTCCACGCATGAGATTTTCTCCTTCATGGACGGCTCATCGGGGTATAACCAGATAAAGATGCATCCCGAAGACCAGAAGCACACAGCCTTCAGGACCCCTCTAGGGATATTCTGTTATGAAGTGATGCCATTCGGTTTAAAGAATGCCGGTGCCACTTATCAAAGGGCCATGACGAAGATCTTCGATGACCTTATACATGAAATCGTCGAATGCTATATCGACGACCTCGTTGTTAAAAGCAAATCATATGAGGAACATCTCGAGCATCTGAAGACCGTATTTCAACACCTTCGGCAATACAACTTGAAGATGAACCTGCTCAAGTGTGCATTTGGAGTTTCCTCAGGCAAATTCCTGGGATTCATTGTTCGACACCGAGGTATTGAAATAGATCCGTCAAAGATCAAAGCGATCATGGAAATGCCTCCGCCGAGAACTCTCAAATAGTTGCGGTCTCTCCAAGGGAAGCTCGCATACATACGGCGATTTATAACCAATCTTTCAGGCAAGTGCCGTCCCTACAGCCATCTGATGAAGAAGGGAACCCCATTCGTTCGGGATCACAAATGCCAAGGCGCACTGGACGAGATCAAGCAGTACCTGCAGAACCCTCCAGTGTTGGCTGCTCCAGTTAAAGAAAAGCCTATCATTCTTTATACGACCGCCCTTGAAGGTTCTTTAGGCGCGTTATGGGCACAAGAAAACGACCAAGGGAAAGAAAGAGCACTCTATTACTTAAGTCGAGTTCTACTAGGGGCAGAAAGCAACTACTCCCCCATTGAAAAAACTGCCTGGCGTTGATCTTCGCGATAACAAAGCTCAGATATTACGCATTAGCACATGAAGTCCGTCTCATTTCAAAGGTAGACCCTCTTAAGTATTTAATGTCAAAGGCCATATTGACGGGACGACTTACTAAATGGGCCCTGCTCTTGATGGAGTTCTCGATAACGTACCAACCTCTCAAGGCAGTGAAAGGCCAGGCCATTGCCGACTTCCTCGCTGAACATCTGATACCCGCCGATTCTCCTTTGAATTGCGATCTTCCAGACGAACATGCGTTTGATGCGATCGACGGTAATAATACCCGGTGGGAGCTTTATTTCGACGGAGCGTCTTCCGTAAAGAAGCGCAAACAAAGTACCCCTATAATCAAATCGGGGGTAGGCCTCATCTTCGTAACTCCACAAGGAGGGATAATGCGCTTCGCTTTCTCCTTAACAGAGCCGAGGACAAACAATGAAGCCGAATACGAAGCTCTGATAGCAGGCCTCGAGATCGCCATCGACATGGGAATTGAAAATATCCTCATATATGGAGATTCCCAACGGGTCGTTAGTCAAATAAACGGCGACTACCAGACATGCAAACCAGAATTGGTGAAGTATGGCGAAAAGGTGCAACAGCTGTTGACCCAAATCCCCTCCTACACTTTGGAAAACATACCGCGTGCGAAAAACAGCAAAGCAGACGCATTGGCCAAACTTGCTAAAGAACTGGCTGACGAGAACCTCGATGACGTTAAAATCGTGGTGCAAAGCCGTCGGGTGCTTGCCCCAGCAGAAATATCTCCGGAATCATCCGAAGAAAAAAGAGCGAGCGAGCAGACGACCCTGCAAGTAAAAGACTGGGAAAATACCGAGGATTGGAGAGAAGTCTTCATAGATTACTTCAAGTCCCACCGATTGCCTGAAGAAGCGTCCACAAGACATCAGCTTATGAAACGAGCTCTGTCTTTCGCCTTTGTCAATGATACTCTGTACAAGAGGTCGTTTGATTCTCTGTGGCTGAGATGTTTAGGACCTGACGAAGCGAAAAAAGTCCTCTGGGAAGTTCACGACGGACTCTGCGGTTCTCACCAAGCGGGCCCAAAGATGAAGTTGAAGATCAAACGGATGGGCTACTATTGGCCCACGATGATTCAGGACTGCCTTGAATATGCGAAGCAATGCCACTCATGCCAAATCCATGGGGACTTCATCCACCAGCATCCAAATCCACTACATCCAACGGTGGCTAGCTGGCCATTCGAAATGTGGGGGACTGACATAGTCGGCCCCATCGAACCAGCATCGTCTAGAGGACATCGTTTCATCCTGGCGACGACTGACTACTTCTCTAAATGGGCAGAAGCAGTACCGTTAAGAGAAGTGAAGACGGAAAATATCCTCCACTTCTTCAAGACGCACGTCATATATCGGTTTGGAACTCCGCGACGGATCATCTCCGATAACGGGCTAGCTTACAGAAGCCACAAGATCAGTCGCTTTGCGCAACAGCATAATATAGACTAGAGATATACATCGGTTTATAATCCGCGAGCTAACAGACTAGCTGAAGCCTTCAACAAGACCTTGACAAAAATCATAAAGAAAATGGTGTCCCGAAATAAGAAAGACTGGCACGAAAAACTGTAAGAAGCTCTTTGGGCATATCGAACTACGTTCAAAACGGCCACGAGCGCAACGCCATATGCGTTGATATTCGGTACAGAAGCAGTACTCCCTCTCGAGATAGAGTTACCCTCTCTACGAGTGGCAGTCCACTACGAGCTGACGAACGAAGAAAATGCTCACCTTCGGCTTGAGGAGCTTAACGCCCTTGATGAAACCCGGCTCATAGCGCAACAAAATCTGGAGGCCTATAAAGCAAAGATGACGCGCTCATATGAAAGACTGACCCGACCGAGGAAATTTCGCCAAGGAGAACTCGTGCTAGTGGTCAAAAGGCCTATGATCCCCAATCGCGCCAAGCGATAAAAATTCGAGCCAAACTATGAAGGCCCGTACATCGTAGATAAGGTCTACCAGGGTGGGGCCTATCTACTCATGGACATGCACGGTGAAAGGCCTTTCAGGCCAATAAACGGTCGCTTCCTAAAGAGATACTACGCTTAATGATCCACGGCCTAGGTCAATGATAGATGACGACAACTATGTCCGCTCGCTATCTTCCTAAGCTCAAACTTTATAAGCAGTAGCCGGCCTTCCCTATGACGGACCGGAATGTCCTTAAACTAATAGCAGACCGAAACGTCTTTAAACTACTACCGCAGTATCTTTAGGCTGACGAGATATAAAAAAAACATATAAAAATAAAATAAAAGAAAACGGTATGTCCATAAGCAAAAAGGGCACGGATGAAAACCCGAAAGGGCTCCGTGAGTAAAAACAGCAGGGCTACCGGCGAGTGTTCGTGAAAACCCGAAAGGGCGCGACCTCGTAAAAAAAATATATATAAAAGAATAAAAATAAAAAAAAACGGTATGTCCATAAGCAAAATGGGCGCGGATGAAAACCCGAAAGGGCTCCGTGAGTAAAAACAGCAGGGCTACCGGCGAGTGTTCGTGAAAACCCGAAAGGGCGCGACCTCGTAAAAAAAATATATATATAAAAATAAAAAGAATAAAAAAAACGGTATGTCTATAAGCAAAATGTGCGCGGATGAAAACCCGAAAGGGCTCCGTGAGTAAAAACAGCAGGACTACCGGCGAGTGTTTATGAAAACCTGAAAGGGCGCAACCTCGTTAAAGAACACTTACAAGATCCTCTCGACCTTGTAGGGAGAAACCACCCGCGTGAGATCCTTACGACTCACAAGGGAGCAACACACTTAGGGATCCCTATGATTCCTAAGGAGAAAATATACTTGCGAGATCCTCACGACTCGTAAGGAGAACTCTCATATGGGACCCTCACGGCTCATAAGAGTTGAAAGTCTTAAGTTACAGAGACCTAAACCTGTGCTTAAGCAACCCCCACAACTTTCGATATTGCCCTACAAATGGTTCAATACTGACCCTTGTATACAATCCATGGGCGCGAATAAACATTTTCCTAATCAAGTCTCATCCGAGACTGGGGATATGTTCGCATGATGAACAACCTTTATAAGTCCTCTCGACTTACAAGGAGAAAACCCTCCTGTAGGATCCTTACGACTTACAGAGGAAACGAACACTTAGGAATCCTCACGATTCCTAAGGAGAAAATACACCTATAAGATCCTCACGACTTGTAGGGAGAAATAACTTTTGAGACCCTTACGGCTCATGAAGTCAAAGCCTTAGTCGAGGGGACCCTAACCCTGTTCGCTAAGCCACCTTCGTTCGACATCGACAGAGGCAAATGATTATTCGCTCCTGGCGATATCCCAGTTGTAGCGATGCTGATGCCGAAATCGGTGTCTGATTCCCGGCTTACGGCGAAAAGCCAGTAGGCCACATATGCATACGGAATAGCCGAAATGATTGGGCAACTTGCAATAAAAGCAGCAAGTAAAAATGTATGCATGCAAAATAGCCGAAATGATTGGGCAACTCGAAATAAAAAGCAGCGAATAAAAATAAAAAAAATAAAATAGCCGAAATGATTGGGCAACTCGCAATAAAAAGCAGCGAGTAAAAATAAAATAAATAGCCGAAATGATTGGGCACCGCGAAAAATAGCCGAAATGATTGGGCAATCGCGACCTTCGCGATATAAAAGCTGAAATGATAGAGCATCGTGGAAATAAAACAAAAAAAAAGGAAGATGATAAAACTTTGGCCCTACAGTTAAGATCACATCGATCCCTGTATACAATCCAAGGGCGTAAACAAAGAGGGAACCGTACTTTCCCAACAGGCTCCGCCAGAAGACGAAGCCAAATCTCAACGGTTCAGTCCAACTCCGAAGAAACCAGTGTCTTCAGCAAATTCCTCGACTCACGGATACAAACACTCCTTGACGAGAGCCTCCTGATCCGCGTCGACGCGCAGAGCTACCAGTGCCTCCGTGGGAAATCTTCGACTCGTTTCAAACCCCAAGGAAACAAATAATCCTTGGCGCTTGGGAAACAAATAATCCCTAGCAGACTCCTCGACTCATGGATACAAACACTCCTTGACGAGAGCCTCCTGATCCGCGTCGACTCACAGAGCCACCAGCGCCTCCGTGGGAAATCCTCGACTCGTTTCAAACCCCAAGGAAACAAATAATCCTTGGCGCTTGGGAAACAAATAATCCCTAGCAAAACTCCTCGACTCACGGATACAAACACTCCTTGGTGAGAGCCTCCTGATCCGCGTCGACTCGCAGAGCCACCAGCGCCTCCGTGGGAAATCCTCGACTCGTTTCAAACCCCAAGGAAACAAATAATCCTTGGCGCTTGGAAAACAAATAATCCCTAGCAAATTCCTCGACTCACGGATACAAACACTCCTTGACGAGAGCCTCCTGATCGGCGTCGACTCGCAGAGCCACCAATGCCTCCGTGGGAAATTCTCGACTCGTTTCAAACCCCAAGGAAACAAATAATCCTTGGCGCTTGGGAAACGAATAATCCCTAGCAAATTCCTCGACTCACGAATACAAACACTCCTTGACGAGAGCCCCCTGATCCGCGTCGACTCGCAGAGCCACCAGTGCCTCCGTGGGAAATTCTCGACTCGTTTCAAACCCCAAGGAAACAAATAATCCTTGGCGCTTGGGAAACAAATAATCCCTAGAAAATTCCTCGACTCACGGATACAAACACTCCTTGACGAGAGCCTCCTGATCCGTGTCGACTCGCAGAGCAACCAGCGCCTCCGTGGGAAATTCTCGACTCGTTTCAAACCCTAAGGAAACAAATAATCCTTGGCGCTTGGGAAACAAATAATCCCTAGCAAACTCCTCGACTCACGGATACAAACACTCCTTGACGAGAGCCTCCTGATTCGCGTCGGCTAGCAGAGAAACCAGTGTCTCCGCGGGAAATTCCCGATTCGTTTCAACTTGCAAATGAAACCTCAGGCAGCAGAGACTAAAAAACTTGCTTTCTGAACAATGGGACCCTGCAAGTCAATCCAAAATGGTCTCTTGCACACTATTCACGGGTCTCACTCTCCAAGGCCGAGTTTCGACGAGGAGGGAAACAACCGCTTGTGGGTCCTCTCGACTCGTAAGAGGGAAAAATTCTCTTATAGGATCTTACGACTTATAAGAGAAAACCACACTTAGGAATCCTCACGATTCCTAAGGAGAAAACCCACCTACGAGATCCTCTCAATCCGTAGGGAGAAAAGTCTCTATGAGACCCTCACGGCTTATAGAGTTGAAAAGTCTCAGGCAGCAGATCCGGACCTGCGGCCTAAGCCATCGCTATTTCTTAAGAAAGTCAGGATACTTGTTCTAATCATCTGTCAACCATATTTGCTATATTGATATGCTGATAGTAGAAGAAAGAAAAGACGGAGAAAATGACACATTACAAAAAAGGTGTATCTTTTATTCATAAACTTGATTGGGTACAGGATACATTATGTCAAAGAATAAAAAATATATATATACATTCTTTTATTTACAAGTACAAACGATACAAAGATGGATAGCTACTGAGGAGGAAGTGTCTTTAGTAAATCCACAAGCTGCTCTCGCACTTCCTTCAGCGCCTCCTCCTGAGTGACAGCCGCAGCCACCTCCGCCTCCACCTGGGCCCGCTGCTGCAAGAAAGATGAAAGTTGCTCCTCTGCCGCCTTCTGGGCTGCTTCCTGGCTGGGTGCATCTCGCTCGACAACATCAAGTTGTTGCCTCAATGATAACCCTTCAGAAAGACATTGCAGAAGGCCCTCAAAGACAACCTTCAGCCGTGCGGCGTTGGCCTCCACCCGAGCATGCAGTTGGGCAGACTTGCTCGAAGTCTCACCACGTTCCTTACGCCTTGAAATGACTTCTTGTTCGAAGTGGCGGAAGTAAGGAGCGCTCTGCTCAATCCACGCTGTTCTTTGATTACTGGCAGCCAAGGTCTCGGGAGCGGGACGCAGCGACTCCAACTGATATAGGCGACCCTCGATCTCCCTACAATGGTTAACCCAGGATGCGATGATGCCCTTATCATGAAAGTTCACGAGTATTTATAGCATCGGGTTAACCACCATAGCGAAGTCTGCGGCAGATGTAGGAGTTTCAACGTCAAGTTCCTCGACGTAGTCACTCAACATGCGCAGACTATTCGCGGCGCCTTTTGAAGACAGACTCCTCAGATAAGGACCCGCCGGCATTGTAATACGAGGCTTGAAGGGCGACGAGGCTGGAACGACAATTGAAAAGAAACAGGATGCGATCAGATAACAGTACAGAAAATAAAGAGAGGGAAGTTATCAACGTGATAGTCGCTGTACCAGTCGAGACAGGTGGCAAGGTCGGAAGGGCCGGTGGCGCAGCTGATCTTTTATCCCCTCCTTCAATCTGTAGCACTGCAGTCGAAATAAAAAAGGGAGGGGTTAGAGGTAACTCCATCAATGAAAGAAGAAAAACATCAATGGAAATCATACTCACCAACGCCACCAGGGGAAGAAGCAAGTTCGGATGGGAAAGAGAAGTGTGGGAGCAACATCTGATATACATGATCAAAAAGCACTCCTGAAGGACACAACAATATGACTTTAGTACACAAATTATATGTCTGAAGTATAGGATTAATAAATTGCAAACCCATACCTTCCAACATCTTAGATGGTATGAGAGAGGGTTGAGAGGTGACCACCGCCAAGGCAGTTGTTAAAGTCGCTCCCCCAAGCAGTGGAGCATCGGCACTGGCTGCACCTGCATTACAACAAATGCGAATTTGTCAGAAAGGATTGTAAGAAAAAAAAAAGAGATAGCAACTTGGGATTTACCTGATGAGCTGCCGGCTGAAACGGAGGCGATTCCCTCCTCTATTGACATGAGACCACCGCCCGTGGCCTCATCACCCGACTCAATAGGAACCGTCGTGGTGCTCGCGAGACCTGGAGACGGTGGAGGACCATAGACGGGGAGGGCTATGACTGGAGTATTGCCAGATTCCAGAGAAGGAGCGGTTGGCTCGTCCTCGGGAATCATGGCCACCTCACCCACTACTCCCTCAGGTTCAGTAGTCGCGGTCGTCTCGTCCACCATCACCACGAGGTTGCCAGCCTCAAGTGCCTCGTCCGTTACCACCCTGGGCTCAGTTATAATGATCATTTCATCTGCCGCCACTTCAGGCTGGGCATCAATGACCTTCTCGGTTATAGGCCCCTCAACCTCCACATCAGGCTCTAAGGCCTCAACGATGTTGCCTACTGTCGGCTCGAGTTCGGCAGGCACCGCCTCCTCTGTTCCCCGAGGTTCAACGGTCTCCGCCTCACCCTCGGTCGGACTTGGCCCTGCAAAATAATATATATATAAGAACCGTCGGCATTATAAGTCTCACAGTAAAAATTCTGAAAGAAATGTTACCTGAAGTGGACTTATCATTTGCGCTTCAAACGGCGCGCGCCACTTGTCTACGAGCAGTGGATAGGGCGACAGGGGCCTCTTCGGAAGGAGTATCTGCCCGAGGGACGGTGCTTGGGCCCGCTCCCGTAGCCAAAGCAGTCCGGCGCGCCTTCGCCTCGTGCCTCAGCCGCTTTCTCTCCTCCTGGGCCGTTGAGACAGACCTCAACAGAGCCTCTCTCATTGAAACGTCCTCGTCTGTATACAGGGATGCCTCCAAGCTCTTCAAGGCATCCCTCGTCGACTTGTCAAGTCGAGGCTCTTGCAGCAGCCCCGACGAGACCGGAACTCCAGTGACGGGTTCCGGAAGGATCTCTTCGTCGACTGGTATAACCCCTAGAAAGAAACAAGGAAAGAAAGTCAGGTTGATCATCGAAAAGAATGATGAAATTTGTTTTAAAAAAAGGGGGGGTTGGACATACCGGCGCCCGCTAAAGCGCGTTTCTCCTCCTCCTTTTGGAAGGTTTTCAAAAAGGCAGCAATAGCTTCTTCGGTAGAGACACCTGTTGAAAATGGGGAAAAGTATTAGTCAAGAATAATGATGAAAAATGCGATGAAATGATGAGGAGAGTAGCTAATAATTACCTGACTCAGCGAGTTTACTTAACCACGCTTCAAGCCTCGCTGATTGCTCAGAAGCCGCAATGGCGGCCGCCAGGTCGGTGTCTGCGGGGTCTACCGCGAAGCCCTTATTGCTGCCATATTCACTTATTCCTTCGGTAAGAGGGGCCTCAGGCTCTAAGCCAAGAATCGCGTCAAGGGAAAGGAGCGACTTCTTCTTCTTTTGCCCGCCAGCTCTGGATGCACCCGGGACTGATTTACGCTTGGCGGACGCCTTGGGGCAACGGGTCCCTATATCCTCGCCTGCGCCAGACTCTGGCGATACCACATTTACCGCCTCCACTGGAGTACGGGAGGCCGGTGGCGCATCCACAATATCGCGAAGCGGCAATCCGCGCGGAGGGCTCAACACGCGCGGAGGTCCGACTCCAGCACCTTTCAATGGAGAAATAACCGGGGTCCTCGGCTTCAAGGGAGCCTTGCGATCGCCGCCGGGAGGCCCACCCTTGCGGTCAACCATCATGCGCTTTTCCATTTGGATAACTGGACCCATAGCATGCGCATACCAAGCCACGTACGCGTTGAGGACTTTGGGGACACAGCTCGGCTCGCTGATGAAGAAATAAGAACCTGTGTTAAGCCGCATAAAATGGTGCATTGCATTCTTTATCCCCTCTCGGCTAACCACGGGCTTTTCCAAGAAGGCTTCCATCGGGATCCCTTGGTTGTAGCTCGATTGCTGAGCAAACCGGTGAGGGTTATACCTCATGAAGAGTGCTGTCTCATTCTGCCTGAACACCAGGTAGCCCGGCCGAATGGAGTAGAGATGGAGGATTTCCCGAGCCTTCAGTATGGAAGCCCCGTCTTTAAAATCATCGCGTAGCGACACTACCGACTTGGTGGTCTCTGAGCCTATTGTTATGACCTTATCCAAGAAGGAAACCTTCGCCCCGACCAGGTGTGGTCGAAGAAGCAGCCCCCTAGCCTCCCGCGAAGGTGCAACTACGATCGAAGCCCCGACCAACCGTATGACCCTTGGGAGCCTGCATTTCTCAAAAAAGGGAGGAATCCTATGGGCGCCGAACACCCCGTGCACGTGCATTTCCATCCAAGAAGTAAAGTAGTGCATCGGGAAGTTGGCGGGTTGCACCCCAGACTCACTAGCGTCCGCCGCTACGCTAAGTCCATTATAAAGATAAGCCAGCCCGGCGATTCCTACTGACAACTGCAAACCAGCCACCATCCGATGCGCTGGGTAGAACAGTCGGCCGCATATGGCATGGATGTATAGGAAGAGCAAAACTGCACAACCACAAGCCTAAGAATCCTACAAAGAAGGTCTCTTCATCCATATCGGGGACGGCGATTTCTGAAAAAGAGACGACGGCAGCACCAGGGAGGTAAAATTCTTTGTGGTCATCCTCCGATGTGGGTCGGCGATCCAAACCGAATCCAAAATGGTCGTCGAGCTGGGCGAACTTCTCGCGCTGCTCCGATAAGAACTCCGGTCGAATGAAGCGGGCAATAAAATCTATGAAACTGGCACCCCGGATGCCCGATTCCAGATAGAGTCCTTCATAGATCTCCAGTACCTTAACTAAGCCCGGGTACTGGTGCTGAATAGCGTTCTCCGGCGTCAGGTCAAACACCAGCGGCTTGGTGGCAAAGACGTACTCATCGGGAGGAAGCAGCTCCTCGTAAAACTCTCCCCTCATCGGCAAACCCGAGATTTCAGCAAACTCCTCCAAGGAGATAGAGACTTCTCGGTTCGTCATCAGGAAGGTGTGGGTGGGGATATTCCATTGCTCGATAAAAGCCTTAACCCACCACGTTGGAGGAGAAGGATACTCAAAGAGCGAGACGTAAATGGCCGAGTACAAGCCGATCCTCATCAGATGAGTCCTCTTCGCTGATAGGATGTACCGGGCCCATTGCAAATATCCGGCAGGCGGTCGTGGGATCAATCCAATGTTATAAGCCTGTCCCCAAGGGCGTGGTTCACCCTGACAAATTCTCCTCCCTAAAATATCTATTGCTGGCGGCGGCGGCACGGGGATAGCACCAATCGCAGGCTGGAGGAGGTCATCCGAATTCCAATTTTTGACCTCCACGGCATACTTCACCGGGGGTTCATCTGCGTAGGGGAGTGAAGATGTTGGCTCAGACGGCGTGGCGAAACCGAAACTTCGGCGACCCTGGATGATCTCATTGTACCACCTACCCCACAAGTGAAGATTCTTATGCTCGGGGTCATGATCCTTGATGAGAGCGAACACCACACGGTCCACCGGTGCCTGGGGAGACCCTCCCTCCGAGCGAACAAACGGAAAAGACAAATTAGCAGACATGTTTCCTGCAAAGAGACAAAAATTAGTCGTCAGTATTATAATTCCAATGCTCAACATTTTAAAATTTTTATACCATACCGCAATGCAGTGGATAAAGGGACCAAAGGGGAGGCTCACGAAATCTGGACGACAGTACATCATTTAATAAGACGGCCCCACCATTGGATGAGACTGTCAATTAATGAAAAGATCCCCAAAAGAATATCCTCATTGATGGGAAATCTCTAGAGACAAGGAGAAAATCTCCTCTTTCAGAGCAAAGCTCTGTCACAGAGTGACACTTGTCAAACTCTGATCTCAGGGGAATAGAATTCCTTAAAAGAGCCTAGCTCTGTGATAATGATGAGAAAATCTATTAAAAGAAAAAATTTCTTTAAACTCCTAAAAATTAAAAATTTTGGGATCTCAAAGATCCATGAAAACTCTTAGGAGTTCTTCATTTTCAGATCAAAAAGATATACATTTGATCCAAGAGCAGAGCTTTGTTCATGGGTTAGAATCCATGAAACAAGATCTCTGTAGATCAGTGAACTCTTGAGAGCAAGGCTCTGTTGGTGAAACCCCAAAGGGGTTTTCTTTAGATCAAAGATCTATAAGAACAAGGCTCTGTTGATTAAAGTTAATTTAATTTAATTTAAGTTAAGTTAAATTTTACCTAAGATGATCTAAAATCTGAACTCTGGAGTTCTTGAAAAGAAACGAGAGCAAGGCTCTAAAGTTCTCAAAAGCAAGAGCAAGGCTCTAAAAATCAAGATTCTTGAAAATGGTAAAACATTTACTAAGGGCCAGAGGTCCTATTTATAGGCGCTTGCGCCCCTTCAGCTCACCCCTTAATCCAACGATCAGGAGTTTGCCACCGCTGTACTCACGTGTGCGCCACGTGAGCGCAACGGTAGGGGGGCATTTGTTTCCCCCAATTAGAGCAAAACTCTGCTGGAAATTCAAAATTCAAATTTTGAAGCAGCGCTTCAAATCCCGGGCGCAACGCGCCACGTGTCCGGCGCTGATACGTCAGCGCAGCGCCCAAGAAGGCGCGCCCAATCAGAGCAAAGCTCTATTTTAAGCAAAATTAAAGGAAGCAACGCTTCAATTACGCTGCGCTTTGCGCTGCGCGACACGTGTCACGCGCTGGGTCATTTGCGCCAAAACAGAATAAAGATTTTAATGAAATCTTTCTGTTCTTGTTAAAGCAAGAATATTTTCTTCTGTAAAACAGAACCCCATGGATTAAAGATCCAACGGTGGGGAAAATTTCCCAAATCATTCAGAGAAAGATCTCTTTAACTAATTTATGGGCACTATAAAAAGGACCCCAAGCTTCAATTCAAAGGGAGGAACATTTTTTTTCTAAAAAAGAAGAGAACTCTGAAGAAATTTCAAGAAGAAAGGTAAAAAACCTTTTAGATAGAAGAATTTCTTCTGATAGATCATTGATCTAAGAACAAGATCAATGATTTTTAATAAAAAAAACAAAATAAAAATAGTGCTTTGCACTTATGAACCATTGGTTCTCTAAAATCAAGAAAAATAAGAAACACTTGTTTTCTTTGATCTAAATTAGATCAAGAAACCAAATAGTACTTTGCACTCATGAACCACTGGTTCTGGAATCTAAAAAAAATTATTAGTGCTTTGCACTTGCAAACTGCGCTGTTACGCTCTTAGGAGAGCGCCACGTGTCAGTATCAGAACAACTTGTGCTATGCGTCCTTAAAATAGAGCTTTGCTCTCTGGACTTGGCGCAACTAACCAGAGCGCGCCACGTGTCAGCAGCGCAACAGCGCAGCGCACTAGCGCAGCGTACTGCGCTGTTGCTGTTGCGCTCACCAGAGCAGGACACGTGTCCTCATCACAAGCGCTTGCGCTCAATAATTGGCGCAAAGCGCCTGACAAGCCACTATCAGATGATTAATGCACTGCATTATTTACAGAAGGGCCAAGCCCAATTAAAAAGGTCCTAACAGGCCAAATTAAATGCAATGCATTACTTTAAAAAGAGCAGAGCCCAAATAAAAAACAGATGCTGCGCATCACTTATAAAAGGGCAGAGCCCAAATAAAGATCTAATAGACCAAACAAAAATGCCATGCATTATTAAACAAGAGCAAAGCCCCAGTAAAGGCCTAATAGGTCAAATGCAAATAAAATGTTGAACATTTTCAACTAGACTTAGCCCAATTCTGGCCGTAAGTCCTTAAATTAAATTGAACTGAGCACAAATGCTCTCTCAAATCAATTTACCTCCGGTTCGAGGGTACATCTCCGAACTCCTCTGACACTTCTCGTTGTAATCCTTCAATGACGTCAGAGAGGCGACGGGTCCCAACGACCACACATGGATACGGACTGCGGGGTCCTTAAACTCATGGATCGAAACGTCCTTAAACTAATATTGGACCGAAACGTCCCTAAACTAACATTGGACCGAGACGTCCCTAAACTAACATTGGACCGAGACGTCCTTAAACTAATGTCGGACCACCACGTCCCTAAACTGCAACATGGACCACCACGTCCCTAAACTGGAGCATGAACCGCAACTTCCCTAAACTGGAACAATAGAGCCTCCAAATGCTCTTTTGTCGGATCTAAACGATCCCGTTTAAGTTGATCTTAGCCCCCAAACACGGCTAACGTATCCTTAAACATTCAAACGGACTATAAAACTCCAAATCAACCTTGGTTCAAGGGTACATCTCTGAACTCCTCTGACATCTGCCGTTGTAATCCTTCAACGACATTAGAGAGGTGACGAGTCCCGATGGCCAGATATTAAATGGATTATCATGTTAAGTGGATCTTAGTCTCAAACAGGACTATCGTATCCTTAACGAACGTTTAAGTTGATCTTAGCCGCAACGAGACTAATGCATCCTTAAACTAAAAAACACCAAACCCAAATCTTAGTAAATACGGATTTGGACTAATCCACGTCCTACGGGCGACGGCATTACTCAGTCTCCGTATACAATCCACGGACAACCACAAACAAAACAAACACACACGACACGAAATGAAATTCTAGAAAAGGAGAAAGTTGTTACCGCGATGCGGTAGCGTAATTAACTGCAGGGGCTTGCGCCTGCAGGGAAGAGCGTCCCCACAATCAAAAACCCCTCAAGCGAGGGAGAATCTGACGAAGTCTGCTACATCGGCCGCATCCGTCTAAACCTCCGATACACGGTGCCATAAATCAACTTGGCATCTTCAGAGAGGTGGACGGATAAAACCAAATAGCATCTGCCCCGAATCTCAGCGTCAGGACATCGCGGTCTTGTGCGCCGTCTTTCGGAGGGGAACAACTGACATACATAACAGAGAACTGAGCTCTAAGAAAGAGAATTAAATTCTCAAGGCAAGAACAAGGAAGAAAGAAGATGAAGGAGTGGAAGCACTTCTGAAGAGACCCCTGCATTTATAGGATGTGATGGAAAACGGTTCATCTATCCCCTTCCCTAGGCAGATCCAACTGTCATAAAAGTTACAGCGTTGCACTCACGTGCAAACACGTGAAAACAACGCGGTGGGGGCATTTGTTCACTCATAAAATACAAGGAAAAACCCCAATGGGGTATCATGTGCGCACACGTGATCGGGGGTCACGTGCCGACATGTGATGGCTTCCTGAGGGCTATGAAATGATAAGCATTAAATCCTAATCAAATGGGTCACGTGCCCATACGTGTTGGGCATTTAAACCCACTGAAAAGAATTAAAGGTATAATAAAACAACAGGAAAAAACCCCAATGGGGTATCACGTGCCAACACGTGACCAAGGGACACGTGCTGACACGTGATAATTCCTGAGTTCTTTAAAATAACAGAATTAAATTCTGGTTAAATGGTCAATCAGTGGTGTTCCCGCCAAAAAAAAATTCTGCGCAAAAGAGCCCAAGGTATCAAATGGCAGCGTTACGTTTAAGAAAATATGAACCAGTATTTTCCGGACTGTATTTTGATAAACTCCCGAATGTAAAACAACTAAATTCTGATGGCATCAAAAGCATCTCGAAAAATCCTTCGATCTTATATATTATGGGCTTCATAATTCATCCGGGATCAAAAGTTATGGGCAAATATGCTATGCACGTGTAATCTAAGGAAGAAAATGCGAACCAGGATTTTCCGGGCTGCATTTTGACAAACTCCCGAATGAGAAACAGCTAAATTCTGATGGTATCGAAAGTGTCTCGAAAAAGACTTCGATTTGATATATTATGGGCCTCATAATTCATCCGGGATCAAAAGTTATGAGGCATCGCGTGCCCACACGTGACCGGGCATCACGTGGAGACATGTGACCATTTATAGGCAAAGCCTGTAGGCACTGAATAAAATAAATAATTGGAAATAATTAATTAGTGGGGTCACGTGCCAACACGTGATAGGCTCTTAAACCCTCTGAAACAATAGAATTAAATTCTAATTAAATAATTAATCAGTGGGGTCACGTGCCAACACGTAATGGGTTACTGAGCCCTCTAAACCAATAGAATTAAATTCTAATTAATTGGTCAATCAGTGAGGTCACATGCTAACACGTGATAAGCTCTTAAACCTTCTGAACTAATAGAATTAAATTCTAATTAAGTGAAATTAAAAACCCTAGTTGGAAAAATATTTCCCTAGATCTTTCCAAACAAAAAGATTGTGCTCTGTAAAGTGGAGTACCGTTGGATTAAAAATCCAATGGTGATTAAAAATCACTAATTTATAGAAAGATTCTATACAAGGAAAGATTTCCCTGAAATTTGCCAGGAATTACAGATAAAAGATCTTTTGGATTAAAAATCCAATGGTGAATAAAATTCACAAAGTGATCTAAAAGATCATGTTGGTTACAAAATCAATTAAAATCTTTCAATGAAAGAGTGACTAAATAAACTGATTCTTTTCTTTCTCCTATAAATAAAAACTAAGAGGGAAGAAGAAGAGACAACAACAGAGAGAAAAAAAGAAAAGAATTTAATTCTCCAGAGAGAAAAGAAGATTTCCTCAGAAGAGAAAGAAACCCTAGGTGAGAAAGAGAAACAGATCATAAGCTCCACAAAATAAAAAGAGAATTTAATTCTCAAACTAAGAGTTTAACTCTTCTGAATAAGAACTTAGTTCTTCTTTTGGTTGAAGATCTGCAGAAGCAGATCTCCCCATAAGTTGAGAATTTAATTCTCATCGGGGAGATTCTGCCATGCAGATCCAAAACTTAGAGGGAGAATTGAGTTTGAAGAATTTAATTCTTCCAAATACTTAGGAATTTAATTCCTCCAAATACTTAGGAATTTAATTCCTCCAACAGAGACACGGTTTAACCCTTAAAATAAGAACTTAGTTGTTCTTCATGGTTGAAGATCTGTAGAAGCAGATCTTCCCATAAGTTGAGAATTTAATTCTCATCGGGGAGATTCTGCCATGCAGATCCAAAACTTAGAGGGAGAGTTGGGTTTAAAGAATTTAATTCTTCCATACACATAGGAATTTAATTGCTCTAAACAAAATTAGGGTTTAACCCTACAAAAGAATTTAATTCTTAAAACAAGGGACTTAAAACTTTCCATGCATGTAAAAGAAGTCAGTGCCCAACTTGATCACGTAGCAACACGTGACCCTCCCCCTCAATGATCAGAAAGAGAACGAACAAGACTAGGTCATGTGTCCCCACGTGACCCTTAAACAGACTTCTCAAAATAAAGAAGGGCAGAATATATTTTGGGTGCCTCACGTGTCCCCACGTGACCCTTAAACAAACTCCTCAAAATGAGGAAGAACAAGCTTATAGGCAATGCCCCACGTGTCCCTACGTGACCCCTAACAAATCCCTTTAATATCCAGTGCATGAATGCCCATCACGTGCTCACACGTGATGGCCTTGAAGACTAAAAGTGTTTAACACTTATTTGAATATTCTGGGAAGAAAATAAAGGAAGTCTGGCCCAATTCTCTGGCGCCTCACGTGACTCCACGTGACCGCCTCATTTTTTTTAGTGTTTAACACTATTTTGAGTGTTCTGTCCTTAATGTTTAACACTATTTTAAGCGCATCACGTGGGAACACGTGATCGCCAAATATTCTCTAGTGTTTAACACTATTTTAAAACCAATCTTAGCCCAAATTGTCTAAGTTTTCCAGAGGCAAGTCTCCACTTCAACTGAACCTCAAAATTGATCAGTTCATATGATATGCAAAGTAAAGTCCAAAGCTATAATGAATGGTTATTGCTCAGCCAAAGATAAAATGTTGTCAGAGCCCCAAACCCCTGTTTAGTATTGCTAAATAATGGGGGGGCTGAACCCAGACAAATGATTCAACAGTCCAAATAAAGGTCCAACATTTCGAACCTAATTGGACTTAGCCCAAGTTGGCCATAAGTCCTCAATTCAGATTTAACTGAGCCAATATACTCATAATCTAATTAGTCGATCTTAGTCCCAAATTGGACTACATATTTCGCAATCAACATTGGTTTAAGGGTACATCTCTTCACTCCTTTGATATTTGTCGTTGTAATCCTTCAACGTCTTCAGAGAGGTGACGGGTCCCGATAACCAATCATTCCATGGACTGTGGGGTCCTTAAATTCATGGACTATGATGTCCTTAAACTTTATAGACTATGACGTCTTTAAACTACGGACTGTGAGGTCCTTAAGCCCATGGACTATGATGTCCTTAACATTTACAGACTAAGATGTTTTTAAACTGGACCGAGATGTCCTTAAACTAATATTGGACCGTAATGTCCTTAAACTAACAATGGACCGCAATGTCCCTAAACTAAACAATAGAGCCCAAATGCTCTTTTGTCGGATCTAAACGATTCCGTTAGGTTAATCTTAGTCTGAAATCAGACTAACGTATCATTAACAAACGTTTAAGTTGATCTTAGTTTCAAATGAGACTAATGTATCTTTAAACCCAACCCCCAAACCCAAATCTAAGAAGATACGGATTTGGACTAATCCATGCCCTACAGGCGACAACATAAATTAGTCTCCGTATACAATCCACGGGTAACCAAAAACAAAACAAACACACACGACACGAAATGACCATCTGGAGAAGGAGAAAGTGGTTATCGCGATGCGGTAGCGTAATTAACTGCAGGGGCTTGCGCCTGCAGGGAAGAGCGTCCCCACAATCAAAAACCCCTCAAATGAGGGGGAATCTGATGAAGTATGCTACATCGGCCGCATCCGTTTAAACCTTCGATACATGATGTCATAAATCAACTTGGCATCTTTGGAGAGGTGGATGGATAGCACCAAATAGCATCTGCCCCCAAATTCAAGCAAGACGAACCTATGCGGTCTCATCTCTGTTTTTCGGTGGAGAACAGGGGCGAAACATCATTCCGGGAGCATAATTTCGGGATTGGAGCATAATTTCGACGAGTGGAGCATAATTCTAGGGATCGGAGTATTATTCCGAAGAATGGAGCATTATTCTAAGGGGAGAATATATTCTAAGACGAAGCATGGTTTTGACGCAGGGTTCTGGGGCGAAGCATAATTTCGACGCAGGGACAAGTGTATCCTGAGACGAAACTTAGTTCTGACACATGGCAGACATTCTGAACGAAGTATAGCTACGATGCAGAGGTTAATTCCGATTCGAAGCATAATTCCGACAGGGAAGGCCGATACTCCGAGGCGAAGCATGATTTCAACACAGGGTACACTCTGAGACGAAGCATGATTCCGACGCAGAGGTCAATTCCCAGGCGAAGCATAATTCTGACGGGGAAAGCAGGTACTCCGTGACGAAGCATAACTTCGACACGGGGCACACTCTGAGATGAAGCATGATTCCGCCGTAGAGGTTGTTGGTTGACTTGATTCCGAGTCGGAGCATAATTCCGACGGGGAGGTCATTGCTGCCCTTTTTGCGACTTATACGGTCGGTGCTCGACTTGTCTCCGAGACGGAGAGTCGCTGGTTGACTTGTCCCCGGCATGAAGTGTCGCTGGTTGACTTGTCCCTGAGGTGGAGTGTCGCTGGTTGATTTGTCCCCGTCACGGAGTGTCTGTGGTCGACGTTTCCCTGGCATGGAGTGTCACTGGTCGACTTGTCCCCGGCACGGAATGTCGCTGGTCGACTTGTCCCCGGCACGGAGTGTCGCTGGTCGACTTGTCCCCGGCACGGATTGTCGCTGGTCGACTTGTCCCCGGCACGGAGTGTCTGTTTGACGTTTTCCTGGCACGGAGTGTTGTTGGTTGACTTATTCCCGGCACGAAGTGTCCGTGGTCGACATTTCCCCTGCACGGAGTGTCACTGGTTGACTTGTCCCCGGCACGGAGAGTGGCTGGTCGACTTATCCCCGGCACCGAGTGTCTGTGGTCGACGTTTCCCCGGCACGGAATGTCACTGGTCGACTTGTCCCCAGCACGGAGTGTCGCTATTTGACTTATCCCCAGCACGGAGTGTTGCTGGTCGACTTGTCCCCGGCATGGAGTGTCGCTGGTTGACATGATTCCGAGGCGGAGCATAATTCTGGCAAGGAAGGTAGATATCTCGAGGCGAAGCATGATTTCGACACAGGGCACATTCTGAGACGAAACATAATTCCGACGCAGAGATTGTTGATTTGATTTGATTTAGGAGTTTCTTATCCGTCCAGCGAGGCTTTTGAGCCTGGGACTTGGAATTTAGGTTTTTGTTTGGTATCAGCATCGCTACACTGGAATGTTGTACCAGAAGAGAATCATCATTTGCCATGAGAGGATTTGGGGATTTTGGTTTTGGTTTGGCAAGAACACCGCTACACTGGAATATGGTACCAGGAGCGAATCGTCATCTTCCATGAGGGGATTTCCCTCGTTCCCAGTTTAATGATTTAGAGGTCATCTATTCCCAGTTTAATGACTTAGAGGTCATCTGTTCTCAGTTTTAAAGACATAGGGGTCTATTGGATCGGAAGTTTGGAATTTTGGAGTAGGGGTCGGCATCAGCATTGCTAACACTAAAGCACAGGTGCCAGGAGCAATTCATCAATTGCCTTTGCCTGTTGGGGAGCGATGGCTTAGGAGACATGCTTAGGTCCCTATCCCCTAAGGCTTTTCAATTTTATGAGCCGTAAGAATCCCATAAAAGCATTTTCTCCCTACGAGTCGAAAGGATCCCGTAGGTGTATTTTCTCCTTAGGAGTCGTGAGGATTCCCAAGTGTGTTTTTCCTTTATAAGTCGTAAGGATCCTACGAAGGTGTTTTCTTACGAGTCAAGAGGATTTCGTAAGTTTGTTCTCCTCATGTATCGTGAGGACACATGAGTGTGTCTTCCTAAATGGAGCATAATTCTGAGGGCGGAGGGCGGAGACCGGCCGCGTGACTGGTGATTGTGGTGGGGGGTGGGTGTGATGAGAATTATTTGAGTCCGTGGATTGTATACGGTAGTCAGTTTGGGGACCAACCGTAGAGCTGGGAGAATTTTGGGAAATTGGATTTTGGTTGACGTTTGCATCGCTATACTGGAATATGGTAGCAGGAGCGACTCATCATTCACCGTTTGGAGGTTTGCGGATTTAAAATTTGGTTAGCATCTACATCGCTGCACTGGAATATGATACCAGGAGCGACTCATCATTCGCCATTTGGGGATTTGGATTTTGGTCGGCGTCTGCATCGCTGCACTGGAATATGGTACCAGGAGCGACTCATCATTCGCCATTTGGGGATTTGGATTTTGGTCGGCGTCTACATCGCTGCACTGGAATATGGTACCAGGAGTGACTCATCATTCGCCTTTGGAGGTGTTTTTTTACCGCGATTACTCTATCATTTCAGCTTTTCTTATCGTGAAGGTCGCGATTGCCCTATCATTTCGGCTATTCATTCGCGGTTGCCCCATCATTTCGGCTTTATTTTTCATCTTTATTTTACTTGCTAATTTTTATTACGAGTTGCCCCATCATTTCGGCTTTTTTCATTCATTTTTTTATTTACACACATTTTTTATTTACACATTTTTTTTACATCCCCAGTTTAACGACTTAGGGGTCGTATGTTCCCAGTTTAACGACATGGTGGTCAAATGTTCTCAGTTTAACGATGTGGTGGTCCTGTTTGCTTATCCCAGCTCCTTGAACTTTGATCTTGGCGGAGTTGTGTTGATGACCGTAGCTCTGTGGCTTGTCGGTACATCTGACGACTGTGAGGCTTTCCCAAATTTGTATTGGTTCTCTATCCAATCTTTGAAAACATAGCAGTCTTCAATGGTATGACTTACCATTCTATGATATGGGCAGTATATGGGATTGCCGGTCATGTTCATTTCATGTGGCCTCTTTAGAATAGGCAGTTGCAGACCGTTGTTCAAGACGTCCACGAATATTTTGCGGACTTCATCCCTCCTGAAGGAGTATACCTTCTTCTTTCTCTCCATTAGAGTAGACGCCTTTACTGATGCTGGTCCTTGAGGTCGATCAGTCTTTGGTTTGCCTGCTGTCCGCTTAGCCCATTCAGTGTACGTATCGGAGAGACTGAAAGCTGATCGCGGCCGTTTTTCGCAAAAGTGTTCCACTCTTGGGATGGAGGGAGTATCGGTTGGCTGCTTCCGGATATCAATCCCTGGCTCACGAACCAAAATTTGATTTTGCTGTAATTGCAATCGGGCGACTTAGGTCGTGAGATTTGCCACGACGTTTGCCAGCTCATTGAATTTGGAATGGACCTTGGCTATCTTCTCGTCCCTGTCCTGAAGCTGCTTTTGAAGCCATTGGAATAATGCTTGTTCTACAGTCTCGGGTATGACAACGGGGTCATCCTTACCACCTGATCTTGATTCAACAAGAACCACGGGTTCCTTTGGCTCAATGGCCTGAGCGGGCTCTTCATCATTTAGATCGAGCCGGTGTTGGATGGCAACAACCACGTCATTGTCATGGATATAAGGCGTAGGAGGATTTTTTCCTCTGAGCTCCATCATGTAGACCGTATGGGTTGTGTACCCGTCTATTGCTTCTTCATTGGCAATGTTGCTCTTTTGGCTTTTAGCTTGTTGCCTTGGTCTGCTCTTTTCAGATAATGGTAGATGTCTGAGAGAATCAGGCCCCCGAAGGACTTCGGTCTCCGTTTGTATGAAATTGGCGGTCGTAGCTTGACTGTTTGCTAACACACCTTTAGACAGTTCTATCTCTCCTGCCTTTATTTCTTTTCGACCCAATCTTTGAAGACGAAGCAGTCCTCAATGGCATGACCTATCACTCTGTGATAGGGGTAGTATTTAGGGCCGTCGGTCATATTCGCGTCTTGCGGTCTTTTTGATTCTGGCAATTGTAGATCGTTTATTAGGGCATCTTTGAATATTTTACGAACTTTGTCCCTTTTGAAGGAATAGACCCTATCCGGCTTCTCTTTCAAAGGCGGTTCTCCTCCCTCTCCGAACACTGGCTTCTAAGGCCGGCCGGCATTAGGCCTGCCTGCTCCTCGCCTGCTTTGGTTGGCATATCTTTCGGACCATCGTCGTGGCCCTTCCTTTTCTAGAAAGGACATGCGACTGAAGACTGTTGGTCTGACCGGGTCCTTGGGTGGCACTTTCCAGATCGCTATTTTCTTGACTCTTGCGGTCATGGCATTCTTCTGGACCAATTTCAGTGGTTCAAAAGAGCTAGCGAGCTTTACAGCTGATTCAGCTGTTGCTGAGGGGTAACCCTGTTCTTGGAACCTCATGAAGTTCAGCCCAGCAGGAGCCTTAGCCCTTTTGTTGCCTCTATATCTGAGCTTTTTCTGTCTTAGCTTCTTGATTTTGAGGGCTTTACGGGCATCCGTCATCCAGGAAGCCATTGTGAGTCGATTGACGGGGAGCTTAGAGAAGATACCCAATTGAGCAGTTGTCAAGGGCACCGCTGGAGCTTACCCGAGATGCCTTATTGCTTTGTTGGAGTTGATGGCCTTACCCCCAGCTGGAGCAATGGAAAGTCGTTCGGAAACAGATTTGTACTTGGGCTGAGGTGCTTTTGCGACCATGACATTCAGCCTTTTTCCCTTTTGGGGATGGTTTATCCATCACAGGGGCTTGAAGAGCAGAGACGGCGTTAGCTGGCACGAACAAAATAGAGCCAAATGATAGTAGCGACTCCTCCCACTGTCGCCCGAGACTGGCCGGAAGGACCGTCCTGGCGTCCATCTTCATCGTGTAGGAGATGGGAGCTGTGTCGAGAGCTGAACTTGTCCTTAAAGACATTGTTGAGGCTTGATCGCTTAAAATCCTACATGAAAGAGCATTATTTCAGTATTAATATGGATACGTATGTTGATTGAGTTCGCATGAACGTTTAACCCGAATATGGAAGGAGAGAAAAGGTCCTACCGGGCGTGCCAGAATCTGTAGGGTGTTTTTCGTCACCCCATTGAGATGGGAATACGCGTCGCTTATTAGGAATACTATAAATTCCACCTGTCTAGGGTAGGCGGGGGTTTATTGATTGTGGGGATCCGAATTTCCGGCAGCTGCGGGCTAAGCTGCCGTTAATTACCCCTCGCCTTTGGAGCGAGAGAACCTCCGATTGACAGGTCAAACTGGTCATGCGAACTCAATGTGCAGTGTGCATATGTGTGTCTTGAGGGGTTTTGGATATATCGGGGGCCTCGCAGAGTTTATGTGGGTCCCGATACCCGGATAGCGGGCTGGGGGTCAAGAGGACCAGCAGCTCCCCTTGTGGGGTGAGGAGCAGCGCCCCGTTAGAAATTTTTTCTAACGGGAAAGTGTTGTGGAGTGTGTATATGTATAAAAAAAAGATGGGAAAATAGCGTCCAAAGGACGCGTGGGTGCCAGCGCCTCACGTGCCCTGCACGCGTGCGCTGGACGCTGGCACCTCAAGTGCTTGGCACACGGGCGCTGGACGCCGGCGGTAAAAAGGGGCTTAGCCCCTATACTGGGAGTTGTACTCCCAATTGACTTTTGGAGTTAAACTCCTGAAATAGAGGACAAAGGGGCTTAGCCCTTGCAATGGGAGTTGTACTCCCAAAAAGAAAGATTTATTATTATTATTATTATTATTATATATATATATATATATATATATATATGGAGTTAAACTCCCAAGATATTTTTGGAGATGATGAAAGATGACTCCTTTCTTCTCCCTTGAGCCCTAGATCTTCTCTTGAGTTTTGGATCTTCCCAAAATAGGATTTTTGGAGATGAGACTCCTTCCTCCTTTTTATTGGCTGGGTCTTGAAGAAAAGGAGGGCGAGACTTAAAAATCTCCCATTTTAGAGATTTGATGGAAGATTCGAGTTCCTCTTCAAGGGTTTTATAGTGAAAAACTATTTATTTTCGGGAAAGAAAGAGTTAAACTCTTGATTTAATTCAGAAAAAGGGAAGAAGGTTTAGAACCTTGAGAAAGGGGAAGGAGGCACAAACCCTAACTTTTGAGGGGAATGGAAAAAGGTTTTTCATTTCATTATCATGTTGCCTTATATAGGCTTACAAATTTACACATAACCCCTTGGCTTTACAAAATGGCATTTTGCCCATTCCATGCCTTATGTGCTCATTTATTTTGCACATGAGCCATGTGCTTTACAAAATTTGGCTTTATGCCCAATTTTCTTACATATATTCATAAAAATTATATCAAAATTATTTATTACATAATTTTCATTTTGGCATGGAAGAGACCAGCCGCGGGGCTTGACTTGGGTATGAGCCCACTTGACCTGGGCTTGAGCCCGCTTACTTAGGGTTGACTTTGACTTTGACTTGATCAACCAGGGTGTAATTTTTGACCCCAACAGAGAGGAAGAAAAATGCTCGAGACCGACGGCGCACGGAACGAGCTTGAGGGAATTTGACTTCTCTTGAGAGATTTAGCTTTACTTCGGACTTGGGTGAAAAGTTTAGAGAGAAATTATTTCAGTATTGTTCAGAGAGGAAACTAGGGAAAAAGCTTGGGTATCTATAGGAGAAAAGAAGGGGGGTAGAGTGAATCATAACAATGGAGTAAAATGCATTAAAATTGATTTTTAATGGAGAAATTGTAGGTAGACACCCGTGCTCGCGTCGCAAACTAGCGGCAATGGGGAATACAAAATGAAATTTTTTGAAACTTGAGCATGAACGACTACAACCTAGAATGGAATCCAAAGACTAAATTAAAAACAAATAAGAAGGATTTAAGTACTAGGTTTGTGATTACAACATTTGCAGTCGTGTCTTTCATCTTCTTTCCACTTCCTTAGCTCGTAGGTCGTCGGGAATGAGCTTAGAAGTCAGTCTTCCTTACCATCCATCTCGAAGGAAACCTAGCTAAGGCTCTAGCTTCAAAGCAAAAACCTAGTGAAGCAATTAATGATCAAAACTTACTAAGAATTGATCATTAGGATGTAATAGCTAATCTCTAATTGATCTTTCTTTATCTTTATCTTTTCTCTTTTTACAAAAAACTCAATAGAGGAAAAAGAAGAAGACTTGGATGAAGAACAAGCATCGTACATAAAATGAATTATTATTCTAGCACTTATTCTTTTCTTTCTTTTTCTATTTAGAACATGAGTGGATTGTGACTCACCATGGTGAGTCACAGGTCCACCATGTTCTAATAGAAACTTGAATAAAAGAGAAGAGTTGAGAACGCAGCCTCATTGTGTATGCGCGCGCGCGCATAAATACACCAATACAATTATATGCTATAAATACATACATCCGTATTCGTATCAAAATTCGAATACCGTATTCGTATAAAATACGAATACTCGTATTTATACTAAGATACAAAATACCCGTATTTGTATCAAAACACAAATACACGTATTTTTACAAATGGCCGTATTCATATAAATACCGTATTCTATCAACATACGAATACCGAAAAGAAAGATACTGAAAAGATATATATATATATATATATATATATATATATATATATTATACTAGCTCGCATTTAATCCAAAATGTGATAACCTGGTTATCTTTCAAACCGGCTGGTATTAAAAAGCTGTCCGATTAAAAGCACGTGTATAAAAACACGTGTTTTAATCGAACCAGGTACGTATCAAAATACGTACACTACATCGTTCGTCAAAACCAAAAACTCTCTATGTGAGACTCTAAAGACTCAACAATACGCTGGCAGTGGGTTTAAGCACAAGCACGTCAGCGGCACTAGCTGTACGTAACGGCTACCCAGGTATTGAACGAAAGGAAGACCAACATGCAAACTTGTTCGTATCTCTACTAAACCTAAAAGTGATAATCTCCGTACAGTATGGTCTGTCGTCTAAGAGTATCACATATCGGGTCTAGGGGTGGATAAAATCAGACCCCTAATAACGCGATAAGTCGTGTCGGTGTGAAGACCATCACCCACTGAGAAACTATCGATCCAAATCAGTAATTATCGTCCACCTTGGCTAAGAATTTTTGGTGATGGCCACCCATGCACAACGCGACATCTACCCCCAATACCGGAAAAGATGAATCCTCAACGATCCGCTCACTGCCTCCGTATGGCTCAAGACTGTACCCAACTAAAACCTGTTTGCACGACTCAGTAGAGCCGTGGTCGGGTAATAATCAAAGCACAGTGGGAACTCACACGAGACAAATGATGATCTCGGGTCAACAGACTAACCTATACTCATGTCACTAGAAAACTGCTACCTGATTATAGGTATAATACCATCTAGAATGTTCCCGGGGAGTCCGTCCAGTGTAACTCATAACCCAATGAGCACCTGTATACTATCTTTGGTGACTAACTAACACCAATGGCTAAGAGACCGTCCATCGCCTCTCGTCGTGGTCAAGAAACGTATACACTAGTTTATTCTGGAATATTGATGCCTGATCTCGATATTCTCACAACTAGGGACATTTAAAGATTTGTTTATAGACTACCTAGTTCTCACAAGTGTGGTCGCTATAATAATCCTGGTAATCAAGCATATATCCTAAGGGCCCTATCAACATGTAATAGTGATCCGTAATACCACATAATACATGTACATGATGATAGAGATGAACCAGATAGCATACTATAATCTCGAGTAAGACTGTTTTATCCGTATAGGTCTGTTGGGGTAAAAATTTACATCCCGATTGACCAAGTCAAAATCAAAGTCAACCCCAAGCCAGGTGGGCCCAAGCCCAGGTCAAGTAGGCCAATGCCCGGAGCGAGCCTGAACATGAAGCGGCCGGCCTCCCCCTATGCCAAAATAAAAATTTTGTAATAAATAATTTTGTTGTATTTCTTGTATTTTTATTTTACAAATAAATGTAAGAAAATGGGCATAAAGCCAAATTTTTGTAAAGCCCATGGCTTATGTGCAAAAAGAAATAGCATATGAGGCATGGGATGGGCAAATGTCATTTTTGTAAAGCCCAAGGGGCTATATGTAAAGTGTATAGCCTATAAAGGCAAAGATAATAAAAATATCTAAAAAACTTTTTCTCTCTCCCCAAAATAATCCAGATCTGAGATCTTTCTCCTTTCTCAAGGTTCTAAAACCTTCTTCTTTCTTTTGAATTAAATCAAGAGTTTTACTCTTCCTTTTCCAAAACTAAATAGTTTTGCACCACAAAACCCACAAAGGGGAACTTAGATCTCCCATCAGATCTTAAAAATACGAGATTTTTAAAATCTCATATTTCTTGTTCTTCAAGATCCAGCCAAAAGAGGAGGAAGAAGGGGACCCATCTCCTATAAATCCCACTTTAGGAAGATCCAGAGCTCAAGGGAGAAACCCCTTTCATCATCTCCAAAAACATCTTAGGAGTTTTAACTCCACTCTAAATTCTCTTTCGGGAGTTTAAATCCAATTTTTGGGGCTAAAAGCCCCTTTTCCTCGCCGGTGCCCAAGCGCCCAGCACCCATGTGCCCGGCACGTGGTGTGCTAGCGCTCGAGCGCCTAGCGCTCAAGCGCCCACGTGTTGGACACGTGGTGCGCTAGCGCTTTGCGCACAGCGCCTAAGCGCACAACGCTCAAGCGCCCAGCGCCCACGTGTCGGACACGTGGTGCGCTAGAGCTTAAGTGCACAACGCCTAAGCGCACAACGCTCAAGCGCCCAGCGCCCACGTGTCAGACACGTGGTGCGCTAGCGCTCAAGCGCACAGAGCTCGCGTGCTAGGCACGTGAGGCGCTGGCCCCACGCGTCCTTTGGGCGCTTTTTTCCTTTTTATATATATGTATACATGTATATATATATAGATACACACATACTCTACGACACTGTCCCTGTTAGGAAAAAAAATTCTAACGGGGCGCTGCCCCGCACCCCGCAAGGGGGCTGCTAGCCCCCTTGACCCCCAGCCCGCTATCCGGGTAGCGGGACCCCCGTAAAAACTCTACGAGGCCCTCGATGTTAGTTATATGTATGCCCTAGAGGCCATTACTATACATAGGATGTATATTGTAGTGGATGCTGGGACGTATATAGGGAGGACTTTCTTGCTCGACATGATAGTATGCTATCTGGTTGATCTTTACCTTAACGTGTATACTGATTGTCTCTCTGTTACATGTTGGTAAAGCCCTTAGGATCTGTACTTGACTACCTGGACTATGATGCGGATCATACTAGTGGGGACATGGTAGTCCATAAGTACATCCTTCAAAGTCCCTAGTCGTGGGTGTATCGAGACGGGGCATCGATATACCAGAGTAGACTAGCGTATACCTTCTCGACCCATACAGATGGGCGATGGATGATCCCATATCCATTGGTGTTTGACATCAGAGATGATATACGAGTGCTCAGTAGAGACTGGGTACACTGGACGGACTCGCCGAGAACTCCCAGATGGTATTATACCTCACGTCAGATGGCAGTTCTCTGGTGACACTGGTACAGAGTAGTCTGTTGACCCGAGATCGTCATAGAGTCTTGTGTGGTTCCCACTGTGCTTTGATTTCCATCTTACCACGTCCAAGAGGGCGTGCAAAACGGTGGTTTTTGGGTACAGTCCCGAGTCACATGGAGGCAATGAGCGATAGGAGGGGATTCGTCTCTCCCGGTATAGGGGGTTGATGTTGCGCTGTGTTCGATTGGCTATAACAGGAAATCCCTGGCCAGGGTTGCTGAGATTTACTGGTAAGTGTTACCAGTAGTTTCTCGAACAGTTATAGACCTCATATCGACACGACTTATCGAGCTATTGGGGTCTGACGTTTACCACCCCTAGGCGAGATATGCGACATATCAGACGATCAGACCGGACTGTACGGTAGTGTTACTGGTCGGATTCACTGGAGTGTGAGCAGGCTTGCTCGTCGATCTTCAGATCACTCAATACCCGGGTGGCCGTTACGTTTAGCAGACCGCTTGCGGCTTGTGGGTGTTTGATATGATCATCACCTGCTGCCGGCGTATTGACGAGTCTTTAGAGTCCTACACAGAGGTTTCCTGGCTCAAGCGAAACGAAATAGGAGCGCATATGAGATATGTGCGGGACCGAGAATAATACGGTATGTGATACTGTATTCGATTCTCGCGATGTGACATTGATCGGTTATATGCGATATAGCCGGGTTATCGGATCAAGTGTTGATTCGATAAGTTGTTACTAATGATACCTGTCGGTTTTGTGCGACATGACCGGATCATTGAATCAAGTGTTGATTTAATGATTTAATGCATAATTATATATTTGATATATTACTTTGCATTAACTAGTATCGGTTCACTTTAAATGGATTTTCTCACTCGGGTGTGCACATTGTATATTCGATATAGTTTTGTGCACTTGATTGTATCATGTTTGATGATGCATGTTTACTTGTGTTTTGTGTAAAGTTTAAACCATGGTTATGTAATGGTTAGGGTTTACATTTTCATATCTATTTATTTATTCATTCATTTATTTTGGAAAATGAAAAGCAAATGAGAAAATGGTGGCTTCTTTTGTTTTGTTCATGAAGCTTCATGAAGACTTTGACCAAGTGACCATTTTGTCTCATGCTTAACCCTAACCATCCCACTAACCATGATTTATTCTCTACACTTGACCATGGTTCAATTATGATAAGTATTCTATTTTCTTTTCATTTTTATTAATTCTTATCATATCATTTCTTCTTCTTCTTCCTTCAACTCAAGAAGAAAAACCTAGACTACATCAATGGTGGATTGATGATATGAGTGAGAAATCCAATTCTAAAGTCTACCCACTTCCTATTTCTTCATCCTCTACCTCTTGCCAAGTAGTAGAGTGTGTTTCCTTCACAAGTTTTCATGACTTGGTGAAGGTGGAGCTTGATCTTTCGATGCCTCGACGTAGATCATCTTCGGCATGGACATCGACGACCTAGCTTGCCCATTCTCCGACGAAGCCGACGCTTGAGCCCGGATTTGATTTGGACAGCGGAGAGGACCTCGTTGCGGAGCTATGGAGGTGGAGCACCGGATCTACAAAGGTTGTATTTCCGTATCTTGTAGTTAAGTGTTAACTAGTTAGCTTTTTCGCCTAGTTTTCTAGCAAACGATCCGTAGTCGGGTCTCTCGGCACCTAGAATTTCAGAAAATGGCATGTTCGATGCCGTGTGAGACCTCACTAGTGTGCCTAGGAACCCTACAGTGGTATCAGAGCCTAGCTAGAGCCTTAGGCGAAGTCCAGACGGAATTTGAAGTCCGAACGAACCCGAAACCCCGAACCAATATTGCTCTCTGTCCTTTTTGCAAAAATGTGGATTTTTGTGTATTAAAAATTGCCAAAAAAATCAGCAGGTAATTGCATGAGTTACTGTGAAGCACGTGACAGTAACTCGACGAAAGAGGCACGGATCCGCGGCCCCACCATAGGATTAGCGGCGGTTCCGCGGCCACTGTGTCGAGTTACACCACGTGTCTTGCACAGTAATTCATGTCTTGTAATGCTGAGTCTTCTGGAAATTTTTAATTTTTATTCAAGAGTTGAATTTTCTGCAGTTGTTTTGGGGATTCGGTGTTTCGATCGGAGTATCAAATTTTGTCTATGTGGCTTTCCGGATAAATTTTTAGAATATGTTAAAAAGTTCGACCGGATATAAATACCCAATTTTTCCCTTGTCGGGAAATTTCCAAGTGTTGGATTTTTCCGTAGTTTAACGACGTTCTAAGTAGTGCAAGTAACGCGATGGTCCCTCTAGAAGACAACAAACCTTAACTCGATTATGTGACCGTCTTGAACTGCCCTTTGAACCTTCGGGTTTGGGGCAGTACGGCGTGCCACATGTGAGGCGTTGGCTTGACCCTTCTACGGCTGGACCGTCGGTACTGAGGCACGAACTGAATGTTGTTAGACTTATTTCATGTGTTGATCTGTATCGGGAAAACTTGGGTGTTCGATTGTTCGATTGGAAAGTTTAACATTTTCTGTTTATCTGGAATGGGATACAATAATTGGAATTCACAATAGTTATGAGATAACTAAATGAATGTTATAAACATAGCAGTTTAGTCTCACTTGAGCGGTTGCCACGGAATTTTGATGTGATCAAAAGTCCGTCGCAATCACGTAGCGTACGCGGATACTCGCCGGGTAAACTTAATAGACAGCCTCACTCCATAGCCCCGACCAAGTGACTGTAGGAGAACCCCATCGCCGAAAGCATCCGTCCGGGTGCTCGCGGTAGCGGTGTTCCGCCTTAGTGCACTTCGTCGACGGTATAGGGGGTGCGGCCGCCTACTAAAGTTTGCGACGAGCATTCGATCAGGATGTCGGGAATCTTGTTGAATTACCCGACTTGATATTGAAAAGTGTTTTCGATTTTGAGACTAAAATGCGGGGTTTATAATTGTTAGGCATGCGATGTCTAAGTAATTCATTTGGTCAGGCATGCGATGTCTGAGGTGGTTGCGGATTCCAACTGTTGTAGTTTTACACTTTTTTTCTGTGACCGTAAGTGTAATATGTGATATCGCCGGTTTCGTTGCTATATGTCAACGACAATTGGGATGGACATATTTACTTACGTTGATGACATGTGATGTTATGTGTTGCTGGATATGTTATATCGGATCGTCGTGTTTGAATAGCCGAGGGTTTTTATGTGAGATGAGTGTTTTTCATTTTCATTCATGTAAAAACTTGTATGTAATATTTTTTTATTGGGGCGCTTCCAGGTTGCGGAAGTTGTCACCCTTTGTATATTATTTACTTTTCCGCACTAGGATAGACCCAAGGAGGAGGGCACAAGTAACCGGGTTCTGGAGTCCAGTGGGAGACCAACTCGAGGAGTCGAGTCCGGGTCTCCTAACTCCAGAATTGGTAGGGTTGCTTGCCGCTCTCGTAGGGGTCTAGGGCTGTGGGTTTGGCTATTCATCGCGACCGTGGAATCCGTGTTTTATACTGGCTCGTATTGAAAACACGGACGTCCTAGTATATCCAATATTTCATATGTTTCTTCTGCTGCGATATCTGTGATGTGATCATGTGATGTTCTGTGATAGATACAGTATATAGTATATATGATATATTATATAGACGTTACTTATGTTTTACACCCGCGCTAGCCCTGCCCCGCTCTACCGTTAGTTACCTAACCTAACGGTGCACGAGGGGACATCGAGGCGAATGCGGATGGCATAAGTGTACGTCGTATTTATCTGTGATGTTTAGGTACTTAAATGATGGGACTTCATTAATGTGATTAATGAAATAAAAGAAACCTAAGATGTTGTAGAATCGAATTTCAAAATAAAACAGGTAGTTACAGTTCTTGCTTTGCACAGCGGTATATACGTTATATCCTGCACCTTATTCGATGAGGAAAGGACCGAGATCCCTTCACCGGGAGTGACTCCTTTGGCAATAACTGGCAGATGCTACACACTCGGTTTGTCTTTTGATTGCTTTTAAGTGTTTTTGCTTTGCACAGTGATATATATGATATATCCCGCACCTCATTCGACGAGGAAAGGACCGACGATCCCTTCACCGGGAGTGACTCCTTTAGCAAAACTGGAAAAGCCTCAAAAACACTCCATTTTAAAATCATTCGATCCTACAACGATATCAAGTTCATTACGCAATAGGTTTTCAGAAAAACCTGTCGTAGCCCTCCGTCATTTCAGATACGTACTAGTTAGTATTCGTGCTTCGGTTGTTTGGCCTCCGTCAAGGCGTAGTGTACGGTAGCTAACTAGTGCTTATCTGCTAGCATATGATGCGATTGGATTAGGGTATTCGTACGGCGTTGTTTGGCCTCCGTCAAGGGTCGTGTGGGTGGGTTTAATTCAATCAGGAAATGACGGGTTGAACTTGACTAGCGGACTATGGGTTGTTTGGCCTCCGTCAAGGTCATAGCGAGCTAGGGGCAAAATATTATCGGGAATTTCAAGTGTTGAAATTTGCAATGAGATTGCATACCTTCTATGAGATAGTTGGATCCCGATACCCGCTGCGAGTAAGAGTTACTCCTGGGAGAGTTTTATACATTACAATTAGCCGATCAAGTAGGTTTCTAGAAAGGTGTCAACGGGGTTATGCCTCTGGGAAAACGAGGTTTACAGTAATTAGGTTCGTGCGAAAGCACGGGGGACCTCCCTCAAAGTACCGACACTGGCCTGGCTGAAAGATTGGCGAACTTGTAGTGTGTAATTAATCCCGGCTAGTCTTTCCTTTTAGGGTTTGAAGGAAGATTTGATAAAAAGCAGTGGGAGCCATCCTGATTAGATAAAATAAAAACCAATCTATTCTTGACAGAGCGCACGCTGAGTGTTTTCTTCTCTCTCTCTCCAGGTAGCGACCATATCACGCCTTAATCAAGATAATAATACGGATTATTGACCGAACCCGCTTGTTATACTGAGCTGGGGAACGTTGGTCCCGCTCCAACTTATAATTGTTATAAGACAGAGCAGGAAATTGGGGAATACCAGATTTCCCGTGCCGCCCAAACGAAGAGAGTGCATGCTGATGCATCATCTTCGGGTGTGTTCATTATACAGAGAACTGTTTCTCAGTAACCTTTACGTCCTGGGTATGTGATACCAGATCAGGATCCCAGATATGTAATCTGTTACATAGGGCTACAGAAAGGTACAGAACTGAGAACGGGTGATAAGTTTCATGAGGCAGAAAACGGGGCAAGAGTTGCAGCCAAGTCTGTTGGTCACTGTCACCCTGTATTACAAATACATTGATTCTGAACGAATGTTGTTAGATACCGAACCTGATATACCAAATTATATCACTCTCTTTGTTAGAAAAGAAAGGATATAATTTTGTATTGTTGGATAATGTTTTGAACATTTCCTATATCAAAAGTTGATCGGTTCAGGCACGTTATCTAAAAGCGTTGATGTTGTAAATCAAACTACAGTTCTTAGTATATGGAACACACACAAGAGGAAGAGTTCAGAACTGAACGAATTCTTCTTGAGGCATTGTAGACTAGGTCAGATCAATGTGACCCGACTAGCTAGAGTTACATATAGATGCATATTTAAATCAGTTTGAATTTACATCTTATGAAACTCGCCAGTCATGTCGCAAAGATAAGATGACCATAGCTCTGATTAATGGAAACAGAGAAAGAGTTAGTAAACTTTTGGGATGATACATGTTGATGTATGTAGGTCCCCTGTCTACACATGCCAGGACTGGTTCTTTTACTTCATTACATTCTCTGATAATCTCTCAAGATTCAGACATACGTTCCTGTTGAAACATAAGTCCGAACCTTTTGAGATATTCACAGAATATAAGTTAGAAGTAGAGAACCAATACGGGTATAAGTATTATGTCCTATGATGAGATCGAGGAGGAGAATACTTGTGCACGGAAATCCTGGACTATTCTAAAGGAGAATGAGATTCTCTCTCGGCATTACTCCTCCGTATACACCATAGCACGATGGTATATCGGGATGGAGCAATCACACCCTATATGATAAGGTGTGCTCTATGATGAGTACTGCTGAGTTACCTATTTCCTTTTGGGAGTTATGCACTTGAGAAGCTGCATACCTATTGAATAGGGTTCCAATCAAATCAGTTGCCTACCGCTTCATATGTGATATGGAATGGGAAGGGCCCATGTCTTAAGTTAGTTAAGATTTGGGGTTGACCGGCCTATGTCTGAAAGCAAAATTCGGACAAGCTCGAGGCAAAGTCTGTATTGTAGAACTGGAAAGGTTCCAGCTATACGAACTACAGCAGATGATTTGATAGAACCAAGGGATTCAGTAGATACCAACGAACCTCGGCCTCTCCGCCGATCTAGTAGGGTTTCTCACCCACCTGAGAGATACTTCGGTTTCTCTATGACAGTGGGAGCGAGGAATGCATCATGAGATGATGACCCAACTAGTTTCGAGCTGGCCATCAGGAGTAAGACTTTGTAAGAATGGCTGGATGCTTAGCGATCTGAGATGGAATCCATGTACACCAACAAAGTATGGACTTTGGTTGCAATATCTGAAGGGTTAAATCCCCATTAGGAGCAAGTATATCTTGAGAAGATTACTTGGTGTAGATGGAAAAGTTGAGACTTTCAAAGCTAGACTTGTTAAAGCTTTTCGTCATCGACCAGGCGTGGATAATGATGAAACCTTTTCAAGTATCTATGCTTAAGTCCATCCAGATCCTACTTACCACGGCTACAAACCATGACTACGATATCTGGTGGTTGGGTGTCATGACTGCTTTTCTAAATGATATTTTGGAAGAGAGCGTCTATAAGTACACAGCCAGAGGGCTTTGTAGACAGTGGGAGCAGCGGAAACGTGTGCAAGATGTTTTATATGATAAAGCAGGCATCGCGGAGTTGGAACATCTGTTTTGATGGATTAGTCAAAGAGTTTGACATCATCAAAATGGTAGATGAACCTTGTATATACAAAAAGGTAGTAGGGAGTATGGTGGTGATCCTTGTAGAGTACGTGGATGACATACTCTTGATAGGGAAGAAGTTTCCTATGCTACGCTCGGTCAATCTCCACTTATCACCAGAATTCTCCATAAAGGATCAAAGTGATACCTCCTAAATCCTGGGTTTTTGGATCTATGAGATAGATCTAATTGGATGTTAGGATTCTCATTAGTTGTAGTGAGATGGTATCAATCGATCCTGGGGAGAATCACTGGAAGGGTTCCAGGGTGATACAGACGACTGAATGTCAGTCGCAGGCATTGTCTTTACCCTCAGTAAAGGGACGGTATGCTGGAAGAGTTCCAAGCTAGATACCGTGACATACTAGACGATAAAGGCAGGATAGATCGCTACTTAAGATGCTACCAAAGAGGCTGTTTGGGTGTATATTGGTTCATGAGATGAACTATGTTCCTCCCATTGTGAGACAATGGAGTTGTGACTTATGCCAAGGAACGCCGGTCCCATCAGTGATCCAGACATATTCTAAGGCAGTATCACTTGATCATGGAGATGGTTGATCTCCAGGGAGATCGAGGTTAGGAGAGTAGACTCAGAGGACAACACAGCGGATCCACTCACAAAGGCCTGTTCCCAGAGAGAGACTTTTATGGGATGGTTGAGTATGAGATACTACAACCACTGCTATCAGATGGCCCTAGTGCAAGTGGGAGATTGTTAGTTATATGTATGCCCTAGAGGCCATTACTATATATAGGATGTATATTGTAGTGGATGCTGGGACGTATATAGGGAGGACTTTCTTGCTCGACATGATAGTATGCTATCTGGTTGATCTTTACCTTAACGTGTATACTGATTGTCTCTCTGTTACATGTTGGTAAAGCCCTTAGGATCTGTACTTGACTACCTGGACTATGATGCGGATCATACTAGTGGGGACATGGTAGTCCATAAGTACATCCTTCAAAGTCCCTAGTCGTGGGTGTATCGAGACGGGGCATCGATATACCAGAGTAGACTAGCGTATACCTTCTCGACCCATACAGATGGGCGATGGATGATCCCATATCCATTGGTGTTTGACATCAGAGATGATATACGGGTGCTCAGTAGAGACTGGGTACACTGGACGGACTCGCCGAGAACTCCCAGATGGTATTATACCTCACGTCAGATGGCAGTTCTCTGGTGACACTGGTACAGAGTAGTCTGTTGACCCGAGATCGTCATAGAGTCTTGTGTGGTTCCCACTGTGCTTTGATTTCCATCTTACCACGTCCAAGAGGGCGTGCAAAATGGTGGTTTTTGGGTACAGTCCCGAGTCACATGGAGGCAATGAGCGATAGGAGGGGATTCGTCTCTCCCGGTATAGGGGGTTGATGTTGCGCTGTGTTCGATTGGCTATAACAGGAAATCCCTGGCCAGGGTTGCTGAGATTTACTGGTAAGTGTTACCAGTAGTTTCTCGAACAGTTATAGACCTCATAGCGACACGACTTATCGAGCTATTGGGGTCTGACGTTTACCACCCCTAGGCGAGATATGCGACATATCAGACGATCAGACCGGACTGTACGGTAGTGTTACTGGTCGGATTCACTGGAGTGTGAGCGGGCTTGCTCGTCGATCTTCAGATCGCTCAATACCCGGGTGGCCGTTACGTTTAGCAGACCGCTTGCGGCTTGTGGGTGTTTGATATGATCATCACCTGCTGCCGGCGTATTGACGAGTCTTTAGAGTCCTACACAGAGGTTTCCTGGCTCAAGCGAAACGAAATAGGAGCGCATATGAGATATGTGCGGGACCGAGAATAATACGGTATGTGATACTGTATTCGATTCTCTCGATGTGACATTGATCGGTTATATGCGATATAGCCGGGTTATCGGATCAAGTGTTGATTCGATAAGTTGTTACTAATGATACCTGTCGGTTTTGTGCGACATGACCGGATCATTGAATCAAGTGTTGATTTAATGATTTAATCCATAATTATATATTTGATATATTACTTTGCATTAACTAGTATCGGTTCACTTTAAATGGATTTTCTCACTCGGGTGTGCACATTGTATATTCGATATAGTTTTGTGCACTTGATTGTATCATGTTTGATGATGCATGTTTACTTGTGTTTTGTGTAAAGTTTAAACCATGGTTATGTAATGGTTAGGGTTTACATTTTCATATCTATTTATTTATTCATTCATTTATTTTGGAAAATGAAAAGCAAATGAGAAAATGGTGGCTTCTTTTGTTTTGTTCATGAAGCTTCATGAAGACTTTGACCAAGTGACCATTTTGTCTCATGCTTAACCCTAACCATCCCACTAACCATGATTTATTCTCTACACTTGACCATGGTTCAATTATGATAAGTATTCTATTTTCTTTTCATTTTTATTAATTCTTATCATATCATTTCTTCTTCTTCTTCCTTCAACTCAAGAAGAAAAACCTAGACTACATCAATGGTGGATTGATGATATGAGTGAGAAATCCAATTCTAAAGTCTACCCACTTCCTATTTCTTCATCCTCTACCTCTTGCCAAGTAGTAGAGTGTGTTTCCTTCACAAGTTTTCATGACTTGGTGAAGGTGGAGTTTGATCTTTCGATGCCTCGACGTAGATCATCTTCGGCATGGACATCGACGACCTAGCTTGCCCATTCTCCAACGAAGCCGACGCTTGAGCCCGGATTTGATTTGGACAGCGGAGAGGACCTCGTTGCGGAGCTATGGAGGTGGAGCACCGGATCTACAAAGGTTGTATTTCCGTATCTTGTAGTTAAGTGTTAACTAGTTAGCTTTTTCGCCTAGTTTTCTAGCAAACGATCCGTAGTCGGGTCTCTCGGCACCTAGAATTTCAGAAAATGGCATGGTCGATGCCGTGTGAGACCTCACTAGTGTGCCTAGGAACCCTACACTCGATATATCCAAAATCCCCTTCAAAACACAACACTGTACATTGAGTTCGCATGACTAGTTTAACCCGTCAATCGGAAGTTCTCGCGCTCCAAATGCGAGGGGTAATTAACGGCAGCTTAGTCCGCGGCTGCCGGAGATTCAGATCCCCACAATCAATAAACCTCAGCCTAACCTAGGCAGGGGGAATCTGTAATGCGTCTGACAAGCGCGTGCGTATGTCCCATCTCAATGGGGTGACAAAAAAGACCCTATAAATTGTAGCACTCCCGGTGGGACCTTTTTCTCCTCCCATATTTCGGATTAAACGTTCATGCAAACTCAATCAATATACATATCGATTGCTTATACTGAAATGATGTTTTTTTTCCGTGCAGCAATCAACTTTTGACGACAATGTCTTCCAAGACGAATTCAGCTTCCAACGCGATCCCGATCCTGTACATGGTCAAGGTCAATGCTCGTGTGGTTCTCCCCGCAAGTCTCAGTCGACAGTGGGAGGAACTGCCTCGCCAGTTTGGCTCCGTCATCATCTACCCTGCCGGAAGCGCTCATCCGGCAGAAATCCCGACAAAACAGGTGGCCAATCCGGTCTCAAGGGGCAAGAGGCCGAATGTTGTGATCTCTAAGGCACCACAACCGAAGCTTAAGACGGTGTCTGAACGACTCTCTGGCGCTCCAGCTGGGGGCAAGACTTCCGGTACAAAGGGCAACATCAAATGTTGCGGATGAGCTCAGGCGATGACTCCAACAAATGCACAATCGAGCGTATCTCCAAAATCCTCCATCGCCCGGTCTATGGCGTCTTCCCAAAGAGCCGAAGTCTGCAAGGGACTTAAAGCAGAAAAGTTAAGGCAGAAGCGGCTCAGGTATCGAGCTAACAAGAGGGTTAGGACTTCGGCCAAGTGGAGTCTTGTGAGGTCCCGAAAGCAGGGTTACTCCGCGACGATGGCTGAGTCAGCCGTAAAAATCAGCAATTCCTTCGAACCTCTGAAGTGGGTTCAGAAAAATGCCATGACCGCTAGAATCAAGAAGACAGCGGTCCAAACGTTGCTACAAAGAGACGTGTCACGGCCCCAACAGAAAAAAGTATGACACTGTCTCTTCAAGAGTCTATCAAGCGCTCTGCGCCGCGCTAAAGCAGCGGGGCAAATCCAGAAAAGAAGCGCCAGCACCATTCAAGAATCCGGCCAGGCCATCCGCCTTCAATCAACTGTCCGTTACCAAAACAGGGGGGTCAAGACAGCGATCCATGAAATCATCCGCCGATAATAAAAAGACGGCTAGATATATTATCCATATGGTCTATATGGCGGGCGGGCGCCCTAGCGACAACCTTCACAGCAAAAGCAAGGAGGGGGCCACCACATCCCAAGCCCAATTTGGCTTGAATGTGGTTTCTGCTTCCCAAGAACAGCCGCCTCCGCTGGATGATGAAAAACCTCTTGAAGAGAACGATAGGCAGAAAGACCCTTCGGTCCAGGAAGAGTCAAACTCGGACAGCGGGTAAGAGCCAACTTTCCGCCCCAGGACCGCGGAGCAAGAGCTGCTTCAAGAGCTTCGAAAACAACTCAAGAGCAAAGATAAAGAGATGGCCAAGCTCTATTCGAAAATTGATGACCTAACGAATGTTGTGATGCAGCTTACGGCTCAAATTACTCGAGCGCCTCCCAATCAAGCACAAGTCGCTACTCATCAGTCGGGTGATGACAATCCGAAGCAGCCAATGCCTGTTCCTTTGGGTCCAAGACTGGTCGAGCCGCACGAAAGCCGCCCACATTCCGCTTCTGGGGACGCTTTGGCCCCGGATAGCATTATCCCGCTAACACAAGATCGGATAATGGATTTGATCACCAGCAAAGTTAAAACATTGGTGGCCAAAGCTGAAGCTCAGAAAGAAATTGGCAGTAGTGGGCGGCCATATCCCGCACAGTACGATCTGATTGAGTTCCCGAGCGGCTACGTCATTCCTAAATTCAGAAGATTTGACGGGACGGGAAACGCAAATCAGCACGTCGCCCACTTCAAAGCATCGTGCGGAAATACAGGGGGCAATGCTGCGCTCCTTCTTCGTCAGTTGTCAACAGCCTGACCGGTGTCGCCTTCGACTGGTACACGAGTATACAAGATGGGTCCGTCATTACCTGTGCCCAAATGGAGTCTCTGTTTCGGCAAAGGTTCATGAGTGTCAGTGATAAAATCTCCATTGCCGACCTTGTGAGGACCAAGCCGGGGAACAATGAAAGCAACACCGACTTTATCGCCCGATGGCGTAATCTCACAGTCAAGTGCGAACCGCCGCTGGAGCAAGACCAGTCCGTCAGCCTTCTCATTGGGAACTTCAGCAATTGGATGGTCCCATTCTTGTGTACAGCAGGCCTCAAGACGTTTCAAGAGCTAACCAAGAAAGTCCAAATGCTGGAACACTCGAAGCAAGAGTCCACCCCGGACTCTCAGAGAGAAAAGACCTGGAAAAGCAAGCGGGACGACAACCATAGAAGCGGGAGTTCCAGCAGTACCAATGTCTTCAATGCCTCCGACAATGAAGAAAAGTGAAGGGCGGGTGAATCCAAAACCAACCGGTCTCAAAAGCTATTTCTGGGAGGAGATGGGCCTTCCCTAGAGGAGAAAAAGAACAAGGTTTACTCTTTGAGAAGGGACAAGGTCCGCAAGATATTCAAAGATGCCTTGAACAACGATCTACAATTGCCGGAGTCGAAAAGACCTCAAGAAGCAAAAATGACCGACGATCCCCTGTATTGCCCGTACCACCGAGTAATGAGCCATGCGATCGAGGATTGCTATATCTTCAAAGACTGGGTCGAGAAGCAGTACAAGGCTGGAGAGATCGAGCTGTCCAAAAGTGTGTTGGTGAACAATCAAGTTGCAACCACCAACTTTATAAAGACAGAAACTGAAGCCTTCTGGGAGCAGACAGCCGAACCCGCTGTCCTGAGAATGAAACGGACTCATCGCGGCCTCCATGGGGTACGCATATATCTAATAAGACGAAGAAGATGATAAAGCTACTTCGGAAAGAGCCCAGGACGAAATGGGAAGGGCAGAAGAAGCCTACCTTTCCAGCTGCCAATGCGGCTCCATCGGGCTCAAAATCCAAAAAGCTTAAGAAGAAGAAAAGTGCAGCTCAGCGCGAAAAGGAGTTTGCAGGGAGATCGACCATTCAAAAATATATCGATTCCCTCGAAGAATATGAACAGAAGGAAAGAACTCTGATTCAATTGAAGGAGTTCCTCCCTGTACGAGCGGCTGAAATTCTGGAGGAGTTAGAAGAAGACTCCAATGAAGAGATCCCAGTAGTGACCTGCTACGCCATCCATCTTGGCAGCGACTCTGAGGTGGAGCTCTGTTTCCCGAAGAGGACGAGGAGCTCGCCACAAAGGCCAACCAAATCCAGCTTAGAAGCGGCAGGGCTCTACCACCAAATCAGGGCAACGCCCCAAAATGGAAGGAAAAACAAGTCGCTAATGAAGAAGATGGCAGGGAACTTGCTCATGAAGATTCGAGTCCTTCCCCAGTAGACTATAATGTCTTGGCTCATCTCTGGAAGCTTCCGTCTCTCCTGAGCATCTACGATGTCTTGGTTCTATCTCAAGAGCTTAGAGATGTTCTCATTCATACTCTACAAAACCCTGAGCGGTATCAGGCTCGCTTTGCAAAAATTAATATGAAAGAAGCTCAGTACACTTTGCAAGCCGCTGTAGTCACGTTTAAAGATGAAGACTTGCTACTGGGAATGGCTGAGCATAATCGGCCGCTTTACGTGACCGGGTACAGCGACGGAGATCGGATTAATCGCATATTGATTGATCCCAGGTCCTCAGTGAACATCATGAACTTGCGGACACTGAAGAGTTTGTCAATGGACGTCCGACACCTGTCAAGGGAAAGGATTGTCATTCAAGGCTTCAATCAAAACTGCCATCAAGTTCTTGGGTCTATAGCTTTGCCAATCAAATTCGGGGATCTGCAAACTGAAGCTAAGATATACGTGATCGACGCCGACACGTCTTATAAGATTCTCTTGGGACGGCCGTGGCTCCACGATTACGGCATCATTCCGTCAACTCTCCATCAATGCATGAAGTATACTAAAAATGGCGAAGAAAGATGCATTGACGGGACATCCAGCCGTTCGATGTGCATGAAGTCCGATATGAAGATTCTCGGTACTTTATGAACCACAAAAATGCTAAGTCACAACTGACTGAGGATAGAGCGGCCCCAAGACTCAAAAGCAAATCTGAGCCGGCTGTCACTTTCAAAAGCAAAAATGCCCAAGTGTGCCCGCGTTTCGGTAGCGACACTGATGAGTCCAACGCTGGAAGTCCGTCCTTCCGTAAAACTCGCCCTCGTTTCGGTAGCAATACGGACGAGTCTGTTACTGAAGCCCCACCTAGCAGCAAAGTCCGCCCTCATCTTGGCAGCGACACTGAAGAGTCGGAGAAAGAGGACCTGTCGTGCAACAGCTGTGCAGATTAGACCCCTCTGCAACAAACAAAACTACGAGAGACCTTCGAAATTGCAGAAAGGCCCCTAACTGTCACAAGGGTGCCGGGGCAAATGTGCAAAGAGCTCGATACATTGTCAGTCTCCACTATGGACCAGCTGAAAACTTTCTACGTTCCCGGAAGGAAAAATGGACAGAAGGGCATCCTGTTTTATGGGTCGAATCCTGTTGTGTACCTGAACGATTTGTCTGTCGCGTGCATTCCCTATGAGAGAGGCATAAGAGCCGTCCTCAATCCCAGATACTATGCACCCGAGATGCGGGAATATTTCAAAAAGTGCGGATGCTGGTTATATCAAACGGAGTCCGAAGCAAAGTTTTATAAAGGGCTATGGCATCTGCCCCAGGTCCGAGCACTCATCGATGGACGAATTCCAGATAGACGGGGCATAAGCTATATTCAACCTGATTCCAAAGCATGGTACATGATCCATGTTGGTGAGGCCAGCGAAGAGTCAAATGATGAAGACGAGCTAGCCGAGCCAGAAGAAGCTCCTTAAGAGCTCGAAGATGGCAGACAAGCAACCTTTGACGAGCTAACCGAAATTGACTTAGAAACGCCCAATAATCCAAGGCCGACCTACATCAGTTCACTCTTATCGGAGGAAATGAAAGAGCAGATAATTGCCCTGATGCATGAGTTCGTCGACTGCTTCACGTGGACATACAAAGAAATGCCTGGCCTTTCCCCTGAAGTGGTTGTGCATAAGCTGGCTATATCTCCTGATGCTAAGCCAGTCAAACAAGCTCCTTAAAGAATGAGAAGGGAACTAGAAGAAAAGGTCATCGAGGAAACCAGGAAGCTCATCGATGCCGGCTTCATCAGGGAAGAGAAATATGCGGACTGGATCGCATGCATAGTCCCAGTAAAGAAGAAAAATGGGCAGATCCGAGTTTGTGTCAATTTTAGGGACCTCAACAAGGCATGTCCTAAAGATGACTTCCCGCTACCGGTCATGGAAATGATGGTCGATGACACCTCAAATTACGAGCTGTTCACCATTATAGATGGCTCATCTGGGTATAATCAGATCAAGATGTCGCCTGAGGATGAGAAACACACAGCATTTCGAACCCCGATCGGAATATATTGCTACAAGGTGATGCCGTTCGGACTGAAGAACGCAAGTGCTACATACCAAAGGGCAATGACCAATATCTCTGATGACCTAATTCATAAAGTCGTCGAATGCTATGTTGATGATCTGGTCGTCAAGACTAAAGCCAAGGCCGATCACATCCAAAATCTTAGGACCGTTCTCACCAGACTGAGAGAGTACGATCTGAAAATGAATCCTCTGAAGTGCGCTTTTGGCGTGTCATCGGGAAAATTGCTGGGCTTCATAGTCCGACATCGAGGGATTGAAGTTGACCCATCCAAGATAAAGGCCATCATAGAAATGCCCCCTCCGAAGGATCTGACGCAGCTGAGATATTTTCAAGGAAAGCTTGCTTATATACGAAGGTTTATCTCAAATTTATCGGGGAGATGTAGGCCCTTCTCAAAGCTCATGAAGAAAGGAGTTCCTTTTGTCTGGGATGCCGAATGTCAGGAAGCTTTTGAAAGCATTAAACAGTACTTGTTGCGCCCTCCAATGCTGGCCGCTCCCATTCCAAATAAACCGCTGATTCTCTACACTGCCACGCTAGATGAGTCACACGGTGCGCTTCTTGCCCAGAACAACGAGGATGGAAAAGAGAATGCCCTCTACTACCTCTGTCGAACTTTAGTCGGAGCGGAACACAACTATTCCCCGATCGAAAAGCAATGCCTAGCTCTAATGTTCGCTGTGAAGAAGCTGAGGCATTATCTGCTCGCTCATCGGGTTATGTTGATCTCTAGGGTCGACCCGCTCAAACACTTAATGACCAAAGCAAGCCTAGTCGGTAGAATGTCAAGATGGGTTGTCATGCTACTAGAGTTTGACATAGTTTATACTCCCCAGAAAGCAGTAAAAGGGCAAGCTCTTGCAGATTTCCTTGCTGCTCATCCCGTATCAGAGGGGTCACCGCTTAATTGCGAGCTACCTGACGAACAAGTGCTGCACCTTGAGAAAGATGAGCCATATTGGGAGCTCTACTTCGATGGAACCTCATCGATAAGGACCTCCAGTAAATCAAGCGCCCTGGAGATAAAAGCAGGGATTGGATTGGTGTTCATCATGCCATCAATGGGAACCCTACGATGTTCTTTTGCTCTCACCGAGCCTCGCACAAACAATGAGGCCGAGTATGAAGCTCTGATAGCTGGTTTGGAGCTCGCCATAGAAATGGAAATCCTCCGGCTACGAGTCTACGGTGATTCCCAGCTTGTCATCAACCAAGTAAGCGGCGACTATAAGATATACAAACCCGAGTTAGCTCGGTACAGAAGCCGAGTGGTGGAACTCATGAAACAGTTCACTCACATTGAACTAATGAGAGTCCCTAGAATGTCGAATGGAAAGGCTGACATACTCACTCGCTTAGCCAAGGAGTTGGCCGATCCTGACATGGACGAAATTTTGATCACAGTCAGGAGCCGGCAAATTCTACCCCCAGTCTCTCTATGAGAAGAGGAAAGCGCGGAACAGAAGAGCAGTCCTGCCGAAGAAGCTTCGATCATTCAAGACGAGCCCGATTGGAGAGAACCCTTCATAGAGTACCTCAGATACGACAAGCTGCCCGAAGGAAAATCTGCACGGATTCAGCTGAAGAAGAGAGCTCTCCGATACGTGTTTGTAAATGACACGCTATACCGCAGGTCATATAACCAAGTCTAGCTCGGGTATTTGTCATTGACCGAAGCCCAAAAGGTCATAAAAGAAGTTCACTCGTGCGTTTGCGGTGCTCACCAATCTGGCCCCAAGATGCAACTTCAAATTAAACGGCTTGGGTATTACTGGCCCACCATGATACGGGATTGCGGAGAGCATGCAAAGAAATGTTATATCTGCCAAATTCACGGTGATTTCATTCATAAGCACCCCAATCCGTTGCATCCTACGGTAGCATCGTGGCCCTTCGAAGTCTGGGGAACCGACATAGTTGGCCCAATTGATCCTCCGTCATCTAGAGGCCACCGGTTCATACTGGCCGCAACAGACTGCTTCTCCAGATGGGCTGAAGCTGTCCCACTAAAAGAAGTCAAGACAAAAGATATTCTGACATTCTTCTAGTATAATATTCTATACCGCTTCGGTACACCAAGAAGAATCATTTCTGACAACGGGGCTTCTTTCAAGAGCTTCAAAGTCTCAAGGTTCGCTACTCAGCACAAGATAGACTGGAGATATTCCTCCATCTATAATCCAAGAGCCAATGGGCTAGCCGAAGCCTTCAATAAGACTTTATGCAAGCTCCTGAGGAAAAATGCTTCAGCCAACAAGAGAGACTAGAATCTCAAACTTCACGAGGCGTTGTGGGCATATCGTACCACGTACCGTACTCCAACTCGGTCCACTCCATACTCATTGCTCTTCGGAGTGGAGGCGGCCCTCCCCCTCGAAGTTGAAGTTCCAAGCTTAAGAATGGTTGTTCAACACAAGTTGACGGAGGAGGAAAACGTGCTTCTTCGGCTTGAAGAGCTCGACGCCCTCGAAGAAAAGAGGCTCGCTGTGCAACAAGATCTAGAGCCATACCGATCCCAAATGTCACGAGCCTATGACAAGATAACCCATCTCTGCGCTTTCAATAAAGGTGAATTGGTGTTGGTCCTCAAAAGACCGATCATCCCCAATCGACATGCCAAGGGAAAATTTGAGCCAAACTGAGAAGGACCATACGTCATCGAGAAAGTGTTCGACGGAGGATCCTACCAACTAATAAGTGCCGAGGAAGAAAGGCCCATGCCACCCATCAATGGCCGATATCTCAAGAAATACTATGTGTGAATGCTCCAAGTCGCAGGCGAATTGAGCACACCAGCCCTACGGTCTGGATCATACATCCTGCAAAACTGTACACAATCCACGGGTGTAAACGACCCCTATCTCTCCTAAATCCTGCCGGTGAGACTACTTTTAAAGTCCCACCAGCGGCAAAAAAAATGGTATGTCCACAAGCAAAACGGGCACGGATGAAAACCCGAAAGAGCTCCGTGAGTAAAAACAACAGGACTACCGGCGAGTTTGTGAAAACCCGAAAGGGCGCAAACTCGTGAAAAGAGATGAAATACACTCGCAAAGTCCTCTCGACCTTATGAGGAGAAAATCCTTGCATGAGATCCTTACGACTCACAAAGGAGCAACACACTTAGGAATCCTCATGATTCCTAAGGAGAACATACACCTGCGAGATCCTTTGGACTCGTAGGGAGAAAATGCTTTTATGAGACCCTTACGGCTCATAAAATTGAAAAGTCTTAGGTGACAGGGACCTAAACCTGTCTCCTAAGCCACCGCTCCCCAACGGGAAATGGAAAATGATGAGTCGCTTCTGGCGTTACGCTTCAGTGTTAGCGGTGCTGATGCCGACCCAAAAAACAAATCTCAAGTCCTCTCGGGGCAAATGATGAGTTGCTCCTGGCCTTATTCCAGTGCAGCAATGCTGATGCCAAACAAGATCCAAATTCCAAGCCCCCAAACGGCGAATGATGATTCGCTCCTGATATCATATTCCAGTGCAGCGATGTAGACGCCAACCAAAATCTAATTTCTCAAAATTCTCCCAGCCCTATGGTTAGTCCCCAACTTGACTACCGTATACAATCCACGAGCTCAAATAATTCTCAGCATACCCATGCCCCACCGCAATCACCAGTCCAGCGGCCGGTCTCCACCCTTGGAATTATGCTCCATTAGGAAAGACCCACTCATGTGTCCTCACGATATATGAGGAGAACAAACCTTCGTGGGATCCTTACGACTCACAAAGGAAAAACACACTTGGGAGTCCCCACGACTCCTAAGGAGAAAGTACACCTACGAGGTCCTTTTGACTCGTAGGGAGAAAAAACTTTTATGGGACCCTTACGGCTCATAAAATTGAAAAGTCTTAGGTGATAGGGATCTAAACCTGTCTCCTAAGCCATCGCTCCCCAACAAGAAAAGGCAAATGATGAATTGCTCCTGGCACATGTGCTTCAGTGTTAGCAACGCTGATGCCTACCCTAATCCCAAAATTCCAAACTCCAATTCAATAGACCCCTAAGTCTTTAAACTGGAAACAGATGACCCCTAAGTCGTTAAACTAGGAACGAGGGAAGTTCCCTTATGGCAAATGATGATTCGCTCCTGGTACCATATTCCAATGTAGCTGTGCTGATGTCAATCCAAATCACATCAAATCAGCAAAACAACCAATGACCTCCCTGGCAGAATCAAATTCCACCTCGGAAACAAGTCAGCTTCATCCCTGACACCGCAAGAAGCGGAGCAAGTCAAATCCAGAACCGACCGTCCAAGTCGCTAAAAGGGCAGAACCGACCGTCCAAGTCGCTAAAAGGGCAGCACCGACCGTCCAAGTCGCTAAAAGGGCAGCACCGACCGTCCACGTCGCAAAAAGGCCAGCATCGACCGTCCACGTCGCAAAAAGGGCAGCACCGACCGTCCACGTCGCTAAAAGGGCAGCATAGACCATCCAAGTCGCTAAAAGGGCAGAACCGACCGTCCAAGTCGCTAAATGGGCAGCACCGACCGTCCACGTCGTAAAAAGGGCAGCACCGACCGTCCACGTCGTAAAAAGGGCAGCACCGACCATCCAAGTCGCTAAAAGGGCAGCACCGACCGTCCAAGTCGCTAAAAGGGCAGCATCGACCTCCACGTCACTAAAAGGGCAGCATCAACCGTCCACGTCGCTAAAAGGGCAGCACCGACCGTCCACGTCGCCAAAAAGGCAGCAACGACCTCCTCGTCAGAATAATGCTCTGCCTCGGAATCAAGCCAACCAGACACTCCATCTCGGAGACACGTCAAGCATCGACCGTCCATGTCGTAAAAAGGGCAGTGCCAGCTTCCCAAAAAGTGGGAACCGAATCAAGTCGCCTCCACGTGAAAGAAGATCCATCAATTTCATGCACACGACCCACATATGCTGTGTGCATTTATTGATGGGGGCAATTTGTTGGGGTAAAAATTTACACCCCGGTTGACCAAATCAAAATCAAAGTCAACCCCAAACCAGGTGGGCCCAAGCCCAGGTCAAGTGGGCCAATGCCCAGAGCGAGCCCGAACATGAAGCGGCCGGCCTCCCCCCATGCCAAAATAAAAATTTTGTAATAATTAATTTTGTCGTATTTCTTGTATTTTTATTTTACGAATAAATGTAAGAAAATGGGCATAAAGCCAAATTTTTGTAAAGCCGATGGCTTATGTGCAAAACTAAATAGCATATGAGGCATAGGATGGGCAAATGCCATTTTTGTAAAGCCCAAGGGGCTATATGTAAAGTGTATAGCCTATAAAGGCAAAGATAATGAAAATATCTAAAGAACTTTTTCTCTCTCCCCAAAAGAATCCAAATCTGAGATCTTTCTCCTTCCTCAAGGTTCTAAAACCTTTTTCTTTCTTTTGAATTAAATCAAGAGTTTTACTCTTTCTTTTCCAAAACTAAATAGTTTTTCACCATAAAATTCACAAAGGGGAACTTAGATCTCCCATCAGATCTTAAAAATAAGAGATTTTTAAAATCTCATACTTCTTGTTCTTCAAGATCCAGCCAAAAGAGGAGGAAAAAGGGGACCCATCTCCTAAAAATCCCACTTTAGGAATATCCAAAGCTCAAGAGAGAAGCCCCTTTCATCATCTCCAAAAACATCTTAGGAGTTTAACAACACTCTAAATTCTCTTTCGGGAGTTTAAATCCCATTTCTAGGGCTAAAAGCCCTTTTTCCTCGCCGGCGCCCAAGCGCTCAAGCACCCAGCGCCCACGTGCCGGGCACGTGGTGCGCTAGCGCTCGAGCGCCTTGCGCTCAAGCGCCCAACGCCCACGTGTCGGACACGTGGTGCGCTAGCGCTTAAGCGCACAGCCACCACGTGTCGGACACGTGGTGCGCATAGCGCCAAAGCACACAGCACTCAAGCGCACAGCGCTCACGCGCCCGGTGCCCACGTGTCGAACACGTGGTGCGCTAGCGCTTAAGCGCACCGCGCTTAGACGCCCAGCGCTCAAGCGCCCAGCGCTTAGGCGCTAAGCACGTGAGGCGCTGGCCCCACGCGTCTTTTGGGCGCTTTTCCTCTTTTTATATATATATATGTATACATGTATATATATATATAGATACACACATACTCCATGACACTGTCCCTGTTAGAAAAAAAATTCTAACAGGGCGCTGCCCCGCACCCCGCAAGGCGGCTGCTAGCCCTCTTGACCCCCAGCCCGCTATCCGGGTAGCAGGATCCTCGTAAAAACTCTACGGGGCCCCCGATATATCCAAAACCCCCTTCAAAACACAACACCACACATTGAGTTTGCATGACCAGTTTAACCCATCAATCGAAGGTTCTCTCGCTCCAAATGCGAGGGGTAATTAACGGTAGCTTAGTCTGCGGCTGCCGGAGATTCGGATCCCCACAATCAATAAACCCCAGCCTAACCTAGGCAGAGGGAATCTGTAATGCGCCTGACAAGCGTGTGCGTATATCACATCTCAATGGGGTGACGAGAAACACCCTACAAGGTCCTTCCTCAATCATCATAATCACATGCTTGCGATTACAATAATTGCTTTGAGGGCACTATAGCTGACAGAAATGAAGAGTGACGGTTCTCTGTTTTAATTCGGAGGTTTTGGAATATGAAAATGAAGAGGTGGGAGTTCAAGGGTCGCAAAACTAAGGATTGAGCATAGGGGGAGTTCTAGCCGACCAAACCCATCTTTGGGCCGACTTGGTCGGTCCAAGCATGGGGGATTGGGTCGGGGTTCAGGTGATGAGCTCGGTTCAGTTCAAATAGTCTACAATCATATATCTTTTTCATCACAAATTTCTAGAACTCTGTGCAACACTCGTGGAAACTCTTGGATTCTAAAATTACAAAATAATATAAAAATAATTGGGATGTAAGGAATTGAACACATGGGCTATGGAACAGCAATATAAGGATCAACCAATGGGCTACAAGGTTGTTCCTGCACATATTTAAGAAGAATTAAATATATATCGTAGTTTGAAAAAGAAATGGGCTTAGGTAAAAGAAAAGAAAGGAATCAAATGGAACAATTTTGGCTTGTGTTTGAAAGATTATAGAATAGGGAAAATAGATGAAGGGTAATATATATAATAGAAAAGATAATTATGGAAAATACCCAAAAATAAAGAAATACAGTAGAAAGATAATGTGAAGGTATAAAGATTTTAGGGTTGTTGCATTTATGCATAAGTTATAGTTTTTCATGTAAGAACTTTGAGAACTAAGTCTTACTTCAAAATTCTAACTTTTTTAACCTAACACAGGTGAAAATAACTAGGATAGCTAAACTAATACTACTACAACTAGAATAGCTAAACTAACACTACCTTGGAAGAATTAGAGTAATGGAGAAGATTCAAGGCTCAGTTAAGGCTACTTGAAAGAGTTGAGTATTTGAGAGAGAGAGAGAGAGAGAGAGTTATGATTTTGAGTGAGAGAATTGGAGATATAATTTAGAAGAAAGAAGAAATGAAATAAATGGTGTACATATAGCATGGCTCTCTCATGCCTCTCCCATGCCTCCCTCCTCCAATCATTAACCATAAGATAAATTCAAAATTACATTTTGAGGAAAAAAAATAAGGAAAATATTAATAGTAGAATATGCCTATCATGATATAATAAGAAAGAAAAGAATATATTGGTTTTATTAATTAAAATTTTATGCACACACAAAGTTATGAAAGCCCAATTTAATACATGTTGTCATTTAATAAAACTTATTATCTCATTATTTAAATTCTAAAAGAAACTTTTAAAATATTGAAATGTTACACTAAGCCTTCCATCCATCTCTCTTGATCAAATTTGTGCTTCAATCCTAAATTTAACTAGATGATTGTAAGGTGTTTGATGATATGGTTAATATGGTATGTAGCTTGTAGGAATGGTTCTACCTCCTTATAGCATATGCCTTATCTTTCCAATCTCATACTTGGCAATATTATGGTTAGGTTTATAACTTAGAGTTAAACTTAGTACGTGCTTGATGAAATGTGTGATAAGACATGTTGCTTATGAAGTTGGTTAATCCCTTTCAAAAGCATGTGTTTTATACTCACATTAATCCACTTAACAAGTTTAAAACTAAGCAACTTGATTGCCTCTCATTTTGCAACTCCTATCTAGTTGATGTTGTATGCTTGCTAACCCGTCGTGGTTTGTTTTGATACTTCATGCTCCAACAATAGTATTTCAGCCATGATTCTTTCCGTCTGAACCGAAACCAAGGCCGTTTCCTTTTTCCTATAATTTCATATTTCTACTTTCATGATAAACATAAACAACAAACCACATTCTTTTATTTGAACCCACATTAACAATCTCTAATCTCCGTCTCGTTATGGGTATGACCCGTACTTACCGGCTTGCTACCAACGAGCCGTGCACTTGCGGTTAATTTCATTTTAAAACGAGACTAGCTCGCGTACGCCGATTTTCGACTTAACTCATTCTTTAAATAAAAAGCGCACACGGATGAAATCTTAACAGTTATCGTTGACTATCACGGTAAAGGACATGCGAGGTATTGGGTTTGTGTTTGGACACTGGATCCAAGAGGGACTGTTTCTATAACATCCTATGTTTGTCTTCGGAGACTCACGTTAGGCATGTCTTAGAACAGTTCATCATACATGATCATTATCTCGTTTTGGTATCTAGTCATTAGTGGTCGTATTAGTTACCTTGATCTATATTCTAAGACTCTTGATAAAGAGAGACAGATATTGTGTATTCCATTTTGCATATCGGTAGTTTAATGTACACATAATGTGTACTTGACCTAATATATCCTTTACCTTTAGACTTCATATTTCGGGTCTACTTGTTCTGTTAAAGTGAAAGAGGATCATGCGATAGTTATATGGGACGACCTACTATACTTTATGCTATAAGGGATCGGACTTGTTGTTGCATGGATATATAGATGTCGACTGGGTCGACGATCTGTTTGAGAAAGCATCCACATCCGCATATGCTTTATTGCTTAATGACAAAGTCATTAATTGGTTTAGCAAGAAGATGATTAGATATTCATTTTCCACCATAGAGACAGAATATGTGATTATCTTAGAAATGACCAAAAGGGGTTATTTGATTGTAAAAATTCCTTCAAAATTTACGCGTGGTTCCATACACGAGAGACAGGGTTACTCTCTATTGCGACAAGTGGTCGGCAATAGTATTCTCGACATATCTCGAATATCATGGAAAGTTGAAGCATATCTTGGTCCGGAACCACTTCATAAAGTAGCAAGGAAAGAGGTCATGCAGTGTTTTATTCTATAGGTCAGATGATCAGAGATCTATGATGAAGGATATGGCCGAGGAGCGGTTCTTGCGTCATATTAGAGCCATAGGGCTACGTCCCAGGTGACGATTAAATGAGAACCCCTTTTCACTTGTAATATTATTTGATATTATTATGGATGGCACTTTTATGAACATGTTTTGATTGATAGTAGATCACTTTCTTTCATAAACAATTAGGATATATATGTCTATATTCTTTTGCCTTTTGGCATGGAGTGTATATATTGAGTGTAGAGGGTATGCTAAGTGCACAGAGTGTACATTTATCAAAGTTACATCAGCAGTTTGAAATTCCACTCACACGAGAGATCCCTTTCGAAGCTGTGGTAGCAGGCGAAGGTGAGACTAAGTATCGTGTGTCATTTGCTAGGAGCAATGACCACACTGTCGTGTTGCTAGGTGTGGCGATAGTGGGAGCACTTAATAAGTCACCCTGGTATTGAGGTCAAAAATTACACCCCGGTTGACCAAGTCAAAATCAAAGTCAACCCCAAGCCAAGTGGGCCCAAGCCCAGATCAAGATCGAGTATGGAAGGGACCGGCCCCATGGCAAAAAGAATGAAGCCGTAATTAGTTTAATATAATTTTTTAGAAATAAATATATGAAATATGAGTAAAACACCAAAATTTTGTAAACACCATGGCTTATGTGCAAAAAAAAGCACATAAGGCATGGGGTCGTACAAGTGCCATATGAAAAAGCTTAAGAGGCTATATGTAAAGTGTACCTATAAAGGCAAACATGATGAGAAAATCAAGGAGAACATTTCATTGTCTTAAAAAGTTAGGCTTTTGTGCCTCCTACTCATTCCTCAAGGTTCTAAACCTTCTTCTTTTTTCTGAATTAAATCAAGAGTTTAACTCTTCCTTTACTAAAAAGAAATAGTTTTTCACCATAAAACCCATGAAGGGAAACTCAGATCTCCCATTAAATCTCTAAAAGGGGAGATTTTTAAGTCTCGCCCTCTTTTCTCCAAGATCCAGCCAACAGAGAGGAGGAAGAAAGAGACACATCTCCCAAAATCCCACTTTGGGGAAGATCCGAGGCTTATGAGAGGATTCAAGACTCAAGGAAGAAGAAAGAGATCCCCTTTGATCATCCTCGAAGATTTTTAGGAGTTCAACTCCATTTATCAAAATCTTTTGGAGTTTAACTCCATAAATAAAATCCTTTTGGGAGTTTAACTCCACTCAAAATCCTTTCGGGGGTTTAACTCCACTCAAAGCCCTTTTGCGAGTTTAACTTCATAAAAATAAAAATCCTCCCTTTTTTCTGGGATTTTCCAGTCTCTCGGGAGTTTAACTCCTGATCCCGGGGCTAAACCCCATTTTTCTGCAGGCGCCCACGCATTCTTAGGACACTACTCACCCCTCGTTTCCTATACACTCCATAGTTAAAACACGTCCCTTATTAGAAAAAATTTCTAACGGGGCGCTGCCCCGCACCCCGTAAGAGGCTGCTAGCCCCCTTGACCCCCAGCCCGCTATCCAGGTAGCGGGACCCCCGTAAACTCTGCGAGGCCCCGATATACCCAAAACCCCTCAAGACACACATACACACACTGCACATTGAGTTCGCATGACTGGTTGACCGGTCAATCGGAGGTTCCTTCGCTTTAAAGGCGAGGGGTAATTAACGGCAGTTTAGTCTGCGGCTACCGGAGATTCGAATCCCCATAATCAATAAGCTATGTCCTACCCTAAGCAGGGCGAATCTGTAAACGCCTGATAAGAGATGCGTATTTTCATCTCAATGAGGTGACGAAAAACACCCTACACCCAGCCGTGTCAGGATGAGGTTGTGGCATTTTCTTATGCCGAGCAACCGAAGTGATGATCCCACAACGACTTTACCTATTTAGTAATAGTCGGACTAAGGATATGACTTGGCGCACAAGGTGCGAGCTTGTCAGAAGATCCCAAGCATATCGCTGGATGGTATGGACGAACAAGTCAATCACGAGGTGATTGGTTTTGGGTCCATACGGTATAAATTTAATGATGTATTCTCTTAAGGAGAGAACTTATACCGCAGCACGTTGTCGTACGACGTGTGCTGAGACCGTACATAAAGAGGTTTGAAGGGATAGATTCCAACTCGCTCACAGTGTAAGCCTTTATAGATGACCACCATAATGGTGGGCAGTCACATTACCCTTTGTGACACTGGACTATTTGGATACGCTTGTTATGAACATCTGCTACTTTGGCTGCTGTTTTCTGTTGCGATGAGATTATACCGTACATACGGAGCAGTGTTTGGAAAGCGGGTGAATAGCAGACCTAACTATTCAGAGCCAGAAGAAGTTTGATTGGCATGTCTTTTGATTGCATCGCATGACCAACTCTTATTAACGCTGAGGGCGAGGGTTAAGAGTGCGACGAATTGAGGGAAGCGCTTAGGAGTTCAAGTACGCTTCTGATGGATCGAAGGTGCTTGAGCATGTTGGCTATAGTGCCCTCAAGTCAATTATTGAATTGCAGGCACGTGATTGTAATGATTGAGGGAGGACCTATACCGGTAGAATAATCTTACTCGAGATGATAGTATGCTATCTGGTTTGTTTTTATCATCATGTACAGTATTATGTGGCATTACATATCACTATTACATGTTGATAGAGCCCATATGATTCTTGCTTGACTACCAATATTATGATGGCGATCATATAAGTGGGAGCTGAGTGGTCTATAAGCACATCCTTAAAAATGTCCCTAGTCATGGGAGTTTCAAGACTGGGCATCGATACTCCAAGAGTAGACTAGTGTATACTGATCGAGACCCCGACAAGGGGCGATGGCCGATCTCACAAGCCATTGGTGTTATTGGTTCACCTAAGATTTATGCAGGTGCTCATTGGGTTATGAGTATACCGGATGGACTCGCCGAGAACATGCTAGTTGGTATTATACATATTGTCAGATAGCAGTTTCCTGGTGACATGTGTACAGGTTAGTCTATCGACCTGAGATCGTCATTTGTCTCGTGTGAGTTCCCACTGTGCTTTGATTACTACCCTACCACGGCTCAAAGGAGTCATGAAAACAGGTTTTAGTTGGGTACAGTCCCGAGCCACATGGAGGCAGTGAGTTGATCATCAGGGGATTCGTCTCTCCTGGTATTGGGGGTTGATGTCACGGAGTGCATGGGTGGCCGCCACCAGAAATCCTTGGCCAAGATAGTCGAGAATTACTGATCTAGGATCTGTAGTTTTTCAGGTGGTGATGGGCTTCATACCAACACTAAATGTCGCGTTATTAGAGGTCTGACTTTATCCACCCCCTAGACTCGATATGCGATACTCATAGACGAACGGACCGGACTGTACGGATATTGTCACTATCAGGCTCAGTAGGGGTTTCAGGATGAGTTTGCTCGTCGGCCTCCCTTTCGCTCAATACCTGGGTAGTCGTTACGTACAGCTAGTGCCACTGACGTGCTTGTGGTTAAACCCGCTGCCAGCGTATTGACGAGTTTTTAGAGTCCCACACAGAGGTTTCACTGCTTCGGGCGAAATGTTGTAGAGGTCGTATGGTTTTATGGCAGGGTTCAATCATATACGTGCATTTGTGCACGGATCATGATCGGACGGATAATACTGGTGGGCTTTGGTTTAAGCCGGATCCTAGTATTATATTATAGGATTATTTTCGTCTCATTGTATTCATATTCAGTCGGAATACGGATGCAGGTATGAATATACGGATGAGGGGTATTTTTATAATTCGTTACAAGATTACTTTAGATAATGCCATTTCTTTTCTATTAAACATTTTGGTTTAAATGTTTATTGTGTGAAAAGTGTGACTCATTGTTTTGGCATGGTTCATGCATGTGCTTGGTGCCTCGTGGTGGTGGGTCATGGTGGCATGATGAATTCTTTGTTTGTATTGTGAGATATTTATAGTGAGTATGTAAGATATTTATTCTTAAGTTGTTTTCTTTAGTTGCTCACAACAAATACTCACAACATACAACACTAAAAAGGAGGCAGCCACATTTTTTTCTTTAGTTGCTCTTTTCTTTTCTTGAGCTCACACTTCTTCACTCCCATGACATCTTCTTCAACCTCCAACCAAACTCTCTCATGAGTTAAGAATCCTTGGGTGTATTGAGACAAACTAATCACAAACTCTCTCTACTTCATCTTGGCTATCTAGATTAGCAAACTAGATATCCGAGTTACTTCGATTTTGAGGTCGGAGCCCGTATTACTAACCTTCGTATGAATCTTCTTCGATGGGGGGAGACCGGAGATCAAACTTGATCAAGGAATCCGTGAAGAGCTTGGGACAGAGGTTGAAGACTGAAGGACACAGATCGTTCGGTATAATCACTCTAACCCTTTGCATGGTTTTGTTATCTAGGGCTTATGGGTCGATCTGTAGAATCGGGTTCCGTTAGCGCCGATTCATAAATGTTTTTGTTCCGCATTTGGCCACGAATTAATGGCCGGGGCGCTGGCGTAACCCAACAGAGCAGAAATGACTGGTCTGATCTGGGTTACGATATTTCACGAGCAAAACATTTTATTTATGTTCTTTTTCTCAGAGTGATTCTTGTGTCGGTTCTAACGGATCTGGCTGTAAAGCTACCCGCTTGCAGGTTCTCAACGGTTCATGCTACACTAACATGTATGGAGAGGAACAAGCGAAAGGAGGAAGATTCTCAAGGAGACATTAACTCGGGGAGTCATCAGCTCAAGGTGCTTTGTACGACGCCCACTTACTTGTGCGAGTGGGAGTATGTTGGCATTTTGGCCGCTTGGCCCTATCCACCCAAGTGATTGGTGGTTCCCTATATAAGTATATTGCAAACCTAGGGTTTGCAAGAGATTGATAATTTAGGGTTTGTGCCTCCATTAAGAATTAGCCGTCATCTTCTCTCTTCTCTTCTTCCCCTTTGATAATTAGCAGCGAGGTGACTACGTAGAAGTTTCTCGCCGTTGAATGGTGTGGTTGCTCTCCGACCTTTGGTAGAAAGAGATCGCGATGCATATAGGGCCTGGGTAAAGTTATTCATCTAATCGACATAAGGTACAATTGATCCACCTTCCTTATATAGAATTATCACATGCTAGATAGAGATTTGTTGCTGCTGTATTATGTTATGTTTGATCTCATCTAGATTTATATTTAGATGATCGATCTTGTTTATTCTATATGTATGTGTAACATACATAATATCACTTGCATCAACATGACACAAAAAAAAGAATAATAGGTGTGGGAAAATTATAAATAGGCTAAATTCCAACTTTCTACCATGAACTATAGGCACATTTTTCAAATGATACCACAAACTTTCAAAATGATATTAATACCATGAACTTTCAGAAGTATCAAAAAATCCTCCTAACGGAAAATTCCAAAAATACCCCTCATATAATAAAAAAGACTATATTTGCAAAAAAGAGGGGTATTTTGGTAATTTCATTTTTCGTCAACTCCGATAAGGTTTTTTTTATACTTTCGAAATTTCTTTGTATCATTTGGGGAAAATAGTTCATGGTATCAAGTTGAAATTTAGCCTTATAAATAATAGAGATTTAAGGGGGAAATTAGAAGACAAAAATTTAATTCAGGTTTTTCGGTTCGATTTTTTGGTACACTGCATGTGGCTCACAAAATAAGCATGGAAGAAACAGAACTTGGGCTTGCCTGAACTCTAGTCCTTTTTGGTTTGAATGTATAATAGTGAACAGAAAGCTCTATATTTCATATCTCAAAATACACCAAATGTAGAAATATTTGAGGAGTTCAACTAATATGACATTTTTGTATTGAAAAGGAGGTATATGTCATGTTATATATATTGATTATAGAACATATATCTTTAGGGTACTCATATAATGAAAACCAAAGGAGGAATGAACAGAATTCTTCACATTTTATAGATTTGATCAAAGACCTTGCATGCCTAGCTTGTATTTTATCTCCAACCAAACACCACCATTCTCCCTTTCTATCTAACCTGAAGGTACTATTTCCACTAAAATCCCATTCTGTTCTGCCAAATGTACTTAAATTGTTATAATCGACACTAAATGGTTTCGAATTTCGTTTAGCCCATTGATCTGGAATTTTCCTCCCTCAATAAAGGCTAGGCTTCACTAAAGCTGGAGATGCAAACAAAATCAGATACGGATCGAATACAAGTCTAACCATTCCCGCATACAGCAATCGTTGGCGGAGACGGATACGGATAATGAAAATCACTATCCATGTTTGAAAATTTTGAATATAGCTACAACTATGGATATAAAACTGATTCCGTAAAAATTATATTCATATATAGCATAAAAAGTCGGATAAAAAATCAGATACAGATATGGAAGAAATATATGTGTTACCATATTCGTATCCAGTTATCGTTGGCAGCTATGAATATGGATACTCATCGGAAATGAACTCTAATAGCCGTATTTGATAAAAATCGAATATGAATACGGATTCCATTCAGATTATCCGAATCCGTTTATATCCATAACTAAAGCTCGATTTTATTGCGGTTCCTAAAAAGGTAAAATCTCCATTCATCCAATAGCTATAGTCAAATTATAATCTGATTTGAATTTAGATTTTCGATATTGTAACGGGATGGATTCGGACTGGTAATATTTAGGAAAATTAAAACTTAAAAGCATTTTAATACCATCCATAATATTGAAATCGTATATACAATACTTATTTCTCAAAACCTCAAAGATTTCCATGTTTCCGTATATTTATACTAATATTTTGCACGTGCAATGCACATTTGTAGCTTTATTCTATTTAGATTACAAAAAAAAATTCTTCAGCACATGGATAAATATAAAATGGAAGGATTTTGGTGTAAAATTATTTTGAATGCTAATAAGTGAATAAAATAGTCATTTTTATAGTAACTTGGATTCAGAGTATTCTAGAAAATTTTATAATATCATATTTAAGTAAAAAAAGGTAATTAAAGTAAGCGAAATTAGAATTTGAAAAATAATAAGAATAAAATAACTTCTAAAAAGTTATTTTTTGTCTTGGATTACAGTATAATATAGATTGGATTTGGAATTCAAACTAATTTCTATAAAGTTCTTTTTTTGTCTTAAGTTCAACAAAGTTCATTTTCTTTGTGTTTTTCAAAAAATGGAGAAGTTTAATTATTTTTGTCTTTTTCTCGATTATGCCATTTGAACATACACTAATTATTTTGGTGTGCATAGAAGATTTTGAATTTGCGACTTACTTCGGCTATATTGAGAAATCGTTGGTTAATGCATTGTTCATTTTCTTGTCACATGCAATTTTCAATATCTTTTTTGTCATCTAACGGAAAATTATAGCCCCTCAGTTTCATAATTTTGCCATACTTGCAAAATTTTGTAAATGAACTCCAATAATACACTTTGAAAAAAAAAACCTTTGAAATTCCGTCAAGATATTAGACCTCTTGGACATATTCTGATTATTTTTGTGTCCGTGGAAAAAATTTAATTTCTGAGTTACTGCGGTTATATTGGGAAAACGTTGCTTAATTCATTGTTCATTTCACTTTCAAATACACAAATAAAAACTTGGATGTCCTTACGCTTGCGTGGGGGATTCTGCTAGTATAGGTATAAAGTTGGCACTCTCTCCTACTAGGTTTTGGCCCATGAAGAAGAAAAAGAAAACCCGTAAATTTTCATCCGATGAAAGCTAAGAAGTCATGTAAATTATAGGATTTTACAAAGTTGAAATAATGCTTTACACAATTTGAAAATGAATTGGAGCTAGCTTATGTTGGAGAAATCCTATCGCATTTGAAGACTGAAGTTGTGCATCAAAACTATCTTTTTGTTATATATATCATATTCTTTTGTCACTAATTTTAGCTCTATATAACCTTTTTATTCAAAACCATACCCTTTTATTTATGTTATCATATTGTTGTTTTCTCTAAACTACATTTTCCCTGAAATATCACTCTTTTAACTAAATAATTCTAAATCTGTGTGCATTTCCCTTATCTCACTTTGTTTTTGGAAATTAAGGCAAGTACATCACTAACTTTCAAAATTTAAATGAGATACCTATTGCTTCAAATCCTAATGGACTCAATAACAAAGCTCCAATAAAGTTAGTCCAATGGCCTTATATATCTCAATAGGCCAATTGGGCTTAAAAAGTAGCAACTAATATTATTAAGAGTTCCTCCTTTTGCATTGATCATAATTTTATTTAGTAAATCCATTAATGTTTATCTTTAGTTTTTCCCCCTCTTTTTCTCCTAGTCTTGAAGAATTTACTCGAGTTTTTGGCACGATTGCTCGGGAATTAAGACAGATTGAATTTCATAGAAATTTTGAAGTATGCCAAACTGATCACTTAAATAGGGTGTGCCTCTTTTTCTTGATTCTCAAATTAAGATAACTTGTAACATTACTATTCATTGTTTTTCCGGCGAGAAATTTGTCACGGATTTTAAATGATAGACAGTTTTGTAGCCAATTACAAACCAAATCCACTTTTCATAGTTCTCTCAGGCACTTTGACATTATTAATGAAGATAGATACATTGGTGCCAATTGTAGAAGTTATCATTTATTTATTTATAAGGAGCCTCAGAACTCGGAAACAGGATCGAATTTGATAGTGAAAAAGATACACGGTTGACGGAAAATAGTTTTACCAAGAATCGTAGGGTTCACAATGAATCCTGGTCAGACACTGAGACAAGGTGTTTGCAGCAAGTTATGGCCTATCATTCAAAAGAAGAAGACAAAAAAGAACAAGCATAAAATAATTGAAAATGAAGCGGAATGAGCACCCAAAAAAATTATATCACTCAAAAATCCAAAGGATACACATATACAGCAATGACCATAAAATCAGCACATATATATATATATATATCACCAGTTATCCCCGTACAAGCTATCAATAATAAAGAATAGATTACAACCACTCGTGTGAATTAAGTAAACGTGTGTGTATCCTAAATGACCTACAATATGTTGATGATGAACAAAAAAACTTGTACAAAGAAAGCTACAATGCTCAATGGCTTTATCCTGTAATTTACATGCTTCGATGAGCCGCCGCTGACATCGAATTGCCCGGTGTTTACAAACTCGTTCTTGCCGGAAGATGAAGAGACATTGACGGATAAAGAACCTGAGATATCAATCATGTTGCTTAATATATAGCATAGCGAGCAAGCGAAGAAAAGCAATATACTCTATATATGATAACTTACAGTCATAATTAACCCAGCCCACGCGTTGATTAGCCAAATCGTACACGACGATCTTATCTTTAAGAACGAGGTCTGCAACAGGAGATGTAATTTTAGCAAAATAAATAACAACATTATGTCATATGAGTAAACAAATGAAATAAAACGAAACCATTGTTGATCTTTTCTTTTTCATTTTAGATGCAATCCTTAAGCAAACTTGTGGCACAAATTCATAAAAGTTTACATGTGCGATAAAATTGAAGTTGCTTATTTTCAAGATAGCTATAGTTATTTTAATCTAGGAGACAGGAGTTCAGTCCACGAACCTCCTAATATTGTTATTCCACCTTGGTTCTTTTGCCAGCCGATGCACCATATAATAGCATTGTTCTGAAAATAGAAAATCAAGCATTCGTTACAGATTGAAGGTAGCTTCCTAGGCTTCTTGTCACTGATTCTAACGCAAAATTGAAACACTAAGAGCAACTTACTACATAACCCTGTTGTAGAAGATAGTCTGAAGGCTTCAAATTCATGGATGCACCATTAGCAAAATTTAAGGTAACAGGAGGAAATACATCATTAGCACTGCAGAAGAATATGACGAGTTATTAATTAATGGCGACACTTCACTCCCTCGCGGTAACATAATTTTAGAAAGATGGTAGTTTCGTTCATATGAGTTGAGAATAGAAACCTGCTAGCTGTAACGAAACACTGGCTTCCTTTATTATTATTATCAACGGCCTGTACTAGTGATGGTTGGAGAGAAGCAATTATCTGCCAAATACGCAAATAGCAAAAATGAGATTATAGCACCACGTAATATCATCATGACCAACATCGTCATCATCTAAGCCTCTTCGCATCAAAATGGGATTGGCTATTAAGGCTCCATTAAATATTTGACAAAGTCTAATGATAATCTTGTTAACCTTATCTTCAGTAGTTCCAAATTTCTTTAAAACAAAACCAAAAACAAGAGGGGTTTGTCATGATCCAAATTGACCAGGTGGCGGCCTTATAAATCTCCTAGATTGAGAAAGTTTGAACGAAGGGGAAATAATAGACTTACCATAAGAAATTCAACTCCAAGGATCAGATAAAGACTAGACAATAACCGACATGTTTAATATTCCTATAAAATTAGTCAATAGCAAGCATTACCAAAATTTGCTCTCTTTTCCATGTTTATATGCATGCATCACATGTAAAATGAAAGGTCCGCCAAACGCCAGTAGTGGAAAAAAGGTCAACATACTAATTTTGAGGTATAGAAATCTACAAGCAGAAGGATAAATTTATAGGTCACTGTCATTCGTATTCATTCATGCATCTTATTCATTCATGCATACTTGTAACTTTTTCAAGTTACAATGAATATTCTTTTAAGGCTTTTATTAAACTTTTCCAAGTATGTATTAAGGTTTTTATTGTACAGTATTTTGGTTAAATCAATTTTCAGTGGAAAGTAAAGTTTATTTTCGATGACCAATTGGAATTGTTTTGCTTTCTTTTTCCCCCAAAAGGTCTTGACCACGGGGAATAATAGTTGTAAGCTTAAAGTGAGATTGTAGTGAGTAGTTAAGAAAACTGGTCTTTTTCACGTGCGATGCATGTGGATGTATAGTACATATTATATGGTTTCGATAAATATTGTGATTTAACTATTGCATCTTTGAGAATAAACTTCAAGAGATTCCTCTAGATATTGAAAGAGATGGCTTTGATGTTGGGTCCCTAGAAGTATGGGGAGGTGAAGAGGAGGTGGGGGGGTTTAAATTTTGAATTTAAATGAGTTAATTAACATATCTAATGGGTTGATGATGTGGAAAGCTTCATATGAGGTATGGATGTGAAGACTTTTCTCATTTCCAAAACTTTTTTTATAGAAAGGAGATACCATATTGGTGGCATGAGCTATATCCTTCGAGTTTGCATTATAAGGATAGAGATATCCAATTTTATATAACTATTATTATTGCCAAATCAATATTGGGCGGTTCTTTATATGATAAGTGACACTATCATCTCCCATGAGGGTAGATTTGATTTGTGCCAATCTTGGCGAGCAGCTTCTCCTACATCATTATGATAATATGAATATCCCATACACTTGAACATTTTCACGTACGCTAAAAAACAACCAATGAAACAGTTTATCGAAGGAGTTGTCAGTTTCAACTTTCAAGATAATATCAATTGTCAAAACTCGAAAGGCTGCATCAAAACTTTTGAGTATTGAAGGAAAAAGAAGCATCATTTTCAAGAATCATAAAATTAAAGCGAACTTGGTCAACATTATCTGTATCAAAATTTACGAAAATTGCTACTTACTGCATTAACAAAAGGATCATATGCTTGTTCTGCAAGGTAAGCCAATGTGGTCCCAGAATCAACAATAGTTCCTGTTCTTTGTGTTGTTGATGTTGTAAATACCGAGGAATCAATATCCAATTGTTGCCCATTGACAGCAATACTTTGAAGATTCAAATTGTAATGAGGTCTGAAAATATGAAGACATCAATACTTGCTTTGTCAGCATGACAGCATCTAAAAATATACAAGATACAAGGCAAGAATGCCAAACCGAGGAAAGCATTAAAGTATAACTGAAAAAAGGTTCTTAATATCAAGTGCTTTATGCCGAATGTTTTCACATCAAAGTCAATGATTAGGCAAGGCATCGATATAGTTCATCAAGTTGACTGAAAGTTTTGACTATTTAGTTATATTCCCACGATTTACCAATCCCTAAAAGCAAGTGTTAGCACGTCTTCAGTTTTGTACTAGTAGAACATATGGATCAACCCACTCATCACATAGGCCCCTGCTATGCATAAACTCATGATATGAACAGCATGTAACCAAACCTTCAAATTGGCTGAATTTTTTTGTTCATGTTCTTCCGCTATTAATCTTAGAAATGATTTTACACATATAGCCCTAAGGTGTTAAACTAGTTATTCTCGGTTTTGTGTGCTTGCTACATGCACATATATTGCTCCAAATCAGTCAATAAAATATTTATTTCGGTCAGCTCTCTAGAAGAGGAAGTATGTCAATGGAAACATGAAATTAGCAGTGGAAAATAGAAATAGGCAATCTATTAATTTTACATTCTCATGCAGTATTGAAAAATAAAATTTCAGATGTGCATACTCAAAAGTCCAAATCAAAGCTATTCGCATACTACACCAAATAATGAATGGTTCATTAACTGCAACTACAAGAAATTATGTGCTAGTAGGCATCTTCCATGTTATGTAATAACCTTATGATTACAAGGAACAAAAAACAGAGATATATAATATAGGATGCCACACTGCTCGATAACAAAATATCTAGAATTGATATCTTGAAAAGTCAACAACCAATTAATCTAAATTAATAATAATAATAATAATATTAATATTAATAAAAAATAATAACTCTAAGAACAACAGCAGTAATAATAAATATTAATAATGACGATAAATTGCAAAAACAAATGCAAAGATAGACCAGACATGAAAAGGATTTTGCAATCAACCATGAACAACATAAACATGATACATCACCATATTCGAGAAAACTTACTGTGATGGTACAAGTGGTGTATAGACGATACCCGGTTCAATAATCTCTCCAAGAACCAAAATGCCTCCACCGTTCTCTGATCCTTTCAGGCAATGAGAGAATACCCTCGGAGCAACCCCTGCAGAGGAGAGCTGCGAAATGACAGACAGTGAATGTTGTCCGAACCCAAAAATACCATCAACGGCCCTATCTGGTTTTGTAAGATCCCCTGTCTGGGAGTTACTGCATCTGTTCCAAAGGCAGCCAAATATACTTGTAAGTAAAATATACAGAAATATATGATGCTTAATTAGAGATAAGATATTCTTTGAATCTTTACTGTTTTTATCTCTCATTTTTTGTTTGCGTGCACGCGGGGGGGGGGGGGGGGGGGGGGCGGTTGCCAGAAGAAGTAATTACATAAATGAACTCTGATCAACATGTGCAGATAGCATGGCAGGCACATCTTTAAATAGTCAACTTGGATAAGACTTTCCATAGAGACAAGAGACCGTTTGTCTGGTAGGACATCAACCTTATTTGAAAGAAACTAACAAAATTACCCGTATGTTTGCAACGAAACCCAAAATGCAGACACTGAGATTTGTAGCACAGAATGCTTACACCTCTCCAGTAATATCAAGAGAGCGAACTTTAACACGTTCTCCATGACACATAATGGGCATTTATCATCTATTAACCAAAACTACCTCAGCATAACAATTTAAGGTCACTAATGGATTAGCACCCTTCATCTATACCTCATGGAGCACTTATAACCCTCAACTGGTTTGTTGCAGAACCACTAAATTAGTGAGTTGAGGGGTTATAACCTGAGTAACCAAAAAGTCTCTAAACCATACTTTATACCTTTTGGAGCTATCATCCCAAGAAAAAAGTGGAACTCCTTTATTTCCAAATGTTAACTTTGGCGATCCAAAGAACAATCACAACGTGAGTATATATCTAGTGCATTTTAATTAAAAATAGCAGCTTATTTTAAAACAGCTATTTGACAGGTAACAACTACAGTATGGGCATACTCCAATCACAACAAAATGAAAAATAGTTCCCAAGGTTTTTTAAATTATCAAGTAATAATCTTGTTAATCTTTGAAACTAGAATTTTTTCATTCCGTATAGTATTTCGCTCCACCCGAACATTTTTAAAAAACACAACATTTATCAAACCTTGTTTCATACCTAGAAGTGTACCTATACCGTGTTCCCATTTTCGGTCTACAAACTGTGATGTCCGTGTTTTAGGAAACCTTGGTTATAACTAATATTCAACTTATCAAGACTAATTCCAAGGATGTCACCTATTAATTAGAAGCGGAGGGCCTATACATGTGAGAATGATCATAATTAAAAGGAATTATATGCAATTAACACAGCAATTTATTGTACCAAACTAGTGGGAAAAAGGGTTCATGGTGCGAATTTATACCCGAAGACGATGCGAGCAGAAGAATTTGCAGACTGATCACTCTCAGTCACCGTATCAAAGTACATCGTATCCGACACATAATACCCCGACGTGCCGCTACCATCACCATACTGAAAAGTGTAAGAACACTGACCGTTCGATGAATCCGAAGCAGGGCACGCCGTCTCTCCACTCTGTAGAGCAGAGGAGCATATCTGATCTGAGCAACCAATCAACGAAGCTGAAGACGACTTTTGGGGGTCGAAAAACTCCAATTGTATCTGTCAAGAACCAATCCTATTACTACAAAATCATCTTTTTACATGGAAACAAATTGATCAAGAACAAGGACTTACATTGAGCCCACTGCTTGTAGGGCATCCATTGCAGCCATTGCAGGTAACCCACAGAATATCACTCCCTGTATCGATCTGAACATAGAATTCCTTCGCAGGGTTGCCCAATTTTACGCGAGTGAAATAAAGCCTAAACAACACCACATTATACCCAAATCAAACGAAGCAAAGAGTACCAAAAATCAAATTTTCAATAAATTTACCCATCAATCCCCAATTCAAAAAAAATACACCCATCATTCCAAAAACAGAAAGAACGTAAATTTCCACAAAAAGAAACAAAATCACCGACAATCCCCATCAAATTCAGCACAAAACGAGGCATTTCGACCAAAAAAACAACTTTTTTCTCAGGAAAACGAAACTTACCCCACGGTGAAGGGATTCGACGAGCCTTCGACGGGGAAATCGACGACGCCGGCGGCGAGGAACCGCCGCTTGCTTGCCCTAGCACGTGCGAGGTCACGTGCCCTGAGCTCGCCCATGGCCACGCCTTTCAGCGGCAATCCCCTCTCCAGCCTCAGCGCCGTCGCCGGCGGCAGAGCGGAAGCCGCCGGCGGCCACAGCAGGGGTGCGGCCACCGCCGCGAAGAACAGAAGGAACGCGACGCGATTCAAGCTCATCCCCAAGCTCTTCAATCGATCAAAATTAATCGAAAAATGAAATAAAATAATAAATGAATTCAATTGAATTGATCGCGAGCACAGAGAATTATATATATAAATAAAAATAATAATAGAATAATAATTTTTGGGAGGTGACGGAATTGAACGAAGGTTTAAGATTGACAGAGCGAAAGGGATTACGTGAGACTCCTGCTTTTTTCAATTATAGATTTCTATGCGGGAACTTATATTTGCTTTTTATGGGGAATTGCTGTTGTTGACTTGTTCCTTCGATTAATTTGACCATTTTTATGTTTCTAGAGGATAAGAATAAGTAATGATTATGGGTCTGGTCCAAAGTAATGAACAAATCATGACCGTTACCGTTAATCGATTATTTAAGAAGTGGTTAAAATCCTACGGTGGTTATTTAGCCGCTATTTAAGATAGCGTTTAACATCAAAAGTGTTATCTAACAAATCTGGACCGTGCAAACTAAACCGCTACTTTAAGAAGCGGTTAAGATCCAACGGGTCTTATTTAACTGCCACTTAAATTAGAGGTTGAAAATAAATATCAAACCGCCGCTTAAGTAATTTTTTCTATAACGGTTGAGGAATATACCACCTATTGATTTTCGAAGCCTAGAGATCGCCAAAGCACTCTGCATCTTCCTCAACGAAGTTTTTCGAAGTGATCTTTCGATTTTGGAATTGTAGCTTCCGCCAGAGCACATCTACATCTTCCTGAACAAAGTTTTGTAAAATGATTGCGGTAAATTTTTTACTTCTAAATTTACATATGTTAGCATGTTGTTTAATCAAGCATATGAGTGGACTATCCCTGAATTAGAAGAAGATGAAGAAAGAATAATAGTGGAAACAGACGAAAATCAATTCTTGAAAAAACCTATTATTCCCATCGATTGAATAACTTCTGAAAGGAAAAATGTTGAGTTTCTATCGTTAACCAGTGGTAGTAAATGCAAAAATATTTCATCTCTTAAAATCAGTCCTGATGAGAATAACGAATGAGAGGTAACAAATGATTCAAAGTATGAAAATGTTAAGCTTATATCGTCAACTAGTGGAAGCAAATGTAAAAATGTCCCGTCTCCTAAAGTCAGTCTTCATGAAAATAACGAACGATGCGTAACAAGTGATTCAAAGTATGAAAATGTTGAGAATATGCAACAACTCTAATTTTCGGTACTGATTTTTTTTCAAAATACAGAAAGGGACATCGATGAGTATAAATTATAAGTTTGATTTGTTTTTGAATAGCAAGAAAGAGCTTGTAGCTCACTAGTAAAGACCTTGCACTGCTGAACCATAGCACTAGAGTTCAAATCCTATCAGCTACATTATTTTTTATTAAAAAAAATTCATCTTTTTAGAAGCCCAAGAGTTTGAACGTGCACTGCACGTAAAATGAAGGGTCACATTTAAAACAAATATGTGCAAATTAGTATTCAGACCGACAGGGACACGTGGCCCGAATCCGAGCCCCTATCTCAATGATCGGACCGACGAAAATGGAGATAGGGCCGGCGCCACCGTTTTTTATAAGACCAAACCCAATTTTTTTGTAAACCCTAGACCCTTGGACTCCCCACTTAACTCCAGTATTACTTATTTACTCTGCACATTTACAGAGAATAATAAAACCCTTCAAATTCCATTTTAACGCAAAATTTTAATGCATTATTCATCACCCCCTAAACCCTAAATTGTCCTATAAATACCCACTCTATCTTACACCCCTCTCACTCAGAATTTTCTTACAAAAACTAAACCAAATTTCCAAGTCTTTTAGTGTACAAGTGGAGTTAGTAAAAGGCGAAGCTCTGACGAACTTCTGAGGAGATTCCAGCGACGAATCGACGCCCCAAAGCCTTTTTTAGGACCCCCTCTCTCTCCTCTAGTCCAACGAGCCAGTAAGTCCCATCTCCCCTCTCATCTTTTTCTTTAAAAAGTTCCATTTCTAAAAACCCGACGGAAGCAGAGTCGGTCCGACTTCCGATTCGGTTTTCTTTTAAAACTACACTTTTTTTTAACAAGATAAAACCATATTCTCATATGTTGATTAATAATCATTAAAAACTTAATAAAACAAGTTTCACATCAAAATAATCATTTTTGTGACATTTATCGCATTTTTACATAAAAATACCACAAACTATTCATTTCGACATTTTAACCTTTATTCCTTGCTATTATTTTAGATAGTTCAAGAGGTAATGACTTACCTCATCACAACACACATCTCTATCATAGCACGATTGATTTTGGGACAATAGAATACGGAAAATACGACCTTACAAATAAATACCCTAAACTTATAAAACTGTTTTCTATAAAAAGATATATTAACAATTTCCATGCAATTGCGCCTCTACAACCCATTTTGGGGGCCCCGTTCGGGATGGTGCGGATTATCTCACATTCTCGGGCTTAGTAGAGCGAGATGCAGACCTCCGTAAGGAGCATTCGATCTCGATGGAATTTTTATATATTTTTCTTTAAAAAATAAGATTTCTACAAGAAAATAAATAAATTATTTTAATTTAATATCTATAAATTTATTATCAAAATATCTATTTTAATTATATAAATATTCCAAGTATTCTAAAACTAAAGGAATCACTATTACATAAAATACCATCCAAATACAACACAAGTACAATATTTTAAGAAAATACCACATACTATGAAAACTAGGTTCTATTTACTAGAAATTGCACAATTGTAAAATACACATATATGAAAACTCTAAAGATGATAACTAAATGCTTGAGGAGTATTTTGAAATTATGCCAAAACTATTTTTACATAAAACTCCCTCAAGTTATATTAAATTACAATAAAGACCCTAGTAAACATAGGTTTAAACGGGACCAGTCTCTTGAGTCTCAGGGAGACGGAGATATGGGTGCTTTCCTATCTAAGGTAAACAACCTAACAAACGGTGTTATCAATACGGTAATTGTCTTGGAAAAAGACACAAATCCTGCCGTCCATGTGCAGCAGTTACCGATAACATCAAAACCTAATTCAGAACTTCAATTTCTTTTCTAATTGTCTGACACATACTGAGTCTAAATTTAATCAATCTGACTTGAATACGATTTAAGTATAAACTTACAACACAACCACTCAATATGAATCCATCTGTACAATCTATTTCAATATATAACTTGACTGAACTGAACCATGAATATACATCCATCTACATGATTCTCCAGTTACATCTATTTACCGATATCATGGTTTCGGCAAGTCATCCATATACAATTTACAATACAATACAATCAACATAATCAATGCAAAAGACATCGCGGGGTTTATAAGGGTAGATTGGTATGGAAGGTGTTAAAAGTGGTACGAGACTATAACCATAATACATCTAACCTGAATCTCTATTGCCGTTGTACCGTGGCTGAACGGCTCCTTGTACTCCATATACCTTAGTCTCCGGGATAGTGTGACCCCTCTCGTATACACTGGCATTTTCTGTACCAAGGTACAAACAACAGCGTTAGCAATATAATACAACTTTAAAAGTTGCATTCTCCTTCTGTCTATTATGTCTTTTCTAACTTTTTCGACTTACCGAGCGATTGTTCGCTGACGACATTCCTTTTCTTATTTCTTTGGAATGTTGTCAGGTGGATCGGACCTTCTGGAGACAGAGCCCACCGGCGAGGATTTGGATCAGCTAGCCTTTGACCCGGAGCTCTAGTTGACTTGTGCATTTCATTTTCATTTCTGTTATGTCATTGTTTTGGCATTGCTTTCAGTACATGTATTTTCATTTCAGTTGTATTGTAAAAAGAATATTAAATAAATAAATTTGTTGTTCATTTACATCTTGTCTTTTGTGTACATTTTATTTTATATTGCTTAGATACGTTAGTGTGTTTACTTCTGAGTAAATACGCCGTGTGACCCGTCGCGTCCTCAGCCCGTACACTGGGAAACGAGGCGTGACAAAATACTTCATGTGATTTGATAGAACCTGAAACTGGCATGATATTCAATTCACTAGATGATGCTTATGAATGTTATTTGGTTTATGCTCGAAACATTGGGTTTGCTATCAGAGTTCGTTCTACTCGTCGTGCAGTTCGCAGTAATGAATCTATCTTTAGACTATATGAATGCAATAAGGCCGCAAAATCTAAACGGTTCAAGCTCGATATAAAACGTAAATGTCATGCCCCGTTTTCCAAGATACGGGAGCGGAGACGCGACGAGCCCCGCAACGTAACTATACCGAGAAGTAGACTCTTTCCGATATAATTATGCAAAGCGTAAAGTAATGCAGGAGTACACAAAACAAGATAAGTAAAATCAATTTTATTCGTTAACCAACATTTGTTACAAACGAGATCAACGAGATTTATTACATCATTAAGCAAGGAAAATAAAGCAAAGCTCTAACAGGTGAGCAATAGAAAAAGTAAAATCGCTAATCCTAGAAATTGGGCGTCAGCTCCGCAAAATCATCGTCGGTTGCATCCACTTCTTCATGACTTCTTGAACCCCGTCCCCACCTAACGGACATCCCAGGGGTAGAAAAAAGGAAAAGGAAGTCTGTCAGCGAGTTGCACTCGAGTAGGAATGTCTCATAAGGAATTTAGATAAAAAAGATATGTGTATACAGTGTATATGTGAGAGTGTCTTCCAGTATTTAATAACAATAGTTTAGCTTGTTTAGTTTGGCTTATTAAGGTACACGCATTTCGGGTAACAATAAGTTATGATAAGCGGTGTAGCGTTATGGCATGTGAGTTTACCCATGTGTATTATGTCATGTGAATGAACCTCAATAGGTATCTACTAAGTTTGGTAATTGTTTCAGTTTGATTAAACACAGGTACCCAATTGTAATGATCATTCCGTCGTATTCAATAGTTACGGATTAGTGTTAGCGCGTAACTCATCAAAGTATGGAATTTCAAGAGTTGCACAGGTCACCCGTAATAACGGGATCTTTTAAATCAGGTCACCCGTAATATCGGGATCTTCTCGCAATCAGATCACCCGTATATCGGGATCTTCTAAAATAGGTCATCCGTAATAACAAGATTTTCTTTAAATATTCCACACCTAGGTTCGCGCGTTTAACCCAATCCGTACTCCATGTTATAAGTTGTGTTCAATAGGAAAAGTTCGAGTGATTGGACCTTTAATGTTAATCTCTCTTACGGTCATTTATTATATTTACAGTCATTCAAAGAACTGGGGTGTTTTATTTGAGGTTATATCATTCATAACATTGATTCTAGTATTATAGAGACCAACGGTTACTTAGAGTTTTTTGTTGATCGATTTTCCCGTGAAGGTTGTAGAGTGTTTTTCGTTACCTTATTTAGATTGGAATGCGCGCCGCTTGTCACGCATATTACAGATTCCTTCTGCCTTAGGGTAAACTGGGGTTTAATGATTATGGGGATCCAAATCTCCGGCAACCGCAGACTAAACTGTCGTTAATTACCCTTAACTTTTGGAACGAGAAACCTCTGATTAACAAGTCAAACAGATCATGCGAACTCAAGATGCAATATGTGCATGTTGTGTTTGGAAACAAGTTGAGGGTGATTTAGGCATATCGGGGGCCTCACAAAGTTTTACCGAGGTCCTGCTACCCGGATAGCGGGCTGGGGGTTAAGGGGACTAGCAACCCCCTTGAGGGGTGCAGTGCAGCGCCCCGTTGGAAATTTTTTCTAAAGGGAAAGGTGATGTGTATATATGTCAAGTGCACGCATGGTAAGGTGCACACGTGACAAGTGCGCACTTGCTAAAACACGCACCAAGCAAGGTGCGAGGGAGTGAAGGGGACCAAAGGGTTCCGGATGGGCCAAAAGATCCAGTAAGGTACGCACTTAAGAAAGTGTGCACCTGGGCCGGTGCACACTTGGCTAGATGTACACCCAACGGAGTGCGAATCTAGCACGGTGCAAGTAGGGTTGAAACCCAATGATGCAACAGTCCAAAAACATCAAGATTTTGACTTTTGAATATCAAAATGGGCACTTTTTCTCCTTTTTTGAGGCCTCATGATGTGCGCACTTTGAAAAAAAGAAAGGAAAAGCGAAAAAGAGACTTGCACAGTAAAGAGCAGCTGAAGATTCAAGATTTTTTTTTGTGGGCAATCAAGATTGAATTTTTTTTTTCTCCTTTCTAATCACCATGGGGGCCATTTACAGTCTTACATTTTTTACACTTAGCCTCATGGCTTGTACAAAATTTGGCTTATTACCTATTAAAAACAAAAATTATATTTAGTTTTTCTTTTCTTTTCTTTTCTTTGGTCAACCCCCTCTTCATGCTTGGGCCTGACTTGGGCTCGGGTTCGGGCTTGGGCCCACTTGGCTTTTGATTTTAATTTTGGTTCTGACTTTAAACTTGATTTTGATTTTTGAGTTTGGCAACGGGATGTAAATTTTTACTCCAACAAAGTGCCCCCCATCAATGAATGCACACTACGTACATGGGCCGTGTGCATGAAATTGATGGATCTTGTTCCGTGTAAGTTTGATTTTGAGGTGGAGCATCATTCCGGGGGCGGAGCACCTTCCAGGATCCTAATTCCGGGGGTCGGAGCATCATTCTGATTTGCGGAGCATAATTCTAGGGAGTCGGAGCATCATTTCAAGGTGCGAAGCATAATTTCAGGTATCAGAGTATCATTCTGAGGTGCGGAGCATCATTCTTAGGTGCGGGGCATAATTTCGACACGGGACAGATATATTTTGAGACGAAACACGATACAGGGTTCCGGGACGAAGCATATTTTCGACACGGGACAGTTGTATCCTGAGACAAAACATAATTCCGATGCAGAAGTAGATATTTTGAACGAAATACAGTTCCAATGCAGAGATTGATTCCAAGGCGAAGCATAATTCCGACAGGGAAGGTAGGTACTTCGAGGCAAAATATAATTTCGACATGGGACACATTCTGAGACGAAGTATGATTCCGACGCAGAGGTTGATTACAAAGCAAAGCATAATTCCAACAGGGAAGGTAAGTACTCCGAGGCAAAGTATGATTCCGACACGGGACACATTCTGAGATGGAACATAATTTCGACGCAGATGTTGATTCCAATGCGAAGTATAATTCCGACAGGGAAGGTGTCACGCCCCGCTTCCTAGAGTGCGCTACGATCGGCACGTGACAGAGCCAATCATGCTACCTGTGGCTAGAATATATCCCTCCACAGTCACATTACGGCTGTCTATAAGATATCAAGAACAGTAGAAATAAAATAAACTATCTAGTACATGTCCATATGCCAGAATAAACAAGTCAAGAAACAATATATATGCGGAAGCAATAAATCCAATAAGCAATAATATCTGGAAAGCACGTCCCAAATACGGGCTCACATCAGGAAATAAAAGTACGGAAAGAAACTAAACTAAACTGGATACTAACAGGATCTTCACTGCTCGGCCTGTCGGCGGAAATACTCCTGATCAGCCTGCGAAAGAGACAGAGGATTTGGGCCATGCAAAACCCAGACGTCAGTGTGTCATAATATCAAACAATAAAAATATAACCAGGATGTAACAAGATATGCAGGCATGAGTATGAACTATAAGTGTATAACAGTAACATGAATATGGAACAGTGAAGTGTATCAGTGTATGTGACGTGCGGTGAGTAATCTATGCTACTGGGTTAATTACTCTCAAGTCTTTGAAATCAATTTAATGAATCGTCGATGTAACTCAATAGTATCCCGTACGTGCCCGGGACCACGGTCCATATTCTCGGGCTGAAATCCGAGACATGCCGCTAAGCATTAAACAGGAAACATGTGCAGATGAATGATGTCAGCAGCAGCATCCCGGGGCTGGCCTAGCCCGTAAAACTGATCAGTATAAGTATCGAACTGTTGAGTTACAGGTCAGCTTTCATCATTGATTTTCCCTTACCCCCAAGTTATGTGTTCCAGTCAGATATTGATAAATCTGGAGCTAATGCCAACACAGGATCAAGCAGGTACAGGTTTGTCTATGCAGACAACAGGATACGTCCATCAGAACAACATGTCAGGATTGTCGGCATTAGAAACAGGATCAGGTAATATGTCAAGTAGTGGTATATCAGGTCATGATAGGTGGTGCACAGGTATCAAACGGATGCTCATAATAAAACTGTAGCAAGTACGGGTGCACGATAAAAATACGGATGTACAGTAAAACACGGATGCACAAATATCTATCCGGGATTACATCTACAACTCCATGACTGCGTAGGATGCATGTTATCAAGCATGGGGTGCTAATATAACAGTAATATGAAACAATATGATATGGCATGCAGCTAGATATACTGTCACGCCCCGCTTCCCGGTGTACGGCGAAGTGGACGCGACGATGCCCGCTACGTATATACTCAGAAGTATATACGCTAAGCGTAACTAAGCAATATAAAGTAAATCACAAGAGACGAATAATATAAAAATAACAGCAACTTTTATTAATAACATTCTTTTTACAATGCAGGAAAAGAAAATACAACTGGAATGAAAAAAACAATGCCTAAACAGTGGCATAACAGGAAATGAAATAAACTGGAAAGAACAAGGTACAATTATCTAGAGCTCTGGGTCTGCCTGGAACTGCTCCAAATCTTCACCGGTGGGCTCGATCTCAACTTGGTCCAACGCACCTGACGACATTCAAAGAAGAAAGAGATAGAATGTCGTCAGCGAACAGGTCGCTCGGTAAGTCCCAAAAGAATAAGAAGAATGAGAATGATAGAGTAACAGTATTTTCTAAAGTATTATATTGCTGAATATTATGGAACATTGTGTGACGCTGTTGTTTGTAGCTTGGTTGTCACGCCCCGCTTCCCAAAATACGGAATACGAGGGGTAGACAAGGCCAGCCATGCTCCTACGGTCAAGGAAATGTCCTGCCGTAGTCACACTTCTGCTTCTAGTTTATCATGGTAAACAGTAAACGATGCACAGGTAATGAGAAATGCAGTAACTGAAAGATACAATAGTATAAACTGACCTGAAGTGGAACAAACGAAAGTAACTCGGAATAGCAAGTCAAGAAGTCTGTGATGCACGTCTAGTTCTGATCCAGGCTAAATCTTCTCCTCACACTGAGCATGCATACTCAGGTCGTCAGAGCGACACAATAGCAATATAATATATAAAATCAAGTGACAGTTCTAACAGTAGTAATGGATATGATTAACAGTAAATCAACGACAGCATGTATATGAATGAGCAGCAATCAATGCAGCGGAACAGTAAATCAGTATAACGATATGTCACGTATGCCACACAGTATATAAGGAATAAAATGCCAGTATCCCTATCGGTCTCTAAGTCTCACTGTACAGGTCACTAAGCCTATCGTCAGTCCAAGTGTGAGAGTCAACCACTCGCGAGTGTCCTCCACTCAAGGGTAGAACCCAAGGGCAAGGAACCACGGGCCCAACATGTAACGAGAATATCACGGTGTACATAACACATACCCTGTAAATCTCTATATAACTCCCTAAATATATAAGCCGGCATGGAACTCCCGAGATTCTGTTGAACTCACACTTAAACTACCCCACACCCCGTGGTCTACATCAAACGCTAACCATCAACCTAAGTACTAATCGATCCGTGACAAGTCTGCGCGAGAACTGGAGGCAGGACCTCCATCAAGCACGTCCCGACTAATACCTAAGATAAACGGCAGTGTCTGGTGTCTTATCTGTGACACCCGTGCAACGCTTCCATAAATGTCCCATTCCACTTATAGTCACACGTACACGCATCCCACAGACGTCGACAATGCAATAGAATAATGGGTCACTGATTGGGTACAAGTACGCATCACTTTCACTTAATCACGGATACACGAACACTGACGTACTTGCCACAATCATCACTAGAATCTAACACTGGGTAAATGCACAATATCACTAGGTTATCACTACAATGATATGAGTATGATATGATGCATGAACAGTATATAAGCACAATTAAGGTGTCATAAAGACAGTAGTCTATCACTTGCACGATTTATCATGAAACATACGTATATAATTTAGCAAAACGATAAACAGGTAGTAATTAGTATGTTCAGTTATCCATCCATAGAATTTTGTTTCAAGCCAATCGAGTTCCAGGATCATTAATTATAACCATTTCATTTTAAGCGCTCGCGGCTGGAAATCCAATTTCAGAATCAGAAGTCCGTTTCGCAACGTATTTTGATCCCAGTTGGGATCGGATTTTAGCGACGCTACAGTTAGATGAATTCTAGGGTTTTCAGTAAAGTTTTCAACGCAACAAACGGATCTTCAATCGCGTCTATACGTTAGGAGTTATAATCTGTTTAATATTAATATGTCAATTCTGATTCTGCTGGGACTGTTATGTGTCCCGATCTATTAAATTACAGATTAAATATCAAACGGTAACGAAACAGAATGAAACCAATTGTGTTGTCTAGATAATAGAGTTAACTATTATAATCAGTGGATTTACGCAACCTAAGAGTTAAGGAAAACCTATGGTATCCAATACGGAACAGCAAGCACGACTGGAGTCGCTCTGGACTGCAGTCCATAGTCGTACTCCGATACGAATATCATCCCAATTTAAGTACAGGAATATCAGGAAACTGGTATAGGGTTAAAGTTCGTCGAGTTAGTTTCGATTTGAGCCCTCTAACGCACCATTCTAATATGTATATGATTTATGGTGAATTTAACGGTTTTCAGGTGCAACAGAATTACAGTTTTACGGTTAAACTTGGGGGCAGTTGTTTTAGTCGTTAACGATCAAATTATCCAACGAAATTCATACACTAAGTTTAAAGCCATACGGGCCAAGCAAAACTATTTAGTTCCGCCAAATTTGATAATGATTTCCTAAGAGAGCAAGCATCGAACAGTTAGGATACATAATTTATCTAAACTTGCAACTTTATGATATATGTAATTAAAAATCGTAACTTAGGTAAATAGCATGTAAGCAAGTCGAAAACTTGCCTGGAGGCGTCCCGGGGTTGTACGGCAGCAGGTACAGTACGGTCACGCGACGAGCTAGCACCACGACGGTAACGGCTCCGGGTGATCTTGGGTCGGTTCTCGGCCAGTGGGGGCTCGCAGCTTGGTGATCGGGTTCGGCTTTGAAGCTTGGGCCTCGCACGTCAAGGAGTTCGATGATAGATGATGATGACGATGGTGAGAGTGTTAGAGAGAGAGAGAGAGAGAGAAAGTTAGAGACAGAGAGAGTGAGAGATGGTTGAGAGAGAGAAGTGAGTGAGAGAGAGTTAGAGAGAGAGAGAGCTGGAGTAGACAGAGAGAGGGAGAGCTGGGAGAGGAGGAGAGTGCTAGAGAGAGAGAGAGAGAAATGGGGGAGAGAGAGTGCTAGAGAGAGAGAGAGAGTCAGAAAGAGAGAGTTACAGAGGGATAGAGAGATTGTGAGTGAGAGAACACAGAGGGAGTTAGAGAGAGAGACAAGAGGGAGGGGAGCTCGGGTTTAAAGGTGGTCGACGGTGGAGGCGAGGGAGGAGACTGTGATGCTGATGATGGCGGCGACGGCGACAGGGCGGTCGCGGTTGCAGGTGAGTGGGTGCAGGGGAGTGGGTGATGGGTGTCGCGTAGGGAGGAGGTGGAATTGTGTGAGGAGAAGAAGGAGATGGCTGCGTCGTTGATGGAGGTGGTGCAAGGTGGTCGCGGCGGGGCTCGATGGAAGAGTAGTAGCAGGGGCGGTGAGAGAGAGAAGAGGAAGAAAATAGAGGTGGGGGAGGAGACTGCTGGAAGTGAGGGGGAGAAGATGGGGAGACGAGGTCGCGCGTCGTGGGGAGTAATGGCGCGTGAGCGAAGGCGGAGGAGGCGGCGAGGAACACGGTCGCGAGCGCGAATGAGGGAAAAGAGCCGTTGGAGGTTTAAATGGAAGATGAACAGGAGCAGGCAGTATTGGGCTTGGGAGAAATAAGTTAATAATTTAATAAAAACCAAATTCGTGGGCTTAGTGGGAACGGGCCAGGGTTTAAAGGAAAAATCAAATGAGAAAAGAAATAGAGAAGAAGAGGGCCGGGCTTGGTTAATGGGCTGTAGGGAAAAGGAAAGAAAAATTTAATTAGAAAAGAAAATAGAAACGGGCCGGGCTGTTGGGTTGTGCTAGGATTAATAAAGAATATGGGTTTGGGCTGAGAGAAAGATTGTGGGTTTAAATTATATAAATAACTAATGGGAAAAATTGTAAAAGGCTGGGTTTAATCAATATATATTGGGGAAAAGGTTGGCCTGAGTTTAATATACGGTTTAATAGGAAAGGAAAATTGAGTGGGCTGAGGAAAATAAAAGAATTGTGAACGGAAAGGAAAAATTTAGGGAAAAATAGAGAAATCTGGGAAAATTTAGGGTCGGTCTGGAGGTAACAAATCAAAGAATCTGGGAAAGATGTAAAATGGATAGGTAATAAGGTTTTTAAAACTAACTTAAAGAATTTTAAATTCAACTAACAAACTTGTAAGTGATAATTTAAATAAATACGGACATTGGCGTATAAGAGGAATCCGGGTATTATATCATACCACCCTTACAAAAATTTCGTCCTCGAAATTTAAAATAAACGATAGATTATACCAACATAAACGAAAGCTATTATGTTGCACATTAACACAAAAGATTTATTAGCCGTACGAGGACGAAAAAATTGAAAATATATAAGTAAGAACAACGTACGAAAAGGTATGTCTAAATAGCTATAAGGCAGGAATAACTATAAGGGTAACTGCAAGTATACGAGAATACAGTCAACAATAATGAATAATATTGATCAAAGTGCTCGATAAGAATCGAAACCCGATATGTGCACATCTAAGTTTATCAAAGGTAAGCAGAAAAATAAGTGTAAGGTTCAATCATTTATAATAGCAATCATATACACAAAACCCAAAATAAGTTTACGACAATGAAGCAGTGAAACTTAGTCGGTAGGTTAACATAGTTTAGGGTAAGGTATCGATAAAATAGGTTTAAATTATTTCAGAAAACTGGTATAGTGAAATTAAGAAGCATAGACCAAAAGTATGCGCGGTGTAAGGTTGCGCTACTGAAAATGAGAATAATAATAATATACTTAAAATACATAAAACGGAGTAATCAATAACACACACTCTTTAATAAATTTTAAAATAATGAAAACTAAATTTTGAATAACAATGTCTCTAAATATATTTGGGGTAATAGAGAAATCACCTATATGAATAGGACTAGCTAGGGTAGTGATTAAGAAGGTGTGGCTCAATTAGAAGGTTGGAATGTGGCGGTTTTAGGATGAGGATCAAGGAGATTGGAATCGGGTCAGCCCAAGAAGTAATGGTGAGCAACAAAGGGCTACAAAGGGAAAGCATGGGGAGGATATCGGTCGGTATATCTTATGAATCAAAGATGTGAAGGGTTAACGAACTCGAATTTCATAAGATGTGCTCTCCTCGCAGAAGCATCTCAAAGGGGCACAGTCGAATGATGAAGGGTGGACCTTTAAAAGATCAGGGTGTAGTACTGGTTGATCTGAGTGAGGGTTAAGGCAATGTAAGGGGTAGGGGTGGACAGATCTCAGTAGGAAGAATAATTGTATATGAGCAATAATCAAATATCAGTGAACCAATAATCAAAAAGGTTTACAAACTCAGAAGATTTATTTTTATTCAAGAAGAATCTGAAACAAGGCATTCTCAAAGACGGAAAGTGGCCCTAAACTATACACATTTTATTTGGCCAGAAAGACAACATCAAAGAATTCCGTCAGTCGCGATTGTGGAGATTCAGCAGGTTGCGGTAGGCTCGCGCACTCAGGTAAGGACGTCCGTTTCCATATCGCCTCGCAAGCATCGCCACTGGAAGTTCCTCCACAGCAGGGTCCTGATCTTCTGGTCCTTCCTCCTTGGGTGGAGCTTCTTCATCGAGGTCCGATTCCAAGTGTCCCTCTCCTTTTGGGTTTTCTTCCATGGGGTCTTCCTCCACTGGATTTTCTTCTATTGGATCTCCCTCAGGATCTTCCTCTATCGGGTCTTCCTCTACAGGGTTCTCTTCGGGATCTTCTTCCTCTTTATCAGAATCAGCTATCATGTCGAACTCTGGGGCGGCTGCTCCTTCGCCCTCTGGAACGTGGTTTCCGAGATTGGCTTGGGGACCGTTGACCTCATCATCGGAACTCGTCAGTGTGTGATCTAAGGAAACGCATGACTGTGCATCCTCGTCTAGATGCGGCGCTGCTCCAGGATGGGCCATGGCCTGAAAAGAGAAGTCATGATTAGACAGTGGAATACATCAAGGAAAGCTCAGGGTACAAAATATAGGAAAATGTGCGGTTGCAGGAACTGAAAGATCAGAATGAAAGTACTGTGATAATGAATAGAATTTGACATAGAGAAAGCATGAGAATGATACATATATTATGATTCAGATTTTATTTCATTCAACTAAAAGTTCGACGGATACAAAGGTTCAATTGGAAGGAAATGTTTATAAGAGTATGACAACATAATACTGAAATTGGAAAACATAAAATTCTTCTTTGACTGCCAGAACGCTGCATCATCATTACGCGAGTTGAATCCTGTGTTGGGTCCGCTTTATCCTCGAAATTCGAACTAGGTAGAAATCCTCACTTGGCAGCAGTGGAGAGTGTGGACAAGTTTCCTCCTTGTAGTTCTTTCCTTTCTGGACAACCGTTGATGAGATGTTTGTCGGAACCGCATATCAGACATTTCCCTTGGGCGCGGCAACAATCCTTCTGAAGATGTCCTGGCCTCTTACAGTACCCACAACAAGGGTTCTTCTGATGCTTCTGTTGACGTTTCATCTTCTTCTCTTTTCCTCGTCCAATAGGGATCCCTTTATGATAGGAGGCTCCCGCTGGGGTCTGACCCACATGTCTTCTCAGCCCTTCAGCTAATAAGTCGTTTGTTCGCTCCTGGGCTTCCTTTAAGCCTTGCAGTACACTAAGGATCTCAACAGTCTGATTCTGGGGAGCGGATAAAGATGAAGAGTCGTTGGAAGACATGATCCTGAAACAACAATTTCGAGAATGATATGAGTCACACGCTAAATGAATCAAAATATGATATGGATAGAACAAGGATTCAAGAATATCAGAGATGATGAATTTCATTACAAGTGGGGAATCAACTGTATCACTTTAAGTCATTTGAATAGAGTACGGTAGTGCAATTGCCACCACGTACCCTTGTCAAGTCACCTGAAACCATAGCGAATGGATAGCTGAACGCACGATGTGAATATGGATCAAGAATGACAGTTTACAACCTAGACCGAAGGATGTCTTAGATTGCCAAACTGTACACAGAAAACTGCAATCCCAATTGATGCAAAACCTGGCTCTGATACCAACTAAACCATGTCACGCCCCGCTTCCCAAAATACGGAATACGAGGGGTAGACAAGGCTAGCCATGCTCCTACGGTCAAGGAAATGTCCTGCCGTAGTCACACTTCGACTTCTAGTTTATCATGGTAAACAGTAAACGATGCACAGGTAATGAGAAATGCAGTAACTGAAAGATACAATAGTATAAACTGACCTGAAGTGGAACAAACGAAAGTAACTCGGAATAGCAAGTCAAGAAGTCTGTGATGCACGTCTAGTTCTGATCCAGGCTAAATCTTCTCCTCACACTGAGCATGCATACTCAGGTCGTCAGAGCGACACAATAGCAATATAATATATAAAATCAAGTGACAGTTCTAACAGTAGTAATGGATATGATTAACAGTAAATCAACGACAGCATGTATATGAATGAGCAGTAATCAATGCAGCGGAACAGTAAATCAGTATAACGATATGTCACGTATGCCACACAGTATATAAGGAATAAAATGCCAGTATCCCTATCGGTCTCTAAGTCTCACTGTACAGGTCACTAAGCCTATCGTCAGTCCAAGTGTGAGAGTCAACCACTCGCGAGTGTCCTCCACCCAAGGGTAGAACCCAAGGGCAAGGGACCACGGGCCCAACATGTAACGAGAATATCACGGTGTACATAACACATACCCTGTAAATCTCCATATAACTCCCTAAATATATAAGCCGGCATGGGACTCCCGAGATTCTGTTGAACTCACACTTAAACTACCCCACACCCCGTGGTCTACATCAAACGCTAACCATCAACCTAAGTACTAATCGATCCGTGACAAGTCTGCGCGAGAACTGGAGGCAGGACCTCCATCAAGCATGTCCCGACTAATACCTAAGATAAACGGCAGTTTCTGGTGTCTTATCTGTGACACCCGTGCAACGCTTCCATAAATGTCCCATTCCACTTATAGTCACACGTACACGCATCCCACAGACGTCGACAATGCAATAGAATAATGGGTCACTGATTGGGTACAAGTACGCATCACTTTCACTTAATCACGGATACACGAACACTGACGTACTTGCCACAATCATCACTAGAATCTAACACTGGGTAAATGCACGATATCACTAGGTTATCACTACATTGATATGAGTATGATATGATGCATGAACAGTATATAAGCACAATTAAGGAGTCATAAAGACAGTAGTCTATCACTTGCACGATTTATCATGAAACATACGTATATAATTTAGCAAAACGATAAACAGGTAGTAATTAGTATGTTTAGTTATCCATCCATAGAATTTTGTTTCAAGCCAATCGAGTTCCAGGATCATTAATTATAACCATTTCATTTTAAGCGCTCGCGGCTGGAAATCCAATTTCAGAATCAGAAGTCCGTTTCGCAACGCATTTTGATCCCAGTTGGGATCGGATTTTAGCGACGCTACAGTTAGATGAATTCTAGGGTTTTCAGTAAAGTTTTCAACGCAACAAACGGATCTTCAATCGCGTCTGTACGTTAGGAGTTATAATCTGTTTAATATTAATATGTCAATTCTGATTCTGCTGGGACTGTTATGTGTCCCGATCTATTAAATTACAGATTAAATATCAAACGGTAACGAAACAGAATGAAACCAATTGTGTTGTCTAGCTAACAGAGTTACCTATAATAATCAGCAGAGTTCTGCAACCTACGAGTTAAGGAAAACCTATGGTATCCAATACGGAACAGCAAGCACGACTGGAGTCGCTCTGGACTGCAGTCCAGAGTCGTACTCCGATACGAATATCATCCCAATTTAAGTACAGGAATATCAGGAAACTGGTATAGGGTTAAAGTTCGTCGAGTTATCTTCGATTTGAGCCCTCGAACGCACTATTCTAATATGTATATGATTTATGGTGAATTTAACGGTTTTCAGGTGCAACAGAATTACAGTTTTACGGTTAAACTTGGGGGCAGTTGTTTTAGTCGTTAACGATCAAATTATCCAACGAAATTCATACACTAAGTTTAAAGCCATACGGGCCAAGCAAAACTATTTAGTTCCGCCAAATTTGATAATGATTTCTTAAGGGAGCAAGTATCGAACAGTTACGATACATAATTTATCTAAACTTGCAACTTTATGATATATGTAATTAAAAATCGTAACTTAGGTAAATAGCATGTAAGCAAGTCGAAAACTTGCCTGGAGGCGTCCCGGGGTTGTACGGCAGCAGGTACAGTACGGTCACGCGACGAGCTAGCACCACGACGGTAACGGCTCCGGGTGATCTTGGGTCGGTTCTCGGCCAGTGGGGGTTCGCAGCTTGGTGATCGGGCTCGACTTTGAAGCTTGGGCCTCGCACGTCAAGAAGTTCGATAATAGATGATGACGACGATGGTGAGAGTGTTAGAGAGAGAGAGAGAGAGAGAGAAAGTTAGAGACAGAGAGAGTGAGAGATGGTTGAAAGAGAGAAGTGAGTGAGAGAGAGTTAGAGAGAGAGAGCTGGAGTAGACAGAGAGAGGGAGAGCTGGGAGAGGAGGAGAGTGCTAGAGAGAGAGAGAAATGGGAGAGAGAGAGTGCTAGAGAGAGAGAGAGTCAGAAAGAGAGAGTTACAGAGGGATAGAGAGATTGTGAGTGAGAGAACACAGAGGGAGTTAGAGAAAGAGACTAGAGGGAGGGGGAGCTCGGGTTTAAAGGTGGTCGACGGTGGAGGCGAGGGAGGAGACTGTGATGCTGATGATGGCGGCGACAGCGACTGGGCGGTCGCGGTTGCAGGTGAGTGGGTGCAGGGGAGTGGGTGATGGGTGTCGCGTAGGGAGGAGGTGGAATTGTGTGAGGAGAAGAAGGAGATGGTTGTGTCGTTGATGGAGGTGGTGCAAGGTGGTCGCGGCGGGGCTCGATGGAAGAGTAGTAGCAGGGGCGGTGAGAGAGAGAAGAGGAAGAAAATAGAGGTGGGGGAGGAGACTGCTGGAAGTGAGGGGGAGAAGATGGGGAGACGAGGTCGCGCGTCGTGCGGAGTAACGGCGCGTGAGCGAAGGCGGAGGCGGCGGCGAGGAACGCGGTCGCGAGCGCGAATGAGGGAAAAGAGCCGTTGGAGGTTTAAATGGAAGATGAACAGGAGCAGGCAGTATTGGGCTTGGGAGAAATAAGTTAATAATTTAATAAAAACCAAATTCGTGGGCTTAGTGGGAACGGGCCAGGGTTTAAAGAAAAAATCAAATGAAAAAAGAAATAGAGAAGAAGAGGGCCGGGCTTGGTTAATGGGCTGTAGGGAAAAGGAAAGAAAAATTTAATTAGAAAAGAAAATAGAAATGGGCCGGGCTGTTGGGTTGTACTAGGATTAATAAAGAATATGGGTTTGGGCTGAGAGAAAGATTGTGGGTTTAAATTATATAAATAACTAATGGGAAAAATTGTAAAAGGCTGGGTTTAATCAATATATATTGGGGAAAAGGTTGGCCTGAATTTAATATACGGTTTAATAGGAAAGGAAAATTGAGTGGGCTGAGGAAAATAAAAGAATTGTGAAGGGAAAGGAAAAATTTAGGGAAAAATAGAGAAATCTGGGAAAATTTAGGGTCGGTCTGGAGGTAACAAATCAAAGAATCTGGGAAAGATGTAAAATGGATAGGTAATAAGGTTTTTAAAACTAACTTAAAGAATTTTAAATTCAACTAACAAACTTGTAAGTGATAATTTAAATAAATACGGACATTGGCGTATAAGAGGAACCCGGGTATTACATCGGTACAGAAAGATGCCAGTGTATACGAGGGAGATCTCTATATGCTAGAGATCAGGGCAAAAGGAAAGTACAAGGAACCGTTATGCCACGGTACAACAGCAATAGGATTCTGGTTAGGTGTCTTAATCTGACCACCTCGTGCCACCTTTAACACCTTCCGTACCAAGCTACCCCTTAAACCCCGTAGTGTTTTAACAGTAATGTGGTATTGGAATATGTAGGTTGGGTGACTGACCAAAACCATGATATCAGTAAACATGTTGTAACTGTATAATCAGGTAAATGGAATATCAGGATAATGGATGAATATCCATGGTTTGATTCAGTCAAAAGAATATATTGTTAACTGGATTCAGGATTTCATGTATTCAAATCATATTGGAATATAAAAGAATATAGATTGACTTGAATCATATTCAAGTCAGAAATAGTCAGACTCTAACCCGAGTCAGACTAAAAGAAGAGAATTTGAAGTTCAATATTAGCTAGGGGCCTTATTGTAATTTGTAAAACTTGAGGGGTTTTTATATAAAAAGTACTTTTGTATAGTTTTCAAAATACACCCCAAGTATTTATTATTCGTCTTTATTGTTATAATGAATGTGAATTTTATTTGTGTTATTCTAGTGAATATATCCTAATAAAAGTATTAATTGTCTTATCTGAAATTCATGGTATTTTAGTGTAACTTTTAATCTTGTAATTTTTAGAAAAATGTGGAAACTTTATATTATGATAAAATATGTGTTTAAATGATAATTATATATATATTAACACATGAATAATTTTATATAAATATTTTATTTTCAAAAATCTCATTTTCCTTAAATGTCGTATTTTAAACCTTTCGAGACCGAATGCTCCTTGTGGAGGTCTGAATCTCGCACTACTAGCCTGCGGGTGCACGATGAACCGTACTATCCCTAACAGGTTCCCCAAAAGTGGGTTGTAGTGGCGCTTTGCTTAAGTTTAACAAATACTTTTCATTTGGGAAAACGGTTTTATAAATATGGGGTATTTATTTGCAAAAGAGTATAGTTTCCCGTATTTTAGTTATTAGGGTTTCCTAAACCAACTAGCCTATTTCTAAGGTCTAAACGATGAGTCATTAGAAGTCTCAAATCGCCTCTTCACCGTCAATTGCGGCCAGGTAAGTGTCAGGTAAGTGGAAAGGAACCACAGTCGTGGGCCTAATTAAAAACCACTAGCCTTAGACACACTTGCCTAGGCACCACAAGACATTTTAGATAAACGATCGATGTCCATGACCAATCGTGTTTTCATTTTATTAAAAGATTTTATCTAGAAAAGTTTACAACTTAAAGCTTTAAATAAAAGTTATAAAGATTATGGTATTTTAGTGAGAAGTCCTGTAATTTCGTATTCTGTGTTTTGATATTTATCAATTAGGGTTATATTGAGTGTGTGTAGGGGTAGGTCATTATCCCGTGACTTATTTTAAGTTTTGGTGAAGTTTAAAGGTAAAACATGCTATGTTAAACTTAAAGGTATTATAGCGCAAGAATACGGTATTCGAAAACGTTATCATTTTATGTGTGAAATTTCATTCAAATTGGATTTTACAGTTTAGTGATCAAGATAAACCTACTTAGGAGTGAGGGAATTAATTAAACTAAGAAAAATGAACTTCATGGTATTTTTATGAAAAGAGTACGGTTTTGCAAAGAACTTATCATTTCATGTGAAAAAGTTTGATTAAATTGGTTTATGGGTGATTAATAGTCAACAAGCATATGAGTAGATAATATGTATTAGGTGACAAGTGGAAATTTAGAGAAAAACCGAATCGGAAATCGGTTTGTCCGATTTCCGTCGGGTTCCAAAAAGTCGTATTTTTACTTTAAAAAAAGGAGATAGAAGAAGGTGGGATTACGATTTGGACAAGCTAAGGAAGCTAGAGGTCGTGATGGTTGTCGATTCGTTGAAAACGTCGCGAAGGTTCTGATCCGGTCGCCGGAATCCGTCGTCGATTTCGGCAGCGCTTCGCTTCTCACTCTTCGTACCGAGTTCTCGAGAATTTGAGAGAGTGGACTTAGAGTTGTGAGGGGAAAAGGTAGAGGATAGGGGTCTTTATATAGGGCTAGGCTAGGGTTAGGGTTTGGATTAAAAAATATTTTTAAAAATATAAAAAAAACATTAAAAATTCATTAAAACTCATTAAACCTAGGAGTAAAAGGGATTTATTGGCCAAATAAAAACCGATCCAGGTATAATAAGTATGCAAGAGGGTTGACCAAGTCAAGAGCCAACTTTTCTCAGTTGGTGACTCGGCCGTCCGGCCAAGTCCGGCCGGCGGCGCCGGACCGAGTCGGCCGAGTCGCCGGCCGGCGGCGCCGACTCGGGCCGAGCCAAGGGTACAATGGCCGGGGGTTTTCCTGAGGAACAACTTGGTATTTTTATTTTTTGTTGTCCAGTACATATTTTGGGAGTTATGGCCTTTTTACCGTTGACTTCCAAAAAAAAATAAAACAAAATAAATACAAAAATAATGTGGGGCATGGGATTTGAACTCCGGTGGCTTGGTTCAGCAGTGCAAGGTATTACCAATGAGCTACAAGCTCCTTCTTGTAATTATTGTGTTATTTAATTACTTAAAATGATAGCAGTAAGAGTAAATACTCCAAGTATACATTAAATTTTAAAGTAATTTCTTGTACACTAAAAATGGAGTTATTTCATTCTTGTAGCTTGTAATTAAAAACAAAAATAATTACCTAAATCTTGTGCTCAGGCTAAAATACCCCTTTGTGGATTTTAAAAAATATTTTGAAAAAAATTTGTATAGGAAAAAGTGTATAGGAAAATTAGGGTTGTTACATTCTACCCTCCTTATAAAAATTTCGTCCTCGAAATTTGTAAAAGAAAAGTGTAACAATCCAAGGAAAGTTTGGTGCTGGTGTACTAACAATATGCGAAAAATAACAAGGTGGTGTAAGGGTTTTAGAAATGTGAATAATGTCTGAAGGAATGAAAGGATGTGAAGGTTTTGGTAAAATTGTAAAAGAGATGAGGGAATTTTGGATTAGAACAGATTCAAGGTATATGATTCAAAGAAATGATGGGATTCAAGGAACATGATTGTAAAGAATGTTTTAGTTGCTGGTTCTTGTGTTATATTGCTTAGGTTGTTCATGCATACCAGAACTGCATGACAGGGATTCATACAGCTCTGACCTGCATGGGCCACCAACAAAACCTGTCACGCCCCGCTTCCCAGTGTACGGCGAAGTGGACGCGATGAGGCCCGCTACGTATATACTCAGAAGTATATACGCTAAGCATAACTAAGCAATATAAAGTAAATCACAAGAGACGAATAATATAAAAATAACAGTAACTTTTATTAATAACATTCTTTTTACAATGCAGGAAAAGAAAATACAACTGGAATGAAAAAAACAATGCCTAAACAGTGGCACAACAGGAAATGAAATAAACTGGAAAGAACAAGGTACAATTATCTAGAGCTCTGGGTCTGCCTGGAACTGCTCCAAATCTTCACCGGTGGGCTCGATCTCAACTTGGTCCAACGCACCTGACGACATTCAAAAAAGAAAGAGATAAAATGTCGTCAGCGAACAGGTCGCTCGGTAAGTCCCAAAAGAATAAGAAGAATGAGAATGATAGAGTAACAGTATTTTTTAAAGTATTATATTGCTGAATATTATGGAATATTGTGTAACGCTGTTGTTTGTAGCTTGGTACAGAAGGATGCCAGTGTATACGAGGGAGATCTCTATATGCTAGAGATCAGGGCAAAAGGAAAGTATAAGGAACCGTTATGCCACGGTACAACAGCAATAGGATTCAGGTTAGGTGTCTTAATCTGACCACCTCGTGCCACCTTTAACACCTTCCGTACCAATCTACCCCTTAAACCCCGTAGTGTTTTAACAGTAATATGGTATTGGAATATGTAAGTTGGGTGACTGACCAAAACCATGATATCAGTAAACATGTTGTAACTGTATAATCAGGTAAATGGAATATCAGGATAATGGATGAATATCCATGGTTTGATTCAGTCAAAAGAATATATTGTTAACTGGATTCAGGGTTTCATGTATTCAAATCGTATTGGAATATAAAAGAATATAGATTGACTTGAATCATATTCAAGTCAGAAATAGTCAGACTCTAACCCGAGTCAGACTAAAAGAAGAGAATTTGAAGTTCAATATTAGCTAGGGGCCTTATTGTAATTTGTAAAACTTGAGGGGGTTTTATGTAAAAAGTACTTTTGTATAGTTTTCAAAATACACCCCAAGTATTTATTATTCGTCTTTATTGTTATAATGAATGTGAATTTTATTTTTGTTATTCTAGTGAATATATCCTAATAAAAGTATTAATTGTCTTATCTGAAATTCATGGTATTTTAGTGTAACTTTTAATCTTGTAATTTTTAGAAAAATGTGGAAACTTTATATTATGATAAAATAGGTGTTTAAATGATAATTATATATATATTAACACATGAATAATTTTATATAAATATTTTATTTTCAAAAATCTCATTTTCCTTAAATGTCGTATTTTAAACCTTTCGAGACCGAATGCTCCTTGCGGAGGTCTGAATCTCGCACTACTAGCCTGCGGGTGCACGATGAACCGTACTATCCCTAACAGGTTCCCCAAAAATGGGTTGTGCCGACGCTTTGCTTAGGTTTAATAAATACTTTTCATTTGGGAAAACAGTTTTATAAATATGGGGTATTTATTTGCAAAAGAGTACAGTTTCCCGTATTTTAGTTATTAGGGTTTCCTAAACCAACTAGCCTATTTCTAAGGTCTAAACGATGAGTCATTAGAAGTCTCAAATCGGCTCTTCACCGTCAATTGCGGCCAGGTAAGTGTCAGGTAAGTGGAAAGGAACCACAGTCATAAAAACCACTAGCCTTAGACACACTTGCCTAGGCACCACAAGACAGTTTAGATAAACGATCGATGTCCATGACCAATCGTGTTTTCATTTTATTAAAAGATTTTATCTAGAAAAGTTTACAACTTAAAACTTTAAATAAAAGTTATAAAGATTATGGTATTTTAGTGAAAAGTCCTGTAATTTCGTATTCTGTGTTTTGATATTTATCAATTAGGGTTATATTGAGTGTGTGTAGGGGTAGGTCATTACCCCGTGACTTATTTTAAGTTTTGGTGAAGTTTAAAGGTAAAACATGCTATGTTAAACTTAAAGGTATTATAGCGCAAGAATACGGTATTCGAAAACGTTATCATTTTATGTGTGAAATTTCATTCAAATTGGATTTTACAAGTTTAGTGATCAAGATAAACCTATTTAGGAGTGAGGGAATTAATTAAACTAAGAAAAATGAACTTCATGGTATTTTTATGAAAAGAGTACGGTTTTGCAAAGAACTTATCATTTCATGTGAAAAAGTTTGATTAAATTGGTTTATGGGTGATTAATAGTCAACAAGCATATGGGTAGATAATATGTATTAGGTGACAAGTGGAAATTTAGAGAAAAACCGAATCAGAAATCGGTTTGTCCGATTTCCGTCGGGTTCCAAAAAGTCGTATTTTTACTTTAAAAAAAAAAGAGATAGAAGAAGGTGGGACTTACGATTTGGACAAGCTAAGGAAGCTAGAGGTCGTGATGGTTGTCGATTCGTTGAAAACGTCGCGAAGGTTCTGATCCGGTCGCCGGAATCCGTCGTCGATTTCGGCAGCGCTTCGCTTCTCGCTCTTCGTACCGAGTTCTCGAGAATTTGAGAGAGTGGACTTAGAGTTGTGAGGGAAAAAGGTAGAGGATAGGGGTCTTTATATAGGGCTAGGCTAGGGTTAGGGTTTGGATTAAAAAATATTTAAAAAAATATAAAAAACATTAAAAATTCATTAAAAATCATTAAACCTAGGAGTAAAAGGGATTTATTGGCCAAATAAAAACCGATCCAGGTATAATAAGTATGCAAGAGGGTTGACCAAGTCAAGAGCCAACTTTTCTCAGTTGGTGACTCGGCCGTCCGGCCAAGTCCGGCCGGCGGCGCCGGACCTAGTCGGCCGAGTCGCCGGCCGGCGGCGCCGACTCGGGCCGAGCCAAGGGTCCAATGGCCGGGGGTTTTCCTGAGGAACAACTTGGTATTTTTACTTTTTGTTGTCCAGTACATATTTTGGAAGTTATGGCCTTTTTACCGTTGACTTCCAAAAAAAAATAAAACAAAATAAATACAAAAATAATGTGGGGCATGGGATTTGAACTCCGGTGGCTTGGTTCAGCAGTGCAAGGTATTACCAATGAGCTACAAGCTCCTTCTTGTAATTATTGTGTTATTTAATTACTTAAAATGATAGCAGTAAGAGTAAATACTCCAAGTATACATTAAATTTTAAAGTAATTTCTTGTACACTAAAAATGGAGTTATTTCATTCTTGTAACTTGTAATTAAAAACAAAAATAATTACCTAAATCTTGTGCTCAGGCTAAAATACCCCTTTGTGGATTTTAAAAAATATTTTGAAAAAAATTTGTATAGGAAAAAGTGTATAGGAAAATTAGGGTTGTTACATATACAATAAATGATACGGATGCGAATGGATATCGGAAAAACGGTAAAACTGTAATATGGATGCACAATACAATAAATATGCAATATTTTTATTAATATAGATGCAAGTATAATAATATAGCATGTATCAAGCTAACTTGCATGCAACCAGATATGTAATTAATGATATGGATGCGTAAGGCTATCCGAAAACAGTAAAGCGGTAATATGGATGTACAATGCAATAAACATGTGATATTTTAATTCATATGGATGCAAAATATGTATCATAGCATGTAGCAAGATAAACTTGCCTGAACGAATCTCATGACGGGATGCGTACGCTGCGTCCGACGTTAGGTAAACGTCGCAATGTACACGTGCACGCACGGGACAGGACCGGGCAAAGCAAGAAGGTGACCACGCAGGTTAGGAACGTCTACTGGGTCGTCCGGATCGTCGGCGGCGGCACGGCTCCGGCGATCACCAGGGAAAGCAAGAATCAAGAAGAGAAGAAGAACTAGAAGAAGAAGAAGAAGTAAGAGGAGGATTGCTTCTGGGGTTTTGGTGCTCGGGAACAGAGACGAGGACAGAGAGGATGACGACGAGTCGTGGGTCTCTGGCGATTGGGTTTTCCGGCGAGGCAGTGGGGTCACGGGTTGTGCAGGGTTGCAGGGGAAAGGTTCTCGTCGGGGATGAAGGCAAGGAGAAGAGGAGAAGGATAAGATAGAGGTGGTGGTGATAGGGTGAGGCCGACAGGGTGATCGGCGGTGAGGTACTGCGACGACGGGTGCAGCGACGAGGTGTTGGTTCTTAGGTTCGTGAGGTTTACAGTTTGGCGTCGGGGATGGAGGAGGAGAAGGTAGAGGTCGAGAAGGGAAGATGGTGACGAGATGATGGAGGCGAGCTCCGGCGTGAGGCGACGGGGTGGAGGTTCAGGTATGGGTTGCAGTGGGTGCAGGGATGGCATGCTTGGTAAAGGAGAGGTGAGGACGAGGGTGAAGATGATGAGGGTATTAAGGCGAGGAGTCGGATGTGGTGGAAACGATGGCAAGCGCGAGCGACGGGCACAGGCACGGGCATGGACGTGGGTGAGGACGAGACGGTGAGGCGGGAGAAAAATGAAAAGAGAAAGAAGATAAGAACGTGAGTGAAAAAATAAAGAATAGGGTTATATATATATATATATATATATATATGCAGGGGAGAGAGAGAGAGAAGCTGGTGAAAATAACAGAAGAAATCTTTTAAAAGAAATATATAAAACTAAATAAAGATATACGAATATAAATTTTAACAGTTAACAGTAAGAATAAAATATTAGTTAAAAATTTGATATTTTGGCTAATACAAAAATAGTAAATAGTCCAAAACACGCCCGGGTCGGGTCTAAAATTACTGTTTGAAAATACGGATAATATACATATCAACCAAAACCAAAATACGATATCCGGGTAATGAAAAAGAATACCCCCAAGAACGGATGCACGTAGCGTGCATGTAGTGATCCAAACAGGTCCGTTTCACTGAACGGGACGAGAACACGATATACGGATGCTACCACAGGGTCAAGGGTATGATACAGGCCATGCTAGATATTTTTAAAATATTTTATTTGACTCTATTTATTTTATTAAAAAAATGCAGATGCCAGATATAATGCAAGTATGCAGTATAAACAATATTAAAAGTGCACGGATCTTCGTAACTAGCCAGGATAAATCATAAACAAGAATCAAGAAGGGTTTCTAACAAGCGGGTCGGGTCGGATACAAATACAGATACCAATTACACTATTCGCACCCAAAACACAATAAATCAAGAAATAGCCATAAATAAAGAAATACCCAAAATGGAACTGGTATAAATGAACTAGGGTGTTACATTATAGCTAACTACAAAAAGAATTTCGTCCTCGAAATTCCCGGAACAAGGAAAAGAAAAACAAGAATGAATCTAGGAAAAGAGGTGTGGAAACTTCTGTCGAATCTCGTCTTCTCGTTCCCAAGCCGATTCTCCGTGTGAGCGATTCCCCCAAGAAACAAGTACTAGAGGGATAACCTTGTTCTTAAGGATCTTTTCTCTTCGATCAACAATCGACATCGGTCGTTCTTCATAAGTCAAATCCTCCCTTACAGTCAGCTCCGAATGATCTAGCACGTGTGTCTCATTTCGAACATATTTACGAAGTTGAGATACATAAAACACGTCATGAACATTCGCCAAAGATGGTGGTAAGGCCAATCGATAAGCCACTTCTCCAACACGCACCATAATATCGAAAGGCCCCACGAATCGAGGACTAAGCTTGCCTCGACTCCCAAAACGAATCACTCCTCTAGTCGGTGATATCTTCAAGAATACCAGATCACCAACAACAAACTCTAGAGTTCTTCTCGATATATCGGCCCAACTCTTCTGCCGATCCTGTGCTGCCTTCATATGATTCTGGATAGTATTAACCTTTTTTATTGTTTGCACGATCAAATCCGGTCCCAACAATCTTCATTCTCCAACATCGTCCCAACAAACGGGTGAGCGACATTTGCGACCATACAATGCTTCGAATAGAGCCATCTGAATAGTCACCTGAAAGCTGTTATCGTAAGAAAACTCTACCAAGTGTAGATGATCCTCCCATGAACCCTCGAAGTCCAACATGCAAGCTCTCAATATATCTTCAAGAGTTTGGATCGTTCTCTCCGACTGGCCATCTGTCTGAGGATGATAAGCGGTGTTAAACTTCAATCGCGTCCCCAAACTTTCCTCTAAACTCCTCCAGAAGTGCAATAAGAATCGAGTATCACGATCGGAAACGATGCTCACAGGTACTCCATGCAATCTCACAATCTCCTGCATGTACCGTTCTGCTAACGCTTCTGTCGACTGACCCACTCGAAACGGAATGAAATAAGCTGTCTTGGTCAATCGATCAACAATCACCCAAACTGCACTATTGCCCTTTGGACTCCGCGGTAAAGCTGTCACGAAATCTATGGTTATATGTTCCCACTTCCATTGAGGAATCGGAAGTGGTTGCAATAAACCAGCAACCCTTTGATATTCAGCCTTAATTTGCTGACACACTAAGCACTTTGCTACAAAGCGGGCAATCTCCCTTTTCATGCATTCCCACTAGAAATGCTGTCGTAGATCACGATACATCTTCGCGCCTCCTGGATGTACAGAATATGCGGAACTGTGCGCCTCCTTCATAATTTCTTCACGAATGTCTCCTTTCGGCACGCACAAACGGCTACCATATCGCAACGAACCATCTTCATGAATCACCAAGTCTGTTTGAAGTCCTGCTTCAACCTGTTCTCGAAACTTCTGCAATCTTGGATCGTGCGACTGCGCTGCATTAATATTATCGATCAATGACGACTGTACCTGCAGCTGCATCAACTGTCCCGAAGAATACGGTAACGTGATCTCCAACTCGAATCTCCGAAAATCTTTGATAAGCTCCCTCTGTGCAGTCAACATCCGAATTGCTGGCAACCGACTAAGCGCATCCGGCACTACATTAACCTTCCTCGGATGGTACTTGAGATCAAGATCATAGTTAGCCATCAGCTCCAACCATTTACGCTGCCTCATGTTGAGCTCTTTCTACGTGAACACATACTTTAGACTTTTGTGATCGGTGAATACTTTGACCCTTTCGCCCAGTAAGTAATGTCTCCAAATTTTCAAAGCGAAAATCACCGCTGCAAGCTCCAAATCATGAGTTGGGTAATTCTTCTCATGGGTCTTCAACTGTATCGATGCGTAGACTATAACCTGTTAGTTATATATATGTCCTAGAGGCCATTACTGTACATTGGATGTATATTGTAGTGGATGCTGGGTCATATATAGGTAGGACTTTCTTGCTCGACATGATAGTACGCTATCTGGTTGCTCTTTATCTTAACATGTATACTTTCTGTCTCTCTGATTACATGTTGATAAAGCCCTTAGGATGTGTACTCGACTTCCAGGACTATGATGCAGATCATACTAGTGGGGCCTGGATAGTCCATGAGTACATCCTTCAATGTTCCTAGTCGAGGGAATATCGAGACGGGGCATCGATATTCCAGAGTAGACTAGCGTATATCTTCTCGACCCATGCGATGGGCGATGGATGATCCCAGATCCATTGGTGTTTGACATCGGAGATGGTATGCGGGTGCTCAGTGGAGACTGGGTACACTGAACGGACTCGCCGAGAACTCCCAGATGGTATTATACCTCACGTCAAATGGCAGTTCTCTGGTGACACTGGTGCAGCTTAGTCTGTTGACCCGAGATCGTCATAGAGTCTTGTGTGTCTCCCACTGTGCTTTGATTTCCACCCTACCACGGCTCTACTGAGTCGTGCAAACAGGTGGTTTTTGGGTACAGTCCCGATTCACATGGAGGCAATGAGCGATAGGAGGGGATTCGTCTCTCCCGGTATTGGGGGTTGATGTTGCGCAATGCACGACTGGCCATAACAGAAAATCCCTGGCCAGGGTTGCTGTGATATACTGGTAAGAGTTATCAGTAGTTTCACGAAAGTTATGGACCCTACGTCGGCATGACTTATCAAGCTATTGGGGTCTGACGTTTACCACCCCTAGGCGAGATATGCGACATATCAGACGAACAGACCGGACTGTACGGTAAGTGTTACTGGTTGGATTCACAGGAGTGTGAGCGGGCTTGCTCGTCGATCTTCTGATCGCTCAATACCCGGGTGGCCGTTACGTTTAGCAGACCGCTTGCGGCTTGTGGGTGTTTGATATGATCATCACCTGCTGCCGGCGTATTGACGAGTCTTTAGAGTCCTACACAGAGGTTTCCTGGCTCAAGCGAAACGAAATAGGAGCGCATATGAGATATGTGCGGGACCGAGAATAATTCGTGTATGTGATACCGTATTCCATTCTCGCGATGAATGTATCGATTGGTTATATGCGATATAACCTAGTTGTCGAATCAAGGATTGATTCGATAAGCCGATACATAGGATACTAGTCGGTTATATGCGATATGACCGGATCGTTAAATCAAGTGTTCATTTAATGATTTAATGTATAATTATATATTTGATATATTACTTTGCATTAACTAGTATTGGTTCACTTTAAATGGATTTTCTCACTTGAATATCACAAGTTGTATATGTGATATACTTTTGTGCACTTGATTGTATCATGTTTGATGATACATGTTTACTTGGTTAAGTGTAAAGAATTAAACCATGGTTAAGTTAATGATTAGGGTTTTCTTTTTCTTACTTATTTATTTATTTATTTATTTTGGAAAAGATAAGAAATGAAATGGTTGCTAGTTTTGTTTTTCTTTGAAGCTTCTTGAAGCTTTGACTAAAGCGACCATTTTGTCTCATACTTAACCCTAACCATTCCACTTAACCTTAGTACACTCTCTACACCTAACCAAGGTTAGAAAATGATAAGTGTTGATTTTATTTTCTATTTTTAATAACACTTATCATATCTTTTCTTCTTCTTCTTCATCTTCAACATGAAGAAAACCTAGCTACCATCAATGGCAACTAGTGAAAATGAGTGAGAAATCCAATTCCAAAGTGAACCCACTTCCTATTTATTCATCCTCTACCTCTTGCCAAGTAGTATAGGGTGTTTTCTTCACAAGTTTCATGACTTGGTGAAGTGCGAGTTTGATCTAGTGATGCCTCGACGTAGATCATCTTCGGCATCGAATCCGACAATCAAGCCCGCCCATTTCTCCGATGAATCCGATGCTAGAGTCCGGGATCCGATATGGACAGCGAGGGGACTTCATCACGGAGCCATGGAGGTGGAGGACCGGATCTACAAAGGTTGTGGCCCCTTTCCTTTAGCGTTAAATTCGTTTACATGCTTGCATCGCTTATATATCTAGTTAACGATCCGTATTAGGGTTTGTAGGCACAAGGAAAAATTTGAATTAGCCATGTTTGATGCCTTGTGAGACTTCATTAGTGTGCCTAGGAACCCTACAGTAGTATCAGAGCCTAGCTAGAGCCTTAGGCGATGCGTAGACGGAATTAGAAGTCCGATCGAACCGAAACCCAAACCCTAAAATGCTCTCTGTACATTTTCTGAAATCGTGGTTTTTTCCAGATTAAAAATATGCAGAAAAATCAGCAGGAATATCTAAGAGTTACTGTGAAATTCGAGCTCCTGAATCCATCAAACCGCCGCGGTTCCGCCGCATAAGCATGGCTTATGCGGCGGTTCCGCGGCCGTAATGTCTCCTTGTTTAATGAATTTTGCACAGTAATTCTTAGTTTCCAGTGGTGGTTTTCCTGGGAATTTTTAATATTTATTCAAGAGTTGAATTTTCTGGGTTGTATTAGGGACTCGGTGTTTCGATCGGATTGTCTAATTTTGTCTGTTTGCTTTTCCGGGTAATTTTAGAATATGTTAAAAAGTTCGATCGGATATAAATACCTAATTTTTTCCCCTGCCGGAAAATTTCCAAGTGTTGGATTTTTCCGTGGTTTAAAGACGTTCTAAGTAGTGCAAGTAACGCGATGGACCCTCTAGAAGACAACAAACCTTAACTCGATTATGTGACCGTCTTGAACTGCCCTTTGAACCTTAAGGTTTGGGGCAGTACGGCGTGCCACATGTGAGGCGTTGGCTTGACCCTTCTACGGCTGGACCGTTGGTACTGAGGCACGAACTGAATGTTTTTAGACTTATTTCATGTGTTGGACTGTATCGGGAAAACTTGGGTGTTCGATTGTTCGATCGGAAAGTTTAACATTTTCTATTTATCCGGAATGTGATACAATAATTGGAATTCACAAAGAGTTATGAGATAAATGAATGAATGTTATAAACATAGCAGTTTAGTCTCACTTGATCGGTTGCCATGGAATTTTGATGTGATCAAAAGTCCGTCTCAATCGCGTAGCGTACGCGGATACTCGCCGGGTAAACTTAATAGACAGCCTCACTCCATAGCCCCGACCAAGTGACTGTAGGAGAACCCCGTCGCCGAAAGCATCCGTTCGGGTGCTCGCGGCAGCGGTGTTCCGCCTTGGTGCACTTCATCGACGGCGTCGGGGGTGCGGCCGCCTACTAAAGTTTGCGACGAGCATTCGATCATGATGTCGGGAATCTTGTTGAATTGCCCGACTTGATGTTGAAAAGAGTTTTCGATAATGAGACTAAAATGCGGGGTTTATAATTGTTAGGCATGCGATGTCTAAGTATTTCATTTGATTAGGCATGCGATGTCTAAAGATGTTGCGGATTCCAACTGTTGTAGTTTTACACTTTCTTTTCTGTGACCGTAAGTGTAATATGTGATATCGCCGGTTTCGTTGCTATATGTCAACGATAATTGGGATGGGCATATTTACTTACGTTGATGACATGTGATATTATGTGTTGCTGGATATGTTATATTGGATTGTCGTGTTTGAATAGCCGGGGTTTTTTTATGTGAGATGAGTGTTTTTCCATTTTCATTCATGTAAAAACTTGTATGTAATATTCTTTTATTGGGGCACTTCCAGGTTGCGGAAGATGTCACCCATTGTATATTATTTTCTTTTCCGCATTAGGATAGACCCAAGGAGGGGAGCACAAGTAACCGGGTTCTGGGGTCCAGAGGGAGACCATCTCGAGGAGTCGAGTCCGGGTCTCCTTGTAGGGTGTTTTTTCGTCACCCCATTGAGATGGGAATACGCGCACGCTTGTCAGGCGTACTACAGATTCCCCCTGCCTAGGGTAGGCGGGGGTTTAATGATTGTGGTGATCCGAATCTCCGGCAGCCGCGGACTAAGCTGCCGTTAATTACCCCTCGCCTTTGGGGCGAGGGAACCTCCGATTAACGGGTTAAACTGGTCATGCGAACTCAATGTGCAGTGTACGCGTGTTCTGTTCTGAAAGGGGGGTTTTGGATATATCGGGAGCCACGCAGAGTTTTTACGGGGGTCCCGCTACCCGGATAGCGGGCTGGGGGTCAAGGGGGCTAGCAGCCCCCTTGCGGGGTTCGGGGCAGCGCCCCGGCCCGAAAATTTTTTGGAGGGGGAGAATGTTGCGGAGTATGTGTATGTGTACATTTGTATACATATGTATATATATACATGTATATATAAATAAAGGGGAAAAGGGCATCCAAAGGATGCGTGGGGCAGCACCTTGGGCGCTGTGCGCTTAGGTGCTGTGCGCTCAGGCGCAAGCGCGCCACGTGTCGGCACGTGGGCGCTTTGCGCATGAGCGCTGCGCACAGGTGCGCAAGCGCGCCACGTGTAGGCACGCGGGCGCTTTGCGCACTTGCGCAAGCGCGCAGGTGCGCAAGCGCGCGCGCCACGTGTCGGCACGCGGGCGCTTTGCGCACTTGCGCAAGCGCGCGCGCGCCACGTGTCGGCACGCGGGCGCTTTGCGCCCTTGCGCAAGCGCGCTGGTGCGCAAGCGCGCGCGCCACGTGTCGGCACGCGGGCGCTTTGCGCACTTGCGCTGCGCGCTGCTAAAACAAATTTCTCAGAAGAGAAATCAGAGAGGAGTTGGACTCCTGAGTGTGTGTGTTTTTTTTTTTTGGGTTTAGTGAACGATGTTCTTCTTCCTCCTGTTGCTTGCTGGATCTTGAAGATCAAGAGATGTGAAATCTCAAAATCTCTTCTTTTTCAGATCTAATGATAGATCCAAGTTCCCCTTTGTGGGTTTTGTGGTGAAAAACTAATTTGTTTTGAAAAAGGAAGAGTAAAACTCTTGATTTAATTCAAGAGAAAGAAGAAGGTTTTGGAATCTTGAAGATGGAAGAAAGAGCTCAGCTCTGAGACTTTTTTTGGAGAGAGAAAAAGTTGTTGGGATATTTCATTATCCTTGCCTTTATAGGCCATACATTTTACACATAGCCCCTTGGGCTTCACAAAATGGCATTTTGCCTATCCCATGGCTCATGTGCCATTTCTTTTTGCACATAAGCCATGGGCTTTACAAAAATTTGGCTTTATGCCTATTTTTCTTACATTTATCCAAAAAAAATAAATAAAAGAAATACAACGAAATTATTTATTACAAAATTTTTATCTTGGCATGGGGGGAGGCCGGCCGCTTCATGTTCGGGCTCGACTCGGGCATGGGCCCACTGGGTCTGGGCTTGGGCCCACTTGGCTTGGGGTTGACTTGGATTTTGACTTGGTCAACCGGGGTGTAAATTTTTACCCCAACACTCCTAACCCTAGAATTGGTAGGGTTGCTTGCCTCTCTCATAGGGGTCTAGGGGTGTGGGATTGGCTATTCATCACTACCGTGGAATCCGTGTTTTATACTGGTTCGTATTAAAAACACGGACGTCCTAGTATATCCAATATTTCATATGATATTTTCTGCTGCGTTATCTGTGATGTGATCATGTGATGTTCTCTGATAGATATTGTATATAGTATATATGATATATTATATAGACGTTGCTTATGTTTTACACCCGCGCTAGCCCTGCCTCGCTCTGCCGTTAGTTACCTAACCTAACGGTGCAGACGGGACATCGAGGCGAATGCGGATGGCATAAGCGTACGTTATATTTATCTGTGATGATTAGGTGGACTTAAATGATGGGATATTCATTAATGAGATTAATGAAAGAAAATAAACCTAAAAGATATTGTGGAATCGAATTTCAAAATAAAACTGGTAGCTACAGTTCTTGCTTTGCATCGCGGTGTTCATTATAGAACATCCTGCACCTTATTCGATGAGGAAAGGACCGAGATCCCTTCATCGGGAGTGACTCCTTTAGCAATAACTGGCAGATGCTACACACTCGGTTTGTCTTTTGATTGCTTCTATAGTTTCTGCTTTGCACAGTGATATATATGATATATCCCGTACCTCATTCGACGAGGAAAGGGCCGACGATCCCTTCACCGGGAGTGACCCCTTTAGCAAAACTAGAAAAGCTTCAAAAACATTCCATTTAAAAACCATTTGATTCCGCAACGAGATCAAGTTCAAAGCGTTAAAGGTTTTCACAAAAATCATTCGCAACCCTCCGTCATTTTAGGAAGTAGAGTACTTAGTATTCGTGCTGTGTTTGTTGACCTTAGTTAAGGCACAGTGTACGGTAGCTAAGTGATGTCTTCCTACACTGCATATGATGCGATTAGTTAGGACAGTCGCGTGACTTTGTTGACCTTAGTTAAGGGTCATGTGGGTGGGTCTAATTAATCACGAAATGACGGGTAGAACTTGACTAGTACTTATGATTTGTTGACCATAGTTAAGGTCATAGGTGCTAGGGGTAAAAACCTTTATCGGGAGTTTCAAGTGTTGAAATTTGCAATGAGATTGCATACCTTCTATATGATAGTTGGATCCCGATACCTACTGCGAGTAATTGTTACTCCTGGGAGAGTTTTGCACTTTGCAATTAGCCGATCAAGTAGGTGTCTAGAAAGGTGTCAATGGGGTTACGCCTCTGGGAAAACGAGGTTTACTGTAATTAGGTCCGTGCGAAAGCACGGGGAACCTCCCTCAAAGTACCGACGCTGGCCTGGCTGAAAGATTGGCGAACTTGTAGAGTGTAATTAATCCCGGCTAGTATTTCCTTTTAAGGTTTGAAGGAAGATTTGATAAAAACAGTGGGAGCCATCCTGATTAGATAAAATAAATAACCAATCTGATCTTGCAAGAGCGCACGCTGAGTGTTTTCTTCTCTCTCTCTCCAGGTAGCGACCATATCACGCCTTAATCAAGATAATAATATGGATGTATTGACCGAACCCGCTTGTTATACTGAGCTGGGGAACGTTGATCCCGCTCCAACTTGTAATCGTTATAAGACAGAGCAGAAAATAGGGGAATACCAGAATTCCTATGCCGCCCAAACGAAGAAAATGCATGAGATGCATCTCCTTCGGGTGTGTTCATTATAAAGAACTGCTTCTCAGTATCCTCTGCATCCTGGGTATATGATACCGGATCAGGATCCCAGATATGTAATCTGTTACATAGGGCTACAAAAAGGTAGAAAAACTGAGAACGGGTGATAAGTTTCATGAGACAGAAAACGAGGCAAGTGTTGTAGCCAAGTCTGTTGGTCACTGTCACCCTGTATTACCAGTACATTGATTCTGAACAAATGCTATTAGACACCGAACCTGATATACAAAATCATATCAGTTTCTTTATTAGTAAAGAAATGATAAAATTTTGTATTGTTGGATAATGTTTTGAACATTTCCTATATCAAAAGTTGATCGGTTCAGGCACGTTATCTAAAATCATTGACGTTCTAAATCAAACTACAATTCTTAGTATACAGAACACACACAAGAGGAAGAGTTCAGAAATGAACGAATCCTTCTTGAGGCATTGTAGACTAGGTCACATCAATGCGACCCGACTGGCTGAAGTTACATTTTAGATGCATATTTAAATTAGTTTGAATTTACATCTTGTGAAACTTGCCAGTCATGTCACAAAGATTAGATGACCATAGCCCTGTTTATTGGAAACAGAGAAAGAGTTAATGAACTCTTGAGACTGATACATGATGATGTATGTAAGGTCTCCTGTCTACACATGCCAGGACCGGTTCTTTATACTTCATTACGTTCTCTGATGATCTCTCAAGATTCAGACATATGTTCCTATTGAAACACAAGTCCGAACCTTTTGAGATATTCACAGAATATAAGTTAGAAGTAAAGAACCAATACGGGTATAAGTATTATGTCCTATGATAAGATCAGGGAGGAGAATACTTGTGCATGGAATCCTTGGACTATTCTAAAGGAAAATGAGATTCTCTCTACGTACTACTCCTCTGAATACACCACAGCACAACGGTGTATCGGGACGGAGCAATCGCACAATATTAGATATCGTGTGCTCTATGATGAGTATTACTGAGTTACCTATTTCCTTTTGGGGTTGTGCACTTGAGAAGCTATATACCTATTGAATTGGGTTCAAATCAAATCAGTTGCCTACCACTTCATATGTGATATGGAAAGGGAAGAGCCCATATCTTAAGTTAGTTAAGACTTGGGGTTGTCCGGCCTATGTCTAAATGCAAAATCCGGACAAGCTCGAGGCAAGGTCAGTTATGTAGAACTGGAAATGTTCCAGCTATACAAACTGCAGCTGATGATTTGACAGAACCAAAGGATTCAATAGTTCCCGACGAATCTCAGCCTCTCCGCCGATCTAGTAGGGTTCCTCACCTGCCTGAGAGATACCTCGGTTTCTCGATGACAGTGGGAACGAGGAATGCATCATGAGATGATGACCCAACTAGTTTCGAGCAGGCCATCGAGAGTAGGGACTCTGTAAGAATGGCTGGATGCTTAGCGATCTGAGATGGAATCCATGTACACCAACAAAGTATGGACTTTGGTTGCGATATCTGAAGGGTTAAATCCCCATCAGGAGCAAGTATATCTTGAGAAGATTACTTGGTGTAGATGGAAAAGTTGAGACTTTCAAAGCTAGACTTGTTAAAGGTTTTAGTCATCAACCAGGTGTGGATAATGATGAAACCTTTCCTAGGGACTATGCTTAAGTCCATCTAGATCCTACTTGCCATTGCTACATACCATGACTACGATATCTGGTAGTTGGGTGCCATGACTACTTTTCTAAATAATAATTTAGAAGAGAACGTCTATAAGAACACAGCCAGAGGGCTTCGTAAACAGTGGGAGTAGCGGAGACGTGTGCAAGTTGCTTTACATAATGAAGCAGGCATCGCGGAGTTGGAACGTCTGTTTTGATGTGATAGTCAAAGTGTTTGACTTCATCAAAATGGTAGACGAACCTTGTATATACAAAAAGGTAGTAGAGAGTAAGATGGTCATCTTCGTATTGTACGTAGACAATATACTCTTGATAGGAAAAGAGTTTCCTATACCACGATCGGTCAATCTCCTCTTATCACAAAGATTTTCCAATAGAATCAAAGTGAAACTTCCTAAATCCTGGGTTTTGGATCTATGAGATAGATCTAAATAGATTTTAGGATTCTCACTAGCTATAGTGAGATAGTATCAGTTGATTCTGGGGAGAATCACTGGAAAGGTTCCAGGGTGATGAGGGCGACTGAATGTCAGTCGCAGGCATTGTCTTTACCCTCGGTAAAGGGACGGTATGTTGAAAAAGTTCCAAGCTAGATACCGTGGCAAACTAGACGATGAAGGCTGGTAACATCGCTATTAAAGATACTACCAAAGAGGCAGTTTGGGTGTATATTGGTTCATAAGATGAACTAGGTTCCTACCATTGTATGACAATGGAACCATGGCTTTGGCCAAGGAACCCTGGTCCCATTAGTGACCCAGACATATTCTGAGGCAGCATCACCTGATCATGGAGATAGTTGATCTCCAGGGTGATCGAGGTTAGGAGAGTAGACTCAGAGGACAACACGGCGGATCCACTCACGAAGGCTTTTTCCCAGAGAGAGACTTATATGGGATGGTTGAGTATGTGATACTGCAACCACTGCTACAGATGGCCCTAGTGCAAGTGGAAGATTGTTAGTTATATGTATGCCCTAGAGGCCATTACTGTACATTGGATGTATATTGTAGTGGATGCTGGGTCATATATAGGTAGGGCTTTCTTGCTCGACATGATAGTACGCTATATGGTTGCTCTTTATCTTAACATGTATAATTTCTGTCTCTCTGATTACATGTTGATAAAGCCCTTAGGATGTGTACTCGACTTCCAGGACTATGATGCAGATCATACTAGTGGGGCCTGGATAGTCCATGAGTACATCCTTCAATGTTCCTAGTCGAGGGAATATCGAGACGGGGCATCGATATTCCAGAGTAGACTAGCGTATATCTTCTCGACCCATGCGATGGGCGATGGATGATCCCAGATCTATTGGTGTTTGACATCGGAGATGGTATGCGGGTGCTCAGTGGAGACTGGGTACACTGAACGGACTCGCCGAGAACTCCCAGATGGTATTATACCTCACGTCAGATGGCAGTTCTCTGGTGACACTGGTGCAGCTTAGTCTGTTAACCCAAGATCGTCATAGAGTCTTGTGTGTCTCCCACTGTGCTTTGATTTCCACCCTACCACGGCTCTACTGAGTCGTGCAAACAGGTGGTTTTTGGGTACAGTCCCGATTCACATGGAGGCAATGAGCGATAGGAGGGGATTCGTCTCTCCCGGTATTGGGGGTTGATGTTGCGCAATGCACGACTGGCCATAACAGGAAATCCCTGGCCAGGGTTGCTGTGATATACTGGTAAGAGTTATCAGTAGTTTCACGAAAGTTATGGACCCTACGTCGGCATGACTTATCAAGCTATTGGGGTCTGACGTTTACCACCCCTAGGCGAGATATGCGACATATCAGACGAACAGACCGGACTGTACGGTAAGTGTTACTGGTTGGATTCACAGGAGTGTGAGCGGGCTTGCTCGTCGATCTTCTGATCGCTCAATACCCGGGTGGCCGTTACGTTTAGCAGACCGCTTGCGGCTTGTGGGTGTTTGATATGATCATCACCTGCTGCCGGCGTATTGACGAGTCTTTAGAGTCCTACACAGAGGTTTCCTGGCTCAAGCGAAACGAAATAGGAGCGCATATGAGATATGTGCGGGACCGAGAATAATTCGTGTATGTGATACCGTATTCCATTCTCGCGATGAATGTATCGATTGGTTATATGCGATATAACCTAGTTGTCGAATCAAGGATTGATTCGATAAGCCGATGCATAGGATACTAGTCGGTTATATGCGATATGACCGGATCGTTAAATCAAGTGTTCATTTAATGATTTAATGTATAATTATATATTTGATATATTACTTTGCATTAACTAGTATTGGTTCACTTTAAATGGATTTTCTCACTTGAATATCACAAGTTGTATATGTAATATACTTTTGTGCACTTGATTGTATCATGTTTGATGATACATGTTTACTTGGTTAAGTGTAAAGAATTAAACCATGGTTAAGTTAATGATTAGGGTTTTCTTTTTCTTACTTATTTATTTATTTATTTATTTTGGAAAAGATAAGAAATGAAATGGTTGCTAGTTTTGTTTTTTTTTGAAGATTCTTGAAGCTTTGACTAAAGTGACCATTTTGTCTCATACTTAACCCTAACCATTCCACTTAACCTTAGTACACTCTCTACACCTAACCAAGGTTAGAAAATGATAAGTGTTGATTTTATTTTCTATTTTTAATAACACTTATCATATCTTTTCTTCTTCTTCTTCATCTTCAACATGAAGAAAACCTAGCTACCATCAATGGCAACTAGTGAAAATGAGTGAGAAATCCAATTCCAAAGTGAACCCACTTCCTATTTCTTCATCCTCTACCTCTTGCCAAGTAGTATAGGGTGTTTTCTTCACAAGTTTCATGACTTGGTGAAGTGGGAGTTTGATCTAGTGATGCCTCGACGTAGATCATCTTCGGCATCGAATCCGACGATCAAGCCCGCCCATTTCTCCGATGAAGCCGATGCTAGAGTCCGGGATCCGATATGGACAGCGAGGGGACTTCATCACTGAGCCATGGAGGTGGAGGACCGGATCTACAAAGGTTGTAGCCCCTTTCCTTTAGCGTTAAATTCATTTACATGCTTGCATCGCTTATATATCTAGTTAACGATCCGTATTAGGGTTTGTAGGCACAAGGAAAAATTTGAATTAGCCATGTTTGATGCCTTGTGAGACTTCATTAGTGTGCCTAAGAACCCTATATAACCTTCCCATGCTGCATCAAAACACATCCCAAACCTTTCCCAGATGCGTCACTGTGAATCACCAATCCTCTGGAACCGTCTGGTACGGTCAAAATAGGAGCGGTTATCAACCTTTGCTTCAACGCCTCAAAAGCTGACGCACAACTATCCGTCCATACGAACGGTACCTCCCTCCGTGTAAGCTTGGTCAAAGGCTCGGCCAATGGAGCATAATTTTCCACGAATCTTCTGTAGTATCCTGCAAGCCTCAGAAAACTTCTGATCTCCGCTATATTCCTCGGAATCGGCCAATCTTGAACTACTGTAATCTTCTCTGGGTCAACGGCGATTCCATCTCCGGATACGACATGCCCCAAAAACTTCACTTATTAAAGCCAAAACTCTCACTTGCTCATCTTTGCATACAATCTTTCATGACTCAATATCTGCAATACGATCTTCAAGTGTTCTGCATTCTCTTCTTGGCTCCTTGAATACACCAGAATATCATCAATAAACACCAAAATAAACTGGTCCAAGAACGGTGAAAAGATTCGGTTCATCAAGTCCATGAATATCGCCGGTGCATTCGTGACTCCGAATGGCATCACTAAATACTCGTAATGTCCATATCGAGTTCGGAACGCAGTCTTGCAAATATCTTCTGATTTAACTCGAACTTGATGATATCCGGATCGTAAATCCAGCTTCGAGAATACTCTCGCGCCACTGAGTTGCTCGAATAATTCGCTAATGCGAGGGATCGGGTACTTATTCTTAATAGTCACCCGGTTCAATTCTCGATAATCGATGCACATTCTCCTTGTGCCATCTTTTTTCTTGACTAGAAGAACTGGAGCTCCCCAAGGTCAATTGCTGCTGCGAATCCAATCCTTCTCTAACAATTCAGTAACCTGCTTCTTTACTTCTTCCAACTCCACTGGTGCCATCGGATAGTACGCCTTTGAGATTGGCGCTGCACCAGGAACAAGATCAATCGCGAACTCCACATCTCGCTTTGGACGTAAACCCAAGATGACCTCGAACACATCCATGAACTCTCGAACTACAGCTGGCGCTTCTTCCTTATCAACTTCGATCGATGAAAGAACGACGCCTGTCGGCCTAGCCCTAAACTCGACTGGCCCGACAGAACTGCTACCTCCAGCAAAAACAAACTCCGGATATCCATGAATCTGGAAAATCACTTTCTTTGTCCTACAATCAATGTGAGCGTGGAAAGTGCCGAGAAAGTCCATTCTCAAGACAACATCATAACTGTCGGTATCGATCACCAAGAAATCTGCAAATAACTCTCGTCCGCAAATAACAACTGAACAATTCTTACACCTACTACTAGATATGATCTTTTCGTTCCCAGTGTGTATGTCCCAACAACAAGACAGGGCCGTGCAAGCAATCAAGTGTGCAGCAATAAACTTGGACGACATAAAACAATGGGATGCGCCAGAATCGAATAATGCTAATGCGAGAAAATCATGAACAAGTAGAATACCTGAAACAACTTCATCTGAAGCCTTGGCCTCTTCGGCCGTCAGAGTAAAGGCTCGAGCTTGATTGGGCCCCTGAGTCATCTGCTTCCGCCCATGAATCAGCTTCTGCGGTGGCTTCTGAGCATCATCCTTCAAACGAAGCTTCGACGGACAAGCATTGATAGTATGATCCGCTGATCCAAAAACCAAACAGAGTCCAAGCCTCCTTCGACAATCCTTCTGCACGTGTCCAGGCAGACGGCAGTAACCACAAAACGTCCTTCTTTTCATCTCGGGCACGACTGGCTTCTTCATGGGGACAATGCCACGCCTGTCCACCGGGATACCTCTGCGTAAACGAGCTCGGTTTGGCGTAAATGCTGGCTTCCGTAACACAACTGCCTGCTGCTGCATACCCCTTGTCTTCATTGATAAGCTCTGCTGCTCTCTGGCTGCTTTAAGAACTTGCAAGAAAGTGGTCAGTCCCAGAAATATAATGTGCCTCTGGATTTCCACGTCCAAACTGCACATGAACCTTCGTACCATGTTCCCTCATAAAATACAAGGAAAACCCCCAATGGGGAATCACGTGCACACACATGATCGGGGTTCACGTGATGGCTTCCTAAGGGCTCTGAAATGATAAGAATTGAATCCTAATCAAATGGGGTCACGTGCCCACACGTGATGGGCCTTTAAACCCACTGAAAAGAATTAAAGGAATAATAAAACAACAAGGGAAACCCCCAATGAGGCATCGCGTGCCCACACGTGATAATTCCTGAGTTCTTTAAAACAACAGAATTAAATTCTGGTTAAATGCTTAATCAGTGAGTCACGTGCCACAACGTGATAGGGTCTTAAAACTCTCTGAGTTAGAGGGAAGAAAACCCTAAATGGGGTATCACGTGTCCACACGTGACAGGGGGTCACGTGCTAACACGTGATGGGTTCCTAAAGATCCATGAACTAATAGAATTAAATTCTAATTAAATGGTCAATCAGTAGGGTCACGTGTCAACACGTGATAGGCTCTTAAATCTTCTAAATTAATAAAATTAAATTCTAATTAAAGGAAATCAAATACCCTAATATTTCCCTAGATCTTTCTAAACAAAAAGATTGCGCTCTGTAAAGTGGAGCATCGTTGGATTAAAAATCCAATGGTGATTAAAAAATCACCAATTTATAGAAATATTCTATACAAAGAGATATTTCCCTGAAATTTGCCAGGAATAACAGACAAAATATCTTTTGAATTAAAAATCCAATGGTGAATAAAATTCACTGAGTGATCTAAAAGATCATGTTGATTACAAAATCAATTAAAATCTTTCAATGAAAGATTGACTAAACAAACTGATTCTTTTCTTTCTCCTATAAATTGGAGCCAAGAAGAAAAAAAAAGAGGATATACAACAAAAACAGAGAGGAAAAAAGAAGAGAATTTTTTTTCTCCAGAGAGAAAAGAAGATTTCCTTAGAAGAGAAAGAAACCCTAGGTGAGAAAGGGAAAGAGATCATAAGCTCCATAAAAAAAAGAGAATTTAATTCTCAAACTAAGAGTTTAACTCTTCTGAATAAGAACTTAGTTCTTCCTCTAGTTGAAGATCTGTAGGAGCAGTTCTCCCCATAAGTTGAGAATTTAATTCTCATCAGGGAGATTCTGTCATGCAGATCTAAAACCTAAGGGAGGACCTAAGTTCAGAGAATTTTATTCTCCCAAAAAACACATAGGAATTTAATTCCTCCAACAAAAATAGGGTTTAACTCTTAATACAAGAACTTAGTTCTTCTTCATGGTTGAAGATCTGCAGAAGCAGATCTCCCCATAAATTGATAATTTAATTCCCATCGGGGAGATTCTGCCATACAGATCCAAAACCTAGAGTGGGAGTTGGGTTTAAAGAATTTAATTCTTCCAAATACATAGGAATTTAATTCCTCTAAATAAAATTAGGGTTTAACCCTACAAAAGAATTTAATTCTTAAATAAGAGACTTAGAATTTTCATCCACGTAAAAGAAGTCAGTACCCAACCTAATCACGTGTCAACAAGTAACCCTCCCCCTCAATGGTCAGAATAGAATGAATGAGATAGGGTCACGTGCTCCCACGTGACCCTTGGATAAATTCCTCAAGATAAAGAGAACAAGGCCAAGTCAAAACATATTTTGGGCGTCTCACGTGTTCCCACGTGACCCCTAACAATTATCGAACAAAAGAAAATTCTACCCAAGGGTAATGCCCACCTGAAGGATGCCTCGCATGCTCCTACATGACCTTTGAACAAACTCTTCAAAATAAGAAGAGCAAAACATGTAAGTCTACGTTACCCGTCCCGGTTCTTTCGGGGATGCGGAAATGGTGAAAAACGATTTTTTCGGTGGAGGTAACATGGACTCTAAAAACGGATCTTTGCTAAACAAACTATCTAACAACCTAACTAAGAGTTTAACTACTATGTTAGGGGTTATACCTTAACTTGAACTCCTTCTCTTCGACTCCTTATGGTGGTCGGATCGGCCTCACCTCGTCGTCTCCTTGTGCCGAAGATGGATCCACCCGAAAGCTTCTACCTTTGGCTCCAACCTCAATCTAGAGGAAACTAGAATACTTGGCTTGCTAGACCTTGTACACTAGGATGAGTAGAGAAGTGTTTTGGGTTTTATCTCTATGATTCTTGTTTCTCAACTCATGAGACAATAGAACCATGAGCAAGAGAGAGAGCAAGAGGAAGAGGGAGAGCCTTTGAGAGAGCTTGGATGAGAGAGAGTGAGAATGATAGAATGAGTGAAGACTTTTGCAAGTATGCTCTCAAAAACCAAAAATAATCATAATAATAATTGTAATCAAGTATTATGTGATGGTTCATTTCATTGGCAATATCATTTCATGTATTTGATGCATTTTGTGAACAAACAAGCAAGCAAAAGTCATAGTCATGAAATGATAGCCATTATCATGATGATGGTCAACAAGTCCAAACTAGTCAACCGGTCAACAAAGTCAACAAGTCAACAAAGTCAACCTTTCAATCCAACTATGGCACAATAATACTTAATTAATATTATTATTAATCATATTTGTTATTCTCATTAGGGTTTGGCAAAAGTCAACAGTCAACAACCCTAATGAGAATTCTCTGCCTCTGTCTCTGTCAACCATGCATACACACCCGCATCCGCATTCCGAGGAACACGAATACAAACGAGATAAAACCAATCCCAAAACGTATACTAGGTTCTGGCTTAAACCAAAGCCCGCTAGTAATAACTGCCCGGACACCAAACATGCACAAGTGCGCGGATGTGACCGAACCCTGTCGCAAAACCATGCGAGCTCTACTCTTTTGCCTAAAGGCGGATAGCTCTCTGTGTGGGACTCTAAACACTCTACACTATGCTGGCAGTGGGTTTAACCACAGACTGCAAGCGGCACTAGCTATGCGTAACGGCCCCAGGTAGATGCCGATAAGAAGACTGACGAGGTGAAACCCATCTGAACTCTTACTGAGCCTGAATGTGACAGTCTCCGTACAGTTCGGTCTGTTCGTCTGAGAATATCGCATGGCGAGCCTAGGGGGCGGTAAACGTCAGTCCCCTAATAGCGGTACAAGTCGTGTCAGAGTGTAGCCCAGAACACCCTGAGATAACACTGGAAACCTACCAGTATACCTCGCTTGCCCTGGCCAGGGACGACTATATGTAATGGCTCTCCATGACACAGCGCGATATCAACTCCCAATACCGGGAGAGACGGATCCTATCTAACCGTCACTGCCTCCAAGTGCTTCGGGACTGCACCCAACTACTACCTATTTGCACGACTCCTTTGAGCCGTGGTAGGGTAGTAATCAAAGTACAGTGGGAACACACTCGAGGCGAAGTGACAGTGTCAAGTCAGCGGACTAAGCTGTACTCATGTCACCTGGGAACTGATAACTGACGATAGGTATAGTACCAACCAACAGTTCCCGACGAGTCCTGTCCAGTATACTCGTAACCTAACGAGCACCCGCATACTATCTCAAGTACGACGTACTGACGGCTGTGGGACAGACCGTCTCCCCTGCTGGGATGAGAAGCGCATACGCTAGTCTACTCCGGAGTATCGATACCCTGTCTCGATAGTCCTACGACTAGGGACCTGTATAAGGATGTGCTTGTGGATTACCCAGCCCCCACGAGTGTGACTGCCATCACAACGCTGGTAATTAAGCAAAGATCCTAAGGGCTTCCACTAATGTGTATAGGTGATATACTAAAAAAAAACACATGTACACATTAAAGTAGAAACAAACCAAGTAGCATACTACTATTTTGAGCAAGATTGTCTATACAGCTGTGAATATCCCAAGCTTCCATTAAGTAATATACAAACTAGTATGATACAGTAATGGCCTTTAGGGCATATACACTAACAATCTCCCACTTGCACTAAGGCCATGTACTGGCGTATCGAAGACCTATCATCTCGATCAGCCGCTCGAACTGAGTCTGGGGTAAGGCCTTCGTGAGTGGATCAGCAGTGTTATCTTCCGTAGCAACCCTCCGAACCTCGATCTCCTGGCGACCCACGATCTCCCTGATCAGGTGATACCGCCTCAAGATGTGTCTGGACTTCTGATGGGACCTGGGTTCCTTCGCTAAAACTATAGCCCCGTTGTTGTCGCAATACAGAGGTATTAGATTAACAATGGACGGAACCACCTGAAGCTCCGTGAGGAACTTCTTTATCCAGACAGCTTCCTTTGCGGCATCGCAAGCAGCGATATATTCCGCTTCCATTGTCGAGTCAGCAACGATTTCCTGTTTGGAACTTTTCCAACACACCGCCCCTCCATTGAGGGTAAAGACATAACCCGACATGGACTTGGAATCATCCTTGTCACTCTGGAAGCTGGAGTCAGCAAAGGCCTCGATCTGGAGGTCTTTTCCGCCATACACCAAGAACATCTCCTTAGTCCTTCTCAGGTACTTAAGAATGTTCTTTACCGCTATGCAGTTCTTCTCCCCAGGGTTTGACTGATACCGGCTTACCACACTCAGTGCATAAGCTACATCTGGTCTGGTACACAACATCGCATACATTATAGAGCCTACCGCAGAAGCGTAGGGTATAATAGACATGCGATCCTTTTCCAAATCAGTCTTGGGAGACATCTCTTTGGAGAGGGTGATCCCGTGACAAGCCGGTAGATTACCGCGCTTGGAATCTTCCATACTGAATCTTTTTAGTATGGTGTCAATGTACCTGGACTGTGAAAGTCCTAATATCCTCTTGGATCTATCACGATGGATCCGAATCCCCAGAATATAAGAGGCATCACCCGGGTCTTTCATTGAGAACCTGTGTGACAAGAACCCTTTGACAGATTGTAGCATAGGGATGTCATTTCCTATCAAGAGAATATCATCCACGTATAAAACGAGGAATACGACAGTCTTTTCTACAAATCTACTATAGATGCATGGTTCATCTGGATTTTTGATAAAGCCAAATTCTTTGACCGTTTCATCAAAACAGATATTCCAACTCCGCGATGCCTGCTTTAGTGCATAGATGGAATTAAGCAACTTGCACACCTTTCCGCTACTCCCACTCTGAATGAAATCCTCTGGCTGGTCCATATAGACACACTCCTCTAAATTTCCATTTAGAAAAGCGGTCTTTACGTCCATCTGCCAAATCTCATAATCGTGGAAGGCAGTAATGGCAAGAAGGATCCGAATGGATTTCAGTATAGCCACTGGAGAAAAGGTTTCGTCATAGTCCAAACCAGGTCTTTGACGAAAACCCTTTGCAACAAGTCTAGCCTTATAGGTCTCAACCTGTCCATCTACACCAATCTTCCTCTTGAAGATCCACTTGTATCTTACGGGTTTTACCCCATCTGGAACAACGTCCAAAGTCCAGACTTTGTTGGTGTACATGGACTCCATTTCGGTCCGCATTGCATCCAGACATTTTACTGAGTCAACGCTCTGAATGGCCTGCTGGAAGCTAGTCGGCTCATCATTATCTGTGATGCAATCCTCTCTATCCCCGTCTATGAGAAAACCGTAGTATCTCTCGGGCGGATGAGACTGCCTACTACTCCTGCGGAGCGGCGTAGGAATGTCCTGTTCTTTCGAACTCTCTGGCTCTTCTAAGATTTCAGTAATAGCTCGTGGTTCTGGAATTTCTTCCAGTTCTATTGTGTTTCCACTTATCTGATTTTCTAAAAACTCAGTTTCCAAGAAGCAGGCATGACGAGAAACAAAAACCTTTTGTTCCTCTTCGCAATAGAAGAAATATCCCTTGGAGTTCTTTGGATATCCCACAAACTTGCACTGTACTGAGCGTGCCTCGAGTTTGTCCGCATGCTGCTTTTTGACAAAAGATGGACATCCCCATGTCTTAATGTGCTTAAGATAGGGTTTCTTCCCACACCACATCTGATATGGTGTGGTAGGCACAGTCTTAGTTGGAACTCAGTTCAATAGGTATGCAGCTGATTCTAGTGCATATCCCCAGAATGATCGCGGCAACTCAGCGTTACTCATTATGGAACGTACCATATCCAATAGGGTTCGGTTCCGTCTCTCCGATACACCGTTATGTTGCGGAGTGTATGAAGGAGTAAGCTGAGAGAGAATTCCATTCTCTTTTAGGTAATCCAGGAACTCGGCACTCAAGTATTCACCACCTCGATCAGATCTCAGTGTCTTTATACTTTTTCCGGTTTGTTTTTGTACTTCATTCTTATATTCCTGGAATTTTCCAAAGGTTTCAGATTTATGTTTCATTAAGAAGACATATCCGTACCTTGAGAAGTCATCCGTAAAAGTAATGAAGTAAGAATAACCGCTTCGCGCATGTGTAGACATTCGACCGCATACATCGCTGTGTACGAGCCCCAAGAGCTCGCTCGCTCTTACTCCGTGTCCAGTAAACGGAGTCTTTGTCATCTTTCCTTTGAGACGGGATTGACAAGTTGCATATGATTGATATTCGAACGGATCCAAATATCCTTCTGTATGCAACTTCGTCAACCTTCTCTCATTGATGTGACCCAGTCTACAATGCCATAAGAAAGCATGATTGATTTCTGGAGACTTTCTTTTGTGTGTATTCTGGACATTGAAAATCTTTGGTTGGTTTAATACGTATATTCCATTGCTTAATGTACCTGACCCAATCAAAACTTGATTAAGATGAATGTTCACAACATTGCTTACAAATGCAAATTCATAACCTTCTTTAGATAATAAAGATACAGATATGATATTACAAGTTACATTGGGTACAAAATAACAATCATGCAAAACCAAAACATGTCCATCTGACATTCCCAAGTGATAGTCCCCCACGGACTCAGCATCTATGCCAGCTCCGTTTGTAACTTTGAGGGTCATATCACCTGCCTTCAAAACCTTACGCTTTCTCAGTGCCTGCAAAGAATTACAGATATGAGATCCTGATCCGGTATCCAATACCCAGGAAGTAGAGTTTATTGATAGACAGTTTTCAATAACATACACACCTGAAGCCGAAGCCGCAACTTGCTTCGGGTCCTGGTTCTTGGCCTTCCAAGCCCTGCAATCCTTTTTCCAGTGTCCACTCTTGTGACAATAAAAGCACTCTTCTTTCCCCACAAGCTTTCCCGCTACCTTTGTTGCTTTTGCTTTTCCCTTCGTTTCCACTTTACTAACACCGCCCCTTAGTTTGGTGGGGGGTTTTCTTCTTCTTTCCCTTGGCTTTCGTCCTGGACCTAGAAGAGGAAGGTCCTCCAACAAACAAAGTGGATGTTTCCCTACCTTTCTGTAGGGTGCCCTCTGCACTCCTCAGCAGGTTGAGGAGTTCTAAAAGTTCAACTTCTTTTTCTTGCAAGTTGAAGTTCAGGATAAACTGGGCGTAAGTGGAAGGAAGGGACTGGAGAATCAAGTCAGTATAGAGCTCGTTCTCTAACGTGGTCCCAAGGTCTGCGAGCTCTTCAATATAGCCAATCATCTTAAGCATGTGTTCCGCTACCGATGATCCGATGGCCAATCTCGCCGAAAACAGCTTTTTCGAGACTTCGTATCTGGCGATACGGGATTGCTCTCCATACAGTTCTTTTGTATGGAGAAATATGGATTCAAGGTCCATATTCTCGTGCCTCCTCTGATGTTCATTGTCTATAGAGGTAAGCACGAGGCACTTGGCCTTCGCGCAGTCGATCTCCCAGATCTTACGGATTTCCTTATCCGCGACGCTGGAGGTGGGACCTGGGACAGGGGGAGCTTTGGTGGTAAGAAGATACCCCAGCTTGTCATAAGTGATTGCCATTTTGACATTCCTGAGCCAATCTTTATAGTTTGGCCCTGTCAGTATGTTTTTATCTAGTAATAACTTAAGTCCGGTCATGACGATTGGTCGCTGCAATTAGGAGAGAGAGAAGAAACACTTTAGCATGATGCTCTTGCAAGTTTAGAGTGGTTTTTAATTTGTCTAAACAGGAAGGCTCCCACTGTTTCTCGAATCCCTCCTCAAACCATAAAAGAAGAATTAGTCGGGATCAATCTCACCGTACAATACTTGCTTAACCGTTCAGCTAGGCCAGTGTTGGTACTTCGAGAGAGGTTTTCCAACGCTTTCACGAAGTTCCTTAATTAAATAACCTCTTTTTCCTGGGGGCGTAGCCCTGCTAACACCTTTCTAGACACCTACTTGGTTTATAGCATTGATCGTTAAGTGAGAAATTTCCCGAGGAGTAGCATATACTCACAGTAGGATCGGGATCCAAATATCATTGTGTGATAAAACTGAAGGAATCCTACCAGAATCATCACACTCCAAATGGTATGCAGCACTAGCAAGTTTCAGTTTCTTTAGAAACTCCCGATGTGGATTTTCGCCCCATGCTCTTATGACCTTGACTTTGGCCAACAAATCATAAGTCACATGTCAAGTTCTACCCGTCATTCTCCAGGTTAATTTGAACACACCCGTACCTACCCTTGACTTTGGCCAACAAGGCAGTACGACTGTCCCAAACCAACGCATCTATCTATGCTGCATATGAATACCCAATAGCTACCAAACACTGTGCCTTGACTTTGGCCAACAGACACAGCTTGAATACTATTGACTACCCATATGAAATGACGGAGGGCTACGAATGGTTTTGGCGAAACCGTGAACGTAGTGAACTTGATATAATCGATGGAACGAGATAGCTTTTAAAGGGAGTGGTTCAAGCTCCGCGTTTAAAAGTTGGTTTTTGAAAAGAACCGAGTGGTTTTGAAAGTGTTCCAACGACTTTACTTTGGTTTATTTTCTTGCATTAATTTTAATGCGTCCCATCATTTAATCCTACCGTTGCAGAAAACAACGAAAATATGACGTACGCTTATGCCATCGGCATTCGCCATGGGGCCCCGTCATTACCCGTTAGGTTACTTAACTAACGACAGAGCGGGGACTGGACTAGCGCGGATGCAAAACATAAGCAACGCCTAAATAGATATCATATATAGATATATACATTCGTCAGATGCAATGATAGCCATTCCAGATCACAGATGAACACATTGGATATACTAGGAATCCGCGATTCGTTCGAGCCTGCAATGAAAAGCGGATTACACGGTCGCGATGAATAGCCAATACCTCACCCTAGACCCCTACGGGTGCGGCAAACTACCCGCCAAATACACGAAGTGAAGCAACCTCTCTCAACAACGTGAGTAGGCCACTCGGCATTTCGAGGTACCCGGTAGTTTGTGCACCCCCTCCTTGGGTCTATCCTAGGAGCAAAAACAGTAAAAGAAATTATACAATGGCGGCTACAACCTCATCCCGAATGTGCGGCCATATAAATAATATTACATCAATTACAAATTACATGAATTGAAAGATAAATAAAAATCTCATCTCACAACCCCCCGGCTATTCATCCGCGACAATCCAATGAATTCATATATACAAACCATCAACATTACAGATCATAGATATGTATAACCCCCACTAATCGACGTATAGCGATTAACAAACATTCAATACATATATCATATCACAGATATAACCCGTTAGCCAAAATCTTGAGAAGTTCGATCAAAATACGGATTTGTAACCACCCCAAAAACAAATTTGTTCTCTGGAAATTCTGGGAAGAAACAAACCATCCTAAAAATCACAAAACACCATTATAAGAACACTGCAGGAAAAACAACCCACGACCGAGTCAACTCAGCATGCTCTTGCCGCGTTTCCGCGGCGCTTTGACCGAGTCACTGGATCATTTTTCTTGGGTGTTCTTTAAAAACCCTGAGCCGATTTTTAGTACATGATTTATTATTTTTTGAACAGAAATAAAAATCGGCAGAAAGTTCACTTTTTCGGGGTGTTTTGCGGTTTTTTTCCGATCGAAATTCTAGATACTTTACTAACATGTTAGATAGTGTTTAGCCTGGCTCTGATACCACTGTAAGTCCACGTTACCCGTCCCGGTTCTTTCGGGGATGCGGAAATGGTGAAAAACGATTTTTTCGGTGGAGGTAACATGGACTCTAAAAACGGATCTTTGCTAAACAAACTATCTAACAACCTAACTAAGAGTTTAACTACTATGTTAGGGGTTATGCCTTAACTTGAACTCCTTCTCTTCGACTCCTTATGGTGGTCGGATCGGCCTCACCTCGTCGTCTCCTTGTGCCGAAGATGGATCCACCCGAAAGCTTCTACCTTTGGCTCCAATCTCAATCTAGAGAAAACTAGAATACTTGGCTTGCTAGACCTTGTACACTAGGATGAGTAGAGAAGTGTTTTGGGTTTTATCTCTATGGTTCTTGTTTCTCAACTCATGAGACAATAGAACCATGAGCAAGAGAGAGAGCAAGAGGAAGAGGGAGAGCTTTTGAGAGAGCTTGGATGAGAGAGAGTGAGAATGATAGAATGAGTGAAGACTTTTGCAAGCATGCTCTCAAAAACCAAAAATAATCATAATAATAATTGTAATCAAGTATTATGTGATGGCTCATTTCAATGGCAATATCATTTCATGTATTTGATGCATTTTGTGAACAAACAAGCAAGCAAAAGTCATAGCCATGAAATGATAGCCATTGTCATGATGATGGTCAACAAGTCCAAACTAGTCAACCGGTCAATAAAGTCAACAAGTCAACAAAGTCAACCTTTCAACCCAACCATGGCACAATAATACTTAATTAATATTATTATTAATCATATTTGTTATTCTCATTAGGGTTTGGCAAAAGTCAACAGTCAACAACCCTAATGAGAATCCTCTGCCTCTGTCTCTGTCAACCGTGCATACACACCCGCATCCGCATTCCGAGGAACACGAACACAAACGAGATAAAACCAATCCCAAAACGTATACTAGGTTCTGGCTTAAACCAAAACTCGCTAGTAATAACTGCCCGGACACCAAACGTGCACAAGTGCGCGGATGTGACCGAACCCTGTCGCAAAACCATGCGACCTCTACTCTTTTGCCTAAAGGCGAATAGCTCTCTGTGTGGGACTCTAAACACTCGACGCTACCCTGGCAGTGGGTTTAACCACAGACCGCAAGCGGCACTAGCTGTGCGTAACGGCCCCCAGGTAGATGCCAATAAGAAGACTGACAAGGTAAAACCCATCTGAACTCCTACTGAGCCTGAATGTGACTTTCTCCGTACAGTCCGGTCTGTTCGTCTGAGAATATCGCATGGCGGGCCTAGGGGCGGTAAACATCAGTCCCCTAATAGCGGTACAAGTCGTGTCGGAGTGTAGCCCAGAACACCCTGAGATAACACTGGAAACCTACCAGTATACCTCGCTTGCCCTGGCCAGGGACGACTATGTGTAATGGCTCTCCATGACACAGCGCGATATCAACTCCCAATACCGGGTGAGACGAATCCTATCTAACCGTCACTGCCTCCAAGTGCTTCGGGACTGCACCCAACTACTACCTATTTGCACGACTCCTTTGAGCCGTGGTAGGGTATTAATCAGAGTACAGTGGGAACACACTCGAGGAGAAGTGACAGTGTCAAGTCAGCGGACTAAGCTGTACTCATGTCACCTGGGAACTGATAACTGACGATAGGTATAGTACCAACCAACAGTTCCCGACGAGTCCTATCCAGTGTACTCGTACCCTAACGAGCACCCACATACTATCTCAAGTACGACGTACTGACGGCTGTGGGACAGACCGTCTCCCCTGCTGGGATGAGAAGCGCATACGCTAGTCTACTCCGGAGTATTGATGCCTTGTCTCGATAATCCTACGACTAGAGACCTGTATAAGGATGTGCTTGTAGATTACCCAGCCCCCACGAGTGTGACTGCCATCACAACGCTGGTAATCAAACAAAGATCCTAAGGGCTTCCACTAATGTGTATAGGTGATATACTAAAAAAAAACACATGTACACATTAAAGTAGAAACAAACCAAGTAGCATACTACTATTTTGAGCAAGATTGTCTATACAACTGTGAATATCCCAAGCTTCCATTAAGTAATATACAAACTAGTATGATACAGTAATGGCCTCTAGGGCATATACACTAACAGAACAGATTGTGAGCACCACCACGTGTCCGCACGTGATAGTCATGGAAATTAAGTGTTTAACACTTACCTGCATATTCTGAGAATAAAAGAAAGAAAGTTTATCCCAATTCTCAGGCGCCTCACGTGATCCCACATGAGCGCTCCACTTTTAGTGTTTACCACTATTTTTGAGCGCCTCATTTTTCTAGTGTTTAACACTATTTTAAGCATTTCATCCTTAGTGTTTAACACTGTTTTAAATACATCACGTGGGAACACGTGACCGCCAGATATGTGCTAGTGTTTAACACTATATGCAAAACCAGTCTTAGCCTAAACTGGCTAAATCTTCCAGAGGCAAGACTCCCCTTTTTACTGAGCCTCAAGTACATCCTTGTCTTCCAAGATTGATCATCTCATATGGTATATAAGTGCTCAGCACTCAATAAATGGACTTCCTTGACTTCTTCCTTACCCAGACTATAACAAGTCAGCAAGTTCAAACTACCAGCAAGAAAACAAAAGACAGAATACGGTCAAAACCCAAACTCATATTTAGCATTAATGAGGGGCTGAACCCAGACAAATGTTCAACAGTCTAAACAAAGGTCCAACATTTCAAACCTAATTGGACTTAGCCCAAGTTGGCCATAAGTCTTCAATTCAGATTTAACTGAGCCCATGTGCTCATAATCTAATTATTTGATCTTAATCCCAAATTAGACTACAGATTTCCCAATCAACATTGGTTCAAGGGTACATCTCTTCACTCCTTTGATATTTGTCGTTGTAATCCTTCAACATCTTCAGAGAGGTGACGGGTCCCGATAACCAATCATTCCATGGATTGTGGGATCTTTAAACTCATGGACTATGATGTCCTTAAACTTTATAGACTATGATGTCTTTAAACTACGGACTGTGGGGTCCTTAAACCCATGGACTATGATGTCCCTAACCTCGAACTGTGGGGTCCTTAAACCCATGGACTATGATGTCCTTAATCTCGGACTGTGGGGTCCTTAAACCCATGGTCTATGATTTCCTTAACCTCGGACTGTGGGGTCCTTAAGCCCATAGACTATGATGTCCTTAACCTTAGACCGTAATGTCCTTAAACTAACCTTGGACCGTGATGTCCCTAAACTAAACAATAGAGCCCAAATGCTCTTTTGTTGGATCTAAATGATCCTGTTATGTTGATCTTAGTCTAAAATTAGACTAACGTATCCTTAACAAACGTTTAAGTTGACCGTAGTCTCAAATGAGACTAACGTATCCTTAAACCCAACCCCAAACCCAAATCTAAGAAGATACGGATTTGGACTAATCCACGCCCTACGGGCGACAACATAAATTAGTCTCCGTATACAATCCACGGGCAACCAAAAACAAAACAAAAACACACGACACGAAGCGACCATCTGGAGAAGGAGAAAGTGATTACCGCGATGCGGTAGCGTAATTAACTGCAGGGGCTTGCACCTGCAGGGAATAGCGTCCCCACAATCAAAAACCCCTCAACGAGGGGGAATCTGACGAAATCTGCTACATCGGCCGCGTCCGTTTAAACCTTCGATATATGGTGTCATAAATCAACTTGGCATATTCGGAGAGGTGAATGGATAGCACCAATTAGCAACTGCCCCCAAATTAAGGCAAGACGAACCTACGCGGTTCCGTCTCTTTGTTCGGCGGAGAATAGATTCTGGTACGCCCGGTGGGACCTCTTTCTCTTTCCACTCCACAATTCGTGTGTCGTGTTTCGCGAATGAATCGCGGTTTGATATGGTAGCCCTTGGGTTCGAGGTACTAAGTGTTCCCCGCCGGAAGGCACGACCGGGACGTTGGAACGTCAGGGCCTGAATTCTGGGGGCAGATACTAATTGGTGCTATCCGTCCACCTCTCCGAAGATTCCAAGTTGATTTATGATACAATGTATTGAAGGTTTAAACGGATGTGGCCGATGTAGCAGACTTCGTCAGATTCCCCCTCGTTGAGGGGTTTTTGATTATGGGGACGCTCTTCCCTGCAGGCGCAGGCCCCTGCAGTTAATTACGCTACCGCATCACAGTAACCACTTTCTCCTTCTCCAGATGGTCGGTTCGTGTCGTGTGTGTTTGTTTTGTTTTTGGTTTCCCGTGGATTGTGTACGGAGACTAATTTATGTTGTCGCCCGTAGGGCGTGGATTAGTCCAAATCCGTATCTTCTTAGATTTGGGTTTGGGGTTGGGTTTAAGGATACGTCAGTCTCATTTGAGACTAAGATCAACTTAAACGTTTTTCAAGGATACGTTAGTCTAATTTTTGGACTAAGATCAACTTAACAGGATCATTTAGATCCAACAAAAGAGCATTTGGGCTCTATTGTTTAGTTTAGGGACATTGCGGTCCATAATTAGTTTAAGGACATTACGGCCTAAGCTTAAGGACATAATAGTCCATGGGCATAAGGACCCCACAGTCCGAGGTTAAGGACATCATAGTCCATGGGCTTAAGGACCCCACAGTCCGTAGTTTACAGACATCATAGTCTATAAAGTTTAAGGACATCATAGTCCATGAGTTTAAAGACCCCACAGTCCGTAGTTTAAAGACGTCATATTCTATAAAGTTTAAGGACATCATAGTCCATGAGTTTAAGGACCCCATAGTCTATGTAATGATTGGTTATCGGGACCCATCACCTCTCTGAAGACGTTGAAGATTACAACGACAAATATCAAAGGAGTGAAGAGATGTACACTTGAACCAATGTTGATTGGGAAATCTGTAGTTTAATTTAGGAATAAGATCAATTAATTAGATTATGAGCATATGGGCTCAGTTAAATCTGAATTGAGAACTTATGGCCAACTTGGGCTAAGTCCAATTAGGTTTGAAATGTTGGACCTTTGTTTGGACTGTTGAACATTTGTCTGGGTTCAGCCTCCCATTATTTAGCAATGCTAAACATGAGTCTGGGTTCTGGCCGTATTTTGTCTTTTATTGAGTGCTGAGTGCTTATATACCATATGAGATGATCGATCTTGGAAGATAAGGATGTACTTGAGGCTCAGTCAAAAGGGGAGTCTTGCCTCTGGAAGATTTAGCAAATTTAGGCTAAAACTGGTTTGAAAATAGTGTTAAATACTAGCACATATCTGTCGGTCACGTGTTCTCACGTGATGAATTTAAAAGAGTGTTAAACACTAGGGATGAAATGCTCAAAATAGTGTTAAACACTAGAAAAATGAGGTGCTCACGTGAGGATACGTGAGGTGCCCTAGGATTGGGCCAAGATTCCTTTATTTTATTCTCAGAATGTTCAAATAAGTGTTAAACACTTTATTTCCATGATTATCACGTGCGGACACGTGATGGTGCACACAGTCTGTTCTGCTCTTCTTATTTTGAAGAGTTTGTTCAAGGGTCACGTGGGAGCACTGAGGCATCCTTCAGGTGGGCATTGCCCTTGGGTAGAATCTTCTTTTGTTCGATAATTGCTAGGGGTCACGTGGGAACACGTGAGACGCTCAAAATATGTTCTGACTTGGCCTTGTTCTCTTTATCTTGAGGAATTTATCCAAGGGTCACGTGGGAGCACGTGACCCAATTTCATTCGTTCTCTTTTGATCACTGGGGAGGGGAGTCACGTGGACATACATGGTCAGGTTGGATACTGATGCTTTTACGTGCATGAAAAGTTTATGTCACTTGTTTAAGAATTAAATTCTTTTAGTAGGGTTGAACCCTAATTTATTTAGAGGAATTTAATTCCTATATATTTGGAAGAATTAAATTATTTAAACCCAACTCTCCTTCTAAGTTTTGGATCCGCATGGCAGAATCTCCTCGATGAGAATTAAATTCTCAACTTATGGGGAGATCTTCTTCTGCGGATCTTCAACCATGAAGAAGAACTAAGCTCTTGTATTAAGGGTTAAATCCTATTTTTTTTGGAGCAATTAAATTCCTATGTGCTTTTGGGAGAATAAAATTCTCTAAATTTAGGTCCTCTCTTAGGTTTTAGATCTGCATGACAGAATCTCGCCGATGAGAATTAAATTCTCAACTTATGAGGAGATCTGCTTCTGCAGATTTTCAAACAGAGGAAGAACTAAGTTTTTATTCAGAAGAGTTAAACTCTTAGTTTGAGAATTAAATTCTCTTTTTGTTTTATAGAGCTTATAATCTCTTTCCCTTTCTCATCTAAGGTTTCTTTTTCTTCTGAGGAAATCTTCTTTTCTCTCTGTAGAATTAAATTCTCTTCTTTTTTCTCTCTGTTGTTGTTGTTGTTGTTGTATTTCCTCCTTTTTTCTTAGCTCCTATTTATAGGAGAAAGAAAAGAATCAGTTTGTTTAGTCAATCTTTCATTGAAAAATTTTAATTGATTTTGTAACCAACATGATCTTTTAGATCACTCGGTGAATTTTATTCACCATTGGATTTTTAATCCAAAAAATATTTTGTCTGTTATTCCTGGCAAATTTCAGGGAAATCTTTCTTTGTATAGAATCTTTCTATAAATTGGTGATTTTTTAATCACCATTGGATTTTTAATCCAACGGTGCTCCACTTTACAGAGCGCAATCTTTTTGTTTGGAAAGATCTAGGGAAATATTTCTCCAACTAGGGTTTTTGATTTCCCTCAATTAGAATTTAATTCTATTAGTTCAGAAGGTTTAAGAGCCTATCACGTGTTAGCACGTGACCCCACTGATTGACCATTTAATTAGAATTCAATTCTATTAGTTCAGAGATCTTCAGGAACCTATCACGTGTCAGCACGTGACCCCCTGTCACGTGTGGACACGTAATGCCCCATTAGGGCTTTCTTTCCTTTAACTCAGAGAGGTTTTTAAGACCCCATCACGTGGTGGCACGTGACCCATGGATTAAGCTTTTAAGCAGAATTTAATTCTGTTGTTTTAAAGAACTCAGGAATTATCACGTGTCAGCACGTGACCCTTGGTCACGTGTGGGCACGTGATGCCCCATTGGGGGTTTTCCCTGTTGTTTTATTATACATTTAATTCTTTTCAGTGGGTTTAAAGGCCCATCACGTGTGGGCACATGACCCATTTGATTAAGATTCAATTCTTATCAATTCAGAGCCTTCAGGAAGCCATCACGTGTCGACACGTGACCCCCGATCACGTGTGCGCACGTGATGCCCCATAGGGGTTTTTCCTTGTATTTTATGAGGGAACAAATGCCCCCACAGCGTTGTTCTCACATGTTTGCACGTGAGTGCAACACTGTAACTTTTGTGGCCGTTGGATCTGCCTAGGGAAGGGGGTAGATGAACCGTTTCCCATCACATCCTATAAATGCAGGGGTCTCTTCAGAAGCGCCTCCACTCTTTCATCTTCTTCCTTATTCATTTTCCTTTGAGAATTTAATTCTCTTCCTCAGAGCTCAGTTCTCTATTCCTAAAATTTCAGAGTATAACTCTGTCCAAGAAAGAATCTCTTCTTCAGGTAATGGTTTTGAATGATTTGAAGAACTTTTATAAAAAACAAAACTCTTTGGATTTTAAATCCACCCCAAGGGTTTTTCCCTTTATAGAACTCATCTTTCGGATGTCCCAAGAACGCTCGATTTTTAGGTAGCAAACCCTAAATGTTGGCCATTTTCTGGATCTTAAGGTTTTGATGATGATACTTGTCTGCCTCTGGAATTTAATTCCATTCCAAAGAGCATAGCTCTGAAAATTTTTCTGGGAATTTAATTCCTCTGTTCAAAAGGAATTTAATTCCTCTAAAAAACTTAGTTCTTAAAAGAAGACTTCGTGGGATTTTTTTTATCCTGAGTTGTTCTTGCACAGATCCTTCTCGATTTGCACAGAGTTCCTGTAATGGGTTTTCTCCTTGGGGGAATATGTAGAGTCATTTGAATTTATTGAGAATCTTCCTTTTGTTCTCATGATGATTGTTCAGCCTCATTATTAGTGAGCCGCCATACTGATTTTGTGGGGCCCATGTTTTTTGTAACCAATGGTCCCATAAAATAAATTGTTTGTCATTTTCTTCCACTGTCTTACACACACACACATACACACACACACACACACACACACGTGTGGGCTTCACTAACAGTTTCCCCTTCCTTTATTTCAGGCATAATGGCTTATGTTCCATACTTCCCTTTCACCCGCTCAGAGGCTGCCTTTCCTCAGTCACCGTCTGACGAAGAGGTTATGACGATGATCAGAGCTCATGACCCTGATTGCACCAATTTACTTTTATGGGGGACCTGGTATGGTCATATTATCTGCGGTCGTCGAAACTTTCTTTGCGAGGTAACAGAGCCTATCCGCCCATTCTTGCCGATGGACCGTCCGCAGACTGCTTTTGCTGTAGAGGTGGCAAATTGGACCCCTACCGGCTGGCTCAAACCGTCGACAATTGGGATACCAAATCAGCCTGTGCCGGCTATAGACATCTTGGGGCGTCGTATCTGCCAAGGTGAAGCCCAGCCTTGGGGACAGGTTTACAAGATAGGGCTTACCCCTCGCCATCCCATGGGCTACCTTCTCTGGGCTCGTTATATCTTGTCCGCTCATCGTGCGTGACTACAGAAGGTCGGGCTTTACCAGGCGGTGTACGCGTCTCTCTTCCATTATCAGTCTCCTCGTGTAAGGTGGGTTAAAGCTTTCCTTAATCAATGGAATCTTCCCACCAACACTTTCTTGTTAGTGGACCGCGAAGTTTCGATCTCTTTGGAAGAGTTTCGCGAGATCTCAGGTTTACCGATCAGGGGAGCGCCTTACGAAGAATTGTTGCCCTCTGACGAGTATGCCTTCGAGACGGTGCCCGCTACGCTTGACGGCTTGTCAACTGAAAATGTCGTCCGCCATAAGTACCCGGGTCTAATCAAGACTCTGGGGATTTTTGAGAGGCTGTTCACGGAGTCAGAAGAGCAGGGCATCACTTTTAAAAGCTTTATCGCCTGCTTCCTTCGTGGAGACGTTCTATCAAAGGCGGCTCCGAAGTTCGCGAATATCAACGACCCCTTCGGGTTTGGTTTAAATAAGCTACCGGCCAGAGAAGAAGATATGTTGCAGTTTTATATTCCAATCTTGTCTCATGTACCCTTTGAGTCGATTGCAGCTCCGGGTGTGGATGAAGAAACTTTCTTCATCGGCTTTATCAGCGTTTGGCTCAGCTGGTTTGTCGTTCCAACGCACCATCGATTCATGAGAGCCTCGGTCATTTACCCTGCTCATCGCATCGCCGAAGGGACACGACTAGCCGTGGGCATTGCAGGGCTATCGCATCTGTACCATGGGCTAAGCACTGCAGCTAATACCTCAACCCCAGGCGTGAACGTGGTGAGTTTCTCTCTTCATTACTTTACGTCATCGATTGAGATGCACGTGCTAGGGGCATTTGCCGTGCATTAGAGACCCAGCTTTTATGATGCCTATATTTTTCCGCGGCTCATGAGGTTGGTGAACTCTTCTACTCCTGACCCGACTCAGTTAGGGGCTCTTCGAGTGCTGCTCAATCCGTATGCTAACGAAGGTGGAATGGTATTTAATGATCGAATTCTCTCCGCTCCCTCGGGACCTATCCAACAACTGTTTGACTTAACGAAAGAGGGAGCACCGTCTTTGAAACCCAGGGAAGCCATGCACTTGTACTCGATCAGACTCGGCTATCTGGTGTTCCGTCGAAATGATGCGGCTCTTTTCATGCGGTACAATCTACACCACTTTGCCCGGCAATTGGGATATGACCAGGGTGTCCCCTTCGAGGCGTTCACAGTGGAGCCCAGCCCTTCTTTGGAAGCTGTTCGTGACGCCACCCACCATTTCATGAGGCTGAACATCGGTTCTCATTTCATGATCCCCGAAACCGACTATATTCCGAGGTGCGTGGGGGCTTTCATGGGTTGGTATCGCCACCGGGTTAGTCCAATCATTGCTGAGGAGAGAAGGATATTTTTTGGGCTTAGAGCTCCCACCCCGCTCCAGGCTACGGGAGTCCTGCCGCAACCGCGGACAATGGTTCGCCCTCCCTTGAGGTATGCTGGTACCATACTTATTCCTGAGGCGGCGAATGCGGACTTGACCCTGACAGTTAGGATGCCGATGTGCACTAGAGCTCAGGGAAGGGCTTCTGATAAGGCGCCGGTAGCAGTTTCATCGACTGCGGCGGCAGCGATGGCAGTATCCTCATCAGTAGCACCGCCGAGAGAGGATACTGAAGGCGAAGTGGGTCAACGCCACAGCAAAGCACCGAGGGGAAAGAAGCGATCGTCTTCTGGTGTTAGTTCTGGGTTAAAGAGGCGAAAAAAGACCGCCACCAATCTGCTCGACTTTTTAGTAGAATCCGAGCCTATCTTTCAAGATAAACCACTAGCTATGCAAGAGCCAGATGGTGGTCTTCTTTTTCCCGATTCATCTGCCGAGGAAGCCACACAATTGGCTGAGGCTATAAGACGCTCCCAGGATGAGACTGAAAATGTAAGGGTCCCGAAGAGGCCTTATCCTGCCGTCATCTTCTACGAAAATCCTCCATCGATACGGCGGATATTTATAGGTCCTTTGGAAGAGGGAGGCGAGATAGCCCTTAAGCAGCCTATCTCGGCCGATACCGAAGATGCGCTGTCGTTGTGGACTGGTGGCCACAAGTCTACCCTCGAACCCCGGCGAGCACACCTCCTCAGGAAGGAACGTCGGCTTGAAAAAGCCATACTAAAAGCTCCACCGCGCATTGGTATACTTATATATCTTTTTGTAGTATTTTGCACTGCTTTATATGTATATATCCTTATTTTCGTGAAAACTTTGAAGGGACTTCAGCAATGGCAGAGGATCTGAGTTCGAGTCGCGTCTTGACTATGGACTCTGTAAATATCCCCGATGAGACACTAGTAAGTGTGGAGGGGGTCGATACAACTGTTCTTCCTACCACAGAGCTCCCATTAGTGATTTCTGTTCACCCAGTGCTTGCTCTCCCGGAGGAGGTATCTTCATTGGCTGTGGATTCAATGGATCTTTCTGGGGACGGCCCAGAGACTATGGGACAGGTAGTCGAGGCTACCATCCTTTCATTGGAGCCTGCAACGGTGGCCACTGCTCCTCAATTGGAAGTTTTTATACCGGCTCACGTCCCCGATGATGTGCCTGGGGGCATGGAGGAGGCCGCCGAAGCTGCTATCCCTCCAGTTCAGAGCAGAAGGAGTATCGAAGGTAGCCTTCTATATTTTATTTTAATAATCTCTCCATTATCTGAACCTTTCTGTCTTTTCAGAATTGCATGGGTTGGCGGCGTCTATCATTGATCTGTCTCCCAGAAAATCCTTTCAGCATTTGCTAGAGATGGCCGCTCCGCAGGCAATATCCGCTCGATGCATCGTCCTCTCTTCCGGGCAAGGTTAGTGTTATTTGCTTTCTTCTCACGGCATTATTATTATTTCATATAATGATACTGATGCCTTCTTCAGTTCTGGAAGCTGATGACGAAGTTGAGATTCTTGACGGGCCTGAGGATCCTTCAGACCCTTCTTGCATGACTATGGGTAAGTAAAGTTTCGACGTTGTTTCACCTGCTCTTTGCTTGCAAGTCTCGCTGATTTCTTTTTATGAATCTTAACAGCTTTGCCAGTTCTTACCACGCTGGAATCCCGCATCGTCATGCCGCCCGGCCCCTATGCTCTACGTGCCTCGGAACGGATAGCAAAGCTAAGCCTTCACTCTTTGTCAGCTCTGATCGAAGACCTTCGCGCTGGTAGTTTGATCACGGCTGAAAAATTTGCCGCCGAAGCCAACAGTTCTCTCCCCTTTCTTGCTGCTTACCATAGCGAAACATTGGTGCAAGTCTGGGTTGAGTTTGTCGTCGAGTGGAGGCTTGCTTACATAGCCTTGAGTGCTCGCGTCTTCCTTCAGAGGTTGTGGCTGTAAAGGAGAGCTTGCGGGGGTTAATCGAACGGTCACTAGTAAAATAGGGGGTTGCCCCTACGGATATTGGAATCCGTAGGGGCAGATTTAACTTGGCCCTACGGATTAATCCGTAGGGCTAAAAGGTTGCCCCTACGGGCACAGACGTCCAAGAATAAAAATATTAATTCTTAATTTGGTGTTTGCCCCTACGGAGGCGCAAACAAAAGACCTACGGGTATGTCCGTAGGGGCAAATAAATATCCTTTTAACATAAGCCCAAATCGATCGCCTACGCTCACTTTCTCTCTCTCTCTCAATCGCGCACGAGAAAAAAGCCCAAATCGTCGCCACCGTTGTCGCCGTCGTTGCTACCGTCGCCACCGTCGTCGCCACCGCCGGTTTCGTCGCCACCGTCATCGCCACCGCCGGTTTCGTCGCCAAATCGCCACCGTCGTCGCTCCAGCCCACCAGCAGCCGTTCAGGTATAAATCTCGAGGTAAATTAAATCATGTTTGGATTATTTTGGGCTTAGGGTTCATGGCTAGGTCTGGGTTGCGTGCGCGAGTTGGGGTTGGGCAGGGGTCGCGGTGGCAGTGGCGGTCGGGGTCGGGGTCGGGGTAGGGGTAGGGTTGGGGTTCGGCTGCTGCCGGGGTGGGACTGGGGTTAGGGTCACGGTGGGGCTGGGGTTAGGGTTACGGTGGGGCTGGGGTTCATCCTAGTACCACAATACCATCTGAAATTTCAGGTAATCATAATTTACTCGACACAGATGGTAGAAAATCAGAAAAAGCTCAAGAAAAAAATAATCGATTTTGATTTTAAGATGCGGGGTGTTGATGCAAGATGTAATATCTAGTAGCAGATGCTAGGCATATAGACTAAAGAATAGTTGTAAATGAACCGCTAGCAAGAAAATCCTATAATTATACACATCGCTTGACGCATGAAGCCTGAAGCTCTTTCTTTTGGGGGATAAAACTAGTTATATTCCTGCATTGCCTAGAAATAGCAGTGAGTTGGTTAAAACCTTTCAAACACAACCCTCCCCCCCCCGCCCAAAAAAAAGAAAGAAAGAAAGGGCAAGGAAAAAAAAGAATAGCAACAAGCAATACAAGCTAGCAACCGTAAATAACTGCTGAGATTATGTCTACCTTGGCAATTTGAACAATGATGGTCTTGTCTGGATTGTTAAGATCCACTTTATGGGGCTGAGGAACACATTTTGCAACTGTATTTATGATTTTCATTCTGTCAAGTGTTGAAATAAAAATCAACACTTGACAATCAATCCAAGATTCTCAATAACTTGCTTCAAAACCATAATCTAATCTTGATGATGCTCAATATTAGCGATTTCCATGATCACAACACGTGGCAGATGACGTGTCTCATAACGCTTTATGATATCAGTATCCTATATTTGTAGTTTTAATTGTTGATTGTTATAGATGTATACCATTGCAATAATAGTTTTTGGTTGATGAATGCTATTGCAATGTAGGATGATCAGTTCTATCAATCTTGATCTCAATGGTTTAAAATCATGTTACACATACAACACGAATGCACAACAAACGCATAATTAGAGAGCGACTCGAGATATTCAGGTTAAAACCAATATATGATACTCGATGATAATATGAAACCTTCATATTCCCATCGATACCCATATATGAAACTAAAAGCGCCACTTAGTCCCCGTCTATCGGTTAACATACGTGCGATGCTCGTCGTGACCTAGAACCATACGAAGGTTGTTAAATATCGGACAATATAGCTCGATACTAACAACCGTCGTATAGTCTACGCGACGAGAAAATTCAATCGTATGGTAACCCATAGATTTGTCCCGTGTGGATAAGTTAAGAATGTATAAAGCAAACGCCTTCATTCACTTGTGTTTTCATCCGTTTCGAGATATTTCGTCGGTACCTTTCCGCTGGTTCTCCGTGTACAAAGATAGATTAGATGTTCATTTCAACGTTGTTTCACAGCTTTGAAATGATTATCTATTCTATTACAGTGTACTCGGAGAACAGCGGGGAGGTGCTGCCGAAATTTACTCGAAACGGTTGAAAGCACAAGTGATGGGCGTTCGCTCTATACATTCTTAATGGGATAGAAGCCTACCCCCGACAGCCGGAACACATACATACAAACGCATAATTAGAGAGCGATTCGAGATGTTCGGGTTAAAACCAATATATGATAATATGAAACCTTCATATTCCCATCGATACCCATATATGAAACTAAAAGCGCCACTTAGTCCCCGTCTATCGGTTAACATACGTGCGATGCTCGTCGTGACCTAGAGCCATACGAAGGTTGTTAAATATCGGACAGTATAGCTCGATACTAACAACCGTCGTATAGTCTACGCGACGAGAAAATTCAATCGTATGGTAACCCATAGATTTGTCCCGTGTGGACAAGTTAAGAATGTATAAAGCAAACGCCTTCATTCACTTGTATTTTCATCCGTTTCGAGATATTTCGTCGGTACCTTTCCGCTGGTTCTCCGTGTACAAAGATAGATTAGATGTTCATTTCAACGTTGTTTCACAGCTTTGAAATGATTATCTATTCTATTACAGTGTACTCGGAGAACAGCGGGGAGGTGCTGCCGAAATTTACTCGAAACGGTTGAAAGCACAAGTGATGGGCGTTCGCTCTATACATTCTTAATGGGATAGAAGCCTACCCCCGACAGCCGGAACACATACATACAAACGCATAATTAGAGAGCGATTCAAGATGTTCGGGTTAAAACCAATATATGATAATATGAAACCTTCATATTCCCATCGATACTCATATATGAAACTAAAAGCGCCACTTAGTCCCCGTCATCGGTTAACATAACGTGCGATAATTTATTCTTTTCAATGACAAACGCACACACAAAGCATATACACGGATTTTCTCCTTTGTCAGTAACTATCCCGTTCTTATATTTCTCAATATAGTCAGCATAACCTACAATTTATATGTTATTCAGTCTAACATGGCCCATGAGTACGTCAGAGTTAAGGACTGGATGTATGTGGATTGGAAACAACGTATGCAACCTAAGTTTGTCGCAGGAGTTGCTGCTTTCCTTGAATTTGCACGAGCACATAATAAGATCATAATAGAGAAGATTCTCTGTCCGTGCGATAGATGTGGCAATAAGTACTAGCAGAAGGTAGAATTGGCAGAGCTTCATATTGTAAAACATGGGTTTACTAGACTTTATTCAACTTGGAAATATCACGGGGAAGGAGAAGAATGCAGTACTGAGGTAGAAGAAGAAGGAGAACACGATAATGCGGCAGGAGAAGAAGAAGAATTCAGTAATACGGCAGGAAACGGAAATTTATTTCCATCAGAAGAAATGGAGGATATGGTAGAGGCTGCCCTAGGTGAATCTATTCGTACCGAAGATGACATTCCTTCCGGTTAAGGACCGCGTGCGGATAAATATGAAAATTTCATGAATGATGCTAGGAAACCAATTTATGAGAATGCGAAGTATTCCACCCTCTCATGGTTCGTCCAACTTTTCCAAATTAAGTGCCTAAATGGATGGAGCAACAAGTCATTCACAATGCTTCTTTCGTTCTTGAAAGATTCTATGCCTCCGGAAAATAATGTGCCCGAAAGCTGGTACGAAGCCCAGAAAATGATGTCTGATTTGGGTCTAAAGTGCGAGAAGATTCAAGCATATCCTAAAAATTGCGTGTTGTACCGGAAAGAGAATTCAGATTTGAAAGAGTGTCCAACATGCGGAGAGGCCAGGTATAAACCGAAAGATTCTGATAAGAAGCCTGATATACCTGTGAAGATAGCACGATATTTTCCCATAACACAGAGGCTACAGAGGCTATTCAGGTGCAAGAAAACAGCCGAGGCAATGATTTGGCATCACCGTGCTCCTCCAAGCGAAAATGGAAAAATGAGCCATCCAAGAGATTCACCGGCATGGAAGGATTTCGATAGGAGGCACGCAATATTCAGTAGCGATCCTCGCAATGTCCGGCTCGGACTGGCTACCGATGGCTTTTGCCCATTCAACTATATGGCTGGAAGTCACAGTACATGGCCCGTTGTAATGATAATTTATAATCTGTCGCCTTGGTTGGCTATGGACCAATCATACTTTATGATGCCTCTTCTTATCGACGGACCAAACTCACCGGGGAGCAATATCGACGTCTATCTCCGACCTCTGATCGAGGAGCTGAAAAATTTGTTCATTGATGGTGTAGAGACATATGATTCAAACACAAATACAACCTTCATACTGCGTGCGGCTTTAATGTGGACAATTAATGACTTTCCTGCGTATGGAATGCTATCAGGTTGGTCTGTACATGGTCACAAAGCATGTCCTCATTGCCATGAACACACAACATCAAAATTTTTGAATTTTAGCAGGAAGGTTTGTTATTGCGGCCATCGACGTTTTCTGCCTCCAGACCACCCCTACAGGTTAGACACGGTTCACTTTGATGGTCATCAGGAGCTTCTTGGAGCTCCATCCTCATTATCCGGAGAGGACGTGACTGCTAAATGGGATGGTTACAATAACGTGACCTTCGGGATGGATCCGACGAAACAGGTCAAACCACAATATTGGAACAAGCTAAGCATTTTCTTCGAGCTTCCGTACTGGTCTACAAATTCAGTGCGTCATTGTCTGGACGTCATGCATATAGAGAAGGGAGTATCAGAGCACATACTTAACTTGCTTCTGTGTAAAGACGGGAAATCGAAAGACAACATGAATGCTCGGATGGATCTACAAGAGTGGGGAATAAGAAGTGAATTGCACCCTAGACCGGTAGCGGGTAAACCGGGCAAGTTTGTACTTCCCAATGCCGCTTATCATATGTCACAACCGGAGAAGAAAAGATTCCTGCAGGTGTTGCATGATTTGAAAGTGCCCACAGGTTTCTCAGGATCATTCAGCAAGAAAATAAAAATTGTGAAGGGCAAGATCGATGGGCTGAAAAGTCATGATCACCATGTTATCGTGGAGCACCTTCTTCCATTAGCCCTCAGGACTTCTCTCCCCGACTCGGTTGGTCTAGTAATCAACGACCTATGTTGTTTTTTCAGGGAGTTGTGTGCTAAAACACTGGAGGTTGCGACGCTGGATAAATTAGAAAATTCTATTGCGTTGATACTTTGCAAGTTTGAACGTATTTTCCCACCGTCATTTTTCGATATCATAATACACTTGACGGTTTATCTTGCAACTGAGGCGAAGTTAGCGGACCAATACAATATCGATGGATGTATCCCGTCGAGAGGTACGTGTAATTTTTCGTTTCGCGCAATTTATAAATTTATTGTTGTCATGTATGCCCGTATTTATTTATGCAACATATTCTCATTAGGTACCTCTACACTCTTAAGAAGTATATACGCAATAAAAATCGACCAGAGGGTTCTATCATGCAAGGTTATCTTCTTGATGAAGCAACCATATTTTGTTCCCGCTATCTGGACAAGAACATTGAGACAAGGCTTAACCGACCACGAAGAATTCAAGACGAGCCATATGGTAAAGCCGAGTATAAGAGGGTAGACACTATGTTTATCAACAAGATATACCGGTTTATCTTGCTTAATTGCGCATATCTTGAACAAATTAGAGAGTAAGTTCTTTTGGATTAATTGTTATATCTGTGTTTGTGTTTATATGAAATGACATAATATTAATGTCACAATTACTTGTCGAAAACAGAACTCATTTTAACGAGGTACGTGAGGGGCATCCTGATTGGAACGAAGAACGTTTGGAAAAATACCATCAGGATAATTTTTGTGATTGGGTCACAGCTCATGTAAGTTATTCGAATAACATTTTATTGCTATCAGTTTTAATCTAAACTTGTATCGTTATGTATTTTGTCATAAAATTTGTTTTGTTAGATCCACGATCCGAACTTGTCTGCATCATTTGAGAGTAATTCAAGATGTTTAGCTCAATTTCCTAGTATGGAGGTTGCATATTACAAAGGATTTGGTGTCCTTGGATACAAATTCGAAGTTAAGGACATAGAAACATCTAGAACCACTCAGAATAGTGGGATTGCGACGGTAGGATCGGACGGTGTGATTTACTATGGGTACTTAAATTGTATACTCGGCATCCACTATTCCGGACGATCAGACCCCTTTTATATATTCCAGTGTACTTGGTACGATCCGCGAACCGATACGGACAGGTGGAGAAGCAGTCTTGGGACTTGGAAAGATGAATATGGATTGACCAGTGTGAACACACTTCGATTTTACGGTCAGGACGATCCGTTTATCTTTCCGAACCAAGCGTTCCAAGTATACTACTCACAGTGTTTGAAGCATGCGGGGTGGAGTGTTGTATGCCGATGGAAACCTAGAGATGTCTACGATGTCCCAGAATACGAGGACAGCGATGAGGACGAAGAAGAAAGAAGGCTTAAAGTGCTCCGACCGTCTGTTTCGAAGGACGGGTTGTCTTCGACCGATCATGAAGTTACGTGGGTTAGAAATGACATCGACGATGAAATCCAAGTAGATATGTATGATGCGCCCACGAAACGAAAAAGGTTATCAGTAATGTTATATTAGTACTTCACATTTTACGCTCTAGATCATATATAGTCGATACTTTTAATGATTGTCTAATACGTCCACGAACCGTTTATCTAGATTTGATGACGATGTCGGGAGCAACGAGGGGCGGCAGGAGCTCCAGCCGCGGCAGAGGCAGAGGCAGAGGCAGAGCGGTTCTGCCGCCCGGAGAGCTCCGTAGGGAGCTTCAGAGGGCCGGTCTTGCACCCAGATCGGAGACCCCTTCGGATGCCTCCTTCCGTGTTGATTTGGCCACACCTCCAGGTATACTGCACGTATATCCATTTTGAATGTAATATTACAGATATTCATGCATGTTTATGTCAAAATTACTTATATTGTCAATGTTTGATTGTCTAGTTGTTGGTGATGCGTCCACATCTGGGACAGAGGCCACCCCCGCTCCTCCAGGTATGTTTATGTATCATATAGTGTATGTATATTGATTTAGAATGCTATATTATAAATACACACATTCCTTTTGCTCTTACTTAGCAATTTTTATTATTGTCTAGCTGTAGGTGGTGACACCACCGCACCTGCGGGTATATTTATATATCCTATAGTGCATGCATATTGATTTAGAACGTTATATTATTGATCTACACATTCTTTTTGCAATTACTTATATAATCTATTTTTAATTGTCTAATTATAGGTGGTGCGTCCACACCTTCCACAGGGCCCACTCCTGCCGCTTCCATACCCTCCGCATCGTCTGCAGGTTAGTATGAATAAATTTAAAATATTTATTCATTTTACATATACTATATAGAATAAATATGAACTTCATGGAAATTTAGCGTCGATGTTTATTTTATAGTTGGAGGGGATGCGTCCGGGTCCGGGACCCCGGTTGTTCCTCACCGGAGGAACTATCGTCCCGCTCGTGCTGCTGCTCGGGCCCAGGCTCGTGCGCTAGTCACCGGAGGTATATATCACACTTGAATTTTTGTTTAACCTTGATTTCTTAAAACAACTTTGTCTTATTATTGATTGTCTTGATATTTCGTGCAGACGCAGGGCCTCTCCATCCCCAGAGGGGGACTCGAGGCCCGAATCAGTCCCATAGGCTGAGGCCTGATAGAGCTAGGGGGGAGGCAGCATTCCCCCTATTTTTTACCCTAGACTATCGCTATACCGGTCCTCATGCCGAGAGGTTCGGCCGGTATTTGGGGAACGAGAGCCGGATCGTGAAGAACTATCCACTTCACGTTGAGTGGGGCGAGCAGCACCAGCGCTCATTCGCCCTCTTCTTTGATCAGGCTCGGGTGTGTATTAATATATATTTTCATTTGATCTATCCAATATATTTATTATTAACACTTGCAATCTAATAACAATGTTTTTTTTTTGTATTTTCAATTGGATTACGATTTTCAGCCTGTAGCCGATCCTGATCATCCGGGGAGGGTGCTCGACCTTCATGCTCTGTACAATGGCCTGATGAAGAACATGCAGGCCAAGGTCCGATACAACAGGAATGAGCTGAAGGCCGACTGCTACTCCCTGTGGATGGCGACCCCCGAGGCAGAGAGAGCGGCCCTCCTATCTACTCCGGCGTTTGCGAGAGTCGACGTAGAGACATGGCCTCTATTGTGCGCTTATTTCGACTCCCAACGCAAACAGGTACGTATTTTAAATTTAATTCATTATTTATGATATAATTTATTTCTTTGTGTTTCTTAATTAGAAAACTAAATGTTAATGCGTTGTGCAGAAACAGGCCGCTCAGAATACGGAGAACAGGAAGTCGGCGAAGAGGGGTCGCCCCACTTACACAGGTGGCTCGAAGAACATTACTCGAGTCATGGAGTTATCGGTAAATTAAGAGTTATTCTCTAATATTCTGCAATATTAAGAGTTATTCTCTAATATTTCTAATATTAAGAGTTACTTTCTAATATTGCAGACATCTCGGACCGTGGCGTCAGGTGGTACACCGAGCGTGCTGTCCGCATATCTTGCCATCCACGGCACCTCGACAGATCCCGCCACGGGCGAGCTTCGATATCCCGACGTCGCTACCCAGGAGTACTGCGTAAGTGTTAATATTTTTTCTACCCAAATTTGAAATTTTAGTTTTGGAAGGTTCAAGTTTAAATTTTATACTTATACTTTACTGCTTAATGTGGGTGTAGGAGCGGGTGGTTGAGCAGGCCCAGGCCTCGGAGATCGATTTTACCGGACAGAACGATCCGAGGCTGCTGACCCCAGTTCTAGACGCCGCACACGGAGGGCACCATGGAGGTTGGGAGAGAGGCCGGGGACTGAGCCCTAGCAGGGCCCATATGAGGTTGGACTCCACCCCGGCGGTTACTTCCTCCGTCTCCAGTGACCGGCATGTCCATCAGGAACTGGATAGCTTGAGGGCCAGCGTTCAGGAGTTGAAGGAGATGCTGGTATGTATACTACTTTATAGTAAAATATCATTTCATATTATATACATATCAACATATCCATAATTAGTACGTAGCTTGAGCTTATTTGGTTTTAGACTTAAGTTTGATTAATCATACATACATATGTAATTAAAATAAACAACGCTTTTCCAAACTAGATATCCAAACAGGGTTTCGAAATAACTTAATAATGATACGAATTCGAATAATACACAGTTCTTACACGCTTCTTACACACGTTATGTCCAGACACGACAGGGTAGATCGGCCGAGCCTCCACATGCATCTCCTTCGGCTGCGGCTCCGCAAGCCACTACATCGGCTGCGGTTCCGCAGACAGCTCCTGTAGCTCCACCGCCCACTCAGACTCCCGCAGCCGCGGCTCCGCAAGCGACTACCTCGACGGCGGCTGCGCAGACCACATCGCCGGCTCCACATGCCGCTCAGACTCTCGCTCGCGACGAATTGCAGAGTTTATTGACCGAGGAGCAGGCGCGCGTTATTCTATCGTTATTCAGAGGTGGAGCTGGACCGAGCTAGGGTAGATTTTTGGTTCTTATTTTTTGAAACATGTATTTATTTATATCATACACATTGTACTACATTTTGAAACGATATTGATATTGGTTTGTATTTATATCATATTCAGTTTTTGTGTTTCTTTTGTATATTATATATATGCGTGAGATGTGATTATGAATACTGCAATATATGATTTGATTGATGTATATATTATTGTGCACAGGGCGGGAAAAAATCAAGCAGCCCATTTTTTTAAAAAAAATACAGACAATATGTACCTACGGATTAATCCGTAGGTATATATGTTGCCCCTACGGATATATCCGTAGGGGTAAAATATCAGCAGTAACTGATATTTCCCCCCTGATCTCAGTGCCAGGGGGTTGGGATTGCCCCTACGGACATATCCGTAGGGGCCTATGCCACTCCCCTACGGCGTTATCCGTAGGGGCCAAATATCAGGAATCCTGATATTGTGCCCCTACGGACTCATACCTACGCACATATCCGTAGGGGGTAGGACATGCCCCTACGGACATATCCGTAGGTCCAAGTAATATATTAAAATAAACCGTAAATAATATAAAATCTTAGTCCCTACGGCTTAATCCGTAGGGACAACAGGACCTACACATAAATCCGTAGGGGCAAAAATTTGCCCGTAGGGGCAAGTTCAGGGCCTCAACTTGCACCTGCGGCCTTTGCACCTACGGGGTATTTTTTCGCCCCTACGTATATATCCGTAGGGGCAGTGGTTTGCCCCTACGGATAAATCCGTAGGGGCAACCCTTATTTGTAGTAGTGGGTGCGCCGCAAATATGCTGTCATGCGAGAAGAGGCTCAGCCGAAAATTTTCAGAGAGGAAGCTGGCTTCAACTGTGCTGGGGGAACTTCAAGCTGATCTTACGGCCAAGACCACTCGGGCGTATGAACTTTGGCGGGGGCTTCAAGAAGTTATCAGGGAGGTGGTATCCATTGATAAAGCCGTCATTTTCACTCGCGAAATGGTCGAAGCTCATAAAGTTACCGAAAAGGAGCTTGAAAGTCGGCTTGCCTCGTACCAGGCCCAACAGTCTCAAGCGGAGGCCCGTCTCTTAGCGATAATGAATCATGAAGCCGAGGCCCAGCGGAAAAAAGATGAACTGGCCAACCTATTAAATCGTCCGCCGGCTTGAAGAATTGTATATTTTTTTTATTTTTCTTTTGTACATACTCCTGAATGAGAGTATTTTTTATTCTTTCATAAATTGTACTTTGTATTCATTTTGATTCATGAATAAAAGATATATTTTGCTTCATGGTGGTGTGTCCCTTTTAGTAAATGTATTTTGTGGATAATCTATTTTGATCTCCTTGGAGAACAGCGATGGCTTAGGAGTCAGGTTCAGATCTGCCTCCTAAGGCTTTCCAACTTTATGAGCCATGAGGGTCTCATAAAGGTATTTCTCCTTACGGGTCGTGAGGATCTCGTAAGTGTAATTTCTCCTTAAGAATCGTAAGGATTTCTAAGTGTATTTTCTCTTGAGAGTTGTAAGAATCTCACAAGAGAGTTTTTCTTGCTTACGAGTCGAGAGGACTCGTAAGTGATTGTTTCCTTTCTTGTCGGAGTGGATCTGCGAAACAACAATGGCTTGAGAGACAGGGTTAGGATCTGCCACCTAAGGCTTTTCAACTTTATGAGCCGTGAGGGTCTCATAAAGAATTTTCTCCCTACAGGTCGAGAGGATCCCGTAGGTGTATTTTCTCCTTAGGAATCGTGAGGATTCCTAAGTGTGTTTTCTCCTGAGAGTCGTAAGGATCTCAGAAGAGAATTTTCTTCCTTACAAGTCGAGAGGACCCGTAAGCGATTGATGAGTTGACTTGCTCCCGAATCAAAGAATTTCTTTCATGGGGAAGTCGAGGGTTGACTTTATCCGCATTTCACGGAGTCAGGGGTTGACCTTATCCGCATTTCACGGGGTCAGGGGGTTGACTTTATCCGCATTTCATGGAGTCAGGGGGTTGAATTTATCCGCATTTCATGGAGTCAGGGGTTGCTCTGGATGTTTCCCACGGGGTCAGGATTGACATTAGCCGTGTTCTACGGGACCAGGAGGTGCTCTGGGCGCTTCCCACGGGGTCAGGATTGACATTAGCCCTGTTCCACGGGACCAGGATTTGCTCTGGGCGCTTCCCACGGGGTCAGGATTGACATTAGCCGTGTTCCACGGGACCAGGAGGTGCTCTGGGCTTTTCCCACAGGGTCAGGATTGACATTAGCCGTGTTCCACTGGACCAGGATTTGCTCTGGGCGCTTCCCACGGGGTCAGGATTGACATTAGCCGTGTTCCATGGGACCAGGATTTGCTCTGGGCGCTTCCCACGGGGTCAGGATTGACATTAGCCGTGTTCCACGGGACCGGGATTTACTCTGGGCGCTTCCCACGGGGTCAGGATTGACATTAGCCGTGTTCCACGGGACCAAGTTTTGCTTTAGGCGCTTCCCACGAGGGCAGGATTGGCATTAGCCGTGTTCCACGGGACCGGGATTTGCTTTAGGCGCTTCCCACGGGGGCAGGATTGGCATTAGCCGTGTTCCACGGGACCGGAATTTGCTCTGGGCGCTTCCCACAGGGTCAGGATTGACATTAGCCGTGTTCCACGGGACCAGAATTTGCTCTGGGCGCTTCCCACAGGGTCAGGATTGACATTAGCCGTGTTCCACGGGACCAGGAGGGGTCGACTCTCGGTTTTCTGCGCATCGCTGAGTCATGAAACTGTAAACTTTGTCGCGGCTCCGATTTGCTAATATTGCGTCTGTTGTAATGAGACGAATGTTGAGATGATCTCCAGGCTGTCTGTGAACCGTCGAGATTTGGCTTCTTTTTCTAATGGAGTCTGGTGGGAAGGTATGGTTCTCTCTTTGTTTGTGCCCCTAGATTGTATACAGGGATCAACGTGATCTCATCTGTAGGGCAAAAAGTTTCATTTTATATATTTTTCTTTCCGCGATGCTTTATCATTTCAGCTTTAATATCGCGAAAGTCGCGATTGCCCAATCATTTCGGCTATTTTTCGCGGTGCCCAATCATTTTGGCTATTTGTTTTATTTGCTCGCTGCTTTTTATTGCGAGTTGCCCAACCATTTCGGCTATTTTGTATGCATATATTTTACTTGCTGATTTTGTTGCAAGTTGCCCCATCATTTCGGCTATTTCATATGCATTTGTGGCTTGCTGACTTTTCGCTGCGAGTTTGGGATTTGATACCGATTTAGGCATCAGCATCGCTACAACTGGGATATTTCCAGGAGCGAATCATCATTTGCCTTTGTCGATGTCGAACAAAGGTGGATTAGTAAACAGGGTTAGGATCCTGTCGACTAAGGCTTTTAACTTCATGAGCCGTAAGAGTCTCATAAAAGTATTTCTCCCTACGAGTCGTGAAGATCTCGTAGGTGCGTTTTCTCCTTAAGAATCATGAGGAGTCTTAAGTGTATAGCCTCTTATAGGTCGTAAGGATCTTACAAGAGTGCTTTCTCCTTATAAGTCGAGAGGACTTACAAGTGTCTTTTGCCATATGAGCATATCCCCAGTCTCTGGTGGGACTTTTGTTAGGGAAATGTTTATTCGCACCCGTGGATTGTATACAAGGGTCGATAACGAGACGCTTATAGGGCAACACTGGAGGTTGTGATAGCTTAAGAACATGTTCAGATCCCTATAGCTTAAGGCTTTTGAATCCTACGGCCGTGAGGGTCTCAAAGGGGAATTCTCCTTACGAGTCGTGAGGATCTCGTAAGTGTAACTTCTCCTTAGGAATCGTGGGGATCCCTAAGTGTGTTGCTCCCTTGTGAATCGTAAGGATCTCACGCAGGTATTTTCTCCTCACAAGGTCGAGAGGATCTTGCAAGTGTCTTTTAACGAGATTGCGCTCTTTCGGGTTTTCACAACACTCGCCAGTAGCCCTGTTGTTTTTACTCATGGAGCCCTTTCGGGTTTTCATCCGTGCCTATCTCGCTTTCGGACATACCGTTTTCTTTCTTAGCAGGCAACTCCTTGCCCTCCATGTTGAGGATCGAAGCCCTCATCAAAATGACAACGAGCAGCTTCCCCGCTCGGTTCATCCTTGGCTGGTAATCTCTTACCCAACGACGCCAAGAATCAAAGCCATCATCAAGAGGCCATCGAGCAGCTTCCCTGCTCAACTTCCTGCACGTCTTTACTAAGCGATCCCCACCTCGACTTCGGGGCCATGGAGATACCGACCTTACACCGGTCTTTGCACACTTGGCAAATGATTGAATTCAACTCGACGTGTGATCGCTAAATGAAAAACCGATCTCCGACCTAACGCATTATGAAATCAGTACCGCGCAAATAAATTTTTTTACCACAAACAAAGGGAAAATGTGCACGCAAAGAACACTACAAAAAGATTTTATTCACAAAGCCGGAAGTCTTTATAGAGGTATTATGGGCTCCCCAGCCTTACAAAAACGCCCGTAGGCTTACAAAATTTCAGCGCAAAAGAATATAAGGAGGCGGGGAGATTCAGGCCTCGGGGCCGGGGAGAACCCTGATGAGCTCTGCATCCACCACCACAACCGGGGTGGTGTCTTGAAGGTCGGCGCCCATCGCAGGAGCCTCGGCGCTGGGAGCCGAGGCGACCAACTTCTCCCCAACGCTCCCACCAGGTGCCTTCCCCCTGCAGCGCTTCCGGGGGCATTCCCCTGCGCCTCATCCCCGAGGGGGTACTCACCCCGGAGCTCGCCGTCAGGAAACTCCAGCATCAGGGCCTTAACGGCGTTGAGGACCTCATGCCAAACGAGGGCAGCGGCTTGAGCCAAGTCGGCGTAGAACTGGTCCGGCTTCTTGTAGCTCTCCACCGCCTTCGACGCTCGGAGGTCGGCATGCCTCACTCCTTCTTTCGTCGCCTCGCTCTCCCTCCGGAGGGTGTTCTCCGTCTTCTTCAGGGTGGCGACAAGCACCCTGGAATCTTCCAGCTTAGCCTCGGTGGCTCGGGCGGTCTTTCGGCAGTTGGCGATCTTCCGATCCCCGGCCGCCACCCGGTCTTCGAGGGCGGTGACCCTCTCCATCGCCGCTTGCAGCTCCAGCCTTGATCTCTCCTCCGGCAAGGAGAACTCGCCCGCGACCTGCATCGCCGGGACAATTTCCTCGTCCTCCATGTTGACGACAAAGGTGCAGCACTGGAGGACCTGAAGAAAATAAAGGATGGGTCAAAAAGAGAATGGGGCACCCAATCTTGTGAACAAAAATATTGAATAAAGACCCGAGTGAGGTGCGAACACTGACCTGAACGGCCTCCTAGGCTATGGCCGCCATTTGGGCCCGGAGGGTCCCCTGAGGGATTCTGCCCCCAGCCGACCTCTCCATCTTCGAGAGTAGGCTGTCGGCGACAGAAAGCCCCGAAGGCACCTCAAAGCGAAGCTCCCCTTCATCCACGATGATCGAGGAAGTCGAGGAACAGGGCACCGTCCTATGGTACCTCTTGAGGAGAGACGCGGGAGAACCGGTCTCGCCTCCCACCTCCAAAGCCCGGGGCTCCTGCTCCCGAGCGCGTTTTCGGCCCGGCGCATGGCTGGACTCCAGGGCACGCTTGAGCGCCTGGCTGGAGCGGGCGCCGGTGGAGCTGGAGCCGATGACGGGCGAGAAGGGCCGGCACCTCCGGCCTTCCTCCCCTTCTTCTGTTAGACCAGGGATGCCCGAAATTTACCTAGGTCCATGGGTTCTGCATAAGACGAAAATATAAAGAAGGAGTCAGCAATGCCAGAAAAAGTGGAAGAATACACAAGTCTAAACAGGTCGCCTAAAAACTCCTAACTTACCCGCGAACTGAACGGGGCTGAGCCCAGCCCAACTGAGGCCCTGCTCAGACAGCAACACAACGGCCCGGGGGAGGGGCTCCCACTCCGACACGCCACCGCGTCGGGATCATTCAACCGCTTCACCCACGGGCAGTTGGCCCTGTGCTACTAGATGGTCACAGGCCAATCCTCATCCTTGGGTGGCCCGACAAACAAAAACTTCTTCTTCCATTCGTGGATGGAAGAAGGTACTACGACAACCTCCGACCCGGCAGCACCTTCCCGGTGCTTTCTAAAAGAAATGTATACCCGGCTCGGCTCGTCCTTGCGAGTGTTGGGATGGTTTTTGTAGCAGAGAGAGAAAAAGAGAAGGCTCAGACTGAAAGGGATCGGCCGCAATTTTAACCGGACCAGGAACCCAAGAAGAATCCTCCAAGAGTTCGGCACTAACTGGCCCGGGGCTAACTCAAAACAATTCAATGCCGCACTCACCTCGGGGGAAAAGGGCAGGCGCATCCCGACCCAAAAGGCTTCCAGATACAAGGCAATCTCCTTGCCCCATACCTGGTCTGCCCTCTCCCCCTCCCCGGCCAGACGAAGCGAGTGGCCGGGAGGGATATGGAAGCGAGTCCGGATGGTGGCAAGCTCGTCCGCATGACTCAGAATGGAAGACACGTCACAGACTCCCCTGACCTGCGCTCTGGGGACCGCCCCCGTCGTACGACCCCGGGGAGCATGACTAACCCTAACTTCCCGGGGGGACTCCGACTCAGACGAAGAACAGGAAGAAGTAGAAGAGGAAGCTGCAGAAGACTCCCTAGACTCTATCCGGACTATTTCTACAAACTCCTCGGTAGAAGATATCTAACCTGATCAAAAGGATGAGTACTCGGAAGAGAAAACGCAAGGAATTCGACCTAAGGAGAAGAGTGCCGAGCTAACACGCGAAGGGAAGAGGAAATTATGGTGAGGTATGGACTCTGAAAAGGATCCCACCTCTATTTATAGCAGCCGGCGTACACATCCTACGGCTCCGATCGTCTCCCGCCAAAACAACACTTCGCATTCAACGGCCATCGGCGCTCCACCTGTCGCACGCGCATTTGGCGCATCCCATCGGGCATGAGAATGCCAGCGGCCCGTCGCGTCAGCCAACCAGCACCAGACACGTGGGCTAGCGCTTCGACGAACGTACGCACGAATCGGTGTTTCCTCTTTAATGCGAGATCTCTCCCCTGATCCGCTGACGTCATTAAGAAAATACAACTAACGGCCCGGGAATACGCACTGACGATACCTTCAAATAAGAGCTTACCCCGGGTGATCGGTCAGACCACTCTCGACCCGATCTATGAATGGGTCGAGACGAGAGTGGGGGGCTAATGATGATACTCAATATTGAGGTTCCCCTAGATCATGACACGTGGCAAGTGACGTGTCCCAAAGCTCACGAGAAAGAAGCAAGAAAGGCACAGTGGAAGCATATCTCGGGCCTTCGACCTGAGAATGGTCCCGACCTTCGGTGACCTCCCAGACCACTCTTGTGCCCGTCTTACAAACACCCATTGGCTCACCTCCGAGCCCTCCCGCACGTTGAGTTCCCTCAGCTCTCCTAGCTCGCCTCCGAGCTATTGCTGAAACAAGCTCGCTCGGCCTCCCGCTCGTTCCCGAGCCTCCCGCCGAGCCTAGCTTCCTTGGTCTCATCGACCGACCCACAGCACTGATCACAGGCATCTCCGCCACGGCTTCACGAATCTCGCCAGACACGAGATATCCGCCGCCCATGATCCCGCATTCCACGCCATCACGTTTCCCCATTAACGAGCATATCTCGCCATTAATGGGGTATCCCGCCTTTCACGCGGGCGTAACGGCCGGCATGAATCTCGCGCCCGCCTGCCCATGGCTGCCACTATATAAACCCCTCTCTCATACGACTCAGGTAAGCCAATTTTACCCCAATAAGCCGTTACTCTGCCAAAATATCCCGTCTAACTTGATCGTCGGAGGGTCCTTGGTGGCATAACCACCCCGGGACTTCCTTGCAGGTAGCTCGGCCTCAACCACCTCATGTTAGTTATATGTATGCCCTAGAGACCATTACTGTACATACGATGTATATTGTAGTGGATGCTTGGACATATATAGGAAGGACTTTCTAGTATACTATCTGATTGCTCTTTATCTTAACATGTACACTTATTGTCTCTCTATTACATGTTGATAAAGCCCTTAGGATGAGTACTTGACTGCCAGGATTATGATGCAGATCATACCAGTGGGGAAAAGGTAGTCGGTAAGTACATCTTTCAAATGTTCCTAGTCGTGGGAGTATCGAGACAGGGCATCGATACTCCAGAATAGACTAGCGTATACGTTTCTTGACCCATATGATGGGCGGTGGATGATCCCACATCCATTGGTGTTTAACATCAGAGAAGGTATACGGGTGCTCAGTGGAGACTGGGTACACTGTACGGACTCACCGAGAACTCCTAGATGGTATTATACCTATCGTCAGATAGCAATTCTCTGGTGACACTGGTACAGGTTAGTCTGTCGACCCGAGATCGTCATAGAGTCTTGTGTGATTCCTACTGTGCTTTGATTTCCACCTTACCACGTTTAAGAGATCGTGCAAAACGGTGGTTTTTGGGTACAGTCCCTAGTCACATGGAGGCAATGAGCAATAAGAGGGGATTTCGTCTCTCTCGGTAGTGGAGGTTGATGTTGCGCTATGCTTGATTGGCCATAACAGGAAATCCCTGGCCAGGGTTGCTGAGATCTACTGGTAAGTGTTATCAGTAGTTTCTCGAACCGTTATGGACCTTACATCGGCATGAATTATCAGGCTATTGGGGTCTGACGTTATACCACCCCCAGGCTGTGATATGCGACATATCTGACGAAGAGACCGAACTATACAGAAGTGTTACTGATTGGATTCGCAGGAGTATGAGCAGCCTTGCTTGTTGATCTTCTGATCGTTCAATACCCAGGTGGCCGTTACGTTTAGCAGACCGCTTGCGGCTTGTGGGTGACTAATATGATCACCACCTACTACCGACGTATTGACAAGTGTTTAGAGTCCTACACAGAGGTTTCCTGGTTCATACGAAACGAAGTAGGAACACATATGTGATATGTGCGGGACCGAGATTAATACGTATATGTGATACCGTATTCTATTCTCGCGATATGTGATATTGGACGATTATATATGATATAGCCGGGTTATCGGATCAACTGTTGATAGGTTGTTACATTTGATATTAGCCGGTTGTATATGATATAGCCGGATTATTAAATTAAGTGTTGATTTAATAATTTAATGTATAATTATATATTTGATATATTGAATTACATTAACTAATATGAGCTCACTTAAACATTTCTTTTTCTCACTTGTGTGCATATAGTATATATGTGATATATATTTATGTACATTTTATTTGTGTCATGCTTGATACCACATGCTTCATGGGTGTATGAGACTCACACCGTGCTTGATATAATGAAGGGTTTTATTTATTTAAAATTAATCAAAATTAGATGGAAATTGTCATGGCTAGAACCTTGAAGAAGCTTATGCTAACCATTGACTTAGTCCACTAACTTTTGTTTTATATTAGATATTTATTAACCTAACCATTATTGTTAGCCATGGTTTATTCTCTACATGAGTTAGTGTATGACACTAACTCACTCATGGTTGTTATTCTCACCTCATGAGCTTCATTCTCATCTCCACTTCATTTTCTTCTTCCTCATAAGAAAGCTTGCTAGCTTTTCTCAAAGTGAGAAAATATTATGAGAAAAATAAATCTAAAGTGAGCACAATTCCTACTTCATCATCCTCTACTATATTAGCCATTTAGTTTAGCGTGTTTGCTTCACTAATCTACCATTAGTGAAGAGATAGTATGAGCTTGAGTCTTCTCGACGTAAATCATCTTCGGCCTTGAAGAGTTCGAGCAAGCTTGTTCATTTCTTCATGTGAACCCTTACTAGAGTTCGGGTGTTCACTACTTGGAGCGAAGAGACTACTACAGGGAGCTTTAGAAGTGAAGGACCGATCTACAAAGGTTGTATTCCTCATTCACTTAGATGTGAAGTTATTTGCATTGTTGTTTCGTCTAAATCTCTAGTTAAGATTTTAGGGTTAGGATTGTTTAGCATGGCAAAAATATTAAATTGGTATGGACGATACCTCCCGAAATCTTGCTGCCGCGCTACATAACCCAACAGCTCAAGCCCATTGAGATCCACACGCTTCAGGAGGCAACTCCCAACTCAATCTCAGCCGCTCGTCTCCACTCGCTGCAGATCAACGGAAGGTAACAACTGAAGGAGATCTAAAGATCCATCAATGATGGATAGAGCATCATAAGATGTTTTTTCTTTTCCTTTCCTTTTTTAAAAGGGGAAAAAATCTTTTTTGGGTATAACAATATCTTTTTTCTAAACTAAACTTGAGTTCATTATCAGAAGGTTTATAAACTGATATGAATCCAAGATTACAAAATATTAATAATGATATATATATTGTCTATGTTAAGAACATGCTAGCTTGCTATATATACATTATTATATAAAAATTGCATGAGACGGGTAACTCTTATCTATGTTACGAAATGGTTTTTTTAATAATGTGTAAATAAACCAGAATCCAAAAATGTGGATGTTGAATATCTTTCTTTTTTGTGTTCTCATTTGGAAGTTGAATATCTTTCTGTTTTCTTTTTTAGCTGGTCATGACACAATAGACTACAACATCTTTCTTTCAAATATCACGATCGAATCAATGTAACAAAATTCCAAAAAACTTCAGGAAAAAAATCATCATACAAAAAAAATTTATATATAAAGATTCTTATAGCAGGACCATGATCAAATCTTAATTTTGTGCATATCATTAGACAAATGACAGATCAGATGTTCTTATCTAAATGGCATATCCTAACAATCATCAATGTTATGTATGTGTATCTATTAGATTATTATTAATAATTAGCAACTGATATTAATTTGCTTATGCAAGAAGTTTTAGCATGCAAAAGGGGAGACACCACCTCGCTTTTCTTGTGCAAAATGTTTGTACTTGAAGAGAAGCCAAAGTTTTGGTGCTGGGTCCCAATCTCTCAGTAGTTTTCTTTCTTGCCGTTCCTCTCATGCCAAATGTGTTATCGTTTCAAAATCTTTATTTTTAGCTTCATTATTTTACTCAATTGGTACTAATTAAGTGGGGTTAGTATTGTTTCATTTTGTTATTGGAGTTTAATGGAGTTGATATTTGACATGGTCAGCTTCTTTGATTAATTAATCAATGCCCTACTTTTTATGGCCCTTCCCTTGTATCATTTTTTCAACATTAATATATATGTATGAAAATGACTTTCATTGATCATTGCAAATTTTCCAATAAATTCAAGGCAAGATTGCAAGAACTCCCCTCACTGTAAGTCGATAGCAATAATTAAAGACACCCTGCGGCTTAAAAAACTTCATTTTGTTCTTCCATTATGACTTATGAGAAAACAAGATATCAGCTAAGTTTCAAGCTACCGTCTAAAAAGGTCTAATCTGACCGCAGAATCAATGAAAGATGCATTCCAATTTTCATTCCCAAATACGTGTGACCTTTCATGGATACTGTACTTTTTGGCCAACCTCCACCGCTAACACTTTTATCATAGTTCAGCTAGCTTGTAATTTGAATAATTAAAATCAGTGATGTATATATAGATGGACAATTTAAAATTTTCAAACGTATATTATAATTGTTCATGGGCATATATATAACCCTCAAACCTTACAAAATGGTATACAATAAAAATAGTTATAATGCCATGCATGATTCAGCAAGTATATATATAAAATTAAGTACATCATCTAATTAGGCTATATATTGTCATGCGCATGATCTAATAAATATATATATACTTAATGAATAATGCATGTATCAATAGTATTTTGATATATATATTTTTCTTGAAAATAAGAATAATGGCAGTTTGAAGTTTTCTACGTGGTGCATATATTATTTCTTATGAAATTACTATTTTATTATTGCATGCACATGCATTGAGTGAAATATTGGCAATGGATTAGTGTTGGAGAAGTTTGGCCAAAAACTTGATGACAACAGTGAGCAATTGAGATGGTTGCACTTTTACTTGAATTAATATTCAATTAATCTCACAATCTTATTGCTTACATACATTTGTTCATTTCCTTATTTCCAAATTAAGCAAAATTTCAATTTTGAACGTAAACCTTTTAAAATGTAGAAAGAGTTCCTTTGTTGATTTCATTATGAAAGGGTAAGTATCCTATGTTTGATTATTCAATGAAAATGTAGATAGAAAAGTAATAATTAATGTCGATAAACTAAGCTTAATTTTGGTGTTTAACCTGTTACCATAAAAAATATAACTGAACATGTAAATAAAAGATAAAAGAAATTGGGACGCTTAAGTGTAACAAACGTTATTATTATAAGGCATTTGATTTGGTGTAATAGAAAAATGCAACATTTCACCGTCCAATTGATTGCAAATCTAATGTTTGATTAAAAATTTACTGAAAAGGATATACAAATTTCCCTGCCTGTCAAATCATGCTATTATGATCTATTAACCTAATCGTATGATAATCCAATTAATTTGTAGGTCAATTAACACGGCCATAACCCATATATTTTTATATATGTACACATTTGCGATTCGAAACTACACTAAAACCGAAATATTAGTTGAACTACATGGGCCCCTTCGATATGTAGCATCGGAACATTATTTTACAACCATGATGCCATGTATCCTTTTTCCAAAGCCATCGTCTATTTCAAGTCAATTCTCTCTCCTTTTCTTTTTTAATTTTATTGGGGCCATTTAACAAATATTATTTTTGCATTGCTTACACTTGGAAACTTCCAAAGAGCGACCATTTATAGACCCTGACCTAATCGGAACCTTCTTTGTTTGAGTTATAAACAAGAGCGGGTCAAAGTTAGCAACCACATCAAGACTTTGACATCCATGCATCTAACCCAAGAAACAACATATATAAAAAAGTAAATAAAATCTCATGTTGTAAGTTTTTCTCTCTCTTTTGCCATAGACTAATATTGTTTCTTGGGCTGTTCTTATATATCTTACTACTGACATACACCTGCTAAGCACATGTGTGATGAGCAAAAAATCTATTGATTTTTGTTTGCTTTCTTGATGGTCATTGGTTTAAGGACTTTTTGACTAAGTCTGATCATTTCCCAAAGAGAAAATATTTTGTATTGAGAATTGTTGAAGAGTATAAATATAATTACATGTAAATGACAGAATGACATGGCAGGTTCTTACTCTAGAATACTCACATGGATTTTTCTCCTTTTTTAATGAAAAATGATAAACTTTTTATGTTGCCCCATGAGTTTGAGTTATAATAGTAAAGATGAGGGAAACATATGGGACCAATATATATATATATATATATATATATATATATATAGATAGAGAGAGAGAGAGAGAGAGAGAGAGGGGTGATCTATTACAAATCGGTCCGTATTTTTTAAAAACGAGAATTCTCGGTCTACGATATATTTTAACGATCCGAACCGTCCAAGTTTATCACCCTACCCTCAAATATATGTGTATGAAAATGCAAAGGATTTGAAAGGCTTTAACCTATGCATTGGATGAAGTTTATGTTGCATTATCGAAAGACGTTCATTTTTGCACCCATCGATGCATAAGCTAGAGGTATTCAAATCTTTTGATTTTTCATACACATATATTTGAGAGTAGGGTGATCAACTTAAACGGATCGGATCGTTAAAATATGTCATAGATTGAGAGTTCACGTTTTTAAAAAAACACGGGTCGGTTTGTACTGGAGCACTCCCCGATGGGTGTGTGTGGAGAGAGAGAGAGAGAGAATAATATAGGAAGAGGCCCGGGGAGGCTTTTTGCGTTAAGTGGCGACAAAATGTACGCCCTCCATCATTTTATTCGACGATCAGCACCTTCCAACTTGATATTCATGCTCTAATTTGTCGATACGCCAAATTTCATATGATTACAATACTATTTCACCGTTGATTTAGTGGGTGCAAAATTAACGGTTTACCGACAATAGAACATTTTACGTTGCTAAATCAACGGTAAAATGGTGTTGTGATCATTTGAAATTTGGCATATCGATAAATTAGAGGATAAATTAGATGATGGATATCAAGTTGAAAGGTGCCGATCGTCGAATAAAATGGTGGAGAACGTACTTTTTACCGCCACTTAACGCAAAATGCCTCCCAGGTACTCTTTCCTCCATTATTCTCATATATCTATATGCTAAAACACGTTTTAAAAAACAGAGTAATAAATAAATGAGCTTTGCTTTTATTGGGCATAAAATAGAAAAATACACACAATTTAGGGTTCAACTTTTCCTGCCCCTAGTTAGGGCCTATTGTCAAAAAATAAAATAAAAGTCAAAAAAATGAAAAGAAAAGAAAAAGGGACATTATTTGGTATGTTCAACTAAAGGGTAGTTAACAAAAACAAATTTTAAATGGATATTGATGAAGTCTGTAAAAATGACAGGAGTAATGTATTTTGAAAAAGGAGGTGGCTAATTTATTCCTTCTATTATCTCAAAAAAAAAAATTTGAAAAAATGATAGGTCTTGATTTAGTCAAAAGAGAAAACTTTTTAATAAAATTAAATAGAAGGAAAATCCCATGCAGCTGGTTTATTGTACAAAAATTGTTCTTGCAAGGATACCTGTGGGGCATTTGTGTATAAATACTGCTATAGCTTAGCTTGTGAACTCCCCTTGAAATATTCGGCTAAAAGAAAAAAAATTCATTATTTTTTTCCTTTTTTTCCATTTTTCCTTTTCTATTTCCTTTTTTCGGATCTTCCATGACATTTAAAGTCAAGATATCAATATTTTATTCAATAATAGACATTGTTCGCCTTGTATTCATATTCTAAAAGCATAAAAACAAAGAAAAATTATATCATTTCAATGCTTATTGTTATTGCAATATATAATTGCAGACTCAATGGTTTTTAAATAATAGAACATCTTTATTAACCTAAATCAACGAGCAAAAAAATATAGGTCACATAAAATTAATTGCATCTGTGTTTCAAATCATGAATGAATAAAAAGCATATAGGTCACATAATCGTTTCAAATGATGAATGAATAAAAAGCAAGGCATGATGCAGATCATCCAAAATGAATAAAAAGCAACGCATGATGCAGATCATCCAAAACAATTGTGAAGATTTGGAATTTTAATTTTTACCGACATAGAAAAAATCCCTCCTATTTTAGCTGGCGCCCGCATTAATATTTACCAACATAGGAAGAAAATCCCTCCTATTTTCCCTGGTACCAGCATTTCTTTTATAATGTTGCTATATTATAATTTTGTTTTCTGATACTATATTATGATAGACGTACAAGCCAACAATGAGTGTGACACTAATAATGGCTATTGAATATGCAACTAGTGCAAACCATGGAAACACATCAGTCCACTCTGAACCCACAAATTCTCTATGGTGCACAAATTATTTGTGGTAGCTCACCAACCAAATACCACTGTCCAACTCAAATTCTTTTCCTTTTCCTTTTCCTTTCTCTCTTTTTTTTTTTGGCATTAACCCGTAAGCCCTGACCTATGCATACAACACGCACACAAGCACACCACACACACACAGGGGACCAACAAAATTACCTCGAAAGCGTTAATTTGTGTCCACTTTCCCTCCAAGGGTTTTATGGTTTGAACATGCTCTTCTCAAGAGGGGAAATTCTCGTACCAACTGAGCTAGCTCATTGGTAACTCAATTGAATCATGTGCCAAAAACACCAAGCTTGTGGTTTCAAATATCCACAGCTAGACTGAGTATACTTACATGACTGAGTCCTAATGGTTGGATCAAATTCAAACACTTCATATAAAAACTACCCCATATTCATGCTTTGCATAATATGTGTGTATTCCCTTGGATGTAACCCTTTAGAAAATCGAACATGCTACCTCTCACTCTTGGTTTACCTACAGCTATTGGTACAGTGAACTTGTTATCACATAAAATAGAACTACAATAAGCCCAAACTAAACTCAAGTCAAATATGCAAGATCCAATTATGGTTGAACATGGGACATTTTTTTCACAAATTAATTCTGTTGCACAAAACATCATCCAATTCAAAATGAAAATATGTTAATGAATAAAAGAACGAATGTCATAACTTAACTCACTCCTCGTTCTAATTTTATATTTTGCTCTATATATGGCATTATTCTACATTTTATGCTCATCCATTTCTTTCAAGGCGGCTTCTTCGATGAGAAAGAAAAAGAAAGACACTCAAGTAAATGTTTATATAAACTGCTTGATGCAAGTGCACTTGCCATTAATTGTATTAAAATTACACGGCCGCTATATCGATGATGCCAATAATTCATTGTCACTTATCAAATTGTTTAAAATTACAATCCTCCCAAATAGTATTTTAATCAATCAATTATATAATTAACATTGACCTAAATTATTGAAATAAACACAACAAACGGACTATATTTTGAATCTTACATGTGAAAAAATTTCAAATTGTGGTAATGCTCTTTAAATTAATTAAAGAGGAGGATCACTATAACCATATACTAACTTGCTAAACCAAGATACTTATCCTCACCATGCGTTTTGATCGTCTGTAAACTGAGACTCGCTGATGACTGACTTCAGAAATGGCTTCGACGGTTGATGTTTCCCAGGTGGGAAATTCCAAAATGAATCCGACTTCTCATAAAGTATATAAAATAGGACGCCTGAGGCCAGGAAGAGACCCAAAAGTAGCAAATATATCTGCCACTCTGCATATCAAAAAAACAGAAATAAAAGAATAAATGAAGCTGTGAAGAGAATGGGAAGATAATTTAGAAGGCTAGGAACAAATAGACACCTTTCCAATCCGAAGGGACATCAAGTTTTGTAATCGTTGCTCCCCACTGATTCGAAACTGAAATCACAACCCTGCGATATTTGCAAATTGGAATGAGCAAATGTGAAGGAACTCTGATGTAACAAGCTAACCATGTTCAACTACTTTATTTGACACGTCTTAAAATTTTGAAATTGTTTTGGCATACAAAAATAGTCTTTAATATTGTAAAATTTGTACAAATTTATTTTTTTCTGGAAGGAATTGTGTGTGCAACATAGATAGAGATAAGAAATAAGTTTGAACTTTTAAAAAGAAGTGCCAGATGGGTTGAAAGGAAAGAACTTTCTAATTTTTCTGAGATGAAAATAAAATGTCGTTTACCAATAAATTGACTTTTTAATTTAGAGGTTAATGGAGGAAATGTGCCATAGGAGGGAATTTCCTCCTATGTTGTCGGAAAAATACATGCTCCATGATTTTTTTCGACGATCGGCACCCATCACTTCCATCGTTATCATCTAAGATGTACATACACCGAATTTCATGTGATTCCACCACTTTTTCACCGTTGAATTAGCAATGTAAAAAGTCCTATTGTCGGTCGATCGGCATACATCACTTCCATCTTTATCATCTAAGATGTGGATACACCAAATTTCATGTGATTATACCATTTTCTCACCGTTGATTTAGTTGATGCAAAATTAATGGTTTACCGACAATAGGACTTTTTACATTGCTAATTCAACGGTGAAAAAGTGGTGGAATCACATGAAATTTGGTGTATGTACATCTTAGATGATAACGATGATGATGATGGGTGCCGATCGTCGAAAAAAATGGTGGAGGTTGTATTTTTTCGACGCCATAGGAGGAAATTCCCTCCTATGGCCTCTTTCCTGCATTATTCTCTTTAATTTATCTCAAAAAATGCATAGTTAAGATGAAATTATAAAACAACTAGGACCATAAATCATTAGTTTTTATACCCTGTGAGGACAGGCTTATGTGAAACCACAGCTAATTGAGCGACAAATGACGTTCTATTTAATATTACACTCTCCTAATCTCAATATAAAACTTGGTTCAAACTAAGCAATTCATGCTGTAACAGTTTTAAATCATGTTTTACCTGAAGTTCATAGGAAACCTAAGCACAACTAAAATATATTAAGAAACTCGTCGACTGAATAATCACCAGTGGTGTTTATTTGTTTTTTCGGGATGTGGCCCCTTTGGAAATCCAACCGACAGCATCTCACTTTGAAGAGTAAGGTTTCACTACAAGAAATATGCTCCTCTGATCACCGGTGGTGTTTAATCTTTTCATTTCACCAGCAACTAATTATGTTTTAAGCGAAACTTCATTTATAATTCTTACAATAAAGAAAAAGAAATATATGAAGGCGATAAATAGTTAACGATGTTGCAAATAATTTATAACTTTCCAATTAATTAACTATTCAAATTAATCTTAATATTGATGTATATTACCTCTCAGACGGGCAAAACTCAATTGAAGATATGGGAACACCAAGGTGAAGCTTCTTGCTCCAGTGACTAACCACCATCTTCTTTACTTCAACAACGCACATGTCTCCATCATTGCTACCTCTAAATTAGGATAGCAGGCATTTTTGCATCATTACACTTCTTGAATATACACATCAGAATGAACTTTAGAGAGCTAATACATGATTCAGCTACATGATCTACGCCAAAGATGAACTCAATGAACTCTCAAGTTAAACTCGCATGAGTATAACTAATGTTAAAAGGGATTCTAACTTAGTTTTACAGTTAAAACTTGACTCTAACTCAATAAAGTGGTATCTGAAAACATGGAAAACTAATTCGTTTAGCCGAGCCCATATATTTGGGAGAAGGTTGTGTTTGTGTAGGTGTAGATGTTAGCGAATTTATATAAAGGAATAGAAAAATATATTCTTTTACAAAGAATGGCTTTGAAAGGAATGGGCACTGGAGAAGAATCTCCAGAAGCCAAGACAAGTTCAATGAAAGCTAGCAATCTAATGAATCTATTCATGCTAACAGACTACAGGGCACTTGAAATGTACGTCTATGTTCAAGGGAAGGCATTGGTAACAAGGAGTAAAAACATCATGTACTTACAGGGCAAGGTATTTCCCATCCAAGCTAACTGAAAGTACAGCCGTTGGCTTTCTGAATAATCTTTTATGCCCAATTCTTTTCCAGTTACTGATATCCCAAACAGCAATTACCATATTGCCACCTGCTTTGCATTACAGCCACATTTTTAAGGGTTGAATTGTTGAATTATATAATCAAAAAGTATAAACATTATATATCTCCTTTCAAGTTCATGGCAAAGCTTGCCTTTTTGAACAGTGCAAAACAGGAAAGGCTTGGTCCCATCTCTAGAAAATCTACAGCATTCAATCTTCTCATCCTACAAATGGTGACAAAGATATGATGCAATATATAAGGCAACTAGGATTTCAAGGAGTATGCAGAACCAAGATATTGCTAAAATTACATTACCGAGTTTCGAGTCAAAGAGGTTAATGGAACGCCATCATTTATCTTCCAAACTCTTGCAGAGCCATCTGTAGATGTTGATGCCAAGAATTCTGAGTCTAAGCTGAAAAAGAGATTAAAATTGACGGTTTGATTAATGTATAGCAACCTTTAGGCTATAAATGCAAACTGATTAGCTTTTTGTAAACAAAAATTTAAGAAATAACATGCTTTTGTAAACTAAAATTTAAGAAATAACAAGTATAAGCACCCAATTCATGTAAAAATGCCAATAAGAACATACACACCTTCTCATCATAACTACGGAATAAAGTCATTTATCAAACTCCATGTATTGCTTTTTCTAGATATAGCCCACCCACAAGCACATCGAAATATTTATAGTTTGACTTAATAATTTTTAAAATTAATAAAATCTGCTACTGAATATTAAAAATAACTAGTACCTTTCAGTAACTAATATTGCCTAGAATTATTTCACTATAAAAAATTGTAAACTTTTTGACAATTGTTCAGTAATTTAATATTGTCACTTAAACCAATATCCCATTAATGATCCATTACTGCATTGATAAGCTCATCAATCAATTTAATAAACTCTAAAACTTTACTAATCAATTGGTAAACACATTAATAAGCACTCGGTACTCAGGCGGTCATTTTTTGGATCGGAATGAGTCGGGATTCCATACCATGCTTGCATTATACATTCCATGTCAGATAAAAACAGGACCTTATTTCTAATAACTCTCAGACCCATGGAAAAATAGATCAGAACTTGGAGTTAGCACTAAGCTAGATGTCCATTTTTGTACTGCTTATGTTATTTGGAGGGCCTCATTTCATCACTTTATATGAAAATTGAAGGAAAGCTAACTGTGCAAGCGTGACTGGAGTCACAGAAACCATAAAGGTGTATTTCAATCAGCATGCACAGAAACCATGCCATTTAAATTCAATCAGAACCAACACCTTGTGGGAAATCCCATGTTCGCTAAATTTGCACATCAGACCTTATAAATATAAGGTGTGATCTCCAATCTACTGACTACCAATGTGCTGCTTTAAAATGTGCATGATTTTTACATGCAAGAAACAATTAAGGAAACTATTGCAACTGTAATATAGCTCTGCCACAAGCTACCAGATAGCATCAGAAGTGTAAGTGAACCCCCAAGGCCTTGCATCTGTTGCTCCCTTACACACCTAAGGAAATGGGTAACAAAACAAAATATGTGATAAAAACAGTTTACCTTAACAATCAACTAAATGATCTGTGTATTATTGTATCATAGTCTATGAGCCCTTTCTCATAAAAAATTTGATTGGCTTAGGAACACAAATCAAAGCGAGAAAGCTCTGCAACAAGATTTCTCACATTGAAGAGGGATAACCTATTTTCTCTATTCAAGTGTGATTCAGAAAAGATGATACTTCATTTAGAGGGCAACTAAATCTATCTTCTCCAGTATTCAAAATGAGATTAAAGAGAACTTTTGATAGCCTAACTTCATACAACGATATTATTTATCCATCGACCCTCACCACAACTCAGGAGTTTTGGTATCATGACAGGGACATTAAGACGATATTATTGTAACCCAGATCCAAATACCCATGGTGCTAGCATTTAAACACAAATATTTGAAAAGACAATACTGTTGGGTAAAAGGCTTAGGTTCCGGTCCATAAAAAGAGCACCTAACCTGCAGGGGTGTGTTAGAAACTCATACAATATAATTTTATATTCCTCAAACCTCAAACCTCAACCACTGAATATCTAGAGGAGCCAATCAATATTGTAAAATTGTGTTTTTTAAATCTTGATCAACTTGATGAATGAGGAACATATTAAGATAGCATTTCATCCTGGGGTCAAAGTTTACATTACATATTAAATTTACAACAAGCACAAAAGTGTGTATCTGTATGCAGAATGGAATGTACCAAAGTTCAAAGGCAAATGAGGATTAATGTCCTACCTGATATCCATATCTCGAAACGATTTATGAGCTCTGGGTTCATCCAAGAGAATATGCTGACTAGGCCATTCTAAAATTCTGAGATGTCCATCCTGCAGACAGGTACAAAACTTGTCAAAGAATCATGAATACAGCCTGCAGATGTCTTTAAATATTAATGACAGACAGAACACTCTAAATTCTAAACTCTAATTGTGAGATATTGAGATTAACACCTCTAATCTCACTATATAATATGGCTATAAGGGGCCTACAATGTCACTGCACAACAGTGCCTAGACCCATGAGCACATGGGGCCCAGGGGCTATTTTGCAAATAAGCCCATGGGCCCCACATGCCTATGGGTGTGGGCACTGTTGGGGGGCCTGGAGGGACACTGCAGGCCCCCAATCCTTATATAATATATCCTTGCTTCTTAAAATAAATCTTACCACAAACACATCAACACGTAACAATCTATCTAAAATTTCGTGTTTGTTACTGATATAATTACGAAAGTAGGATCTTTATTTTTGTCTCCAGAAGGGGGAAAAAGGTTAACCAATTGCATACCTTCCCACCAGTCGCAAATCTAGAACCATCGGTGCTAAAAGTTAGACATGTCTGAGTACCAATGGACTGAAGAGGTAGAAGATCTCTCTCGAGAAGTTCTACAGTTGAATCTAAAATATTCAACTCAAACAATCTGCATATTCAAAAGCCAACTTCTGAGAATCCTATATATGATGACATGGCAAAATCTGTGCAACCAGGATAAGTACAATAGCATTGCATACTAGTAGAAACATTCATTTATATAGATTCTTGTACATGGTAAACAGATGTAGGGAGATACAATGCCTTTATGGATATGGATTCTTACGGTATTAAATATACATATTTGGAAAGAGTTCTTTACCCTAACACTTAAATTTCCAGGGATACTATTTCCATTATTCTGTTGCTGAAACATCCCGATGCAGGATGCATGACCCAGATATGGTGTTGGGATCAAATTTGGTGTATTAGTGAATTATATTGCAACTATTCCTGGCCAGTTTGTCCACAATATTAGTTCCCTTGGAAGTTGGAAGGCAAATGTAATGTTCCTTTCCATATTTCCTAACTATGGATGTATGTACATCTACGCACAATATGCCAATAAATGAAGATGGCATTGAAAGCATGCAAAGGCACATAGAAAGGAATCCAAAAGTCAGATGATAAGAAAGGATCTAAACAGCACCAGCGTTGCGAGCAATTATATGCACTACATATGCCCATAAATGCAGGATGTATGGCAGCTGAGAAAATTGTGTATCATATATATCCTACATGTCTGACTTGAACAATTCATAGAAAAATGCATCTTAATCCACCAAAGCCAGGCCCAGATTAACCAACTATACATGAAACCTAACATGATCAAGGGCCACAAGGTGAACCTAAGTAAGGAGCCAGAGGAGGCACACACCCTGTCTGAAGTTTAAATAACACCACCACGACGTATATAATACTGGTTGCAAGTGAGCATTAAAACTGTATAAACAATGTTGTATTTTTTTATTCCATGGATATATTGTTGGAAATAGCCAACAGTAGGATATTTCTCAGATTAGTTAGAATCTGTTTGTAACAGAATCTGTTTATACTTAGTTAGAATCTATTTGTAACAGAATCTTTTTGTAACAAAATCTGTTTATACTTAGTTAGAATCTGTTTGTAACGGAATCTGTTTGTAACTTCCTTATTGTTTTCAAGGCTATAAAAGAGTCCCTCTGTATACTGAATTTAAAAGTGAGAAATAAAGTTCAATTCGCTTATATGGTATCAGAGCGGTAAAACTTTCTCCCAAAAATCACCATCTTTTCTCAACCAAAATTTTTTCCCAGTTCCTTTTTTTCCAGCCATAATGTCCTCCACCACAGAGACTGAGTATCCTCCACTTTGTAGATCGAGTCCGATGGTTCTCAGGATTCAAGAATCGACTCAGGATCGCCTCCATTCACAAAAGAACAACCGGAACACCTGTACAAGTTCTTTAACTCCACCGCAGACCCGTCAAAACCCTCCTGTTCTTTTGCCTAAATCGGTAACAATCAACTTTCTTGGATTCTTGATTCTGGAGCAACTGATCACATGACTAGTTGCTTCACATTATTTTCAACCTACACACCCTATGCAGGAAACAAAAGGGTCAAAATTGCAGATAGTTCATATTCTGCCATAGCCGGCCAAGAAACCATCACAATCTCTCCTTCCTTAACCCTTCTTAATGTTTTACATGTTCCAAAGCTTTCCTACAATCTGAATTCCATTATAAAGCTAACTCAAGACCTTAAGTGTCAAGTTAAATTCATGTCCTCTCATTGTGAAATTTTGGTTCTGGACTCGGGGACGATGATTGGCAATGCTAGGACCAGTGGAGGTCTCTACTTGCTTGAAGAAGGATCGCATCTCAATAAGTATGCATCTAGTCTGTGTTTTCAGTCCATGTTTGTTTCTCGTGACAATGAATTGATTATGTTACATTTTCGTCTAGGTCATCCTAGTTTCCATTATATGCAGTGTTTGTTTCCAAAGTTGTTTCGGAATAAAAATCCTTCTCAATTTCAATTTGAAGTCTGTGCTTTTGCCAAACAAAAAAGATCAACTTATCCACCTCGACCCTATAAACCTTCAGCACCGTTTGCCTTAATCCATAGTGACATTTGGGGACCATCCCGCGTTTTATCTGTTTTCGGAAAAAATTGTTTGTTTCGTTTATTGATGATCATACTAGAATCGTTTGGGTGTTTTTGCTAAAAAAGAAATCAGAAGTTGAACAAGTTTTCAAAATCTTTTATGCCATGGTTGAAACACAGTTTAACACAAAAATTCAGAATTTTCGAAATGACAATGGACGAGAATTTTTTAATGAAATCTTGGAAGATTTTTTTGCAAAGAAAAACATTATTCACCAAAGTTCTTGTATTAACACACCGCAATAAAACGGTGTGGCTGAAAGAAAAAATAAACACATTCTTGAAATTGCTTGGGCATTATTATTCACCAACCATGTTCCAAAAACATTATGCAATGAAGCAATTTTAACAGCAACCTATCTTATTAATAGAATGCCCTCGAAAATTCTCAATTTTAAAAAACCTGTTGCCTTGTTAAAATCCCTTAAACCTCAAAGCCGTCTTGCAATCTCGGATCTGCCGTTGAAAATTTTTGGTTGTACCGTCTTTGTTCGCGATCACAACCCCACTAGGGGTAAACTTGATCCAAAATCGAAAAAATGTGTTTTCATTGGCTACGCCACGAATCAAAGAGGGTATAAATGCTTTGATCCTTTATCAAATAAAATATTTATCACAATGGATGTGTTGTTTTTTGAAAATAAAGATTTTTTTAAGCCTCCTCTTCAGGGGAGGCAAATAATGAAGACTCGGTTTCCATAAAAAAATAGTCTCCCAAAAATAATCAACTTAATCCCACATACAAATTCACAAGATCTAGATTTTTTAAATCAAGACATTTTAGACTAGTCTTTTGAATACCTGGCAAACCAAAACAGTGAAAATTCACTGGACACTCAAAAAACGGTCCTTAAAAACTCAGAAAATATGTCTGTTGAAAACCCGGTTCCTTTATTAGAAAATCCGGAAAAATCCCATAAAAATAGAAACACACCACCGACTCCTAAAACAACTTGCCCCGTGGATTTAAATCCACCAGAAGCTGATGTGGAAATTAAAACTTACAAAAGGAAACAACAGGAAACAGGTCTGGAAAAAATGCAACATGAACATTTAATTGAGATAGATCTTTCTCCAGAAGCAGAGGCCGACTCTGTCCAGCCCCACCAAGAATCCGACTCAACAGAACCGGATCACAATGAGCTGGATCTTCCCATAGCCCTCCGAAAGTCCACAAGGTCATGTACTAGTCGTCCCTTGTATCCAATGTCAAAATTTGTGTACTCAAATAATCTCTCATCCAGTTTTTCAGCCTTTACCTTTAATGTGTCTGCTGTGGAGATTCCAAAAACTGTAAAGGATGCTCTAAGAGCTCCAGAGTGGTGAAAGGCGATTTTCGAGGAGATGAATGCACTTGAGAAAAATCAAATTTGGAACATGAAGGAGCTGCCGAGAGGAAAGAAGACTCTAGGATGCAAATGGGTATTCACACCGAAGTTTCGTGCAGATGGAACCCTAGAACGATATAAGGCGAAGCTCGTTGCTAAAGGGTTCACTCAAACATACGGGATCGACTACACGGAGACTTTTGCACCTGTGGCTAAGCTAAACACAATCCGGATCTTGCTTTCAGTTGCAATAAATCTCGATTAGCGACTTCAACAACTAGATTGAAGAACGCGTTTTTGAATGAAGACCTGGACGAAGAAATGTACATAGAACCTCCGCCGGGGTTTGAAAAAAGGTTCGGCTCCAAAGTGTGCAGATTGAAAAGATCACTTTACAGTCTTAAACAATCTCCACGAGCTTGGTTCGAACGTTTCCATCAGTTTGTGAAAGGGCAAGGATACAATCAGGCTCAAGCAGATCACACCATGTTCTACAGAGTCTCGAGACATAGAAAAATTGCAATACTAATTGTTTACATTGATGACATAATTGTTACAGAAGATAACGAGAAAGAGGTCAACCAATTAAAAGGAAATCTCGCCAAGGAGTTTGAAGTAAAAGACCGGGGAGAATTGAAGTATTTCTTGGGTATGGAAATTGCTCGAAGTAAGAAAGGCATTGTCTTGTCTCAACGGAAGTATGTTCTCGATCTTCTCAATAAAATAGGGATGACAAACTGCAAACCTGCGGAGACACCGATAGATCCGGATAAAAAGCTCGGAGAATTTACACAGAGCCCGCCAGTGGACATTCCACAATACCAGAGGTTAGTGGGAAAATTGATCTATCTCTTACACACACGTCCCGATATCACCTTTGCAGTGAGTATGATAAGCCAATTTATGCACTCACCTCAAGAAAAGCACCTTGATGCAGCATATAGAGTTTTGAAGTATTTAAAGGACGCACCAGGAAGAGGTTTATTCTTCAAAAAATGTGAGACTCGCAGCGTTGAAGTATTCACTGACACGGATTGGGCAGGTTCCATCGTAGACAGGAAGTCAACTTTAGGGTATTGTACGTATGTATGAGGCAATCTAGTTACATGGCGGAGCAAGAAACAAAGTGTCGTGGCAAGGAGTAGTGCGGAGACAGAATTTCGAGCCATGGCCAACGGTATTTGTGAAGTTCTGTGGGTTCAACGGGTACTACAGGAAATAAAGCGGCCTATAACTCAACCACTAAAACTACACTGCAACAATAAAGCTGCCATCAGCATAGCACACAACCCCGTACAGCATGACAGAACGAAGCATATTGAAGTCGACCGACACTTCATCAAGGAAAAATTGGATGCCGGTACCATCTGTATCCCCTACATTCCGACAAAAGAACAAACTGCAGATATCTTTACAAAGGGACTATTCAAAGCAGTGTTCGAGAGACTCATAAGCAAGTTGGGCATAATGGACATCTACGCACCAACTTGAGGGGGAGTGTTGGAAATAGCCAATAGTAAGATATTTCTCAGATTAGTTAGAATCTGTTTGTAACAGAATCTGTTTATACTTAGTTAGAATCTGTTTGTAACAGAATATGTTTGTAACAGAATCTGTACTTAGTTAGAATCTGTTTATAACAGAATCTGTTTGTAACTTCCTTATTGTTTTTAAGGCTATAAAAGAGCCTCTCTGTATACTGAATTTAAAAGTGAGAAAGAAAGTTCAAAATTCGCTTATATATATCACTTAAGATGTCTAGCCCAAATTTACCTAAAACACTAAATATGATGGTACGTAAAATGAAAAGGGCACATGGTATGCTAATAAGTGTGGCATAGGGTATGGTAGGGGGTGGAATGAAATATGTCATGTCATAACCGTTTTCAAGTACTTAAACTACTTGTCATTGCTATGCAATGAGAATATGTCCATGTTGTAACTGTTGATGGGGAAATAGCCATTAGAAAAATTAAAAGGCTATCTTTGGAATTAATATGAGCTAAAAACATGTCCATGTCCATGTTTTAATTGTTATTCGGAATGCCAACTTAAAAGAAACATTTCAACCTTTTCAGGTTGAAAGTTGCAAAATGGAAAACGCAGTTTTACGATAGTCTTGGCAACTTATATCTAGCCCAAGCGGAGCAAGGCTTGTTTAATAACAGAAGCTGAATGATTCAAATTACAGTATTCCACTATCTACATATATAGTTTTTGATAGAATAAGTATGATTGCATTGTGCCTTTGAGTTTGCAAGCAAAAATTGTTTAGTCCCACATTGTTTGGGTGTGGGTGGGGTGGGATGGGGTGGGGAGGAGAGAGAAGCTAGAAAGGTTTAAAATTACAAATTGTTCCATATATTCAGGTTAGGTAGGTTCATCAGAGGACTGAATGTGAATGATGTGGAAATAAGAAGCCTTGATGTATGATAGTACGAGCATATTAGTAGTTGACTAATTAAACCTTGTTGTATGTGTGTGCCCTCTCAGACCAAAATTCTTACATCCACCCCCAACCATGGTTGAACAGTACTCTTCGCTACAAGCAAGCAGCGCCATGGCTTTCATGTTGTATTCGCTTTCTCTCTAATTTAGTTGTACGGTATTAAGTATTTTAAGTGTTGAAATTTAAATTAGTTTTTGTTTCTACTTTCAATAAAATAAATTATAATCACAAAGTATCCAATGCATGTGTGTGTGTCTCACCATTTGTCGATCTCCTACTGATTAAATATTTCTTGAATCAGCATGCTCACGCCTTATCATATGTGTTCCTCTAGTTAGGATCTGTCCTTCCTAGATAAGGATCTATAGATGTTACCTTCATGCATCTATATAGGAAATATAATGTTTTCAAACGCTATGCTTCATCAATAGACAATACAATCCTTAATAGATGCACTTAAGGTGATTTAGGAAGAACAACAGGCATGCCAACAAATTGCTGCTTCTTAATACTTTCTCGTAGCATTCAAACACACTAAACGCGTGTCCTTGAATGATGATAAATTAGAAATACACGATATGCCAATAAGCTAGAATTATAACAAAAAATGAAGTAGAAATAATTTGTCCTTCCAAACAAATAAGAGAGTATACACTAGTACTTCTTTCCTAAGGTTTAACCTGTTTAATTTTTGCACTTAATGCTACAAGTATCTAGTGGAGAAACATTCAAAGGATACAAACCACTGGTTAAAGTATGCATCACCATGCGCTTGAGTGGTGACTACCACATATAATGCATATGCGCCACATATGTGGTTGCAAACTCAGTATAGCTCTTAGAAGAAAAGGAGAGGGGAAAAGGAAAGGAAAGGGAATAATGAAAAAGGTTGATGAAAAATCCAAAAAAAAATGAGAAGTAAAAAAAATTGTACTGTATAGTGTATACTGAAAAATTGAGATACTTGGAAAAAAAAACATACCTTTTCAAGATGAGAAGTAGACCATGGAGAGAATGGAAAGAAATAGAATAAAATTTATATTAAAAAAGGGCTCATTTAAGTTTAATTGTTGTAGTAGGCCGAATACAATACGTGTTCAATCCATACAATGTTTTAGCCCAATTGCATAAAACAATGCCCGTCATTTTTAACTTCGAAAATAAGTTTCGCCAACATAGTGGCCCGTGCCGCTCAATTTTATGCACCAGATGGTGTTGGGGTCATAAATTACACCCCACGGCCGAAATCAAGGCCCAAACCCAAATCCAAGTCAAGTGGGCCTAAACCTGAGTCCAAGTCAAATGGACCCGAGTCAAGTTCAAGTTCAAGCATGGGGTCAGCCCCCATGCCAAGAGAAGAAAAGGATTATGCAATAAATAAATTTCATGTATTTTTTATGAATAAATGTAAAATAATAGGCAAAAAACCAAATTATGTAAAACCCATGGCTCATGTTCAAAAAGAAATGAGCACATGGGCATGGGAGAGGCAAAAGAGCCATTTTGTAAAGCCCGTGGGCAAAGTGAAAAATGTAAAGCCTATATAAGGCAAAGATATTAAGAAAATCAATAAGAACTTTCATTCCCATATCATTCTAGGGTTTTAGCCTCCTCGCTCTCCTCAAGGTTTTTCTTCTTCAATTAAATTTGGAGAAAACCTTCTTTTTTTCAAAAAGTAAATAGATTTTAGACCACAAACCCATTGCAAAGAGAGTGAATCTTCCATCAAATCCCAAAAATTAGAGATTTTTCTCTCTTTCCTCCTCAAGATCTAAAAAGGAACGAGGAAGAAGCGGAGCCCATCTCCAAAAAACCCTTTGTGGCAAGATCTAAAGCTTAGAAAATGGAAAAGAGACCCCTTTTCATTATTCAAGATTTAAATCCGAAGTTTTAAAAATTCAAGAGAGCATTTTGGACCAAATAGAAAAGGATGACCCCATCAAAGGGTTTTTTCTCTTGGGGAAACCCTCAAGATGCGGCGCCCAAAATTTGGGTGTCCAAACCAGGAGCACCAGCTCTGCAAAAGCGCCGAGCGCTAATCCTTTGCGCAAGCGCAACCCGTGCAATCCACGGGCACGAGCGCCAAGCGCAAGCGCTTGTGCAAAGGCACATGCGACACGTGGCGCTAGCGTCGATCCTTTACGCAAGCGCAACCTGTGCAATCTACGGACGCAAGCGCCAAGCGCTTGTGCAAAGGCACGTGCGACACACGTGGCGCTAGTGCCAATCCTTTACGCAAGCACAACCCGTGCAATTCAAGGGCGCATGCACTTACGTAAAGGCACGTGCGACATACATGGCGCAAGCGTCAATCCTTTGCGTAAGCGCAACCCGTGCAATCCACGGGCGCAAGTGCCAAGCGCCAATCTTTTGTGCAAGCACAACCGTATAATCCACAGGAGCAAGCGCCAAACACGACACACACATATTGCACGCTGAGTTCGCATGACCTATATGACCCGTTAATCGAAGGTTCTCTCGCCTTAAAGTGTGGGGTAATTAACGACAGTTTGTCCGCGACTGCCGGCGATTAAAATCCCCACAATCAATAAACGCATGCCTATTTTGAGCAAGGAGACTCTGTACATGCATGACAAGCCAGTGCATTCATGTCTCAACAAGGTGGCGAAAAACACTATACATATTCCTGCACGCCCGATGGAATCCATCTCTCCTCTCATATTTCGGGTCGAACGTCCATGTGAACTCAATTAATATATACATCTTTGTCTATACTAAAATCATCACGCTCCTCCATGCAGATTACAAACTCTCAACTTCAATTCAACAACGTCTCCAAGAACAAGCTCAACTGTCGATGCAACCCTCATCTCATACACAATGAAGATGAATGCTCGAGTGATTCTCCCGGCAAATCTCATGCGGCAGTGGAAGGAACCATCGCTACAATTCGGCTCCATTCTATTCTCTCTTCAGCCTTCAACAATTTTATCGCGGAGACTCCAGCATGTCAAGTAGCCAGACCGGTCTCAAAAGAAAGGAGGCCAAATATCGTGATCGTGAGGGTGCCCCAGCCTAAGCGCAAGTCTGTCTTCGAACGGCTCTCTGTTGCTCCAGTTTGGGACAAGGTCGTCAACACGATGGAAGCTACAAGGCGTCTTGGGCAAGCTCAAGTGATGCCCTTGACAATCACACAATCGGATGTCTTCTCTGGACTCCTCGTCAATCAATCTACGACGGTTTCCAGAAAAGCGGATGCCCGCCAAGCCCTCAAGACCGAAAAGTTAAGACAAAAACGGCTCAGATATAAAACCAATAAGAAGGCTATGGCTCCTGCTAAGCTGAACTTCGTGAAGTTCCAAGTACGGAGTTACCCCGCGACAACAGCTGAGTCAGCCATGAAAATCAACAATTCCTTCAAACTTTTAAGGTGGGTTCAAAGAAACGCCGCGACCGCCAAACTCAAGAAGACGGCGATTCAAACAATACTATAAAGAGACATGTCTAAATCTTAACACAGAAAGTTTAACACCATCTCTTTAAGAGTCTACCAAGCGCTCCGTGCCGCGTGAAAGCAACGGGAAAAATCCATAAAAGAAGTACCAGTGCTACCTAAGAATCCAACCGGGTCGACCGTTTTCAGTCGCTTGTCCTTTCCCAAAAAGTAAGGGCCACGAGGACAGTCTGAAAGACCAGCCACCAGCTATACAGAGATGGCTGAATATGTGGTCCACATGGTCTACATGACAGGCACATGTCCCAGTGACAACCTTCGTAACAAGAGTAAAGATAGGGCTGCCACTTCCTAGGCCCAATCTGGTTTGAATGTGGCCACCACTTCTCGGGCTCAGCCTCCTCAGGAAGACAATGAACACTTTTGGTGACAAGGCTAAGGAAAAGGACCCCTCAAATCATGAGGAGTCGAGCTCGGACAGCGAAAAGGAGCCGACTTTCCGCTCCAGGACCGCAGAACTGGAGTTGCTCTAGGAACTCTGGAAACAACTTAGGAGCAAAGATAAGGAGACGTCTAAGCTCTACTCCAAAATCGACGATTTAACAAGCGTCATAATACAGCTCACGGCCCAAGTTGCTCGGTCGCCGCTCAATCAAACACAAGGCTCTACTCATGATCCGGATGAAAACGACCCAAAGCAGCCGACGCATGTCCCCCTAAGTCCAAAAGTAAGCGAGCCACATGAAAGTCATCCACATTTCTCTTTAGGAAATGTTTTGATTCTCGATGACAATAGCGCACTGGCTTAAGATAAAATCATGGACTTGGTCACCAACAAAATCATAACATTGGTAGCTGAAGCCAAAGCGCAAAAAGACGCCGGCGGTAGTGAAAGACGGTATCCTACACAATATGAGCTTGTGGAGTTTCCCGGCGGCTACACCATTCCCAAATTTGGAAGGTTCGATGGGACAGGAAATGCGAACCAACATATTAACCGATTTAAAACATTGTGCGGGAATACTGATGGTAATGATACTCTCCTCTCTACCAATTCATCAATAGCTTGATCGATGCCTTCGACTGGTATGCAAGCATACCGGACGGCTCAGTCGCGACGTTCACTCAAATGGAATCTTTGTTTAAGCAAAGATTCATAATTGTCAGCGATAAGATCACCATTGCTGACCTTATAAGGACCAAACCAAAGAACAACGAAAACAATACGGATTTTATAGTGCGATGGCACAATCTCTCCGTCAAGTGTGAACCGCCATTAGAGCAAAACCAATCTGTCAGTCTCCTCATAGGAAATCTCGGCAATTGGATGACTCATTTCCTATACACAGCGGGCCTCAAGACATTCCAAGAGTTGACCAAGAAGGTTCAAATGTTAGAACGTTCAAGACACGAGTCCACTCCGGACTCCTAAAGTAACAATAAACTCTAGAGGGATCAGAAAGATGATAGCCGTAAAAACGGAAATTCCGACGACGCTGAATCCTTTAACACATCGGTTGGCCGAAGTAAGCGAGGGACAGGCAGGTCTAATGTCAACCAGTCTCGGAAGCCAGTGTTGGGAGAAAGAGAAAAATCGGCCTTAGAAGAGAAGTTATATAAGATCTATTCTTTCAGAAGTGATAAAATCCATAAAATATTCAAGAACGCCCTAAGAAACGGTCTACAATTGCCAAAATCAAAAAGACCGTAAGAAGCGAATATTACTGACAACCCCAAATATTGCCCATATCATAGAGTGGTGAGTCATACCATTGAAGATTGCTTTGTCTTCAAGCATTGGGTCAAGAAACAATACAAGGTAAGAGAAATAGAACTATCCAAAGGCTTGTTAGTGAACAATCAAGCTGCAACCGCCAATTTCATAAAAACAGGGACCGAAGCTCTTTAGGAACCAACTCCTCTCAATTGTTTGTCCTTTCCTGAAAGGAGCAAACCAAGGCAACAATCCAAAAGCCCGGCAAGCAAAATTACCAATGAAGAGACAATGGACGGGTACACAATCCATATGGTCTACATGATCAGACCTGAAGGAACAAATCCTCTTACGCTTCACAATCATGATGGTGATATGGTTGCCGCTGCCCAATCCCGGCTCAGTTCAGATGATAATAAAGATCCCGTTCAGGCTGTTAAGCAAAAAGAGCCCGTGGTTTCTGGAGAATCGAGCTCAAGTAGTGAGGATAGCCCAATCGTCATCCCAAAGACTACAAAACAAATATTATTCCAATGGCTTCAGAAGCAGCTTCATGACAGAGACAAGGAGTTGGCCAAGGTCTGTTCCAAAGTCGACGATCTAGTGAATGTCGTGGCAAATCTCACGACCCAAGTTATGCGAATGCAATTACAACAAAATCAAACTTTGGTCCATAAACCAAGGATTGGCATCCCAATACAACCAATAAATATTCCCTCTATCCCAAGAGCAGAGCATCTTCACGAAGCGATCAACCTCCAGGGAAGTCCTGACACACGACTACGGCAAGTCGGCATGGGACAAAATCAAAGACAAGTCATCGGCGGATCTCAAAACTCGTCAAGGCCTGATTGAAAAGGTCCAGTCAATGGGGCATGCAGATACCGAGTCTACCCCGAATCTATAAATCAATCATAAATTAAGGTACTGGAAGGACAGCAGCCGCAAAGGCGAAAGTTCCAGCAATACCAACCATTTCGATACATATACTGACAGGAGTAAGCAAACAACAAATAAATCAAAAACCGATCGGCCTCGAAGACCAGTGCCAGGAGGAATACCGACTTTGATAAAAAGAAGGAAGAAAATCTATTCCTTCAGATGGAACAAGATCTATGAGATATTTGAGGACGCTCTAAATCATGGTCTGCAGCTACCGGAGTCAAAACAAAGCAAAGATGACCAACAATCCCAATTACTGTGCATATCATTAGGTGTTAGGGCATGTTATTGAAGACTGATATATTTTCAAGGACGGGATCGAAGACCAATACAAGGCCGGGAAATTCGATGTCCTATGCTGTACTGGTGAACCACCAAGTTACGAGCGCCAGCTTTATACAAACGAAGACCAAAAACCTCGGGGGGCAGACGTCACAATTGTCCGCTTCAGAAAATGAAGCCAAAGGTTAACCCTAAAGTCGTTAAACTGGAAAATAAAACGGAAAAAAGAAAAAAGAAAAAAATATAAATAAATAAATGGTCGGTCGACAGGCAAAAGGGATACGAATGAAAACCTGAAAAAACTCCGTGAGTAAAAACAACATGACTATCCATGAGTTTGTGAAAACCGCAAGGGCGCAATCTTATAAAAAAAGAAGAAAAAAAAATCCCGATGGCAAATGATGGGTCGCTCCTGGTACCATATTAACGATGCAGACGCCAATAAAATTTTAAATTCCTAAATTTCCCAAAGGCAAATGATGAGTTGCTCCTGACACTATACTTCAGTGTTAGCAATGTTGATACCGGCCCAAACTTCAAAAACCCAAATTCCAAATCCAAACTCTCGAGTCTCATCTGATGGTGTTTTCAAACTCAAAAGGTCACGCCGGAAAGGGCTGGAGCTGTCTAAATCAAGCAAATCAAACCCCTGCACCGGAATCCAGCTCTGCCTCAGGATATCTGCCTATATATCGGAAGTCCAACAATAGATGACATATAAGTCGTTAAACTGAGAATAGATGACCCCTAAGTCGTTAAACTAGGAATAGATAACCTCTAAGTCATTAAACTAGACACAAATAAATCCTCCAACGATAAATGATGATTCGTTCCTGAAACCGTGCTTCAGTGTTAGCGATACTGATGTCAACCAAAATTCAAATTCCAAAATCCTCCAAAACTCCATCCAAATCCTCCAATGGCAAATGATGAGTCGTTTTTGTTACCATATTCCAGTGTAATGATGTTGACGCCAAACAACAATCCAAATCCCCAAAACCTCCAACGACAAATAATAAGTCACTCCTGGTATCATATTCCAGTGTAGCGATATTGATACCAAATTTCAAACTCAGATCCAAATCTTAACTCATTCAAAAGTCCCGCCGAAAAAGGCAGAAATCAAACATATCAAATTAAAGTCTCACCCGACAGTGCTTCCAAGCTCGAAAGTCCCGCTGAACGGATAGAAAACTCCCAAAACAAATCAAGTCAACAAGTCTACCAATGACCTCTCCGTCGGAATCAAGTTTCGTCTCAGAAAATCAAACTCTACGCCGGAATCAAGCTCCGTCTCGAAATCAACCTCTGTGTCGAAACCATGCTTCGTCCCGGCAGGTCTACTCCGTCCCGGAATCATGCTCCGCCTCGGAATCATGCTCCGTCTCGAAAAATCAAGCCCCGCGTCGGAATCATGCCCCGTCTCAGAAAATCAAGCCTCGCGTCAAAATCATGCTCCGTCTCGAAAAGTCTGCTCCCGCATCAAAATCATGCTCCGTCTCGGAAGTCTGTCCCGCGTCGGAATCATGTTCCGCCTCGGAAAGTCAACTCCTGTCGGAATCAAGCTCTGCCTACTGCGTCGGAATCAAGTTCCATCTTAGCGTCGGAATCGAGCTCCGTCACAGAACCAATCTCCCTGTCGAAATCAAACTTCACCTCAGAAGATATACATCTACATCGGAATCAAGCTTCGTCTCAAAACCAACCCCTGCGCCGGAATCAAGCTTCGCCTCAGGATCAAACCAACCATCTGTCTTCCGCGTCGGAATCATGCTCCGCCTCAGGATACCGACCTCTACGTCGCTAAAAGATAATCAAATCAACCTCTACACGAAAGAAGATCCATCAATTTCATGCACACGACACATGTATGTGATGTGCGTTTATTAATGGTTGGCACTTTGTTGGGGTCAAAAATTACACCCCACGGCCGAAGTCAAAGTCAAGGCCCAAAAAGTGGGCCCGGGCCCGAATCCAAGTCAAGTAGGCCCAAGCCTCAATCCAAGTCAAGCGGACCCGAGTCAAGTTCAAGTTCAAGCATGAGGTCGGCCCCTATGCCAAGAAAAGAAAAAGATTATGCGATAAATAAATTTAATATATTTTTTTGAATAAATGTAAAATAATGAGCAAAAAGCCAAATTATGTAAAACCCATGGCTCATGTGCAAAAAGAAATGAGCACATGGGCATGGGAGAGGCAAAAGAGCCATTTTGTAAAGCCAATGGGCAAAGTTGAAAATGTAAAACCTATATAAGGCAAAAATATGAAGAAAATCAAAAAGAACTTTCATTCACATATCATTCTAGGGTTTTAAGCCTCCTCTCTCTTCTCAAGGTTCTTCAATTAAATTTGGAGAAAACCTTCTCTTTTTCAATAAGTAAATGGATTTTAAACCACAAACTTATTGAAAAGAAAGTGCATCTTCTATCAAACCCCAAGAAGAAGATATTTTTGTCTCCCTCCTTCCTCCTCAAGATCTAAAAGGGAAAGAAAAAGGAGAACACATGTCCAAAAAAAAAACATTATGGCAAGATCTAAAGCTTAGAAAAGAAAAAAGAGACCTCTTTTCATTATTGAAGTTTCAAATCCGAAGTTTTGAAAATTCAAGAGCATTTTGGACCAAATAGGAGAAAATTGAGGATGGCCGCATCAAAGGGAAAGCCTTTGAGTTTTTTCCCTTGGGAAACACTCAGGGTGCGGCGCCCAAAATTTGGGTGCCCACACTAGGAGCGCCAGCTCTACAAAAGCGCCGAGCGCTAATCCTTTGCACAAGTGCAGCCCGTGCAATCCACGGGCGTGGGTACCAAACGCAAGCGCTTGCGCAAAGGCACTTGCTATACACATGGTGCTAGCGCCAATCCTTTGCACAAGTGCAACCGGTGCAATCCACAGGCGCAAACGCTAAGCTCTTGCGCAAAGACACGTGCGACCCATATGGCGCTAGCGCCAATCCTTTGCATAAGCACAACCTGTGCAATCCACGGACGCAAGCGCTTGCACAAAGATATGTGCGATACACGTGGCGCTAGCGCTAATCCTTTGCGCAAGCGCAACCCATGCAATCCACGGGCGCAAGCGTTAATATTTTGCGCAAGCGCAACTCGTGCAATCCACAAACGCAAGCGTCAAACACGACACATTGGGTTCGCATGACCCATATGACCCATTAATCGAAAGTTCACTCGCCTCAAAACGAGAGGTAATAAACGGAAGATTTGTCCGTGGCTGCCGGAGATTAAAATCTGTATAATCAATAAACCCCTGCCTATCTCGAGCATGGAGGGATCTGTACAAGCCTGACAAACCAGCGTATTTCTATCTCAATAGGGTGGCGAAAAACACTCTACACACGGAAAAATGACACGCATATAATGCATTTACAACAATGGCTAGAGACAGGTATGATCTTCCTAGTATAGGGCTTCTTCTACTCTCAGATAAATCCACTAGGGAGAATTACTAGTATTAGATTACAAAGGTAGTTCCGTCAACCCTCATAGCTTCAAACTTATGGTTCAATCAGGAATATGGAGTTTAAGATGGCATAAGAGCCAACCGTGGTTCAAATCCCACCAAACATGCATCAACTATTATATGGGTTAAAAATACCGCTTCACAAACTCCCATCTGTGTTGTTATGTGTGGGATGAACCGCAGCATTCAATCCTTTTCCAACTATTGCAGTTGTTGTTTGATGCAAGTATAATTCAAAATGGCATTGCAGAGGCTGTTTTGTAAATGGGGTTAACCAAAAGGACTTATATGCAAGTATACTCCTGTTCAACTTAAATGCAATAAAAAGTAAACTAACAATGATAGCCTACTCCTACTCCTAGGACAACTCTAACTAATTGCAAGATAGAAAGAACAAGAAGATAGAAGTTTCATTCATTTTCAGCTTAGCCATACTCCTACACTTATAGAAGTTGGTTTTGTGCATTTTACAAAGAGGTCCTTTTGGTTAGCCAACCCCATTTACAAAACAGCCCCTGCTGTGTCATTTTGAATTATACTTGCATCGCTGTTGCTATCATTTAATCTTAATTTATCGTAATAGTTAGCCCCTCAAACAACCCACAGCCTCAATTTCTACAAGATTAACACACAAAGATCCAATCTTTTTCCATGTAAGAGAACTCACTTGCATCCATTGGCAGTAGAGCACATGATTTCATCTCCACTGGGATGAACCGCAAACCCTAGCGGATCCGCCCCCTCTTCCCTAATCGCAAACCTAACCTACAAAAAAAAACCAATCAAATTCATCAACCAGCAAACAAAAAACAACAAATTAAAAGAGAGAAACAAAAACAAAAGGAAACCATTGGATCATGAGGAATCTCAGAGGTCCTCGAATCGAACGAGAAGATCTCGATAAGCGCCGGAGAGGCGAAAGTCTTCGCCCTCCCGTAGATCACCGAGAGGCGGCTCTCCGGCCCCCGCAGCCACGCCACGCACGTCACCGGCCCTGCGTTGATTCTCTCCATTTGATTTTCCATCGATTTAGGGTTTTCTTTTTCTTTTTTCTCTTTTTACTCAAGCTTTGATTTGAATCGTTGAGAGGTGCCGTTGACTTTTTGCGGAGTTGTGTTTATATTTGGATAACAACAATGTCAGCAACGAAAGCTATGTGTTTTGATGGATATTCGGAGATTATACCTAACAATAGGAAATGAGAGATTTGTTTTCAGCCCAGTTTCTTAATTTAATATGTTTGTAAACCCAACAAATTCCAGAATCATGATAAACCCCATGGTATATGATATGATTCAGTTAAAACCATACATGTGTTTGTGTATGTATTGCCAACTGTTCCCATTTATGATTTCGTAAAATATGTGTTATAATCTGACAAATGGATATTATTGGTTTAGGAATTAAAAGGCCTTAAAAAGGTATATTGTTCAATAGGAGTGAGTGAAGACAGAGGATCCATGTGCTCTAGCCGGTGTGACTCTCATGTTGGTTCACGTAGCCTGTCCCATAATTGGGATAAAAGCTCGGTTGTTGTTGTTGTTATATGTGTTGTGATTTGACAAGTTAAAACTGTATTATGATGAACTTAGCCGTGAACGTACAGGTAAAAAAATGAGCTTAGCCCGTAGCCGGGTAGGGAACTGTTGTTGCAACGGTTGTTTAGGCCGAGTAAACTTAGGCTTAGGAAAGGGAGCGGTAGCTAGCTCGACCGTCAAGGAGAGAGAGTTTTGACTTGCTGACGCGTTTAAGTAAGAGAGGGCTATGTATAAACGTCTAGCTAAGTTCAAACTAAAAATTGTTATGATTTGATAAGGTAATAATTGTTAGAATAAATAATGTTTGAATATGTTGATTGAGATGAACAATATCAGTCGGTTAATAAATCTTTGACTTCTTGACAGACTTTTCTCTCTCATATTTAGTTGAGTTAGTGATATGGACTCGGAGAAATTATTAGATGTGCCAAATATAATACATCTGAAAAGGAGAGAAAGAAATAGAGAATTTTGGACACCATTCAAAAAGCTCGGTAGGAATGATATTCTTATTTCTTTCTCTGAGGCAGACACATAGCCGGTACACCGAATAATTTTCCTATAATCGGATATTGGCACGAGACGGTTCAAATTCACTCATTCACAATTTTCCAAAACTCCAGCATATGATTCGTTGAATAAAAACACATCACAACCATACATCAATAGATTGTTATCACGCTGGAAGTTAATTCAATATTAAACAGCATAATCTGGGGGAAAACACAAGAACAGCCAAAAATGCATATGTTAATAACCAACAGTAGAACAAAATCAATGTCAATAGCAGTTCAAGAGGTACAACCAGTGTCAACCACTAGAAACACAAGCATAATCAAACATAAGTCAAACATAAATCAATCCTAAGAGATATATCCCAATAGCAATTAGAGGTGTACCACTAAAACAGATGTCTTAAAACCATCATAAAAGCAGATTGCAAATATATAATACCACTGCAAGAATTCTACAACTAATAACAGTGCCCGTGTGCAGACACGCACATATCACCGACCGTAGGAAGAAGGGCGCCCACCTCTAGCAGGGCGATCATAAGGTCCTGGCCTCGACCTGTATCCTCCCCCACTCTCGTATCGTGTGGGCCCACCCCTCAGCCCATCCCTATCGTAGATTCTTTCCTTTCCATACCCATTCTGAGGGTATCGATCCGTTCCCCCTCCGTAGTAGTGGTCCCCAACACTAGGCGGGTGCCTATCGCTCCCATAACGATCACTAACGTAGCGATCTCGCCCACCGCCACCATACCTGTCGTCTCTGCTGTCGACACGGTCACGATCCCGCTCCCGCTCCCGCTCCCGCTCCCCATATCGCCCTCCGTCATACCGGTCGTCAATAAACCGGTCACCACCGTAACGATCCCCGCCTCCGAAGCGGTCCCCATGGCCACCTCCTCCAAAGCGAGAAGTACGAGAAGAGAATCGAGATCTGTCACTGTCATCACCAGCAGAAGGGCACTCACGGGCCCAGTGCCCGGGACGCCCGCACTTGAAGCAATCAGAGCTGCCAGCTGGTGGGGGACGATCTCTGACGCCACCGCCATGATAGCCGCCGCCTCGACCACCAGATGAGTAGCGATCGCCTCTGCGATAGTCGTGTCCAGGATCATCTGAAACCATCCTTGGCTCGGCCTTGTTCACGGAAATGGTCCGTCCGTTGAGTTCTTGGCCATGCATCTCGGCAATAGCGTCTTCCATGGCACGTCTGTCAGCGAAAGTTACAAACCCAAATCCACGTGGACGGCTCGTGTCTCTGTCCAGCATGACCTACAAACAATGGTATACAAAACATATATATTACTTAACAGAAATTTAACAAAATTCAATTTGGAACATTAAATTAAAACAGAATGGTACCTGGAAATTGGAATATCATAACACATACTCCAAACACAGATATAACAGTTCACAGAAACAGAAGTTTCAAGTAAACATGAACAGAATCAATTACAGGTACATTTGGTATTGGCAGTTTCAAAATCTTCATATGGTATATCCTTCACTTAGTAGTTAAGAAATAGTATGGTGGCGTAACCAAATAGACAGAAAATATATGAAACAATTTTACAAATCAGCGACGTAATTCTTTCTGTGCATCTGGGAAATTAAATATCAGAAAACATACTTATCAAAAAAAACAGAAGTGCTGAATACGAAGTATAATTTACAAGTTTTTTCCCAAATTCTCAAGAATAAACTTGCTGCTAGATCAGAAAAAATTTCAGTGAAGATCATCCTCTAACTCTACCTACATTTGTCGCTAATTCTACAATGGGAAAATTTTATTTTTAAAGATACGTACCCTTTGAACATAAACTAGTTAAAACATGTTTTCTTGTAAGTATAAAGCGGAGCCATTTGAGTAGAGGAAAATAGAATATAATACTTAACTAGTCAGGTAATGTCAGAGAATCGAACAGATTGGGCATTGCTATACATGATTAGACAATCTTATATATGATAGCAATTTAGAACTTCCATCTGATTGGGTAAAAAAGAAGTAGAAAAGGGCATGTGTGTGTGTGTGAGATAGATAAAAAAAATGACGAATCTTATATGTGATAGAAAATTTGATAACTGCAAACAACTTAAATACTACATGTCCAAATGCTTTATTACAAAATCTACAAATCTTCTGCAGACTGGTCAATCAATAGTAACAAAAAAAAGAACTTGTGGAGTATGATACTCTTATTACTGTCCAGATAACATCTGTCAAGCTCTTGTTAAATGTAAGCAATGCATACAATATCTAGTTATCTACTGCAGTACTAACAGAGTCCTGCATGTTTACCCCAGGCGGCGGCATACAGGTTAGGTACCTAGGCTGGAAAAAGTAAAAGATTGCAGAAAGGACTGGGTTTAAAAAGATTGCCAAAGAAAGGTAAAATAGAAGCGAAACTTTATGACACACCAAATGAGAAAATCAAATTTGTAGAATAATTAAATAAAGAAATTTGTAGGTTACCAAATAAGCAATTAGGCACTCTTGGACATGAAAACTGAAGTTATAACTGTAGAATACCTCTAACGAAATGTAGGAACCTCTTGTCAATGAATGCAGGGGGGGGGGGGAATTTAGATTTATAACAATCGATTATAAGAATAAAAAATTATAATAACGAAACATATAATCCCATAAAGTGAAAAAAATGAACTAACTCAAAGATGACAACATTTATTTGTCAACCACTTCACCATGGTTGTTGCAGATCTCATTTACCAGACTATAAAAGATCCTAGAATACTTGCGGATAACCAGAAAGTGAAAGGCACTCAAGCAATAACTATTCCCAGAAACTTTCTATGAATTGGACCTCTTATAATAATCGAATAGCTGTTCTCTGCTAGTTTTCCATACAAAAAAAAGCATCTGTCTGTCTTACTGCACAAACAAATTGTGACATCACTTAGCAGACTATGAGCTTGCATCACCAGAATAATATATATTAACCCAATGGATGCTTCTATTAACATCACCTAACAACTGGACAAAACCGGCTGAAGCAAACTTGTCACCATGTATTCAGCACAAATAATTCATTAACGAAGAATATATTATTATAGAAGTTATAAGGTTGCCTATTTAAAATTTGAAATAAAAAAAACTGGCTAAATATGACGATAAAATCAGCGTATTTTTTTCACAGCACGTACCATACCAATCCTCTGAATCCAAACGACAGATGTCTGATGTAATCGCGTTTTGTTTTCTGTAAAGGTGAGCTGCACAATTTACTGTAAAGCAGAATGACAGACAAAGACCGCTAAAATTCATTCACTGGATAACTGTCGTTCAAATGGTCGTCTCAAGCTCTCTCAACTAACCAGCTCAAGCAAACTTGTCACCACACATTCAGCACAAATAATTCATGGACGATGAATATATTGTTATAGAAGTTACAAGGTTGCCTATTTAAAATTTGACATCAGAACAGACTGGCTAAAAATGACGATAAATCAGCGCATTGTTTTCGCAGCACATACCATACCAATCCTCTGAATCCAAACGAACAAAGTCTTATGTAATCGCATTTCATTTTCTGTAAAGGTGAGCTGCACAATTTACTGTAAAGCAGAATGACAGAAAAAGACCACTAAAATTCATTCACTGGATAACTGTCGTTCAAATGATCTTCTCAAACTCTCCCAACTGTCGCAGCCATTCTCTAACTTGTCACAGAAATATGCGGGTAACTGAAAACCAACCTTTAGCTGTCACCACCTTCCAATTACCCAAACTACTCATGCTACAAACCGGATAGCATGGCACTCAAATAAATGAAGAAACAATGCTGGTAAGCTAGGAAATCAACACGTGGTCCAATTGCAAGGATGATGGTTTCACTAACTGTCAAGCAATAATGTTTAACTGGCAGATTATTAGGACGCTATAAGAAAAACAAAATCAGTTGATTGGTTTGATCTACTGTCAAAATATCGTACAGGCTAGAGATCCCCTTGCAAGGCAGTCATTTGTAACCCAGCACCCACCATAGAAAGAACGCCCCGAAACAAATCATCTCTACCAGTGGATCTGACGGACAGACAACACTTAACCTCAGTGATGAGGGAAACTTGGCAGTTGATCCACATGCAAGATGCTGCAGTGCCAATGCATATGGTGTGTTTATGCTAAAGTCAAAACCTCAGTCTCCCATATACTCATGTTAAACCTCAGCATCACATAAAGACATCCAACAAAAAAACAACCTTCAATAAGTGTTCTTTCTAGTGTCCGCGGGAGACATAATATCCGAAATTGTCACCGAGGTAAACAGAAGTTGGCCTGCAATAAGATCAGCACATGACTAAAACCACACTGTACTATTTAATATGTCCAAAGTGATGTGATGATAGGTATTGTTTCAAACAGAGATCACATTCTGCACTGAACTTTTTCAGTCGGTGTTTTGCATCTTATGAGATGCATCATGTGATGTGAGTTCCCATCTCAAACTATTTGACTTTGCAAAACTATGAGCATCAAGTGAACTCTGCAAATTTCCTATAAGAAAACGGTAAGAGATTGCCACTGCTGATGCTACGCCAGCGATTCTGCAATGAACTTTTTCAATCGGTGAAATTTCCTACTGGAAAACAACAATAGCTGACACCAGCATTGCAGAGAGGTAGCTATACAGTTGTCACCATCAACCTATACCCGATGGGAGCCTATCAGCTAATATCATACAGCACAGACTACGCAGGTAGAATCTCAAATAAAGGATGGATTCAAATTGCCTACTAACCATGCAAAGCGTACAAAATAACTGCAATCTGAGACCAGTCATTACTTTCCTACACTTTAACTGTGACCAGCAAAGGAAAGAATTTTTCACAACAACAAATGGAAGCCTGGAAGACTGAACGTCTTATAAATCAAGCAAGTCAGTAATAGCAATGCGCTTGATTGTAGAAACCATCATAAAGGCATGATCTTGGGCATTTGAAATTCAACTAACAAGCCCGGGGTATTTGATTTGTCAAAGTGCGGTCACTTGAATCAAAAACTAACTACACAGCAAGATAAAAGGTCCTTCCGACTTGATGATAGAAACTGTATTATTTGATCGATCTGGTCAATCGGGTCCAAATTCACCGTCCCAAGTAACAAGACACCATTGTCTTAGTTAGGACATATAACACTATTCCAGTATCAACTTAATCAGTGCATATCGTCTGGATGACAACCAGCCATAGCCACAAGCATTTAGCAACAAACAACTGACTAGAACCAGTTCACAAATTTCAATTTGTAGCTCAAGAATCATTTGATCGTGAATAATTTCTGGATGTTACCGAACTTGAGAACATAAAAAACATAACCATGCTTGGCAAAAACAGCCTTGGGCAGTTCCCTGCCAGCTATAATTTCAAAGATGTTCTATAAGTCCATTAGAACGTTATGATCAATAGAACCAAAATCTAAAAAAGGAAACGATAAGTAGAACAGACAAGTTTGGCGAAATAAGATTATAAACAAAAAAAAATGAATGTTCAGCATTAAAATAAGAAACAACAAAATGCAGTATTCATTTTTGCTAGTTATCCTTGTATCACCCTGAAACAAGTTACAGCCAAAACCTTGATGATAATCATTTGAACATTGGACAAAAGGTTCACCGGCAAGACAGCACTAGAAGACTTTACTCTGTTAACTAATGTAGTAGGCCTTAAAAAAGAAAGTAATAACAATTCTCTTACTCATTTTAATATGGTCAAAAAGATAGTAAAATCATATAGGATATTTGATACAACACGACCTTCTTTGCGAATTAAAGCTACAGAGTTAAGTGGATTTACAATGAATACACAGGAAATTTGCATGCTAAGAGACTGTTCATAAGAAAAAAGTTTTCAAATACTGTGGACTAAAAGACGGTCCAATAATGACTTGTTTAATGTCAATAATGCTTAGGAGATCTGATATTAAACTGTGCAAATGAAACATGAGACTTAAAGATAGACTATCAACATTAACTATATTAAATATTTTTCTTTAATTAAGCATGTAGTTATATAGAAAATTAGCCCTTTAAGAAAAAGACTCGTATATTGAAATTAATTGCTAGCATCCATTAGCCCATCTGTTGTTGGATGCATATACAGATGGACCTTATGTTTATATATAACCAGATTAATTCTTTCGCACTTGCTTGCATAAGAAATTGAAATCAGCTATTGTTTCTTTGAAATAAATTAAAAGATCAAACAACAGTTAAATTGTTTTATATTTCTGTTTCAGCATTCAACATATTGTCTCCGATGGTTCAAATAATATAAACGGAAAACACAAATCCTCCCCTTTAATCATCAATTCAATGGGTTTTCAAACTTATTACACATCAATCTAAACAAAGATCGAGAAACTATGAAAAAAATTGTTCAAAAAAAGTAACAAAATTGCGGGGATCGAAGATGTACCTGAGCTTCGAGGACCTTTCCAAATCGCCTGAAGACATCTTCGAGCTTACGATCTGAAGTTTCGAACGACAACCCCCCTACAAATATGCGAGCCTCGTCTTTGCTCGACATCGCTATGGATCTGAAAATCAAACAGCAAAAGATTGTGAGGGATCGATCGAAACCCTAGGGGAAAAAAATGAGTTTTAGTATCGTTACATGAGAGACAGAGAGAGAGCGCGATGGCGGAAACCCTAGGTTTAGGAAGGCGGTTGATAATGGGCTGTAAACGGGTCGGTTCAGTCTTGGGTCTGTAGATCCGAATTCGAACCCGATGATCTTTGCTGTTTTGCTCTTTCTTCTTTTCTTTTTTTCTTTTTTCTTTTCGTCTTTCCCCGATTTTTCAAATTGTTCGACTTTGAAACGAGCTTGACAAGCTTGTTCAAACTCTATTCATTTTTTTTTTGCTCGAAGGACACAAAGGCCAACTTCGGATTTTTCCAAACTTTATGTTTTCTGATGATGCTCGATATCGGTGATCTCCCAGATCAGGACATGTGGCAGATGACGTGTCCCAGAGCATGCAAGAAAGGACCTACAGTGGCCGCCCAGACCACACCTATGCTTGTCCTACCGAGCGAACGCTGGCTCACCTCCGAGCCCCCTGCATAACCGGCCTCACAGCTCGTCTCCGGGATACCGCAGAACCAAAATACCTCGGCTCTCCTGCTCATCTGCGAGCTCTCCTGCCGAGGTCATCTTTCTCGATCTCATCGACCGACCAATGGCACCGCTTGCAGGTATAACCACCATCCCGCGAATATCTCCATGTGCGAGATCTCTGCCGGCCACATCCCACGTTCCACGCCACCACGATCCCCCATTAACAAGCCTGTCTCGCCATTAATGGGAGGTCTCGCGCATCATGCGGGCGTGACGTCGGGAGCGTAACGGCCGGCATGATTCTTGCACCTACCCTGCCTGCCACCACTATATAAACCCCTTCTTCAGACGGTTCAAGTAAGTCATTTTTACTCCACTAAGCCGTTACTCTGCTCGGATCACTAGTCTAACTTGACAGTCGGAGGGGCCTCGGTGGTACAACCATCCCGGGACTTCCTTGCAGGTAGCTCAGCGCAAACAACCTCAAACCCATTGAGATCCACACGCTTCAGGAGTCAGCCTCTAAATCCTATCTCAGCCGTCCATCGCCGCCATCGTCAGATCAACGGAAGGTAACATCTTGGCGCGATACCCGGTCGCATCAGCTGGCGTCGTCTGTGGAAAATCCTTGATTCCACAAAAACAAAAGTTCACTTTTCGATCTCAATCCAATGGCGAGTGATCATCACGAAGATCCAAGCACTAGCCGCCGCCTCCCCCTCAACTGAGGCACGGACGAACCTCCTTCGCCGAATGCCGTTAGCACCCTCGCCGGCCGAATAGACCGACCACGTCCTTCGTGGAGGCGCTCATCCGCGTCCAAACGACGGGGCAAGATCCCCAGGTAGCCGCTCCCCTGCCTCGGGATCGGGACCCCTACAGGGGAAGAGAAGACTCCGTCCGCGTCGGCACTGCCGACCACCGCGTCGCTACCTCCCACGGCCGCAGATCTCCCGGGCCAATACGTTCTGAGGCCCGCTGGGCGCCTCACAGTTTAACGCCGAGGTCCGCCGCCAGAGCACCCCGTCGTGAGGTCCTTCGCGCACCTGCCCCTCCCGAGGAGATGTCTGTCAGCTCGCCTGTTACCAGGCCTGACCGACACCCCCTCCCTCGACGGGGTCGCGCGGACGAGACTCACCACGGCGGCTCGAAGACCACCTCGCCGGGGGATCTAAGGAACCTCATTGAGAAGAACCGAGGCCGAGGCCAGACGCAGGCCTCCAACAGCAGAGGCCCGGGATCAGAATGTGCCGAGTCGTAAGGATACCACAGCCGACCCGCCGCCCTTGAGAAGAAGATCGAGGGTCTGTATCGGGAGGGTCACCGTTCGAGCGACGGGGCTAAGTACATTGCCAACTCGCTCACCAAACCATTCACTGAGGAGCTGCTCGCTGTCCACGTCTCCTCTCGCAATAAGCTTCCAAAGGTCTCCCTCTTCGACGACAAGTCTGACCCGAAGGACCATTTGGATGCGTTCACTGCAGGGATAGACTTCCAAGACAACTCCGACGCCGCCTAATGCCGGGCTTTCCCGGCCACTCTCATCCATTCCGGGCGAGACTGGTTCCGAGGACTCGAGCCGCACTCGATCTCAACTTTCGACGAGCTGGCCACCCAATTCCTCGGCTACTTCGTCGGGAACAGGCGGCAAAAGCGCACCGTCGACCACCTCTTCACGATCAAGAGCGGGGACAAAGAGACGTTCAAGCATACGTCACCCATTTCTACAACGCCCTTCTCGAGGTCCCCGAGCACCGGGACGAGATGGTCATCACGGCACTGAGGTCTAGCCTTAGTCACAAGGAGTGGTTACGCTCCTTTGCATTAGCGCAACCTAAGACCATGGCCAAGGTAAAAGCCTGGACCGAGCGCGAGGTCCAGCTCGAATCCGAGGTAAGCGCAAATCTCCCCCGGGCAGAGCAAACCGACCAGAAGAAGAAGGCAAGAGAAGAGAGAAGGGGACCTGAATGGCAAAAGCCCTATCTCCCAAAGTTCCAGGAGTACACACCGCTCAATGTCTCCCAGGCAGTGCTACTAGAAGAGACCAAGGGCGAGCGGTTCTTCAAGCTCCCCCCAATCTCGCGAATGGCCTCAAAGCGAACCCGGGGACCCTACTGCGGGTTCCACAGGTCGCTAGGACTCTCCACAGAGAGTTGTAAGCAGCTCCGAGACTACATCGAGGAGCTCATCCGTTCGGGACACCTAGCAGGGTACCTGAGGGACAAGCAACAAGCTGACCGCGAGCAGGAGCAGCGTCCCCTTCCAGCCGAGCTGACCATCGTCCAGATCATAGTAGTGTCAGCGGAGGATACGTCTGGTACCCATGAAGCTCGGTACCTTATGCCAGACATAGATGCCAACAGACATCCGGGGGGCTCGACCTGCACGAATAAGAACATCTACTAGCATGTATTTTCTTTTCAGAGCAATATACATCTTTCCTAAGATCTTTTGTTTATATAATAAAGGGATCAATAAAGCATCGCAGAAAAGAAAAAGAATCTTATTCATTCAAGAGGTACTATAGGCTCCTCCGCCGTACAAAAAAGAAATATATATTACAATAGCGGGGGAGTGGGATACAGAGAGCACTGTTCGTGGTACTCTGAGGATATTTTCGCCAGCCGAGCCCTCACGGCGTCTAACCTCTCCCTTCGATGACCCCCGCCAGTGTCGGCATCAAGCCTCAAGTGGTAGTACTCAAGGACGAGCGCCTCCGAGCGATTTAGCCGGCTCGCAGAGATCAGGCCGAAACGCCTCAGAGACCTCAGCTTGCCAATGGCCTCGTCTTTCAGTTGCTCAGATAAGGGGTTGTAGAGCCCCGACAGTTGGATGTATGTATGCCCTAGAGGCCATTATATGTATAGTGGATGCTTGGACATGTATATATATGGATTACTTTCCTGCTCGACATGATAGTATGCTATCTGGTTTACTTTATCTGACATGTAGACTTGATCATGCTTTTATTCATTTGCACATGTTGATAAAGCCCCGAGATATTTGCTTGACTACTGCGACTATGATGCGGATCATACTAGTGGGACGCGTGTAGTTTATAAGCATATCCTTGAATTGTTCCTAGTCGTGGGTGTATCGAGACGGGGCATCGATATTCCAGAGTAGACTAGCGTATACCATTCTTGTCCCATGTGATGGGCGATGGATGATCCCATATCCATCTGGCGTGCTGACACCAAAGAATGTATACGGGTGCTCAGTGCAGACTGGGTACACTGAACGGACTCGCCGAGAACTCCTATGCGGTATTATATCTATCGTCGGATAGTTGTTCTCATGTGAGACTGGTACAGGTTAGTCTATAGACCCAAGATCGTCATAGAATCTTGTGTGTCCTCCCACTGTATTTTGATCTCTACCCTACCACGGCTCTACTGAGACGTGCAAACAAGTGGAATTTGGGTACAGTCTCGAGACATATGGAGGCAATGAGCGATAGGAGGGGTTTCGTCTCCCCCGGTATTGGGGGTTGATGTTGTGCTATGCTCGATTGGTTATAATATGAAGTCCCTGGCCAGGGCTGCTGAGATTTACTGATAAGTGTTATCAGTAGTTTCTCGATCTGTTATGAGTCATACACCAGCATGACTTATTGAGTTATTGGGGTCGACGATACCATCCCTAGACCCGATATGCAACATATCTGACAAGGAGACCGGACTGTACAGTAAGTGTTGCCAGATGGCTCGACGGGAGTTTTGACAGCTTTGCTGGTTTTCTTCTAATCGCTCAATACCCGGATGGTCGTTACGTTTAGCTGACCGCTTGCGGCTTGTGGATGCTTGCTGTGATCATCACCTACTGCCGGCGTATTGACGAGTCTTAGAGTCCCACACAGGAGTTCCCTACCCAGACGAAACGATGTGGTGTGCATATGTGATATGCACAGGGACCCGATTAAATACGTGTATGTAATACCGTATTTCAGTCGGGCGTTTTTCTATTGGTCGGGTCGTATTTGATTGACCGATTTGTTAAATCAAGTGTTGATTTAACAATTGACTTTTAATTTAATTTCTTTATTAAACCCATTTCTTTTTATGAGGTGTATGCATGCATGTATGCACATGTTGATGTGCATGGACACATACATGCATACAAAGTATCATGGTTGATGATACACCTTTGATGGCAATACAAGACTCACATGGAACTTATATATATATATATATATATATATATATATATATATATATATATATATATATAAGTTAAAAGAAAAAGAAAAAGGAAATATTAATCCATGGTTATCTTTCTACACTCTTCTTGAAGTTGACCACACTTCACCTACCTTTTAACCTTGGATTAGTTTTCCTTTTGCCTTTTAACCCATGTGCAATAATATCTAGATATTATAAGTTACCATGGTTTGTTGAGAGAAAGAAAATATATATCATTTTTTTTCTCTTTCTTCATAATCTTTTGATATTATCTTGAGCTATTGAGTTTCCTTCTTCTTCCTCCTCATTCTCCAAGCTCTCTTGAGTTTTATATAGAGTGAGGGTATAAAAAAGAAAGGGTTTTGATTAGAGAAAACAAACCACCTCTTCATTCTACTCTAATCTAGCAAATTAGTTTAGAATGTTTAGCTTCATCTTCTTCTTTGATCAAGTGGAGCTAGGAGCTTGGACAAAGTGAACATCGGGTGGATCTTCGTGGACAAAAGAGCTCACTTGCAAGCTTTTTCAACTCTCAACGATCCTAGGAGTCACTACAAAGAGGACTACAAAGGTTGTATTCCTTTCACTTAGTGGTAATATGGTTTTTATATGTGATACTTTAGTTGTTACCTTAGTATTCTAGTTAAAGATCCTTGCTTTGTTTGCTTAGCACCTCTTTATTTTTAAAAGTAGCATGTGTGATGCTTCCATATCTGCAGTAGGTGCTAGGGAACCCTAACAATAGTATCAGAGCCAAGCTAGAATTCTGGACACGGTATTAGAACTATTACGAAAACGAAATTGACTCCAAAAATACGGTATTATGAAACCCTAATCTAGCTCTCTGTAAATTTTTTTAAAAGTCGTCTGTTTACCCCAATCAGAGCAAAGCTCTGTTCAAATTCTAAGGCAGGAAATGAAGCAACGCTTCTGTTTCCCCCAATTAGAGCAAAACTCTGTTTTGAAAATTAAAGTGAAAATTGAAATTAAAATAAAGAAGCAACGCTTCAGATTCCTTACGCTGCGCGCAACGCGCCACGTGTCAAAATCAGACACGCCGGTGCAGGGAGCACAGCGCCCGGGACAGCGCACCCAATCAGAGCAAGGCTCTATTTAAAATAAAAATTAAAGAAGCAACACTTCAGATGCGCTGCGCACTGCGCTGCGCGACACGTGTCAGCGCGGTTGCGTTAGCGCGGTTGCGCTGCGCCTTGCGCTGCACGACACGTGTCAGCGCGGTTGCGCTAGCGCGGTTGCGCTGTGCTCTGCGCTGCGTGACACGTGTCAAGCGCCGGTGCGTTTACGCCATACAGAATTAAGATTCCAGTAAGATCTTTCTGTTCTTGTTAAAACAAGAAGATTGTCTTCTGTAAAACAGAAGCCCTTGGATCAAAGATCCAACGGTGGGGAAAATTCCCCAAATCACTCAGAGAATGATCTCTTTAACAAATTTAACAAATTAATGAGCACTATATAAAGACTACTCTGTCAAGCCAGAAAAAGCAACAGCTGGATGGGTGCCCACTGCAACGGCTCCCTCAACGTCAATCACTCAAAAGAAAAGGAGGCCGCAAAAGGCCCCTGTGAACGTGGCGAACCGTAAAAGCGCAGAGCACAAACGCCCCAAGTCTGGGGGCATGGTGGTCCTTACTGTTTATATGGCTTCCGGAAAGGAGGAAGGCCGTGCTTCGGCGGGTCACCGACCGCTCACTCGATCCGTGACAAAAGCCCAGGAGCAACGACAGAAGCTTCAGGAGATGATGACTGCTATGGCCGCACTTACCGAGCCAAAAGAAAGCTCGGAGGCATCATCAGAACAGCGTCACGAACAAGAAACTGACTCTGACTACCTACGCAGAGTCCTCGAAAAGAAGGAAAAAGAAGCAGCAGAGCAAGCGGCTAACATAAAACAAATGGCGCTCCTCTTCCAAGATATGATAGGGATGATGTTACAGCCGGATCCTTCGGCTGAAGACCCTCCGATCATTGTTGGAGACGACGGAGGGGAGGTATCTAATCCTCCTCCGGCTCTTTCAGCAGCCAAGGAAGAAACCATTTCCAAGACCGCACTGGATGACTATATAGCTCAGCAAATACGAGCTCATCAGGCGAATGAGGCGGCTGGGCAAATTGCTAGAACCGGACGACCCTACCCAGGCTGATATGACCAAATCAGTTACCCGCCGGGATATACGATCCTTAAATTCCACGTATATAAAGGGACAGGGAATCCACATCAGCATGTCGCTCAGTTCAGGGCACTTTGCGGCAATACTGGAGGTGATGACAAACTGTTGCTTCGCCAGTTCGTTGGCAGCTTAGTAGAAACGGCCTTCGAATGGTATTCGGAACTGCCCAACGACTCTGTCAAAACATTTGCAGAGATGGAGCTGCTGTTTACACAAAGATTCGCGAGTGCTAGCGAATGCACCCCAATCACGGCATTGATCAATGCCAGGATAAGGTCAGGCGAAACGTGGGTCCAATATGCAACACGATGGCGGAACCTATGGTCGAAATGTGAACAACGTATCGAAGAAGCGCCAGTGGTGGGTATGTTCGTGGGCACTCTCAATCCGCAGGCGACTATATCCCAATTCATGATGCTCTTCAGGCCGACCACTTGCCAGGCCTTGATCGACAAATTAGCCCAAATGGACCAGATGGGCCATAGATCATCTCCTCCAAAACCGGACTCTCGAAATGAGAAGGGGAAAGGAAAAACGATCGTCGTCGCCAATACTCAACAACAGCCGAGCAAATCAAAGCCGGTTGCTCGCCAAAACAACGTGCGTCCACGCCCATCCCTCGGGGAGAGACTGGGACGTCCTTACTCGTTTCCTCAGAATAAAACAAGGAAACTGTTCGAGCTGGCCACGCGCAACGGACTCACCAATCTGCCGAGTCCAAAACATCTGTTGCAACCAGGCGATCTCAGTAATCCCAATTATTGCCCTTACCACCAAACGGTAATTCACCCGATCGAGGACTGTTTCGTCTTTAAGGGATGGATCGAGGATCAGTACCTACAAGGCATGTTCGCACTGTTTGAAAAGTGGAAGATAAACCCACCACAGCCGCACACTCCAAAGAAGACGGACACGCCAGGGGCAGCTTGTTCTTTTGTTGAGCACGAAAACGATGGAGAAGGCTCATCAGATGAATCCGAGGACTACATAGCGAGTTGTCATGTGATCTCTCACTCATTGAAAGATGATGAAGAGGTTCATTGCACCGAGAAACCGAGGACAGGGCCTGAACCAGAACTTCTGTGGCCGTCAGACGAGGTAATCGATACCTTCCTGAATGAGATTCGTCTGAAAGTTAAAGCCAATCAAGAGCGTGAGATGGCCATATTGGAAGGAGCTAAACGCCGGCGATTAGACGAAAGAGCCGAGGCACTCCCGTCACATAAAAAGACATTCGCTGCGGATAAAAACAAATTCAAGGCCAGGAAAAGGTTTGCTAAGGCCATATCAATGATAATGAAGCTACCACCCTCTGAAGAAAACACTCTTGACGGAGTAGACGTGCATCCTAACTACTGCTTGTATCATCAGAAGATCGCACACCCTACTGAAGACGGTGACTCCTTTAAGTGTTGGTGGCAAGGGTATGTCGCTCACAGGAATTACGTCAACAGAGAAAAGCGGGAAGCTCGTAGACAACGAAAAAATACGACAGATGAGCATAAAAGAGTTGCTGGCAATTGTCATAGGGACGAGCCCGGGGAATCGCGAGTTCTCACTTTTGGGAGCGGCCCCGACGAAAAAATAGCCTTCAACCCTCTCTTCAAGGAGTCCATCTCTGAAAAATTGAGGAGTTGCGAGAACATTCAGCCGCTCAATTGCACGATATCCAAAGAGAATCTCGAACCCACAAACAACGGAGCGAACAAAAAGGATAAAGGAAAGGGAAAAACGACCTTCATCACCAACACTCAACAGCAATCGAGTGGCCCTAGACCGGTTGTTCATCAAAACAATATGCGTCCACGCATATCCCTCGAGGAAAGGCTAGGACGTCTTTACTCGTTTCCTCAAGATAAAACAAGGAGACTGTTCGAGCTGGCAGTACGCGACAGACTCATCAATCTGCCGAGTCCAAAACGTCCGTTGCGGCCAGGCGATGTCAACAATCTCAATTATTGCCCTTACCACCAAACGGTAAGTCACCTGATCGAGGATTACTACGTCTTCAAAAACTGGGTTGAAGACCAATACCAACAGGGCAAGTTCGCGTTGTCCGGAAACTGGAAGGTGAGCCCGCCACAACCATATGCTCCGAGAAAGATGGATATGCCGGGGGCATCATGCTCATTCGTAGGGAAAGCCCCATAGACCGAAAAGTCAGTAAACTAGATATTCGCCTCAAATACGGCGACGGTGGACAACTATGTCCTAAAACTAGTGATAGACAGAAGCATCGTTAAACTAACGTTGGACCACTATGTCCTAAAACTGGCGACGGACCGAAACGTCCTTAAACTAATGACGGACCACTACGTCCTAAAACTGGCTGAGGACCGAAACGTCCTCAAACTAATGACGGACCACTACGTCCTAAAACTAGCTGTTGACCGAGATGTCGATAAACTACGGTGGATTGCAACATCCCAAAGCCGATATATATATATATAAGAGAATAATAATTAAAAAAAAACGGTATGCCCATAAGCAAAAAGGGCGCGGATGAAAACCCGAAAGGGCTCCTTGAGTAAAAACAGCTGGGCTACCGGCGAGTGTTGATGAAAACCCGAAAGGGCGCAACCTCATTATATAAAAAAAATAAAAAGAATTAAAAAAAAAGAAAAAACGGTATGTCCATAAGCAAAAAGGGCACGGATGAAAACCCGAAAGGGCTCCGTGAGTAAAAACAGCTGGGCTACCGGCGAGTGTTTGTGAAAAGCCGAAAGGGCGCAATCTCGTTAAAAGACACTTACAGGGTCCTCTCGACCTTGTAAGGAGAAACCACCTGCGTGAGATCCTTACGACTCATAAGGGAGCAACACACTTAGGAATCCTCACGATTCCTAAGGAGAAATTATACTTGCGAGATCCTCACGACTCGTAAGGAGAATCCTCTTATGGGATCCTCACGGCTCATAAGATTTGAAAGTCTTAAGTTACAGAAACCTGAACCTGTTCTTAAGCAACCCCCACAACCTTCAATATTGCCCTACAAGCGGCTCATACTGACCCTTGTATACAATCCACGGGCGCGAATAAATATTTCCCTAACAAAGTCCCACCCGTGACTAGGGATATGTCCATATGGGGAACAACTTTTATAAGTCCTCTCGACTTATAAGGAGAAAACCCTTTTGTAAGATCCTTACGACTTACAGGGGAACATACACTTAGGAATCCCTACGATTCCTAAGGAGAAAACGCACCTATGAGATCCTCATGACTTATAGGGAGAAATACCTTTGTGGGACCCTTACGGCTCATAAAGTCAAAAGCCTTAGTCAACAGCATCCTAACCCTGTTCGCTAAGCCACCTTTGTTCGACATCGACAGAGGCAAATGATGATTCGCTCCTGGCAATATCCCAGTTGTAGCGATGCTGATGCCTAAATCGGTATCAAATTCCAAGTCCTTTCATGGCAAATGATAATTCGCTCCTGGCAATATCTCAGTCGTAGCGATGCTAATGCTAAGATTGGCGTCAGATTCTAAGTTCCACACTTGCGATAAAAAAAAATCAGAGAGCCATACGTGCATACAAAATAGCCGAAATGATGGGGCAACTTGCAATAAAAAGCAGCAAGTAAAAATGTATGCATGCAAAATAGCCGAAATGATGGGGCAACTCACAGTAAAAAGCAGCGAGTAAAATGAAATAAATAGCCGAAATGATTGGGCAACTCGCAATAAAAAAACAACGAGTAAAAAGAAAAATAGCCGAAATGATTGGGCACCGCGAAAAATAGCCGAAATGATTGGCCCGCTTGGTCCTAGATATGGTGCAGCAAGCAATCGCGATTTTCGCGATATAAAAAACTGAAATGATAGAGCATCGCGGAAAGAATTAAAAAAAATGAATGAAACTGCTGCCCTATAGGTGAGATCACGTCGTTCCCTGTATACAATCCAAGGGCACAAACAAAGAGGGAACCATGTCATCCCACCAGGCTCCATCAGAAAGAGAGCCAAGTCTCGACGGTCACATCTGCATCCCAGAAGACCAACAACAGCGTTCCTCCTTATGCCAGCAGGGCACGGACGCAACACCAATAACGGAGCCATGGCAAAGTCCCCAGTTCCAAATCTCGAAGGTTCATAGACAACCTAGAGACAATCTCGACATTTGTCGCAATATTACAGACACAATGTCAACGAACGAAGCAAAGGAAGGTCCCTAGCTTCAGGGTCTCGACGTCAATATCGACAACTTAGAGATCGCCAACGACGACGTTCCTCCGCAGTCCAGCAGGACGTAGATACAACGTCAATGAAAGACCTCACGGTCAAAACAAAGCGGAGCGACGGCAAAATCCCAGCTCCACTTCAGCATTCGTCTCGATACAGCAGACGAGATGTCAACAACGGTGTTCCTTCGCAGTCCAGCAGGGCGCAGATACAACGTCAATGAAAGACCTCACGGTCAAAAAAAGCGGAGCGACGGCAAAATCCCAGCTCCACCTCAGCATTCGTCTCGTTACAGCAGACGCAATGTTAACAACAGTGTCCTTCCTCCAACAGGATTCAGACATGACAAAGCAAACGAAGCAAAGGCCAAATTCCTAGCTTCAGGGTCTTGACGGCAACTCATATAAATCCTGAAAGACAACCGGAGATCATCTCACACCAGTGCGGAATGGTCACCACCTCGACGTTCGTCTCGACACAGCAAACGCAACATCATCAAACAATGGAGCTACGACATAGTCCCTAGTTCCAAATCTTGACGGCAATATCTATAGCCTAAGATGTCAACAACGGCGTTCCTTCGCAGTCCAGCAGGGCGCAAATACAATGTCAATGACAAACCTCACGGTCAAAACAAAGCGGAGCGACAGAAAAATCCCAGCTCCACCTTAGCATTCGTCTCGTTACAGCAGACGCAATGTTAACAACAGTGTCCTTCCTCCAACAGGATTCGGACATGACAAAGCAAATGAAGCAAAGGCCAAATTCTTAGCTTCAGGGTCTTGACGGCAACTCATATAAAGTCTGAAAGACAACCGGAGATCATCTCACACCAGTGCAGAATGGTCACCACCTCGACGTTCGTCTCGACACAGCAGACGCAGCATCATCAAACAATGGAGCCACGGCATAGTCCCCGGTTCCAAATCTTGACGGCAATATCTACAGCCTAAGAATCAACAAAGGCGTTCCTTCGCAGCCCAGCAAGATGCAGACACAACGCCAACAAAAGACCTCGCGGTCAAAACAAGGCGAAGCGACGGCAAAATCCCAGCTTCACCTCAACATTCGTCTCGATACAGCAGACGAGATGTCAACAACGGCGTTCCTTCGTAGTCCAGCAGGATGTAGATGCAGCGTCAACAAAAGACCCCATGAATTCGGACATGACAAAGCAAACGAAGCGAAGGCCAAATTCCTAGCTTCAAGGTCTTAACGGCAAGTCATATAAAGCCTGAAAGACAGCCGGAGATCATCTCACACCAGTGCGGAATGGTCACCACCTCGACGTTCGTCTCGATACAGCAGACGCAACATCATCAAACAGCGGAGCCACGGCACAGTCCCTAGTTCCAAACCTCGACGGTTCACCAGCAACCTAGAGACAACCGCTACCTCCGTCTCGATACAGCAGACGCAATGCCAGCAAACGGAGCTAAGGCCAAATTCCTAGCTTCAGGGTCTTGACGGCAACTCATGCAAAACCTGAAAGACCATCGGAGATCATCTCACATCAGTGCGGAGTGGTCACCACCTCGACTTTCTTCTCGATGCAGCAGACGAGATGTCACCCCAGCGTTCTTTCTCCAGCAGGGTTCAGACGCGACAATCAAACAAACGGAGCCACGGCAAAATCCCTAGTTCCAAACCTCTACGGTTCACCAACAACCTAGAGACAACCGCGACATTCGTCTCGATACAGCAAACGCAATGCCAGCAAACGAAGCGAAGGCCAAATTCCTAGCTTCAGAGTCTTGACGGCAACTCACATAAAACCTGAAAGACTATCGGAGATCATCCCACACCAGCGCGTAGTGGTTATGACTCATCGGGGCTCTCCAAAATGAGCCTAACCTCAAGTAAAAAGTGACATGGAATATCCCTACACTTGCCCTTTCGATGGTAATACTACCTGAAGGATTACTTGAAGACGTCTTTTCCAGCCCCCGAAGGGATCAGAGACACGGCAGTCGCAGGGCTACTCGAACAGCACGATTGCCTATCGAGGAATATATCAGCTGATGCGACGGTACGACGGACAAACCCTAAGTACCACAGATCCTAACGGACCTTTGTCGTAAAGAGCAGAGGTTAACTGTGACGTTAGGATACTCTTGCGAGAAATGCTCGATTCGTCTCGACTCGTGAGGAAATTGATGTCTTTACGAGAACTGCTCGATTCGTCTCGACTCGTGAGATGAAGCCTTAGGCAATAAGGATTAAAAAAAAACTTGTTTCCTAAGCACTGGGATCCCGCAAGTCGGCCCTAAACGATCTCTTGCATACTATCCACGGGTCTCACTCTCCAAAGTCGAATCTCGACAAGAAGGGAAACAACCGCTTACGGGTCCTCTCGACTCGTAAGAGGGTAAATTCTCTTGTGAGATCCTTATAACTCTCAAGAGAAAACGCACTTAGGAACCCTCACGGTTCTTAAGGAGAAAACACACCTACGAGATCCTCTCGACTCGTAGGGAGAAAAGTCTTTATGAGACCCTCACGGCTCATGAAGTTGAAAAGCCTTAGGTAGCAAACCTGAACCTGCTTCCTAAGCCATCCCCACTCCCCAAGATGTTCAAGACAGAATGTTTTATATTGTTTACAGGCTATGCTTATTTAAAGAATGTGCCAGTAACAAAGCAGAAAATAAAAGGAAGGAGGCAAAAGATTTGTCATTCATACTTGGAAAGTTTTTACATCAATAAAGGCAATAAACAAAGATATTATCCAAACGATTACAATGGCAAAACCTCAAATCCAGGACATGGATTGAGGAACTCAAAAGTAACCTTGTCCAAGACTTTCTAAGCCTGGCGAACCATCCTAGTGTGCTTCCTTTCACGAGCACGAGCGTCGGGATCCCCGCTGATGTCCTCCTCCCTCCGATAGGCAGCAAGTATTGCAGACTGTTGAAAAGCTTGGTGCAGAAGATCGATAAGGTTATCTCGCCTCCTCTTTGAGATTAGGCTCATCAGATACACCGAGTGCACCTTATCCTCGGCGGCATCCAATGCCCCAAGTGGCACACCAGTACAGAATAGAGGAAGCGCTTCCCAAATTGCTCCCACAATAAGCTTCAGGAGAGAGGAGCGCCGAGGAAGCAGTTGACCGTTGTATGCGTCGAAGCAGCTCATGATTTCGGCACACTCGGCGTTGGTAAATTCTCGGTTCTGAGAACGACCGAGTCGGCGGATGTCCCCGTAAGAAATGATCTCGTCAAGGTCGTACATGTGGGCGTCCATTACTTCTGTAAAAGAAACCTAACAAAATTAGCAGACGGCCTGATTAAGCAAGACAGTATAATTCATTAAAAAAATAGAACGTCATCTCTAACCACCAGGATCTGTGAAAAACTCTTAAGAGTTCTTCTATATGATTCGGAGGATAAAGTCCTATTGGTGAATCAGGAATATACAAGAAAAAATCTTTTAGAGAGCAGAACTCTATTAATGGAACTCTAATAGGGTTCCCTTTAGTTCTCTTTAGACCCCCTTAAAGCAAAGCTCTGCTAAGTGAAACCCTAAATGAGTTTTCTTTAGATCAGGGATCTATTGAGAGCAAGGCTCTTAAAATTGATTTAATTTAATCCAAATTAATTTTTACCTAAAATTCTCAAGAGTTTGAACTTTTAAAAGTGCTTAAACAAAAGAACATGGCTCTGAACAAAATTCTTATGAAGAGATGAAAATCCGACCAATGGTCCTATTTATAGGCATTGAAGAGCCGTTTCAACTTCCAAGGGATGGCGCGACGGTTGGAATTCTGCCACCGCTGCGCTCACGTTTGGAGGCCACGTAAGCGCAACGGTGGGGGGGGCATTTGTTTACCCCAATCAAAGCAAAACTCTGTTCAAATTCCAAGACGGGAAATGAAGCAACGCTTCTGTTTCCCCCAATCAGAGCAAAGCTCTGTTTTGAAAATTAAAGTGAAAATTGAAATTAAAATAAAGAAGCAACGCTTCAGATTCGTTGCGCTGTGCGCAACGCGCCACGTGTCAAAATCAGACACGCCAGCACAGGGAGCACTGCGCCCGGGGCAGCGCACCCAATCAGAGCAAGCCTCTATTTAAAATAAAAATTAAAGAAGCAACGCTTCAGATGCACTGCGCGACACGTGTCAGCGCAGTTGCGCTGCGTGACACGTGTCAAGCGTTGATGCGTTTGCGCCATACAGAATTAAGATTCCAGTAAGATCTTTCTGTTCTTGATAAAACAAGAAGATAGTCTTCTGTAAAACAGAAGCCCTTGGATCAAAGATCCAACGGTAGGGAAAATTCCCCAAATCACTCAGAGAATGATCTCTTTAACAAATTTAACAAATTAATGGGCACTATATAAAGGCCCCTAAACCCCAATTTCAAAAGAACAACATAGAGAATAGAGAGACAGAAACTTAGAAACAGAGAGAGAACTCCTCTAAAGAATTTTGAGAAGAAATTCAGAAAGAAAAAAGAAGGTAAAACCTTTTAAAAAAAAGAAGAACTTTTTCTGAATAGATCATTGATCTAAGAACAAGATCAAGGATCTTCAATAAAAAAATTAAATAATAACAAAGACATTGCCTTTTTTATGAACCATTGGTTCTGGAATCTTAAAAATTCTTTTCTTGAATCCAAAATTGGATCAAGATATTAAATTGGAGCCTTGCACTTGTAAATCTGCACTGTTGCGCTCCTTGGTTGGCGTAAGCTACCAGAGAGCGCCACGTGTCAGCACCAGAACAACTTGCGCTATGGGCTTTTAAGATAGAGCATTGCTCTCTGAAGTTGGCGCAACTCACCAGAGCGCGCCACGTGTTAGCAGCGCAACAGCGCAGCGCACTGGCGCAGCTCACTGCGCTTGCGCTCACCCGAGTGTGACACGTGTCACCTCCACATGCGCTTGCGCTCAATATTTAGCGTAAAGCGCCTGACAGGCCATATGGCCACTATCAGTTTGATTAATGCACTGCATTATTTACAGAAGGGCCAAACCCAATTAAAAAAGGCCTAACAGGCCTAATAAAATGCAATGCATTATTTTAAAAAGGGCAGAGCCCAAACAAAAACAGATGCTGTGCATCATTTAAAAGGGACAGAGCCCAAATTATAAAAGGCCTAACAGGCCAGAATAAAATGCAGTGCATTATTAAACAGGGGCAAAGCCCTAGCACAGGCCTAATATGCCAAAGATAAAAACGTTGAATATTCTCAACTGGACTTAGCCTAATCATGACCGTAAGTCCTCAAATTAAATTGACTGAGCAAGACTGCTCTCTTAAATCAATTTACACCTGGTTCAAGGGTACATCTCTGAACTCCTCTGACACCTGTCGTTGTAATCCTTCAACGACGTCAGAGAGGTGACGGGTCCCGACGGCCACACATACATGGACCTCTATGTCCCTAAACTGGAACACGGACCCCCATGTCCCTAAACTGGAACATGGACCTCTATGTCCCTAAACTGGAAGATGGACCACTACGTCCCTAAACTGGAACAATAGAGCCCCCAAATGCTCTTTTGTCGGATCTAAACGATCCCGTATAAGTCGATCTTAGCCTTAAATATGGCTAACGTATCCTTAAACCTTCAAACAGACTTCAGTCCCAAATTGGACTATAGATCCCCTCCAATCGACTTTGGTTCAAGGGTACATTTCTGAACTCCTCTGACACCTATCGTTGTAATCCTTCAACGATGTCAGAGAAGTGACGGGTCCCGACGGCCATGCATGCAACGGACCGCTATGTCCTTAAACTGGAGCAATAGAGCCCAAATGCTCTTTTTTCGGATCTAAACGATCCCGTTAAGTTGATCTTAGTCTCAAACTGGACTAACGTATCCTTAACAAACGTTCGAGTCGATCTTAGCCTCAAATATGGCTAATGTATCCTCAAACCAAAACACCAAACCCAAATCTAAGAAAATACGGATTTGGACTAATCCACGTCCTACGGGCGACGACATAAATTAGTCTCCGTATACAATCCACGGGCAACCACAAACAAAATAAACACCCACGACACGAAGTGACATTCTGGAGAAGGAGAAAGTTGTTACCGCGATGCGGTAGCGTAATTAACTGCAGGGGCTTGCGCCTGCAGGGAAGAGCATCCCCACAATCAAAAACCCCGCAGACGAGGGGGAATCTGACGAAGTCTGCTACATCGGCCGCATCCGTCCAAACCTCCGATACGCGGTGCCATAAATCAACTTGGCATCTTCGGAGAGGTGGACGGATAAAACCAAATAGCATCTACCCCGAATCTCAGGCAAGACGAACCTACGCGGTTCCGTCTCTGTATTCGGAGGGGAACAGATTCTGACACGCCCGGTGGGACCTTTTCCTCTTTCCACTCCACACTTCGTGTGTCGTGTTCGCGAACAAATCGCGGTTTGCTGTGGTTGCCGGTGGATTCGAGGTACTAAGATTTGGTGTCTTGCTCCGTGCAGAAAACAAAAGATCAATGGCTTCAAACTGCACTACCTGCAACTGCAACTCTCGCTCCGTCCCTGCTGGAGGAGTGACTTATGGGCCCCAAGCGGCCTCCCTTTTCAAGATGCCAGTGGAGCAGGTAACTCAAACTACCACTGGACTATTCTTCGGGACCATACTCCCACCGATGAGCTTCAATGCCCTAATGACGTTGCAAGAAGCTCTAAAGAAGTTGGTCTTTGATCGGCTTACAACTACCGCGGCCCCTCTCAACGGGTCGCTCAACTCCACTGCCTCAGTTTTTAACAGACTAGGCCAGAGCTCCAACGAGCCCATGAAGAATCCTGCAATACCAGAAGGCATTATCCCGAAGCGGATAGCTATCCCTGCTCCCGTTCCAGGCGAAATCATCAAGGTTTTTTTCCCCTATTCGGAAGTCTGCTTCTGACAGGTTAACCATCCCCATTCAACGGACGTCGGTCTTTAAAAGGCTGATATCAGCAAATTCTGACCAACACAGGGGGCATGAGGAGGTCACCCCTGCGGCTGAACCAACACCATCCGCGCGACATGCTCACCGTCGTCACTGGCGCCGAGTACGGAAGGCTGGGGGCAGCTCTCCCTCTAGATTTACTCCACCAGCTCCAACGGCGGGGATCGATGCTGCTGTTCCAACCGAGAACAGCTTTGAACTGCTCAACAAGGTGCGCAGAAACTCTCCTACTGCAGTGCTGAAGAGAACTCCTTCACCTGTGAAGAATGCTATAGAGAAGAAGCCGGAGCAACCTCCTCAACGGCTATCCTCTGAAATTTACAAAGTCTGGCGTCAAGTCCAAGACTCCGCGATGGATCAAGACTATCTCTGCCGACAGAAAAAGATGAAGGTTCGGCAGGAGAAAGACTACTCTGTCAAGCCAGAAAAAGCAACAGCTGGATGGGTGCCCACTGCAACGGCTCCCTCAACGTCAATCACTCAAAAGAAAAGGAGGCCGCAAAAGGCCCCTGTGAATGTGGTGAACCGTAAAAGCGCAGAGCACAAACGCCCCAAGTCTGGGGGCATGGTGGTCCATACTGTTTATATAGCTTCCGAAAAAGAGGAAGGCCGTGCTTCGGCGAGTCACCGACCGCTCACTCGATCCGTGACAAAAGCCCAGGAGCAACGACAGAAGCTTCAGGAGATGATGACTGCTATGGCTGCACTTACCGAGCCAAAAGAAAGCTCGGAGGCATCGTCAGAACAGCGTCACGAACAAGAAACTGACGCTGACTACCTACGCAGAGTCCTCGAAAAGAAGGACAAAGAAGCAGCAGAGCAAGCGGCTAACATAAAACAAATGGCGCTCCTCTTCCAAGATGATGTTACAGCCGGATCCTTCGGCTGAAGACCCTCCGATCATTGTTGGAGACGACGGAGGGAAGGTATCTAATCCTCCTCCGGCTCTTTCAGCAGCCAAGGAAGAAACCATTTCCAAGACCGCACTGGATGACTATATAGCTCAGCAAATACGAGCTCATCAGGCGAATGAGGCGGCTGGGCAAATTGCTAGAACCGGACGACCCTACCCAGGCTGATATGACCAAATCAGTTACCCGCCGGGATATACGATCCTTAAATTCCACGTATATAAAGGGACAGGGAATCCACATCAGCATGTCGCTCAGTTCAGGGCACTTTGCGGCAATACTGGAGGTGATGACAAACTGTTGCTTCGCCAGTTCGTCGGCAGCTTAGCAGAAACGGCCTTCGAATGGTATTCGGAACTGCCCAACGACTCTGTCAAAACATTTGCAGAGATGGAGCTGCTGTTTACACAAAGATTCGCGAGTGCTAGCGAACGCACCCCAATCACGACATTGATCAATGCCAGGATAAGGCCAGGCGAAACGTGGGTCCAATATGCAACATGATGGCGGAACCTATGGTCGAAATGCGAACAACGTATCGAAGAAGCGCCAGCGGTGGGCATGTTCGTGGGCACTCTCGATCCGCAAGCAACTATATCCCAATTCATGATGCTCTTCAGGCCGACTACTTGCCAGGCCTGGATCGACAAATTAGCCCAAATGGACCAGACGGGCCATGGACCGTCTCCTCCAAAACCGGACTCTCGAAATGAGAAGGTGAAAGGAAAAACGATCATCGTCGCCACTCAACAACAGCCGAGCAAATCAAAGCCGGTTGCTCGCCAAAACAACGTGCGTCCACGCCCATCCCTCGGGGAGAGACTGGGACGTCCTTACTCGTTTTCTCAGAATAAAACAAGGAAACTGTTCGAGCTGGCCACGCACAACGGACTCACCAATCTGCCGAGTCCAAAGCATCTGTTGCAGCCAGGCGATCTCAATAATCCCAATTATTGCCCTTACCACTAAACGGTAAGTCACCCGATCGAGGACTGTTTCGTCTTTAAGGGATAGATCGAGGATCAGTACCTACAAGGCAAGTTCGCACTGTTTGAAAAGTGGAAGATAAACCCACCACAGCCGCACACTCCAAAGAAGACGGACACGCCAGGGGCAGCTTGTTCTTTTGTTGAGCACGAAAACGATGGAGAAGGCTCATCAGATGAATCCGAGGACTACGTAGCGAGTTGTCATGTGATCTCTCACTCATTGATAGATGATGAAGTGGTTCATTGCACCGAGAAACCGAGGGCAGGGCCTGAACCAGAACTTCTGTGGCCGTCAGACGAGGTAATCGATACCTTCCTGAATGAGATTCGTCTGAAAGTTAAAGCCAATCAAGAGCGTGAGATGGCTATATTGGAAGGAGCTAAATGCCGGGGATTAGACGAAAGAGCCGAGGCACTCCCGTAAAATAAAAAGACATTCGCTGCGGATAAAAATAAATTCAAGACGAGGAAAAGGTTTGCTAAGGCCATATCAATAGGAATGAAGCTACCACCCTCTGAAGAAAACACTCTCGACGGAGTAGACGTGCATCCTAACTACTGCTTGTATCATCAGAAGATCGCACACCCTACTGAAGACTGTGACTCCTTTAAGTGTTGGTGGAAAGGGTATGTCGCTCACAGGCATTACGTCAACAGAGCAAAGCGGGAAGCTCGTAGACAACGAAAAAATACGACATATGAGCATAAAAGAGTTGCTAACAATTGTCATAGGGACGAGCACGAGGAATCGCGAGTTCTCACTTTTGGGAACGACCCCAACGAAATAATAGCCGTTAACTCTCTCTTCAAGGAGTCCAACTCTGAAAAATTGAGGAGTTGCAAGAACATTCAGCCGCTCAATTGCACGATATCCGGAGAGAATCTCGGACCCACAAACAACGGAGCGAACAAAAAGGATAAAGGAAAGGGAAAACGACCTTCATCACCAACACTCAACAACAATCGAGTGGCCCTAGACCGGTTGTTCGTCAAAACAATATGCGTCCACGCATATCCCTCGAGGAAAGGCTAGGACGTCCTTACTCGTTTCCTCAAGATAAAACAAGGAGACTGTTCGATCTGGCAGTACGCGACAAACTCATCAATCTGCCGGGTCCAAAACGTCCGTTGCGGCCAGGCGATGTCAACAATCTCAATTATTGCCCTTATCACCAAACGGTAAGTCACCTGATCGAGGATTGCTACGTCTTCAAAAACAAGGTTGAAGACCAATACCAACAGGGTAAGTTCACGTTGTCCGGAAACTGGAAGGTGAGCCCGCCACAACCATATACTCCGAGAAAGATGGATATGCCGAGGGCATCATGCTCATTCGTAGGGAAAGCCCCATAGACCGAAAAGTCAGTAAACTAGATATTTGCCTCAAATACGGTGACGGTGGACCACTATGTCCTAAAACTAGCGATAGACCGAAACGTCGTTAAACTAACGTTGGACCACTATGTCTTAAAACTGGCGACGGACCGAAACGTCCTTAAACTAATGACGGACCCTACATCCTAAAACTGGCTGAGGACCGAAACGTCCTTAAACTAATGACGGACCACTACGTCCTAAAACTAGCTGTTGACCGAGATGTCGATAAACTACGGTGGATTGCAACATCCCAAAGCCGATATATATATAAAAAAAGAGAATAATAATAAAAAAACGGTATACCTATAAGCAAAAAGGGCGCGGATGAAAACCCGAAAGGGCTCCGTGAGTAAAAACAGCTGGGCTACCGGCGAGTGTTGATGAAAACCCTAAAGGGCGCAACCTCGTTATATATAAAAAAAATAAAAAGAATAAAAAAAGAGAAAAAACGGTATGTCCATAAGCAAAAAGGGCACGGATGAAAACCCGAAAGGGCTCCGTGAGTAAAAACAGCTGGGCTACCGGCGAGTGTTTGTGAAAAGCCGAAAGGGCGCAATTTCGTTAAAAGACACTTACAGGGTCCTCTCGACCTTGTAAGGAGAAACCACCTGCGTGAGATCCTTATGACTCACAAGGGAGCAACACACTTAGGAATCCTTACGATTCCTAAGAAGAAATTATACTTGCGAGATCCTCACGACTCGTAAGGAGAATCCTCTTATGGGACCCTCACGGCTCATAAGATTTGAAAGTCTTAAGTTACAGAGACCTGAACCTGTTCTTAAGCAACCCCCACAACCTTCAATATTGCCCTACAAGCGGCTCATACTGACCCTTGTATACAATCCACGGGCGCGAATAAATATTTCCCTAACAAAGTCCCACCCGTGACTAGGGATATGTCCATATGGTGAACAACCCTTATAAGTCCTCTCGACTTATAAGGAGAAAACCCTTTTGTAAGATCCTTACGACTTACAGGGGAACATACACTTAGGAATCCCTACGATTCCTAAGGAGAAAACGCACCTGTGAGATCCTCATGACTTGTAGGGAGAAATACCTTTGTGGGACCCTTACGGCTCATAAAGTCAAAAGCCTTAGTCAACAGCATCCTAACCCTGTTCGCTAAGCCACCTTTGTTCGACATCGACAGAGGCAAATGATGATTCGCTCCTGGCAATATCCCAGTTGTAGCGATGCTGATGCCTAAATCGGTATCAAATTGTAAGTCCTTTCATGGCAAATGATGATTCGCTCCTGGCAATATCCCAGTCGTAGCGATGCTAAGGCTAAGATTGGCGTCAGATTCTAAGTTCCACACTCGCGATAAAAAAAAAATCAGCGAGCCATACGTGCATACAAAATAGCCGAAATGATGGGGCAACTTGCAATAAAAAGCAGCAAGTAAAAATGTATGCATGCAAAACAGCCGAAATGATGAGGCAACTCGCAGTAAAAAGCAGCGAGTAAAAATGAAATAAATAGCCGAAATGATTGGGCAACTCGCAATAAAAAAACAGCGAGTAAAAAGGAAAATAGCCGAAATGATTGGGCACCGCGAAAAATAGCCGAAATGATTGGGCAATCGCGATTTTCGCGATATAAAAAGCTGAAATGATAGAGCATCGCGGAAAGAATTTAAAAAAATTGAATGAAACAGCTGCCCTATAGGTGAGATCACGTCGATCCCTGTATACAATACAAGGGCACAAACAAAGAGAGAACCATGTCATCCCACCAGGCTCCATCAGAAAGAGAGCCAAGTCTCGACGGTCACATCTGCATCCCAGAAGACCAACAACAGCGTTCCTCCTTATGCCAGCAGGGCACGGACGCAACACCAATAACGGAGCCATAGCAAAGTCCCCAGTTCCAAATCTCGACGGTTCATAGACAACCTAGAGACAACCTCGACATTTGTCGCAATATTACAGACACAATGTCAACGAACGAAGCAAAGGAAGGTCCCTAGCTTCAGGGTCTCGACGTCAATATCGACAACTTAGAGATCGCCAACGACGGCGTTCCTCCGCAGTCCAGCAGGACGCAGATACAACGTCAATGAAAAACCTTACGGTCAAAACAAAGCGGAGCGACGGCAAAATCCCAGCTCCACTTCAGCATTCGTCTCGATACAGAAGACGAGATGTCAACAACGGCGTTCCTTCGCAGTCCAGCAGAGCGCAGATACAACGTCAATGAAAGCCCTCACGGTCAAAACAAAGCGGAGCGACGGCAAAATCCCAGCTCCACCTCAGCATTCGTCTCGTTACAGCAGACGCAATGTTAACAATAGTGTCCTTCCTCCAACAGGATTCAGACATGACAAAGCAAACGAAGCAAAGGCCAAATTCCTAGCTTCAGGGTCTTGACGGCAACTCATATAAAGCCTGAAAGACAACCGGAGATCATCTCACACCAGTGCGGAATGGTCACCACCTCGACGTTCGTCTCGACACAGCAAACGCAACATCATCAAACAATGGAGCTACGACATAGTCCCTAGTTCTAAATCTTGACGGCAATATCTACAGCCTAAGATGTCAACAACGGCGTTCCTTCGCAGTCCAGCAGGGCGCAAATATAATGTCAATGACAGACCTCACGGTCAAAACAAAGCGGAGCGACAGAAAAATCCCAGCTCCACCTCAGCATTCGTCTCGTTACAGCAGACGCAATGTTAACAACAGTGTCCTTCCTCCAACAGGATTCGGACATGACAAAGCAAACGAAGCAAAGGCCAAATTCCTAGCTTCAGGATCTTGACGGCAACTCATATAAAGCCTGAAAGACAACCGGAGATCATCTCACACCAGTGCGGAATGGTCACCACCTCGACATTCGTCTCGACACAGAGACGCAACATCATCAAACAATGGAGCCATGGCATAGTCCCCGGTTCCAAATCTTGACGGCAATATCTACAGCCTAAGAATCAACAAAGGCATTCCTTCGCAGCCCAGCAAGATGCAGACACAACGCCAACAAAAGACCTCGCGGTCAAAATAAGGCGAAGCGACGGCAAAATCCCAGCTTCACCTTAACATTCGTCTCGATACAGCAGACGAGATGTCAACAACGGCGTTCCTTTGTAGTCCAGCAGGATGTAGATGCAGCGTCAACAAAAGACCCCATGAATTCGGACATGACAAAGCAAACGAAGCGAAGGCCAAATTCCTAGCTTCAAGGTCTTAACGGCAAGTCATATAAAGCCTGAAAGACAGCCGGAGATCATCTCACACCAGTGCAGAATGGTCACCACCTCGACGTTCGTCTCGACACAGCAGACGCAACATCATCAAACAGCGAGCCACGGCACAGTCCCTAGTTCCAAACCTCGACGGTTCACCAGCAACCTAGAGACAACCGCTACCTCCGTCTCGATACAGCAGACGCAATGCCAGCAAACGAAGCTAAGGCCAAATTCCTAGCTTCACGGTCTTGACGGCAACTCATGCAAAACCTGAAAGACCATCGGAGATCATCTCACATCAGTGCGGAGTGGTCACCACCTCGACTTTCGTCTCGATGCAGCAGACGAGATGTCACCCCAGCGTTCTTCCTCCAGCAGGGTTCAGACGCGACAATCAAACAAACGGAGCTACGGCAAAATCCCTAGTTCCAAACCTCTACGGTTCACCAACAACCTAGAGACAACCGCGGCATTCGTCTCGATACAGTAGACGCAATGCCAGCAAACGAAGCGAAGGCCAAATTCCTAGCTTCAGGATCTTGACGGCAACTCACATAAAACCTGAAAGACTATCGGAGATCATCCCACACCAGCGTGGAGTGGTTATGACTCATCGGGGCTCTCCAAAATGAGCCTAACCTCAAGTAAAAAGTGACACGGAATATCCCTACACTTGCCCTTTCGATGGTAATACTACCTGAAGAATTACTTGAAGACGTCTTGTCCAGCCCCCGAAGGGATCAAAGACACGGCAGTCGCAGGGCTACTCGAACAGCACGATTGCCTATCGAGGAATATATCAGCTAATGCGACGGTACGACGGACAAACCCTAAGTACCACAGACCCTAACGGACCTTTGTCGTAAAGAGTAGAGGTTAACTGTGACATTAGGATACTCTTGCGAAAAATGCTCGATTCGTCTCGACTCGTGAGGAAATTGATGTCTTTACGAGAACTGCTCGATTCGTCTCGACTCGTGAGATGAAGCCTTAGGCCGTAAGGATTAAAAAAAAAACTTGTTTCCTAAGCACTGGGATCCTGCAAGTCGGCCTTAAACGATCTCTTGCATACTATCCACGGGTCTCACTCTCCAAAGTCGAATCTCGACAAGGAGGGAAACAACCGCTTACGGGTCCTCTCGACTCGTAAGAGGGTAAATTCTCTTGTGAGATCCTTACGACTCTCAAGAGAAAATGCACTTAGGAACCCTCACGGTTCCTAAGGAGAAAACACACCTACGAGATCCTCTCGACTCGTAGGGAGAAAAGTCTTTATGAGACCCTCACGGCTCATGAAGTTGAAAAGCCTTAGGTAGCAAACCTGAACCTGCTTCCTAAGCCATTCTTACTCCCCAAGATGTTCAAGATAGAATGTTCTATATCGCTTACAGGCTATGCTTATTTAAAGAATGTGCCAGTAACAAAGCAGAAAATAAAAGGAAGGAGGCAAAAGATTTGTCATTCATACTTGGAAAGTTTTTACATCAATAAAGGCAATAAACAAAGATATTATCCAAACGATTACAATGGCAAAACCTCAAATCCAGGACATGGATTGAGGAACTCAAAAGTAACCTTGTCCAAGACTTTCTAAGCTTGGCGAACCATCCTAGTGTGCTTCCTTTCACGAGCACGAGCGTCGGGATCCCCGCTGATGTCTTCCTCCCTCCGATAGGCAGCAAGTATTGCAGACTGTTGAAAAACTTGGTGCAGATGATCGATAAGGTTATCTCGCCTCCTCTTTGAGATTAGGCTCATCAGATACACCGAGTGCACCTTATCCTCGGCGGCATCCAATGCCCCAAGTGGCACACCAGTACAGAATAGAGGAAGCGCTTCCCAAATTGCTCCCACAATAAGCTTCAGGAGAGGGGAGCGCCGAGGAAGCAGTTGACCGTTGTATGCGTCGAAGCGGCTCATAATTTTGGCACACTCGGCATTGGTAAATTCTCGGTTCTGAGAACGGCCGAGTCGGCGGATGTTCCCGTAAGAAATAATCTCGTCAAGGTCGTACATGTGGGCGTCCATTACTTCTGTAAAAGAAACCTAACAAAATTAGCTGACGGCCTGATTAAGCAAGACGGTATAATTCATTTAAAAAATAGAACGTCATCTCTAACCACCAGGATCTGTGAAAAACTCTTAAGAGTTCTTCTATATGATTCGGAGGATAAAGCCCCATTGGTGAATCAGGAATATACAAGAAAAAATCTTTCAGAGAGCAGAATTCTATTAATGAAACTCTAATAGGGTTCCCTTTAGTTCTCTTTAGACCCCTTTAGAGCAAAGCTCTGCTAAGTGAAACCCTAAATGGGTTTTCTTTAGATCAGGGATCTATTGAGAGCAAAGCTCTTAAAATTGATTTAATTTAATCCAAATTAATTTTTACCTAAAATTCTCTAGAGTTTGAACTTTTAAAAGTGCTTAAACAAAAGAGCAGGGCTCTGAACAAAATTCTTATAAAGAGATGAAAATCCATCTAAGAGACCAAAGGTCCTATTTATAGGCATTGAAGAGCCGTTTCAACTTCTAAGGGATGGAGCGACGGTTGGAATTCTGCCACCGCTGCGCTCACGTTTGGAGGCCACGTAAGCGCAATGGTAGGGGGGCATTTGTTTATCCCAATCAGAGCAAAGTTCTGTTCAAATTCCAAGACGGGAAATGAAGCAACGCTTCTGTTTCCCCCAATCAGAGCAAAGCTCTGTTTTGAAAATTAAAGTGAAAATTGAAATTAAAATAAAGAAGCAACGCTTCAGATTTCTTGCGCTGCGCGCAACGCGCTACGTGTCAAAATCAGACACGCCAGCGCAGGGAGCACTGCGCCCGGGGCAGCGCACCCATTCAGAGCAAGGCTCTATTTAAAATAAAAATTAAAGAAGCAACGCTTCAGATCTGCCGCGCTCTGCGCTATGCGACACGTGTCAGCGCAGTTGCGCTGCGCCCTGCGCTGCGCGACACTTGTCAGCGCAGTTGCGCTAGCGCAGTTGCGCTGCGCTGCGTGACGCGTGTCAAGCGCTGGTGCGTTTGCGCCATACAGAATTAAGATTCCAGTAAGATCTTTCTGTTCTTGTTAAAACAAGAAGATTGTCTTCTGTAGAACAGAAGCCCTTGGATCAAAGATCCAACAGTGGGGAAAATTCCCCAAATCACTCAGAGAATGATCTCTTTAACAAATTTAACAAATTAATGGGCACTATATAAAGGCCCCTAAACCCCAATTTCAAAAGAACAACATAGAGAATAGAGAGACAGAAACTCAGAAACAGAGAGAGAACTCCTCTAAAGAATTTTGAGAAGAAATTCAGAAAGAAAAAAGAAGGTAAAACCTTTTAAAAAAAAGAAGAACTTCTTCTGAATAGATTATTGATCTAAGAACAAGATCAAGGATCTTCAATAAAAAAATTAAATAATAACAAAGGCATTGCCTTTTTTATGAGCCATTGGTTCTGGAATCTTGAAGATTCTTTTCTTGAATCCAAAATTGGATCAAGATATTAAATTGGTGCCTTGCACTTGTAAATCTGCACTGTTGCGCTCCTTGGTTGGCGCAAACCACCAGAGAGCGCCACGTGTCAGCACCAGAACAACTTACGCTATGCGCTTTTGAGATAGAGCATTGCTCTTTGAAGTTGGCGCAACTCACCAGAGCGCGCCACGTGTCAGCCGCGCAACAGCGCAGCGCACTGGCGCAGCTCACTGCGCTTGCGCTCACCCGAGCGTGACACATGTCACCTCCACATGCGCTTGCACTCAATAATTGGCACAAAGCGCCTGACAGGCCATATGGCCACTGTCAGTTTGATTAATGCACTGCATTATTTACAGAAGGGCCAAGCCCAATTAAAAAAGGCCTAACAGGCCTAATAAAATGCAATGCATTATTTTAAAAAGGGCAGAGCCCAAACAAAAACAGATACTGTGCATCATTTAAAAGGGACAGAGCCCAAATTATAAAAAGCCTAACAGGCCAGAATAAAATGCAGTGCATTATTAAACAGTGGCAAAGCCCTAACACAGGCCTAATAGGCCAAAGATAAAAACGTTAAATATTCTCAACTGGACTTAGCCCGATCATGGCCGTAAGTCCTCAAATTAAATTGACTGAGCAAGACTGCTCTCTTAAATCAATTTATACCTGGTTCAAGGGTACATCTCTGAACTCCTCTGACACCTGTCGTTGTAATCTTTCAACGACGTCAGAGAGGTGACGGGTCCCGACGGCCATACATACATGGACCTCTATGTCCCTAAACTGGAACACGGACCTCCATGTCCCTAAACTGGAACATGGACCACTACGTCCCTAAAATGGAACAATAGAGCCCTCAAATGCTCTTTTGTCGGATCTAAACGATCCCGTATAAGTCGATCTTAGCCTCAAATATGGCTAACGTATCCTTAAACCTTCAAACAGACTTTAGTCCCAAATTGAACTATAGATCCCCTCCAATCGACTTTGGTTCAAGGGTACATCTCTGAACTCCTCTGACACCTATCGTTGTAATCCTTCAACGACGTCAGAGAAGTGATGGGTCCCGACGGCCATGCATGCAACGGACCACTATGTCCTTAAACTGGAGCAATAGAGCCCAAATGCTCTTTTGTCGGATCTAAACGATCCCGTTAAGTTGATCTTAGTCTCAAACTAGACTAACGTATCCTTAACAAACGTTCGAGTCGATCTTAGCCTCAAATATGGCTAACGTATCCTCAAACCAAAACACCAAACCCAAATCTAAGAAAATACGGATTTGGACTAATCCACGTCCTATGGGCGACGACATAAATTAGACTCCGTATACAATCCACGGGCAACCACAAACAAAATAAACACCCACGACACGAAGTGACATTCTGGAGAAGGAGAAAGTTGTTACCGCGATGCGGTAGCGTAATTAACTGCAGGGGCTTGCGCCTGCAGGGAAGAGCGTCCCCACAATCAAAAACCCCTCAGACGAGGGGGAATCTGACGAAGTCTGCTACATCGGCCGCATCCGTCCAAACCTCCGATACGCGGTGCCATAAATCAACTTGGCATCTTCGGAGAGGTGGACGGATAAAACCAAATAGCATCTGCCCCGAATCTCAGGCAAGACGAACCTACGCGGTTCCGTCTCTGTATTCTGAGGGGAACATCGTCTAAATTTTTTTTAAACAACTGCAGAAGACTATTTGGGACAATATAAGAACACAGGAGAAATACGGAAGGGAGTGCTCGGATTTTGGCCGAGCACGAGGCCCCCAAAACTGAGCCGGCTGGCCCCTAGGCTCCAATCCCCCCGTATTGCTCCAGTGCTCTATTGTCTTCATTTTAGGGTTTCTAGTATTGTTTGCTTAGCCCTATTTTCATGTGATGATTATTTTGTTTACGGGCTAATTCGTAGTGCTTCGTAGTCGTAAATTCTAGCACTGTATTGGTAATCCTGACAATGTTTAGCAGTTCGAACGAACTTCAAAACTCCACATCTTGACCCCGTTGAAATTTCCAAGTGTTGCGTTTTTCCTAAGTTACCTTTGTATTCAATAGTCGTGCAAGTGTTCCTATGGGCCCTTTAGAAGAACATAATAACCCTAACTCGATTCTATGCCCACGGAACCGCGATCGAACCTTCGGGTTTGCCGTAGTTCCGTGGTGTCATAGGTGAGGCGTTGGTTAACCCCTTCTACGGCTGGACCATAGACACCGTGGCGCGATTTTGAGTATTTGTAACTTTGCTCAAGTGTTGAGCTCTTTGGATAAAATGTGGGTGTATGTTGATTTGATCGAAACGTTAAACATCGTCTTGATATTTGAGATTAGGATAATTGCAATTGTTGTTTTTCACTTTCTTTTCTGCGACCGTAAGTGTAGTATGTGGTGTATCGCCGGTTTCGTTGCTATACATCAACGACAATCGGGATACGCATACTTGCTTATGTTGATGATATGAGATATTATGTGTTGCTGAGATATGATTTGCAGGATTATCGCGATCGAATAGCCGGGGTTTTTATGTGAGATGAGAGTATTTATTTTCATGCATGTAAAAATAAATTGTATGTAATATTATTTTATTTGGGGCACTTCCGGGTTGAGAATGATGTCACCATTATTGTATATTATTTACTTTTCCGCATTAGGATAGACCCAAGAAGGGGAGCACAAGTGATCGGGTTCTAGGGTTCAGTGGGAGGCCATCTCGAGGAGTCGAGACCGGGTCTCCTAAACTCTAGAAATGGCAGGATCACTTGCCGCTCTCGTAGGGGTCTAGGGGTATGGGCTTGGCTATTCATCGCGACCGTGGAATCCGTATTTTCTATTGCTGACTGAATACAAAATACGGACCTCCTAGATATCCTTTTCATTTTCATATGTGCTTCTGCTGCTGTTGATATTCTGTAATGTGATTACTTAGTATCTGAGACGAATGGATTATTATTATATATATGATATATAATAAACGTTGCTTATATTTTACAACCGCGCCAGTCCCGTCCCGCTATGCCGTTAGTTAAGTAACCTAACGGTGCATAACGGGACACTGTGGCGAATGCGGATGGTATAAGTATACGTTCTATTTTCGTTTCTTTTCTATGATGGCTTAGGAACTTAAATGATGGGACTATATTAATAAGATTAATGTAAAGTAAAAGAAACCTAAAAGATATTGTAGAATCGGATTTGAAACCCACTCGGCCATTTTATGAAAAATGCAAGTTTCAAATAATGCGGAACTTAAGCCACTCCTTTTCTAAACTGTTTTGATTCTACAACGAGATCAAGTTCAAAGCGTTAAAGGTTATCATAAAAACCATTCGCAACCCTCCGTCATTTTAGGAAGCAGGGTATTTAGTATTCGTGCTACGTATTTTGATCATAGTCAAGGCGTAGTGTACAGTAGCTAAATGATGTCTTCCTACAAAGCATATGATGCGATCAGTTTAGACATTCATGTGATTATGTTGATCATAGTTAAGGGTCATATGGGTGGGTCTAGTTAATCTCGAAATGACGGGTAGAACTTGACTAGTACTTATGATATGTTGATCATAGCTAAGGTCATAAGTAATTAGGGGTAAAAACCATATCGGGAGTTTCAAGAGTTGAAATTTGTAATGAGATTGCATACCATCTATATGATAGTTGGATCCCGATCCCACTGTGAGTAAGAGTTACTTCCAGGAGAGTTTTGCACTTTACAATTAGCTAATCCAGTAGGTGTCTAGAAAGGTGTCAACGGGGTTTGACCTCTGGGAAAACGGGATTTATTTTAATTAGGTACGTGCGAAAGCACGGGGGACCTCCCTTAAAGTACCGACACTGGCCTGGCTGACCGGTTAGCGAAACCGTAGAATGTGATTAATCCTGGTTAGTTTTCTTTTTAGGTTTTGAAAGAAAATTTGATAAAAGCAGTGGGAGACATCGATTAGATAAGATAATAACCAATCTAATTCTTTGCAAGAGCATTTCGTTGAGTGTATTCTTTTCTCTCTCCTAATGGCAGATACCGATGACGGGACTTAAGCTTCTACCGGAGAAAAAAAACTGACAGGACCGAGCTATAAAGAATGGTTGGGGAACTTGAACATTGCACTCACATACACTACCAAAGCCCTACCCGTCCCAGGACCTGACTCATCTGTTTCGGATAGGGAGATCCGAAAAACATGGGATATTGAATGCAACACGGCCAAGTGCCTCGCGCTTGCTTCTATGGACAATATCCATCAGAAACAGCATGAGAAGATGGATGTGCAATCTATCTTTCTTCATACAAAGGAGTTGTATGAAGAGCAATCTCGTACTTTGAGGTACGAGGCGTCTCGAAAGTTGTTTCAGATGCGAATGGCCCCTGGTGCATCAGTAGAAGACCATGTCCTGAAGATGATTGGTCTTATAGAAGAACTTGAGGAACTGGGATGGACTATGGATAATGAGGAATATACAGATGTTGTTCTGCAGTCTCTCTCCGCCGCCTTTGCTCCGTTCATAATGAATTTCAATATGAACGATTTGGAGAAATCATTGCCTGAACTTCTCAATATGTTGAGAAGTGCAGAGAGCACGCTGAAAACAGCAAAGACTCCCGCTCTGATTGCTGGGCCATATTCCTCTTCCGTCCCAAAAGCCAAGGCCAAGGGAAAGAAGAAGAAGAAACCCATTAAACCGAAAGGTGGAGTTAAATAGGCGAAGGGGAAAGACACATCTGGGGCCGCGGGAAGTGGAAAAGGGGAATGTTTTTACTGCCACAAGTCGGAACATTGGAAACGCAACTGTGCTGTGTATCTTGCTGATCTCAAGAAGAAGAAGCATGGTGATACTTCCGCTTCAGGTGTGTTTGTAACTGAGAACTGTTTTTCAATTAACTCTGCATCTTGGGTATTAGATACCGGTTCTGGTTCTCACATCTGCAATTGTGTGCAGGGGTTGAGAAACAGTAGAGTTTTCAAAGCTGGAGACCATACTCTGCAGGTTGGAAATGGTTCCAATTTACATGCTGTATCCGTAGGAGAGTATCATCTGGGGTTGCCTTCGGGTTATATTATGGTTTTGAACCCGTGTTATTTTGTGCAAAGTATGCTATGTAATATAATATCCGTTTCTTTGTTAGACAATGAAGGATATCATTTTGTATTGCAAAATAATGTTATGAACATTAACTTGAATCAAGAGCTGATTGGGTATGGTACATTAAATAACGGTATTTACGTCTTGAACTAACACACAGTTTTCAATATACAATATACTAATAAATGAAAATTTTCAGATATAAATGAAGCTTTTCTTTGGCATTGTAGACTTGGTCATATTAATGAAACAAGACTAAGCAAGCTACATAAAGATGGATATTTAAATCCTTTTGAATATAAATCTTATGCAACTTGTCAGTCTTGTATCAAAGGTAAAATGATCAAAACTCCGTTTACTGGACACGGAGAAAAAGCTGTGGAACTCTTAAGCCTCATACATAGTGATGTATGCGGACCAATGTCTACACATGCTAGAGGCGGTTTTTCATACTTCATTACTTTTACCGATGATTTCTCAAGATTCGGATACATGTTTTTGATAAAGCACAAATCCGAACCTTTCGAGAAATTCAAGGAGTACAAACTTGAAATAGAAAAACAAACAGGCTTGAGCATCAAGAAATTTCGATCGGATCGAGGTGGAGAGTACTTAAGTACAGAGTTTTCAGACTTCTTAAAAGAGAATGGGATTCTCTCTCAGCTCACTCCTCCTTACACACCACAGCACAACGGTGTGTGAGAACGGAGGAACCGTACCCTATTAGATATGGTACGATCTATGATGTGTGATGCTGAGTTACCGCTTTCCTTTTGGGGACATGCATTGGAGACAACAATAGATCTGTTAAACAGGATTCCAACCAAGACCGTGTCTACCACTCCATATGAGATATGGAGTGGAAAGAGACCATCTCTTAAAAGAGTTAGGATTTGGGGTTGTCCGGCTTTTGTTAAAAAGCAAAATCTAGACAAACTTGAGACACGATCGGTCATGTGTAAATTTGTGGGATATCCAAAACATTCGTATGGATATCTATTCTACCACAAGGAGGAACAAAAGGTGTTTGTTGCTCAGCATGCCACATTTTTGGAAAATGAAATCTTTACAGACAGTACTGATGGTAATGCGGTAGAACTAGAAGAGATTCCAGAGACACAAATTACTCAAGACGAATTGGTTGAAACTAATGTTGCAGTAGAATTTTAAGAACCTCATCCGCTCCAGAGATCTAGTAGAACTTCTCGCCCACAAGAGAGATACTATGGGTTTCTCATTGATGGTGATAGAGAAGATTGCATCATGGATGATGATGACCCTACTAGTTTTCAGCAAGCTATCACGAGTGGTGACTCTGTGAAGTGGCTGGAAGCCATGAGATCCGAAATGGAGTCCATGTACACCAACAAAGTATGGACTTTGAACGTTGCACCTCCTGGGATAAAACCCGTTGGGTGCAAATGGATCTTTAAGAGAAAGATTGGTGTAGATGGACAGGTAGAGACCTTTAAAGCAAGGCTTGTAGCGAAAGGTTTTCGTCAAAGACCAGGATTGGACTATGATGAAACTTTCTCTCTGGTAGCAATGCTTAAATCCATTCGGATCCTACTTGCTATTGCTGCTCACTATGATTATGAAATCTGGCAGATGGACGTTAAAACTGTATTTTTAAATGGTGATTTAGAAGAATGCGTTTATATGGATCAGCCAGAGGGCTTCATTGACAGTGGGAGCAGCGTGAAAGCATGTAGATTGCTTAAATCCATTTATGGATTAAAACAGGCCTCACGGAGCTGGAACATCTGTTTTGATGATACAATCAAAGAGTTTGATTTTATCAAAAATATAGATGAACCATGCATTTATAAGAAGATTGTAGGGAGTATTGTCACATTCCTCGTATTGTACGTGGATGATATTCTCTTGATAGGAAATGACATTCCTATGCTGCAATCGGTCAAACTATTCTTATCACAAAGGTTCTCCATGAAGGACCTGGGTGATGCCTCGTGCATTTTGGGCATAAGGATCTATAGAGATAGATCCAAGAGGTTATTGGGATTGTCCCAATCAAAGTACATTGACACCATCCTAAAAAGGTTTAGTATGGAAGATTCCAAGCATGGTGCCTTGCCCGCTTGTCATGGAATCACTCTCTCCAAGGACTTCTGTCCGAAGACTGATTAAGGGAGAGCTCGCATGAGCATTATACCCTACGCTTCAGCCGTAGGATCTATAATGTATGCGATATTATGTACTCGCCCTAATGTTGCTTATGCACTAGCTGTAGTAAACAGGTATCAATCCAACCCAGGGGAGAAACATTGGATAGCAGTGAAGAACATTCTTAAGTACTTGCGAAGGACTAAAGAATTGTTCTTGGTGTATGGTAATAGCGATCTCCAAATGGAGGCCTTTACCGATTCTAGCTTCCAAAGTGATAAGGATGACATCAAATCTATCTCAGGGTTTGTATTTACCCTCAATGGAGGGGCGGTTAGTTGGAAGAGTTCCAAACAGGATACCGTTGCAGACTCCACGATGGAAGCTGAGTATATTACTGCAAATGATGCTGCCAAGGAAGCCGTCTGGATGAGGAAGTTCGTCGCGGAACTAGGAGTAGTTCCAACCATTGTTGATCTAATATCATTGTATTGTAATAATGGGGCTATGGCATTAGCCAAAGAACCAAGGTCCCATCAGAAGTCCAGACACATTCTCAGGCGATATCATTTGATCCAGGAGACAGTAGATAGCCAAAAGATCGAGATTCGGAGAATAGATACAAAGAATAACACAGCGGATCCACTCACCAAGGCCCTTCCACAGCCGCAGCATGAGCGACTTTTTGAGATGTTGGGTATGAGATACGTCAATAATCGGCCTTAGTGCAAGTGGGAGATTGTTGGATGTATGTATGCTCTAGTGGCCATTATATGTATAGTGGATGCTTGGACATGTATATATATGGATTACTTTCTTGCTCGACATGATAGTATGCTATCTGGTTTACTTTATCTGACATGTAGACTTGATCATGCTTTTATTCCTTTGCACATGTTGATAAAGCCCCGAGGATATTTGCTTGACTACTGCGACTATGATGCGGATCATACTAATGGGACACGTGTAGTTTATAAGCATATCCTTGAATTGTTCCTAGTCGTGGGTGTATCGAGACTGGGCATCGATATTTCAGAGTAGACTAGCGTATACCATTCTTGTCCCATGTGATGGGCGATGGATGATCACATATCCATCTGGTGTGCTGACACCAAAGAATGTATACGGGTGCTTAGTGCAGACTGGGTACACTGAACGGACTCGCCAAGAACTCCTACATGGTATTATATCTATCGTCGGATAGCAGTTCTCAGGTGTCACTGGTATAGGTTAGTCTGTAGACCCAAGATCGTCATAGAATCTTGTGTGTCCTCCCACTGTACTTTGATCTCCACCCTACCGCGACTCTACTGAATCGTGCAAACAGGTAGACTTTGGGTACAGTCTCGAGACACATAGAGGCAATGAGCGATAGGAGAGTTTCGTCTCCCCCGGTATTGGGGGTTGATATTGTGCTATGCTCGATTGGCTATAACAGGAAGTATCTGGCCAGGGCTGCTGAGATTTACTGATAAGTGTTATCAGTAGTTTCTCGATCTGTTATGAGCCATACACCAGCATGACTTATTGAGTTATTGGGATCGACGATGCCATCCCTATACATGCTATGCAACATGTTCCCGCCAAAAAATTTCTGCGCAAAAGAGCCCAAGGTATCTAATGGCAGCGATACGTTTAAGAAAACGTGAACCAGTATTTTCTGGGCAGTATTTTGACAAACTCTCAAATGTGAAATAGCTAAATTCTAATGGTATCAAAAGCGTCTCGAAAAAACCTTCGATTTGATATATTATGGGCTTCATAATTTATCCGGGATCAAAAGTTATGAGCAAATATGCTATGCACGTGTAATCTAAGGAAGAAAATGCGAACCGGTATTTTCCGGGCTGCATTTTGACAAACTGCCGAATGAGAAACAGCTAAATTCTAATGGTATCGAAAGTGTCTCGAAAAATCCTTCGATTTGATATATTATGGGTCTCATAATTCATCCGGGATCAAAAGTTATGAGGCATCACGTGCACACACGTGACCGGGCATCACGTGCACACACGTGACCATTTACAGGCAAAGCCTGTAGGCACTGAATAAAATAAATAATTGGAAATAATTAATCAGCAGGGTCACATGCCAACACGTGATGGGCCTTTAAACCCACTGAAAAGAATTAAAGGTATAATAAAATAACAAGGAAAACCCCCAATGGGGCATCACGTGACCAAGGGTCACGTGCTGACACGTGATAATTCTTGAGTTCTTTAAAACAACAGAATTAAATTCTGCTCAAATGCTTAATCAGGGGGTCACGTGCCAACACGTGATGGGTTCCTAAAGATCTATGAATTAATAGAATTAAATTCTAATTAAGAGGGAATCAAAAACCCTAACTGGAAAAATATTTCTCTAAATCTTTCCAAACAAAAAATATGGTGCTCTGTAAAATGGAGCACCGTTGGATTAAAAATCCAATGGTGATTAAAAATCACCAATTTATGGAAATATTTTATACAAGGAAATATTTTCCTGAAATTTACCAGGAATAACAGATAAAAGATCTTTTGGATTAAAAAATCCAATGGTGAATAAAATTCACTGAGTGATCTAAAAGATCATGTTGGTTACAAAATCAATTAAAATCTTTCAATGAAAGATTGACAAAACAAATTGATTCTTTTCTTTCTCCTATAAATAGGAACCAAGAAGAGAAGAGAGGAGAATCTATTTTTTTTGGGAAATATAAAACAACAGAGAGAAAAAAGAGAGGAGAATTTAATTCTCAAGAGAGAAAAAGAAGATCTCTTCAAAAAAAACCCTGGGTGAGAAAGGAAAAGAGATCTAAGCTCCATAAAACAAAAAGAGAATTTAATTCTCAAATTAAGAGTTTAACACTTCTGAATAAGAACTTAGTTCTTCTTTTGGTTGAAGATATGCAGAAGCAGATCTCCCCACAAGTTGAGAATTTAATTCTCATCGGGGAGATTCTGCCATGCAGATCCAAAACTTAGAGGGAGAATTGAGTTTAGGGTATTTAATTCCCCCAAATTTATAGGAATTTAAATCCTCCAAATGAAACTAGGATTTAACCCTCTATATGAGAATTTAATTCTCCCAAATTCATAGGAATTCAATTCCTCCAAATAAAACTAGGGTTTAACCCTACATAAGAATTTAATTCTTCCATATACATAGGAATTTGATTCCTCAAAACAGAATTAGGGTTTAACTCTACCAAAGAATTTAATTCTTAAAACAAAGGATTTAAATTATCCATGCACGTAAACCTGGTCACGTGGCAACACGTGACCCTTCCTTTAATGATCAGAAAAGAACGAATGAGACATGGTCACGTGCCCCCACGTGACTCTCAAACAGACTCCTCAAAATGAGAAAGAAAAGCTTGGAGGCAATGCCTCACGTGCTCACACGTGACCCTCAAAACTAAAGGGAATAAAGCCAAAGGAAATACTGATTTAGGGTGCCTCACGTGTCCCCACATGACCCCTGACAAACACCTCTTTAAAGAAGAGAAGATGGAAAGAACTGAAACATTAAAATCCAATGCATGGGCGCTCTTACGTGTCCCCACGTGACCCCTAGCAAATCCCTTTAATATCCAGTGCATGGATGCCTATCGCGTGCCCACACGTGATGGTCTGAAAGATTGAAAGTGTTTAACACTTATTTAAATATCCTGAGAATAATATAACGGAAGCTTAGCCCAATCCTAAGGCGCCTCACGTGTCCTCACGTGAGCGCTTCATCTTTTTAGTGTTTAACACTATTTTGGGCGTTTCATCTCTAGTGTTTAACACTATTCTAAATTCATCACGTGGAAACACGTAACCGCTAAATATGTGCTAGTGTTTAAGACTATTTTAAAACCAGTCTTAGCCCAAATTGGCTAAGTCTTCCAGAGGCAAGACTCTCCTTTGACGGAACTTCAAATACATCCTTGCCTTTCAAGATTGATCATCTTATATGGCATATGAGTGCTCATCACTCAATAAGAGATAAAAATATGGTCAGAACCCAGACCCATGCTTAGCATTGCTAAATAATGGGGAGGTTGAACCCAGACAAATGTTCAACAGTCCAACAAAGGTCTAACATTCTAAACCTAATTGGACTTAGCCCAAGTTGGCCATAAGTCCTCAATTCAGATTTAATTGAGCCAATGTGCTCATAATCTAATTAATTGATTTTAGTCACAAATTGGACTGTAGATCTCTCAACCAATATTGGTTCAAGGGTACATCTCTTCACTCCTCTGATATATGTCGTTGTGATCCTTCAACGTCTTCAGAGAGGTGACGGGTCCCAACAACCAGCAAATCATACGGACTATGATGTCCTTAACCTCGGACTGTGGGGTCCCTTTAAACCCACGGACTATGATGTCCTTAACCTCGGACTGTGGGGTCCCTTTAAACCCACGGACTATGATGTCCTTAACCTTGGACCACCATGTCCTTAAACTGGTAATTGACCGCAAAGTGCCTAAACTAAAACAATAGAGCCCAAATGCTCTTTTGTTGGATCTAAATAATCCTGTTAAGTAGATCTTAGTCTAAAATTAGACTAACGTACCCTTAACAAATGGTTAGGTTGAGCTTAGTCTAAAATTAGACTAACGCGTTCTTAACAAACCGTTAAGTTGATCTTAGTCTAAAAATAGACTAATGTATCCTTAACAAACGTTTAAGTTGATCTTAGTCTCAAATAAGACTAACGTATCCTTAAACCCAACCCCAAACCCAAATCTAAGAAGATACGGATATGGACTAATCCACGCCCTACGGGCGACAACATAAATTAGTCTGCGAATACAATCCACGGGCAACCAAAAACAAAACAAACACCCACGATGCGAAGTGGCCATATGGAGAAGGAGAAAGTTGTTACCGCGATGCGGTAGCGTAATTAATTGCAGGGGCTTGCGCCTGCAAGGAAGAGCGTCCCCACAATCAAAAACCCCTTAAATGAGGGGGAATCTGACAAAGTCTGCTATATCGGTCGCATCCGTTTAAACCTTCGATATATGGTGCCATAAATCAACTTGGCATCTTCGGAGAGGTGGACGGATAGCACCAAATAGCATCTGCCCCTAAATTCAGGCAAGACGGACCTACGCGGTTGCGTCTCTGCGTTTCGGAGGAGAACAGATTCTGGCACGCCCGGTGGGACCTCTTCCTCTTTCCACTTCACACTTCGCGTGTCGTGTCCGCGAACGAATCGCGGTTTGCTATGGTTGCCTGTGGATTCGAGGTACTTAGATTTGGTGTCTTGCTCCGTGCAGAAAAACAGAAGATCAATGGCTTCAAACTGCACTAACTGCAACTCTCGCTCCGTCCCATCCGGAGGTGTAACTTACGGGCCCCAAGAGGTCTCACTGTTCAAGATGCCGGTGGAGCAAGTAACTCAGGCCACCACTGGGCTATTCTTTAGGACCATGATCCCACCGACGAGCTTTAATGCCCCGCTGCTATCGCAAGAAGCCCCAAAGAAGTCGGTTTTTGATCGACTTACCACTGCTGCGGCCCCTCTCAATGGGTCACCCAACTCCACTGCCTCAGTTTTCAACAGACTGGGTCAGAACGCCAACAAGCCCGCGATACCTGAAGCAGCCATTCTAAAGCGGATAGCCATCCCGGCTCAAGCGGACGAAATTATCAAAGAGACTTCTTCTACCAAGAAGTCAGTCTTCACAAGGCTGGCCGTTCTGGCTCCCGCTCCTGGAGAAATCGTCAAGGATGCTTCACCTGCCCCGAGGTATGTTTTTGACAGATTGGACATTGCTTCTCAACGGACATCGGTCTTCAAGAGGCTGACGCCGGCGACAACCCTCCGCCAAAACAGGGGGCATGAGGAAGTCACCCCTACAGCCGAGACAATCCCAACGGCTCGACACGCTTGACGTCGCCACTGGAGCCGAGTAAGGAAGGCTGGGGGCAACTCTCCTTCTGGACTGACTCCGCCGGCTCCAACGGTGGAAATCGATGCTGCTGTTCCAACTGGGAACAGCTTTGAACCGCTAAGGAGGGAGCGCAAAAAACTCTCCGACTGCCGTGCTCAAGAGATCTCCTCTACCTGTGGAGAATGCCCCAAAGACGAAGCTAGAGCAGCCCTCTCAGCGGCTGTCTTCTAAAATTTACAAAGTTTGGCTGTTGGGGTCAAAATTTGCACCCCGGTTGAACGAGTCAAAGTCATGGTCAACCCTAAGCCAGGTGGGCCCAAGCCCAGGTCAAGCGGGCCCATGCCCAGGCCGAGTCCGAACATGAAGCGGCCGGCCCTCCCCCATGCCAAAATGAAATTATGTAATAAATAATTTTTATGTAATTTTTTATGCATGAATGTAAACAAAATGGGCATAAAGCCAAATTTTTGTAAGCCCATGGCTTATGTGCAAAAAGAAATGGCACATGAGCCATGGGATGAGCAAAACGCCATTTTGTAAAGCCCAAGGGGTTATATGTAAATATGTAAACCTATATAAGGCAACATGATGATGAATAAAGCATATACTTTTCATTCCCCAAAAAAATCTAGGGTTTGTGTCTCTTTCCCCTTTCTGAAGGTTCTAAACCTTCTTCTTTCTTTTGAATTAAATCAAGAGTTTTACTCTTCCCTTTCCAAAACTAAATAGTTTTTCACCATAAAACCCACAAAGGGGAACTCAGATCTGCCATCAGATCTCAGAAAGAATAGATTTTTAAAGTCTCATATTTCTTGATCTTCAAGATCCGGCCAACAATGGAAGAAGAAGGAAACCCATCTCCAGAAACCCCACTTTGGGGAAGAACTAGGGCTCAAGGGGAGAAGCCCCTTCATCAGCTTCAAAATATCCTAGGAGTTTAACTCCTCATATATATATATATATATATATATACACACACACAAAATAATAAGTGCTCCTTTCTGGGAGTACAACTCCCATTGCAGGGACCAAATCTCTTTTGCCGCTCGAACGCCCACGTGATGACACGTGGGGCGCTAGCGCCCGAGCGCCCACGTGCTGACACGTGGTGCGCTAGCGCTCTTGCGCTCAGAGCGCTAGCGCCCAAAGAGCTAGCGCCTGAGCGCCCAACACGTAGGGCGCTAGCGCTCAAAGCACTAGTACTCTTGTGCTCAGAGCGCTAGCGCCCGAGCGCCCACGTGCTGACACGTGGTGCGCTAGCGCTCAAAGCGCTAGCGCTCTTGCGCTCAGAGTGCTAGCGCCTAAAGCGCTAGTGCCCACGTGCTGACACGTGGTGCGCCAGCGCTCAAAGCGCCAGCGCTCAAAGCGCCAGCGCTTTTCCCACGCATCCTTTGGATGCCCTTTCCTTTTTTATTTTATATATATATGTATACACACACACACACACTCTACAACACTATCCCTCTCAAAAAAAATTTAGGCCGGGGTGCTGCCCCGCACCCCGCAAGGGGGCTGCTAGCCCTCTTGACCCCCAACCCGCTATCCGGGTAGCGGGACCCCCGTAAAAACTCTGCGGGGCCCCTGATATATCCAAAACCCCCTTCAAAACACAACATTGCACATTGAGTTCGCATGACCAGTTTAACCCGTTAATCGGAGGTTCTCTTGCTCCAAAGGCGAGGGGTAATTAACGGCAGCTTAGTCCGTGGCTGCCGGAGATTCGGATCCCCACAATCAATAAACCCCTGCCTACCCTAGGCATGGGGAATCTGTAATGCGCCTGACAAGCGCGCGCGTATTGCCATCTCAATGGGGTGACGAAAAACACCCTACATTGGCGACAGGTTCTGGACCAGGTGATTGATCAAGATTACTCTCGCCGACAGAAAAAGATGAAAGTTCAGCGAGAAGAGGACCATCCTGTCAAGCCACAAAAGGCGACAGCTACTTGGGTGCCCATTGCAACGGCCCCCTCAACTTCGACCGCTCACAAGAGGAGAAGGCCAGAGAAAATCCCTGAGTCTGCGGCGAATCGCAAGACCACTGAACCTAAACGCCGTAAGTCTGGGAGCATGGTGGTGCATACCGTCTATATGGCATCCGGAAAAGAGGATAGCCGTATCTCCACAGGTCATCGACCACTTACGCGATCAGTGACTAAGGCTTAGGAGCAACAACAACAAAAGCTCCAAGAGATGTTAACAGCTATGGCCACACTCACAGGACCGAAAGCAAGCCCAGAGACATCCTCGGAGCAGCGCCGTGAGCAGGAAACTGATGCCGAATTCCTTCGGAGAATGCTTGAGAAGAAGGACAAAGAGGCCACGGAACAAGCGGCCAATATAAAACAAATGGCCCTTCTATTCCAAGATATGCTGGGCATGATGATCCAGCCAGATCCCCCAGCCGAAGATCCTCCAGTAATAATTGAAGATGATAGAGGAGAGACATCAAATCCTCTGCCGGCTCTGTCAACAGCCAAGGAGGAGACCATCTCCAAGGCCGTTCTAGATGATTACATCGCTTAGCAGATACGAGTTCACTAGGCGAATGAAGCGGCCAGGCAAATTGTTAAAACTGGACGACCCTATCCGGGTTGGTATGACTAAATAAAGTACCCACCGGGATACACGATCTCCAAATTCCACGTATATAAGGGAACGGGAAATCCGCATCAGCACGTCGCTCAATTCAGAGCCTTGTGCGGCAACACCGGAGGTGATGATAAACTACTGCTCCGCCAGTTTGTTGGCAGCCTGTCGGAGATGGCATTCGAGTGGTATTCAGAACTCCCGAATGACTCCGTTAAAACGTTCGCAGAAATGGAGTTACTCTTTACACAGAGGTTTGCAAGCGCTAGTGAACGCACCCCAATCACGGCATTGATTAATGCCAGGGTGAAACCTGGAGAAACATGGGTTCAGTATGCGATACGGTGGCGCAACCTATGGTCGAAGTGCGAACAGCGCATAGAAGAAGCTCCTGCAGCAGACATGTTTATGGGAATCCTCGATCCATGGGCGACCATATCCCAATTCATGATGTTCTTCAAGCCGACCACCTTCCAGGCCTTAATTGACAAGCTAGCCCAAATGGACCAGATGTGCCATAGGCCTTCCTCTTCAAAGACGGAGCCTTGGAATGAAAAGGGTAAAGGGAAAGCAACTTTCGTCGCCAACGCTCAACAACAACCGAGTGGCCCGAGACCGGTTGTTCGCCAAAGCAACAAGCGACGATCTCTCGATGAGAAGTTGAGACGTCCTTACTCGTTTCCTCGGGATAAAATAAGGAAACTGTTTGAACTGGCAGTGCGCAATGGGCTCATTACTCTACCGGAGTCGAGACACCCACCACAACCGAACGATGTCAACAATCCCAATTACTTCCCCTACCACCGAGTATTGGGCCATCCGATCGAAGACTGCTGCGTCTTCAAAAATTGGGTTGAAGACCAGTATCAACAGGGCAAATTCGCGCTGTCCGAAAACTGGAAGGTAAATCCTCCACAATAGCACACCCCTAAAAGGGTGGACACGCCGGGGACATCATGCTTTTTTATAGAGGAAGCTCCATGGGAAGTTGTTCTTTCGGAAAAAACTAAAAAAATGCTGAAAGATCTTCAAACTTGTCCGGCGATTAGGTGGAAAAGTCCGCAAGAACCGAAGATTATCGAGGGGATGCTGAAACCACGCCTAACATTAGGAGTTAATAGTGATGGTGGACAAAACATTCAGGCCCAGCCGTCGAAGTCTTCAAAGAAAAAGAAGAAGACCAAAAAGCCCGCACAGTTTGATGACAAGCGCACGGATCTGCAAAAGCATATTGACGCGCTGAAGGAATATAACCAGAAGGCGCGGACCCCGGTCACACTCCAAGAATTTCTCAACAATATCCTTGAGAGCGGAGATAACGACAATAATGACGGGGATGACTCGTCAGAAGAATCTGAGGACTATGTGGCAAGTTGCCACATGGTCTCTCATTCGGCGTTAACTAACGAAGAAACTCACTCGGCGATAGAAGACAACATAAAAGAGCTGGGGGCAGGATCAAAGCCAAAACCCTTGGAACCGTCTGACGAAATGATTGACTTGTTACTGAACGAAGCCCGTCAGAAAAGCAAAGCCCATCGAGAGCGCGAACTGGCTATATTCGAAAAAGCCAAACGCCGACGACTGAATGAAAAGGTCGAAGCACCCCAACCGGATCTAAGCATCCCTTTCGCCAGCAAAAGCAAGCTTAAATTAAGGAAACGATTCGCTAGGGCCCTGTCAATAGAAATGAAGTTGCCCTCTTTCAGAGGAAATTCTCCTGGCGGTATACATCTTGATAAAGTGGACATACATCCTAACTTCTACTTATACCATCGGAGGATTGCACACTCTATCGAGGAGTGCATAGCCTTTAAAAACTGGTGGCAGTGATATGTTGCCCACTGACAACACGTTCAACGAGTGAAGCGTAAGACTCGTCGGGAACAGAAAAGTACGACAGATGGGCGCAAAAGAGCCGCTGGCAACTGTCGCGTAGTCGACACCAAGGGATCGCAAGTTATCACTTTTGGAAGTGACTCTGACGAAGAAATCACCCTCAGCCCTCTCTTCAAGGAATCCACCTCCGACACAAAAGATGCGAAGATTTGCGAGAAAATCTAGCTGCGTAATCGTACGTTGCCCGAAAAATCTCGGACTGTTGACCGAAACGTCGTTAAACTACTACCAACCCGCGCAGACCCCAGGCTGATGTGGTGTTTAAAAAAAAAAGAAAGGGTACGTCCATAAGCGAAATGGGCACGGATGAAAACCCGAAAGAGCTCCGTGAGTAAAAACAGCGGGACTACCGGCGAGTTTTGTGAAAACCCGAAAGGGCGCAATCTCGTCAAAAGACACTTGCAAGGACCTCTCGACCCTGTAAGGAGAAACCACCTGCGTGAGATTCTTACGACTCACAAAGGAGAAACACACTTAGGGATCCCCACGATTCCTAAGAAGAAATTACACTTGCGAGATCCTCACGACTCGTAAGGAGAATCCTCTTATGAGACCCTCACGGCTCATAAGATTCGAAAACCTTAAGCTACAGGGATCTGAACCTGTTCTTAAGCAGTTATATTCCCCGATTTTGCCCTACAAGCGGTTCAATATTGACCCTTGTATATACAATCCACGGGCACGAATGAACATTTCCCTAACAGAGTCCCACCAGTGACTAGGGATATGCTCACACAGTGAACAAACACTTGTAGGTCCTCTCGACTTGCAAGAAGAAAACACTCTTGTAAGATCCTTACTACTTATAAGAGAACACACACTTAGGAATCCTTACGATTCCTAAGGAGAAAACACACCTACGAGATCCTCACGACTCGTAGGGAGAAACAACTTTATGAGACCCTTACGGCTCATGAAGTCAAAAGCCTTAGTCGACGGGATCCTAACCCTGTTTGCTAAGCCACCTTTGTTCGACATCGACAGAGGCAAATGATGATTCGCTCCTGGCAATATCCCAGTTGTAGCGATACTGATACCTAAATCGGTATCAGATTCCAAGTCCTTTCATGGCAAATGATGATTCGCTCCTGGCAATATTCCAGTCGCAACGATGCTGATGCTGAGATTGGCACCAGATTCCAAGTTCCACACTCGCGATAAAAAATCAGCGAGCCAAAAATGCATATGAAATAGCCGAAATGATGGGGCAACTTGCAACGAAATCAACAAGTAAAAATATATGCATACAAAAACAGCTGAAATGATTGGGCAACTCGCAATAAAAAGCAGCGAGTAAAAAGAAAAATAGCCGAAATGATTGGGCACCGCGAAAAATAGCCGATATGGTTGGGCAATTGCGATTTTCGCGATATAATAAACTGAAATGATAGAGCATCGCGGAAAGCATTAAAAAATGATGAAAGAATGAATCTTTTTACCCTACAGGTGAGATCACATCGATCCCTGTATACAATCCAGGGGCACAAATAAAGAGAGAACCATATCTTCCCAACAGGCGCCATCAGAAAGCGAAGCCAAATCTCAACGGTTCATAGACAACCTAGAGACAACCTCGACATTTATCGGAATATTGCAGACACAATGTCAACAAACGAAGCAAAGGAAGATCCCTAGCTTCAGGGTCTCGACGTCAACATCAACAACTTAGAGATCACCAACGGCGTTTCTCCTCACTCCAACCAGATGTAGACGTGACGTCAACAACCGACCTCAGAGTCGCAACGAAACGGAGCCATGGAAAAGTCCCTAGTTCCAAATCTCAATGGCCACATCTACAGCCTGGAGACCAACAACGGTGTGCCTCCTCATTCCAGCAGGACACAGATGTTACACCATCAAACGGAGCCACGACATAGTCCCTAGTTCCAAATCTCGACGGTTCACAGACAACCTAGTGACCATCTCAGTATTCGTCTCATTACACCAGATGCAATGTCAACAACAGCGTTCCTTCGCAGTCCAGCAGGATATGGATGCAACGTCAACAAAAGACCTCACAGTCGAAACAAAGCGGAGTGACGGCGAAATCCCAACTTCACATCAGCATTCGTCTCGCTACACCAGACGCAATGTCAACAACGGCGTTCCTTCGCAGTCCAGTAGGATGCAGATGCAACGTCAACAAAAGACCTCACGGTCGAAATAAAACGGAGTTACGGCAAAATCCCAGCTCCACCTCAGCATTCGTCTCATTACACCAGACGCAATGTAACACCCGAGCCCAATAATACTATTTATATTACTAGTTGAGGGTTATTTATTGCTCATTCCAATTTTCCTGATTTTCTGGTGTTTATTGCTAAATTTTACCCGGTTAAGTTATTTTGGCACATAACAAATTTTAACTCCTAAAATGAAATTTAAGATGTCCATGTTGGCCTACTCGTCGCCACTAGTCGCGTGGTAGCGTCCGCGTGTCGAGATTCCGTCCCGTTCGGCTAAACGGGCAAGTTTGGGAGACTACGCGCGCGTGCAAGTGTCCGACTTGGGGGCATGCATTTTAATCATTAAACACCTATTTTCAAAATTTGGAACCCGCTTAAAATCCTATAATTTGAATTTGGAACATTTGGGCGCAACCCGGGCGCGATTTGGAAATGTTCCATTTTGCGCCAAAATGGCCCATTTAATTTAATATCTAAGGTTAATATTTTTACGATTATATTTATACTCTAACAGTTCAAATCCCTTAAAAATCGTTCTTATAATTCATTTACCTTTCCCTCAGCCAATCGCAGCTTACGATTTCCCCTCGTGGGCCCCTCTCCCTCTCTCTTTCTCTCTCCCCCTCGTCTAACCTCTCTCTGTCTCTCTCCTCATTCTCCTTCTCTCTCTATCTCATCAAATCTCTTTCTTTCTCCCTCTTCAATCTTTTCTCTCTCTTCCTCTTTAAAAACCCATGCAACAGCCGCCTCCCTCAACCCATCTTCCTCCATACGAAACCCACATGAAACCCTAACCCTAGCCCTCGCGACCTCACCGCCGACCTTCCCGTGACCTCGTCGCCGCCAGCAACGCCTCCCCGACCCAGCCACATCTCCTCCCTCCTTCCTCCTCTCTCTCCTGCGCCTGCACCCAACACCCCGACGCCTCCATCCCCTCACAGACCTCGCCGTCGACGCCACCTCCTGTCGCCGACGACTCCCGCGACACCCTCTCACCCTACTCGACCCGACCTCGTCGTCGTTTCCCTCCTCCCCTCGCCGGACCACCAACCCGAGCCCATAACCCCTCGCCTAACCTCCGCTGTTCGCCGGAGAAACGCGCCGGCGACCTCGTCGACGCCACCTCCGACCACCTCCCTTCCCCCTCGACCACCAGAGTCGACTACCACCCTCACACTCGCTGCAGCACCCTCGTTCCAGCAAACTCAGGATTTTTCCAGCCACCGTTCTTCGCCGTCGCTGCCTCGCCGGCGTTCCAGTGCCGTCGAGCCATCGTGGTTGCACCCTGTTTCTTCTCTGTGAGTTTTCCTTGTGCTTCCTTTTGGTACAATCCCTTCGCTGGTCGTATTTGCGTGTATCGTATCTTTGTTGCTAACTTCGCTACTTTGTCGTTGCCGGAATCCGACCGTGCCGTCTTGGCGAACCCGACGCTCCAGCGAGGTCCCCTGGTCCGTGTGATCTCGTTGATCTCTGTTGGGACTCGATCCGTGGCCCGTGCTTTCATATCGCGTTTTCCGCTGACTTTGCATCCGTGTTCCAGTTTGCAGACCGTCGAGGCAAGTATCTGAATACTTGCTTGAACATGCTAGCGTGCGAGATCTAGTCTTGCTACGCAATTTAATTCAAACTATTTAATACCGTAACTTAATGATGGCATTCGACATCGTATTATTGCTGTTATCTTTATAATGGAATCGTTACAACAGTTCCTCGTAATTAATCAACCCACATCAATCCATGCTTTAACTAAATAAAACGACTGAATCATATCTGCTTAAACTGTTAAATCATTCATGAGACAATTATTATATTTAGTATAATTTCATGTAGTTCCTTAATTTATAATTGCGGATATTGCTTTACCTTGTGGCTATTGCACCCTAAAGATGATTGAACCTGTTAATAAGAGAATATAAACATCACTGTGGTTATATGGAATGTTGTGGTTAATTACTATTTCCTGCTGTTGTTCATTATTGATTTTGTACCTGTTGTGAGCACTTACCCGATTGCACGACATATTGGCCTGACCCTGATACACCTGACATATACATACATACCGACCCATCCTGTTGTATCATGACATTACTTGTTCCATGATTCCATGCCTAATGCCGACAAACCTGACCATTCCTGCTGTCGATCCAGACAGACCTACTTTTACTTGACTTTGTGTTGGCATTAGTCCTTGACTACTGAATACCTGACCTGACATACATAGTTTGGGGGTATGGGGAAATCAAAGGTGAAACCGACTTGTAACTCAACAGTTCGATACATTGTTCTGATCAGTCTTACGGGCTTGGCCAGCTCCGGAGTGTTGATGCTGACATCACTCGTCCATCCTACTACCTTTTACTGCTTAGCGGCACGTCTCGGATTCAGCCCCGAGGGTCATGACCGTGGTCCCGGGCACGCACGGGATACTATTGAGTTACATCGACGATTCATCAATTGGTTTCAAAGACTATAGGGTAGAAAACCTGATAGAACAGTTTAGTCACCATTGCACATTACCCTACTTGTTATTTCTCATTACTGCTTTATTCATGTTCATGCTTGCATTGTTTATTACATGTTCATACTATATACTTGATATCATGACGCGCTGACGTCTGGGTTTTGCATGGCCCAGATTCCGTACCACTGTCTACGACCGAGCGGGAGTACTTCAGCCAGCAGGCTGAACTGTGAGTCCCTTAGGATTTAGTTTATTTATTGCTTTTCATTTCCAGATGTGAGCCCGCATTATGGGACGTACTGTTTATTCATTGTATTGGATCATTAGCTTCCGCACTCATTGTTTATTGATTCTTGTTATTATGGATTTGGACATGTATTAGTTTAGTTTATTTTCTGTTCTTGATATCTTTACAACCGTAATGTGACTGTGGACGGATGCGTCCTACCCACAGGTAGCATGGTTGGCTATGTCACGTGCTCAATTTTGCGTACTCTGGGAAGCGGGGCGTGACATGGTTTTATGGTATCAGAGCAATAGGTTAACTGGGTTGATTCTTTGTAGTTGGGTATTGTACCCAATACACGAATCAGAATACCCGTGTTTAGGAAACATGTCCAGCCACATTGACCGTTTTACCATTCTTGAATCACATTCTTCCTGATTATATCTTTTACGACGTGCAAACTTACTTTGCATGTCGACTCGGAAACCTGATTTCTTGTTATCCCTAGGACTTGGGCGACTTGGGTGGAGTTAAGTAATTGCGGCTATGATACCGCGGCATAGCCACAATGCAGTACTCTATTTAAGTATCTTGGAGTTCTAGCCTTGATCTATACTCGAAATCTATCATCATGCTAATGTTGGGTACTTTGATTTCCAGGAATATGGCCGGTCAGAATTTGAAGATGGACCCAGGGCGTGCGGCCTTAGCCGCCAGGCGTAGAGTGATAAGGGGATTGCTGGAGAAACTAAAGGAACAAATCGAGCTGGAACCAGCATTTGCACTGAACCACACGTCCGTACGTAGAAGTATTCCGGTGAACAGGCGCAGCGTAGCACCAATGAAGAAAACAAGTGTGGATGATCGGAAGGGGAGCGTGATCTGTAGCTACTGCCATAAACCCGGACATGTGCGAAAGAAGTGTCGTATGAGGCTGGGACTCTGTTTTAGATGTGGAGCGGCAGATCACACCGTTGATGCTTGTCCGTCGAAGCCTTGCACGAAAGATGATGTTCAGAAGCCTCCGCAGAGACCGTTCCAAGGGCAGAGACAGTTGAATCAAGGATCTAATCAGGCTCGAGCGTTCACGTTGATAGCTGAAGAAACTAAGGCATCGGGAGAAGTGGTTTCAGGTAATTTACTCGTTCATGGTTTTCCCGCTTGGCATTACTTAATTTCGGAGCATCCCACTGTTTATGTGATCCAAATTTATAACTACACACTCGATCACCTGCACGACCCTGTCTAGTTTCTGGGACATACACACTGGGAATGGGAAAATCATAGCTAGTAAGGAATGTAGAGATTGTACGGTTGTTGTTTGCGGACGAGAGCTTTTTGCAGATTTCTTGGTGATTGATACGGGCAGTTATGATGTAGTTTTGGGAATGGATTTTCTTGGCACTTTCCACGCACACATTGACTGTAGGGCAAGGAAGGAAATTTCCAGATTCCCGGACACCCTGAGTTTACTTTCATTGGAGGAAGCAGTTCTGTCGGGCCAGTCGAGTTTAGGGCTAGGCAGACGAACAGTGTTCTTGCGGCTATGGTAGTGGATAATAGTGAAGAGCCGGCAGTTGTCCGCGACTTTATGGATGTGTTTGAAGATATTTCGGGCTTACCGCCGAAGCGAGATGTGGAGTTTGCGATTGACCTTATTCCTGGTGCAGCGCCAGTATCAAAATCTTATTATCCGATGGCACCGGTGGAATTGGAAGAGGTTAAGAAACGAGTTGGTGAATTACTCGAGAAGGGATGGATTCGAAGTAGCAACTCGCCTTGGGGAGCTCCAGTTCTTTTAGTGAGAAAGAAGGATCGCACTGCAGACGCTGAGACAAGAGAAATTATTCGTGAAGATGAGTAAGTGCGAATTCTGGCTGGAAGAAGTGAAGTTTCTGGGGCATGTCGTGTCGGGCGATGGAATCGCCGTCGATTCCGAGAAGATTGCAGCAGTTCGAGATTGGCCTATTCCGAAGAATGTTGTGGAGATAAGGAGTTTTTCTTGGACTCGCCGGATACTACAGAAGATTTGTGGAGAACTTCGCTCGTTTAGCTGAGCCGTTAACCAAACTTACGCGTAAGGAGATACCGTTTGTTTGGACGGATGGATGTGCATTGGCCTTCGAGACGTTGAAGCAGAAGTTGATAACCGCCCCGATCCTGACCGTACCGGATAATTCAGGAGGACTGGTGATTCACAGCGACGCATCTGGAAAAGGATTGGGATGTGTTTTAATGCAGAACGGGAAAGTCGTCGCTTACGCATCGAGACAGCTGAAGACTCATGAGAAGAACTATCCGACTCATGACTTAGAGCTTGCAGCCGTGATCTTCGCCCTGAAGATTTAGAGACACTACTTATTGGGCGAGAGAGTCGAAGTCTTTACAGATCACAAGAGTTTGAAGTATGTGTTCACTCAGAAGGAGTTGAACATGAGACAACGCAGATGGTTGGAGCTGATGGCCGACTACGACCTTGATCTTAAGTACCATCCGGGAAAGGTTAACGTCGTGCCGGATGCGCTAAGTCGGTTACCAGCAATTCAGTTTTTGACTGCACAGAGAGAGATCATTGAGGATTTTCGGAGATTTGACTTGGAGGTTGTGCTACCACATGCTACAGGACAGTTTATGCAGTTGCAAGTACAGTCGTCCTTAGTTGAGAAGATTAAAGCGACACAATCGCAGGATCCTAGACTGTAAAAGTTTTGAGAGTAGGTTGGAGCCGGACTACGAACCGATTTACTGATCCATGAAGATGGTTCGTTGAGATATGGTAGCCGTGTGTGTGTGCCAAAAGGAGATGTGTGTGAAGAGCTTAAGAAGGAGGCACACAGTTCAGCTTACTCTGTACATCCAGGAGGGACAAAGATGTACCGAGATATTCGACAGCACTTCTGGTGGGAAGGTATGAAACGGGAAATTGCTCGCTTCGTGGCTAAGTGCTTGGTGTGTCAGCAAGTCAAGGCTGAACACCAAAGGGTTGCTGGTTTGTTGCAACCACTTCCGATTCCTCAATGGAAGTGGGAACATATAACCATGGATTTCGTGACGGCTTTACCGTGGAGTCCAAAGGGCAACAATGCTGTATGGGTGATTGTCGATCGGTTGACCAAGGCAGCTCACTTTATTCCTTTCCGGGTTGGTCAATCGACAGAGACTTTGGCAGAGCGGTACATGCAGGAGATTGTCAGATTGCATGGAGTACCGGTAAGCATCGTGTCCGATCGGGACACTCGGTTCTTGTCGCACTTTTGGAGGAGTTTACAAGAAAGTTTGGGGACTCGATTGAAGTTTAGCACAGCTTATCATCCTCAGACCGATGGACAATCAGAGAGAACGATCCAGACCCTTGAAGATATGTTGAGGGCTTGCATGTTGGACTTCAAAGGTTCTTGTGAAGATCATCTACACCTGGTGGAGTTTTCGTACAACAATAGCTTCCAAGCAACTATTCAGATGGCCCCGTTTGAAGCACTGTATGGTCGTAAGTGCCGTTCACCTGTTTGTTGGGATGATGTTGGTGAACGAAGGTTACTAGGACCAGATTTGGTGGTGCAGACAGTCGAGAAGGTGAATACAATCAGGAAGCATATGAAGGCAGCTCAAGACAGACAGAAGAGTTGGGCCGACACGTCAAGAAGACCTCTAGAGTTCGCCGTGGGTGATTTGGTATTCCTGAAGATATCACCGACTAGAGGAGTGATTCGCTTTGGAAGTCGGGGAAAGCTTAGTCCCCGATTCGTTGGACCCTTCGAGATATTGGAGCGTGTTGGAGAGGTATCGTACCGGTTGGCGTTACCACCGTCATTAGCAGGAGTTCATGACGTGTTTCATGTGTCTCAACTACGGAGGTATGTTCGCGATGAGACTCATGTTTTGGATCATTCGGAGTTGACCGTTCGGGAGGACCTGACTTTTGAGGAGCGACCAGTCGAAATCAAGGATCGAAGAGAAAAGGTTCTTAAGAACAAGGTTATCCCTCTTGTGCTAGTTTCTTGGGGTAATCGATCGCATGGGGAATCCACTTGGGAGCGAGAAGACGAGATCCGACAGAAATTCCCTCACCTTTTCCGGTAGCTGGCTATCTTGTATTCTTGGAATTTCGAGGACGAAATTCTTTTTGTAGTTGGGTATGATGTAACACCCAAGCCCAATAATACTATTTATATTACTAGTTGAGAGTTATTTATTGCTCATTCCAATTTTCCTGATTTTCTGGTGTTTATTGCTAAATTTTACCCGGTTAAGTTATTTTGGCACATAACAAATTTTAACTCCTAAAATGAAATTTAAGATGTCCATGTTGGCCTACTCGTCGCCACTAGTCGCGTGGTAGTGTCCGCGTGTCGAGATTCCGTCCCGTTCGGCTAAACGGGCAAGTTTGGGCGACTACGCGCGCGTGCAAGTGTCCGACTTGGGGGCATGCATTTTAATCATTAAACACCTATTTTCAAAATTTGGAACCCGCTTAAAATCCTATAATTTGAATTTGGAACATTTGGGCGCAACCCGGACGCGATTTGGAAATGTTTCATTTTGCGCCAAAATGGCCCATTTAATTTAATATCTAAGGTTAATATTTTTACGATTATATTTATACTCTAACAGTTCAAATCCCTTAAAAATCGTTCTTATAATTCATTTACCTTTCCCTCAGCCAATCGCAGCTTACGATTTCCCCTCGTGGGCCCCTCTCCCTCTCTCTTTCTCTCTCCCCCTCGTCTAACCTCTCTCTGTCTCTCTCCTCATTCTCCTTCTCTCTCTATCTCATCAAATCTCTTTCTTTCTCCCTCTTCAATCTTTTCTCTCTCTTCCTCTTTAAAAACCCATGCAACAGCCGCCTCCCTCAACCCATCTTCCTCCATACGAAACCCACACGAAACCCTAACCCTAGCCCTCGCGACCTCACCGCCGACCTTCCCGTGACCTCGTCGCCGCCAGCAACGCCTCCCCGACCCAGCCACATCTCCTCCCTCCTTCCTCCTCTCTCTCCTGCGCCTGCACCCAACACCCCGACGCCTCCATCCCCTCACAGACCTCGCCGTCGACGCCACCTCCTGTCGCCGACGACTCCCGCGACACCCTCTCACCCTACTCGACCCGACCTCGTCGTCGTTTCCCTCCTCCCCTCGCCGGACCACCAACCCGAGCATATAACCCCTCGCCTAACCTCCGCTGTTCACCGGAGAAACGCGCCGGCGACCTCGTCGACGCCACCTCCGACCACCTCCCTTCCCCCTCGACCACCAGAGTCGACTACCACCCTCACACTCGCTGCAGCACCCTCGTTCCAGCAAACTCAGGATTTTTCCAGCCACCGTTCTTCGCCGTCGCTGCCTCGCCGGCGTTCCAGTGCCGTCGAGCCATCGTGGTTGCACCCTGTTTCTTCTCTGTGAGTTTTCCTTGTGCTTCCTTTTGGTACAATCCCTTCGCTGGTCGTATTTGCGTGTATCGTATCTTTGTTGCTAACTTCGCTACTTTGTCGTTGCCGGAATCCGACCGTGCCGTCTTGGCGAGCCCGACGCTCCAGCGAGGTCCCCTGGTCCGTGTGATCTCGTTGATCTCTGTTGGGACTCGATCCGTGGCCCGTGCTTTCATATCGCGTTTTCCGCTGACTTTGCATCCGTGTTCCAGTTTGCAGACCGTCGAGGCAAGTATCTGAATACTTGCTTGAACATGCTAGCGTGCGAGATCTAGTCTTGCCACGCAATTTAATTCAAACTATTTAATACCGTAACTTAATGATGGCATTCGACATCGTATTATTGCTGTTATCTTTATAATGGAATCGTTACAACAGTTCCTCGTAATTAATCAACCCACATCAATCCATGCTTTAACTAAATAAAACGACTGAATCATATCTGCTTAAACTGTTAAATCATTCATGAGACAATTATTATATTTAGTATAATTTCATGTAGTTCCTTAATTTATAATTGCGGATATTGCTTTACCTTGTGGCTATTGCACCCTAAAGATGATTGAACCTGTTAATAAGAGAATATAAACATCACTGTGGTTATATGGAATGTTGTGGTTAATTACTATTTCCTGCTGTTGTTCATTATTGATTTTGTACCTGTTGTGAGCACTTACCCGATTGCACGACATATTGGCCTGACCCTGATACACCTGACATATACATACATACCGACCCATCCTGTTGTACCATGACATTACTTGTTCCATGATTCCATGCCTAATGCCGACAAACCTGACCATTCCTGCTGTCGATCCAGACAGACCTACTTTTACTTGACTTTGTGTTGGCATTAGTCCTTGACTACTGAATACCTGACCTGACATACATAGTTTGGGGGTATGGGGAAATCAAAGGTGAAACCGACTTGTAACTCAACAGTTCGATACATTGTTCTGATCAGTCTTACGGGCTTGGCCAGCTCCGGAGTGTTGATGCTGACATCACTCGTCCATCCTACTACCTTTTACTGCTTAGCGGCACGTCTCGGATTCAGCCCCGAGGGTCATGACTGTGGTCCCGGGCACGCACGGGATGCTATTGAGTTACATCGACGATTCATCAATTGGTTTCAAAGACTATAGGGTAGAAAACCTGATAGAACAGTTTAGTCACCATTGCACATTACCCTGCTTGTTATTTCTCATTACTGTTTTATTCATGTTCATGCTTGCATTGTTTATTACATGTTCATACTATATACTTGATATCATGACGCGCTGACGTCTGGGTTTTGCATGGCCCAGATTCCGTACCACTGTCTACGACCGAGCGGGAGTACTTCAGCCAGCAGGCTGAACTGTGAGTCCCTTAGGATTTAGTTTATTTATTGCTTTTCATTTCCAGATGTGAGCCCGCATTATGGGACGTACTGTTTATTCATTGTATTGGATCATTAGCTTCCGCACTCATTGTTTATTGATTCTTGTTATTATGGATTTGGACATGTATTAGTTTAGTTTATTTTCTGTTCTTGATATCTTTACAACCGTAATGTGACTGTGGACGGATGCGTCCTACCCACAGGTAGCATGGTTGGCTATGTCACGTGCTCAATTTTGCGTACTCTGGGAAGCGGGGCGTGACACGCAATGTCAACAACGGCGTTCCTTTGCAGTCCAGCAGGATGCAGACGCAGCGTCAACAAAAGACCCCATGGTTAAAACAAAGCGGAGTGACGGCAAAATCCCAGCTCCACTTCGGCATTCGTCTCGTTACAGCAGACGCAATGTCAACAACGGCGTTCCTTCGCAGTCCAGCAGGATGCAGATGCGACGTCAACAAAAGACCCCATGGTCGAAACAAAGTGGAGTGACGGCAAAATCCCAGCTCCACCTCAACATTCGTCTCGTTACAGCAGACGCAACGCCAAAGCAAATGAAGCAAATGCCAAATTCCTAGTTTCAGGGTCTTGACAGTAACTCATATAAAACCTGAAAGACTATCGGAGATCATCCCACACCGGCGCAGAGTGGTCACCACCTTGACGTTCATCTCGATACAGCAGACGAGATGTCACTACAGCGTCCTTCCTCCAACGGGATTCAGACACGCCAAAGTAAACGAAGCGAAGGCCAAATTCTTAGCTTCAGGATCTTGACGGTAACTCATATAAAACCTGAAAGACTACCAGAGATCATCCCATATGGAGTGGTCACCACCTCGACGTTCGTCTCGATACAGCAGACGAGATATCACCACAACGTTCTTCCTCCAGCAGGATTCACACGCGATAATCAAACAACGGAGCCACGACAAAATCCCTAGTTCCAAAACTCGACGGTTCACCAACAACCTAGAGACAACCGCGACACTCGTCTTGATACAGCAGACGCAATGCCAGCAAACGAAGCAAAGGCCAAATTCCTAGCTTCAGGGTCTTGACGGTAACTCATATAAAACCTGAAAGACTATCGGAGATCATCCCACACCAGCGCGGAGTGGTTATGACTCATCGGGGCTCCCCAAACTGAGCCTAACCTCAAGTAAAAAGCGGCATGGCAAAATTCCTAACGCTTGCTCTTTCGATAGTCAGACTGCCTAGGAAGATTGCTTGAAGACGTCTTGTCCAGCCCCCGAAGGGATCAGAGACACGATAGTCGCAAGGCTACTCGAACAGCAAGATTGCCTATCGAGGAATACATCGGCCAACGCGACGGTACGACAGGCAAAACCTTAGTACCACAGACCCTAACGGACTTCTGTCGTAAAGAGCAAAGGTTAACTGTGACGTTAGGACATTCTTGCGAGAATCTCTCGATTCGTCTCAACCCCAGGGAAATCAGTGTCCTTGGCAACCTCCTCGATTCAGGGAAATCAGCGTTCTTGACGAGAGCATCTCGATTCGCGTCGACCTGCAGAGAAATCAGCGTCTTTGCAGGAATAACTCGATTCGTCTCAACCCCAGGGAAATCAATGTCCTTGGCAACCTCCTCGATTCAGGGAAATTAACGTCCTTGACGAGAGCATCTCGATTCGCGTCGACCCGTAGAGAAATTAGCGTCTTTACAGGAATATCTCGATTCATTTCGACTCCAGGGAAATCAATGTCTTTGGCAAAACCTCGATTCAGGGAAATCAGCGTCCTTGACGAGAGCATCTCGATTCGCGTCGACCCGTAAGGAAATCAGTGTCTTTGCGGGAATACCTCGATTCGTTTCAACTCCGAGGAAATTTGTGTCCTTGGCAAAAACCTCGATTCAGGGAAATCAGCATCCTTAATGAGAGCATCTCGATTCGCGACGACCCGCAAGGAAATCGGTGTCTTTGCAGGAATACCTCGATTCGTTTCAACTCCGAGGAAATCAGTGTCCTTGGCAAATACCTCGATTCAGGGAAATCAGCGTCCTTGACGAGAGCATCTAGATTCGCATCGACCCGCAGAGAAATCAGTGTCTTTGCAGAAATACCTCGATTCGTCTCAACCCCAGGGAAATCAGTGTCCTTGGCAACCTCCTCGATTCAGGAAAATCAGCATCCTTGATGAGAGCATCTCGATTCGCGTCGAACCGCAGAGAAATCAGCGTCTTTGCAGGAATACCTCGATTCATCTCAATCCCAGGGAAATCAGTGTCCTTGGAAACCTCTTCGATTCAGGGAAATCAGCGTCCTTGACGAGAGCATCTCGATTCGCGTCAACCCGCAGAGAAATCAGCGTCTTTACAGGAATACCTCGATTCGTTTCGACTCCAGGGAAATCAGTGTCCTTGGCAAAACCTCGATTCAGGGAAATCAACGTCCTTAACGAGAGCACCTCGATTCGCGTCGGCCCGCAGAGAAATCAGTGTCTTTGCAGGAATACCTTGATTCGTTTCGACTCCAGGGAAATCAGTGTCCTTGGCAAAACCTCGATTCAGGGAAATTAGCATCCTTGACGAGAGCATCTCGATTCGGTCGACCCGCAGAGAAATCAGCGTCTTTGCAGGAATATCTCGATTCGTTTCAACTTCGAGGAAATCAGTGTCCTTGGCAAAAACCTCGATTTAGGGAAACCGGCGTCCTTGACGAGAGCATCTCGATTCGCATCGACCCGTAGAGAAATCAGCGTCTTTGCAGGAATATCTCGATTTGTTTCAACTCCGAGGAAATCAGTGTCCTTGGCAAAATACCTCGATTCAGGGAAATCAGCGTCCTTGACGAGAGCATCTCGATTCGCGTCGACCCGCAGTGAAATCAGTGTCTTTGCAGGAATACCTTGATTCGTCTCAACCCCAGGGAAATCAGTGTCCTTAGTAAAATCTCGATTCAAGGAAATCAATGTCCTTGAAGAGAGCACCTCGATTCATGTTGGTCCACAGAGAAATCAGTGTCTTTGTAGGAATACCTCGATTCATTTCGACTCCAGGGAAATCAGTGTCCTTGGCAAAACCTCGATTCAGGGAAATCAGCGTCCTTGACGAGAGCGCCTCGATTCGCGTCGGCCCGTAAGGAAATCAGTGTCTTTGCAGGAATACCTCGATTCGTTTCGACTCCAGGAAAATCAGTGTCCTTGGCAAAACCTTGATTCAGGGAAATCAGCGTCCTTGACGTGAGCATCTCGATTCGCGTTGACCCGCAAGGAAATCAGTGTCTTTGCAGGATTACCCCGATTCGTCTCAACTCCGAGGAAATCACCGTCTTTGGCAAAACCTTGATTCAAGGAAATCGGCGTCCTTGACGAGAGCACCTCGATTTGCGTCGGCCCGTAGAGAAATCAGTGTCTTTGCAGGAATACCTCGATTCGTTTCGACTCCAGGGAAATCAGTGTCCTTGGCAAAACGTCGATTCAGGGAAATCAGCATCCTTGACGAGAGCACCTCGATTCGCGTCGGCCCGCAGAGAAATCAGTGTCTTTGCAGGAATACCTCGATTCGTTTCGACTCCAGGGAAATCAGTGTCCTTGGCAAAACCTTGATTCAGGGAAATCAGCGTCCTTGATGAGAGCATCTCGATTCGCGTCGACCCATAAGGAAATCAGTGTCTTTGTGGGAATACCTCGATTCGTCTCAACTCCGAAGAAATCAGCGTCCTTGGCAAAAACCTTGATTCAGGAAAATCAGCGTCCTTGGCGAGAGCATCTTGATTCGCGTCGACCCGCAAGGAAATAAGTGTCTTTGCAGGAATATCTTGATTCGTCTCAACCCCAAGGAAATCAGTGTCCTTGGCAAAAACCTCGATTCAGGAAAATCAGTGCCCTTGACGAGAACATCTCGATTCACACCAACCCGCAGAGAAATCAGCGTCTCTGTAGAAATATACAACGTCAGCAAAGCGGAGCCGCGACAAAGTTCCCGGTTCCATTACTCGGCGGTGCACAGACAAACCAAAGTCAACCCTCGACCTCCCTGTTGAAGCAATGCTTTGACTCGGAAGTAGGTCAACTCATCAATCACTTACGAGTCCTCTCGACTTGTAAGGAAGAAAATTCTCTTGTGAGATCCGTACGACTCTCAAGAGAAAACACACTTAGGAATCCTCACGATTCCTAAGAAGAAAATACACCTACGAGATCCTCTCAACTCGTAGGGAGAAAAAATCTTTATGAGACCCTCACGGCTCATAAAGTTAAAAGGTCTTAGGCAGCAGATCTGAACCTGTTTCCTAAGCCATCGCTTCTTATCTAGATTCAGGGAAATTAGCATCCTTGGCGAGAACCTCTCGATTCGTTTCGACCCGTAAGGAAATCAGTGTCTTTGCGAGAATCTCTCGATTTGTCTCAACTTGCGGGGAAATTAGTGTCCCTATGCATAAAGAAAATTCTTTTATGGTATCCTTACGATTCTCAAGAGAAAACGCACTTAGGAGTCCTCATGACTCCTAAGGATAAAAGACACCTACGAGATCCTCACGATTCGTAGGGAGAAAAGCCTTTGTGACATCCTCACGGCTCATAAAGTTGGAAAGTCTTAGGCAACAGATCCTAACCCTGTTTCCTAAGTCATCGCTACCTTATAAAGAGTTCAAGATGAATTGTTATCTACCATCTATGGGTCACACTTGCCAAAACTACATGCCACTGAAATGGAGAAGTTACTCATGAGCATATAAACTACTTCATGCTAGAGTAAAACATAAAGAAATAGAAGGATGCGGCTCATGGAGCTGAGGGTTTGGAACTATATCCCTTAAGAGTCGAGATTTGAGTCAATGATAAATGACGATGCTTGTGTCTGCTCGTTATCTTCTCAGATCAAGATTCTGAAAATTATATACCAACCCAAAACTGGTCATACGCTATGAATTACTCTGCACTACTTCACCCACGTATATACTTACGTGGGCAAAGTAGTGGGGAGCATTTGTTCCTACCAAAAAATTTCTGCGCAAAAGAGCCCAAAGTATCTAATGGCAGCGATATGTTTAAGAAAATGTGAACCAGTATTTTCTGGGATGTATTTTGACAAACTCTCGAATGTAAAATAGCTAAATTCTAATGGTATCAAAAGCGTCCTGAAAAACCCTTCGATTTGATATATTATGGGCTTCATAATTCATCCGGGATCAAAAGTTATGAGCAAATATTCTATGCACGTGTAATCTAAGGAAGAAAATGCGAACCAGTATTTTCCGGGCTGCATTTTGACAAACTGCCGAATGAGAAACAGTTAAATTCTAATGGTATCGAATGTTTCTGAAAAAATCATTCGATTTGATATATTATGGGCCTCATAATTCATCCGGGATCAAAAGTTATGAGGCATCACGTGCTCACACGTGACCGGGCATCACGTGCAGACACGTGACCATTTACAGGCAAAGTCTGTAGGCACTGAATAAAATAAATAATTGGAAATAACTAATCAGTGGGGTCACGTGCCAACACGTGATGGGCCTTTAAACCCACTGAAAAGAATTAAAGGTATAATAAAATAATAAGGAAAAAGCCCAATGGGGCATCACGTGCCAACACGTGACCAAGGGTCACGTGCTGACACGTGATAATTCCTGAGTTCTTTAAAACAACAGAATTAAATTCTAATCAAATTCTTAATCAGGGGGTCACGTTCCAACACGTGATGGGTTCTTAAAGATCTATGAATTAATAGATTTAAATTCTAATTAAGAGGGAATCAAAAACCCTAACTGGAAAAATATTTCTCTAAATCTTTCTAAACAAAAAATATGGTGCTCTGTAAAATGGAGCACCGTTGAATTAAAAATCCAAGGGTGATTAAAAGATTTTATACAAGGAAAGATTTCCCTGAAATTTACCAGGAATAACAGATAAAAGATCTTTTGGATTAAAAATCCATTAAAATCCAATAGTGAATAAAATTCACTGAGTGATCTAAAAGATCATATTGGTTACAAAATCAATTAAAATCTTTCAATGAAATATTGACAAAACAAATTGATTCTTTTCTTTCTCCTATAAATAGGAGCCAAGAAGAGAAGAGAGGAGGATCAATTTTTTTTTGGGAAATATACAACAACAAAGAGAAAAAAGAGAGGAGAATTTAATTCTCAAGAGAGAAAAAGAAGATCTCTTCAAAAAAAAAAAACCCTAGGTGAGAAAGGGAAAGAGATCTAAGCTCCATAAAACAAAAAGAGAATTTAATTCTCAAATTAAGAGTTTAACTCTTCTGAATAAGAACTTAGTTCTTCCTTTGGTTGAAAATCTGCAGAAGCAGATCTCCCCACAAGTTAAGAATTTAATTCTCATCGAGGAGATTCTGCCATGCAGATCCAAAACTTAGAGGGAGAATTGAGTTTAGGGAATTTAATTCCCCCAAATTTATAGGAATTTAATTCCTCCAAATAAAACTAGGGTTTAACCCTATATGAGAATTTAATTCTCCCAAATTCATAGGAATTCAATTCCTCCAAATAAAACTAGGGTTTAACCCTACATAAGAATTTAATTCTTCCATATACACAGGAATTTAATTCCTCAAAACAGAATTAGGGTTTAACCCTACCAAAGAATTTAATTCTTAAAACAAAGGACTTAAATTATCCATGCACGTAAACCTGGTCACGTGGCAACACGTGACCCTTCCTTTAATGATCAGAAAAGAACGAATGAGACATGGTCACGTGCCCCCACGTGACTCTCAAACAGACTCCTCAAAATGAGAAAGAAAAGCTTGGAGGCAATGCCTCACGTGCTCACACGTGACCCTCAAAAGTAAAGGGAATAAAGCCAAAGGCAATACTGATTTAGGGCGTCTCACATGTCCCCACGTGACCCTTGCCAAACACCTCTTTAAAAAAGAGAAGATGGAAAGAACTGAAGCATTAAAATCTAATGCTTGGGCATTCTCACGTGTCCCCACGTGACCCTTAACAAACCCCTTTAATATCCAGTGCATGGATGCCCATCACGTGCCCACACGTGATGGCCTGGAAGATTGAAAGTGTTTAACACTTATTTAAATATCCTGAGAATAATATAAAGGAAGCTTAGCCCAATCCTAGGGCGCCTCACGTGTCCTTGCGTGAGCGCTTCATCTTTTTAGCGTTTAACACTATTTTGGGCGTTTCATCCCTAGTGTTTAACACTATTCTAAATTCATCACGTGGAAACACGTGATCGCTAAATATGTGTTAGTGTTTAACACTATTTTAAAACCAGTCTTAGCCCAAATTGGCTAAGTCTTCCAGAGGAAAGACTCTCCTTTGACTAAACCTCATATACATCCTTGCCTTCCAAGATTGATCATCTTATATGGCATATGAGTGCTCATCACTCAATAAGAGATAAAAATATGGTCAGAACCCAGACCCATGCTTAGGATTGCTAAATAATGGGGAGGCTGAACCCAGACAAATGTTCAACAGTCCAACGAAGGTCTAATATTCTAAACCTAATTGGACTTAGCCCAAGTTGGCCATAAGTCCTCAATTTAGATTTAATTGAGCCAATGTGCTCATAATCTAATTAATTGATCTTAGTCCCAAATTGGACTGTAGATCTCTCAATCAATATTGGTTCAAGCGTACATCTCTTCACTCCTATGATATATGTCGTTGTAATCCTTCAACGTACTCAGAAAGGTGACGGGTCCCAACAACCAGCAAATCTTACGGACTATGATGTCCTTAACCTCGGACTGTGGGGTCCCTTTAAACCCACGGACTATGATGTCCTTAACCTCGGACTGTGGGGTCCCTTTAAACCCACGGACTATGATGTCCTTAACCTTGGACCACCATGTCCTTAAACTGGTAATTGACTGCAAAGTCCCTAAACTAAAACAATAGAGCCCAAATGCTCTTTTGTTGGATCTAAATGATCCTGTTAAGTAGATCTTAGTCTAAAATTAGACTAACGTACCTTTAACAAATGGTTAAGTTGAGCTTAGTCTAAAATTAGACTAACCCGTCCTTAACAAACCGTTAAGTTGATCTTAGTCTAAAAATAAACTAATGTATCATTAACAAACGTTTAAGTTGATCTTAGTCTCAAATGAGACTAACGTATCCTTAAACCCAACCCCAAACCCAAATCTAAGAAGATATGGATATGGACTAATCCACGCCCTACGGACGACAACATAAATTAGTCTCCGTATACAATCCACGAGCAACCAAAAACAAAACAAACACCCACGACGCGAAGTGACCATATGGAGAAGGAGAAAGTTGTTACCGCGACGCGGTAGCGTAATTAACTGCAGGGGCTTGCGCCTGCAGGGAAGAGCGTCCCCATAATCAAAAACCCCTCAAAAGAGGGGGAATCTGACGAAGTCTGCTATATCGGTCGCATCCGTTTAAACCTTCGATATATGGTGCCATAAATCAACTTGGCATCTTCGGAGAGGTGGACGGATAGCACCAAATAGCATCTGCCCCTAAATTCAGGCAAGACGGACCTACACGATCGCGTCTCTGTGTTCGGCGTGGAACACAACATATCTGACGAGGAGACCGGACTGTACGGTAAGTGTTGCCAGATGGCTCGACGGGAGTTTTGACAGCTTTGCTGGTTTTCTTCTGATCACTCAATACCTGGGTGGCCGTTACGTTTAGCTGACCGCTTGCGGCTTGTGGGTGCTTGATGTGATCATCACCCACTGCCAGCTTATTGACGAGTCTTAGAGTCCCACACAGGAGTTTTCTAACCCAGGCGAAACGATATGGTGTGCATATGTGATATGCACAGGAACCCGATTAAATACGTGCATGTGATACCGTATTTCAGTCGGGCGTTTTTCTATTGGTCGGGTCGTATTTGATATGACCGATTTGTTAAATCAAGTGTTGATTTAACAATTGACTTTTAGTTTAATTTCTTTATTAAACCCATTTCTTTTTATGAGGTGTATGCATGCATGTATGCACATGTTGATGTGCATGGACACATACATGCATACAAAGTATCATGGTTGATGATACACCTTTGATGGCAATACAAGACTTACATGGAACTTGTATTTATATATATATATATATTTATATATATATATATTCATTTGCATTTAAGTTAAAAGGAAAAGAAAAAGGAAATATTAATCCATGGTTATCTTTCTACACTCTTCTTGAAATTGACCACACTTCACCTACCTTTTAACCCTATGTTAGTTTTCCTTTTGCCTTTTAACTCATGTGCAATAATATCTAGATATTATAAGTTACCATGGTTAGAAAATATATATCATTTTATTTTCTCTTTCTTCATAATCTTTTGATATTATCTTGAGCTCTTGAGTTACCTTCTTCTTCCTCCTCATTCTCCAAGCTCTCTGGAGTTTTATATAGAGTGAGGGTATAAAAAAGAAAGGGTTTTGATTAGAGAAAACAAACCACCTCTTCATTCTACTCTAATCTAACCAATTAGTTTAGAGTGTTTAGCTTCATCTTCTTTTTTGATCAAGTGGAGCTAGGAGCTTGGACAAAGTGAACTTCGGGTGGATCTTCGTAGACAAAGGAGCTCACTTGCAAGCTTTTTCAACTCTTAATGATCTTAGGAGTCACTACAAAGAGGACTACAAAGGTTGTATTCCTTTCACTTAGTGTTAATATGGTTTTTGTATGTGATATTTTAGTTGTTACCCTAGGATTCTAGTTAAAGACCCTTGCTTTGTTTGCTTAGCACCTCTTTATTTTTAAAAGTAGCATGTGTGATGCTTCCATATCTACAGTAGGTGCTAGGGAACCCTAACACCGACGACGCCCTCCAGATGGAGTACATCAACACTGGAAGTAGGGAGGAGCGCCGGGGGAGCAATCGACCGAAATGATCCTCGATCCGGCCTATCACCAACTGCACCGTGTCATCAGTGCAGTACTGATCGTAGAGATACATGTCCTCGAAGCTTATGATATCGGGGATGGTTAAAGGGAAGTCCTCCATTCTTATGTTTAGGGAGTGAGGAAAGGAGTCATCAACAATCTCTCCATTTTATAGCCCGCAATGCTCCCGGAGTTCAACGGTCGCCCGCAACTGTGCCGCCACGCGGCAAACATCGCACTGCTCGATGCGAAATCGAAACGACGCGGCTCTGGCGCTTCACCTCCTCCACGCGTTCGTGGCACGTGTCACTCGCGGCTGTCCATCTTCCCAAAGCCCTCATGAAGAGGCAGCCCAGCAGCTACCCTGCTCAGCTATCCCTGGCCGGTAGCTTGCCTACCCCACAACGCCAAGGATCAAAGCCCTCACGAAGAGGCAGCCCAGCAGCTACCCTGCTCGGCTATCCCTGGCTGGCAGCTTGCCTACCCCATAACACCAGAGATCTAAGCCCTCAAAAAGAGGCAACCGAGCAGCTTCACTGCATGGTTCATTCTTGGCAGGCCTCCTACGGCCCCTTCAGCGCCAAGGATCAAAGCCCTCACGAAGAGGCAGCCCAGCAGCTACCCTGCTCGGCTATCCCTGGCTGGTAGGTTCCCTACCCCACAGCTCCAGGGATCGAAGCCCTCATCAAGAGGCAGCCCTGCTGCTACCCTGCTCGGCTATGCCTGGCTGGTAGCTTCCCTACCCCACAGCGCCATGGATCGAAGCCCTCATCAAGAGGCAGCCCTACAGCCACCCTGCTCGGTTATCCCTGGCTGGTAGCTTCTCTACCCCACAACGCCAGGGATCAAAGCCTTCACGAAGAGGCAGCCCAGCAGCTACCCTGCTCGGCTATCCTTGACTGGCAGCTTGCCTACCCCACAACGCCAGGGATCTAAGCCCTCAAAAAAAGGCAACCGAGAAGCTTCACTGCATGGTTCATCCTTGGCAGGCCTCCCACGGCCCCTTCAACGCCAAGGATCAAAGCCCTCACAAAGAGACAGCCCAACAGCTATCCTGCTCGGCTATCCCTGGCCGGTAGCTCGCCTACCCCACAACGCCAGGGATTTAAGCCCTCACTAAGAGGCAACCGAGCAGCTTCACTGCTTGGTTCATCCTTGGCAGGCCTCCCACGGCCCCTCCAGTGCCAAGGATCGAAGCCCTCATGAAGAGGCAGCCCTGCAGCTACCCTGCTCGGCTATCCCTGGATGGTAGCTTCCCTATCCCACAGCGCCAGGGATCGAAGCCCTCATCAAGAGGCAACCCTACAGCTGCCCTGCTCGGCTATCACTGGCTGGTAGCTTCCCTACTCCATAGCGCCAGGGATCGAAGCCCTCATCAAGAGGCAGCCCTGTAGCTACCCCGCTCGGCTATCCCTGGCTGGTAGCTTCTCTACCCCACAACGCCAGGGATCAAAGCTTTCGCCAAGAGGCACCGAGCAGCAACCCTGCTCGGCCATCCTTAAGGACAAAAAACCCTCGCCAAGAGGCTCCGGGAAGCAACCCTACTCTGCCATCCTTAGTAGGCCACTTACGGCCCCTCCCGCGCTAAGGATGAATAGCCCTCGAAAGAGGTAACCGGGCCCGCCCTTGCTCAGTTATCCCTGGCTGGTAGCTCCGTACCCCAACAAACCAGGGATCAAAGCCCTCGCCAAGAGGCAACTGGGCCCTCCCTTGCTCGGTTATCCCTGGCTGGTAGCTCCCTACCAAACCAGGGATCAAAGTCCTCGCCAAGAGGCACTGGGCAGTAACCCTGCTCGGCCCGTCCTTAAGGATCAAAGCCCTCACCAAGAGGCACCGAGCAGCCACCCTGCTCGTCCATCCTTAGTAGGCCACTCATGGCCACTCCCGCGCTAAGGATCAAAGCCCTCGCCAAGAGGCACCGAGCAGCTACTTTGCTCGGCCATCCTTAGTAGGCCACTCACGGCCCTCCCGCGCTAAGGATCAAAGCCCTCGCCAAGAGGCACCGAGCAGCTACCCTGCTTGGCCATCCTTAGTAGGCCACTAACGGCCCCTCCAGCGCTAAGGATCAAAGCCCTCGCCAAGAGGCACCGAGCAGCTACCCTGCTCGGCCTCATCCTTAGTGGGCCACTCACGGCCCCTCCCGTGCTAAGGATCAAAGCCATCGCCAAGAGGCCCCGAGCAGCCACCCTGCTCGGCCCCATCCTTAGTAGGCAACTCACGGCCCCTCCCGCGCTAAGGATCAAAAGCCCTCGAAAGAGGCATCCGGGCCTGCCCTTGCTCGGTTATCCCTGGATGGTGGCTCCCTACCCCAACACATCAGGGATCAAAGCCCTCACCAAGAAGCACCGAGCAGCTACCCTGCTCGGTCGATCACCAACATGCCTCTCCAAGCTTTCCACGCTAAGGAACATGACCTCACCAAGAGGCATCCGGTTCTACGTCTAAGCAATCTCCACCTCGTCTTCGGGGCCATGGAGATACCGTCTTCGGACCGGTCTTTCTGCACTCGGCAAGCGAACAGATTCAACTCGATGTGTGATCACTAGACAGAGAACCGACATAAAACGAAGGCAGTATTGCGCAAATACGAGTGTTTACTGACAAAGGAAAATACAAGCACAAACACTACTGCAAAAACAAAAAAAATTTATCCACAAAGCAAAGTCTTTACAAGGGTATTGTGGGCTCCCCAGCCTTACAAAATGCCCGGAGGCTTACAAAAGAGAGAGGAGGAAAAGCCTAGAAGTTCGGACCGCGAGCTCAGCCTAGGCCTCGCTTCCCTCATCACTGTCGACCGGGGGCATGACCACTGAAAGTGGGACCCGAGCTCGAAGCTCACCGTCGGCAAACTCTGGAAGCTGCTCCTAGACGGCATCAAGAGCTTTGTTCCATGCAATGGCGGAGGCCTCGCCGAGCTCAACGTAAAACTGGTCCGACCCCTTGTAATCGACCACCGCCTTTCTAGCCCGGATCTCGGCAGCTTCCGCCGCCTGAAGCGCCGCCTCGGCATCCCGCCTGCTGGCATCCCTCGCCCTCTTCATGGCTACAAAGCGGTTGGCCAATTCCACCAACTTCGCCTCGATGATTTGGTGGGACTTGCTCAGGCGGCGATAGGATTCCCGGCACTTTGAAACGGCGAGCTCCGCGGCTTCCGACTGGGCTCCAAGGACCGCCGTCCTCTCCCTCTCCAGACGCAGCTCGAGTCGCAGACCCTCGCCTTCCGAAGAAGACTCATCTGCTAACCTCGCAGCATGAATAACCCCCTCGGCCTCCATACGAGTAACAAGGGCGCAGTGTCGAAGGACCTGGCGAAAAACGGTAGAGAGACTTAGGGACACCCGAACTAAGGAGAGAGCGCTCGAAATAACACATGAGGGAGTACATACCTGAACCGCCTCATGTGCGATAGCCGCCATTTGGGCCTTCAGGGTCCCCCGCGGCATCCGGCCCCCAGCCGACTCCTCCATACCAGCAAGAAGACTGGCAGCAACGGAAAGCCCCAACGGGACCACGAAGTGGGAGTCCCCCTCCTGCAAGGGAATCCCCTCCGGAATCTCCGTCGACGGGTGCGAGAGACCGTCCTCTTCCTCTTAAGAGGAACCCCATCTTCGTCCTCTCCTGCATCCCTTGTCTGGGGCTCGGGAACCCGTGGGCATCTTTGGACACCGCCGGAACAATTGTCGAGGGCTCGTGATGGGGCAGATGGCCCCGCCGTCGGAGGCGCATTTGGCGCGGGGCCCGGGATAGCCAGAGGCACGGCCACACCGCCGGCCTCCCCCCAGGACCGAGCGCCGACGGCGCCAAGAGTCCCAGATCGATCCATTGGTCCTGCCAAAGGGAGAAGCAGGCTCAACTCAAAAGGAGAAGAAGCAGGAGAAAGGAAAAGAAGACATCTAACCTGATGGAGAAGAGAAAACGCAAAATCCGACGTAAAAGGGGAGAGCGCCGAGCTAACAAGACTCAGAATGAGGAATATGTGAAGAGAGAGAGATCCCGAATAGGGCCCCCCCTCGATTTATATTGCCGGCGTCCTTATCCAACGGCGACGGTCGACTCTCGCCAAAACGGTTCACTGCACTCGACGGCCACGATCGCTCCACCTGTTGTAAGCTCAGCATCCCATCGGACGCCAGAAGCCTGCGGCGCGTCACATCAGCCAACCGGCACCCGACACATGGTCTGTCGCCTCAGCAAAAGTGCACACGATCCGGCACACCCTCTTTAATGCGGAGATCTCGCCCTGATTCGCTGGCATCACCCGGAAGAAACAGCCGATTGTCCAGGGACATGCCCGACGATATTTTCGAAAAGGAGCTCACCTCGGGTGACCAGGAAAACCACTCTCGACCCGACCCGTCAGCTGGCCGGGACGAGAGTGGGAGGCTAATGATGATTCTCGATATCGGTGATCTCCCAGATCAGGACATGTGGCAGATGACGTGTCCCAGAGCATGCAAGAAAGGACTTACAGTGACCGACCTAACCACACCTATGTTCGTCCTACCGAGCAAACGCTGGCTCACCTCCGAGCCCCCTGCATAACTGGCCTCCTCGGCCTCACAGCTCGTCTCCGGGCTACCGCAGAACCAAGATACCTCGGCTCTCCCGCTCGTCTGCGAGCTCTCCTGCTCGTCTGCGAGCTCTCCCACCGAGGTCATCTTCCTCGGTCTCATCGACCGACCAACGACACCGCTTGCAGGCGTAACCGCCATCCCGCGAATCTCGCCATGCGCGAGATCTCCACCGGCCACATCCCACGTTCCACGCCACCACGATCCCCCATTAACGAGCATGTTTCGCCATTAATGGGAGGTCTCGCTCATCACGCGGACGTGACGTCGGGAGCGTAACGGACGGCGTGATTCTCGCACCTACCCTGCCTACTGCCACCGCTATATAAACCCCTTATTCAGATGGTTCAAGTAAGCCATTTTTACTCCACTAAGCCGTTACTCTGCTCGGATCACTAGTCTAACTTGACCGTTGGAGGGTCCTCGGTGGTACAACCACCCCGGGACTTCCTTGCAGGTAGCTCGATGCAAACAACCTCAAATCTATTGAGATCCACACGCTTCAGGAGCCAGCCTCCAGATTCAATCTCAGCCGTCCATCGCCGCCATCGTCAGATCAACGGAAGGTAACATCTTGGCGCGATACCCGGTCGTGTCATTTTCTCTTCTTATATAGTAAGCTAGCCGAAAAATATGTTGCATTAACAAGAAGCGGCTAAATGTGGTACGGCTGCTTTTAAAATAAACGCTACATAAATTAAAAATTTCAATACGATTCGGTTGACCGTGGAAAGTTTTTAACAAATGTACTAAATAAAAAACAGATACAGTGTAAAGGCGGATGGAGCGAGCAATGTGTGTTAAATTCAAATGCTGAAATGGGTCTGTAGTAAACGGCGCACAAAACCAACGATGCTTTATTTGTCTTTAAAAAGAAAAAAGATATTTGCTTAGGTTGGTTGAATAAGGCTTTGTCTGCGTAATATGTTTTTTTATTGCAATGGTATGTATACCATGTAAATCCAAATCTCTTTCCAAAAGCCAAAAAATGGGCAAAAAGTGAAATATTTTGAAGTTATTGCACGACTTCAAATCACTCCCATAGTGTTGAAAGAGAGCTCTGTTTTACCTTTTCTTCCTTTCCTGTGTTAAATATCATTCATTTCATGAGGTAGAAGTGAAGGACGACAGAGATGGATCTTGACAAAAAGTGTAGAAAGGACGAGATGACGGAGGTGGAAGAGAAGGCGGCGGCGGAGGTGTCGGTTGAAGAGAGGTGGATGAGGGGACGAAACGATGGGAGAGAAGAGGCGGACAGGAGTGGCGGAGGAGGCATCCTAAAGTGTCATGGTCACGGTCAGAACAGTTTAACGTATTTACCCCCGTTAAAATTGTTTGAGGTATTTCAAAGAAAACAAAGATAGCCAAGAGCATTTTTTTAACTTACCTTATTTTCTTATTATCTCTACACTTATAATACAACTCCTAAAAAGCGTTTACTGTCATCATTATTGATGGTTTATCTTTAAAAAAATGTGAATATAAAAAATTGAAAAAAATTACCCAAACGAACTATCCTCCATTTGAAATTTGTCGACATCATCAACTTCTCAAATTTGAATGCCTTCCTCCTCTCCTCCTCTTTCAATTTTAAAAGCCATGTACATTATTATTCTTCTAATCCAGATTTGTTTAATTGTCTCTTTTGATTTCAACTACCCCACTCCTGTCCTGGCCTCATACACACACCAATAATAATGATGAGGACAACGGGGATGACGAGGAAAAGTGATGATGCTCGACATCGGTGACCTCCCAGATCATTACACATGGCATATGACGTGTTCCAGAGCATGCAAGAAAGGACCTACAGGGGTCGACCAGACTGCTCATATGCCTGTCCTACCGACGAGGCTGGCTCGCCTCCGAGCTCCAGCACAATTGGCCTCCTCGGCCTCACAGCTCGTTCCCGAGCTACCGCAGAAACTAGATACCCCGGCTCTCCCACTCGTCCGCGAGCTCTCCCGCCGAGGTCATCTTCTTCGGTCTCATCGACCGACCAACAACACCGCTTGCAGGCGTAACCGCCATCCCGCGAATCTCGTCATGCGCGAGATCTCCGCCGGCCACATCCCGCGTTCCATGCCATCACGATCCCCCATTGACGAACATGTCTCGTCATTAATGGGAGGTCTCGCTCATCATGCGGGCGTGACGTCGGGAGCGTAATGGCCGGCGTGATTCTCGCGCCTGCTGCACCTGCTGCCACCGCTACTTAAACCCCTATTTCAGACGGTCAAGGTAAGCCAATTCTACTCCACTAAGCCGTTACTCTGCTCGGATCTCTAGACTAATTTGATCGTCGGTGGGTCCTTGATGGTACAACCACCCCGGGACTTCCTTGTAATTAAGAGATAGTTTTCATTTTGAGAACGAAATGAGTCTCTTTTAAAAATCTATTTCATACTAAAGTTCAATAGTCTAAAAAAACGACCCTTAGTTGAAATACATGCCTAGTGCCAATCAAATTGACACTGTTTGAAATCATAACAAAATCTTCCTCATCGTCCTGCAAGAAAAAAATAAACCATTACATACGCATAAATCAAATAAACTACAGAACATTCTCATAGTTCACATATATCTTATTCAACATAGACTATATATAGTAAAAAGCTTGAATCTATTTTATTATTATATATGGCAAAAATCAAAATAAAATGTATTAATTTATATACATGTATCATATAGATGACAAAAATCCTAAATATTTATTATTATTAACAATTATATAGATTATATGTTATATATATGGGAAAAATCTTTTATTATTATTATATTTATACTATTATTATTATTATTGATTATATAGATTATATATTACATATACGGCAAAAATCTTTTGTTGTTATTATACTACTACAATTACTACCAATTGAATATAAGGCACCTTCATGGCAAAAACCTAAATTTATTAAGATGTATTTATTTATTATTATTATATATATACTATACTATACAGATGGAAAAAGTCCCAAATCTTTGTTGTTATTGTTGTTATTTATATATATTGTATATTATACCTATGGCAAAAATCTTTTAATATTATTATACTTATATAAGTATGATTATTATATTATTATATTATTATTTAGTATGTTATTAATATCATAACTACTGCTATTATTATTATTATTATTACTATTATTTTATAAATATTAAAATATGGCGAAGAATATAAGGAAATTCAAAATCTTTTATTATTGTTATATTACCACAACTAAGGACGGGGTCAGAATTTTAGGTTTGGGGAGGGGGGGGGGCGAGATAAATTACAGAAAATATCCACAGAATTATGCAAGTTATATAAACCATCATGGTTGAAAGATGCAAGTTATATAATAACCATGATCGGAAACTCGTATCTTTTATTTGAAAAAATGAGTTTAATGATGTAAATTGTTAAAATATCTATGAGCTATATAATGATTAATTTCGAATTTTTAGATCAGAACAGATGAACAATCATATGTATCCGACCAAAAAAAGTATATACTAATCATGCAACTCTTGGTATGAAACAATGCCCAATAGCGGTGGATGGATTGAAAGAAACATGTTATTTGTAAAAAGACGGTGGATAATGTTTCTCCCAATCAGAGCAAAGCTCAGTTCAAATTCCAAGACTGGAAATGAAGCGATACTTCTGCTTCCCCCAAATCAGAGCAAAGCGCTGTTTAGAAATCTAAGAGTCAAAAATTGAAGCAACGCTTCAAATCCTGCGCTCTGCGCTGCGCGCCACGTGTCTGACACAGGCGCGCTGGCGCAGTTGCGCTGCGTTCTGCGCTGCGCGCCACGTGTCGAGCGCGAGTGTGCTAGCGCAAGGCGCGCTGCGCGCCATGTGTCAAAACACGAATGCGATAGCGCTAGCGCAATTGTGCCGCGCACCCCAAATTAGAGCAAAACTCTGTTTCCAAGATTGGAAAGCGAAGCAACGCTTCATGATTATGCAGCGCATAAATATCTTACAAAGGAATAACAAAGAATTAAAAAACAAGAGAACACTTAACAGATAATAAAATACTTAATTAAAACATTTATTTATTATTACATTTAAAAAAGATCACCAAACAAGGGATCAGTGGCACAAGGGTGAACAAAACAATAAACAAAATTTTCTAACTCCCTCGCCGCCTTCTCCAGCACATCAAAACGACGATTTTCACGAGGAGTGGCTCCCTACTGATTGGCGCCGTGTTCATCCGCAAAAGCAGACATGATAGCCCGCCGGGCTCTTATTTGGCTCAACAGGTGAACCGAGCAATCTTTCAGATCCTGAGTAATCAGGCACGCCTCACGGAAACACTCGAGCTTGTCCTCAGCCGCATCGAGCATCGCCAGGGTCATCTCCGCTGGGTGAGGGGGAAGATCGGCGAGCACAGACGCAATGATCATCCGAAACTAAATGGAGTGTGGGGGAAGAGGAGACCCCACATGAGTCAAAAGATCGTGCAGCGCAGCGTCGCACTGCCCATCCGTGAGAGAAGGATCCACCAAGCGTGCAGCAAAGCGAGGAACGAGGTCCTGAATGGGCACTTCCCACGGCTGTCTACGAGCATGGGGGCGGTTACAAACCATAGTTGAGAAAGTTCTTTAGGGATGAGAGAAGGAAGAAGCTTTGCTTCGAGTTATAAAGACGAAGCACATAAAATTTTGTGCACAATGGAATTATTTCCAAGATTGAGAAATGAAAGATTCTCGGGAATATAAGTTTGGCTTAAAAAGATAGGTGAAAAGACACCTCTGTTGAAGCAACGCTTCGGATCCAGCGCTCTGCTGAAGCAACGCTTCAGATCCCGCGCTCTGCGCTGCGCGCTACGTGTCAAGCACGGGTGCGCTAGCGCAGTTGCGTTGCGCTCTGCGCTGCGTGCCATGTGTCTGACGTAGGTGCACCAGCGCTGGAATTAAAAATTCCCACCGTTGGATCAAAGGATCTGATAATGATGGTAAATCATTAATTAACCAGAATTAAATTCTGTTAAGGAAAGATTTCTCGAAATCTTTCCAAATAACAAGATTGTGCTTTAAGCACCGCTGGATCAATGATCCAATGGTAAATAATGAATTACCAAAAACAGAACAAATTTTGCATGGAAAGATTTCTCAATCTTATTAAAAAACAAGAAGATTATCTTCTGTCAAACAGGAGCCTTAGGATCAAAGATCCAATGGTGGGAAAACGTCCCCAAATAAATCAGAGAAAGATCTTTTTAAATGATTTAACAAATCAATTGGCCCTATATAAAGATCCCTAGACTTCAAGTCTCGATATACAGAAGAGCAATAGAAAAACCCTCTGAAAACTTTGAGAAGAACTCAAAAAAGAAAGAAAGACAAGCCTTTGAAGAAAGAAGATCATTTCTTCATCTTTAAAGGTAAAAACAATTAATTCTTGAACAATAGAGATGAAAACATCTCATAAAAAGAAGAACCCTCTTATAAAAAGATCTTAGATCTATAAAAAATACCAAGCTCTTTTGAGTAAAAAGAAAAGATGAAGATCTAATCATAAAAAAAAAGTACTTATATTTCACAGATCTTCTGATCCATAAAGGCAGAGCCTTTTATAAGAATAAGAACTTAGTTTTTAAATCTTGAGGCAAAACCTCTTTTAAGAAGAACATAAACTTGTTCTTTGATCTTAAATTGATCAAAATGCGTTTTGCGCTACTGGAAAGTGTTTTGCACTCTTGAACTGCGCCTTTGCGCTACTTGGATCAGCGCTCAGCGCCAAAACATGCCACGTGTCAACCACAGACACAGTTTGCGCTTTGCGCTCCTGAAACAGAGCACTGCGCTCTTGGGTTGGCGCTCAGCGCCAAGCGCGCCACGTGTCTTTCACTGGCGCACCCATAAACTGGCGTAGTGCACTCATAAATCAAAAGCGCAATGCGCTAACAAACTAGCACTTAGCGTTAAGCGACACGTGTCCTCCTCGTGTGCGCTAACCGACAGAAGCGCAATGCGCTCTTTGACTGGCGCAAAGCGCCTGATGCGCCACGTGGCGCACTGTCAGGACACACTCTGTCCTGATGAATGCTATGCATTCAATGAAGACAAAAAAATGTCAGAGCCCACCGCTTGGCATTACTGGAAAAGGCCGAGCCCAAATAAAGGCTTAATAATAGCCAACACAGAAATAAAATGTTAAAACATTTTTAACTGGACTTAGCTCAATTCTGGCCATAAGTCCTCAATTTAAATTGAACTGAGCACACTTGCTCTTTCAATCAATTTACACCCGGTTCAAAGGTACATCTCTTCACTCCTCTGATATCTGTCGTTGTAATCCTTCAACGTCGTCAGAGAGGTGACGGGTCCCGACAACCACACATTGCTACGGACTGTAGGGTCCTTAAATCCACGGACTATGATGTCCTTAACCTCGACCGTGATGTCTTAAAACTAACGTCGGACTGTGAGGTCCTTAAACTCATGGACTATGATGTCCTTAATCTCGACCGTGATGTCTTAAAACTAACACCGGACTGTGGGGTCCTTAAATCCACGGACTATGATGTCCTTAACCTCGACCGTGATGTCTTAAAACTAACACCGGACTGTGAGGTCCTTAAACTCATGGACTATGATGTCCTTAACCTCGACCGCAATGTCTTAAAACTAACATTGGACCGCAATGTTCTTAAACTAATTATCGACCGCAACGTCATTAAACTAAACAATAGAGCCCGATTGCTCTTTTGTTGGATCTAAACGATCCCGTTAAGTTGATCTTAGTCTAAAATGAGACTAACGTGTCCTTAACAAACGTTTAAGTTGATCTTAGCCTCAAATAAGGCTAACGTATCCTTAAACACAACCCCCCAAACCCAAATCTAAGAAAGATACGAATTTGGACTAATCCACGTCCTACGGGCGATAGCATAACTTAGTCTCCATATACAATCCACGGGCAACCGAACACAAAACAAACACCCACGACACGAAGTGCCCATCTGGAGAAGGAGAAAGTTGTTACCGTGATGCGGTAGCGTAATTAACTTCAGGGGCTTGCGCCTACAGGGAAGAGCGTCCCCATAATCAAAAACCCCTCAAGCGAGGGGGAATCTGACGAAGTCTGCTACATCGGCCGCATCCGTTTAAACCTTCGATACATGGTGCCATAAATCAACTTGGCATCTTCAGAGAGGTGGACGGATATCACCAATTAGCATCTGCCCCAAATCTCAGGCAAGACAGACCTGCGCGGTCGCGTCTCCGTGATTCGGAGGGGAACAGATTCTGGCACGCCCGGTGGGACCTTTTCCTCTTTCCACTCCACACTTCGTGTGTCGTGTTCGCGAACCAATCGTGGTTTGCCAATGGTTGCCCTTAGGTTTCGAGTTACTACGATTTGGTTTCTTGCTTGGCGCAGAAAGCAAAACAGCAATGGCATCTACTTGCGTAAAGTGTTTCTACATGCAACTGCAACTCGCGTCCTGCCTCAACTGGGGGCATAGCCTACGGGCCCCAAGCGGCTTCCCTATTCACGATGCCCGTGGAACAGGTCACTCAAGCCACCACAGGGTTGTTTTTCGGGACCATGCTCCCGCCAACGAGCTTCACCGCTCCTGTGCTGACACCGGAAGCTCCCAAGAAGTCGGTCTTTGATTGGCTTACACCTACTGCGGCCCCTCTCAATGGGTCGTCCAGCACCGGTGCCTCGGTCTTCTCTAGATTGGGCCAAAATTCCTGTGGGCCCATAATGAAGCCTGCAATCCCAGAGAAGCTTATTCTGAAGAGAGTGACCAATCCTGCTCCTGAAGTCGTCAAGACGGCTTCTCCTACCAAGGGGTCGGTCTTTATAAGACTGACCGTCCTAACTCCCGCTCCTGCTACTCAAAGGACATCAGTCTTTAACAGGCTGACACCAGCAGCAGCCCCTCACCTGAACAGGGGGCAAGATAAAGCCATCCTCGTCACCGAACCAACTCCATCAGCTCGACACGCTCGACGTCGCCACTGGCGCCGAGTAAGGAAGGCCGGGGGCAACTCCCCTCTGGGCTAACTCCACCAGCCCCAACGGTGGAAATCAATGCTGCTGTTCGAACTGGGAACAGTTTTGAGCTACTGAATAAGGTGCGCAGGAATTCTCCCACCGCCGTATTGAAAAGATCTCCTCCTCCGGTGGAGAATGTTGCAGAAACCAAGCCAGAACAGTCCCTTCAGCGGCTGTCCTCCAAGATCTATAAAGTCTGGCGGCAGGTTCGAAACTCAGTAGTTGATCAAGATTACCCTCGCCGGCAGAAAAGGGCGAAGGTTCAACAAGAAGAAAGCCATCCTGCCAACCCACGGAAAGTTATCTGGGTGCCCACTGCGACGGCCCCCTCAACTTCGACCGCTCATAAGAAGAGAAGGCCGGAGAAGATCCCCATGCCTACGACAAGTGTCAAAGGCACTGAGTCCAAACGCCCTAAGTCTGGGGGCATAACGGTCCATACTATTTACATGGCATCCGGGAAGGAGGATAGCCGCGCTTCTACAGGCCACCGACCACTCACCCGATCCATCACAAGAGCTCAGGAACAGCAACAGCAGAAGGTTTAGGAGATGCTGACTGCCATGGCCGCACTTACCGGGCCAAAAGAAAGCCTGGAGGCGTCATCGGAACAACGTCACGAACACGAGACTGATGCTGAATTCCTTCGGAGAATGCTCGAAAAGAAGGACAAGGAGGCTGCGGAACAAGTAGCCAATATAAAGCAAATAGCTCTTCTGTTCCAAGACATGGTGGGTATGATGATCCAGCAGGACCCTCCAGCTGAAGATCCTTCGATTATCCTCGAAGACGACAGAGGAGAAACATCAAATCCACCTCCGGCTCTTTCAGCAGCCAAGGAGGAAACTATTTCCAAGTCCGCCCTGGATGATTATATCGCTCAGCAAATACGAGTTCACCAGGCGAATGAAGCGCTTGGGCAAATTGTTAGAACCGGGCGACCGTATCCAGGCTGGTATGATCAGATAAAGTACCCGCCGAGCTACACAATCCCCAAATTCCACGTATACAAGGGGACAGGCAATCCTTACCAGCACGTCACCCAGTTCAGGGCTCTTTGTGGCAACACCAGCGGCGATGATAAGCTCTTGCTTCGCCAATTCGTCGGCAGCTTATCGGAGACGGCGTTTGAGTGGTACTCCGAGCTACCAAACGACTCCGTCAAAACTTTCACAGAAATGGAGTTATTGTTCATCCAGCGATTCGCGAGCGCAAGTGAACGCACCCCGATAACAGCGTTAATCAATGCCAGGGTGAAGCCAGGCGAAACTTGGGTTCAATATGCAATCCGATGGTGAAATCTGTGGTCGAAGTGCGAACAGCGCATCGAAGAAGCACCAGCGGTAGGCATGTTCGTGAGCACCCTAGACCCTCATGCAACTATTTCACAGTTCATGATATTCTTCAAACCGACCACGTTCCAAGCTTTAATCGATAAGTTGGCCCAGATGGATCAGATGGGTCATAGACCATCTCCCCCGAAGCCGGAACCGCGGAACGAAAAAGGTAAAGGGAAGGCGATCTTCGTTGCGAACACCCAACAGCAGCCCAGTGCCCCAAAGCTAGCGGATCAATTGGAGGAGAGACGACGCTATTACAATGAGAAAATAAAGCGTCCTTACTCATTTCCGCGGGATAAAACGAAGAGGCTGTTTGAGCTGGCGGTGCGCAACAGGCTTATCAATTTGCCAAATCCAAGGCGACCAACGCAACCCAGCGAAGTGAATAATTTCAATTATTGCCCTTACCATCAAACGGTAAGCCATCCGATCGAGGATTGCTTCGTCTTTAAGGGATGGATCGAAAATCAGTACCTACAAGGCAAGTTTGCGCTGTTTGAGAAGTGGAAAGTAAACCCACCACAACCGCACACTCCTAATAAGACGGACACACCGGGGGCAACGTGCTCTTTTGTTGAAGAATCCCCATGGGAGGTCGTTCTTTCGGCCAAAACCAAAAGGATGCTGAATGATCTCCAGAAATGCCCGGCGATCAAGTGGAAGAATCCGTTGGAACCTGAGGTCATCGAGGGGATGCTGAGGCCGTGCCCGACTCCAAAGATTGGAAGTGATAGCCATAGCGCTCACACCCAGCCGCCGAAATCTTCGAAAAAGAAGAGGAAATCCAAGAAGCCCGTGAAGCCCGGTGACAAGCGCACAGACTTACAGAAGCAAATTGACGCGCTGGAAGAGTATAATCAGAAGGCGCGGACTCCAATCATGCTCCAAGAGTTCCTCAGCCACGTCCTTGAGGATGAAGATGATGGAGAAAGCTCGTCGGATGGATCTGAGGATTACGTAGCGAGTTGCCATGTGATCTCTCATTCATCGCTAGACAATGAAGAAGCTCTCTGCACAGAGAGACTGGGGGCAGGTCCCGAGCCGGAACTTCTATGGTCGTCAGACGAAATGATCGACGCCTTCCTGAACGAGATTCATCTGAAAAGTAAAGCCAATCGGGAGCGTGAGATGGCCATATTTGAAAAAGCCAAATGCCGGCGACTGGTCGAAAGAGTCGAGACACTCCTGCCGAATCAAGGAACATCCGTCGCGGATAAAAACAAGTTCAAGACGAGGAAAAGGTTTGCTAAAGCCATATCAAAAGGAATGAAGCTACCACCCTCTGAAGGAAACACTCCCGGTGAAGCAGAAACACATCCTAGCTACTGCTTATATCATCGAAAGATTTCGCACCCTACTGAAGAGTGCGACGCTTTTAAAAGATGGTGGCAGGGATATGTTGCTCACCGGCAACATTTTAAGAAGATGAAATGCAAAACTCGTCGGGAACAAAGAAGTGCGACCGAGGAGTATAAAAGAACTACCGGTAACTGTCGCATGGTCAACGCCGGAGGATCGCAGGTTCTTACCTTTGGGAGCGACTCTGACGAGGAAATGGCTCTAGGCCCTCTCTTTAAAGAATCCACCTTGGGGAAGGAGGAAGAACTGAAGGCTTGTGAAAACATTCAGCTGCGCAATCGCACGCTTCCAGAAAAGAATCTCGGACCCACGAGTAGAAAAGGTAAGGGAAAAGAAAAGGTCTCTGAGGACATCGCCCTGATGACCAAGTCATGAAAGAGTTGACTGCCAAGGACCCACCAAAGAAGAACAAGGTGGACTACAACGTTCTGGTACACTTGAGGAAGTTAACCTCGCAACTCAGCATTCTCGACGCCCTTTTACTATCCAAAGAAGAGAGAGATTCATTGATCAAGGCGCTACATGAGCCAGAGCAATTCCAAGCTTTTCTCACCGAAGAAAAGATGAAGGACGAGCTGGAGGAAGTACACACAGCCGATATCACCTTCGGCGATGAAGACCTCCTCCTTGGGACGTGCGAGCACAACCGTCTCCTCTATGTCTCAGGATACTGCCACGATATAAAGATAGGCAAAATCCTGGTCGACAATAGGTCTTCCGTCAATCTCCTCAACGTGTGAATGTTGAAGGAAATCTGCATGAGCGTCCAACATCTCGCTCGTGATAAAATCACCATCTCTGGTTTTGACTCCCAATCATCGCGGACTCTCGGGTCTGTGATATTGACATTACGATTCGGGCTACTTGTCACGGATATTAAATTTCATGTCATTGACGCCAAGACATGTTATAACGCTTTGCTCGGCCGACCTTGGTTACACGAGTACAACATCATCCCTTCTACACAACATCAGTGTATGAAATACTTTAAGGATGGTCTCGAGTATACTGTAACGGGAGAGCTGGACCCATTCTCCGTGAATGGAGTCCGTAAGTACGAAGATGCAAAATACTTTTTGCCATATTTCGAGGACACGGAGAGATGTCACAAACCGGAGAACAAAGCTATCACCACCATTCCAGTCTTCGGGCGTGATACTGAAGAAGAGGAAGCGATAGTTTATTCAGATCCACCCCAACACAACAAGCCGGGACCGTCCGCTCCTATGTTGATCTTTGGCAGCGACTCGGAAGATGAGGTCCATGCTACATTCTCCGCTCGGCCACCAATACAAGCATTCGCTGGTGATAATCAGAGTTTGCAAATTATAATGATTCCGTGGGAGCACTATAAAGATCTAGACGCACTTGAATCTTATAGCGTGCAAGAGCTACAAACATTTTACGTCCCTCCCAGGCGAAAAGGTGAAAAGGCGATCCTATTCTACCAATCCATGGAAACAAAAGTGGAAAAAGGAGTTTGGCATGGCGCCGATTCTGCGCTCGACAGGCTCCAGCCCATCCGTCTGCCTAGATATTACACAGAAGGCTTGAAAAAGCTATTGAAGCGCCAAGGGATACCCTTCAAACAGACCACTCAAAAAGCTAAGTTCTATGACAGGATCTTGAACGTTCCCGGAACTCAGCGCAAGTTGCCTAACGGGAGAATGGAAGCGATCGGGCTTGGATATGTTCGGTTCAAGAAACGGGAGCTACTCCGCGACTGCTATGTCGTACATGACTTTGATGAAGAAGGAGATGCTCAATGGGAGAATGCTAACCCTGAACCAGAAAGAGCCCCCGACGTGAAAATGCCCAGTCCGTCATTTGAAGAACAAATGGACAAGCTTATAAGGGAAGCGAGTCAAAAGGTTCGAGACGACCACAATCGCGAAATGGCCATCTACGAGAAAGCCAGGATGCAACGCCTCCTTCAACAGGCTGTGAAAAATGAAGATGCTCCTCCTTGCCAAACCGTTGTACAAAAGGCTCGACACAGAGGCCGAAACAAGTCAAAGAGCGGAAAAGGCGTTCGACAGCGACAAAGCGGGACCAAGAAGTCACACGATCAGGAATTGAGCGGTCCGGATTTGTCCCTTACGAAGAAGATGAGTCGAGCATACTCTTTTCCTCAAGACAAGACAAAGAAAATACTTGACCTTGCTATAAAACATCAAATGATTACCCTCCCGGAGTCCAAGCACCCCGAGCAAGCAGGCGAAGTCTCTCACCCGGACTATTGCTCCTATCATAGGGCAATAGGACATCCTATTGAAGACTGCTTCACCTTCAAGAACTGGGTCGAAGATCAATATCAGCTTGGCAAATTCGCTCTATCCAGCAGTTGGAGGGTAACACCACCGCAGAAGTATGAACCCAAATCCACGAGAGTAGACCCAGATCCACATCGGTCTTGGAAGCGAGCTCGTACTTGTCATATGATAACGATATCAAAAGAAGAACCCGAGAATATGGATGACCTCCCCTGGTGCTTCGAAAACAATGATGACGAGGTGATCTCAGAGTTTCCACCGGCGCCAAAAAAGCTGGAAGATGGAATACATACCACCGATATTCGTCAGTCAGCTGCTATCTGAAGAAAGGGTGGTTGCGCTAAAAGACGTGCTTATGCAGCATAAAAATTGCTTCGCATGGAACTATTCCGAGATGCCAGGACTAGACCCCGAGATTGCTGTACACAAATTGGCCATATCCCCAAACGTCAAGCCAATCAAACAAGCATCGAGAAGGATGCGGCTCGAGCTTGAAATGAGCATCAATGCCGAGGTCAAGAAGCTGATCGACTCTGGCTTCATCCAAGAGGTTCAGTATCCTGACTGGATCGCCAACATCGTCCCGGTGATGAAGAAAAATGGGACAGTGCGCATATATGTAGACTTTCGGGATCTCAATAAAGCCTGCCCGAAAGACGACTTCCTAGTACCGGTCACCGAGCTAATGATAGATAATACGTCCACCCACGAAGTCTTCTCCTTCATGTACGGCTCGTCGGGATACAACCGGATAAAGATGCATCCCGAGGACCAGAAGCACACTGCTTTCCGGACCCCCTTGGGTATATTTTGCTATAAGGTGATGCCTTTCGGTCTAAAAAACGCCGGCGCCACCTATCAGAGGGCTATGACGAAGATCTTTGATGACCTTATACATGAAATCGTCGAATGCTATATCGACGACCTCGTGGTGAAAAGCAAATCATACGAGGAACATCTCGAGCATCTGAAGATCGTGTTTCAACACCTTCGGCAATACAACTTGAAGATGAACCCTCTCAAATGCGCGTGTGGGGTGTCCTCAGGCAAATTCCTAGTATTCATCGTCCAACACCGAGGTATCGAGATAGATCCGTCAAAGATCAAGGTGATCATGGAGATGCCCCCGCCAAGAACTCTTAAGCAATTGCGGTCTCTCCAAGGGAAGCTCGCGTATATTCGGCGATTTATAGCCAATCTCTCAAGCAAGTGCCGCCCTTACAGTCACCTGATGAAGAAGGGAACCCCATTCGTCTGGGATCAAAAATGCCAAAGCGCACTGGACGAAATCAAGCAATACCTGCAGAATCCGCCGGTGCTAGCCGCTCCGGTCAAGGGAAAGCCTCTCATTCTTTATACAACAGCCCTCGAAGGTTCCTTAGGCGCATTATGGGCACAGGAGAAAGACCAAGGGAAAGAAAGAGCTCTTTATTACTTGAGTCGAGTTTTTCTTGGGGTAGAAAGCAATTACTCTCCCATCGAAAAACACTGCCTAGCGTTGATCTTCGCAATAACGAAACTCAGGCACTATGTGTTGGCACATGAGGTCCGTCTCATATCGAAGGTAGACCCTCTCAAATATTTGATGTCAAAGGCCATATTGACAGGTCGGCTCGCTAAATGGGCCTTGCTCTTGATGGAGTTCTCAATAACTTATCAGCCTCTTAAGGCAGTGAAAGGCCAGGCCATCGCCGACTTCCTCGCTGATCATCCGATACCTGCCGATTCCCCTCTGAATTGCGAACTGCCAGACGAACATGCGTTTGACACGATCGATGGAAGTGATACCCGATGTGAACTTTATTTCGATGGAGTATCCTCCATGAAGAAGCGCAAACAAAACACCCCCATAATTAAATCGGGGGTAGACCTCATCTTCGTGACCCCACAAGGAGGGATAATGCGTTTCGCTTTCTCCTTAACAGAGTCGAGGACAAACAATGAAGCCGGGTATGAAGCTTTGATAGCAGGCCTCGAGATCGCCATCGATATGGGAATTGAAAACCTCCTCATATACGGAGACTCCCAACTAGTCGTTAGCCAAGTAAACGGCGACTATCAAACGTGCAAAAGAACTGGTAAAGTATGGCGAGAAAGTACATCAACTGCTGACTCAAATTCCTTCCTACATCTTGGAAAGCATACCGCGTGCGGAAAGTAGCAAAGCAGATGCATTAGCCAAGCTTGCTAAAGAATTGGCCGATGAGAACCTCGATGACGTAAGAATCATGGTATAAAGTCGTCGGGTTATTGCACCGGCGGAAATATCTCCGGAGTTGTCCGAAGAAAAAGGAGCGACTGAGCAGACGGCTATGCAAATAAAAGACCAAGAAAAGGCTAAGGATTGGAGAGAAGTCTTATAGACTACTTCAAATCTCGTCGAACGCCTGAAGATGTGTCTTCAAAACATCAGCTCATGAAGCGAGCCCTATTTTTTGCCTTCGTCAATGATACTCTGTATAAGAGGTCATTTGATTCTTTATGGTTAAGATGCCTGGGATCTGAAGAAGCAAAAATGGTCATCCAAGAAACTCACGACGGACTCTACGGTTCTCACCAAGCCGGGCCGAAGATGAAGTTGAAGATCAAACGGATGGGTTATTATTGGCCCACGATGATCCAGGACTGCCTTGAGTATGCGAAGCAATGCCACCCGTGCCAGATACATGGGGAATTTATCCATTAACATCCAAATCCATTACATCCAACGGTGGCTAGCTGGACGTTCGAAATGTGGGGAACTGACATTATCGGCCCCATCGAGCCAGCATCGTCCAGAGGACATCGATTCATTTTGGCGACAACTGATTACTTCTCCAAATGGGCAGAAGCAGTACCGCTGAGGGAGGTGAAGACGGAGAATATCCTCCATTTCTTCAAGACACACGTCATTTATTGGTTTGGCACTCCGCGACGGATTATCTCCGATAACGGACCAGCCTACAGAAGCCACAAAATCAGCCGCTTCGCACAACAGCATAACATAGACTGGAGATACTCCTCAGTTTATAATCCCCGAGCCAACGGTCTAGCTGAAGCTTTTAACAAGACCCTGACAAAGATCGTGAAAAAGACGGTGTCCCAAAATAAAAAGGACTGGCATGAGAGACTGCAAGAAGCTCTCTGGGCGTATCGAACTACGTTCAAGACGGCCACGAACACAACGCCGTACGCGTTGGTATTCGGTACAGAAGCGGTACTCCCCCTCGAGATAGAGTTACCCTCTCTACGAGTGGCAGTCCATTATGAGCTAACGGACGAAGAGAATGCTCACCTTCGGCTTGAGGAGCTCGATGCCCTTGATGAAACCCGACTCATAGCGCAACAAAATCTGGAGGCTTATAAAGCAAAGATGACGCGCTCTTACGAGAGATTGACTAGGCCGAGAACATTCCGCTAAGGCGAACTCGTGCTAGTGGTTAAAAGACCCATGATCCCCAATCGTGCTAAACGAGGGAAATTCGAGCCAAACTATGAAGGCCCGTACATCATAGACAAAGTCTACTAGGGTGGAGCCTACCTACTCATGGACATGCATGGTGAAAGACCCTTCAGGCCAATAAACGGTCGCTTCCTGAAGAAGTACTACGCTTGACGAGTCACGGCCTAGGTCAATGATAGATGACGACGACTATGTCCGCTCGCTATCTTCCTAAGCCCAAACTCTATAAGTAGTAACCGTCTTACTTAACAGTGGACCGAAATGTCCTTAAACTAACAGCGAAACGTCCCTAAACTAACGATGGACCGAAATGTCCTTAAACTAACAGCGGACCGAAACGTCTTTAAACTAACAACGGACCGAAACGTCCTTAAACTAGCAACGGACCACTATGTCCTAAAACTAGCTGTTGACCGAGATGACGATAAACTACGGTGGATTGCAGCATACCAAGGCTGATACAAAAAAAAGGTATGCCCATAAGCAAAATGGGCACGGATGAAAACCCGAAAGGGCTCCGTGAGTAAAAACAGCAGGGCTACCGGCGAGTGTTTGTGAAAACCCGAAAGGGCGCAATCTCGTTAAAAGACACTTGCAAGATCCTCTCGACCTTGTAAGGAGAAATCACCCGCGTGAGATACTTACGACTCACAAGGGAGCAACACACTTAGGAGTCCTCACGATTCCTAAGGAGAAATTACACTTACGAGATCCTCACGACTCGTAAGGAGAATCCTCTTATGAGACCCTCACGGCTCACAAGATTTGAAAGTCTTAAGCTATAGAGACCTGAACCTGTTCTTAAGCAACCCCCACAACCTCCGATACTGCCCTACAAGCGGTGCAACACCGACCCTTATATACAATCCATGGGCGCGAATAAACATCTCCCTATCCAAGTCCCACCCGTGACTAGGGATATGTTCGCACGGTGAACAACCCTTGTGAGTCCTCTCGACTTATAAGGGGAAAACTCTCTTGTAAGATCCTTACGACTTACGAGAAGCCATACACTTAGGAGTCCTCACGATTCTTAAGGAGAAAACACAACTACGAGATCCTCACGACTTGTAGGGAGAAATACCTTTATGAGACCCTTACGGCTCATGAAGTCAACAGAATCCTAATCTTGTTTACTAAGCCGCCTTTGTTCGACATCAACAGAGGCAAATGCTGATTCGCTCCTGGCAATATTCCAGTTGTAGCGGTGCTGATGCCGAAATCGGTGTCTGATTCCAAACTTGCAGCGAAAAGCCAGCAAGCCACATATGCATACGAAATAGCCGAAATGATGGGGCAACTTGCGACAAAATCAGCAAGTAAAAATGTATGCATGCGAAATAGCCGAAATGATTGGGCAACTTGCAATAAAAAGCAGCGAGTAAAAACAAAATAAATAGCCGAAATGATTGGGCACCGCGAAAAATAGCCGAAATGATTGGGCAATCGCAACCTTCGCGATATAAAAGCTGAAATGATAGAGCATCGCGGAAAGAATTGAAAAATAAAAAAATTAAATTTATGCCCTACAGGTGATATCACATCGATCCCTGTATACAATCTAGGGGCGCAAACGAAGAAAGAATCACACTCCTCCTTCCCAGGTTTCCTCAGAAGAAGAAGCCAAATCTCGACGGCTCATGAGAGCATCTCAACATTCGTCTCATTTCAACAGACGCAACATCAAGCAAAGCGGAACAGTGGCAACCCCCACTTCCATGACTCGGCGGTGTACAGATAACCAAGAGTCAAATCTCGACTCCGCGAAATGCGGATAAAGTCAAAATTCCTGGTTACGTGGAATGCAGATAACGTCACTTTTGACCCCGTGGAAAACGTCCAGAGCAGATCCTGGTCCTCGCAGAGCGCGGCAGTGAACCCGTATGAAGCATCCAGAGCGGAGCCTACTCCTCGCCGAACACGGCAGTGAACCCGTGAAAGGATCTAGAGCAAAATTCCTGGTCACGTGGAACGCGGATAACGTCACTTCTGACCCCGTGTGAAACATCCAGAGCGGATCCTGGTCCTCGCAGAGCACGACAGTGAACCCGTGTGAAGTATCCAGAGCGGAGCCTAGTCCTCGCCGAATACGGCAGTGAACCCGTGGGAAGCATCTAGAGCAAAATTCCTGGTCACGTAGAACGCGGATAACGTCACTTCTGACCCCGTGTGAAGCATCCAGAGCGGATCCGGGTCCTCGCAGAGCACGGCAGTGAACCCGTGTGAAGCATCCAGAGCGGAGCCTAGACCTCGCCGAACACGGCAGTGAACCCGTGGGAAGCATCTAGAGCAAAATTCCTGGTCACGTGGAACGCGGATAACGTCACTTCTGACCCCGTGTGAAGCATCTAGAGCGGATCCTGGTCCTCGCAGAGCACGGTAGTGAACCCGTGTGAAGCATCTAGAGCGGAGCCTAGTCCTCGCCGAACACGGCAGTGAACCCGTGGGAAGCATCTAGAGCAAAATTCCTGGTCACGTGGAACGCGGATAACGTCACTTCTGACCTCGTGTGAAGCATCCAGAGCGGATCTTGGTCCTCACAGAGCACGGTAGTGAACCCGTGTGAAGCATCCAGAGCGGAGCCTAGTCCTCGCCGAACACGGCAGTGAACCCGTGGGAAGCATCGAGAGCAAAATTCCTGGTTACATGGAACGCGGATAACGTCACTTCTGACCCCGTGGAAAACGTCCAGAGCGGATCCTGGTCTTCGCAAAGCACGGCAGTGAACCCGTGTGAAGCATCCAGAGCGAAGCCTGGTCCTCGCAGAACATGGTAGTGAACCCGTGGGAAGCATCTAGAGCAAAATTCCTGGTCACGTAGAACGCGGATAACGTCACTTCTGACCCCGTGTGAAGCATCCAGAGCGGATCCTGGTCCTCGCAGAGCACGGCAGTGAACCCGTGTGAAGCATCCAGAGCGAATCCTGGTCCTCGCAGAGCACGGCAGTGAACCCGTGTGAAGCATCCAGAGCGGAGCCTAGTCCTCGCCGAACACGGCAGTGAACCCGTGGGAAGCATCTAGAGCAAAATTCCTGGTCATGTGAAACGCAGATAACGTCACTTCTGACCCCGTGTGAAGCATCCAGAGCGGATCCTGGTCCTCGCAGAGCACGGTAGTGAACCCGTGTGAAGCATCCAGAGTGGAGCCTAGTCCTCGCCGAACACGACAGTGAACCCGTGGGAAGTATCTAGAGCAAAATTCCTGGTTACGTGGAACGCGGATAACGTCACTTCTGACCCCGTGGAAAACGTCCAGAGCGGATCCTGGTCCTCGCAGAGCACGGCAGTGAACCCGTGTGAAGCATCCAGAGCGGAGCCTGGTCCTCACAGAACACGGCAGTGAACCCGTGGGAAGCATCCAGAGCAAAATTCCTGGCTACGTGGAATGCGGATTATGTCACTTCTGACCCTGTGGAAAACGTCCAGAGTGGATCCTGGTCCTCGCAGAGCACGTTAGTGAACCCGTGTGAAGCATCCAGAGCGGAGCCTAGTCCTCGCCGAACACGGCAGTGAACCCGTGGGAAGCTTCTAGAGAAAAATTCTTGGTTACGTGGAACGCGGATTATGTCACTTCTGACCCCGTGGAAAACGTCCAGAGCGGATCCTGGGCCTCGCCGAACACGGCAGTGAACCCGTGGGAAGCATCCAGAGCAAACATCGGACTGTGAGGTCCTTACACTCACGGACTATGATGTCCTTAACCTTGACCGTGATGTCTTAAAACTAACAACATCGGACTGTGAGGTCCTTAAACTCACGGACTATGACGTCCTTAACCTTGACCGTGATGTCTTAAAACTGACATCGGACTGTGATGTCCTTAAACTCACGGACTATGATGTCCTTAACCTCGACCGTGATGTCTTAAAACTAACATCGGACTGTGAGGTCCTTAAACTCACGGACTATGATGTCCTTAATCTTGACCGTGATGTCTTAAAACTAACAACATCAGACTGTGAGGTCCTTAAACTCACGGACTATGATGTCCTTAACCTTGACCGTGATGTCTTAAAACTAACAACATCGGACCTATGATGTCCTTAACCTTGACCGTGACGTCTTAAAACTAACAACATTTGACTGTGAGGTCTTTAAACTCACGGACTATGACGTCCTTAACCTCGACCGTGATGTCTTAGAACTAACAATGGACCGTAATGTCCTTAAACTAATTTTACCTTGGTTCAAGGGTACATCTCTTCATTCCTTTAACATTTGTCGTTGTAATTCCTCAACGACTTCAAAGAGGCGACGGGTCCCGACAACCATACATTTCACGGACTGTGGGGTCCTTAAATCCATGGACTATGATGTCCTTAACCTCGACCGTGATGTCTTAAAACTAACATCGGACTGTGAGGTCCTTAAACTCACGGACTATGACGTCCTTAACCTCGACCGTGATGTCTTAAAACTAATATCGGACTGTGAGGTCCTTAAACTCATGGACTATGATGTCCTTAACCTCGACCGTGATGTCTTAAAACTAACATCGGACTGTGAGATCCTTAAACTCACGGACTATGATGTCCTTAACCTCGACCGCGATGTCTTTAAACTATGGTACCCTGGAAAACGTCCAGAGCGGAGCCTGGTCCTCGCCAAACACGACAGTGAACCCGTGGGAAGCATCCAGAGCAACCCTTAACTCCGTGAAATGCGGATGAGGACAGTTTTACCCATCACTTGCGGGTCCTCACGACTCGTAAGGAAGTAAATTCTCTCGTGAGATCCTTACGACTTTCAAGAGAAAACGCACTTAGGAATCCTCACGATTCTTAAGGAGAAATTACACCTACGGGATCCTCTCGACCGGTAGGGAGAAAATTCTTTATGAAACCCTCATGGCTCATAAAGTTGAAAAAGTCTTAGGTGACAGATCTTAACCCTGTTTTCTAAGCCATCACCACTCTACAAGGAATCCAAGACTGACAGTTATATACTATCTAAAATCACATGGCAACAACACAGCAAAGAGAAGAAGGCAACAAGGAGAACATCTGATCTGTATTTAATTAAGCGTTCGAGGCACACCCCATCCATGCATTAGCAAAAGATTCAGAACATGAAATAAAACACGCTAAAGTGAGAAATTTGCCATTCATATTGCAAAAAGGTTCTTACAGTTATGAAAGCAATGAACAAAGACATTACTAAAGTAATTACAATGGCAAAACCTCAAATCCAGGACATGGATTGAGGAACTCAAAAGTGACCTTGTCCAGAATTTTCCAAGCCTGGCGAACCATCCTAGTGTGATTTCTTTCGCGATCACAAGCGTCAGGATCCCCACAGATGTCCTCCACCCTCCGATAGGCAGCAAGTATGGCAGACTGTTGAAAAGCCTGGTGTAGGAGATCGACAAGATTGTCTCGCCATCTCTTCGAGATTAGGTTCATCAGATACACCGAGTGCACCTTATCTTCAGCGGCATCCAATGCTCTAAGTGGCACGCCGGTACAGAATAGAGGGAGCGCTTCCCAGATCGCTACCACAATAAGCTTCAGAAGAGGGGAACGCCGAGGAAGCAGTTGACCATTATATGCATCAAAGCGACTCATAATTTCGGCACACTCGGCGTTTGTGAATTCTTGATTCTGAGAACGGCCGAGTCGGCGGATGTCTCCGTAAGAGATAATCTCTTCGAGATCATACATGTGAGCGTCCATTACTCCTGTAAAAGAAAATCAGCAAAGATCAGTAGACAGACGGAATAAGCAATTTCTTATTCAAAATAGGCACATGGAGTTAAACTCCTCGAGAGCAATGCTCTGCAGACAGGAGTGACACTTGTCAAAATCAGTTATGAAGGGAAGTTAAAGAAGGCCCTCGAGAACATTGAGAGCTTTGCTCTTAGAAGATGATATAATTCATCAAAAATAAAAATTCCAACTTAAATCTTCAAGATCCATGAAAAACTCTCAAGAGTTCTTCTATATGATTTGAAAGGAGCAAAGCTCCATTAATAAAATAAGGGATCACAAGAAAAATCCTTTTAGAGAGCAGAGCTCTATTAATAGAACCCTAATAGGGTTCTCTTTAGTTCCCTTTAAATCTCTTTAGACCTATAGAGCAAAGCTCTGCTAAACAAAACCCTAAATGGGTTTTCTTTAGATCAAAGATCTATAAAGAGCAAAGCTCTGTTAATGGGAAAAACCCTGGTTTATTAAAGTTTTAAACTATACCTAAGTTTTGGAAGAGTTTTACTCTTGAAAAGTTCTTAAAACTGAAGAGCAGCGTTCTGAATTAGAGAAAATTCTCAAGAAAGAGGATGAAAATCATCAAAAGGACCAAAGGTCCTATTTATAGGCATTGAGAGCCGTTTCAACTCCCCAAAAGTTGATCCAACGACTGAGATGCTACCACCGCTGCACTCACGTTTGGAGCCACGTAAGCGCAACAGTGGGGGGGCATTTGTTTTCCCCAATCAGAGTAAAGCTCTGTTCAAATTCCAAGACTGGAAATGAAGCGATGCTTCTGTTTCCCCCAAATTAGAGCAAAGCTCTGTTTAGAAATCTAAGAGTCAAAAATTGAAGCAACGCTTCAAATCCTGCGCTCTGTGCTGCGCGCCACGTGTCTGACACAGGCGCGCTGGCGCAGTTGCGCTGCTCGCCACGTGTCTGACACAGGCGCGCTAGCGCAGTTGCGCTGCGCTAGCGCAGTTGCGCTGCGCTCTGCGCTGCGCGCCACGTGTCGAGTGCGAGTGCGCTAGCGCAAGGCGCGCTGCGCGCCACGTGTCAAAACACGAATGTGCTAGCGCTAGCGCAATTGCGCCGTGCACCCCAAATTAGAGCAAAACTCTGTTTTCAAGATTGGAAAGCGAAGCAACGCTTCATGATTATGCAGCGCATAAACATCTTACAAAGGAATAACAAAGAATTAAAAAACAAGAGAACACTTAACAGATAATAAAATACTTAATTAAAACATTTATTTATTATTACATTTTAAAAAGATCACCAAATAAGGGATCAGTGGCACAAGGGTGAACAAAACAATAAACAAAATTTTCTAACTCCCTCGCCGCCTTCTCCAGCACATCAAAACGACGATTTTCACAAGGAGTGGCTCCCCACCGATTGGCGCCGTGTTCATCCGCAAAAGCAGACATGATAGCCCGCTGGACTCTTATTTGGCTCAACAGGTGAACCGAGCAATCTTTCAGAGCCTGAGTAATCAGGCACGCCTCATGGAAACACTCGAGCTTGTCCTCAGCCGCATCGAGCATCGCCAGGGTCATCTGCGCTGGGTGAGGGGGAAGATCGGCGAGCACAGACGCAAGGATCATCCGAAGACAAATGGAGTGTGGGGGAAGAGGGGACCCCACACGAGTCAAAAGATCGTGCAGCGCAGCGTCGTACTGCTCATCCGTGAGAGAAGGATCCACCAAGCGTGCAGCAAAACGAGGAACGAGGTCCTGAATGGGCACTTCCCACGGCTGTCTATGAGCATTGGGGCGGTTACAAGCCATAGTTGAAAAAGTTCTTTGGGGATGAGAGAAGGAAGAAGCTTTGCTTCAAGTTATAAAGACGAAGCACAGAAAATTTTGTGCACAATGGAACTATTTCGAAGATTGAGAAATGAAAGATTCTCGGGAATATAAGTTTGGCTTAAAAAGGAAGGTGAAAAGACACCTCTGTTGAAGCAACGTTTCGGATCCAGCGCTCTGCTGAAGCAACGCTTCAGATCCTGCGCTCTACGCTGCGCGCCACGTGTCAAGCACGGGTGCGCTAGCGCAGTTGCGCTGCGCGCCACGTGTCTGACGTAGGTGCGTCAGCGCTGCAATTAAAAATTCCCACCGTTGGATCAAAGGATCTGATAATGATGGTAAATCATTAATTAACCAGAATTAAATTCTGTAAAGGAAATTTTTCTCGAAATCTTTCCAAATAACAAGATTGTGCTTTAAGCACCGCTGGATCAATAATCCAATGGTAAATAATGAATTACCAAAAACAGAACAAATTCTGCATGGAAATATTTCTCAATCTTATTAGAAAACAAGAAGATTATCTTCTGTCAAACAGGAGCCTTAGAATCAAAGATCCAATGGTGGGGAAACGTCCCCAAATCAATCAGAGAAAGATCTCTTTAAATGATTTAACAAATCAATTGGCCCTATATAAAGACCCCTAGACTTCAAGTCTCGATATACAGAAGAGCAATAGAAAAACCCTCTGCAAACTTTGAGAAGAACTCAAAAAAGAAAGAAAGGCAAGCCTTTGAAGAAAGAAGATCATTTCTTCATCTTTAAAGGTAAAAACAATTAATTCTTGAACAATAGAGATGAAAACATCTCATAAAAAGAAGAATTCTCTTCTAAAAAGATCTTAGATCTATAAAAAAGACCAAGGTCTTTTGAGTAAAAAGAAAAGATCAAGATTTAATCATAAAAAAGAAGAAGTACTTATACTTCACAGATCTTCTGATCCATAAAGGCAGAGCCTTTTATAAGAATAAGAACTTAGTTCTTAAATCTTGAAGCAAAGCCTCTTTTAAGAAGAACATAAACTTGTTCTTTGATCTTAAATTGATCAAAATGCACTTTGCGCTACTGGAAAGTGCTTTGCGCTACTGGAAAGTGCTTTGCACTCTTGAACTGCGCCTTTGCGCTCTTTGGATCGGCTCTCAGCGCCAAAACATGCCACGTGTCAACCACGGACACAGTTTGCGCTTTGCGCTCCTGAAACAGAGCACTGCGCTCTTGGGTGGCGCTCAGCGCCAAGCGCGCTACGTGTCCTTCACTGGCGCACCCATAAACTGGCGCAGTGCACTCATAAATCAAAAGCGCAATACGCTAACAAACTAGCGCTTAGCGTTAAGCGACACGTGTCCTTCTCGTGTGCGCTAACCGGCAGAAGCGCAATGCGCTCTTTGACTGGCGCAAAGCGGCTGATGCGCCACGTGGCGCACTGTCAGGACACACTCTGTCCTGATGAATGCTATGCATTCAATGAAGACAAAAAAATGTCAGAGCCCACTGCTTGGCATTACTGGAAAGGGCCGAGCCCAAATAAAGGTTTAATAATAGCCAACACAGAAATAAAATGTTAAAACATTTTTAACTGGACTTAGCCCAATTCTGGCCATAAGTCCTCAATTTAAATTGAACTGAGCACACCTGCTCTTCCAATCAAATTACACCCGGTTCAAGGGTACATCTCTTCACTCCTCTGATATCTGTCGTTGTAATCTTTCAACGTCGTCAGAGAGGTGATGGGTCCTGACAACCACACATTGCTACGGACTGTAGGGTCCTTAAATCCACGGACTATGATGTCCTTAACCTCGACCGTGATGTCTTAAAACTAACGTCGGACTGTGAGGTCCTTAAACTCATGGACTATGATGTCCTTAACCTCGACCGTGATGTCTTAAAACTAATATCGGACTGTGGGGTCCTTAAATCCACGGGCTATGATGTCCTTAACCTCGACCGTGATGTCTTAAAACTAACACCGGACTGTGAGGTCCTTAAACTCACGGACTATGATGTCCTTAACCTCGACCGTGATGTCTTAAAACTAACATTGGACCGCAATGTCCTTAAACTAATTATCGACCGCAACGTCATTAAACTAAACAATAGAGCCCGATTGCTCTTTTGTTGGATCTAAACGATCCCGTTAAGTTGATCTTAGTCTAAAATGAGACTAACGTGTCCTTAACAAACGTTTAAGTTGATCTTAGCCTCAAATAAGGCTAACGTATTCTTAAACACAACCCCCCAAACCCAAATCTAAGAAAGATACGGATTTGGATATTCCACGTCCTACGGGCGATAGCATAACTTAGTCTCCGTATACAATCCACAGGCAACCGAACACAAAATAAACTCCCACGACACGAAGTGACCATCTGGAGAAGGAGAAAATTATTACCGTGATGCGGTAGCGTAATTAACTGCAGGGGTTTGCGCCTGCAGGGAAGAGTGATTTAGAGAGGTTTTATGATCACCAAAAATATTTTACTGCAATCAGAAACGGCGTCGCTTTGCAGCTAGCCGGTGAATACGGGTCGGTCCACAGGGATGTGTAATTTTACTAAGTGTTCTTACGAGCTAATTCCAATGGTTGTTTGGTCTTTTAATTGAATCTAAAAACTAAGTTGTACGATGATCAAGAAACTTACTAGGATTAGGTCTAAGGTGAGTTTGATAAGATTAATATTCACACCTCTTTCAATGCCCTCAATTAAATCTTTTTAGAAGTTATAACAATTATTAGTAAAGGGGATTAGGATGATTGGGAAGAAACGAAGTTTCTTCCTCTAGATCCTTGTCCGTCCTTTCCTACTAATTGCTCTAACCTTCATGGAAGTCATGCATGTCCGGTCCTTTATACTACGGTTTCACCGTTACCTCATGGGTAGGGTACCGTAGGGAGCGGAACATGCATGCGTGCATGAAGTTCTAGTTATTACAAATTATTGGGCTTGAAAGAGATGAGAGATATTCATCTCTCAATCCCTCCCTTATTCCTAACCCTAACAAGCGAGGAAATTACTCGCTCATTAGGGGATCTATTAAAAACACCATTTTAAGATTACTTACCTACTGCAGATTAAAAGATTTTACACTAGATTAGTAGGGCAAAGGAATGATTTATCTAAAGCAAGAATTAAAATTAGAAAGATAAGGCAAAGAATGAATTAATCTAGGGCAAGAAATTAATTTTAAACTAAGGCAGAAAATAAAATGAACTTACAAGAAATGATGCTCTTAATCTTCCCAAGAATCTGAATTTTATTTATTGAAAAGAGGCATCCCTATTACAGTATTTTGATTACATATTTATAAGGAAATAGGAAAATTTAGGGTTACAGGATTCGCACATGTGCGATTACAAAAATACCCCCGAAAAATCCCAACCTTCGCACCGACGCACCGACGAGATAAATCTGCACCGACACGTGCACCATATGGCCGCGGAACAGCGGCATGGGTAGGCCTTGGGCCGCGGTTCCGCGGCCCATTTGAGGGTTCATGCACTGAAATTTCCTGTGATGACTCATGACTTTTTGTGGTCTCTGTTTCTTTGGTTCCTTTCTTCATTTGGATCCTAGATCTTCTCCAAATCTTTTAGTGAAAACTTGTAGGGTCTTTTACCCGTTCGCCTTGACATTTTTGGACCTTGCATTGCCTTGTACAATTATGAATTGTTCTTCGTCTAGGCTTGACTAGAATCCTTCTACTTGTGTGTCAAAAGTCCCTCTTTTGTATCATCTTTTGTCTTTTTCACTGTCTTCGCTCCAAGAACCTGTATCCTGTAATATTTAGCAGACATGCGTCAAAAGCACCTGTTTATTTATAAAACGCATAAGAATGGGGAATATAAAATGCAATATTATAATATGAACAAATATCCCCAAACTTATGTTTTGCTCGTCCTCGAGCAAACTTATTATTTTATTCTCAACAAAAAGAACTTAACCGCACTTTCGCAGAGGGACGCAATTGCACTGAGCACGTGCAACAAGCCGTTAAAGCTCTAGGTGTCCCTAGTAGGAGGAGTGTTGTCTCCTGAGGGTTTTCAGCGGATACTACCCACAAAATCCTATTATCATTGAATTCTCCAATTAGGTTTTCTAACAAGGAATTCTATTATCATTGACTCGTAAATTACCCACCTATATTCTTCACACTTCCTCATCATTTAACTTAAGATTATATATGTTCGATAGACTCACTCAGCTTTCGGCATTTCTTAAGTTTTTCTTCTAAGGTTCCATCTCCACTTAGGAATTTTTCTATCAACTCTATTAAAGATACAAGTTTTATTCTTCATTCCTTTCTCTTATCTCAACTCTAATCATATATCCCCACGTGTGTGTATAAATCACCCCTACACTTGAAAATTCAAATCAAGCAATCATACCCTTGTCCGTTGTCCAAAGCACTTATTAATTGGTGAATTTTGCTTACACATCCTTCATGCGACCGTTAATACTTCTTGAGGTACCAACGACCGATTACAAGATGTGGTTGCACATTAAAGCTTACTTCCTAGTTTTGCAACACCCAAAGCTTTAGCAGTGACTCCTAAACCAGTTGGTCTAAGGCACTAGGTGATGAAGCACCCTAGCTAATATTTTTCTATTTTTGCAGCCTTGAGTAATCACAAAAACCAGTGTCCATTTTTTGTTTATTCACCTTTTTTAAAATATTTTCTTTGTACTAAAAACTTTAGACAAGAGCATTTCAAGGTCTCCTCTACTATTCCAAGTTTCAAGGTGCGCGATTGTGCAATTTGTAGGGTATACATTTTCAGAATCTAGACTTAAGCTAGGAATTATTTTTCAAACTTATACTCTAATAAGAATATCAATATTTTTCTTTTATTTCAACTTAGCCCAAAAAGTGAACTCAAAATTTGCCTAGTTCTAAATAAACTACAAAGACACATACTTTCTACCGTTAATCTTTAAAGAAGGTTATTTTTAGGGTTTTCAACTTACTAAGTCTAAGATCTAGTTGTTCGTAGCCAGTTAACCTATTTGTCAAACTCAAGTTAAATATGGTCAAAATTGAATACAATAATTTTTGAAAATTTTCAATTTTTATGGGTTTTCAAATAAATATGCAAATGCAAAAATATGTACATATGAATGCGAAGGAAGAAAACGTACCGAGCATACCCCTAAACTTAAAATTGACAGTGTCCTCACTGTTATGCTGCACCAAGAGGGTCAAAATGTCGGCACTCCCCTGTTTATTTATTTTTAATTTTTTTTATTTTATTGTTAAAAGAAAAACAAAAATATATACAGAAAGGTCCCCCCAAACTTCAGTGAAACAATGTTAGACATTACTGCCAAACTTTGCACAGACCAAACGTAAACACCAACCAGTCGAAAAATTTATCTGTAAAGAGTATCGGTTGGTGGAAAAACATGTTGTACCGATCCAAAAAGAATTGGGAAAGATAGAAGTGGTGGTGGGGCAAGTATGGAAGTGAATAGTTATGATGTGGTGATGAATCAAAACGAGAATGGGAATGATCAGCAATCAGTGGAATATTGGCATTCTCGTGGCTTATTAACAGAAATGGAGGTGGTTCAACTTCTAAAGGAGGAGGTTGACTAACCACAATATCCCCAAGATATTTCTGTGGATCCGTTATTGACTTGGCATCATCCATCATATGCATATGATATTCAATTATGAGGGAACTAATCTCCTCGATGTCCGCCATTGTCCAACTGAAAATTTGCCGCCTATCTTGTAAAACCATTAAAATAGCGTTCACTTGCTCAAAGGCTAGAGAGGCTGATATTATAATGGGAAAGGTCTCTTTCTCACCTATGTAAGCATATTTAAGGTGAGACGGCAAGGGCATGAGCTCGAGTTTCGGAGGCGAAAGAATCATAGGTAAAATTGGGGAATCTACCTCGAACTCGAAGGACTCTAACACAGGTTCGAAATCACTGCAAACAATCGATTCGGATGGTTCAACTAACTCATCTAAAAATTCAAAAGACTCATATTCGGGCTGTGAGTCTTCATCATTTGAAAAAGTGAAACATTCATAATCAATATCGGTTGTGTCAACTATGGTAGGCTTAAGGAGGGACGCACTAGTGACGTCAAAACTGTTCTCATCAAACAAGAATCTTTCAAACTCGCAGTCCTCCTGCGTGATTTCATGAATAGAGCAAACTTCTCGTGTACTAGTATTAGGCACGGGGGGCAGACTTCCTAACTTGTAAATATTGAACTCACCAGATGTCTTCCCGAAGGAGTCATGGAGTCATTTCGACAGTTTATTACGGCATTGGAAGTGGCCAAAAATGGTCGACCGAGGATCACCGGAATTTGGTTCCGTGAGTTAGCAACAGGTTGTGTGTCCATAACAATAAAATCAACGGGGAATATGAACTCCCCAACTTTGATCAACACATCCTCTAGCTCACCCCTTAGATGGGCGATTGATCGATCAGCCATTTGGAGAGTACAGTGAGTGGGCTTAAGCTCTCCAATGCCTAATTGCTCGTACACAGAATAGGGTAGCAAATTGACACTAGCACCAAGATCTAGTAGTGCTCTATTGATGTTCTTGTCCCCAATTGTTATCGAAATAGTAGGACAACCGGGGTCCTTTTGCTTTTGGGGTAAAGAATTGACAAGAGCATCGCTAATAGCACTAGCCACAAAAACTTTCTTTGGTACTTGTGACTTCCTCTTTTTGGTGCATAAGTCCTTTAAGATTTTTGCATATGAAGGAACTTGTTGGATTGCATCCAAAAGAGGGATATTTATGCTAACCTGTTTGAACTGCTCAACAATCTTCTCTATTTGTGGAGTTGGTTTATTGGATCTCAACCGGCTTGGAAAAGGAGTATTTTGAAATGTTGTTGAGTCCAATTTTTGCGGATCAGATTGTTGAGTTGGAACGGAACCCCGTGTAGATGTGCTCGTGTTGTGAGAAGTGGGTCCGTTCGAGCTAGAAGGAGTAGAGCCTTGTGAATGATGGAGAACAGGCTCTAACGAAGAAGAAGAAGGTGAAGAAGAACCACTGGCAGGGGTGTCATCGTGAATACCCACATTGTTTTGCAACATTTTTCCCGATCTCAACGTGGCCACAGCGTTTACGTTATGAGTTTGCTGTTGATATGAAGCATGTGCGTGACCGGGATTGGGCAGTGGTTGAGATGAGAGCTTTCCTTTTTCTTGCTCGCTCAATACTGCATTGAGTTGTGCAATTTGTGCCTCAATAGATTTGATGCCTTGATCGTGTGAGGCACTGTTTTGCACCAAAGATTGAATAGAAGTCTCTAATCTTGCTGTAGATTGTGTGGATTGCTTAAGGAACGCATCTAGACTTCTTTCGAGCGAGCTAACCTTGTCAATATTAGGTTGAACAAAATTGTTTGGCGCGTAAGAATTGTTAGGCACAAAATTGTTCACTTGATTAGGGTAAGGTTTCTGTTGGAAAGGTTGTTGAAATTGAGTTTGTGGGGGTGCTTGTTGTTGTTGTGGAGGCCCTTGAAAATTTTTATTTTCTTGGAATTGTTGATTTTGGTTCCAAACGAAATTTGGGTGACTCCTCCAACCCGGATTATATGTAGAAGAGTATAGATCGTTTCTTTGTCGTTGCTGAAAGGCAGCATTGACTTGATCATGTCCTTGAGTAGATGCATTGTAAGGACACTCTTCGGTTAAGTGTGATGGAGCCGAACAACAAGCACACACAGTTCGTGGAGGCATAACAGGGGCAAGAGAAGGCGACGAGATTTTAGTCTCAATTGCTTTTAGCTTTTTCGTAAGAGCGGCCATCTCGGCCTTCATAGCAATTGACATCTCTACTTGATGTATGCCTGCCCTAGATTGACGACTAGAAGAAGATGATGTGGTCTTGGAGCTCTCCCACTGAATTGTTTGTTCACTAAGATCCTCAAGAAACTGCCACGCTTCCTCACTAGATTTGGAGAGAAAGTGACCTTGACAGATGGTTTCTAGCAACTGCTTCGTTGCCGAGTTCAATCCCTCGTATAATGTTTGGCAAACTTGCCAACTTTCGATCCCATGATGAGGGCATTGAACGAGTAGGTCTTTAAATCTCTCAAAACACTTCCAAAATGGTTCGGAAGGAAGCTGTGAAAATTGTATAATCTCATTGCGGATTCTAGCAGTTTTGTGATGAGGATAGAACTTTTTAAGAAAAGCTTTCACAAACTCGTCCCAATTTCTAATGGAATGTGATGCTGTGCTGTATAACCACTTCTCGGCTAAGTCACATAAGGTGAAAGGAATGACCCTTAGCCTTATAGCGTCATCACTTAATTGGGTCGTTTTCATCATAGCGCAAACGTTTTGGAATTTATTAATAAAAATATACGCATCTTCTGATTCCAAACCGTGAAATTTTGGCAGCATATTGATGAAATGTGGTTTTATTTCAAAATTGTCCCCATTTGCCGGTGGGGGTGAAAGACAGGTAGGTAAAGAAGTGCGGACGGGGTAGAAGAGATCCTGGAGCACGACTCCTGTGGGCGCTTCAACAGGCGGTTGATTCGGGTTATTCGCACCTAACGGAGGTGGAATCATTCCCGTCGGTAAGGTATTGTTGGGGTTGAATCCCGACATGCCTTCGGAAGAAGAATTTGAAGGTAGAGGTAAGAAAGTGGATGGAACTTCGACTTCGGTGTCGAAAGGTTCGTCAGTCGGTACCAACGAAACACGGACTAATCGGGCGTTAATGTCCCTAGTCCAAAGTGACATACACTAAAGGGGTAGTGTAGTCAGAAAAAAAAATGAAAGACAGAATGTGGAGGTAAGATAACGTCAATGAAAGGAAGTGGTGTAAGTGAGTTGCAAGTTTTGAAAAGATTTTTCTTTTTTCTTTTATGTGAAATTTTTGCAAAAGATTTTTTTGAAAAGGAACTTGTGACACAAATGCGATCAACCACACATGCACAATCAGGCCTAGACCTAGGGTCACCTAAGTCACCTAGAAATCTCCTAACTATTCCAAAGGGTTAGATAGGACCTCAAACCGCCTCTTCACCGCCAATTGCGGCCAGGTAAGTGCCAGGTAAGTAGGAAGGAACCACAGTAGTGGGCCTAATTAAAAACCACTAGCCTTTGACACACTTGCCTAGGCACCGCAAAGTCGGGTTAGGATAAACGGCTGATGCCTATATTAGTCCTCTATCCTAGTGAGCGCGACGTCCTTAGGGCTGAGTCTAATATTTTTTAATTTAAGAGTGGTCAATGCAAATGCTTTAAAGTGATTTCTGGGGTCCTGGGAAGGGTAATGAAATCCCCACCCAATCTGAGTTTGGTCAATAGCCCCTTAAAGTCCGATTAAAATATGCAAAAACAGTAAATTCACTTGCAATCAATTATTTTTAGCGCGGCGCAAAGAAACCTGCAGAAAATCTGTTATTTAGAAGGGGGAAGAAGATTTTTAGCGCAAAGAAATCCTGCAGAAAATTTCGCAAAAGGATATATTGTAGGTTGCAGAGGGGAGAAGGAGAGAACAAACCATGCAAATTTGAGGCGCTGACGTGGCAATACCGCCGCGGTTCCGCGGTTGGGTGGAGCGATCTCGCCTCTGGAAAAAGTACACTGTTCTGCTGTCGAATTTGCCCTCTGTTGTGATGTACCATTTTCTGTTTCTCCTTCTGTAAATTTCCAGATCCGAGATTCTTCGCTGTTCCTGCAAAACTCAAATGATAAACCCTTCAAACAATAAAAATTGATAAAATTTTTGTACTTTTTCTATTTTCAGATTTTTATGATTTATACGATTTATATCAACCCGAAATTACAAAAAGGAAAGTTTTACGCCATCCCCGGCAACGGCGCCATTTGATTTAAATGAGATTTTACGATCACCAAAAATATTTTACCGCAATCAGAAACGGCATCGCTTTGCAGCTAGCCGGTGAATACGGGTCGGTCCACAGGGATGTGTAATTTTCCTAAGTGTTCTTACGAGCTAATTCCAATAGTTGTTTGGTCTTTTAATTGAATCTAAAAACTAAGTTGTACGATGATCAAGAAACTTGCTAGGATTAGGTCTAAGGTGAGTTTGATAAGATTAATATTCACACCTCTTTCAATGCCCTCAATTAAATCTTTTTAGAAGTTATAACAATTATTAGTAAAGAGGATTAGGATGATTGGGAAGAAACGAAGTTTCTTCCTCTAGATCCTTATCCATCCTTTCCTACTAATTGCTCTAACCTTCATGGAAGTCATGCATGTCCGGTCCTTTATACTACGGTTTCACCGTTACCTCGTGGGCAGGATGCCGTAGGGAGCGAAACATGCATGCGTGCATGAAGTTCTAGTTATTACAAATTATTGGGTTTGAAAGAGATGAGAGACATTCATCTCTCAATCCCTCCCTTATTCCTAACCCTAACAAGCGAGGAAATTACTCGCTCATTAGGGGATCTATTAAAAACACCATTTTAAGATTACTTACCTACTGCAGATTAAAAGATTTTACACTAGATTACTAGAGCAAAAGAATGATTTATCTAAAGCAAGAATTAAAATTAGAAAGTTAAGGCAAAGAATGAATTAATCTAGGGCAAGAAATTAATTTTAAACTAAGGCAGAAAATAAAATGAACTTACAAGAAATGATGCTCTTAATCTTCCCAAGAATCTGAATTTTATTTATTGAAAAGAGGCATCCCTATTACAGTATTTTGATTACATATTTATAAGGAAATAGGAAAATTTAGGGTTACAGGATTCGCACATGTGCGATTACAAAAATACCCCCGAAAAATCCCAACCTTCGCACCGACGCACCGACGAGAGAAATCTGCACCGACACGTGCATCATATGGCCGTGGAGCCGCGGCATGGGTATGCCTTGGGCCGCGATTCCGCGGCCCATTTGAGGGTTCATGCACTGAAATTTCCTGTGATGACTCATGACTTTTTGTGGTCTCTGTTTCTTTGGTTCCTTTCTTCATTTGGATCCTAGATCTTCTCCAAATCTTTTAGTGAAAACTTGTAGGGTCTTTTACCCGTTCGCCTAGACATTTTTGGACCTTGCATTGCCTTGTACAATTGTGAATTGTTCTTCGTCTAGGCTTGACTAGAATTCTTCTACTTGTGTGTCAAAAGTCCCTCTTTTGTATCATCTTTTGTCTTTTTCACTGTCTTCGCTCCAAGAACCTGTATCCTGTAATATGTAGCAGACATGCGTCAAAAACACCTGTTTATTTATAAAACGCATAAGAATGGGGAATATAAAATGCAATATTATGATATGAACAAAGAGCGTCCCCACAATCAAAAACCCCTCAAGCGAGGGGAATCTGACGAAGTCTGCTATATCGGCCGCATCCGTCTAAACCTTCGATACATGGTGCCATAAATTAACTTGGCATCTTCGGAGAGGTGGACGGATAGCACCAATTAGCATCTGCCCCGAATCTCAGGCAAGACGGACCTGCGCGGTCGCGTCTCCGTGATTCAGAGGGGAACAGATAATATATTGTGTGCATTATATGAAAGAAGAATATGACATTTAGACTTTGTGGGGCTTTTGAATGCAATACTGAAAGAAAATAAGTTATTTGTAAAGAGACAGTTGATAATATATTGCATACATTATATGAAAGAAGAATGTGACATTTAGATTTTGTTGGGCTTCAATGCAATACATGGCCTAAAAAGCATGCTATTCATCAGGTGTGATTTGATTTTAAATTTCATTTTGTGCTCTTGGATATGCATCTATACAATTAGACATGCTCCTGAATAGTATTCATTTTATAAGATTTTGAAAGTATTTGTTCTCTTTTTGCATGTATTATTAATTGCAATTAAATCCGATTTTGATTGATTTGTTGCGGATACAAGTATTAATATTATAACAATATAATTTAAAAAGAATTGTTCCATCCGATCATGATCACCAAAGCCCGCTAGTATTATCCATCCGATCATGATCCGTGCACAAGTGCACGGATATGATCGAACCCCGCCATATATCCATACGGCCTCTACAACGTTTCGCCCGAATCTGGGAAACTGTCTGTGGGGGACTCTAATGACTCATCAATACACTGGCACTGGGTATAACCACTAGCATGTCAGAGGTACCAGCTGTACGTAACGGTTGCCCATGTATTGATCGGAAGGGAATCTGACGAGTGAACTCATCCAGAAACCCTACTGAGCTTGACAGTGACAATATCCGTACAGTCCGGTCTGTTCGTCTATGAGCATCGCATATAGGGCCTAGGGGGCTGGTAAACGTCAGACCCCCAATAGCGGTATAAGTCGTGTCGGAGAGTAGCCCAGCATACCCTGAGATACTACTGGAATACCTACCAGTAAATCTCGATTACCCTGGCCATGGATTTCGTGTAATGGCTCTCCTAAACACAGCGCTATCTCACCTCCAATACCGGGAGAGGCGAATCCCCGACGATCCGCTCACTGCCTCCATGTGGCTCGGGACTGTACCCAACTAAAACCTGTTTGCATGACTCCTTTGAGCCGTGGTAGGGTAGTAATCAAAGTACAGTGGGAACTCACACGAGACAAATGACGATCTCAGGTCGACAGACTAACCTGTACACATGTCACCTGGGAACTGCTATCTGACGATATGTATAATACCAACTAGCATGTTCCCGGCGAGTCCTGTCCGGTGTACTCATAACCCAATGAGCACCTGTATACATCTTAGCTGAACCAACTGACACCAATGGCTTGTGAGACCGGCCACCGCCCCTCGTTGGGGTCTCGACTGTATACACTAGTCTACTCTGGAGTATCGATGCCCTGTCTTGAAACTCCCACGACTAGGGACACTTTAAGAATGTGCTTATAGACCCCAGCTCCCACGTATATGATCGCCATCATACTGCTGGCAGTCAAGCAAGAATCCTATGAGCTCTATCAACATGCAATAGTGAACTAAAGCATGTACACGATGATAAAGACAAACCAGATAGCATACTATCATCTCGAGCAAGACTGTACTACCGGTATAGGTCCTCCCTCAATCATTGTAATCACGTACCTGCATCCAATAATTGATTTTGAGGGCACTATATCCAACAAATATCACCTTTAATAAAATTCCCTAATCTAAATAGGGTAATGTTTTATATAAATATCTCATGGTTGATAGACAATCGTCCATGAAAAGAACACAAATTCTGTTGCCCATGTGCAGCGGTTGCTAACACGGACGTATTTCTAAAATGTTACTTCCAAATAAATATCATAACCTTATAAATTATTATTTAAAATAAATACCTTAATCCATCCTAAAAGGATATAATTTCATTTAAATACATTGACCTTTACTAAAAGGCTATTTTCAAAAAAACCTATAATCTTTTATAAAACATATTTCCAAAAGAATACTTAAATCTTTATTAAAAGATAATTTAAAATAAATACGATAATTTTTCATTAAAAGATATTTTCATTAAGATATCATGGGTTTCCTAAATTATATTTACTCTAAAATACCATGGTTCTTTTATAAACAAAAACTGTAATTAAATAGCACGGCCTTTATTAACTAAGGTTTTTATAAAATACTATGATACACCTTACAAATTTTAAAAGGTAACAAGATAAAATGAATGGTTATGGAAGACCATATTAAATGAGATCAACTATCTGAAAACAAACTTACAACATACATGGCACATGATACAGTTAGGGTTAGAATGCGCGAACCTGGGTATGGAATACTTTATAAATGAAAATCCCTGCAGGCAGGGTGAACAGTCCAATATGTGGACGACTACTAACCCGATATTCGAGCGAATACTAACCCGATCTTCGAACGAATACTAACACTACATTAAGAGCGAATAATCCAATATGTGGATGACATACAACGTGAAAATTCCATGCCTAGATGATATATGCACCAACTCTAATTCGTCAACCTTCGCACTGAATAACAGGAGTAGTAGTTTGATTAGGCAAGGATATACGGAACTCGGATTCCTATACTATTCGATCATGATCCTGGAAAGTGCAACGGTATATTTCACTTTTCCAGTTGTTGTTCCGTGGCCACAACGGAATAATCGCGAGTATCCAGACCCTTGTTTAACAAACTAAAGCGAACATTCACCTAGTAAATACCTCATACAACATACCCTTATTTACACATACCTCATACCCTTATACACATATACATCATACCTTTAAACACATATACTATCTATATACACTTGTTTTTCTGTACCATCACTTCCTTATGAGGTAATCCTATCCGAGTGTAATTCGCTAACAGACATTTTTTTTTTCTCTTTTCTCTATCTCTGGAATGTCCGTTAGATGGGAACGGGTATTATGATGAGGATCAAGGTGTGGAGCCTACTAATGAAAATTATACGGACTTGACGACGGAAAATTAGCTGGTTATATTTTTGTTTGTTTGCCTACATGTTTAGGGCTTTGCTTCTTTCCTTCGATATAATTAAACTATTTAGTTTATTTTACTCATTTCTTTGGGATGTAATAAAGTTTTTGTTAATGGAAATAAATGCCTTCCGTTTTTATTATTCCGTATAGGTACATATCCTGCATGTTATAGATATTCATACACTTAACGTAACTGTATTGAAATAGACCACCTTCAATATAGTTAGATTGCGGACCATACCACGTTACCCCTTCACTTTCTTTTGGAAAGCGGGGCGTGACAGATGTCGGGCCCCGGTCCTTGCTCACGGCACAAAGTGACATACGGAACAAAGTGCCATGCCAAAGGGCGGGGGCCACCTCTTGAATCCGTGGGGACTACCTCTTGAATCCATGGGACCTACTTCAGAATAATGGGATCGGATCCCTGAATCATATTCCGAAAGAGGACCGAACTGCATTATTAATGTAATGATATCACCTTCAAATACAGAGATGCCTTTTAAGTGAACCGGCACTACAGGAGATTGGGAACTTCGTAGTTAAGCATGCTCGAGCTAAGGAAATTCCAGGATGGGTGACCTCCTGGGAAATGTCCTCTGGTTGGGTCCGGTTCGCTCCAAAGGACAAAACCGTGCGGTTGGGTCCGGTTTGCTTCGAAGGACAAAACCGTGCGATTTCGGTCAGAACGAACAATACTATTTGTACTGGGGCATGGGGCATTACAATCTGCCTCGAAGTTCGTGCCTATAACTCCATTTGGTTTTAAAAGCTCATTTACATACTTCTTTTCTGTTGCAACTTTTCGTATTTCCGTGTAATGCCCGTGCAAACCTTTAGGCTTCCAAAACGTTAAAAAGAAAAAAATATTAAAATAACTGGGGCTGATGAGATTCAAACACACATGCTAAGGAACAGCAGTGGAGAGTCTTAACTAGTGAATTGTAAGGAGTTTCTTGTTGACTTTTATCAAAAACTACTTATAACTCGGAATCAGAAATAGAAATACCCTTTATATAACATAGAACTCTTACAAATGCATAGAGATTTCATAGTCGTTGCACATCGACATACACCAAGAAATAGGCGATGATGCCTTCCTTAGAGTAGACAAAAAGAGACGCATCCGCCACGGAGTTTGCAAAGCTGGTTTGAAGGAGATGGCCTTTGAGTTCTTGGTACCATGCCCTAGGAGCTTGTTTGAGACCGTAGAGGGTTTTTCGTAGCTTGCATACATGGTTGGGTAGGTAGGAGTGGATAAAACCGGGTGGTTGAACCATATACACATCTTCATGGAGAGCGTTGTTAAGGAAGGCTTTGTTAATATCGAGTTGACGGAGGGGGCCATCCATGAAAGAGTGCTAGGCATAAGACTACATGAAGTTTTATCAGTTTTATAACCGGACAGAATGTGGCGGAATAATCCAGGCCAGGCCGTTGGTGGAAACCTTTGGCCACAAGGCGGGCTTTGTATTGGGCAATGGTGCCATCGGAGTTTCGCTTGATTCGGAAGACCCATTTGTAGCCAACAAGATTTTGATTTGATTTTGGGACAAGATCCCATGTTCCATTTTTCATGAGGGTATCAAATTCTTCGAACATTGCAGTACGCCATTTGGGATCATTTACAGCTTGCGATACGTATGTTGGTTCAAGAGTTTGGGGTATTGGGTGAACAGTGGTATAGTTGATGTGTAGGGAGTTGAGGTATTTATGATCCGGTTTTCGTTCATGGGTGGTTTGAAGATTTTGGGCCGGGAGAGCAGAGGATAATATGGAGAGGGAAAATGGTGGTGGGCAGTTGTGGAGGAGGACGGGGAGGTAAGGTCAGGAAGGCTAGCAGTGCTATAGAGATTAGAGAGTGAGGATTGTAAGAAGTCGGTGGAGGGGGATAGGTTGAGGGTGTGAGAGGTTAGTGATTGGGTTTCAGAGGTGTTTAGGTTAGTAGGAGTGGAGAGGATGTGAAGTTTGATAGGTTTGGTGGTCATGGATTGGTGCGATGCTGCACTAGGTGAGTCCAAATCTTGCAAGAAAACCTCTTGATGTCTACTCGAGGGCTGCATGGGAAAGGTGGTTTCGACAAATTTAACATGACGAGAAATATAAAGTGTAACACTCTAGTACGGTTATACGATATTAATTGGTATTTTAAATCTTGTTTTATATTTTATTTATTTGGGTTGCGATTAATTCGAATAGTAGAAGTGGTTATCCGACCCGACCCGCGTGTGTGAAACCCAGTATGATGCTAGATTAATATTTTTGTTTAATATTTATCAGTAAAAATCCATGAGAATCTAATATAACTGATATTTATAGTATCAAAATTATATGCACCTATCTTTTGGTAGACACACGTTAGGGATAATTATATTATTAACTGTCATTAGGATAATTTACGTATCTTATGACTTATTTTGACTTTCATTTATTACGTTTAAATCTAATAGAATTGGGATACCAGATATTTATTAAATTTAGATATATTTAAAATCCTTTTAGATTTTAAATTAGGGGTATAAGTTATTTAAATCATATTCTTGCATTATGGTTAGAAAGTTTACGTAAATGTATTATTTTTGTCACGCCCCGCTTCCCAATAGACGGAAATGGTGACGTGGCAAGCCCGCAACGTATTTACTATGAAATAAATACGTTAAGCATAATTAAGCAATATAACTATAAACAAGAATGGCAAGAGTAATAAAATAGAATATCAACTTTATTTCCATTCAACTTTATATACAACTGTCCGAAATAAAAGATACAATAAACAAAACAATGTCTAAACAATGGCATACAGAAAGTAAGTGCAGGAAGAACTAGTATTCAGGATGAGCTGTAAGCTGGTCCAAGTCTTCCTGGCTCGGCTCTATCTCCTCAGAGCCCGGTCCTCCTGACGAACATTCCAAGGAAAGAAAAACAGAGAGGAATGTTGTCAGCGAACTAGCGCTCGATAAGTCCTAAAAGAAACAAGAGAGAATAGTATATCATGTGAATATGAACTAAAAGAACAAAGGACGGGTAAAATTGTATATGATAATCTACATGTATATGATAGTTATTCTGACTTGGTTTAGTTTGATAAAGAAGGTATTCATATACGAGAGGAGTCCATCTTACCCCGTGGACTATGGTAACATGTAGTACAAGGCCCCGTCATAACCCACGGGACAACGACACATGAATTCATATAGGTGTCTTTTAAGGGACCTCTCGTGCCACGATATACGTTCCGTACCAATCTACCCCTTTATCCCCGCGTATGATATTGTATAGATTAAGATTATAGGTCTTGGCCGAATCCATGGATATAAAATGTCAGGTTCATGTTTGTAACACCTTTGAATGCGAATAAAGTTAATTAAGCGATATTATGCGGGTTTTTAATAAATTTAACCAATAATTATTTTCACATATTTTATTTTAATTAATTAATATTTTATTTAATCATTTATGTGCTTACACACACATGTGCATGCTAATCTTGGGTTAAGGAAGTGTTAACCATGCTTTGCTAGCCATGGCACTTAACCCTATATGTTATGTTATATTCTTATATTTCTATTTTAAGAAAAAAAGTTTTATTTGTTTTAAAAAAGAAAAGAAAAGAGTAGAATAATGAGGCATGGGACAAAGCACGGGGGACAAGGCAGGGGGGAATTTAATGAGGTGAGAGAAGAGCATGGCTCTCATTCTCATCCTCACCCTCTCACTCTCTCATTTCCTCACAAACTCTCCCCCTCTCATTTTCTTCTTCTTCTTCTTCATTAAAAATCTCTACTTGATCTCTTTTTCTCCACAACCTCAAGCCTAAATCCTCATCAAGCCTCATTGAAAACCCCAACTAAGCATGTTTAACCCTCTTGGGTTGTCTTGGAGCTTGCAAAGCTAGGGTTTTTCCCAAGTTGTGGTGAGGTAATGATGCAAAACCCTTATTTAGGCTCTAAGGAAGTTTTTTTGTTAATTAGTTTCAGTAAAATACCATAATGTTTTAAGTTTAGTGTTAATATCGTGTTTTTTTTGACTTGGATCTCTGTTGAATCTGCTATCAACCTAGTTGTTGTTTTGAGAAGTTGACATCACAGAGAGCTAGTTTAGAGACCTAGAACCTACACCAAAAACCTGAGCCCTCCCCTCATCTTTTGGGCCGCAGATTTATTTTTTTTGGCCGCAAATTATGGCCAGATTAGGGATCTGGGATTCGAATCTTGGTCGTGGGGTCTTTGGGGTTATTTGTAGGCTTGTGATATGTGCAATTTTCTCTAATTACTTATGTACAAAAATCTTGGACCGTTTAGCAAAATTCAAGCGTTTCGGTAACGTGTGATACATATTTATCCGACTTTCGTTTAAGTGTTTCGTACGTTTAACAGTCGTAGGTTTGGTTTAGGATGTCGCTGCACGTATTTAGCCCACTAAGATAGCACTTGGTAGCTTGTGGGAGTCGATTCGTTAGTTTGGCGCTGTGTCCGTATTTTATTGGAAAGTTTACTAATTTCATGAGTATTGGTTTTGTGTGATATTAGGATCACAGGTGGGGACTTCGGACGCATCCAGGAAGGGGGAAGAGGTGATCGGATTCGCTTAGCTCAAGATCGTCCGGTGAGTAGATTCGACATCTACGAGGGAATCGCCTGTATAGCGTTAAACGCCGATGGCTAGATTCAAGTGATATAACCTTGTGTAATATGCTTATATATATATTGTGATTGTGCATGAGTACCATTTTGTACATCCTATTACCTGTTGTACATCGACATATCATCAATAGGGCACTGCACCATTACTAACGGTCCATATTGCACGAGCACTGATTTATATGCCACACACACACCGTTGGTAATTGCCATGCCACGCACACTATAGAAATTGTCATGGATAAATATATTTTGTACTGTTTTCATTATTGACCGTTAGACAACGATTCTTGTTCTAGTAAGCATCATGATTAGCATCATACATACATTGTTATAGCGATATACCCCATATAATGTTTTCATGAGATTTTTGTTTTGTGGTTTTGGGAAACCGTAAAGTACATTTTGAAAACTTGAAATATTTAAAAGCTCGGTTTTCCCTTGATATGATATTTCGTGTCCACCATGAGTTTTCTCGGTTCTGAGCTATGAGCATACCCGATTCGAGGAGTTGGATGGGCCATCTGCGGGTACATGGTGGACCCGGTAAGGCACCCCGGGGAAATAAGCTTGAGATGTAGACGATGAGCCTGGCAGGGGGAGCACTACCTACCGGTGATTGTATGGAAACTCAACGGATATCCGAAAGATACCGTTCGGAGTTATATGATGAGATGGATATAAGGGCCGATCATAGTGACGACGCCTGAGATATTGGGATTTTGGGTGTCGTTGATGGACACCGGATTTCCATGATGATAATTTATTGATGATGACTATGTTTTTATCCCACATTCAGGACTTTTATGATATACTCTGTACTCATAGTTGTTGTACCCCGATATAGTACCTTGATTTGGATTATGCTGCATATCACATTATTGTACTTATGCTATCATGACCGCATACGTAGGATTGGTTGTTTATCGTTCATGCATGTGATTACCTGTATAATGTTATTTACTTCTCACGAGTTGGCAACTCACCCCCGTTGTGCCTCAGTGTTTTGCAGGATTTACCTTCAGTATAGTCACGGCAGGCTCTTTATTGCATCATTTCGGTGGATACCGCTACTGTTGGGTGTGAGACCATTTGTAGGTGGGCTTTTGTGCAGGTATCCATATACTTCCACTTGTATATCTTATTTTGTATCTAGTACTCTCCATCTACCACTTATATGTATTTGACTTAGAGACGAGACTGATGTTTCCCCCAATCAGAGCAAAGCTCTGTTCAAAATTTCAAAATTTGAAATGAAGCAGCGCTTTATAGCAGCGCTAAGTGCGCTGCATTCTAAGTAGCGCACCACGTGCAAAGCACGTGAGCGCTGGCGCTAAAAGCGTTGCACTCTAAACAGCGCACCACGTGCAAAGCACGCGAGCGCCGGCGCTAAGAGCGATGCACTCTAAGCAGCGCACAACGTGCAAAGCACAAGTGCGCTAGCGCTAGAACTAAATGTTCCCCACCGTTGGATCAAAGATCCAACTAAAATGATTAAAAATCATCAATTGACCAGAATAAAATTCTGTTAAGGAAACATTCCTCAGAATCTTTCCAAACAGGAAAGATTGTGCTCTGAAAATCAGAGCACCGTTGGATCAATGATCCAGTGGTGATTAGAAATTACTAAAATACAGAATAAATTCTGTATGGGAAATGATTTCCCAATCTTGTTAAAAACAAGAAGATTGCCTTCTGTAAATCGGAAGCCCTTGGATCAAAGATCCAACGGTGGAGAAATCTCCAAATCAATTAGAGAAAAGATCTCTTCAACTGATTTAACAAATCAGCTTGCTCTATATAAAGGCCCCAAGACTTCAAGTCTCATATAGAGGAACCTCCCCATAAACTTGAAGAAATTTCAAAGACAAAGAGCAAGCTCTCAGAAGAAGAAAATTTTCTTCAAGGTAAAAAAAAGAGAACAGAGAGATGAAACCATCTTATATAAAAAGAAGAATTTACTTCTTTTTCTAAGATCATAAATCTATAAGACCAAGGTCTTTCACAACAGAGATCAAAGTATCTCATCATAAAAAATAAGGGGAAGAACTTAATCTTCTTCAGATCATAGATCTATCAGACAAATTGTCTTTCAGAGATCATAATATCGTATTAAAAAAGAGGGGAGAATAATTCAATTCTCTTAGGGTCATGGATCCATAAAGGCAGAGCCTTTAACAAAAAAACATAAGAGGTTGAAACATCTCCTATAAAAAATAAGAACTTTGTTCCTAAATCCATGAGACAAAGTCTCTTATAAAAGAGAGAATTTAATTCTCAGGGCGCAAAGCCGCCTAAAAAGAGAGCCTTAGCGCTCCAAGCTTAAACAGAAGTACATTGCGCTCATTGACGTCGCTCAACGCCAAGTGCGCCACGTGCTCCTCACGTGTGCGCTACTGCGCTCTTTGAACTGGCGCTCAACGCCAAGCGCGCCACGTGCTCCTCACGTGTGCGCTACTGCGCTCTTTGAACTGGCGCTCAACGCCAAGCGCGCCACGTGCTCCTCACGTGTGCGCTACTGCGCTCTTTGAACTGGCGCTCACTGCCAAGCGCGCCCGTGCTCCCCACATGTGCGCTACTTGAACAGAAGCGCTATGCGCTTATTGGACTGGCGTTCAGCACCAAGCGCGCCACGTGCTCCTCGCGTGTGCGCTACATCACAAGAAGCGCTCTGCACTCATTGACTGGCGCTCAGCGCCAAGCGCGCCACGTGCTCCTCACGTATGCGCTAAGAGAACATAAATTGTTCTATAAATAAAGCCCAGAGCCATAATGAATGCTCAGCATTCTATAAAAGACAAAAAGATTGTCAGAACTCAAACCAATGCTCAGCATTGTTAAATGTTTAACATTTTAACTGAATGGGCCGAGCCCAAGTGGACCATAGAACCCTACCTCAGATCAATTGAGCCCATATGCTCATAAATCTTTGATCATAGTCCCAAATTGGACTATAGATCCCAACCAATATTGGTTCGAGGGTATATCTCTTCACTCCTCTGATATTTTTCGTTGTAATCCTTCAACGTCTTCAGAGAGGTGACGGGTCCCGACAACCAGACATTCCACAGACTGTGGGGTCCTTAAATTCATGGACTATGATGTCCTTAAGCTTTACAGACTATGACATCTTTAAACTACGGACTGTGGGGTCCTTAAACTCATGGACTATGATGTCCTTAAACTTTACGGACTGTGAGGTCCTTAAACTCATAGACTATGATGCATTTAAACTTTACAGACTATGATGTTTTTAAACTGGACCGCAATGTCCCTAAACTAAAGCAATAGAGCCAAAATGCTCTTTTGTTGGATCTAAACGATCCTGTTAAGTAGATCTTAGCCTAAAATTAGAATAGCCTATTCTTAACAAACGTTTAAGTTGATCTTAGTCTCAAATGAGATTAACGATTCTTAAACCCAACCCAAAACCAAATCTAAGAAAATACGGATTTGGACTAATCCACGCCCTACGGGCTACAACATAAATTAGTCTTCGTATACAATCCACGGGCAACCAAAAACAAAACAAACACACACGACACGAAGTGACTATCTGGAGAAGGAGAAAGTGGTTACCGCGATGCGGTAGCGTAATTAACTGCAGGGGTTTGCGCCTGCAGGGAAGAGCGTCTCCACAATCAAAAACCCCTCAACGAAGGGGAATCTGACGAAGTCTAGCTAATCTTCCATCGTCCAGTCTGTATAATCTTCATAAGTTGGCTCCACACCTTGATCCTCGTCATAATACTCATTCTCATCCGACGGACATTCCAAAGATAGAGGAAGAAAAGGAAGGTCCGTCAGTGAGTTATACTCGGGTTGCCTCATAAGGAGTAAAGGTATAGAAACGAACAGGTGTATATAAATATAATGAATATGATGTACATGTGTATAAAGGTATGAGATTGTATGCAAATTAGATATGTTGACAGAGCTATATGTGAATATGAGTAGGTTGTGTGAGGTATATATTTGGTCAAGGTTCAAGTCAGGTCAAACGAATATTCAGTCTAAGAGTTAGATCAGGTTAAACCAGGTGTGTATTGATGGAATTGACTAGTGAACATACTCGTATCCTTAAGGTATCCCATGACTAGCTGGAAGCAGTATGAGCTGGTGCTCGTGCCTGGGGTGGCAATGAATGCGGTAGCGTGAACATCCCCAAAAGGTGTCCCATAACTACGATGGAGGTTTGTTTAGCGTGAATATCACTCAAGTGCACAGGTATTACCACCCTTCAATTCTATAATAAACAACAGGTCTAAACTGGTAATATATCCACATCTAAGATACTGAATAATTCGTGTCCCACAAAGAAAGGTAGATAAGATAACAGGTAGGTATATCACATGATGTGGGTTTAGTGTTGAGTATCAATAGGTATTGTAAACATTTTAGTTTGTTAAACAAGGGTCCGGATACTCGCGATTATTCCGTTGTGGCCACGGAACAACAACTGGGGAAGTGAAATGTACCGTTTCACTTCCCGGGATCATAATCAAGTAGTAGGGGAATCCGAGTTCCGATATCTCCTTGCCTAATCAAACTACCCATCCCCGTGGTTCACTATAAAGGTTTTGACGAATTAGAGTTAGTGCGTATACCTCTAGGCATGGAATTTCCACTTTGTATGTCATCCACATTTTGGATCATTCGCCCTCAAACAGGGTTAGTATTCGCCTGAATATCGGGTTAGTATTCGCCCGAATATCGGGTTAGTAGTCGTCCACACATTAGACTGGTCACCCTGCCTGCACGGATCTTCATAATAAGTATTCCATACCTAGGTCCGCGCATTCTAACCCTAACCGTATCATGTTTTGTATATGTCATGTTGTCATAAACTGGAAATTTTAAAGATATTGATCTCGTTTAATATGGCCTTCCACAACCACTCGTTTTATTTTCTAAAGTTCGTAAAGTACTTCGTGTCATCTTAGGAAAAGTTTAGTTAAAAAGAAATAATAGTGTTTAATTATCTTTTTTTTTACTTCTAAGAAAAACCATGATATTTGGGATATTTATTATTTTGGAAAAGTATAATGTTTTACAGAAAAATATCCTTTCGATAAATGGTTGTGGTGTTTATTTGAAAATCTTTTGCAAGAGGTTTTTTATTTGAAAAATCTAGACTGCTCCTAATGTTCCAAAAGGGCAAGTTATGATGTCCTCAAATCGCCTCTTCACCGCCAATTGTGGCCAGGTAAGCACAAGTAAGGAAATGAGGGATCCGCTCACGAATCACCGTGAGACGGGCCTTTTAAAGTTACCTTTCTCACTTGTCTAGCCTAGGCACCACAAAGTCTGGTTTAGATAAACGATCGATGCCTACAACCTTTCCTTTATCCTAGATTGGTGTTATTTTAAAATCACCTTTTAATAAGATACTAAATATTTATTTTGAAAAAATATCGTTATATAAATTTAGTATTTTCTTCTTTAAAAAGGTTGAAGGGGGTTTAAAAACATTATAGTAGTTAATGAAAAAGTGTAAGTAAAACGTCGTATCTAAAATATTTATTTCACATATCTTAGCTCTTATGGATATTTTAAATAAATATAATATTTTAATTAAACGAAGGTATTTTGTGGAAGTAACCTATTTCGAGATCATTTTTATGGTATAGGTATGTCAGAGGTGAAATGACAATTCATGGGTTATGACATTAAGTGTACCAGATTCCAGATATTATGGGTGTGCAATATACTTTTGTGTACAGAGGAAATTTAAGCACCGTTTTAAAATATGGATTAACATTATCATTATTGAGGGTACAAGGAATAGGTATGAATAAATATTATAACAACTTTTTAAATAGGGGTTGATGATTATAAGTTGGAACTAGGTTATTGATAGAGAAGAAGGTGACAGGAAAAGGGGAGAGAGGCGGATCCTACCTTGTATTTGAGTCGGATGCCGAAGGGTTGAAAACGTAGGCTCGTACAAAATCCTCAATAGCTCCGCGTCCCGATTTTTCCTCGACGATTGGGTGGAGCCGTAGCGTCCGTGTCATCGACACGAAGGCACCGGTATTTTTTTCAGAATTTTTGGAGTTCTGAGGTGTGAGATATCAGTGTTTGAAGTGCCTATTTATAGCGTTTTTTCACCAACCATAAAATCCAAAAATTCAGCTGAATCCCCCAAAATCCGTGCTGCCAAATGATTGCAGATCATTAGCTCGTGTTTAGTCACCGCCGCTTCTTCTTGTCAGCCATTGGATCAAGATCCAACGGTCTGGATCACGCCGCCCGCCGCCACGTGTCCGCCACGCGTCATCGCGTTCAGCTGCGTGTGGAGACCACGCGTTTTCGCGTGGTCCCCACCACATGGGCACCGCCGCGAGGCTCTGGTCCGTTGGATCTTGTATCCAACGGTCCAGAACCAAGGGGAATTTAAATATAATTTTTTTTAATAAAAGAATAATAAACTGTTTGTTATTTAAAAATTGAATTTGGTTTTAAAATAATTGTTAAAAATAGTTAAAAATACGGGAAAATTATGGAAAAATTTAAGAAAATATATTTTATTGTTATCTTTAGTATAAAAATAATTTTGGGCTAAAACTAAATAATATATCCATTCATATGGTTTTAGCTAGTTATTAAAATCTAGTTTATCCTTTAAAACATTTTTAATTACGAATTAATTATTTTAATCGATAATAAAAATATGAAGATTATTTTAAAGCATTATAAAACATTTTAAGCTTATAAAAATGATAAATAGATTTTAGAAAATTCCTTTAATCATTTTCAATACTTTGAAAATTATTAATATTACTTTAAAAATATTCTTCTATCAACGAAACACGTAAATAATTATTTGATAGTAGAAATTTAATTAAAATATATTTTATTAGGAATTAGAAAACACGGTTGTTACAATCTACCCTTCCTTAAAATAATTTCGTCCTCGAAATTTCAGAAGGTAGGTCAAGAAAAAAAAGAATTCACTAAGAAGGGATTATCGCGGTTAAATATTTTAGGTCTCGCACTCTCGTCCCTTTTTCTCGCTTCCGCATATGTCTGCCTATTAATTCTTTCTCCACTTAACTCTAGCCAGCTGGATTGTCTTGTCCCTCAAGGTTTCATTCTTCTAATATCCCGACCGGTTGCCGCTCGTAGGTTACGCCAACTTTTTCCGTGATCTCGGAACGATCAAAAGTATGACTAGGGTTGCCAGCATACCCTCTTAACTGTGAGGTATAAAAGCATTATGCACCCCCTCCAAAGAAAATAGTAGAACTAGGCTATACACAAACCCACCGTCTCCTTCCAAGATGTTAAACGGCCGATGAGTCATGGGCTGAGCCTTCCGCGCTCTCTTCATCGCATTACCATCTCCACTTTTTCTACCATTATCTAAATCTTACAAATTCTCCATCTTCAGGGTCGTCCCAACCGATCGGCACTTCTCCCATATAAAACTTGACCTCTCTCATCCGCTTCATGTGTTTCAACCATCCGTGTTCCCATGTTCTCCTTAGAGTAGTGTTTCTATATCTTCAAGATGAAAATTTACCATTGCCAGTTCATGATAGTTGCGTCCACAAGTCGTTAGTTGTTTGTACGCATATGCAACTATATCGCCGCGCTGATACATCACATCACCAAGTCCCTTCTCCGAAAAAAATCGTTGTGGATGTTTAAAACTTCTGGGTTTGCAAAGAATTGCAAGAATGGCTGTGATAGTTACGATCTACCCTCCTTAGAATAATTTCATATTTGAATTTTCAAAGGAGTGGCCACTACTAGGCATGGAAATCAGTAACGCTGTCAGGAATCCTCTTTGCTACACGTGTCGCTCCCGCGAGTTGGTGTATCACTTGATGCATGGAAAGTCTCTGAAGGGTTTAGGTACAAGGAATTCGGAAAATGCAAAATCAGGAGTTGCTTCCAGATAGAAGAGTTTGGAAGTTGAAGGGAGGTTGCGAATTGATGGAAAACTTGCGAGATATAACATAAAGGCAACTAGTCGAAATTACGAAAACTAGAGGAATTATGGTGAGTTTAACCAAGATTTGCATTGAAGGATGGTTAAGCATGGTATCAAAGAAAGGTTGAGAAAAAGAAAGAGTACCTCTGTTGTCTTTCCACGTGGCATCAGCCTTCTCGGCCGTCATGGTGAAGGTCTGGCGTTTGGGTCCATTCATCTGCGCTTGCTGAAAAATACGCTCCTGTGATGACAAGGATGGTCCCTTTGGTGATGCCCCTTGATCGGTTGGTTTAGTAGCGGAAAGTGGCCGGTTTCCCTGTGTTGGTGCCCCATAATTAGCGGCTTGTTATAGGGGTCTGATTGTCTCCCTCTCTGAGGACAGTCCCCAATAGCATGATTCGGAGACCCACAGACTATGCAAAGTTGTTCAAAATGCGACAGTCACTCCTGAAGTGTCCGGCCCTACCACAATGGTTGCATTTAACGGCTGGTTTTCTGAAGATAGTTGGTCCGGCTGGTCTCTTGGGTTGTTGTCTCCCGTTGAATTTGGAAGATGATCCCTCAAGAATTTGAATGGCTGGTCGCTTAATGCCAGACAAACGGTCATCCTTCCTCATGCGTCTCTTAAGGTCTTCAAAGTTTCGTGCCGCCTCTAAGGTTTCATCATAAGTCGAAAGAATAGCAGAAGACATGGAGGACTGCGTCTTTAGGTCCAATCCTTGCCTGAATCTCTTAGCATAAAGTTCTGGTGTTGCCACCGGATGATGCGCGGACCGACTTAACCTTGCGAACTCCAAAGCGTACTCGTCCACCGACTTATTCCACATGCTCCCTTGTTGGAAATGTATAAACTCTCTTTCCATCCTTAAGTGTGCCACGACTGGAAAATACTGGGTATCAAAACGCTGTTTGAACGTTTCCCAGTCGATGGGCTCTTTCAATCTACTTTCCTCTGTCTCCCACCATATCCTGGCATTGTCCGTAAGTTGTAGTTTGGCAATGTTCACCCATGCGTCCTTCGGAATTTGAGCGGCACTGAGATCATTGACTGTTCCCTTGAGCCATTCTTCAGCTTCTAAAGGAGCTTCCTTCTCCGAAAAAGTCTTAGGGTGGAGTGACTTGAACTGCTTCACTCCCGCCGAACCTTGAGGAACTGGGGCTAGTGCCTTACTTAAAATCTCTGCTTGCTGCTGCCTACTTTCTCGTAGCTCCTGATGAAGGGCAGCTGTCTGCTGCTGCTGCTGCTCCAGTAGTCCTTGCATCATTTGTAGCATTGCTGCTTGTTGGGTAGTGGCTTCATTGTCTCCATTTCCCCTTCAGTTGCGGTGATGGTGTCGTCCGGCCATTGATGATCAGAATAGGTTAGGTTACAAATAGGCTGAGGGATGAGACAAGATAATAGCTTGCATGGAAGAACAACAATTAATGCAAGAGAGAGACTAATAAGAAGAGCAAAAGACACGAGAGATTTTTGCTCGAAACTAAGATTTTATTATCCAACTTCAATATGGAGAGTATGACCGAAAAGTAAGGACATGCCCCCTACTATTCTTACATCGTTTTATTCGGCCAAAGAAAAGGAAAAAGACTTATTAGTCTCGATTATGGGAGTTCAACAAGTGCTGATAGGTCCTCGCACTAAGAAAGGTACGACCATTCCTACGGTGCCTTGTGGGGACAACTGCCTGAGTTTCTTTGGCCTCGAGTTCCTCCTCACTCGAAGCTTCGTCCTTCGACTCATCCTCGGCAGGAGCCTCGTTCTCTGATTCCACCTCTATAGGGTCTTATTCTTTTGCAGGGGCCTCCTCATCCGGATCATATTCTATAGGATTCTCTCCCGCCGCAGGAGCCTCTTTTTCTGGCCCATTCTTTATATGCTCCTCTTCCACGGGATCTTCTTCTTCGTCTTCGGAGTCATTGGCCATCACAGGCTCCGGAGTTGCAGTATCGACTTCTTCGTCTTCCGAGTCGCTGTCGGAAATAACCGCCTGAGAGTCTACGACTTCGTCGTCTGAATCTCTAGATGTAGCTTCAAAAGTAATATCGGACATGTCATCCTCATCAGAAAGATTTGCCATGACCTGAAGGGAAGGTCATGGACAGGGTACAGAATGTCAAGGAAGGAACAAGGGACATAGGAAAATTATGAAATCGGTATAAATGGATGAGATTCAAAAATATAATAAGTCAGTTAACGGTTTCATTTTAGTACACAAGAGGACCTGCATGGGCCACCACAAAAATCTGTCACGCCCCGCTTCCCAAAAGAAGGTGAAGGATGACGTGGCAAAGTCCGCAACCTAACTGTATTGAAGGTGGTCTATTCAATACAGTTACGTTAAGCGTATGAATATATAACATGCAGGATGTGTACCGAAACAAAAATAATAAAAGCGAGAGGCATTTATTTCCATTAACCAAACTTTATTATATCCCAAAAGAATGAGTAAAATAAACTAAGTAGTTTAATTACATCGAGGAGAAACAAAAAGCCCTAAACATGTGGGCAAATAGTAAAAAATTAAATCTAGCTAATCTTCCATTGTCCAGTCTGTATAATCTTCATAAGTTGGCTCCACACCTTGATCCTCGCCATAATACTCATTCTCATCCGACGGACATTCCAAAGATAGAGAAAGAAAAGGAAGGTCCGTCAGCGAGTTATACTCGGGTAAGATTGCCTCATAAGAAAGTAAAGGTATAGAAACGAATAGGTGTATATAAATATAATGAATATGATGTACATGTATATAAAGGTATGAGGTTGTATGCAAATTAGATATGTTGACAGAGCTATATGTGAATATGAGTAGGTTGTGTGAGGTATATATTTGGTCAAGGTTCAAGTCAGGTCAAACGAATATTCAGTCTAAGAGTTAGACCAGGTTAAACCAGGTGTGTGTTGATGGAATTGACTAGTGAACATACTCGTATCCTTGAGGTATCTCATGACTAGCTGGAAGCAGTATGAGCTGGTGCTCGTGCCTGGGATAGCAATGAATGCGGTAGCGTGAACATCCCCGAAAGGTGTCCCATAACTACGATGGAGGTTTGTCTAGCGTGAATATCACTCAAGTGCACAGGTATTACCACCCTTCAGTTCTATAATAAACAACAGGTCTAAACTGGTAATATATCCACATCCAAGATACTGAATAATTCGTGTCCCACAAAGAAAGGTAGATAAGATAACAGGTAGGTATATCACATGATGTGGGTTTAGTGTTGAGTATCAATAGGTATTGTAAACATTTTAGTTTGTTAAACAAGGGTCCGGATACTCACGATTATTCCGTTGTGGCCACGGAACAACAACCGGGGAAGTGAAATGTACCGTTTCACTTCCCGGGATCATGATCGAGTAGTAGGGGAATCCGAGTTCCGATATCTCCTTACCTAATCAAACTACCCATTCCCGTGGTTCAGTATAAAGGTTTTGACGAATTAGAGTTAGTGCGTATACCTCTAGGCATGGAATTTCCACTTTGTATGTCATCCACATTTTGGATCATTCGCCCTCAAACAGGGTTAGTATTCGCCCGAATATCGGGTTAGTATTCGCCCGAATATCGGGTTAGTAGTCGTCCACACATTAGACTGGTCACCCTGCCTGCAGGGATCTTCATAATAAGTATTCCATACCTAGATCCGCGCAGTCTAACCCTAACCGTATCATGTTTTGTATATGTCATGTTGTCATAAACTGGAAATTTTAAAGATATTGATCTCGTTTAATATGGCCTTCCACAACCACTCGTTTTATTTTCTAAAGTTCGTAAAGTACTTCGTGTCATCTTAGGGAAAGTTTAGTTAAAAAGAAATAATAGTGTTTAATTATCTTTTTTTTTACTTCTAAGAAAAACCATGATATTTGGGATATTTATTATTTTGGAAAAGTATAATGTTTTACAGAAAAATATCCTTTCGATAAATGGTTGTGGTGTTTATTTGAAAATCTTTTGCAAGAGGTTTTTTATTTGAAAAATCTAGACTGCTCCTAATGTTCCAAAAGGGCAAGTTATGATGTCCTCAAATCGCCTCTTCACCGCCAATTGTGGCCAGGTAAGCACAAGTAAAGAAATGAGGGATCCGCTCACGAATCACCGTGAGACGGGCCTTTTAAAATTACCTTTCTCACTTGTCTAGCCTAGGCACCACAAAGTCTGGTTTAGATAAATGATCGATGCCTACAATCTTTCCTTTATCCTAGATTGGTGTTATTTTAAAATCACCTTTTAATAAGATACTAAATATTTATTTTGAAAAAATATCGTTATTTAAATTTAGTATTTTCTTCTTTAAAAAGGTTGAAGGGGGTTTAAAAACATTATAGTAGTTAATGAAAAAGTGTAAGTAAAACGTCGTATCTAAAATATTTATTTCACATATCTTATCTCTTATGGATATTTTAAATAAATATAATATTTTAATTAAACGAGGGTATTTTGTGGAAGTAACCTATTTCGAGATCATTTTTATGGTATGGGTATGTCAGAGGTGAAATGACAATTCATGGGTTATGACATTAAGTGTATCAGATTCCAGATATTATGGGTGTGCAATATACTTGTGTACAGAGGAAATTTAAGCACCGTTTTAAAATATGGATTAAGATTATCATTATTGAGGGTACAAGGAATAGGTATGCATAAATATTATAACAACTTTTTAAATAGGGGTTGATGATTATAAGTTAGAACTAGGTTATTGATAGAGAAGAAGGTGACAGGAAAAGGGGAGAGAGGCGGATCCTACCTTGTGTTTGAGTTGGATGCCGAAGGGTTGAAAACATAGGCTCGTACAAAATCCTCAATAGCTCCGCGTCTTGATTTTTCCTCGGCGATTGGGTGGAGCCGTAGCGTCGGCGTCGTCGACATGAAGACACCGGTATTTTTTTTTCAGAATTTTTGGAGTTCTGAGGTGTGAGATATCAGTGTTTGAAGTGCCTATTTATAGCGTTTTTTCACCAACCATAAAATCCAAAAATTCAGTTAAAATCCCCTAAAATCCACGCTGCCAAATGATTGCAGATCATTAGCTCGTGATTAGCCGCAGCCGCCGCTTCTTGTCAGCCATTGGATCAAGATCCAACGGTCTGAATCGCGCCGCCCGCCGCCACGTGTCGTCGCGTTCAGCTGCGTGTGGAGACCACGCGTTTTCGCGTGGTCCCAACCACATGGGCACCGCCGCGAGGCTCTGGTCCGTTGGATCTTGTATCCAACGGTCCAGAACCAAGGGGAATTTAAATATAATTTTTTTAATAAAAGAATAATAAATTGTTTGTTATTTAAAAATTGAATTTGGTTTTAAAATAATTGTTAAAAATAGTTTAAAATACGGGAAAATTAAGGAAAAATTTCAGAAAATATATTTTATTGTTATCTGTAGTATAAAAATAGTTTTGGGCTAAAACTAAATAATATATCCATTCATATGGTTTTAGCTAGTTATTAAAATCTAATTTATCTTTTAAAACATTTTTAATTACGAATTAATTATTGTAATCGATAATAAAAATATGAAGATTATTTTAAGGCATTATAAAACATTTTAAGCTTATAAAAACGATAAATAGATTTTAGAAAATTCCTTTAATCATTTTCAATGCTTTGAAAATTATTAATATTACTTTAAAAATATTCTTCTATCAACGAAACACGTAAATAATTATTTGATAGTAGAAATTTAAATAAAATATATTTTATTAGGTATTAGGAAACACGGTCGTTACAGGCGTCGAGCGAGGAAAGCTGGGGGCAGTTCATCCTTTGGATTTACGCCGCCAGCTCCAATGGTGAAAGTTGATGCTGCTGTTCCAACTGGAAACAGCTTTGAACCACTCCGGAGGGTTCGCAAGAACGCTCCGACTGCTGTGCTGAAAAGATCTCCTCCACCTATGGAGAACGTTACAAAGGTGAAGCTGGAGCAGCCTCCTCAGCGGCTGTCCTCTAAAATTCATAAAGTTTGGCGACAGGTCCAGGACTCGGTGATCAACTAAGACTATTCCCGCCAACTGAAGAAGATGAAAGTTCGGCAAGAAAAGGAACACTCTGTCGTACCACAGAGGGCGTCATCTACCTGGGTGCCCGCTACAACGGCCCCCTCAACTTCACCAGCCCACAAAAAGAGAAGGCCGGAGAAAATCCCCGTGTCTGCGACAAATGTTAAGGGCACTGAGCCTGAACACCCTAAGTCTGGAGGCATGGTGGTGCATACAGTCTATATGGCATCCGGAAAAGAGGATAGCCGTATCTCCACTGGTCATCGACCGCTTACGCGATCAGTGACTAAGGCTCAGGAGCAACAACAACAAAAGCTCCAAGAGATGCTAACAGCCATGGCCGCACTCACGGGACCAAAAGCAACCCCAGAGACGTCCTTAGAACAACGTCATGAGCAGGAAATTGATACCGAATTCCTTCGGAGAATACTTGAGAAGAAGGACAAAGAGGCCGCGGAACAAGTGGCCAACATAAAACAGATGGCCCTTCTATTCCAATATATAGTGGGCATGATGATCCAGCCGGACGCTCCAGCCGAAGATCCTCCAGTAATAATTGAAGATGATAGAGGAGAGACATCAAATCCTCTGCCGGCTCTGTCAGCAGCCAAGGAGGAGACCATCTCCAAAGCCACGCTCGATAATTATATAGCTCAACAAATACGAGCTCATCAAGCGAATGAAGCGGCTGGCCAAGTCGTCCGAACTGGACGGCCCTATCCGGGTTGGTACTATCAAATAAAATACCAGCCAGGATACACGATTCCTAAATTCCATGTGTACAGGGGACGGGCAATCCCCATCAACATGTCGCTCAGTTCAGGGCTCTCTGCGGCAACACTGGAGGGGATGATAAGTTACTGCTTCGCCAATTCGTCGGCAGCTTGGTGGAGATGGCGTTCGAATGGTACTCAGAGCTTCCCAACGACTCCGTCAAAACTTTTACAAAGATGGAATCGTTGTTCACCCAGTGTTTCGCAAGCGCTAGCGAACGCACCCAATCACCGCATTAATTAACGCCAGAATAAAGCCAGGCGAAACATGGGTGCAATGCGCGATACGGTGGCGGAATCTATGGTCGAAGTGCGAGCAGCGCATCGAAGAAGCCCATGCGGTAGGCATGTTCATAGGGATCCTCGACCCTCGGGAGACCATTTCACAATTCATGATGTTCTTCAAGCCGACCACTTTCAAGGCCTTGATCGACAAGCTGGCCCAAATGGACCAAATGGGCCATAGACCGTCCTCCTCAAAGACGGATCCTCGGAATGATAAGGGGAAAGGGAAAGCAAGCTTCGTCGCCAACGCTCAACAACGACCGAGTAGCCCGAGACCGGTTGTTCGCCAAAGCAACAAGCGGCAATCTCTCGATGAGAAGTTGAGACGTCCTTACTCATTTCCCCAGGATAAAATAAGGAGACTGTTCGAACTGGCAATGCGCAACGGGCTTATCTCTCTGCCGGATCCGAGACACCCACCGCAACTTGGTGACGTCAACCATCCTAACTATTGTCCCTACCATAGAGTAGTGGGTCACCCAATAGAAGATTGCTACGTCTTCAAAAAATGGGTTGAAAATCTATACCAACAAGGCAAGTTTGCGCTGTCTGAAAACTGGAAGGTGAACCCGCCATAACCACATGCTCCGAAAAAGATGGACATGCCGGGGGCATTGTGCTCATTCATAGAGAAAGCCCGATGGACCGAAAAGTCTGTAAAGTAGAAATTCGCCTCAAATATGGCAACGACGGACCGAAACGTCCTTAAACTAACGACTGACCGAGATGTGTATAAACTACTATGGACCGCAGCATCCCAAGGCCGACGCAAAAAAAAAAAAGCAAAAAAAAAAAAGGTACGCCCACAAGCAGAATGGGCACGGATGAAAACCCGAAAGGGCTCCATGAGTAAAAACAACAGGGCTACCGGCAAATTTGTGAAAACCCGAGAGGGCGCAGGCTCGTAAAAAAATACGTGCACACTTGCGAGGTCCTTTCGACCTTGTAAGGAGAAAACTACCTGCGTGAGATCCTTACGACTCACAAAGGAGCGACACACTTTGGGATCACCACGATTCCTAAGGAGAAATTACACTTACGAGATCCTCACGACTCGTAAGGAGAACCCTCTTATGAGACCCTCATGGCTCATAAGATTCAAAAGCCTTAACCTACAGGGATCTGAACATGTTCTTAAGCCATCACAATCCCCAGATTGCCCTACAAGCGGTTCAATATTGACCCTTGTATACAATCCACGGGCACAAATAAACGTTTCCCCAACAGAGTCCCACCACCGACGAGGGATATCTTCATATGGCGAACGACACTTGTAAGTCCTCTCGACTTATAAAGAGAAAACACTCTTGTAAGATCCTTACGACTTATAAGAGAACACACAGTTAGGAATCCTCACGATTCCTAAGGAGAAAATGCACCTACGAGATCCTCACGACTCGTAGGGAGAAACACCTTTATGAGACCCTTACGGCTCATAAAGTCAAAAAGCCTTAGTCAACAGGATCCTAACCCTGTTTGCTAAGCCGCCTTTGTTCGACATCGACAGAGGCAAATGATGATTCGCTCCTTACAATGTCCCAGTGGTAGCGATGCCGATGCCTAAATTGGTATCAAATTCCAAGCCCTTTCACGGCAAATGATGATTCGCTCCTGGCAATATTCTAGTCATAGCGATACTGATGCCGAGATTGGCGCCAGATTCCAAGTTCCACACTCGCGATAAAAATTCAGCGAGCCAAAAATGCATATGAAATAGCCGAAATGATGGGGCAACTTGCAAAAAAATCAGCAAGTAAAAATATATGCATACAAAAAATAGCCGAAATGATTGGGCAACTCGCAATAAATAAGCAGCGAGTAAAAAGAAAAATAGCCGAAATGATTGGGCACCGCGAAAAATAGCCGAAATGATCGGGCAATCGCGACTTTTGCGATATAAAAGCTGAAATGATAGAGCATCGCGGAAAGAAAATAAAAAATACATATGAAATGAAACTTTTGCCCTACAGGTGAGATCGCATCGATCCCTGTATACAATCCATGTGCATAAACAAATAAGGGACCACATTTCCCCACCAGACCTTGTCAAAGAGAGAGTCAGATCTTGACGGCAACATCTGCATCCCAGAAAAACAACAACAGCGTTCCTCCTTATTCCAGCAGGATTCGGACGCGACGTCAACAAAGCGGAGCCACGGCAAAGTCCTAGTTCCAAGACTCTACGGTCTACAGACAACCTAGAGTTAACCAATGACCTCCCCGTCGGATCAACGCTCCGCCTCGGAAACAAGTCAACCAACCCCAGGGAAATTAGTGTCCTTGGCAAAACCTCGATTCAGGGAAATCAGCGTCCTTGACGAGAGCATCTCGATTCGCGTTGACCCGCAGAGAAATCAGTGTCTTTACAGGAATACCTCGATTAGTCTCAACTCCGAGGAAATCAACGTCCTTGGCAAAAACCTCGATTCAGGGAAATCATCATCCTTGACGAGAGCATTTCGATTCGTATCGACCCACAGAGAAATCGGTGTCTTTGCAGGAATACCTCGATTCGTCTCAACTCCGAGGAAATCAGCGTCATTGGAAAAAACCTCGATTCATGGAAATCAGCATCCTTGATGAGCATCACGATTCGCGTCGACCCACAGAGAAATCATTGTCTTTGCAGGAATATCTCGATTCGTCTCAACTCCGAAGAAATCAGCGTCTTTGGCAAAAACCTCGATTCAGGGAAATCAGCGTCCTTGACGAGAGCATCTCGATTCGCATCGACCCGCAAAGAAATTAGCCTCTTTGCAGGAATACCTCGATTCGTCTCAACTCTGAGGAAATCAGCGTCCTTGGCAAAAACCTCGATTCAGAGAAATCAGCGTCCTTGACGAGAGCATCTCGATTCGCATCGACCCGCAGAGAAATCGACGTCTTTGTAGGAATACCTCGATTCGTCTCAACCCCAGGGAAATCAGTGTCCTTGGCAAAACCTTGATTCAGGGAAATCAACGTCCTTGACGAGAGCATCTTGATTCGTGTCGAACCGCAGAGAAATCAGTGTCTCTGCAGGAATATACGACGTCAGTAAAGCGGAGCCATGGCAAAGTCCCTAGTTCCAAATCTCGACGGTTCACAGACAACCTAGAGAGCACCTCGACATTCGTCTTGTTACAGCAGACGTAACGCGGAGCCATGGCAAAGCCCCTAGTTCCAAATCTCGAAGATTCACAGAAAGCCTAGAGACTATCTCGGAGCCGCGGCAAAGTTCCCAGTTCCATGGCTCGGCGGTGCACAAACAACCGAGAGTCAACTCCTGACACCATATGGCTAAAGTCAATCCTGACCCCATATGGCTAAAGTCAACCCTCGGCCTCCCCGTCAAAGCAATGCTTTAATTAAGGAGTAGGTCAACTCATCAATCACTTATGAGTCCTCTCGAATTGTAAAGAAGAAAATTCTCTCGGGAGATCCTTACGACTCTCAAAAGAAAAACACACTTAGAAATCTTCATGATTCCTAAGGAGAAAATACGCCTACGAGATCCTCTCGACTCGTAGGGAGAAAAGTCTTTATGAGACCCTCACGGCTCATAAAGTTGAAAAGTCTTGGGTGGCAGATCCTAACCCTGTCTCTTAAGCCATCACTATCCTGTAAGGAGGTCAAGATGGACTATCCTCAGGCCATACTCTCCGAAGTCGAACATCAACAAGTAGGGAAACAATCACTTATGTGTCCTCTCGACTTGTAAGGAAGAAAATTATCTTGTGATATCCTTACGACTCTCAAGAGAAAAACACACTTAGAAATCCTCACGATTCCTAAGGAGAAAATACGCCTACGAGATCCTCTCGACTCGTAGGGAGAAAAGTCTTTATGAGACCCTTACGGCTCATAAAGTTGAAAAGTCTTAGGCAGCAGACCTGAACCTGCTTCCTAAGCCATCGCTACCCTACAAGGAGGCTAAGATGAAATATTCTTTATTATCTACAGGTCACATTTGCCAGAGTAATATACCAACAACACAGTAAAGAGAAGAAAGCGACAGTGGGAGATAAGAAAAATGTGTCTTTATTCATGAGTTCAATTTAGTACAAGATACATCATATAAAAGATGAATAAAGGTATGTTATTCAAAGATCACAAATGTTCAATCTATACAAAAACAACTACTGAGAAGGAGGCGTCTTCAATAAATCAGCTAGCTGCTCGCATACTCCTCTCAACTCCTTCTCATGATCGGCTGTCGCGGTCAGCTCCGATTCAACTCGAGCCCGTTGTTGCAAGCACGATGAAACCTTATCATCGATTTCCCATTGGGCAGCTTCGCGACTCTGCGTAACCCGCTCAATGAAGTCGAGCTTCCACCTCAATGCCAGCCCGTCCGAAATGCATCGCTGCAAATTGTCAAAGACGGCTCTCAGTTGCGCGGCATTCGCTTCAACTTGGGCGCGCAGGCGGGCAGATTCACTTGAAGCTTCCTCGTGTTCCTTCCGCCTCAAGGTCGCTTCTTATTCGAAATGGCGAAGGAAAAGGGCACTTTTCTTAACCCACGCAGCCCGCTGGGAGTTCAAAGCCAGAATCTCAGGAGCAGGACGCCTAAGCTCAAGCTCATACAGGCAGGCCTCAATCTTCCTACAGTGGTTAACCAAAGACTCAACGACGCCTTCGTTATGGAAGTTCACAACGTCGCCAACATTGGATTAACCTCGGCAGCAAAATCTGCAGCGAATGTAGGAGCCTCCGCGTCAAGCTCCTCGATGTATTCGCTCAACATACGCAGGCTGGTCACATCGCCTTTTAAAGATGGACGTTTAGAAAAAGGTCCCTACCGGCATTATTATGCGAGACTCGAACGGGGCAGGAACTGGTGCAATTGCTGCAAAACGAATTATGATCAAATGTCAGCTCAAGAGATAAAGAAAACGTACGAAAAATAGAGTCTACCATACCGGCTACGACAGAGGGCAGAGTTGGGAGTACTGGTGGCGCGGCGATTCCCTCGTCCCCTCCTTCAATTTGTAGTGTTGTAATCAATTCAAAATTAACAACGGTCGGGTCACTCGTCTAAGAAAGGAAAGGACGTCGGTTAGAAAAGATACTCACCGACACCAGCAGGCAGACTAATTTCCGACTAGAAGGAGAAGTGCGGGTTCAGCACTTGATACAGATGATCAAAGAGAACTCCTGCAAGATTACGATGATACATGGTCAGTACACGAAAGATGCTATCCCCGATTTAAATTAATCGCAAACCCATACCTTCCAGCATTTGAGAGGATATAAGAGGAGACGAAGGGGCAGCAACCGTCAGGGCGGCAGCTGGTAGTGCTTCTTCAGGTGTCACAACCTCAGCGCTCACCACACCTACATTCAAAGGAACAAAATGTCATCAGAAGGGATTGCAAAACGAAAAGAATGCAGCGACCCGAAACCTACCAGACAGGTCATCAACCAAAACTGTGACAGAAGCATCACCAAGCATCACGACTTCTTCGATCTCATTCGGCGGGATTGTTTCGCCGCCCATGGCTTCGTCCCCTGACTCCACGAGAGCCGTCGTGACACTTGCAATACCAGGCGATGGCAGGGAACCGTAGGTGGAAAGAGCGGCAATTGGAGCAGTCCCGGACTCCTGAGAAAGAGTAGCCGCTTCGGGCTCGGTGGTTGCCGTCATCTCACCTGCCACCTCCTCATCAGGATTTGGCCTTGCAGGGTATAACATATGAGAATCTGAAGATCAAACTCTAATAAAGGACCCAGTGTTACGTTACCTTGGGATGGACCTTCAATTGCCTCCCTAGCCGCGTGTACCGCCTGTCTATGAGCGGTAGACAGGGCGGCCGGAGCACCCTCTGAAGAAGCAGGGACAGGGGAAGCAGCGCTCGAGCCTTCACCTACAGCCAAGGCGGCGTTACGTTCTCTTGCTGCACGCCTCCTGCGCTTCCTTTCTGCCAGGGCCGTGAGAGGTGATCTTCTTAAGACCTCCGCCAAGGAGACGTCATCGTCCGATCCAGGAGCTACCTCTGGAGCCGTTATGGCGTCCGTCATCGGTTGCTTAAGCGAAGCCTCTTTTGGCAATACTGAGGAAGCTGGGACTTCAGTAGCTAGCCCTGGAAGCGTTACAGCGCCACCTTGCAGGATCGGCACTGCACTTGGGATAACCTGAGTCGAGGTAGTCCTTGCAATAAGATGAAAAAGAAGGGTCAGATTACCCATAAAAAAAAGGGGAATGAAAACACAGTAAGCCGAAATATACCAAGGCTAAACAAAACGCGAAGCCTCTCTTCCTCTTCGAAAGTCTTGAGAGAAGCCACGAGAGCCTTTTCAGCGGAGATGCCTGTTGAAAAAGAAATGTCAGTCAAAGCATGATAATAAAAACTTAACAGCGTAAAGATACAACTGCAGTCTACCTGACTGTGCGAGGATGATCAGTTCTGCTTTGTTGCTAGCTAGTCACTCGGAAGCCGCGATCGCAGCCTCCAGATCAGTATCATCTGGCGCCATGAATAAACCCTCGCTGGTCCCGTATTCGCTTAAGCCTTCGCTATAAGGAGCATGGGGCTCCTGGTCGAATACGACGTCTGCAGAAAGAACCGACTTCTTCTTCTTCTGCGAACGAGTACCGGCCGCCGGTAACACGAGCTTGCGTTTAGCGGGCAACTTCGGACGGCGATTCCCTATCTCCGCACCTAAGCCGGACTCAGGAGACGCTACAGCTGCCACTTCGACGGGAGCACGGGGTAGCGGTAGCTCAGGGATAACACATGGTACCACTGCCGCAGCAGCTTCCCTCAAGGGAGGGCGAACAACGGTCCGTCGCTTTAAGGGAACGGCTGGATTACTGGCCGGGGCGGTGCCCTTGCGATCAAGCAGCAATCGCTTTTCTTCCCTAATAACGGCGCTTATTTTATGTTGATACCACGCCACATACACGTTCAGGGCATTCGAAACACAACTTGGTTCACTGATGAAGAAGTTGGATCCTGTGTTTAGGCGCATAAAATGATGCAATGCGCTCCGGATACCCTCTTCAGTAACAGTCGGTTCTGCCAAGAAGGCCTCAAGTGGGACGCCCTGATTATAGCTTAACTGCTGGGCGAAATGATACGGGTTGTATCTCATGAACAACGCCGAATCATTCTGCCTAAACACGAGAAAGCCCGGCCTGATGGAGTATAAATGAAGAATCTCCCGAGCTTTCAAGACAGAGGCCCCGTCTTTAAAGATGTCCTGCAATGGCTGCACCGTTTTTGCGGATTCTTGGCCGACGGTCAGAATCTTATTGGTGAAGGTCAAGCCATCTCCAACCGTGCGCGGACGAAGGAGCAAACCCCTAGCTTCCCGCGGTGTCGGATTTACAATGGATGCGTCGACTGCCGCATGATTCAAGGGAACTTACACTTGTCATAGAAGCAAGGCCTTTTGTGGATACCGAAAACGCCAAGTACATGTAGCTCGATCCATGGCATAAAATAATGCATCGAGAAGTTCACGTGCTGCACCCCTGGTTCAGTAGTGTCTGCTGCCAAGCTGAGGCCATGATACAAATGGGCTAACCCAGCGATCCCGACGGCCACTTGCATTCCAGCAACCATTCGGTGAGCTGGATAAAAAACGGACGGCCTCATATGGCGAGGGTGCATCGGAAGCACAAACCGGCTTAGCCATAACCCGAGGAACCCTAAAAAGAATGTTTCTTCGTCAATTCCAGGAGTTGAAAGTTCTGTGAAAGAGACGACTGGGGTGTTGGGGAGAAAGAAATTTCTCTGATCCGCCTCCGCTGCCGGCTGGTTGTCCAAACTGAAACCAAAAGGATCGTCGAGTTTGGCAAATTTCGCGGCTTCCTTCGACAGGACTTTCGAGCGGAGAAAACGGGCGTTGAAATCTGTGAAATTAACCCCACGACCTCCGGATTCGAGAAAAAGGTTCTCATAGATATTCAGCACCTTTATCAAACTCGGGAATTGGTGTTGAATAGCGTTTTCCGAGGTAAGACCAATTACCACTGATTTGGTGGCAAAGATGTACTCATCCGGAGAAAGCAGCTCCTCGTAATGTTCTCCCCTAACCGGTAAGCCAGAGACCTCTGCAAATTCCTCTAAAGAAATGGAGACTGCTCAGTCCAACAGAAGGAAGGTGTGGGTCGGAATATTCCATTGCTCCAGAAATGCCTTGACCCACCATGCAGGAGGTGTGGAATACTGGAACAAAGAAGAATAGATCGCAGGGTACAATCCGAGCCTTAGCAGCTGTGCCTTCTTTGCCGATAAGATGTATCGGGCCCACTGCAGATATCCGGCTGGGTGACGGGGAGTTAATCTTATGTTGTATGGCTGTCCCTAAGGGCGCGACTCGCCCTGACATATGCGCCGCCCTAGAGTATCCAAAGCCGCCGGCGGCTGTACGGGTATTGCGGCCATAGAAGGCCGAAGGAGACCCTCTGAAGTCTAATTCACCTCCTCCACAGCATAGTTTATCGGGGGTGCATCTGCCTAAAGGATCGCCGAAATAGGCGCCAAAGGTGTCACGCAAGAAAAACTCCGACGACCTTTGATGATTTGGTTGTACCATGTTCCCCATAAGTGAAGGTTCTTCTGGTCCGGATCATGATCTTTGATCAGTGCAAACACTTCCTTATCCAAGGGCGCTTCGGGGAATCCGCCTTCCGAACGGACGAACGGGAAGGAAATGTCGAAAGACATAGTACCTGCGCGGAAAAGAACAAAATTTTCAGCCGCCAATGCTACAGTTTAAGTTCTATCATTAGATACTTTAAATTCGTACCGCACTGCAATGCAATGAAAAGGGACCAAAGGGGACCCACTCAATCTAGATGATGGTTCATCATTAATAAAACAGTCTCATCATTTGATGAGACTGTCATTAAATGAGGAAATCCTCAAAGGATTCTCATTTAATGGGGATCCCTCGGGCCATGGAGTAAATCTCTCATTGAGAGCAGCGCTCTATAACAGAGTGACATCTGGTAACTCTGATGATGAAAGGAATAAAATTTCTCAAGAAAAATTCTGAAGAGCCATGCTCTGTAAAGATGATGGAATAATCCATCAGAAAACTTAAAGTAAAGTTTTTAATTCTGAGATCTTCAAGATCTATTAACAAACTCTAAGACTTCTTCATGGAAGATGAACAGTATTCCAGTTCATGGGTTAAAATCGCCCTAAAAGAGATTATACTTTTAAGATCTATGATCTAAAGATGAGCATGGCTCTATTAATGGGTAAAACCCTAAAAATATTTTAAGATCTATGATCTAAAGATGAGCGTGGCTCTGTTAATGGGTAAAACCCTAAAAATATTTTTAGATCTATGATCTGAGAAGAGCAAAGCTCTATTTATAAGTTCAAATCCTACCAAAAAATTGGACAGAGTTTTGACTCTTAAGAGTTCTTAAAACAGATAGCTATGCTCTAAAAGAGAATTAATTCTTAGAAAAAACAAGGAATGAGATGAACAGATTTCATTTCAAGGGCCAAAGGCCCTATTTATAGGCACTGAGAGCCGTTTCAACTTCTAAGTTGATCTAAGGGCGCAGATGCTGCCACCGCTGCACTTACGTGTGGGCCACGTGAGCGCAACGGTGGGGGGGCATTTGTTTCCCCCAATCAGAGCAAAGCTCTGTATAAAATTTCAAAATTTCAAATGAAGCAGCGCTTCATAGTAGCGCCAAGTGCGTTGCACTCTAAGTAGCGCACCACGTGCAAAGTACGCGAGCCCCAGCGCACCACGTGCAAAGCACGTGAGCCCCAGCGCACCACGTGCAAAGCACGCGAGCGCCGGCGCTAAGAGCGATGCACTCTAAGCAGCGCACCATGTGCAAAGCACGCGAGCGCCGGCGCTAAGAGCGCTGCACTCTAAGCAGCGCACCACGTGCAAAGCACAAGTGCGCCGGCGCTAGAACTAAATGTTCCCCACCGTTGGATCAAAGGTCCAACGAACATGATTAAAAATCATCAATTGACCAGAATAAAATTCTGTTAAGGAAACATTCCTCAGAATCTTTCCAAACAGGAAAGATTGTGCTCTGAAAATCAGAGCACCGTTGGATCAATGATCCAGTGGTGATTAGAAATCACTAAAATACAGAATAAATTCTGTATGGGAAAAGATTTCCCAATCTTTTTAAAAACAAGAAGATTGCCTTCTGTAAATCAGAAGCCCTTGGATAAAAAATCCAACGGTGGGGAAATCTCCAAATCAATTAGAGAAAAGATCTTTTCAACCGATTTAACAAATCAGCTTGCCCTATATAAATGCCCTAAGACTTCAAGTCTCATATAGAGGAACCCCCCCATAAACTTGGAGAAATTTCAAAGACAAAGAGCAAGCTCTCAGAAGAAGAAAATTTTCTTCAAGGTAAAAAAAAAAGAGAACAGAGAGATGAAATCATCTCATATAAAAAGAAGAATTTACTTCTTTTTCTAAGATCATAGATGTATAAGACCAAGGTCTTTCACAACGGAGATCAAAGTATCTCATCATAAAAAATAAGGGGAAGAACTTAATCTTCTTAAGATCATAGATCTATCAGAAAAATTGTCTTTCAGAGATCATAATATCTCATTAAAAAAGGGGGGAGAATAATTCAATTCTCTTAGGATCATGGATCCATAAAGGCATAGCCTTTCACCAAAAACACAAGAGATTGAAATATCTCCTATAAAAAATAAGAACTTTGTTCTTAGATCCATGAGACAAAGTCTTTTATAAGAGAGAGAATTTAATTCTCAGGGCGCAAACCTGCCTTAAAAGAGAGTCTTAGCGCTCCAAGCTTAAACAGAAACGCATTGCGCTCATTGATGTCGCTCAACGCCAAGCGCGCCACGTGCTCCTCACGTGTGCGCTACTGCTGTTCAGATCAGAATATTGCATTATTATATTCCCCATTCTTATTCTTTTTATAAATAAACAGGTACTTTTGACGCATGTCTGCTACATGTTACAGGTTACAGGTTCTTGGACAGGAAACAGTGAAAACGATGAAAAGATGATGCAAAAGTGGACTTTAACCAACAAACAGAGAATCTTGATCAAGCCTACATAAGGAACAATTCACAAAGCAAGATTCAAGACATCGACTCAAAGCGAACGGTTAAAAATCCATTGCAAATTGTTCACTGGAAATCTGGAACCAACCTAGAAGCCCAAATAGAAAAGAACATATATAAACAGGAAGACAAAGTCACCAGAAGCCAGCACCAGAAAGTCCAGAGCCCAGCTCCAACATTTGGCCACGGAACCGCGGCCAAACCATGCCTCAGGCCGCGGTTCCGCGGCAGGATAGTGCAATCAGGAACAAATATTTTTTCCATATTTTTGTGGCGGCGTTGACTAGTCAACCTAGGGCTATTTTTGTAATTGTAGACATGCGAATCAAAATGTAACCCTAGGGTTTCCTATTCTTTATAAATAGGAACTCTCACCATTGTAATTCTTGATGCCTCCTTTTAATAAAAATTCAGAAATCCTTTTTGGAGAGCATCGGTGTTTCTTCTCTATTCAGAAATTTAGATCTGACAACCCTGCATGGATGATTGGAGGGATGCATCTGTAAGTAATTTAATTTCTTGCCCTAGTGTAGTTTTCAATTCCTTACCCTAGGTAGATTTAATTTCATGCCCTAGGAACTTGTGTAGAGTTAGCTTTGGGGAAGGATTTTGAGAGATGAGATCTCTCATCCCTTACTTGCCCACCAAACATTTACAATCTGATGCCCTAGGAATACCCACCAAACCTTAGGCCGCGGAAACGCGGCCGTCTTGTCGAGTCGTCGCACCAAAATTTTTCTGGGGCACTGTGCAGTCAATTTGACCGCGATATCGCGGTGGGAGCCAGGTTTTGCCGCGGAAGGGCGGTGGAACAGTGACATTATCTGATTATCTTTGCTCTGTAAGCATCCTCTGTTCCTCCTCTGTAATTTTAGATATATATCTTTTTCTGAAATATTCCTGCAGGATTCCGTGCGCTTTAAAAATATATTCCCTTCCATATAACGATCTTGTGCAGGATTTTTGCGCCCCGCTTGAAATGAAATTAGATTACAAGTAATATTTTGTTGTTGCATATCTTTTCTATAAAATATTTTGCTGTTGCATATTTTTTCTCTAAAATCTTTTTTGCAACAAAAATTTTAGTTCCAAATAAAGAGAAAAAGAATGAAAATAAAAAGGACAAATATTTTATAGAAACTTGCAAAAATTTTTAGCCGCAAATAAATCCTTGCACCACCCTACCTTCCTTCTTGTCATCTTTCTTCTTCTAACATGGGTACCCCACATAATAAATCATTAGCCGAACTTTGGTATCCTGAACCTAATTTTGCGGCGTATGTCAATTTGTTCGGTCAATTTAAAGACGATCCTTCCTTGCCTAAAAAATCTTTGAAAGATCAAATAGAGGCGTCTAGGAGAAACAGTTCGACTTTTCAACCCACTTTGTGTCAACCAAGTCAACCTTCACCACTTCCATATGTTGACACCACTTTTTCAAGTCCTGCTGTAACTCCTAGGCCGATGTCCATTGTTGAGCATATTGCTCAATCTCGCAGTCGATCTTTCACCCCTCTCCACTCATCTAGTTCTAGGGATCTACACGACTACTCACCTTTTTATCCATATGTTGACCCTACCCCTGTCCAATCACCCACTTCCTACCAATCATACCTGACCTTCCCACCTTCACTAGACACTGTTTCGACATAGCCATTAGGGAGTTTCACATATCCAACCAATTTTGAATCTTTTACTGGAACCCCCTCACCACCTAAGTCTAGTTTGGAAGAGTCGTTGGAGGCATATATTGCTGCAACAAATAAAATGATGAGGAATGTGGAAGCGTCTATGGCCGCTCTTATGCAACCTAGTGAACCGGTAGCTAGTGTCCCGCTAGCTCCAAATTTTTCAATGTATGAGGCGGCAGTTGGACAGAGTGAGAATGAGAGAGGATTTACAAATCAAACCTACCCTTACCCAATTGAAGCCCACAACTCCTGTTTGCCATCGATTGCCCTAAATAGTTCACCTGTTGAAAATAAAAATGAGTTGTGTGATTTTGTAGTGTTTGATTTGCTAAATTGTGAGGAACCCCTTTTGAGTGAAACCGCACCTAATTCTTTCGATCTTTACACCTCCACTCTAGAACCTAAATCGATACATATCCATGCTGATGAGGTGTCTAAAGAAATTGATTTTCACTTGATTGAGGATATAGATGCCGGGAATATTTCGGATGATGAACCTGTCGATTTGCTTGAAATTTTATGTTCAAATCATCATCCTGAGTTATTAAATGTTTCTCCCGAATCTCATATGCGTCTAGATTTTGATGATAATGGCATGGATGAGTTGAATATTGAGGATAGTATTGAGGAGAGTCTTGAGGATAATATTGAGGTTGAATCATTTTTGTTTGATGTGTCTGATTTTCCAATTCATCCTCATGAACCTTTGACTGTTATATCACCCTCCCTCCTTCCCATCGTTCCGACCCCGCTTGAAGACTGTGAGCTTGAAAGATTTTTCTTTGAATCAGATACTGTTCTCACAGATAATAACACTTACGAGTGTTTCACTTTTTCGGACGATGTTGATGACTCACCGCCCGAGTTTGAGTCCTTTACATTTTCAGATGAGCCATCAGACTCGGTTGATTATAGTAGTTTCGAACCATTAATGGAATCTTTCAAGTTCGAAACAGTTTACTACGGTGAGAAAGATACTATCCCTAATTCATTCCCTTTCGTCTCAACCATTGTTCCGACCGAACAAGAGACCGTTACGGTTTCATCTCCTATACCAAGTTCGGCGTACCCATGTTTTCTTGCGAATCTTGAGGGATTTGACCCCATTTCCCGACGGGTGGATAGGTTAGCGCAATCGCTTATAACACATCGGTCATCATATATTGCACTAATTTATTCACTCGATTTACACCCTCAAGTTCGCGCGATCCTTCTTTCTCCTTTCCGCCCTTCTTCTCCCCCACCGAGACTATATTCTACCATTCTTCTTTCCACACGGTCTCGCGTGTTTCTCATTTCTTTCATCTCCACCCCATTCTTGCACCGATTATACCTTTACCATGATAAGATTTTTGAATGGTTGGTGCTAACCTTTAGCTTGTGTAAGGCCAAGCTTAAGTTTGGGAGGAATCTTTGTATATATGTATATATATTTTTCTTTTTCTATAAAAAATAAAAAAAAATTCAAAACATTAAAAATATAAAAAAAAATTATAAATAAATAAACAGGGAAGTGACGGTATTTTGACCCTCTTGGTTTAGCATGACAGTGAGGACACTGTCAAGTTCAAGTTTGGGGGTATGCTCGGTACGTCTTCTTCCTTCGCATTCATTTGTATATATTTTTGCATTTGCATATTTATTTGAAAACCCATAAAAATTTGAAAATTTTCAAAAATTATAAAAAAATATTGTATTCAATATTGGCTAATTGACTTGAGTTTGATAAATAGGTTAACTAGCTAGGAACAACTAGATCTTAGACTTAGTGAATTAAAAACCCTAAAAATAACATTCCTTAAAGTTTAACGGTAGAAAGTATATGCCTTGTAGTTTATTTAGAAATAGGCAAATTTTGGGTTCACTTCTTGGGCTAAGTCGAAACAAGGGAAGAGTATTGATGTTCTTATTAGAGTATAATAGTTCCTAGTTTAAGTTTAGATTCTGAAAATGTATACCCTACACTTTGCACAATCACGCACCTTGAAACTTGGAATAGTAGAAGAGACCTTGAAATACTCTTATCTAAAGTCCTTAGTACGAAGAAAATAAAAAAATAAAAAATAAGTGTGAATAAAGAATAAAAAAATGAACACTGGTTTTTGTGATTACTTAAGGCTGTAAAAATAGAAAAATATTTAGCGAGGGTGCTTCATCACCTAGTGCCTTAGACCAACTGGTTTGGGAGTCACTGCTAAAGCCTTGGGTGTTGCAAAACTAGGAAGTACGCTTTAATGTGCAAACGCATCTTGTAATCGGTTGTTGGTACCTCAAGAAGTATTAATGGTCGCATGAAGGATGTGTAAGCAAAAATTCAATTAAAAATTCATAAATTAATAAGTGCTTTGGACAATGGACGAGAGTATGATTGCTTGATTTGAATTTCCAAGTGTAGGGGTGATCTTTACACACACGTAGGGGTATGTAATTGGAATTTAGATGAGAGAAAGGGATGAAGAATAAAACTTGTATCTTTTATAGAGTAAATAAAAATTCCCGAGTGGAGATGGAACCCTAGAAGGAAAACTTAAGAAATGCCGAAAGCTAAGTAGGTCTGCATAACATATATAATCTTAAGTTAAATAATGAGGAAGTGTGAAGAATATGGGTGGATAATTTGCGGGTCGATGATAATAGAATTCTTAGTTAGAAAACTTAATTGGAGAACAAAAGTTAATGGGCCAAATTGATAGGATTTTGTGGGTGTAATCCGCTGAAAACCCTCAGGAGACAACACTCCTCCTGCTATGGACAACTAGAGGTTTAACGGCTTGTTGCACGTGCTCAGTGCAATCGCGTTTCCCTGCGAAAGTGTGGTTAGGATTTTAGTGAATAAAAATAAGTTTGCTCGAGGACGAGCAAAAGATAGGTTTGGGGGTATTTGTTCAGATCAGAATATTGCATTATTATATTCCCCATTCTTATTCTTTTTATAAATAAACAGGTACTTTTGACGCATGTCTGCTACATATTACAGGTTACAGGTTCTTGGACAGGAAACAGTGAAAACGATGAAAAGGTGATGCAAAAGTGGACTTTAACCAACAAACAGAGAATCTTGATCAAGCCTACATAAGGAACAATTCACAAAGCAAGATTCAAGACATCGACTCAAAGCGAATGGTTAAAAATCCATTGCAAATTGTTCACTGGAAATCTGGAACCAACCTAGAAGCCCAAATAGAAAAGAACATATATAAACAGGAAGACAAAGTCACCAGAAGCCAGCACCAGAAAGTCCAGAGCCCAACTCCAACATTTGGCCGCGGAACCGCGGCCAAACCATGCCTCAGGCCGCGGTTCCGCGGCAGGATAGTGCAATCAGGAACAAATATTTTTTCCATATTTTTGTGGCTGCGTTGACTAGTCAACCTAGGGCTATTTTTGTAATTGTAGACATGCGAATCAAAATGTAACCCTAGGGTTTCCTATTCTTTATAAATAGGAACTCTCACCATTGTAATTCTTGATGCCTCCTTTTAATAAAAATTCAGAAATCCTTTTTGGAGAGCATCGGTGTTTCTTCTCCATTCAGAAATTCAGATCTGACAACCCTGCATGGATGATTGGAAGGATGCATCTGTAAGTAATTTAATTTCTTGCCCTAGTGTAGTTTTCAATTCCTTGCCCTAGGTAGATTTAATTTCATGCCCTAGGAACTTGTTTAGAGTTAGCTTTGGGGAAGGATTTTGAGAGATGAGATCTCTCATCCCTTTCTTGCCCACCAAACATTTACAATAGGACTCCATGCATACATGCACATACCGCTCCCTACGGCACCCTATCCCTCGAGGTAGCGGTGATACCGTAGTATAAAGGCCCGGGTGTGATGTTTTTCATGGAGGTTAGGGTAAGGATCTCTAAAGGAAGGACAAGAACCTAGAGGAAGGAACACCTTCCCGAACGGATCTAATCCACTTTATTGATAATTACCATAACTCCTCATAGATCTTCATTCGGGTATTGAAAGCGGTGAGATTTAATTACATTTCCAAATCATCCCTAAACCTAGCCCTAGCAAGAGTAGATCTAGATAATTGCCCTAGGTTAATTAGATTTTTAGATTTAATAATTAATCCGAACACTCTTCGGAATTAACTCGTAAGCGCGACTAGGAGATTCACAAAATCCCTGTGGACCGACCCGTACTCACCGGCTAGCTGCAAAGCGACGCCGTTCTTGATTGCGGTTACAAATATTTTTGATTTATCTTTTAGAAAGCGCAAGCACGCTGAATCATTCAATCAACTGCGCTCTTTGAACTGGCGCTCAACGCCAAGCGTGCCACGTGCTCCTCACGTGTGCGCTACTGCGCTCTTTGAACTGGCGCTTAACGTCAAGCGCGCCACGTGCTCCCCACGTGTGTGCTACTTGAACAGAAGCGCTCTGCGCTCTTTGGACCGGCGCTCAGCACCAAGCGCGCCACGTGCTCCTCGCGTGTGCGCTACATCAAAAGAAGCGCTCTGCGCTCATTGACTGGCGCCAAGTTGTCCAGGAATAGTGGCGTTGAGTTTCTCGACCGCTCAGCGCCAAGCGCGCCATGTGCTCCTCACGTGTGCGCTAAGAGAACAAAAATTGTTCTATAAATAAAGCCCAGAGCCATAATGAATACTCAGCATTCTATAAAAGACAAAAAGATTGTCAGAACTCAAACCAATGCTCAATATTGTTAAATGTTTAACATTTTAATTGAATGGGCCGAACCTAAGTGGGCCACAGAACCCTACCTCAGATCAATTGAGCCCATATACTCATAAATCTTTGATCTTATTCCCAAATTGGACTACAGATCCCAACCAATATTGGTTCGAGGGTACATCTCTTCACTCCTATGATATTTGTCGTTGTAATCCTTCAATGTCTTCAGAGAGGTGACGGGTCCCGACAACCAGACATTCCACGGACTGTGGGGTCCTTAAACTCATGGACTATGATGTCCTTAAAATTTACAGACTATGACGTCTTTAAACTACGGACTGTGGGGTCCTTAAACTCATGGACTATGATGTCCTTAAACTTTACAGACTGTGAGGTCCTTAAACTCATAGACTATGATGTCTTTAAACTTTACAGACTGTGATGTCTTTAAACTGGACCGCAATGTTCCTTAACTAAAGTAATAGAGGCCAAATGCTCTTTTGTTGGATCTAAACGATCCTGTTAAGTAGATCTTAGTCTAAAATTAGACTAACATATCCTTAAAAACGTTTAAGTTGATCTTAGTCTCAAATGAGATTAATGATCCTTAAACCCAACCCAAAACCAAATCTAAAAAAATACGGATTTGGACTAATCCACGCCCTACGGGCGACAACATAAATTAGTCTCCGTATACAATCCACGGGCAACCAAAAACAAAACAAACACACACGACACGAAGTGACCATCTGGAGAAGGAGAATGTGGTTACCGCGATGCGGTAACATAATTAGCTGCAGGGGCTTGCGCCTGCAGGGAAGAGCGTCCCTACAATCAAAAACCCATCAACGAGGGGGAATCTGACGAAGTCTGCTATATCGGCCGCATCCGTTTAAATTTTCGATACATGGTGTCATAAATCAACTTGGCATCTTCGGAGAGGTGGAAGGATAGCACCAAATAGCATCTGCCCTCGAAATTCAGGCCGGACGTCCCAACGTCCTGGTCGCGGCTTTTGGCGGAGAACAACTGAGAGATTCGATATTTGTATATTATTTGAGCTTCTGGTTGTCGTACTCGTCTGAGCCGGTTTTTATTTCATGCTGCGATATTTTTTTACCTTTTATTATGCTGTTTTCACTTCTTATTTGCTTATTTCTTCGCTATGGCGTCGTATGTATACCTGTTGTGGTTGTGTTCTGCCTTTAGGCGTGAGTTGCTCCCGTTTGGGAATGCCTTTTATATTCTATGTTTTGTACCCGTTTGGGGCTAGTTTTTACAAAGGAGATATTGCCGAAATTTTTAAGAAAACAAATTTAAGTTTTGAGATTTTTAACTTGAGATTTTAAATATTTTTAACAAATGTTTTATCACTTTATCTTTTCATGGTTTAGATTTCTGGGTTTTCGGCTTACTTGAATTACGTTATGCCTTTAGACGTTGCATGATTTAAGTTCCGGCCGCGTTCCTAAATTGGGTTGTGACAATGTTCAGGATGTAATCATGTGTTCAAGTAGTCATATCAAGTTCATGTCACGTTATAACCATGGTTCGGTCAAGTCGTGTCAAGTATACATATTTGAGTTTGATGTTTAAATTCGAGTTTTCAAGTTCATGATCGAGTATTAAAGTTCGTGTTTGATTTTGGATTCAGGTTTAAGTTTGGACTCAGATTGAGTCAGACACTTGTGAACGGGTTTAACTCTTGAATTCTTAGGTTCGGGAGTAATCGGCAACTGCTGCACATGGACCGCAGGATTTGTGTCTTTTTCCAAGACAATTGCCATTGATAACTCCGTTAAGTTGTTTTATCTGAATAAGCAAGCACTCACTTTCTCGGGCTTTCTGGGGCTCAAGAGAATTGATCTCGCTTAAGCCTATATTAAACTATAGTTCTTAAAATATTGTTTTGTATATCTCGAGAGGTTTTATGAAAAATATTTTAATATAGTTTAAAAATAAACCTCGATGGTGATTTGTATTATTTAAGGTTTTCATGAGCATGTATTTTAATTATTGGGTATTTTAATGATAAATACTTAGTTTTTAAAAGTTTATAGTATTTTCTAGAAAACTAGCCCTTTTTGGTTACTTGATGATATTTTATTAAAAATTTAATCTTTCATTTTAGAAAATATATTTTTATAATATATTGAAAATATGGATTTATAATTTTTATATAATTTTAAAATTTTGTTTTATTTAGAAAAATCGCATTTCTTAAAAACCGTATTTTATTTCCTTTCGAGATCGAATACTCTGTGAGGAGTACTGCATCTCGCTCTACTATCCCAAGAATGCGCGATAATCTGCACCATCCATTAGCGGGTCCCCTAACGAGGGTTGTAGAGGCGTATTTGCCAAGGATTACAAAATACCGCTTTAAAAGAAACCCGGTTCTTAAAACATATGGTATTTTATTGTAAAGTTATTCTTTGACCCAATTATATATATATATATATATATATATATATATATATATATATATATATATATAGACATCATGCTATGAAACCAAGGTGTGCATGTGGGGTAGGTCGTTACCCCGTGCAGTTTTCCTGAAGGTATTGTTTTAATCAATATCGAAAAGAGGTGATAATAAAGTTCAAGGTATTTTAATGAAAAAGTTCGTTTATGTTTGTTTCACATGAGAATTTTGGTTAAAATTGAAGCTAAACGTTTGTAATTAAAGTTATAAGTAGGGCGGTAATATTATTTTGACCAAAATATAAAGGAAAAGGGAGTTTCATGTTTTAAAAGAAAAGTATCGGGAGTAACTCCACTTTACCAATATCTTTTAGAAGATAAATTGATATGAAAAGAAGAAAAGATGAGGGGGACTTAAGGTTTGGTAAAATCGAGAAAAGGGTAAGGAAGAAGGGAGGGGGCTTCATGGCATCGCGGGAGCTCCGGAAACGGCTTCGATCTTCGACAGAACAAGCTTGGTCATTAACTCCACTTGACTCCACTTGCACTTAGGAACTTTTTGAGAGAATTTTTACTAGAATTTCAGAATGGTGAAGAGCTAAACCATAGGGTGGTATTTATAGTGAAGAATTAGAGTTTAGGAATTAAAATTTTGGATTAAAAAGGTGTTAATTGGTGAAATAAAGGGTCTCTATTTGATTGCAGGGAAATCAAACATTGCAGGGGAGTTAAGGGGATCAAAAGGGTGTGTGTGCAAAGCACAGGGTGATTTAGAGCTCTTTGGACCGTCGGCGCCGGCCTAGAAGGGAGAATGGACGGTCGGATTTGAGGCAATCGCCTCGAGATTCTTGCCATGTGGGTTTTTGTGTGTGTACACCTCATTGAGTCTGTTTGATTTTTCTGAAACTTTTCATTTCCCCGTGTATTGTACGTGCAATTCTTGGGCTTCCAAAAATTAAAAAGAAAAATCAGAAAAAAATAATTGTGTCTGATGGGAATCGAACACACAGGCTATGTCACAGCAGTGTAGAGGCTTTACCAGTGAGCTACAAGTTGTTTCTTGCTTTTATTTAACCAAAATATCTTTTAACTCTTACACAGGCTGTAATACTCTTTTCTGTACAATAACAGGAAAATTTTTGTACAGTGTTTTCAGAGTTGTTACATTCTACCCTCCTTATAAAAATTTCATGCTCGAAATTTACAATTACATAGAGACTAATTTTCAAAAAGGTAAGGGTATCGTATACGCATATCCTCTTCTCTTTCCCAAGTTGATTCTCCTGGCGAATCTTTTCTCCACATCACTCGGACTAAGTTTACTTCCTTGTTCTGCAACGTCTTCACCTTTCGGTCCAGGACCTCAACTGGTTGTTGCTCGTAGGTTAAGCCAGTTTGTATTGTGAGCTCTGAGTGATCAAGTATGTGGATGGGGTCGCTCACATATCATGCTGGGATATGTGGAACACGTTGTGCACTCTTTCCAATGAGGGTGATAGTGCTAAACGGTATGCCACTTCTCCAACTCGTTCGAGTATATCGAACGGTCCTATGTATCTTGGACTGAGTTTACCCCTCTTGCCAAAATGGATTACTCCTCTGTTTGGAGAGATCTTCAAGAATACATGGTCTCCAGGTTGGAACTCCAGATGTCGACGCTTTGTATCTGCCTAATGTTTCTGTCGGTCTTGGGCTATTCACATACTTTCCCTGATCGTGCGAACTACGTCCATAGTTACCACGATCGTCTCTGGTCTAAGGAGTTCACGATCTCCAATGTTGTCCCAACTTAGCGCTGAACGACACTTCCGTCCACAGAGTGCTTCAAATGGTGCCATTCCAATGCTTGCCTGATAACTGTTGTTGAATGAAAACTCCACAAGGTGTACGTGATCTTCCCACGAACCTCCAAACTCTAACATACAGGCTCTTAACATATCTTTCAGTATCTGAATTGTTCGCTCGGAATGTCCGTTCGTTTGTGGATGATACGCCGTGCTGAAATTCAGACTCGTTCCCAGGTTAGCTTGCAGACTCTGCCAAAATTGTGATCGGAATCTTGTATCACGATCGGAGACGATGCACATAGGTACTCCATGTAATCTTATGATCTCCTGCATGAGTTTATGGGTATTAAATATGGTACATCTTGAAGGTTTAAATCTTAGTTTAGATTTATGCTCACCTCCATGTACATCTTTGCTAATGTCTCGGTTGACTGACCGATTTGAAATGGAATTGTTCACCGCCAGAAGACAGACCGAAACGTTGGGACGTCTGGCCTGAATTCTAGGGGCAGATGCTATTTGGATTTATCTGCTCACCTCTCCGAAGATGCCAAGTTGATATATAGCACCGTATGTCGGAGGTTTGGACGGATGCGGCCGTTGTAGCATGACTTCATCAGATTCCCCCTCGTTTGTGAGTGGTTTTTGATTGTGGGGACGCTCTTCCCTGCAGGCGCAAGCCCTTGCAGTTAATTACGTTACCGCATCGCGGTAACTACTTTCTTCTGCTCTGGAAGTTCACTTCGTGTCGCGTGTGTTTTTGTTTGTTTTGGTTTTGGTTACCCGTGGATTGTATACGAAGACTAATTTATGTCGTCGTCTGTAGGGCGTGGATTAGTACAAATCCGTATATTTTTAGATTTGGGTTTGGGTTTATTTAAGGATCGTTAATCTGGTTTGAAATTAAGATCGACTAAAAACGTATGAATGTTCGGGCTTAATTATTTTAGTTTAAGGATATCACGGTCCATTATCGCCATGTTTGAGGCGAGGTGTTAGTTTAAGGACGGTTCGGTCCTTTATCGCCGTATTTGGGGGCGAATATTATTTTAAGGACATTTCGGTCCATTATCCATCTTGCGCGCACGTGTATTTGTTACATGAAGAAGTGAACAATGGTGATATAGAATGTGCCCAATTTGGGGCACGATCCGATTTGAGGCGTGCACGTCAATTTGGAAATGCATCAACGAAAGAAGTTGTTGGTCGTCGGGATCCGCCATCTCTCTGAAGACGTTGAGGAATTACAACGACATGTATCAGAGGTGTGAAGAGATGTACCTTTAAACCAAATCCCGTATTTGAGGGAAAATGGGTTGTTGTGGACTTAAGAATTTTTTGTCATATTTGAGACCTTGGAAATCAAGAGCATATGGGCTCGACTGATTTAAAAATAAAAAGGTTTGACCTAAGGAAACTTAGTCAATTTTGGGCTGAGATTGAGTTTCCATAATTACCCAACTGTGCTGAGCACTGGGACATACAACGCTCACGTGTGAAACACGTGGGGTGCTGGATTAGTGCTAAGAGCTAGAGTCCTGTGGTACTCACTTGTGAAACACGTGAGGTGTTCAGATGTGAGCGTTTTTAGTCATTTTTGACTAATCATGGAGTGTTGAGCACTCTGCATGATACTTACGTGGGAAGCATGTGAATACTGGGCTTTCGACTTTATTTGTTCGTTTCCCTCTTTTTATAGAAGTGCTAAGCTCTTGGATAGAGCTCACGTGCATTTCATGTGCCTGCTTCTTTTTTGGGCGGCTGCCTAATTGACAAAGAAATTTTTCTTTGCTCTTTAGGCGCCCACGTGAGAAACACGCGAGGCAGTTTTGGCTGTTCTTTTTGTTTGTTTTTTAAGCGCTTCTCATGGGAAACACGTGAGGTTTTAAAATAGTGCTAAGCACTAATCGAGTCACCAATTTGTTATTGTGTTTTTTAGAGATATTGATCTCTGTTAATGACATTTTTTAGTTATTGATGATCATCAAGATTTCGGTTTTGAAGATCTTGGACCATCATTATCGTTTGTATTGAAGAACTAGGTTCTTTTTCACTTTTCTAAGAACCAAGTTCTTTATGTAGGGTTAAACCCTAATTTTTGGAGGAATTAAATTCCCATATGTTCCTGTTCTTTCTTTTTAACTTAGTTCTTTTCCCCTAAATTTTGAATCTGCGGAACAGAATCTCCCTGATGAGAATTAAATTCTCAGCTTGTGGGGAGATCTGCTTATGCAAATCTTACCCAGAGAAAGAACCGGGTTCTTATATGAAGGGTTAAACCCTTAGAGAGGCAAATGAGAGATAATATGATCTATGTGTTTCTTTACCTAGGGTTTCAACGAGGCAAGTCTTCTTTGAGAATTAAATTCTCTTTTCTATCAATGGCTCACTGTATTCTTTAAGAGATTGTGGAAGTTCTCTCTGTATATTCTCTCTCTTTTCTCTCCACCCCCTCGTTCTTTCTTCTCTATCTATTTATAGGAGAAAAGAAAAGATCAACTTGTTAAGAAAATCTCTGATTGAGAGATCATGATTGATTTCATAATCAATCCAAAATGATCTCTTAGATCACTTGGTGAATTTTATTCACCATTGGATTTTTAATCCAAAGGCTCTCTGTTAACAAAGAAGTTTTCTTATTTATTTAACAAGATTAGGAAATATTTTTCCTAAGATAGAATTTTATTCTATCAGATGATCGGTGGGTAATTTTATAATCACCGTTGGATCCCTGAATTTTATTCTACCAGTTCTCTTGAGCCTCAGGGAGCCGGAGAATTTGGGCGCTTGCCTATTTAAGGTAGACAAACTAAAAACGGTGTTATCAACATGGTAATTTTCTTGGAAATAGACACAAATCTTGTCGTTCGTGTGCAGCAGTTATCGATAACATCAAAACTAATTTAGGATTTCAATTCTGTTTAAAGAGTCTGACTCAATCCGAGTCCCAGTCTAATCTGAAAACAATCTGAATACAATCTATACTTGAATACAATTCAAATATAACTGCAATACAACATGAATCCATATATACCAGAATTTCCGTCTATATCAATATAACCTGATTTGACCGAACCATGGATATTCATTGACTTGATTACATGACTATCCGTTTACATGAACAACTGATATCTTGGTTTTAGAAAGTCTTACATCTGTAATTTACCTCAATACAATCAATACAAAAAACATTACGGGGTTTTAAAGGGGTAGACTGGCACGGAATGTGTTAAAAGTGGCACGAGATGGCCATTAAAAGACGTAACTATATATCCATTGCCGTTGTTCCGTGGATTTATCGACGGAGCCTTGTACTACGGGTTACCATAGTCCACGGTGTAAGTTGGACTCCTCTCATATACACTGGCATATTCTGTACCAAGCTATAAACAACTGCGTTAGCATAACAATCAAACATTATACCAGTTAAATCCTCTTATCTGTCTATTCTATTTCTATATTTTTGGGACTTACCGAGCGATTGTTCACTGACAACATTCCTATTTTCTTCTTTCTTTGGAATGTTGTCAGGAGGACCCGACTCTAAGGAGTTCGAGACCAGCCAGGTGCAATTGGAGCAGACCACTGAGCAGCACGATCACTAGGCTTCACTTGTACTCACTTTTCTTTCAGTTCATGCCTTTGTTTAGGCATTGCTTTCCATTCTTGTATTTACATTTTCAGTTGTATTGTAAAGAAATGTTTAATAAATAAAAGTTGATGTTCAATTACATCTCTTGTCATTTTTTTTCTTGTGTACTTTATTATATTGCTTATTTACGCTTAGCGTGTTTACTTCTGAGTAAATACGTCGCGTGACCCGCCACGTCCCTTTGTCCGTACACCGGGAAGCGGGGCGTGACAAGCGCTCACGTGTTTAACACGTGAGGCATGTTTGGCCTTTAGTTTATTTTATTCAGCGCCCATATGCTTTGTATATAGGCGCTCACGCGTTTAACACGCGAGGCTTATTTAGCCTATCAATTGTTTGATTGTAGCGCCTATATGTTTTACATATAGGTGCTCATGTGTTTAACACGTGAGGCTCATTTAGCCCATTATTTGGTTTGAATGCAATGCCTATATGCTTTTGCAAATAGGTGCTCACGTGTTTAGCACGTAAGGTTTGAGTAGTGGGGAATTTTCTCCTCCTTTCTTTCTTTTTATGAGGGAACAAATGCCCGCAGTGTTGCTCTCATGTGGCTTGCATGTGAGTGCAATGTTGTCCATCCTTACAACCGTTGGATTGCCTAGGGGAACGGAAAGATGAACCGCTCCCCATCACGTCTTATAAATAGGGTGTTTGGCTTTTTAGATGACCACTGTTTCTTCATCTTCTTCCTTAATCTTTTCTTGAGAATTTAATTCTCCTCTCAGAGCTTAGCTCTCTATCCATAGAACTTTCAGAGTTAAACTATGCAAAAACTCTCTTATTGGGTAAGGATCTTGAACGACATTTACCTCTTAGGGAAACCCCCTTTTCGTTCTTGCCTTGGATTTTAAATCCATCAACAGAGCTCTGCTCTTTTCTTGAACTGATCTCTTAGAGATCTAAAATCTTTTTTCTTTTAAGTAGACTCTGGGGTCTTGAAGATTGTTAGTTCTCCTCTTAGGGTTTTCCCTATCACCGATCTTTGAGGATCCTTGGAATTTAATTCCATTTTCTTTGTTTCTCCACCATGGGGGTTTCTGGGATTTAATCCTATTATTAAAGGAATTTAATTCCATCTTACAGAGCTTAGCTCTGAGAGATCCAGGGACTTTTGGGAATTTTATTCTTCTTCTGTTCTTGAGCATTTTTTCTTTTTTAGGGTTTTAATACCCCTTTTCACAGATTTGAATCCGTGGTGGAACACATTTTACGAGGGTATTGGGAGTTTAACTCCACAGTTTAATGAGATTCATCATTAAATGAGAATCTTTTTGGATTCTTACAATGAGTGCTTTCCTCATCATTTTGATTGCTAACCCCTTACTGATTTTTCTTTCCAGATATTATGGTTCCTCGTTTTTACGATCTCGAAAAGATTATCTCTTAGGAGGACATTCGCATCCTGGGCCGTTGTAAAGGCCAAGAATTTACCGACGCCCAATGTGCTGAGGTGATGCGTCGTTTTGACGACTACAACGGTCGGTTACTCCCCCGCCGTTCTGCTCTTTTGAACATTATCGTTGGGTCAATCTGGGCAGCAATTCCTGGGCTTGACGAGGCTATGCCACTCGAGGCGCTTGATGATACCGAAGACAAGGTACATTCAGTATATCTGATGAGCATGATCTCAAAGAAGCGAAGAGATAATTTTGTCGATATTTTGCATCGCGTCTTCCAACAGAAGGCGATAATATCCGCATACCAGAGGACGGACAACATTAATGGGTATTCTGACGCTTGCATTCGCGAGAAAATGCATAAGAAAATGGCCAAAGAAGCCAGAAGCACTTTACTCAGACTTGCTTCCAAGTTCCTGAATCCATGTCCGGGATTCAGTGTTTTGCCGTTGTAAACACTTTGATGATGTTTTTTGTTATTGTTGTCTTCTTTCTTTCTTTTATCACCAATGTATAAATTTCTTCAAAGTATGAATGACAAAATTCCCTTTTCTCTTTATACCAATGCTCATATTTTTCTCACATGAAGTGTTATACATATATAAAAACTATAGCTGGCGCCCATGTATCATACGCGTGAGGCGCTGCTGAGGATTTTAATCCTAAACTAGCGCCGGTGCTCACATGTTATGCACGTGAGGCGCCGCTCTAGTCCCGGAAAGAATCAATGCGGGCGTTCACGTATCGTGCACGTGAGGCACCGCGGATGGAGTCGTTTCACCTCCTTGTTTTGATTCCCATCAGTCAACTCTTTCTTTTCCCATGCCCTTTTTGCCAGGCCTTGGGAATTGCTCCACCATGCACCACACTTTTTGTGCCTAGACTTGAATGCTCCTCTTTATAATCTGAAGCTCTGCTTCCCCCTTCTTTCACAAGGAAAGAACCACTTCTTAACAAACCAAGAGTTATGGCTTGCAATTGTCCGCATGCTCGTCGGCAACCGTGGGAGGTACCGATCGAGGGAATTGTCTCCCATTTTTCTGCGCGTTTAGCGGATCCCATTCTCACTGATGACCAATGTGACATGGTGATGTACGAGCTTCTGGCTCATAGGGGCTCTCCTCTTCCTGTCGGCTCCATTTGGCTTCGGATGATCTTCTCGTCTGTACTTGCTGACATCCCTTCTCATCCTGCGGAGATGACTCCGGCGATGCTCGACGCGGCGGAGGACAAGATCGAGTGCTTTCATGAGGCTTGTTTGTTTACCCAGCCTCTGAGGGATTGTTCGGTTCATCTGCTAAGCTAGATACGGGCTCAGCGGGCCATCATGTCTGCTTTCGCTGATGAGCATGGCACTGGAGAGCGACTCGTCATGAAGATTGCCGCTTCGACATGGTGGAGAAGGCAGAGAGGGAATTAGAGAATCTTGTATATTGTTTTGTTAATCCTTGTAAATAATGTTGACCACTGAACATTTCATCCCCAACGCATATTCATATGGGCATCCTGCCTTTGTACACATATTTTCTATTTTAATCTCTAGATGTTTCTGATGCATCCATCTAGACATAGGTGAACATTGGACTGAAGTGATACATAGCATTTGGCCAGTTTCTAGTTGGCACACACGACTTTTATTAGAATTTTGATATGAGAATATAGCGAGCGGATTCAAGCGTCTTCTCATATCTCGATCCTTAAAAAATATAGTTCTGAACCCCGAGGCCCATGGGTTGCGCCTTTCTGTTTCTTCATGTCTTGACTTGGCGTAAAGTAGTTTAGGTACTCATTTCGGAGTTTGTAGTTTATTCACTCATTTTGGAGTCTCTAATTTATGTACTCATTTCGGAGTTTATTTAGTTTACCTCTCTTGGGTTTACAGGCAAACTTGTCCGTTGTATATAGATAACCTCCATTCTTTACGACAGAGGTCCGTTAGGTTTGTGGTACTATGGTTTTAAGTCGGTGGTACCTTCGCGTTGGCTGATGTATTCCTCGATATACAGTATTTAAGCTGGTGTTCGAGTAACCCCGTGACTGTCGTGTCTCTGATTCCTTCGGGGGTTGGACAAGACGTCTTCAAGTAATCTCCTTAGGTTATATTACCGTCGAAAGATAAAGCGTTAGGAATTTGTCATGTCACTTTTTACTTGAGGTTAGGCTCAGTTTGGAGCCCCGATGAGTCATAACCATTCCGCACTGGCGTAGGATGATCCCCGATAGTTTTTTAGGCTTTATATGAGTTGCCGTCGAGACCTGAAGCTGGGAATATGCCATTGCTTCATTTTTGTTTCAACGATGTCGTGCCATTTCTTTGTTGAAGTAGGGTATACATCTGTAGTACCTCTATGCTGTATATATCGCATTTGAATCCCGGAGCTAGGAATATTCCATTACTACCATTTTATTTGATAGTTGCGTCTGCGTCCTGCTGAAATGAGGAGGGGAACGCCGAGATAGCCTCTGGGTTGTATATGCCCTGTCGAGACTTGGAGTTAGGATTTTGCCGTGACTCCATTTTTGATTTGTCCCTTAGGTCTTTATTGACGTCGTGTCTGCATCCTGTCGGAATGATAAGGAACGTCGGGGTAGTCTTTAGGTTGTGTATGGACCGTCAAGACTTGGAGCTAGGGTTTTGCCGTGACTCAACTTTTGATTTGACCCACCTTGGGTCTTTGTTGACGTCGTGTCTGCATCCTGTCGGAATGAGAAGGTACGTCAAGGTAGTCTTTAGGTTATGTATGGACCGTCAAGACTTGGAGCTAGGGTTTAGTCGGGACTCCACTTTTGATTTGACCCTTGAGTCTTTGTTGATGTCGTGTCTGCATCCTGTCGGAATGAGAAGGTACGTCGGGGTAGTCTTTAGGTTGTGTATGGACTGTGAAGACTTGGAGCTAGGGTTTTGCCATGACTCCACTTTTGATTTAACCCTTGGGTCTTTATTGACGTCGTGTTTTCATCCTGTCGGAATGAGAATGTACGTCGGGATGATCTTTAGGTTGTAAATGTTGCCGTCGAGGTCCGGCTCTCCCTTTGACGGAGCCTGGTGGGAAAATATGGTTCCCTTTTTCATTTGTGCCCATGGATTGTATACAGGGGTCTGTGTAGACTCACCTGCAAGGCAAATGAAAATTTATTTTTTATTGCCGCGATGCTCTATCTTTTCAACTTTTCATATCGTGAAAGTCGCGATTGCCCAATCATTTCGGCTTTTTATCCGCGGTGCCCAATCATTTCGGCTATTTTTTTTATTTTTACTCGCTGTTTTTTTTATTGCAAGTTGACCAAACATTTCGTCTGTCTTTATATGCATATTGTTTGCTATTCGCTGCTGTTTTTTTATTGCGAGTTTGGAATCTGATACCAACCTTGGTATCAGCATCGCTATGACTGGAATATAGCCAGGTGTGAATTATCATTTGCCGTGAAATGACTTGGAGTTTGACACCTGTTTAGGTATCAATATCGCTACAACTGGGATATTGCCAGGAGTGAATCATCATTTGCCTTGAAATGACTTAGAGTTTGACACCTGTTTAGGCATCAACATCGCTACAATTGGGATATTGCCAGGAGCGAATCATCATTTGCCTTTGTTGATTTAAACAAATGCAGCTTAGCAAACAGGGTTAGCATCCTGTCGACTAAGGCTTTTTGACTTTATGAGCCGTAAGGGTCTCATAAAGGTATTTCTCCCTACGAGTCGTGAGGATCTCGTAGGTGTATTTTCTCCATAGGAATCATGGGAATTCCCAAGTGATATTCTCTCTCGTAAGTTGTAAGGATCTTCCAAGAGTGTTTTCTCCTTATAAGTTGAGAGGACTTACACGTGTCGTTCACCATATGCTGACATTTCTCACCATTGGTGGAACTTGGTTGGGGAAATGTTTATTTATTCCCATGGATTGTATACAAGAGTCGATATGGACATACTTATAGGGTAACTTTGGGGAATGTGACGGCTTAAGAACAGGTTCAGATCCCTGTAGCTTAAGGCTTTTGAATCTTGTGAACCGTGAGGGTCTCATAAGAGGAATTCTCCATTTGAGTCTTGAGGATCTCGCAAGTGTAATTTCTCCTTAAGAATCATGAGGATTCCTACATGTGGTGCTCCTCTATGAGTCGTAAGGATCTCACACGGGTATTTTCTCCTCACAAGGTCGAGAGGACTTTGCAAGTGCATATGAATTTTTTATTTTACGAGTTTGCGCCTTTTCTAGGTTTTCACAAACTCGCCGGTAGTCCTGCTGTTTTTACTCACGGCGCCCTTTCGGGTTTTCATCCGTGCCCATTTTGTTTGTGGACATACTGTTTTTTAATTATTTTTTTAACGAGACCGCGCCTTTCCAGGTTTTCACAAACTCCCCGGTAGCCCTGCTGTTTTTACTCACAGCGCCCTTTCGGGTTTTCATTCGTGCCCATTTTGCTAGTGGACATACCGTTTTTTTAACGAACGATGGAACTCTCAAAAGTAGTTTCACCGCGGGTGACCCATCTATTTACTGGTGGGATTTGGGGGTGGCTTCATCGCTAAAGTAGCTGCGTAGCCAGTGAGACTTGAGTTGCAACCTCTTCCATTGAGACTTTGATTGCAATATAGATCTCAATGAAGCATATCACCATTTTGGAGGCGACGTGCTAGTTTAGGGACACCTCGATCCGTTATCGCCATGTTTGAGGAAAATTTTTAGTTTTAAGAACTTCTCGGTCCATTGCCGCCATGTTTGAGGTGAATAATTGGTTTAAGGACTTCTCGGTCCGTTGTCGCCTTATTTGAGGCGAATAATTAGTTTAAGGAATTCTCGGTTCGGTATCGCCGTTTTTGAAACGAAGTTTTAGTTTAAGGACATCTCGGTCCGATGTCGCCATATTTGAGGCGAGGTTCTAGTTTAAGGACATCTCGGTCCGTAATCGCCATGTTTGAGGCGAATTTTTAGTTTAAGGACATTTCGGTCCGTTATCACCATGCTGGAGACAGATAATTTCTAGTTTAAGGACTTCTCGGTCCAATGTCGCCATATTTGAGGCGAGATTTTAGTTTAAGGACATCTCGGTCCGTTATCGCCATGTTTGATGCGAATTTTTAGTTTAAGGACATTTCGGTCCGTTATCACCATACTGGAGGCAGATAATTTCTATTTTAAGGACTTCTCGATCCAATGTCGCCATATTTGAAGTGAGATTTTAGTTTAAGGACATCTCGGTCCATTATCGCCATGTTCGAGATGAATTTTTAGTTTAAGGACATCTCGGTCCGTTATCGCCATTTTTGAGGCGACGAAAGTTCTTTGCGTACTACTCTCAGAGTTTTTGACTCAGGAAGATAGCGAACGGACACAAGCATCGTCATCTATCATTGACCTAGATCATGACTCGTCAAGCGTAGTATTTTTTGAGGAACTGGACGTTTATTGGCCGGAAGTGTCTTTCACCATGCATATCCATGAGCAGGTAGGCTCCACCTTGGTAGACTTTGTCTATGATGTACGGGCCTTCATAGTTCGGCTGGAATTTTCCCCGTTTTGCACGATTGGGGATCATTGGTCTTTTGACGACTAGTACGAGTTCGCCTTGGCGGAATGTTCTCGGCTTGGTCAGTCTTTCATATGACTGTGTCATCCTTTCCTTATAAGCCTCCAGGTTTTGCTGTGCTATAAGGAGGGTTTCGTCGAGGGCATCGAGCTCTTCGAGCCAAAGATGAGCATTTTCTTCATCTGTCAGCTCATATCGAACCGCTACTCATAGAGAAGGGAGTTCATTTTCCAGGGGAAGCACTGGTTCCGTGCCGAATACCAACATGTATGGTGTTGTATTCGTAGCTGTTTTGAACGTTGTGCGGTATTCTCAGAGTGCTTTATGCAGCCTTTCGTGCCAGTCTTTTTTGTTTCTGAACACCGTTTTCTTTATAATCTTCGTCAAGGTCCCGTTGAAAGCTTTCGCTAGACCGTTGGCACGAAAATTATAGAATGAAGAGTATCTCCAATCTATCTTATGTTGTTCTGCGAAGCGGCTGATTTTATGGCTTTTATAGGATGGCCCATTATCCGAGATAATTCGCCGCGGAGTGCTGAACCGGTAGATGACATGGGTTTTGAAAAAATGGAGGATATTCTCCGACTTCACCTCCCTTAGTGGTACTGCTTCTGCACACTTAGAAAAGTAATCGGTCGTTGCCAGTATGAACCGATGTCCTTTGGATGATGCTGGTTCATTGGGGCCGATTATATCGGTTCCCCATATTTCGAACGGCCGGCTAGCTACCTTTGGGTGTAGCGAATTTGGATGCTGGTGGATGAAGTCCCCGTGAATTTGGCATGAGTGACACTGCTTCGCATATTTGAAGCAGTCCTGAATCATTGTGGGCCAATAATAACCCATTCTTTTGATGTTCAGCTTCATCTTTGTCCCAGCTTGGTGAGAACCGCAGAGTCCGTCGTGAGTTTCTTGGATGACTCTCTTCGCTTCTTCTGGCCCCAGGCATCGTAGCCATAGACAGTCGAACGATCTCTTATATAGAGTATCATTTACGAAGGCGAAGGACATAGCTCGTTTCATGAGCTGATGTCGAGACGACGCATTTTCGGGCGTTCGTCGAGATTTGAAGTTGTCTATGAAGACTTCTCTCTAGTCGATGACCTTTTCTTCATCCCCTATTTGAAGGGCTACTTGTTCGGTTGTTTCTTTTCCTTTGGATAGCTCTGTTAAGTCTTATGAGGATATATCTGTTGGCGCGAGGATCCTGCGACTTTGCACGATGATCTTTACGTCATCAAGGTCTTCGTCGGCTAATTCCTTTGCCAGTTTGGCCAACGTATTCACCTTATTGTTTTCTGCACACGGTATACTCTCCAGGATGTAGGAGGGGATTTGTGTCAACAGTTGTTGCACTCTTTCGCCATACTTTATCAGCTCTGGCTTTCATGTCTTATAATCGCCATTTACTTGGCTAACGATCAGCTGGGAGTCTCCATATATGAGGAGGTATTTGATTCCCATGTCGACAGCGATCTCGAGACCTGCTATCAAAGCTTCATATTCAGCTTCGTTATTAGGCCTCTGCTCTGTTAAGGAAAGGGCATAACCATTATCCCTCTTTGTGGAGTCACGAAGATAAGGCCTACCCCGGCTTTGATTATGGGGGTGTTTTGCTTTTGCCTCTTCATGGAAGATGCTCCATCGAAGTAGAGCTCCCATTGAGAATCATTTTCTTCCTTCTCTCCTTCGATGGTGTCGAACGCATGTTCATCTGGAAACTCGCAATTTAAGAGGGAGTCGGCTGGTATCAGATGCTCGGCGAGAAAGTCGGCGATGGCCTGGCCTTTCACTGCTTTGAGAGGTCGACACGTTATCGAGAACTCCATCAGGAAGAGGGCCCATTTGGCAAGACTTCCTGTTAATATGGCCCTTGACATCAGATATTTGAGAGGATCCACCTTTGATATGAGATGGACCTCATGTGCCAAGGCGTAATGTCTGAGCTTCGTTATCGTGAAGATCAGTGCCAGGCAATGCTTTTCGATAGGGGAGTAATTGTTTTCTGCCCCCAGGATAACTCGGCTCAAATAGTACAAAGCTCTCTTTTTTCCCTGATCGTTCTCTTGTGCTCATAGCGCGCCTAGAGAACCCTCAAGGGCCGTTATATATAGGATAAGGGGTTTTCTCTTAACCCGAGCGGTCAATACCTGCAGATTTTGCAGGTATTGCTTGATTTCGTCTAGTGCATTTTGTCACTTTTGATCCCAGACGAACGGGGTTCCTTTCTTCATCAGATGACCGTAGGGACGGCATTTTCTGGAGAGGCTGGCTATGAACCGCCGGATATACGCGATTTTTCCTTGGAGAGACTGCAGTTGTTTGAGGGTCCTTTGCGTGGGCATTCCATAATCGCCTTGAACTTTGAGGGATCGATTTCGATACCCCGGTGCCGTATGATGAATCCTAGGAATTTGCCTGAGGAGACTCCAAACACGCATTTCAAAGGATTCATCTTCAGATTTTACTTCCGAAAATGTTGGAACACTATTTTTAAATGCTCCTAATGCTCCTCGTGAGATCTGCTCTTTATCACAAGGTCGTCAATGTAGCATTCGACGATCTCATGGATGAGGTCATTGAAGATCTTTGTCATGGCCCTCTGGTAGGTAGCGCCAGCGTTCTTTAAACCGAAAGGCATCACCTTATAGCAGAATATGCCGAGCGGGGTCCGGAAGGCGGTATGTTTTTGGTCTTCAGGATGCATTTTTATTTGGTTGTATCCTGAAGATCCATCCATGAAGGAGAAGACCTCATGGGTAGACGTGTTATCGATCATCAACTCGGTAACAGGTACTGAGAAGTCATCCTTCGGGCAAGCTTTATTGAGGTCCTGAAACTCCACGCAGATGCGCATCGTCCCATTTTTCTTCATCACCGGAACGATATTAGGGATCCAGTCGGGATATTGAACTTCTTGGATGAAGCCGAAGTCGATTAGTTTCTTGACCTCAGCATTTATACTCATCTCAAGTTCGAGCCGCATTCTTCTTGGCGTCTGTTTGAATGCTTTATGTCCGGCGATATGGCCAATTTATGTACTGCTACCTTTGGATCTAGACCTAGCATTTCGGAATAGTTCCATACGAAGCAGTCTTTATATTGCATGAGCACGTTGTTTAACGTGGCTATCTATTTTTTAGATAGCAGCTCACTAACGAACATTGGTCTCAGATCGTTTTCCATTCCTAAGTCAATTTTTCTTAGGTTGCCCGCCGTAATGTGTATCCCGTCTTCCAGCTCTCTTGGTGCTGATGGAAACTCTGAGATCACCCCATCCTCATCTTCATTTGCGAAACACCTGAAGTGGTCATCTATCGTCTCGTGACCTCCCTCTTTTGAGAGTGTTATCACGTGGCAGGTACGGGTTCATTCTTGACGTTGAGCTGGTCCTATCCTCACGGTATAGGTCCTTTTTGGATCATGCTTTTGCGGCGGGGTTACCCTCCAGCTGTCGGATAAAATGAACAAGCCTTGTCTGTATTGGTTTTCTACCCAGTCTTTGAAGGTGAAGTAAACTTTAAGGGGATGGCTTATTGCTTGGTGATAGGAGCAATAATCCGAACGATAGACCTCGTTTATTTATTCGGGATGTCGAGACTCCGAAAGCGTCATCATTTGGTGTTTCATAACAATGTTGAATATTTTCCTTGTCTTTTCTTGAGGGAAAGAGTATTCCTGACCCATCTTCTTTATAAAGGACGGGTTCCAACCAAGTTTTTCTTGATAGCGCAGCTTCTTAGATCTGCCTTGTTGTTTGCGAACGTTATTTGCGCTCTTTGTCCTATTTTTGCCTTTATTTCGGGATTTTCATTTTTGCGAGGACATACAACGAGCTGGGGATGGAGGGCATTGTAGTCTTCCTTTTCCGCAGACTGCTGATTGAGGCGTTGCATCCTACCTTTTTCATAGATAGCCATTGCGCGGCTGTGATCTTCTTGGCTCCTTTGACAAGCTTCTTTTATTAGCTTGTCTATTTGTTTTTCGAGTGACGGACTTAACGTTCTTAGAGCGGGATTTTGCTCTGTTTCAACGTCACGGCCATTTGGAAGAGCATTTTCTTCTTCTCTAGCACTGTTTATGACGCGGCAGCTGTGGAACTGCTCCCGTTTTTTGGACCGAACGTATCCGAGCCCGATTGTCTCTATCTTCCCGTTGGGCATCTTTCGCTGGGTCTTAGGGATATCCCAAATCTTTTTGTAGAATTGGGCTTGCCGAATAATTTGTTCGAGGGGTACACCTTGGCACTTTAACAATCTTTTCAATTCCTCCGCGTAGTATCTTGGCAGACGGATTGGTTGAAGCCCGTCGAGTGCAAAATCGGCATCGTGCCTGTAACGTTTTAAAAATAATTAAATAAATAATTAAATGAATAAAATTGTTTAAGTGAAATTTTTGATTTTCGGTAAAGTAAAATGTATTTTTCGTAAAACTAAACCGTGATTGTTTTTCATTATAATTTCAAAAATACCTATTTTAATTATGTAATTACTAGTAAATAGTGTTTATTTAGCCACTTATAAATTTTTAGTTTAATTAAATATTTTTCCTAAATTAATTATTTTAAATATTAACATAAGCTTTATTTTTACACTAAATTAGTGTAAATTACAAATTTAAATGGCTTTAATTTGTAAAAATGAACCATGGTATATTAGAATTTAGTGTGTTTCATGCAAAATTTATTTGCAAATCTTTCCTTGTTTCTAGATTATTCTTGAGTTATTTTAGAAAAGAAATAAAAAGAAATTAAGTAAAGTTGTGAAAAGACATTAAGATGATGACATTGTGGAGAAGTTTCTACACCATTTCTCATGTGTTTCTTCCTCTCTTTCCCTACCTCTAGTGGCCGGCCATCGTCCACATGGCAGCCCCCCATTTTTACATTTTATTTTAACTCCAAAAAATCATCAAAAATCCTCCAAAATTCAATAAAAATTGCATAAAATCCTAGTAAATTCCTACCCCTTGTTCTTTGCTCTTCTTTACATGGATTTTGGAGTGGGAAAACATGTATTTTTTAGGCTCATTTTCAAGTTTGGACATGAGGTTGTGGAGGTATAAATCCTTCCCTTTTGTTTTATTTCTATTAGATATTTCTTTTAAAGCATAATTAGATTAATTAGATTAATTCTAGTTGCAAATTCTAAAATTCAAGTTAGGGTTTGCAAATTCAAGAGGTGGTTTTTATTAATTAATTAGGGTTATAATAGCTAGTTTAACATCTTTTAGAGTGGAAAATTCTTGCATGGTGGTGGTATAATAAATTGTTTATCGAAATTGTTTTAATTAAACTATTTAGCTAACTAGATTTTTCTAAAATGTGTTTGTGGGTAAAATAAAATTCTTATTAAGGTTGTTATCATTAGATGGTAGTTTTAATGAGAATATTAGCATATTAATTGAATGAAAAACTTAGTTTGATCACTAGATTACTTTGATAATTGGAAAAATAGTAATAAAATGCTATTATTTTGTAAACTAGATTTTAGGAATTTCTAAATAAATGTGATTAAAAATATAATTTATGGTTTCATTGAATCATTATCATTATGAATTGTGGTTTAATACATTAATTCATGCAAATCATGTTTTGTGGTGGAATTGTGGTGTTTTGCTTGAAAAATGTTGAAAATTGTTAAATGTTGCAAACTAGAAATTTCAAATTAATATAAATTTGTGTAATAAAAATATAGTAACGGTTTGTATAGTCTAGTTATGCTATATAATGAGTTTTATAACTATTGGTTTCATTTAAATGTCAAGTTTTGATGAAAAACGGTAAATTGGCAATTTCGGTTTTTACGAAATTGGACGGTTTGATGGATTTTAGGGTTTCGATGGATTTAATCATGTTTTATAATATAAGTAATGTGTTTTAAAACTACGAGTTATTTGTTAATGTTTATCTCGATCCATCGGGATTTGTACGCCGATATCGAGCGATATTTGGTTCTTTTGTGTGGACGGGACATAGGCTTTAACCTATGCTGGTTCATTGCGTCGTTTTGACTTTTGTATGTGATTCAGTTTACGATGCTATTTATATGTTTGCGTTAAGGTACCCCTCACGTGGACTGCGGACGATGAAGAGGAGGATAGCGACACCGTCTTCGGCAGACATGGACCAGGTGAGTAGATGCATATCTACGGGGGGAAGTCGGGTGGATGGCGTTTAGCACCCCCGCAACGTAGAATAGGAATAGTACTTATTGACATTAGGAAACCAGATGTGACCCTAGATTCTTAATCAGTAGGACCCTAGTATTGACTCTAGGCTAGACTAGACTGATTTAGGAAAACCATATCTGAGGATGAGTACCTTGGAAGAGGTTCATAGGTTTCAAATAGAAACATACACACGCACACACTGAAACTCGACATGGGGTATACGTGTATGTGTGTATATATATAGAACTAGGTATAGGGATATACATATATATACAACACGTATATAAGATTCATTGATGTGATATGATATCCGAGGTATGATGAAATAGTGTAACTGGGCTTGATGCCATGATTTTTGGCAATACAGTCGTATTAAGTGTTAGCGAATCATTAGAGGATAGGATAATGAACATGTCTACTTAATTATAAGGGGTAGTGATGATATTGAGGTACATAGGACTCTAAAATAGTACCCGGACTGTAACCTGTGATTGATCACGATATGGGATAAGTATGACTTAGTCAATATGATACATATGACATGATATTCTGAGGATAAACTAATGATGCTTATTATGATGGCAATGATATAAGATTGACGTAGGCGATTACAGTTTAGCACCTTGATCATGAGATGTGTTGGTGATGACATTATACGAATAATGAGACACCTAGGAGATACTTGACCCGTACCCCGATATTGGGATGCCGTACGATGGATTTTACCGTACGAGGCACAGATATGATGATTGATCCGCAATCTTGATTCGAGGAAGCCGTACTTCGTACGTGACGCTATTGAGGCTGGATCGCCGACTATTAGAGATATTGATTCAGACCTAGGTAGACTCTTGTTTCTTAATGACTAGTTTCTTAGGTTAAGTTTCTTAGGAAGTTAGATGGACACTAGTTTAGGTTCGATTCATATTTTGATAGTTGTTCTCGTATGTCGCAGAGGGGTGGATAATGCACATCTGTCTTGCATTCATACTGTAATCATCATGGTGCATGTTCTTTTATATGTTGTTATAATCAGTATAAACTTTATCTGTTAGGACACCAGCACTATTACCGATGATGCGCATATTCCACGCACACTTATTTGCCGGCTCACACACATCATCATCGGTAATTGCTATGTCACGTACACTTTAGATCATATTGTCTTTTATTGATAGAATCAGTTAACAACTAGACCGATATAATATTGTGATTATTCTCTGACATTAGTACAGACATGATATTTATTGCTTAGACATTCATGCATTCATATTTTCATGTTATCATGCAGTATTATGGGCATATGCCGATACTTATCATATGTTACTCATGATTTTGAGATTTGGATTTCTATGAGATTTCTGGATTTTGGGGAAAACCGCAAGAATATGTAAAAACTTCTTTCTCTCCTCCTCCTCTCTTTTTAAAAACATAAGATGCGGTTTTCTCGTGATGTATGTGTCGTCCACCATGAGATTTCATGTTTTCTGATGGATTTCGAGACCCGATTCGAGGAGTGGATGAACCGTCTCGGGTACATGGTGGGCCCGGTATGGTACCCCGGGGCAAGAAGATCGAGTTGTAGACGATGAGCCTGGCAGGGGAAGGCTACCTACCGGTGATGTCTGGCGCGGCGGATATCCGGAGGATACCGACCGTTGTCGTGGGATTTGATGATATGGGCCGATCCGGACTGACGGAGCCCGAGATATTGAGACTTGAGATTACATGTGTTGTGTCGATGCTTGACACGGATTTCCATGGATTTCATTGTTGAGATTTCAGATTCTTATACACATTTTACTATGATAACAGCTAAAGATTTCTTATACATATATATCTGGATTTCAGGATTTGTTACTTTACATTCATGGTGCATGCATTTCATTTCATATGACATAGTATTATATGAGGCACTGACACGAGCACGGAGTATCTGCACTTACACGTAGTTTTACCCTGCTATTACTAGATGATTGAGATATAGTAGTGTATTATTATGACCTAGGATAGCGTCGTGCATTCGATTTCTTTTCGTAGATGTCTTCTACTCACGAGCTGGCAACTCACCCCCGTTGTGCCAAATTTTATTACAGGTTCGATGTACAGGTTTCCGTGGCAGCTTGTTGGCACATCTTTTCTTCAGGGTGATTTGCACGGTAGGTTGGTTCACTTGTATCCGAACCACATTTGTACTTTTATTCATTCATTTGTATCTAGTAAGCTCCATCAACCATATTTGTATTACTTGATAAGTTTATTGGACCAGTCTCTTATTTCGACCTTAGAGTCGCGCGTGTATTATTCTGATCTGGTGGTTTTGCTTTCTTTCGAGTTTTGAGCCTCGCCCTTTGGCGTTGTATATTATTGTGCTTGTTGTGGTTGTTTCCGCCTGTTGGCGTTGAGTTAGCTCCTGTTTGGGGATGCTTTTTATTGTTGCTTATGTATATTATATTTGTTGTACCCGTTTGGGGGCCAGTTTTTACAGAGGAGACTCTGCCGAAATTTTTGGTAAAATTTGCTGATGTTTTTATACTTGTTTTCTTTTCTTTTCTTCTTTTTCTTCTTTTATGGTTTAGATTTCTGGGCTTCGGCTTACTTAGGTCACGTGGCGCCTCTAGACGCTTCGTAATCTAAGTGCCGGTCACGTTCCGTACTTTCGGGTCGTGACAAAGTTGGTATCAGAGCGCTAGGTTTAACCCTGTATAAGTCTAGGTGACCCTTGGTTGATGGAGTAGGCGATTTAGGTAGAGTAACGTACCGTGGGTATGGTCCGCGGCATACTTACGATACGCTACTCTGCTTAAGGAGCCTTAGGAGGTACATTTGTTTGCACCGTATTTCTTTCGTTCCTTTGATCTATCTTCGTCGATGTCGGAGGGTGGTTCTGTTACCACGGGCGCACGGGCAGAGGGAGCTGCGGCTCGAATGCGATAACCATTAGAGTATTGGTTATTCTTGAGGATTGAAGCATTGCTTAGCGTGCGGACGAAGGGTATTCATATGCCGTCCGGATGAAGTTAAAGGGTTCGAACGATTATCAGGAAACCATTTTCCCAAGTTTAAAGTATTCGGAAGAACATGCAGGTATTTCGATGGACCCTCTAGAAGAATGAAACCCTAACTCGACATAATGACCACGAGAACGCCCTTGAACCTTAGGGTTTACGGCAGTTCTGCGGTGCCATTAGTGAGGCTTGGGTTTGCCCTTCTACTGCTGGATCATCGATGCTGGGGTATGTACCGGATATTTTTTTAAACTGTACTTGAGTGTTGAGCTCTCGGGGAAGTATGGGATTTTGATGGATCGATCGAAAAGTTTAATGTAGTCCGGATATCAAGTGAAGGGATCGACTATGTGGGAGACTCTAGACATGAGTATTGCCGTTGGTAGCGCAGTCAGCACACCTATGAAAGAACGAGTTCGAAGCAGTCGACATCAGAGGAAAGAGGCGCACATTGACGATAGTGTTTACAATTGTGATTTAGTGATTTGAATTTCATATTTTCATTGATTGGATTTTTGTATTTTGAGGATTTTGTTCTACGATTGGTATTTCATGTGTGTACCTTCATTCTATTTGTGTTTCATATATCAGTTGTATTGATGTTGTTTAGTACACACCCAGTACACTTGATTTGGTTTTATATATATTTTGGGATTTTTGATTGATTTTTGCATATGGGTTACACATGATTTTGATATATGCTTCGACCTAGTTTTTATCCATTTTCGTATTGTGATTTCGATTCTGATATTCGATGTATGTTTTCGTGCACCATGTGCACCTGATTAGGATTCTTGCGCATACTTGGCGCACTTGATGCGATTTTGTGCACACCAGATGCACTAAATCGGGGTTTTGTGCAGATTAGATGCACCTGATAGTGAGTCGTGCACGCCCGTTGCACTTGACAGATGTTTTGGTGCACACCTGTTGCACTTATTTTGTTTTTGTGTGTATTCATGGTATCTGTATTTGGTTTCTATTTCAGTGCGCACCGGACGCACATGATATTTTATTGATGTGATTGGGATTGATTTAAGTTTGAGCAGTATGTTTCATAATCATTATTATTTGATTTAGTAACCAGGCGGGACGTGTATGTTAAATAAAAGATATATATATATATATATATATAGTTATTTTTTTAAAAAATAAACGTCCGCTACTTATGCTATGACACGTGCATTGCACGGCGATTTTTAAGAGGGGTTTTCGTATGCTTCTTTATTATGATATTTAGGTGACTTCACTATAATGCGCACTATATATAAGTTACAGATTGATGTATATTATGATGGTTTTCATATTGGGATTTGATATTTTATTCTCGCCATAACTCCGATGATTGCGCTATGCTTGACGGAGTTGATTTTTATAATGTATTGATGATTTCGGAGCCCCGACGATTTGAGTGTTTTGCTAAATGTTTTAGTATTTGAAGGGGGAGTTTTAATTTAAATTCGGGGACCGAATTTCTTAAAGGAGGGAAGATTGTAACGTTTTAAAAATAATTAAATAAATAATTAAATGAATAAAATTGTTTAAGTGAAATTTTTGATTTTCGATAAAGTAAAATGTATTTTTCGTAAAACTAAACCGTGGTTGTTTTTCATTATAATTTCAAAAATACCTATTTTAATTATGTAATTACTAGTAAATAGTGTTTATTTAGCCACTTATAAATTTTTAGTTTAATTAAATATTTTTCCTAAATTAATTATTTTAAATATTAACATAAGCTTTATTTTTACACTAAATTAGTGTAAATTACAAATTTAAATGGTTTTAATTTGTAAAAATGAACCATGGTATATTAGAATTTAGTGTGTTTCATGCAAAATTTATTTGCAAATCTTTCCTTGTTTCTAGATTATTCTTGAGTTATTTTAGAAAAGAAATAAAAAGAAATTAAGTAAAGTTGTGAAAAGACATTAAGATGATGACATTGTGGAGAAGTTTCTACACCATTTCTCATGTATTTCTTCCTCTCTTTCCCTACCTCTAGTGGCCGGCCATCATCCCCATGGCAGCCCCCCGTTTTTACATTTTATTTTAACTCCAAAAAATCATCAAAAATCCTCCAAAATTCAATAAAAATTGCATAAAATCCTAGTAAATTCCTACCCCTTGTTCTTTGCTCTTCTTTACATGGATTTTGGAGTGGGAAAGCATGTATTTTTGAGGCTCATTTTCAAGTTTGGACATGAGGTTGTGGAGGTATAAATCCTTCTCTTTTGTTTTATTTCTATTAGATATTTCTTTTAAAGCATAATTAGATTAATTAGATTAATTCTAGTTGCAAATTCTAAAATTCAAGTTAGGGTTTGCAAATTCAAGAGGTGGTTTTTATTAATTAATTAGGGTTATAATAGCTAGTTTAATATCTTTTAGAGTGGAAAATTCTTGCATGGTGGTGGTATAATAAATTGTTTATCGAAATTGTTTTAATTAAACTATTTAGCTAACTAGATTTTTCTAAAATGTGTTTGTGGGTAAAATAAAATTCTTATTAAGGTTGTTATCATTAGATGGTAGTTTTAATGAGAATATTAGCATATTAATTGAATGAAAAACTTAGTTTGATCACTAGATTACTTTGATAATTGGAAAAATAGTAATAAAATGCTATTATTTTGTAAACTAGATTTTAGGAATTTCTAAATAAATGTGATTAAAAATATAATTTATGGTTTCATTGAATCATTATCATTATGAATTGTGGTTTAATACATTAATTCATGCAAATCATGTTTTGTGGTGGAATTGTGGTGTTTTGCTTGAAAAATGTTGAAAATTGTTAAATGTTGCAAACTAGAAATTTCAAATTAATATAAATTTGTGTAATAAAAATATAGTAACGGTTTGTATAGTCTAGTTATGCTATATAATGAGTTTTATAACTATTGGTTTCATTTAAATGTCAAGTTTTGATGAAAAACGGTAAATTGGCAATTTCGGTTTTTACGAAATTGGACGGTTTGATGGATTTTAGGGTTTCGATGGATTTAATCATGTTTTATAATATAAGTAATGTGTTTTAAAACTACGAGTTATTTGTTAATGTTTATCTCGATCCATCGGGATTTGTACGCCGATATCGAGCGATATTTGGTTCTTTTGTGTGGACGGGACATAGGCTTTAACCTATGCTGGTTCATTGCGTCGTTTTGACTTTTGTATATGATTCAGTTTACGATGCTATTTATATGTTTGCGTTAAGGTACCCCTCACGTGGACTGCGGACGATGAAGAGGAGGATAGCGACACCGTCTTCGGCAGACATGGACCAGGTGAGTAGATGCATATCTACGGGGGGAAGTCGGGTGGATGGCGTTTAGCACCCCCGCAACGTAGAATAGGAATAGTACTTATTGACATTAGGAAACCAGATGTGACCCTAGATTCTTAATCAGTAGGACCCTAGTATTGACTCTAGGCTAGACTAGACTGATTTAGGAAAACCATATCTGAGGATGAGTACCTTGGAAGAGGTTCATAGGTTTCAAATAGAAACATACACACGCACACACTGAAACTCGACATGGGGTATACGTGTATGTGTGTATATATATAGAACTAGGTATAGGGATATACATATATATATAACACGTATATAAGATTCATTGATGTGATATGATATCCGAGGTATGATGAAATAGTGTAACTGGGCTTGATGCCATGATTTTTGGCAATACAGTCGTATTAAGTGTTAGCGAATCATTAGAGGATAAGATAATGAACATGTCTACTTAATTATAAGGGGTAGTGATGATATTGAGGTACATAGGACTCTAAAATAGTACCCGGACTGTAACCTGTGATTGATCACGATATGGGATAAGTATGACTTAGTCAATATGATACATATGACATGATATTCTGAGGATAAACTAATGATGCTTATTATGATGGCAATGATATAAGATTGACGTAGGCGATTACAGTTTAGCACCTTGATCATGAGATGTGTTGGTGATGACATTATACGAATAATGAGACACCTAGGAGATACTTGACCCGTACCCCGATATTGGGATGCCGTACGATGGATTTTACCGTACGAGGCACAGATATGATGATTGATCCGCAATCTTGATTCGAGGAAGCCGTACTTCGTACGTGACGCTATTGAGGCTGGATCGCCGACTATTAGAGATATTGATTCAGACCTAGGTAGACTCTTGTTTCTTAATGACTAGTTTCTTAGGTTAAGTTTCTTAGGAAGTTAGATGGACACTAGTTTAGGTTCGATTCATATTTTGATAGTTGTTCTCGTATGTCGCAGAGGGGTGGATAATGCACATCTGTCTTGCATTCATACTGTAATCATCATGGTGCATGTTCTTTTATATGTTGTTATAATCAGTATAAACTTTATCTGTTAGGACACCAGCACTATTACCGATGATGCGCATATTCCACGCACACTTATTTGCCGGCTCACACACATCATCATCGGTAATTGCTATGTCACGTACACTTTAGATCATATTGTCTTTTATTGATAGAATCAGTTAACAACTAGACCGATATAATATTGTGATTATTCTCTGACATTAGTACAGACATGATATTTATTGCTTAGACATTCATGCATTCATATTTTCATGTTATCATGCAGTATTATGGGCATATGCCGATACTTATCATATGTTACTCATGATTTTGAGATTTGGATTTCTATGAGATTTCTGGATTTTGGGGAAAACCGCAAGAATATGTAAAAACTTCTTTCTCTCCTCCTCCTCTCTTTTTAAAAACATAAGATGCGGTTTTCTCGTGATGTATGTGTCGTCCACCATGAGATTTCATGTTTTCTGATGGATTTCGAGACCCGATTCGAGGAGTGGATGAACCGTCTCGGGTACATGGTGGGCCCGGTATGGTACCCCGGGGCAAGAAGATCGAGTTGTAGACGATGAGCCTGGCAGGGGAAGGCTACCTACCGGTGATGTCTGGCGCGGCGGATATCCGGAGGATACCGACCGTTGTCGTGGGATTTGATGATATGGGCCGATCCGGACTGACGGAGCCCGAGATATTGAGACTTGAGATTACATGTGTTGTGTCGATGCTTGACACGGATTTCCATGGATTTCATTGTTGAGATTTCAGATTCTTATACACATTTTACTATGATAACAGCTAAAGATTTCTTATACATATATATCTAGATTTCAGGATTTGTTACTTTACATTCATGGTGCATGCATTTCATTTCATATGACATAGTATTATATGAGGCACTGACACGAGCACGGAGTATCTGCACTTACACGTAGTTTTACCCTGCTATTACTAGATGATTGAGATATAGTAGTGTATTATTATGACCTAGGATAGCGTCGTGCATTCGATTTCTTTTCGTAGATGTCTTCTACTCACGAGCTGGCAACTCACCCCCGTTGTGCCAAATTTTATTACAGGTTCGATGTACAGGTTTCCGTAGCAGCTTGTTGGCACATCTTTTCTTCAGGGTGATTTGCACGGTAGGTTGGTTCACTTGTATCCGAACCACATTTGTACTTTTATTCATTCATTTGTATCTAGTAAGCTCCATCAACCATATTTGTATTACTTGATAAGTTTATTGGACCAGTCTCTTATTTCGACCTTAGAGTCGCGCGTGTATTATTCTGATCTGGTGGTTTTGCTTTCTTTCGAGTTTTGAGCCTCGCCCTTTGGCGTTGTATATTATTGTGCTTGTTGTGGTTGTTTCCGCCTGTTGGCGTTGAGTTAGCTCCTGTTTGGGGATGCTTTTTATTGTTGCTTATGTATATTATATTTGTTGTACCCGTTTGGGGGCCAGTTTTTACAGAGGAGACTCTGCCGAAATTTTTGGTAAAATTTGCTGATGTTTTTATACTTGTTTTCTTTTCTTTTCTTCTTTTTCTTCTTTTATGGTTTAGATTTCTGGGCTTCGGCTTACTTAGGTCACGTGGCGCCTCTAGACGCTTCGTAATCTAAGTGCCGGTCACGTTCCGTACTTTCGGGTCGTGACAAAGTTGGTATCAGAGCGCTAGGTTTAACCCTGTATAAGTCTAGGTGACCCTTGGTTGATGGAGTAGGCGATTTAGGTAGAGTAACGTACCGTGGGTATGGTCCGCGGCATACTTACGATACGCTACTCTGCTTAAGGAGCCTTAGGAGGTACATTTGTTTGCACCGTATTTCTTTCGTTCCTTTGATCTATCTTCGTCGATGTCGGAGGGTGGTTCTGTTACTACGGGCGCACGGGCAGAGGGAGCTGCGGCTCGAATGCGATAACCATTAGAGTATTGGTTATTCTTGAGGATTGAAGCATTGCTTAGCGTGCGGACGAAGGGTATTCATATGCCGTCCGGATGAAGTTAAAGGGTTCGAACGATTATCAGGAAACCATTTTCCCAAGTTTAAAGTATTCGGAAGAACATGCAGGTATTTCGATGGACCCTCTAGAAGAATGAAACCCTAACTCGACATAATGACCACGAGAACGCCCTTGAACCTTAGGGTTTACGGCAGTTCTGCGGTGCCATTAGTGAGGCTTGGGTTTGCCCTTCTACTGCTGGATCATCGATGCTGGGGTATGTACCGGATATTTTTTTAAACTGTACTTGAGTGTTGAGCTCTCGGGGAAGTATGGGATTTTGATGGATCGATCGAAAAGTTTAATGTAGTCCGGATATCAAGTGAAGGGATCGACTATGTGGGAGACTCTAGACATGAGTATTGCCGTTGGTAGCGCAGTCAGCACACCTATGAAAGAACGAGTTCGAAGCAGTCGACATCAGAGGAAAGAGGCGCACATTGACGATAGTGTTTACAATTGTGATTTAGTGATTTGAATTTCATATTTTCATTGATTGGATTTTTGTATTTTGAGGATTTTGTTCTACGATTGGTATTTCATGTGTGTACCTTCATTCTATTTGTGTTTCATATATCAGTTGTATTGATGTTGTTTAGTACACACCCAGTACACTTGATTTGGTTTTATATATATTTTGGGATTTTTGATTGATTTTTGCATATGGGTTACACATGATTTTGATATATGCTTCGACCTAGTTTTTATCCATTTTCGTATTGTGATTTCGATTCTGATATTCGATGTATGTTTTCGTGCACCATGTGCACCTGATTAGGATTCTTGCGCATACTTGGCGCACTTGATGCGATTTTGTGCACACCAGATGCACTAAATCGGGGTTTTGTGCAGATTAGATGCACCTGATAGTGAGTCGTGCACGCCCGTTGCACTTGACAGATGTTTTGGTGCACACCTGTTGCACTTATTTTGTTTTTGTGTGTATTCATGGTATCTGTATTTGGTTTCTATTTCAGTGCGCACCGGACGCACATGATATTTTATTGATGTGATTGGGATTGATTTCAGTTTGAGCAGTATGTTTCATAATCATTATTATTTGATTTAGTAACCAGGCGGGACGTGTATGTTAAATAAAAGATATATATATATATATATAGTTATTTTTTTTAAAAATAAACGTCCGCTACTTATGCTATGACACGTGCATTGCACGGCGATTTTCAAGAGGGGTTTTCGTATGCTTCTTTATTATGATATTTAGGTGACTTCACTATAATGCGCACTATATATAAGTTACAGATTGATGTATATTATGATGGTTTTCATATTGGGTTTTGATATTTTATTCTCGCCATAACTCCGATGATTGCGCTATGCTTGACGGAGTTGATTTTTATAATGTATTGATGATTTCGGAGCCCCGACGATTTGAGTGTTTTGCTAAATGTTTTAGTATTTGAAGGGGGAGTTTTAATTTAAATTCGGGGACCGAATTTCTTAAAGGAGGGAAGATTGTAACGTTTTAAAAATAATTAAATAAATAATTAAATGAATAAAATTGTTTAAGTGAAATTTTTGATTTTCGATAAAGTAAAATGTATTTTTCGTAAAACTAAACCGTGGTTGTTTTTCATTATAATTTCAAAAATACCTATTTTAATTATGTAATTACTAGTAAATAGTGTTTATTTAGCCACTTATAAATTTTTAGTTTAATTAAATATTTTTCCTAAATTAATTATTTTAAATATTAACATAAGCTTTATTTTTACACTAAATTAGTGTAAATTACAAATTTAAATGGTTTTAATTTGTAAAAATGAACCATGGTATATTAGAATTTAGTGTGTTTCATGAAAAATTTATTTGCAAATCTTTCCTTGTTTCTAGATTATTCTTGAGTTATTTTAGAAAAGAAATAAAAAGAAATTAAGTAAAGTTGTGAAAAGTCATTAAGATGATGACATTGTGGAGAAGTTTCTACACCATTTCTCATGTGTTTCTTCCTCTCTTTCCCTACCTCTAGTGGCCGGCCATCATCCCCATGGCAGCCCCCCGTTTTTACATTTTATTTTAACTCCAAAAAATCATCAAAAATCCTCCAAAATTCAATAAAAATTGCATAAAATCCTAGTAAATTCCTACCCCTTGTTCTTTGCTCTTCTTTACATGGATTTTGGAGTGGGAAAGCATGTATTTTTGAGGCTCATTTTCAAGTTTGGACATGAGGTTGTGGAGGTATAAATCCTTCTCTTTTGTTTTATTTCTATTAGATATTTCTTTTAAAGCATAATTAGATTAATTAGATTAATTCTAGTTGCAAATTCTAAAATTCAAGTTAGGGTTTGCAAATTCAAGAGGTGGTTTTTATTAATTAATTAGGGTTATAATAGCTAGTTTAATATCTTTTAGAGTGGAAAATTCTTGCATGGTGGTGGTATAATAAATTGTTTATCGAAATTGTTTTAATTAAACTATTTAGCTAACTAGATTTTTCTAAAATGTGTTTGTGGGTAAAATAAAATTCTTATTAAGGTTGTTATCATTAGATGGTAGTTTTAATGAGAATATTAGCATATTAATTGAATGAAAAACTTAGTTTGATCACTAGATTACTTTGATAATTGGAAAAATAGTAATAAAATGCTATTATTTTGTAAACTAGATTTTAGGAATTTCTAAATAAATGTGATTAAAAATATAATTTATGGTTTCATTGAATCATTATCATTATGAATTGTGGTTTAATACATTAATTCATGCAAATCATGTTTTGTGGTGGAATTGTGGTGTTTTGCTTGAAAAATGTTGAAAATTGTTAAATGTTGCAAACTAGAAATTTCAAATTAATATAAATTTGTGTAATAAAAATATAGTAACGGTTTGTATAGTCTAGTTATGCTATATAATGAGTTTTATAACTATTGGTTTCATTTAAATGTCAAGTTTTGATGAAAAACGGTAAATTGGCAATTTCGGTTTTTACGAAATTGGACGGTTTGATGGATTTTAGGGTTTCGATGGATTTAATCATGTTTTATAATATAAGTAATGTGTTTTAAAACTACGAGTTATTTGTTAATGTTTTTCTCGATCCATCGGGGTTTGTACGCCGATATCAAGCGATATTTGGTTCTTTTGCGTGGACGGGACATAGGCTTTAACCTATGCTGGTTCATTGCGTTGTTTTGACTTTTGTATGTGATTCAGTTTACGATGCTATTTATATGTTTGCGTTTAGGTACCCCTCACGTGGACTGCGGACGATGAAGAGGAGGATGGCGACACCGTCTTCGGCAGACATGGACCAGGTGAGTAGATGCATATCTACGGGGGGAAGTCGGGTGGATGGCGTTTAGCACCCCCGCAACGTAGAATAGGAATAGTACTTATTGACATTAGGAAACCAGATGTGACCCTAGATTCTTAATCAGTAGGACCCTAGTATTGACTCTAGGCTAGACTAGACTGATTTAGGAAAACCATATCTGAGGATGAGTACCTTGGAAGAGGTTCGTAGGTTTCAGATAGAAACATACACACGCACACACTGAAACTCAACATGGGGTATACGTGTATGTGTGTATATATATAGAAATAGGTATAGGTATATACATATATATACAACACGTATATGGGATTCATTGATGTGATATGATATCCGAGGTATGATGAAATAGTGTAACTGGGCTTGATGCCGTGATTTTTGGCAATACAGTCGTATTAAGTGTTAGCGAATCATTAGAGGATAAGATAATGAACATGTCTACTTAATTATAAGGGGTAGTGATGATATTGAGGTACATAGGACTCTAAAATAGTACCCGGACTGTAACCTGTGATTGATCACGATATGGGATAAGTATGACTTAGTCAATATGATACATATGACATGATATTCTGAGGATAAACTAATGATGCTTATTATGATGGCAATGATATAAGATTGACGTAGGCGATTACAGTTTAGCACCTTGATCATGAGATGTGTTGGTGATGACATTATACGAATAATGAGACACCTAGGAGATACTTGACCCGTACCCCGATATTGGGATGCCGTACGATGGATTTTACCGTACGTGGCACAGATATGATGATTGATCCGCACTCTTGATTCGAGGAAGCCGTACTTCGTACGTGACACTATTGAGACTGGATCACCGACTATTAGAGATATTGATTCAGACCTAGGTAGACTCTTGTTTCTTAATGACTAGTTTCTTAGGTTAAGTTTCTTAGGAGGTCAGATGGACACTAGTTTAGGTTCGATTCATATTTTGATAGTTGTTCTCGTATGTCGCAGAGGGGTGGATAATGCACATCTGTCTTGCATTCATACTGTAATCATCATGGTGCATGTTCTTTTATATGTTGCTATAATCAGTATAAACTTTATCTGTTAGGACACCAGCACTATTACCGATGATGCGCATATTCCACGCACACTTATTTGCCGGCTCACACACATCATCATCGGTAATTGCTATGTCACGTACACTTTAGATCATATTGTCTTTTATTGATAGAATCAGTTAACAACTAGACCGATATAATATTGTGATTATTCTCTGACATTAGTACAGACATGATATTTATTGCTTAGACATTCATGCATTCATATTTTCATGTTATCATGCAGTATTATGGGCATATGCCGACACTTATCATATAGTTACTCATGATTTTGAGATTTGGATTTCTATGAGATTTCTGGATTTTGGGGAAAACCGCAAGAATATGTAAAAACTTCTTTCTCTCCTCCTCCTCTCTTTTTAAAAACATAAGATGCGGTTTTCTCGTGATGTATGTGTCGTCCACCATGAGATTTCATATTTTCTGATGGATTTCGAGACCCGATTCGAGGAGTGGATGAACCGTCTCGGGTACATGGTGGGCCCGGTATGGTACCCCGGGGCAAGAAGATCGAGTTGTAGACGATGAGCCTGGCAGGGGAAGGCTACCTACCGGTGATGTCTGGCGCGGCGGATATCCGGAGGATACCGACCGTTGTCGTGGGATTTGATGATATGGGCCGATCCGGACTGACGGAGCCCGAGATATTGAGACTTGAGATTACATGTGTTGTGTCGATGCTTGACACGGATTTCCATGGATTTCATTGTTGAGATTTCAGATTCTTATACACATTTTACTATGATAACAGCTAAAGATTTCTTATACATATATATCTGGATTTCAGGATTTGTAACTTTACATTCATGGTGCATGCATTTCATTTCATATGACATAGTATTATATGAGGCACTGACACGAGCACGGAGTATCTGCACTTACACGTAGTTTTACCCTGCTATTACTAGATGATTGAGATATAGTAGTGTATTATTATGACCTAGGATAGCGTCGTGCATTCGATTTCTTTTCGTAGATGTCTTCTACTCACGAGTTGGCAACTCACCCCCGTTGTGCCAAATTTTATTACAGGTTCGATGTACAGGTTTCCGTGGCAGCTTGTTGGCACATCTTTTCTTCATGGTGATTTGCACGGTAGGTTGGTTCACTTGTATTCGAACCACATTTGTACTTTTATTCATTCATTTGTATCTAGTAAGCTCCATCAACCATATTTGTATTACTTGATAAGTTTATTGGACCAGTCTCTTATTTCGACCTTAGAGTCACGCGTGTATTATTCTGATCTGGTGGTTTTGATTTCTTTCGAGTTTTGAGCCTCGCCCTTTGGCGTTGTATATTATTGTGCTTGTTGTGGTTATTTCCGCCTGTTGGCGTTGAGTTAGTTCCCGTTTGGGGATGCTTTTTATTGTTGCTTATGTATATTATATTTGTTGTACCCGTTTGGGGGCCAGTTTTTACAGAGGAGACTCTGCCGAAATTTTTGGTAAAATTTGCTGATGTTTTTATACTTGTTTTCTTTTCTTTTCTTCTTTTTCTTCTTTTATGGTTTAGATTTCTGGGCTTCGGCTTACTTAGGTCACGTGGCGCCTCTAGACGCTTCGTAATCTAAGTACCGGTCACGTTCCGTACTTTCGGGTCGTGACAGTGCCAGACTTCTTTCTCTACTCTGGTCTCCGTAGATTGGTAGAAGAGGATCGTCTTTTCACCTCTTTGTCTAGGTGGGACGTAGAAATTCGGTAGTTCTTAGATGATGTATGTATTAAGTGCATCAAGTTCCTTATAATGTCGAGGCGAAGCCATAGTGATTTGCAGACTCTGATCTGCTCTGACGAGGGTTTGCATTGACGGACGGATGGAGAACACTGCGTTGGCCTCGTCCTCAGAATCACTGCCAAAGACCAAAATAGGGGTACATGGTCCGGGCCTGTCATTTTCTTTCTGGGGTTGCCCCGAGTAGACTACTTCTTCATCTTCCTCGGAATCGCTTCTAAAGATCGGGATAGTGGAGATGGACTTCTGTTTATCCTCCGGTTTATGACACCTTTCTGTATCGTCGAAGTCTGGTAGAAAGTACTTTGCGTCTTTATATTTCCGGACCTCGTTTACGGAGAACGGATTTAGCACCCCTGTGACGGTGCATTCCAGGCCATCCTTGAAATGCTTCATACACTGATATTGTATAGAAGGGATGACGTTGTACTCATGCAATCAGGGTCTGCCGAGCAAAGCGTTATAGCAAGTCTCAGCGTCAATAACGTGAAATTTGATGTCAGCGATGAGCAACCCAAAGCGTAACGTCAGTATTACGGACCCAAGTGTCCGTGACGACTGTGAGTCGAACCCGAAGATTGTAATTTTGTCTCGGGCCAAGTGCTGAACGTTCATGCAAATCTCCTTCAGCACTATCACGTTGAGAAAGTTGACGGAGGATCTGTTGTCGACAAGGATTTTCCCTATCTTGATGTCGTGGCAGAACCCGGTGACGTATAACGGGTGGTTATGTTCGCACGTACCAAGGAGGAGATCTTCATCGCTGATTGTAATGTCAGCCGTGTGGACCTCTGCCAGCTCATCTTTCATCTTCTCTTATGCGAGGAAAGATTGGAACTGGTCAAGCTCTTGTAATGCCTTGATCAGAGAATCTCGTGCCTCTTTGAACAGGAGGAGAGCATCCAATATACTCAGTTGTGAGGGTATTTTCCTTAGATGTGCTAGGACATTGTAATCCACCTTGTTTTTCCTAGGCGGGTCCCTGGCTGCGAGCTCTTAGACAACTCCATCATCAAGGGCAATTTTCTTAGGGATTTTTTCTTTCCCTTTGTCTCTTTTTCCCGAACCTTTGTTTGTAGGTCCGAGGTTCTTCTTAGGCAGTGTGCGGTTACGCAGCAGAATGTTCTCGTAGTTCTTCTCCTCCTCCTCTTTTTCGGAGGTGGAGTCCTTGAAGAGAGGGCTGAGAGTTATTTCATTCTCAGAATCGCTCCCGAAAGTAAGAACTTGGGGGTTTTCCCTTTCCGAACTGGTATCAACCATATGACAGTTGCCAGTCGTTTTTCACGCGTACTTGTCGCACTCTTTTGCTGTCGACGAGCTTCGCGCTTCATCCTCTTGAAGTGTTTTTGATGGGCAACATATCCTTACTACCACTTCTTGAAGGCACTGCATTCTTTGGTGGGATGAGTGGCCTTCCGATGATATAAGTAGCAGTTTGGATGTGAATCCTCCCCGTTGAGACATATGACCCCGGGAGAGCTTCCCACGAGAGGTTGCAGCTTCATTCCCTTGACAAGGCTTTGGCAAACCGCTCTCTGCTTTAATCCTGCTCTTATTTGTAGTAGGTGTGCTTCGGCTTCGTTGGAGTACTTTACGACTCATCCTCGCTGCAGCTTCTTCATTCTGACATTGACGCTTAGCCTTTTGTATATGGTTGTTTCACGTTCTCGGTCAGCTTTGCTTTTCCGAAAGGCTTCGTTTAACAGCCTATCGATCGGGTCTTCTGATAGTTCCGGCGATTTTAGTGCCTATCCTGCCCCCAGTTCCTCCACTTGGTTTTCTGACGCTGAGGAAACTCCTTCGCCATTTAACGACGAATGAGAGACCATATGGCAATTTGCTACATAGTCTTCGATTTCTTCTGATGAGTCATTTTCCTCATCATTGTCACTATCTTCGTTCTCAAGAATATGCTTGAGGAACTCTTCGAGGGTGACCGGTGTCCGCGCCTTCTGGTTGTACTCTTCCAACGCGTCAATGTACTTTTGTACATTTGTGCACTTGTCATCATACAAAAGTAGGCTTCTTGGTCTTCTTCTTTTTCTTCGAAGATTTTGAAGGCTTGACTTTGGGATTTTGCTCTTTGTCAACAACTTTCGGTACGGAACGCGGTTTCAGCATCCCTTCGATAATTTCGGGTTCAAGTAGGCTTTTCCAGCTGACTGCCGGACATGCATGTTGATCCTTCAGCATTCTTTTTGTCTTTGCTGAAAGAACGATTTCCCATGTAGTTTCTTCCACGAGCGAGCATGATGCCCCCGATGCATCTACCTTTTTGGGAGTGTGCTTCTGTGGCGGGTTCACCCTCTAGTTCTCAGAAAGCGCAAACTTCCCCAGTTGATACAAATCCTCGACTCAGTTCTTGAAGACGTAGCATCCTCAATTGGATGGCTCACCATTCTCTGATATGAGCAATAGTTGGGGTTGTTGACGTTGCTGGGTTGCGGTGGACGCCATAGGTCTGGCAATGTGATGAGTTTGTTATGCACTGCTAACTCGAACAGTCTTCTCGTCTTGTCGCGGGGAAACGAGTAAGCGCGTCCTAGCCTTTCTTCCAGGGATAGGCGTGGGCGTGCATTGTTTTGGCGAACCGCCGGTTTTGGGTCTCTCGGTTGTTGTTGAGTATTGGCGACGAAGGCCGCTTTCCTTTTACCCTTGGCATTTCGAGGGTCCTTACTTGAGGAGGAAGGCCCATGGCCCATCTGGTCCATTTGGGCCAGTTTATCTATCAGAGCCTGAAAGGTAGTCGGCTTGAAGAACGTCAGGAACTGGGACACAGTCATTTGCGGATCTAGGGTCCCGATGAACATGTCCACGGCGTGGGATTCTTCGATGCGTTGTTCGCACTTTGACCACAGGTTCCACCACCGGATTGCATATTGGACCCAGGTTTCTCCCGGCTTTACCCTGGCATTGATTAAAGCCGTGATCGGGGTGCGCTCACTTGCGCTGGCGAACAGCTATGTGAACAGCAGCTCCATCTTTGTGAATGTCTTTATGGAGTTATTTGGGAGCTCCGAGTACCATTCAAATGCTGTCTCCGACAGGCTACCAACGAACTGGCGAAGCAGCAGTTTGTCGTCGCCTCCAGTGTTGCCGCACAGAGCTCTGAACTGCGTAACGTGCTGATGGGTGTTTCCTGTCCCCTTATACACATGGAATTTGGGGATCGTATATCCCGGCGGGTACTTGATTTGGTCATACCAGCCTGGATACGGTCGCCCAGTTCTGACAATTTGGCCGACCGCTTCATTCGCTTGATGAGCTCGTATTTGTTGAGCGATGTAATTATTAAGAGCAGCCTTGGAGATCGTTTCCTCCCTGGCCGCTGATAGAGCCGGAAGAGGGTTTGATGTTTCCCCTCTTTCATCCTTGATGATTATCGGCGGATCTTCGGCTGGGGGTTCTGGCTAGATCATCATTCCAACCATGTCCTGGAACAAGAGAGCCATCTACCTTATGTTAGCAGCCTGCTCAGCAGCTTCTTTGTCCTTTCTTTCAAGCACCCTTCATAGGAACTCTGTATCGGTCTCCTGCTCTTGGCGCTATTCGGCTGTTGGATCCGGACTTTCTTTCTACCCGGTGAGTGCTGTCATTTTGGTCAGCATCTCTTGGAGCTTTTGTTGTTACTCCTAAGCTATTGTCAGCGACAGAGTTTACGGCTGGTGACCTACGCAAGCACGACTTTCTTCTTTCCGTGAAGCCATGTAGACTGTATGTACGATCACACCCCCAGACTTAGGGCGTTTGGGTCCATCACCTTTGGAATTTGCCGCCGGCGGTAGGATTTTCTCCGGCCTCATCCTTTTGTAGGAGGTCGAAGTTGAAAGAGCCGTTGCAACAGGCACCCGTGTAGGAGAAGTCCCTCGCTGTATGACGGAGGGATGGTCTTTATTTTGCCGAACCTTCGATTTCTTAGGTCAACGAGAGTAGTTTTGGTCAATCACGGAGTCCTGGACTTTCCTCCAGACCCTGTGAATTTGGGAGGAGAGCCGTTGATGGGGGCGCTCCGGCTTTGCCTGCACTGTGGCTTCTACAGGTGGGGGCGATTTCTTTAGCACCGCCGTTGGAGAGTTCTTGCGTACCCTCCTGAGTAGATCAAAACTATTCCCGGTTGGAACAGCAGCGTCAACTTCCACCGTTGGAGCCGGTGGGGTAAGTCCAGCGGGAGAATTGCCCACGGCTTTTCTCACCCGGCGCTAGTGGCGACGTCGAGCGTGACTTACAAAAGGGTCCGCCTCAGTTTTGGAAGCGGCTTCTTCATGTCCCTAGCTTTGGTGAGGGACTGTTGCTGGTGTAAGCCTATTGAAGACTGACATCCTTGGTAGGGTTTGCGGAGGAACGACCAATCTTCCGAAGACCGATCTTCTGGTAGGGGAAGCACTTTTGACGACTTCACCTAAAGAAGGAGTTGGGAGGGCTATCTGTTTTAGGGCAGCCCTTTCAAGTATGATGAGCCTCTTTGCGAGCCCGTTTTAGTTCTGGCTCAGCCTGTTGAAGACTGAGGCATCGGATTTGGACGACATGTTGAAATGGGCCTTTGTGGTTGCAATTCGATCGAAGACCGGCCTCTTGGGAGCTTCTTCCTACGGCGCTGTGGCGCTGAAATTTGTTGGTGGGATCATGGTCCTGAAGAACAATCCAGTAGTGGCTAGAGTTACTTGTCCCACCGGCATTGAAAATATGGAATCCGCGTTGGGCCCATAAATCACTCCTCTAGTTGGGGCGGAGCGGGAGTTGCTGTTGCAAGTTGTGCAGTTGGAAGCCATCGATTTTTTTCTTCTGCACAGGAAAAAGGAACCAAATCTTAGTACCTCGAATCCAAGGGCAACTATAGCGAACCATGATTTTGTTCGCAAAACACGACACACGAAGTGTGGAGTGGAAAGAGAAAAAGGTCCCACCGGGCGTGCCAGAATATGTTCATCGCCGGAAGACGGATCGGGATGTTGGGACGTCTGGCCTGAATTCTGGGGGCAGATGCTATTTGGATTTATCCATCCACTTCTCCGAAGATGCCAAGTTAATTTATGGCACCGTATGTCGGAGGTTTGGACAGATGCGGCCGTTGTAGCGTGACTTCATCAGATTCCCCCTCGTTTGTAAGGGGTTTTTGATTGTGGGGACGCTCTTCCCTGCAGGCGCAATCCTCGGAAGTTAATTACGTTACCGCATCACGATAACCACTTTCTCCTGCTCCGAAAGTTCACTTCGTGTCGTGTGTGTTTTTGTTTGCTTTGGTTTTGGTTGCTCGTGGATTGTAAACGGAGACTAATTTATGTCGTCGCCCATAGGGCATGGATTAGTCCAAATCCGTATATATTTAGATTTAGGTTTATTTAAGGATCGTTAATCTGGTTTGAAATTAAGATCGACTCAAAACGTATGAGCGTTCGGGCTCAATTATTTTAGTTTAAGGACACCGCGGTCCATTATCACCATGTTTGACGCGAGATGTTAGTTTAAGGACGTTTCAAATTCGTCAGGACCCACCATCTCTCTGAAGACGTTGAGGAATTATGACATGTATCAAAGGTGTGAAGAGATGTACCCTTAAACCAAAATCCTGTATTTAAGGGGGGTTGTTGTGGACTTAAGAATTTTTGTTCATATTTGAGACCTTGGAAATCAAGAGCATATAGGCTCGATTGATTTAAAAACAAAGAGGTTTGACCTCAGGAAACTTAGCCAATTTTGGGCTGAGATTGAGTTTCCATAATTACCCAACAGTGCTGAGCACTGGGACATACAACGCTCACGTGTGAAACACGTGGGGTGCTGGATTAGTGCTAAACTCTAAAGTCATGTGGTACTCACGTGTGAAACATGTGAGGTGTTCAGATGTGAGTGACTTTAGTCATTTTTGACTAATCATGGAGTGCTGAGCACCCTGCATGATACTCACGTGGGAAGCACGTGAGTGTTGGGCTTTGGGCTTTATTTGTTCGTTTCCCTCTTTTTATATAAGTGCTAAGCACTTGGATAGAGCTCACTTGCATTTCACGTGACTGCTTCATTTTGGGACGGCTGGCTAATTGACAAAGAAGTTTTTCTTTGCTCTTTAAGCGCCAACGTGAGAAACACATGAGGCGGCTTTGGCTGTTCTTTTTGTTTGTTTTTAAGTGCTTCTCGTGGGAAACACGTGAGGCTTCAAAATAGTGCTAAGCACTAATCGACTCACCAAGTTATTCTTGTGTTTTCTTAGAGATATTGATATCTGTTAATGACATTTTTTAGTCATTGATGATCATCAAGATTTCAGTTTTGTAGATCTTGGACCGTCATTATCGTTTGTATTGAAGAATTAGGTTCTTTTTCACTTTTCTAAGAACCAAGTTCTTTATGTAGGGTTAAACCCTAATTTTTGGAAGAATTAAATTCCCATATGTTCCTGTTCTTTCTTTTTAACTTAGTTATTTTCTCCTAAGTTTTGAATCTGCAGAACAGAATCTTCCTGATAAGAATTAAATTCTCAACTTGTGGGGAGATCCGTTTTTGCAAATCTCAATCAGAGAAAGAACCGGGTTCTTATATGAAGAGTTAAACCCTTAGAGAGGCAAATGAGAGATAATATGATCTCTGTGTTTCTTTTCCTAGGGTTTCAACGAGGCAAGTCTTCTTTTGGGAATTAAATTCTCTTTTCTATCAATGGCTCACTATATTCATTAAGAGCTTGTGGGAAGTTCACTTTGTATATTCTCTCTCTTTTCTCTCCGTCCCCCTTGTTCTTTCTTCTCTATCTATTTATAAAAGAAGAGAAAAGATCAACTTGTTAAGAAAATCTTTGATTGAGAGGTCATGATTGATTTCATAATCAATCCAAAATGATCTCTTACATCACTTGATGAATTTTATTCACCATTGGATTTTTAATCCAAAGGCTCTCTGTTAACAAAGAAGTTTTCTTATTTATTTAACAAGATTAGGAAATATTTTTCCTAAGATAGAATTTTATTCTATCAGATGATCGGTGGGTGATTTTATAATCACCGTTGGATCCTTGATCCAAAGGTCCTCAGTTTACAGAGAAGATCTTTCTAGTTTGAGAAAGATCAAGGAAATATTTTCCACATAGAATTTTATTCTATCAGATGGTTCATTTGGTGATATTTTATCACAGTTGGATTTTAAATCCAAGATTCTCTGTTAGAGAAAAATCTTTCCATATTAGAAAGATCAGGGAAAATATTTTCCAAATAGAATTTAATTCTATCACACAGAATCAGATGTGAGAATTTTAAGATTGGGGTGCTCACATGTTTTGCATGTGAGCGCTGCCAAAGAATGTGGCAGGAAGACTCACGTGTTTAGCACGCGACCCTTAGCATAGGTTTTGGCCAGTTTATTTTCAGCGCTCATATGGTTTGCATATGAGCACTCACGTGTTTAACACGTGAGGGCTGTTTGGCCTTTAGTTTATTTTATTCAGCGCCTATATGCTTTGCATATAGGCGCTCACATGTTTAACACGTGAGGCTTATTTAGCCTATCAATTATTTGATTGCAGCGCCTATATGTTTTGCATATAGGCGTTCACGTGTTTAACACGTGAGGCTCATTTAGCCCATTTTTTGGTTTGATTGCAACGCCTATATGCTTTTGCATATAAGTGCTCATGTGTTTAACACGTGAGGCTTGAGTTGTGGTGAATTTTCTCCCCCTTTATTTCTTTTTATAAGGGAACAGGAATAAAGTGAGCCGACTTGGAGAGTCGATCCACAATAACCCAAATTGCGTCGTTACTCTTTATGCTGCGAAGGAGGGCAGTCACGAAATCCATGGTAATGTGTTGCCATTTCCATTCTGAGAATGGTAACGGCTGAAGTTGACCAGCGGGTCTATGATGGTCAGCCTTTACTTACTGACACACCAAACACTTGGCTACGCTCCTTGCTATTTCGCGCTTCATTCCATACCACCAGTAGTGTTGTCGTAGATCCTTGTACATCTTTGTACCACCGGGGTGTACCAAATACGGAGAGCTGTGAGCTTCTTACATCAACTCTTCTCGAGCAGGTCCGACTGGTAAGCATAAACGACTTCCAGATCGCAAGGATCCATTTTCGTGGATGATGAAATCAGTTCGTAGTCTATTTTCTACTTGTTCTCGGATCTTTTGGAGCTTGGCATCATTTTCTTGAGCTGCCTTGATCTGATTTACAAGAGTGGACTAGATTTGTAAGTTCATCAAATATGAAGCGTTACCTGGCACAACTACTTCAATCTCCAATCTATGCAGTTCTTGCTGTAGCTTCCACTGAGCGGTGAGGTTCATTGGTAATGGCTGGTGACTAAGTGCATCAGGAACTACGTTTACCTTCCCAGGATGATACTGATGTCGAAGTCTGCCATGAGTTCTAGCCATCTTCTCTGCCGCATGTTTAGTTCCTTCTGAGTAAATACATACTTCAGACTCTTGTGGTCAGTGTATATATCCACTCGTTCTCCCAAAAGATAGTGGCGCCAAATCTTGAGTGCGAAGATGACGGTTGCCAATTCTAGATCATGCGTTGGATAGTTGCGTTCATGGACTTTTAACTGTCTTGATGCAAAAACCACAACTTTTCCATGCTGGTGTAGTACACATCCTAATCCTTTACCGGACGTGTCACAATGCCCAAAGAATCCGCCAGAATAATCTGGTATCATAAGGATTAGTGCAGAGGTTAACCTCGACTTGAGTTCTACAAAAACATTTTCACATGCTTTTGACCACACGAATGCTTCGTCTTTGAGTGTGAGCTTGGTCAGGGGTGCTGCGATCTTTGAGAATTCTTTAATGAATCGTCGGTAGTATCCTGCTAAGCCCAAGAAACTTCGTATATCTTTCACCGTTTTTGGTTTCGGCCACTCATTGATAGCTTACACCTTAGCTGGATCTACAGTGATTCCTTCGCCTGAAACAATATGTCCGAGAATTCCGACTTGATCTAGCCAAAATTCACACTTGCTGTACTTGGCGTAGAGCTGATGTTGTCACAATGTCTCCAAGACAATCCGTAAGTGCCTAGCGTGTTCTTTCCGATTCTTTGAATATACCAGGATGTCATCGATGAAGATGACAACGAACCTGTCTAAGTACTCTCAGAAAACTTGGTTCATAAGATTCATAAAGATGGCAGGTGCATTCATCACTCCAAATGGCATTACGAGATATTCATAATGGCTATAACGGGTCCTAAACGTCGTCTTCGAAATGTCGGACTCTTTGACCTTCACCTGATGATAACCCGAACAGATATCTAGCTTTGATAAAAAAAAGACCCACTTAACTGATCAAAAAGGGCGTCGATGCGCGGTAGTGGATACTTGTTCTTAATCGTCACTTCGTTCAGAGTTTGATAATCCACACACATCCTGTAAGAACCTTCCTTCTTCTTCACGAGGAACACTGGGGATCCCCAACTTGAAATACTGGGTCGGATCCAACCTTTCTGCAGTAGTTCATCCAACTGAATGCAGATCTCCTTCAATCCCTCTGGACTTAATTCGTATGGAGTTTTGATTACAGGTTGTGCATGAGGTTGTAAATCAATACTAAACTCAAGAGCTCGATCGGGAGGCAAACCTGATATGTCTTCAGGGAACACATCCTCGAACTACTTCGGGCTTTTCTTCTTCCGTCGGTAGAGAGAACAGTTTTGCATTCTCCGGTTTAGCACAGTAGCTTTCTGGCTCTAAGGTTCTATTTCCACTTTTGAAATAGAAGACCGGGTGATCTGGTATCTCAAATACTATCCTCCTTTGACGGCAGTCAATAGTAGCATAGAATACTCCCAGCCAATCCATTCCCAACATAATATCGAAATTTAGTATGTCCGGTACTTTGAAATTTGCGTAGAATTCTTGGCCGCAAACTACAACTGGGCACTGATCATACCCTAAAATTGCTTTCAGGACTCTATTCCCGGAACTGACTTTCCAGCTTGAAATAAGTGGCTTCACAAGAATCGCGTGTATTCTCACGAATCGTTATGATATGAAGCTGTGTGAAGTTCCAGTGTCGAAAAGTGCAAGTGCAGGAAGGGTGGCTACTAGTATAGTACCTAAGTTGTGTGAGGTTGTGTTTAGATATAGGAAAAGTATAACGATACACAAGGATTGAAAGATTGAAAGGATGAGGGATTTTACCAGTGATGACTTGTCATGTGGCTTCGGCTTCCTCGACCATCATTGTAAAAGCCTGTCGTCTTGGTACATTACTCCTTACCATAGGTACATTCCTTTGCCCTTGAGGCACATTTCTCTTTGCCTGATGGAATTGACGATGCGGCTGTGCAGGTGGTCCACGTGGAGCTGGTGCAGGAAGAACTAGGCGGGGTGCGGGTGCCTGAATGGCTGGCCTCTGCGGAGCTGTGATTCCATGTCTGGGTGCTGGTGTTGTGTTAAAACGATATGGGCATGCTCCTATCGCGTGAGTAAATGCTCCACAAATCAAACACAGGCCATTTGCACATCTGCAGTCCTTCGCCAGGTGTCCAATTCTCTTCAGATGTGGAGTGGGAAGAAACCCTATCTTCAGTACCTGAAGACATGGGGATGTCCAGCTATTGTAAAAAAGCAGCATCCGGACAAGCTCGAGGCACGCTCAGTACAGTGTAAGTTTGTGGGATATCCAAAGAACTCCAAGGGGTATTATTTCTATTGCGCAGAGGAACAAAAAGTTTTTGTTTCTCGTCATGCCCACTTTTTGGAAGCTGAATTTTTAGAAAATCAGAAGAGTGGGAGCGCAATAGAACTGGAAGAAATTCCAGAACCACAAGCAGTTACTGAAAGTTTGGTAGAACAAGAAGGTTCAGAAGAAAGGGACATCCCAGCGCCTATCCGCAGAAGTAGTAGGCAGTCTCATCCGCCCGAGAGATACTACGGTTTTCTCATAGACGGGGATCGAGAAGATTGCATCATTGATAATGATGACCCTACTAGCTTTCAGCAAGCCATTCAGAGTGGCGACTCGGTAAAATGGCTGGATGCAATGCAGACCGAAATGGAGTCCATATACACCAACAAAGTATGGACTTTGGACATTGCTCCAGACGGGGTAAAACCCGTAGGATGCACATGGATCTTCAGAAGGAAGATTGGTGTAGATGGACAGGTTGAAACCTATAAGGCTAGACTTGTTGCAAAGGGTTTTCGTCAAAGACCTGGTTTGGACTATGACGAAACCTTTTCTCCAGTGGCTATGCTCAAATCCATTCGGGTCCTTCTTGCCATTGCTGCCTTCCACGATTATGAGATCTATCAGATGGACGTAAAGACAGCTTTTCTAAATGGTAATTTGGAAGAATGCGTCTATATGGATCAGCCAGAGGGATTCATTCAGAGTGGGAGCAGCGGTAAAGTATGCAAGTTGCTTAAGTCCATTTATGGACTAAAGCAGGCATCGCGGAGTTGGAACATCTGTTTTGATGATACTGTTAAAGAATTCGACTTTATCAAGAATCCAGATGAACCATACATATACAGTAAGATTGTAGGGAGAGCTGTAGTATTCCTCGTCTTGTACGTGGATGACATTCTCCTAATAGGAAATAATATTCCTACGCTACAGTCAGTCAAAGGATTCTTGTCAAAGAAGTTCTCCATGAAGGACCTGGGTGATGCCACCTACATTCTGGGGATCCAGATCTATTGTGATAGATCAAAGAGGATGTTGGGACTTTCACAGTCCAGGTACATAGACACCATATTGAAAAGATTCAGTATGGAAGATTCTAAGCGCGGTAACCTACCGGCTTGTCACGGAATCACACTCTCCAAAGAGATGTCTCCAAAGACTGATTTGGAAAGGGCTCGCATGTCGATTATACCCTACGCTTCTGCGGTAGGCTCTATAATGTATGCGATATTATGTACCAGACCAGATGTAGCATACGCATTGAGCGTTGTAAGCCGGTATCAAGCAAACCCAGGGAAGAAGCACTGGATAGCAGTAAAGAACATTCTCAAGTACCTGAGGAGGACTAAGAAGATGTTCTTGGTGTATGGCGGAAAAGACCTCCAGATCGAGGCCTTTGCCGACTCCAGCTTCCAGAGTGACAAGGATGACTCCAAGTCCATGTCGGGTTATGTCTTTACCCTTAATGGAGGGGCGGTCTGTTGGAAGAGTTCCAAGCAGGACACCGTTGCCGACTTAACGATGGAAGCGGAGTACATAACTGCTTGCGATGCCGCAAAAGAAGCTGTCTGGTTGAAGAAATTCCTCACGGAACTTCAGGTGGTTCCTACCAGTGTTGATCCAATACCTCTGTATTGCGACAACAACGGCGCTATAGCTTTAGCGAAGGAACCCAGGTCTCATCAGAAGTCCAGACACATCTTAAGGCAGTATCACCTGATCAGGGAGATCGTAGATCGCCGGGAGATCAAGGTGAAAAGAGTAGATACGGAGAATAACAACACTGCTGATCCATTCACTAAGGCCATTCCTCAGACGCAGTTCGAGAGGCTGTTCGAGATGATAGGTCTGCGATATGCCAGTACATGGCCCTAATGCAAGTGGGAGATTGTTAGTGTTTATGCCCTAGAGGCCATTACTGTATCATACTAGTTTGTATATTACTTAATAGAAGCTTGGGATATTCACAGTTGTATTAACGGTCTTGCTAAAAATAGTAGTATGCTACTTGGTTTGATTCTACTTTAATATGTGCATATGTTTCTTTTAACATATCGCTTATACATATTAGTAGAGCCCTTAGGATCTTTGCTTGATTACCAGCGTTGTGATGGCAGTCACACTAGTGGGAGCTGGGTAGTCTATAAGCAACATCCTATTCAGGTCCCTGGTCGTAGGATTATCGAGATAGGGCATCGATACTCCGGAGTAGACTGGTGTGTACGCTTCTCATCCCAATTGGGGAGATGGTCTGTCCCACAGCCATCAGTACGTCGTACTGGAGATAGTATGCAGGTGCTCGTTAAGTTACGAGTATACCGGACAGGACTTGCTGGGAACTGCAGGTTGGTTCTATACCCATCGTAAGATTGCAGTTCCCATATGACATGAGTACAGCTTAGTCCGTCGACTTGACACTGCTACTTTTCCTCGAATGTGTTCCCACTGTACTTAGATTACTACCCTACCACGGCTGCAAACAGGTAGTAGTTGAGTGCAGTCCCGAAGCACTTGGAGGCAGTGGCGGTTAGACAGGATTCGTCTCTCCTGGTATTGGGGGTTGATATCGCGCTGTGTATGGAGAGCCATTACGCAAAGTCCTTGGCCAGGGAAAGCGAGATTTACTGGTAGGTTCCAGTAGTTTTCTCAAGGTGCAATGGGCTACACTCCGACACGACTTATACCCCTATTAGGGGTCTGACGTTTACTGCCCCCTAGGCCCGATATGCGATAGTCCTAGACGAACAGACCGGACTGTACGGAGATTGTCACATCAGGTTCAGTAGGAGTTCGGATGGGTTTCTTCATCGTCCTTCTTAACGACATCTACCTGGGGACCGTTACGTACAGCTAGTACCGCTTGCGGCCTGTGGTTAAACCCACTGCCAGCGTAGTGTCGAGTCTTTAGAGTCCCACACAGAGAGTTTCCCTGCATCGGGCAAAAGGTGTAGAGGCCGTATGGTTTTACGGCAGGGCCGCGATCACTTATGTACACTTGTGCACAAACTATGATCGGGCAGATAATACTAGCAGGCTTTGGTTTAAGCCAGATTCTAGTATTATACAGATGGATTTATTCAGTCAAAAATTATCCGTGTTTTTCGGAAATACGGATGGGAGGGGTAGTCTCGTAATTTGTCGGGAAGCTTCTAGAAGAATGTGACTCATTTGTATTTATTTCTTTTGGATTAAACACAAATGAGGTGGAGAGATGAGCTGTAGGTTTTCATTAAATGCTTAATGACTCATGAGGTGATTCACCCTTAGGATTAAATGAAGCTTACAAAATATTTCTAGATATTTATCAAGAGATATTTGTATGCTTCATTATATTCTTTCATGAGGATTATTCATTAAAATTATCACAAAAGCTTTCTCTCTCCACAAGTTATCATCTTCTTCCTCAAACCCTAAAAGCTCTCATGAGTTGAGAATCCTAGAGTTTAAGTGACTAAGTAATCCATCTAAATACTCTACACCCTCTAGGACTTCTAGATTAGCAAATTAGAAGCCGTAGTTATCTCAAATTTGAGATAGGAGCTCGGACTATAGACTCTCGAGTGGATCGTCTTTGACTCGAGAAGGCCGTTGAGGTACCCATGTTCCATAGAGCCGACGAGGTGTGGAGGACAGCGATGAAGACCCGAAGGACAAGTAACGTGAGTTATAATTTCGAATCAGAGTAGTTAAACTTCTCGTAGTTTGCTAGTAATGGTTTAGACACGATCTGTGTGCTCAAGTCCGTGTTACGAAGGTTTGATAATTGTTTTTCATATATTCCGCCTCCCCGCGAACACGTGGGGTGCGTGACATGGACTTACAGTTGTTGGCCCTCCAGAAGACTTTTAATGGTTTTTAAAAGCACCGTATGTTCATTGATTGGAGCAGCAACGGTAGGGGGAGGTAGTAAAGTAGGTGGTGGTGTGTTGCCATTGATATTGGTACTGGTGTTGTTAGAAGAATCCGTCACCTTGATAGAAAAGGAAAGGTTAGGATAGATTCAAGAAACTTGAAATGTAAGGAATGTTTAGTTGTTGATTCTTATAATTCTTGTGATATATTGCTTAAGACTTCATGCAGAACTGACCCGCATGGACCGCCAACAAAACCTGTCACGCCCCGCCTCCCAATAGACGGAAACGGTGACGTGGCAAGCCCGCAATATATTTACTGTGAAATAAATACGTTAAGCGTAATTAAGCAATATAACTATGAACAAGAATGGCAAGAGTAATAAAATGGAACAACAACTTTATTTACATTCAAGTTTATATACAACTGTCTGAAATAAAAGATATAATAAACAAAACAATGGCATACAGAAAGTAAGTGCAGGAAGAACTAGTAGTCAGACTGAGCTGTAAGCTGGTCCAAGTCCTCCTGGCTCGGCTCTATCTCCTCAGAGTCCGGTCCTCCTGAAGAAAATTCCAAGGAAAGAAAAATAGAAAGGAATGTCGTCAGCGAACTAGCACTCGGTATGTCCCAAAAGAAACAAGAGAGAATAATGTATCATGTGAATAGGAACTAAAAGAACAAAGGACGGGTAAAATTGTATATGATCATCTACAGGTATATGATAGTTATTCTGACGTGGTTATTTGTAGTTTGATAATGAACGTATTCATGTATACGAGAGGAGTCCATCTTACCTCGTGGACTATGGTAACATGTAGTACAAGGCCCCGTCATAACCCACGGGACAACGGCACATGAATTCATGTAGGTGTCTTTTAAGTGACCTCTCGTGCCACGATATACGTTCCGTACCAATCTACCCCTTTATCCCCGCATATGATATTGTATAGATTAAAATTATAGGTCTTGGCCGAATCCATAGATATAAAATGTCAGGTTCATGTTAAGGATGTAATCATGTGTTCAAGTAGTCATGTCAAGTTCATGTCACGTTATAATCATGGTTCGGTCAAGTCGAGTCAAGTATACAGGTTTGAGTTTGATGTTTAAATTCGAGTATTCAAGTTCATGATCGAGTATTCAAGTTCGTGTTTGATTTTGGATTCAGGTTTGAGTTTGGACTCAGATTGAGTCAGACACTTGTGAACGGATTTAACTCTTGAATTCTTAGGTTCGGAAGTAATCGGCAACTGCTGCACATGGACGGCATGATTTGTGTTTTTTTTCAAGAAAATTGCCATTGATAACCCCGTTAAGTTGTCTAACCTGAATAGGCAAGCACTCACTTTCTCCGGCTCTCTGGGGCTCAAGAGAATTGATCCCGCTTAAACCTATATTAAACTAGAGTCCTTAAAATATTGTTTTGCATATCTCGAGGGGGTTTATGAAAAATATTTTAATATAGTTTAAAAATAAACCTCGAGTGTGATTTGTTTTATTTAGGGTTTTAATGAGCATGTATTTTAATTATTGGTTATTTTAATGATAAATACTTAGCTTTTAAAAGTTTATGGTATTTTATAGAAAACTATCCCTTTTTGGTAACTTGATGATATTTTATAAAAAGTTTAATCTTTCATTTTAGAAAATATATTTTCATAATACATTGAAAATATGGATTTATAATTTTTATATAATTTTAAAAATTTGTTTTATTTAGAAAAGTCTCATTTCTTAAAAACCGTATTTTATTTCCTTTCGAGATCGAATACTCCGTAAGGAGTTCTGCATCTCGCTCTACTATCCCAAGGATGTGTGATAATCCGAACCATCTATTAGCGGGTCCCCTAATAAGGGTTGTAGAGACGTATTTGCCAAGATTTATAAAATACCGGTTTAAAAGAAACCCTATTTTTAAAAGATGTGGTATTTTATTGTAAAGTTATTCTTTGAACCAACTATATATATATATATATATATATATATATATATATATATATATATGTAGATATCGTGCTATGAAACCAAGGTGTGCGTGCGGGGTAGGTTGTTACCTCATGAAGTTTTCCTAAAGGTATTGTTTTAATCAATATCGAAAAGAGGTGATAATAAAATTCAAGGTATTTTAATGAAAAAGTTCGTTTATATTTGTTTCACATGAAAATTTTGGTTAAACTTGAAGCTAAATGTTTGTAATTAAAATTACAAGTAGGGTGGTAACATTAGTGTTACCAGAGTATAAAGGAAAAATGGAGTTTCATGTCTTAAAAGAAAAGTATCGGGAGTAACTCCACTTTACCGATATCTTTTAGAAGATAAATTGAGATGAAAAGAAGAAGAGATGAGGGAGACTTATGGTTTGGTAAAATCGAGAAAAGGGTAAGGAAGAAGGGAGGGGGCTTCGTGGCGTCGCGGGAGCTCTGAAAATAGCTCCGATCTTCGACGGAACAAGCTTGGTCGTTAACTCCACTTGACTCCACTTGCACTTAGGAACTTTTTGAGTGAATTTTTGCTAGAATTTCAGAATGGTGAAGAGCTAAACCATAGGGTGGTATTTATAGTGAAGAATTAGTGTTTGGGAATTAAAATTTTGGATTAAAAAGTATTAAAAGGTGTTAATTGGTGAAATGAAGGGCTCTGTTTGATTGCAGGGAAATCAAACAGTGCAGGGGAGTTAAGAGGAGTCGAAAGGGTGTGTGTGCAAAGCACGGGGTGATTTGGAGCTCTTTGGACCGCCAGCGTCGGCATAGAAGGGAGAAGGGACGGTCGGATTTGAGGCAATCGTCTCGAGATTCATGCCACGTGGGTTTTTGTGTGTACACCTCATTGCGTCAGTTTGATTTTTCTGAAACTTTTCATTTTCCCGTGTATTGCACGTGCAACTCTTGGGCTTCCAAAAATTAAAAAGAAAAAAAAATAATCGTGTCTGATAGGAATCGAACACACAGGCTATGTCACAACAGTGTAGTGGCTTTACCAGTGAGATACACGTTGTTTCTTGCTTTTATTTAACCAAAATAACTTTTAACTCTTACACAGGCTGTAAACTCTTTTCTGTACAATAACAAAAAAATTATGTACAGTATTTTCAGAGTCGTCTCCAACTTACTTCCCCTCGTCTTTGATCACAACCCAGACCCCATCTCCATCAATCACCTCCTCTGCGATCCATCCTCCAAGCAACCCAGCCATCTCTATTCATCGAACATGTAAAGATTCTGAAATCCCTGTACAAAATTACTTGTTTATTGTATAGAAAGGGTATTTCAGTCTGTTGTAAAGTTATAAGTTAGATTTGTTTAATAAAAGTAAGAAGTAACTTCTAGCTCACTGGTAAAGCCTCTACACAGATGTGACATAGCCTGTGCGTTCGATTCCCATCAGTCCCAATTATTTTAAACGATTTTTCTTTTTAATTTTTCAGAAGCCCAAGAGTTGCACGTGCAATTCACGGAGAAACGAAAATTTTCAGAAAAATCAAACAGGTGTAAAGAAGAGTAAACACCAACATTGACACGTGGCACGAATTTCGAGGCGAGACCTCAAGATCCGACCGCCCATTCCTCTCATTTGGCCGCCGCCGCCGGTCCTGATGCGTCCAAATGGCTTCGTGCTTTGCACGCTCGTCCCTTCGACCCCTCTCAACTCCCCTGCACTGTTTGATTTTCCTACAATCAAACAGAAACTCTTCGATTCTCTAATTAACATCATTAAATCTATTTTAATTCATTTTATTTCACACCCTCTCTCATTTTTACCATATAAATACCACCCTATGCTCTAGCTCTCTTCTATTCTGAAAATTTCCTTAAAATTCTCTAAGTTCAAGAAGGGTTAAGACAATCCAAGTGGAGTTGAGCAAGCCAAGGGGAGTAGCGATCTAATTCCGACGACCGCAACGTCACCGATGAGGCCAAGACCCCCCCTCTCTTCTTTAACCTCTTACTTGCACTACTCAACCAGTAAGTCCCTCTTCTCTCTATTTCTTTCATCTCAAACCGCTTTCTAATCTCACATCGACAAAGTGAAGTTAGCTTCCATATAATTTCTTTTTAACATTTTTAATCTACTATATAAGCAAAATAAGTCAAACTAATATCCTAACACCACTCTTAATTTTATGAATATCATTTAACTTGTAGTTTAACAAAAAAAATCATGTGAAATAGTCAAATAACACACTTTTTATTAAAATACCATGAAGTTTAATATAATCGTATTTTCAATAACTAGAGTATAAACGTTTAGACCATTCACGGGGTAATGACCTACCCCACACGCACACTATGGTTTCATAGCACGGTATTCTAGGTATATGGATAATTCAAAGAAGAAGCCTTTTATTAAAATGCCACATTTTTACAAAAACGGGTTTCTTTTAAAATCAATATTTTAAATTCTTAGCAAATACAACTCTCGTTAGGGGACCCGCTAATAGATGGTGCGGATTATCGTACATTCTTGGGACAGTAGAGCGAGATGCAGAACTTCTCACGGAGTATTCGATCTCGAAAGAAAATAAAAATACGGTTTTTAAGAAATACGACTTTTCTAAATAAATAAAAAACTAAATTTTAGGAATTATATAAAGCTATGAATTCGTATTTTCAACAAAGACATATTATGAAACTATATATATTTTTAAAATGAAATATTAGAATTTTAATAAAATACCATCAAGTTTCCGAAAAAACTAGTTTTCATAAAAATACCATAAACTTTTAAAAGCTAGTTTTTATTACTAAAACACCCTAACAATTAAAATACATGTTCATGAAAACCCTAAATATTATAAATCACCCTCGAGATTTAATTTTAAACTATATTAAAGTATTTTTCATAAAACCCCATTGAGATATGAAAAACAATATTTTAAGGACTTTAGATTAATATAGGCTTAAGCGGTATCATTTCTCTTGAGCTTCGGGGAGCTGGAGAAAGTGAGTGCTTGCCTATTCCGGTTAGACAACTTAACGGAGTTTTCAATGACAATTGTCTTGGGAAAAAACACAAATCCTGCCGTCCATATGCAGCAGTTGCTGATTACTCCCGAACTTATGAAATTCAAGAACTAAATCCTTTCATAAGATTCTTACTTCAACCTGAATCCAAAATCAAACCAGAATCCAAAAATCAAACATGAACTTGAATATTTGATCATGAACCTGAACACTCGAATTCAAATATCAAATTTGAACTTGAATACTTGATTCGACTTGACCGAACCATGGTTATAACTTGACATGAACTTGACATGAATACCTGAACATATGATTGCATCTTGAACATGAACCTGTACATTTTATATCCATGGATTCATCCAAGACCAGTAATATTAATTTATACAATACAATACGAGGGGATAAAGGGGTAGATTGGTACGGAACGTATATCGTGGCACGGGAGGTCATTTTAAAAGGCACCTACATGAATTCGCGTGCCGTTGTCCCGTGGATTATGACGGGGCCTTATATTACATGTTACCATAATCCATGGGCATGAATACCTTTTTTATCAAACTACAAATAACCACGTTAGATAACTATCTTATACCGGTAAATAAACATGCTTAGATACTCACTTATATAACCGTGCATGTTCATATTCACTTGATTTCTATTCACTTTCATTCATCATTACTTATTTCTTATGGGGACTTACTAAGCGCTAGTTCGCTGACGACATTCCTCTCTATTTCTTTTTCTTTGGAATGTTCGTCAGGAGGACCAGACTCTGAGGGTATAGAGCCGAGCCAGGAAAATTTGGACCAGTTCGCTTCTCAGCTTGATTTTTAGCTTCTGCTTGTATTTACTTTCAGTATGCCATTGTTTAGGCATTTGCTTTATCATTGTATCTTTTCATTACAAACCGTTGTATGTAAATTTGAATGTAAATAAAATTGTTGTTTCATTTTTACTCTTGTTATTCTTCCACATTGTTATATTGCTTAATTACGCTTAACGTATTTTCCTAGTAAATACGTTGCGGTGTTACCACGTCACTGTTTCCATCTGCTGGGAAGCGGGGTGTGACAGGTTTTGTTGGTGGCCCATGCAGGTCCCTCAGTAGTAGGTCTGTGGTTCGAGAACGAACCATTGTTCAAAGGTGGGGAGAATGTCGGGACCCGGTTCTTGCTCACGGAACAAAGTGCCACACGGAACAAAGTGTCACACCAAGTGTCATGCCAAGGGGCGGGGCCCACCTCTTAAGTCTATGGGACCCATTGTAGAACAATGAGGAATTTTCGAAATACATTCCGAAAGAGAACCGAACTGCATTATAAATGTAATGATACCACCCTCAATTACAGAGACGCCTTTTAAGTGAATCGGCACTACAGAATCTTAAGAACTCCGTAGTTAAGCGTTCTCGGGCCAGGGAAGTCTTGGGATGGGCGACCTCTTAGGAAGTGGCCCTTGGTCGGGTCCGGTTCGCTCTAAAGGGCAAAGCCGTGCGGTTTCGGCCAGAGCGGACAATACCTTCAGTACTGGGACATGGGGCGTTACATTTGTTGGTGGCCCATGCAGCTCAGTTCTGCATGAAGTCTTAAGCAATATATCACAAGAATTGTAAGAATCGGCAACTATACATTACTTGCATTTCAAATTTCTTGAATCTATCCTAACCTTTTATTTTCTATCAAGGTGATGGATTCTCCCAACAACACCAGTAACAACGTCAATAGCAACACACCACCACCTACCTTACCACCTCCCCCTACCGTTGCTGCTCCAATTAATGAACAGACGATACTTCTAGAAGACATCAAAAGTCTTCTGGAGGGCCAGCAGCAGCAGACAGCTATTCTTATGAACCGTCCGGAAGCCGAAGCACTAGTAAAGCAATTTCGTGCGTTGCATCCAAGGAACTTTTCAGGGAAAGAGAGTCCTCTTGAGGCGGAAGAATGGGCCCAAAGTATCGAGAACGATCTTGCAGCAACACAGGTGCCTGACATAGCTTGGGTTCGTATGGCCAAGCTCCAGTTCACCGACAATACGAGAGTCTGGTGGAAAGCCGTCATCTTTGCCCTCAAGATTTGACATCACTATTTATTGGGAGAGCGAGTATATATATACACTGACAACAAAAGTTTGAAGTAGGTACTTACTCAGAAGGAACTCAACATGCGGCAGAGAAGATGGCTGCAACTCATAGCAGATTTTGATGTCAACCTACAGTATCATCCTGGAAAGGTGAACGTAGTTCCTGATGCACTTAGTCACCAGCCATTAGCAATGAACCTCACCGCTCATTGAAGACTACAGCAAGAACTGCATGGATTGGAGATTGAAGTAGTTGTGTCAGGTAACGCTTCATTTTTGATGAACTTATAAGTCCTGTCCACTCTTGTAAATCAGATCAAGACAGCTCAAGCAAATGATGCCAAGCTATAAAAGATCCGAGAACAAGTAGAAAGTGGACTTTGAAATGATTTCATGATCCACGAAGATGGATTCTTGCGATATAGAAGCCGTTTATGTGTACCAGTTGGCTCTGTTCGAGAAGAGTTGATGAAAAAAGCTCACAGCACTTCTTATTCTGTACACCCCGGCGGCACGAAAATGTACAAGGATCTACGACTACATTACCGGTGGCATGGAATGAAGCGAGAAGTAGCAAAGAGCGTAGCAAAGTGTCTAGCATGTCAGCAAGTGAAGGCTGAATATCACAGAACTGCTGGTCTACTTTAGCCGTTACCAATCGCGGAATGGAAATGGCAGCACATTACCATGGACTTCGTGACTGCTCTCCCTCGCAGTACGAAGGGTAATGATGCAATTTAGTATATTGTGGATCGACTCACCAAGTCGGCTTACTTTATTACATTTCGAGTTGGCCAGTCAACTGAGACGTTAGCAAAGAAGTACATGGAGGTAGGTATAAATCTAAAGTAAGATTTAAACTTTCAAGATGTACCATATTTGATACCCATAAACTCATCAGGAGATCGTGAGATTACATGAAATACACGTCTGCATCGTCTCCGATCGTGACACAAGATTCCGATCACAGTATTGGCAGAGTCTGCAAGCTAGCCTAGGGACGAGTCTGAATTTCAGCATGGCGTATCATCCACAAATGGACAGACAGCCTGAGCGAACAATTCAGATTCTAAAAGACATACTGAGAGACTGTATATTAGACTTTGGAGGTTCGTGGGAAGATCACCCACACCTAGTGGAGTTTTCATACAACAACAGCTATCGGGCCAGTATTGGGATGGCACCATTCGCAGCACTCTATGAACGAAAATGTCATTCCCCGCTGAGTTGGGACGACGTTGGAGATCGTGAACTCCTTGGACCAGAGATAATCGTGGCAACTGTGGACGTGGTTCACACGATCATGGAAAGGATGCGTATAGCCCAAGACTGACAGAAGTATTGGGCAGATGCAAAGCGTCAACATTTGGAGTTCCAACACATAAAGCATGTATTCCTGAAAATCTCTCCAAACAGAGGAGTGATACATTTTACCAAGAAGGGTAAATTAAGTCCAAGGTATATGGGACCATTCGACATACTTGAACGAGTTGGAGAAGTGGCATACCGCTTGGCATTACCACCCTCATTGGAAGTAGTGCACAACGTGTTCCATATATCCCAGCTACGACGATATGTGAGCGACCCAAGCCATATACTTGATCACTCAGAACTCACTGTTTACCGCTGAAAATGAAGACGAACTGAGATGGATCTTCCTGCCTGAATTTGGGGGCAGATGCTATTTGGGTTTATCCGTCCACCTCTCCGAAGATACCAAGTTGATTTATGGCACCGTATATCGGAGGTTTGGACGGATGCGGCCGTTGTAGCAGACTTCCTTAGATTCCCCCTCGTTTGCGAGGGGTTTTTGATTGTGGGGACGTTCTTCCCTGCAGGCGCAAGTACCTGCAGTTAATTACGTTATCGCATCGCGATAACCACTTTCTCCTACTCCGGAAGTTCACTTCGTGTCGTGTGTGTTTTTATTTGTTTGGGTTGCCCCGGAGACTAATTTATGCCGTCACCCGTAGAGCATGGATTAGTCCAAATCCGTATATTTTTAGATTTGGGTTTTTATTTAAGGACCATTAATCTATTTTGAGATTAAGATCGACTTAAATGTATGTGAGCATTTGAGGCTCGATTTGTTTTTGTTAAGGATACGTTAGTCCAATTTGAGACTAAGATCCACTTAACAAGGTTTTAGAATCATTTTTATTTCATCCAACAAAAGAGCAGTTGGGCTCTATTGTTTTAGTTTAAGGAAGTTTTGGTCCATTATCGCCATTTTGAAGGCGAATATTAGTTTAAGAACATTTCGGTCCCTTATCGCCATTTTGGAGGCGAATATTAGTTTAAGGACATTTCGCCATTTTGGAGGCGAATATTATTTTAAGGACATTTCGGTCCCTTGTCGTCATTTTGGAGGCGAATATTAGTTTAAGGACATTTCGGTCCTTTGTCCCCATTTTGGAGGCGAATATTAGTTTAGGCACGTTTCGGTCCGTCATTTGTCCTGTGCGCATGTGTATTTGTTACGTGACAGAACGAACAATGGAGATATGAAACGTGCCTAATTTAAGGCACTATCTGGTTTGAGGTATGCACGTCAATTTAGAAGTGCACCAAAGAGTTGTTGGTTGTCGGGACCCGCCACCTCTCCGAAGACGTTGAAGAATTACAACAACATATATCAGAGATGTGGAGAGATGTACCCTTGAACCAAATCCTATATTTGAGGGAAAGGGGGGATGCTGTGGACCTAAGAGTCATTAGTCATTTTTGAGACTAATATTATCTTAGGAGATATGGGATGAATATTATTTTGGATATCATCAGTTGAAAGATTATTAGTCATGTTTGGGACTAAGCTCAATTTGGGGAATCATGAGCACAGGGGGCTCGGTTGATTGGAAATCGAAGAGGTTTTGACCTTGGGAAAACTTAGCCAATTTGGGCTAGGTCTGGATCTCCATAGTTACCCAACGGTGCTAAGCACTGGTATATGCAGCACTCACATGTATCTCACGTGAGGTGCTAAATTAGTGTTAAACATTGAACTCTGGAGGCGCTCACGTATGAACACGTGAGGCACCCCAAATATGGGCTCTGCTTTTTGGGTTTTATTCCCCCTTTTTATATAAGTGCTAAGCACTTGGTTCTCGTGGCGCTTACGTGTGAAACATGTGAGGCGCCCCAAATATGGGCCCTGCTCTTTGGGTTTTATTTCCCCTATTATACAGAAGTGCTAAGCACTTGATTGGGGGTCACGTGCAAAGCACGTGACTGCCTTAAGAAGTGCTCCTTGCTCTTCTTTTAAGCACTCGCGTGGGAAACATGTGAGGCAGTCTCGGCATTTTCTTTTTATTCATTAGAAGTACTCACGTGGAAAACACGTAAGGTCTCGTTATAGTGTTAAACACTAACGAATCACCAAGCTGTTATTCTGTGTTCTTGGAGATTTTGATCTCATGACATTTCTAGTCATTAGGATTTGGGTTTGGAAGGTCTCAGATTATTATGAGGGATCAAGTTCTCCTCTTGTTTGTGCAGGAATCAAATTCTTTATATAGGGTTAAACCCTAGTTTTCAGAGGAATTAAATTCCCATATGTTTTTGTAAGAATTAAATTCTTTGAACTCAGTTCTTTCCCGTAGGCTTTGAATCTTTATGACAGAATCTCCCCGATGAGAATTAAATTCTCAAGTTGTAGAGAGATCTGCTTTTGCAGATCTCAACCAGAGGGAGAACTAAGTTCTTGTATGAATGGTTAAACCCTTAGAGAGGTAAAGAAGAGATAGAACAATCTCTGTATTTTTTCTTCTTTTTACCTAGTATGTTCTGACGAAACAAATCTAAACTGAGAATCGAATTCTCTTTTTTCTATCTCTACTTCTGTATCCTCTCTCTCTGTGTGTGTGTGTCTCCCCCCCCCCCCCCCTTGTGAGACTTGAAATCTCGGGTTCTTTATATAGTGGAGAGAAGTTTGTTTACTTCTGAGAAAATCTCTCATTGAGAGATCCTAATTTATTTAATGGGTCTCAGAATTGATTTGGGGAATTTTACCCACCGTTGGATCTTTGATCCAAGTACTTCTGTTTTTACAGAAGATATTGTTCTTGTTTTTATCAAGATTAGGGAAATATTTTCCCTTATACATAATTTATTCTGGAAAACGGTGATTTTTAATCACCGTTGGATTTTTAATCCACCGGTTCTCTGTTTTATAGAGGGCAATATTTCTTATTTAGAAAGATTGAGTGAATAGAATTTTATTCTATGATCCAATTTGGGGGATGTTTTCTCCCATGCAGAATTTAATTCTGTATCTTGATGATTTTTCATCTCCGTTGGATTTTTGATCCAACGGCTCTGTTCACCAGAGAGTAGAATTTAATTCTACCTTCTTTAATTTGGACGCTGATGCTCACATGCTATGCATGTGGGCGTCGCCTAAGAATTTAATTCTTTTATAACTAGTCACTCTCGTGCTTTGCACGCCGGCGCTCACGTGTGTTCCACGTGAGGCGCCACTATAGGATTTAATCTTAACAGAAGATGGCGCTGGCGCTCACATGGGAAACACTTGAGGCGCTCAAGGATTTAATCCTATCTGAAACGGTACCTACATACTTTGTATGTGGGTGCACGTGTTTAACACGTGGAGATTTACCTTTATTTTTATAAGGGAACAACAAGTTTTGAGCCAAAATTTTTGGCGGAAACAAATGCCCCCCATTACTTTGCCCACGTAAGTATGTACGTGGGTGAAGTAGTGCAAAGTTATGCCTGGCCATGGAATTGATGGCTTAGGAGACAAGTTTACGATCCTTGTAGCCTAAGGCTTTTTTTCATTTTCATGAGCCGTAAGGGTCTGGAGAAGATTTTTCTCCCTATGAGTCATGAAGATCTCATAGGTGCATATTCTCCCTAGAAATCGTGAGGATTCCTAAGTGTCCATCGCCTCTGTAAGTCGTAAGGATCTCACTCGTGTATTTTTCCCTTACGAGTCATGAGGACCCTAAGTAACCTCTTCATTTCATTGGGATGTAACTTTGGTGAATGTGGCCCGTAAATAGTATACAAGAGTCCATCTTGACCTACTTGTAGGGAAGTGATGGCTTAGAAAATAGGTTTTAGATCCGTCGCCTAAGGCTTTTCAACTTTATAAGCCGTGAGGGTCTCATAATGACTTTTTTCCATACGAGTCGAGAGGATCTCGTAGGTGTCTTTTCTCCTTAGAAGTTGTGAGGACTCGCAAGTGGTTTTTCCTTCTCGTCGGTATGCGACTTTGGAGAATGTGATCCGTGGATAGTATACAAGAGTCGGTTTGGACTTGCTTGCAGGGCAGCGATGATGGCTTAGGAAACAGGTTTTAGATCCGTTGCCTAAGGCTTTTCAACATTATGAGCCGTGAGGGTCTCATAAAGACTTTTCTCCCTACGAGTCGAGAGGATCTCGTAGGTGTCTTTTCTCCTAAAAAGTCGTGAGGACTCCTAAGTGCGTTTTCTCTTGAGAGTCGTAAGGATCTCAAAAGAGAATTTTCTCCTTACGAGTCGAGAGGACTTGTAAGTAGTTTTTTCCTCCTCATCGGTATGCGATTTTGAAGAATGTGGCCCGTGGATAGTATACAAGAGTCATTTTGGACCTACTTGCAGGGCCACTGCGCTTAGGAAACAGGTTGATATCCCCGTCGCCTAAGGCTTTTCACCTTCATGAGCCGTGAGGGTTTCATGAAGATGTTTTTCCCTACGAGTCGAGATAAGTCGAGAAGATCTCGCAGGTATATCCTAACGTGAAATATAGATAACCCCTGCTCTTTGCGATAGAGGTCCGTTAGGTTTTGTGGTACTAGGGTTTTAGTCCGTGGTACCGTCGCGTTGGCTGATGTATTCCTCGATATGCAGTCTTTAAGCTGGTGTTCGAGTAGTCCCGCGACTGTCGTGTCTCTGATCCCTTTGGGAGATGGACAAGACATCTTCAAGTAATCTCTTTAGGCTATATGACCGTCGGAAGAGCAAGCGTTAGGAATTTACCATGTCGCTTTTTACTTAAGGTTAGGCTCAGTTTGGAGCCCCGATAAGTCATAACCACTCCGCGCTGGTGTGGGATGATCTCCAATAGTCTCTTAGGTTTTATATTACTTGCCGTCGAGACCCTGAAGCTAGGAATTTGCCGTTGCCTCAATTTGATTTGGCTTTTTGGAGCCTTTGTTGACATTGCGTCTGTTGTAACGAGAAGAATGTTGAGTTGGAGCTGGGATTTTGCCGTCACTCCTTTTTGATTGGATATTTGGAGCCTTTGTTGACATTGCGTCTGCTGTAATGAGAAGAATGTCGAGCCGGAGCTGGGATTTTTCCGTCACTCCTTTTTGATTTGGCTATTTAGAGCCTTTGTTGACATCGCGTCTGCTGTAACGAGAAGAATGTCGAGCTGAAGCTAGGATTTTGCCGTCACTCCTTTTTGGTTTGGCTATTTGGAGCCGTCGTTGACATTGCATCTGCTGTAACAAGAAGAATGTCGAGCTGGAGCTGGTATTTTGCCGTCACTCCTTTTGATTTGGCTATTTGGAGCCTTTGTTGACATTGCGTCTGCTGTAACGAGAAGAATGTCGAGCTGGTGCTGGGATTTTGCCGTCACTCCTTTTTGGTTTGGCTATTTGGAGCCTATGTTGACATTGCATCTGCTGTAACGAGAAGAATGTCGAGCTGGAGCTGGGATTTTACCGTCACTCCTTTTTGGTTTGGCTATTTGGAGCTTATGTTGACATTGCGTCTGCTGTAACGAGAAGAATGTCGAGCTAGAGCTGGGATTTTGCCGTCACTCCTTTTTGGTTCGGTTATTTGGAGCCTTTGTTGACATCGCGTCCACACCCTGATGGAATGAGGAGAAGGTATGACGGGGTAGTCTTTAGGTCGTATGTGAACTGTCAAGACTTGGAGCTAGGAATTCTCCATGGCTCCATTTTGTTTCGACCCTGGGGTCTTTTGTTGACGTTGCGTCTGCATCCTGCTGGAATGAGAAGTAACGCCGGGGTAGTCTTTAGGTCATATATGAACCGTCAAAACTTGGAGCTTGGAATTTGCCATTGCTCTGTTTTGTTTCAACCCTTAGGCCTTTTGTTGACGTTGAGTCTGCATCCTGCTGGAATGAGAAGTAACGCCGAGCTGGAGCTGGGATTTTGCCATCACTCCTTTTTGGTTTGGCTATTTGGGGCCTTTGTTGATATCGCGTCTACACCCTGATGGAATGAGGAGAAGGTACGATGGGGTAGTTTTTAGGTCGTATGTGAACCGTCAAGACTTGGAGCTAGGAATTTTCCATAGCTCCGTTTTGTTTCGACCCTGGAGTCTTTTGTTGACGTTGCGTCTGCATTCTGCTGGAATGAGAAGTAACGCCGGGTAGTCTTTAGGTTGTATGTGAACCATCAAGACTAGGAGCTAGGAATTTGCCATTGCTCCATTTTGTTTCAACCCTTGGGCCTTTTGTTGACATTAAGTCTGCATTCTGCTGGAATGAGAAGTAACGCCAAGCTGGAGCTGGGATTTTTTCGTCACTTCTTTTTTGATTTGGCTCGTCGGAGCTTTGTTGACATCGCGTCTACACCCTGATGGAATGAGGAGAAGGTACGACGGGGTAGTCATTAGGTCGTATATGAACCGTCAAGATTTGGAGCTAGGAATTTGCCATGGCTCCGTTTTGTTTCGACCCTGGGGTCTTTTGTTGACGTTGTGTCTGCATCCTACTTGAATAAGAAGTAATGCCGGGGTAGTCTTTAGGTCGTATGTGAACCATTAAGATTTGGACCTAGGAATTTGCCATGGCTCCATTTTGTTTCAACCCTTGGGCCTTTTGTTGATGTTGCGTCTGCATCCTGCTGGAATGAGAAGTAATGCCAAGCTGGAGCTGGGATTTTGCCGTCACTCCTTTATTGATTTGGCTCGTCGGAGCTTTGTTGACGTCACGTCTGCACACTGATGGAATGAGAAGGTACGACGAGGTTATCTCTAGGCTGTAGATATTGCTGTTGAGATCTGGCTTTTCCTTTAATGGAGCCTGGTGAGAAAATCATGGTTCCCTTTTTCATTTGTGCCCATGGATGGTATACAGGAGTCAGGGGTCAGTATGGACTCACCTGCAGGACAAAGGAACTTTATTTTATTTTATTTTTTATTACCGCAATACTCTATCTTTTCGGCTTTTCATATCGCGAAAGTCATAATTGGCCAATCATTTCGGCTATTTTTTCGCGGTGCCTGTCGGCTATAGTGCCCTCAAAGTCAATTATTGGATCGCAGGCACGTGATTGCAATGATAGAGGGAGGACCTATACCGGTGGAACAGTCTTACTCGAGATGATAATATGCTCTCTGTTTTGTCTTTATCATCGTGTACATATTTCATGTGACATTACAGATCACTATTACATGTTGATGGAGCCCATAAGATTCTTGCTTGACTACCAGTAGTATGATGGCGATCATATACATGAGAGTTGGGTGGTCTATAAGCACATCCTTAAAGTGTTCCTAGTCGTGGGAGTTTCGAGACTGGACATCGATACTCTATTAGTAGACTAGTGTATACGGATCGAGACCCCGACAAGGGGCGGTGGCCGGTCTCACAAGCCATTGGTGTCAGTTGGTTCACCTAAGATATATAAAGGTGCTCATTGGGTTATGAGTACACCGGACGGACTCGCCGGGAACATGCTAGTTGGTATTATACCTATTGTCAGATAGCAGTCCCCTGGTGACATGTGTACAGGTTAGTCTATCGACCTGAGATCGTTATTTTTCTCGTGTGAGTTCCCACTGTGCTTTGATTACTACCCTACCACGGATCAAAGGAGTCGTGCAAACAGGTTTTAGTTGGGTACAGTCCCGAGCCACATGGAGGCAGTGAGCGGATCTTTAGGGGATTCGTCTCTCCCGGTATTGGGGGTTGATGTCGCGGTGTGCATGGGTGGCCATCACCAGAAATCCTTGGCCAAGGTAGTCGAGAATTACTGATTCGGATCAGTAGTTTCTCAGGTGGTGATGGGCTTCATACCGACACCAAATATCGCGTTATTAGGGGTCCGACTTTATCCACCCCCTAGACCCGATATGCGATATTCATAGACGAACGGACCGGACTGTATAGATATTATCACTGTCGGGCTCAGTAGGGTTTCAGGATGAGTTCGCTCGTCGGCCTCCCTTTCGCTCAATACCTGGGCAGCCGTTACGTACAGCTAGTGCCACTGACGTGCTTGTGGTTAAACTCACTGCCAGCGTATTGACGAGTCTTTAGAGTCCCACACAGAGGGTTTCCCTGGTTCGGGTGAAACGTTGTAGAGACCGTATGGTTTTATGGCAGGGTTCGATCATATTCGTGCACTTATGCACGGATCATGATCAGACGGATAATACTAGTGGCCTTTGGTTTAAGCCGGGTCCTGGTATTATTTTGTTGGATTATATTCGTCTCGTTGTATTCGTACTCAGTCGGGATACGGATGCAGGTATGTATGTACAGATGAGGGGTATTCTTGTAATTCGTTACGAGTTTACTTTTGAAGATGCCATTTCTTTTCTTTGATTTGATTAAACATTTAGTTTAATGTTTAATTTGATGGAAATTATGAGCATAAGTTTTGGCATGGTGCATTGAAGAGGCATGGGCTCACTTGATGACTCATGGTGTTGGGTCTTATGTGCATTGATGGTGGCACATGTACTCTTGGTAACTCATGGAGTTGGGTTGAGTGTGAGATTTTTTGGGCTAGGAATTTTCTTTACTTGGCCACAAACAAATACCACACACAACTCACTCACAAAATGAACAGATACTTTTCTTTAGTTGGTTTTTCCTTAAGCCAAGTCTTGTGCTCACAACTTCTTCCTCCAATGGCTTCTTCTTCTACCTCCACCCTATCCCTCTCATGTGATGAGAATCCTAGGGTGTATTGAAACAAAGTATTCATACACACTCTCTACTTCACCTTGGGCATCTAGGCTAGCAAACTTGATGCCCGAGTTGCTTCAGTTTAGAGGCGGGAGCCCGTATAAAGAATCATCGATGTGGATCCTCTTCGACGAGGGAGACCGGAGAGCGAACTTCGTCGAGGCAGCGGCAAAAATCTAAGGATAGAGATTGAAGACCAAAGGACACCAATCGATCGGTATAATCTCTTAAACTCCTTTTACAGTTAACTAGTATAGGGTTAATGGTTCGATCCGGGATTTAGGGTTCCGTTAGCGCCAAGTCTTAAAAGTTTTGTTCCACGTTTGGCCACGGATTGATGGCCGGGGCGCGGGCATAGCCTTACATGGTATCAGAGCCAACCCATTAACCGCATACTAGTTGGTTTAGACAATGTTAAAGTATCGAAACCGAAACAACCCCGAAACATCACTCGATGCATTCCAGTTTCTGTCAAATTTTATATGGTCTTCTAAAAATATTTTAGCAACTGCAGAAGACTACTAACATGACCACTAGACTACACCCCAAACACGAACCCAATACAACACTTTTTGGCCGAGTACATTGGGGAAAAAACCGAGCAGGCCAGCCATTTCATGGCTTCTGGGTTTCGTATTTTGGGTCTGGTCTGGTCTTTGGATTGGTTCAGTGGTATTGCTAGTTTAGCCCAGTTTTGATATGGTTTTATTGTTGGAGATAGTTCCCTCAGAGTCAATTATTGGATCACAGGCACATGATTGCAATGATTGAGAGAGGAACTATACCGTTAGAACAGTCTTACTCAAGATGATAGTATGCTATCTGGTTTATCTTTATCATCGTGTACTGTTTCAGGTGACCTTACAGGTCACTATTGCACGTTGATAGAGCCTTTAGGATTCTTGCTTGACGGCCAGCAGTATGATGGCGATCATATACGTGGGAGCTGGGGTCTATAAGCACATCCTTAAAAGGTCTCTAGTCGTGGGAGTTTTCGAGACAGGGCATCGATACTCCAGAGTAGACTAGTGTATACAGTCGAGACCCCGACAAGAGGCGGTGGCCGGTCTCACAAGCCACTGGTGTCAGTTGGTTCACCTAAGATGTATACAGGTGCTTATTGGGTTATGAGTACACCGGACAGGACTCGCCGGGAACATGCTAGTTGGTCTTATACCTGACGTCAGATAGCAGTTCCCTGATGACATGTGTACAGGTTAGTTCATCGACCTGAGATCGTCATTTGTCTCGGTGTGAGTTCCCACTGTACTTTGATTACTACCCTACCACGGCTCAAAAGAGGCGTGCAAACAGGTTTTAGTTGGGTACAGTCCCGAGCCACATGGAGGCAGTGAGCGGATCTGCAGGGGTTCGTCTCTCCCGGTATTTAGGGGTGAGGTCGCGCTGTGTCTAGGAGAGCCATTATACAAAGCCCTCGGCCGAGGAAGGAGATTTACTGGTAGGTATTCCAGTAGTATCTCAGGGTGTTCTGGGCTACACTCCGACACGACTTGTACCGCTTTTGGGGGTCTGACTTTTACCAACCCCCTAGGCCCGTCATGCGATGCTCATAGACGAACGGACCGGACTGTCGGATATTGTCACTGACAGGCTTAGTAGGGTGTCAGGATGAGTTCGCTCATCGACGTCCCTTTTGGTCAATACCTGGTAGCCCGTTACGTATGGCTAATACCTCTGACGTGCTAGTGGTTAAATCCACAACCAAAATATTGACGAGTCTTTAGAGTCCCCCACAGACCGTTTTCTCAAGTTTCGGGCGAAACGCTGTAGAGGCCGTATGGAGATATGGCAGGGTTCGATCAGATACGTGCGGTATTGCATGGATCATGATCGGACGGATAATACTAGCGGGCTTTGGTTTAAGCCGGATCCTAGTATTGTACAGTGTAGATTTTGTCTCTTTGCATTTGTATTCGGTCGGAATACAAATGCGGGTATGTATATACAGTAGCGGGGTTTTCCTGTAATTTATTACGGGATCAGTTTTATTTTTGAAGTTGCCAGTTTGCTTTCCGTTTCGGCCAGTTTTCCTTTGTTCCTTCACGGCCGGATTTTTCCGATGGAGGGGGTTATTTGCAAGTATGCAAATTAGATATGTGGAGGGGGTTTCTTGTAAATGAGGGATTATGATAATCTAGCATCTTTGCTTTCTTCTTCATGATGGCTAGCATTAAAGTGATGTGAATTGATTTGGATTAGATTAGAAATGGGTGTGACAAATATACCTCTTTATCATCAAACCTTTTTCTTATGCTCACCCATTCACCTAGCTTGTGCTCACCTCCCTTGGATTTTTCCTCCCTCATATTTTTGGCCGGCCACATTTAGGTGAGGGTGAGAGGCAATTTCATGGTGTGTGTTGATTTCATTTGGCTTACTAAAAAATTACATTGCTCATCTCCAAAGTTCATTCTCTCCTCCATCTAAAATGGCAACTTCAATCACCCCATAGAGGCAAACTATTCTACACTATTCTGCAGCAATTCTTGGGCACGTCGACTCGCCAATTTCGTGCTCGAGTTGCCTCGGTCCAGAGGTGGGAGCCCGTAAAAGAACCCGGCGATGTGGTGCCCGTTCCGACGAGGAGATGAAGACCGGAGATTCCGCGAGGAGATCGGAGTGGATGCCGAAGACCGAAGGACACGGATCGCTCGGTATAGCCTTCTATCCCATCTCTAGTTAGCTAGCATTAGGTTAATGGTTACGATCCGGGGTTTTTTTAAGTCCGCGGTAGCGCCGGTTTCTGTTTTAAGAAAAGTTTTGGTTTCCGCATTTTGGCCTCGGGATGACGGCCGGGGCGCTGCCGTGGCCTAACATGGTATCAGAGCCACGCCATTAACCTAGTCTAGCTTGCTCTAACGTGTTTACAAGTTCGATCGAACAAATTTTCTAAAAACCACGATTTCAAATTACAGTTTCTGTCGAAATTTTTCTGTGGTCATAAAATTATTTGGTGCACTGCAGAAAATCAGGCAGGGTTTTGTAGGGGCACTGCAGAAATTTGGTGGACTGATTCCTTAGGAACGCCGCGGAACCGCAGCCTAAACCCCATTTTGGCCGCGGTTCCGCCGCCGTTCTAGCTCTTCATTGGACCAAATTTGTACAGTGGCTCTCTGACAGGGAAATGGGGTTTTTGGAATATTCTGTTTGGGCCCAGATTTTCTTTGAGTGCTACAGTTGTGCTTGGGGCCCACTTCGGGAATTTTGGTCGATCGAAAATTTTAAACATGTTAGTTCACAGTATTTATATTATATCTGCGACCGTGAATGTCACTTTATCGGTGAATCTTGTCTAACTGCTATAGCCCTTTTAGACGGATTTGCGAACGTGACATTCACGTTGATGTTCTGTGTTGTGTTGTGATGTTGCGGATTTGTCGTGGGGATAGCCTCGATGCAATGTTAGTACAGTTTGGTTGTATATGTACATTTGATATTGCGGGGCGAGCGTCCGACATGTGGACTGCCGTCACTGCCTGTTTGTATATTATTCTTTTTGGGGCACGACCGGGCTGAGGTCGATGTACCCGTTGTTTGTATATTTTACTTTCTATACTAGGATTACCCCGTGGAGGGGTGCACGGATAGCCGGGTTCTAGAGGGCAACGGGCCCGCATCTCATGGCGTTGAGACGGAGGGGGCTTCACTCTAGAATTAGCGGGCTGTTCGCCGCACTCGTAGGGGGTACAGGTTGACCCAAGAAGGGGTGCTCAAGTTACCGGATTCCGTGAAGTTATGGATGGTCCATTCACGTTGCTGAAGGGGGCTGCCTCACTTCAGGTTTTGGCGGGTAACTTACCGCGCCCGTAGGGGTCTAGGATTTCATTGCACAGGCTATCTACACGACCAGGCGAACGTCGGGTTTCAGTAGCGGCTCTATGAAACCCGGGGATCCCAGATATCTGTATTGTTCTGTGATGCTTATTACATTTCTGTGATGTTGCATTTTATCACGCCTTGAGCGAATATTATATATTGATATATATACTAGTAGATGTTGTATATGTTTTGCATCCGCGCTAGTCCAGTCCCCGCTCTGTCGTTAGTTAAGTAACCTAACAAGTGATGACGGGACCCAGTGGCGAATGCGGATGGCATATACGTACATCATTATTTTTGTTCTTTATTGGTGTGATCAATTGATGGGACTGCGTTGATTCGGATCAATGCAAGCAAAACAAACCTATTCTGATGTTGTTGGAACAATTTTTCAAAAAGCTGTTATTGCAAGGACGTTCTCTTTTTTTTTTGCACAGTGGTATTCGGTTATGAATATCCAGCACCTCAGTCGACGAGGCAAGGGCCGAGATCCCTTCACCGAAAGTGACCCCTTGGACAGAAGTTTGCGTCAGGGCAATAACTTCACTATAGTCGATTACTTTTGCTTTGCATCGTGGTATTCAGTTGGAATATCCTGCACCTCATTCTACGGGGAAAGAGCCAAGATCCCTTCACCGGGAGTGACCTCTTTAGCAAAGGTTTTCATCACTATATTTTTATAAAAAGCTATGCAGTTCCTTCAACGATATCAAGTTCATTACGCTAAAGGTTTTTCGCCAAAAACCAGCCGTAGCCCTCCGTCATTTCCTACAGGTATTATTTAGTATTCATGTTGCGTTTGTTGACCTAGTCAAGACGTAGTGTTCGGTAGCTAAGTGGTACTTGTTTGTTGCATAAGTGGGATTGGTTAGGACAGTCGTGCGGCCTTGTTGACCTAGTCAAGGGCACGTACGGTTGGGTTTAATGCAATCCAGAATAATGACGGGTTGAACTTGACTGGCGGCTTATGGTTTGTTGACCTAGTCAAGGTCATAAGCCGCTTGGGGTAAAAATCACATCGTGAGTTTCTAAAGAAACTGAAACTTGCCAGGCATGCTCATTCCTTCTGGAGTGTGATAACGTGAGTGGATTCCATCACGTTATCATGCGATGAAAGTTAGATCCCGATTCCCACTGATGAGTTGGTTTACTCCTCGGGTGATCCCGACTAATTCTTCTTTCAGGTTTGGAGGAGAATTTGACGTTACAGTAGGAGGTTTCCTGATTAGATAAATTGATAACCATTCTGATCTAGGTTAGAGTGCATGCTGAGTGTTTCTTTTCTCTCTCTTTTTGGCAGCGACCATGGCCCGACCCTTGACTATGATTCAGTGACCAAGTTAACCGAACCTTCTTAAACACTGGCTTTTGGATTGTCAGAGTTCATACCTCATTGCCACTCCTACTTTTACCCTTTTCTCCAGGACACCCCGTATTACTACGAACATCCACTTCCATTGGATAAAACCATCGTATGGTTATATACGAACTCGAAAGAATTTATTCGAGGATGGTTTCTGGTTCTGGAGAAAACGAATAGGGCTATTCAGTTGTCTTTTCCTTTTACCTTCTCTCAGGTTGCGAGTTCTCCTTGGATTAGGGCAGTACACCCATTACGCAAATTGGATAGTCTTCTTCTAAACCATAGGCAGGTGCCGACCGGTAGGGAATGAAGAAAACCAATTAGCTTAACGATGGTGTATAGAAGGTATTAAGTAAAGACAAATAAAGGGATTAGTAAGAGGGCAAAGTAAATTGCGACTGCTATTCACGACCAAACCAAGTACTTCTTCGCCAATCCTACGTCACCTTTGTATTTCTCCAGAACACTCCGTATCACTACGAATATCCACAGTTTATTGGATACTCCATCGTATGCTTATTTACGAACTCGAAAGGAACTTGTTCCAGTTCGGGGATGGATTCTGGTTCAGGAGAAATAGGAATAAGGTTTATTCGGTTGTTTTTTATTTTCATCTTCTCTCGCATTGCGAGTGCTCCTAGGATTAGGACAGTACACCCATTATGCTTATTGGATAGTTTTCTTCCAAACCATAGGCTGGTGCCGAACTGTAGGGAAGGAAGAAAACCATTTAGCCTAAAAGGGTGTACAGAAGGTAATGACTAAAGACATATAAAGGGATTTGAAGAGATGGCAAAGGAATATACGGTTACAGTTGTGAATCTGATACTGGAAGAGGCATTACTAGAAATACCCGGATACCCCTTCGAAATATTTGCATGTTTCAGTTTCACTGTGTATTGTTAAAAAAAAACTGATTTCCCAATTAGCCCTTGCTCCAGGGTATGTATTTACCAGGTATGATTCTCACATCTGTATGGTTTTACAGATGATGAGTGGGAGTAAGTTATTGGGAATTAGGTGATCATCCTCGTTATATCGGAATTCGTTGTAATTGGTGATATTTGAGGAAATTGCCTGGGCTGTTTGCCGGACGGCAGATATTTGGTTTTGAATATCCGTTGTTATGCACCAATTTCAAATTGATATATCTGTACGTCTATTTTTATAGAGTGAGATATACCTTTTTGAAATTATGTCTATGACATTTACCTATATCAGTGGATGGTTAGGTAAGGAGCATTAAACAGCGGTGTAATTCTTCTTAACCATAAGTACAGTTTTCAACCTACGACACATAGGGAATGAGTTATTAGACTCAGGGGACTTATACAAAGTATTGTATATTGTCCAGTGTCCATTAAGACAGAGGGGTTGGTACTCGTACTATATTCTGTTTACTTGTGACTTCTCTAGTTCTTAGACATGTGTTTCATAGAAATGCAAGGTCTGAGTTTTTGAGAAGTTATAGGTATAAGAATAAAGTAGAGAACCAGGCGTTGCAAGTATCAGGATTCTTCAAGGTGATCGAAGATGTGGATACTTGTGTATGGTATTCAGTTGGTAGTAATGATTGAGAGAACTTGCTTCTCTTTCAGGTTACTCATATCTGGATGTATTCCTAAGTTGAGTAATGCTGATTGACCTCTCTCCATTTAGTTGACATGAACTGGAGACAGTTGCATAATTTGAATCTGGTTCAATTAAATCAGTGTCTCTGTTTCTGTATTGGATATAGAACAGTTCATATGACATTGTTAAGGTACGGGGAGTTGTCCAGCTTATGCTTAAAACCAGACACAGGACAACTCAGGGCACGTTTCTGTAATGGCTGTTTGTGGGTTGACCCGTGTAGGGTTTCTAGGCACACTAATGAGGTCTCACAAGGCATCAACCATGCCAATTTCAAAAATTTTATAAGTGCCGAGAAACCCTAATACGGATCGTTAACTAGAATTTTAGGCGAAAAAGAAACTAGTTAACAACTTAACTAGAAGAACGGAAATACAACCTTTGTAGATCCGGTCCTCCACCTCCATAGCTCCATGATGAAGTCCCCTCGCTGTCCATATCGGATCCCGGACTCTAGCGTCGGCTTCATCGGAGAAATGGGCGGGCTAGGTCATCGACTACGATGCCGAAGATGATCTACGTCGAAGCATCACAAGATCAAGCTCCCACTTCACCAAGTCATGAAACTTGTGAAGAAAACACCCTATACTACTTGGCAAGAGGTAGAGGATGAAGAAATAGGAGGTGGGTTCACTTTAGAATTGGTTTTCTCACTTATTTTCACTAGTTGCCATTGTTGATAGCAAGCTTTTCTTCATGTGAAGAAGAAGAAGAAGAAGCAAGAACATGATAAGTGTTATGATAAGTATTATCTAAAAAGAAAATAATATGAATCCTTATCATTTTCCAACCATAGTTTGGTGTAGAGAATAAATCATGGTTAGATTGAAGGGTTAGGGTTAAGCATCAAGACAAAATGGTCACTTGGTCAAAGCTTCATGAAGCTTCAATAACAAACAAAGAAAGCCACCATTTTCCCTTTTTCTTTTCCAAATAAAATAAATAAATAAATAAATAAATGAATAAGAAAATGAAAACCCTAACCATTACACAACCATGGTTTAATCTTTACACAAACCCTAGTGAGCATGTATCATCAAACATGATACAAACTTGTGTACAAAAGTATATCACATATACAATGTGCACATAAAGTGAGAAAATCCATTTAAAATGAACCAATACTAGTTAATGTAAATTAATATATCATATACATATAATTATACATTAAATCATTAAATCAACACTTGATTTAACGATCCGGTCATATCGCATATAACCGACTAATATCAATAGTAACAACTTATCGAATCAACACTTGATCCGATAACCCGGCTATACCGCATATAACCGATCAATGTTACAAATCGCGAGAATCAAATACAGTATCACATACTGGTATTATTCTCGGTCCCGCACATATCTCATATGCGCTCCTATTTCGTTTCGCTTGAGCCAGGAAACCTCTGTGTAGGACTCTAAAGACTCGTCAATACGCCGGCAGCAGATGATGATCATATCAAGCAACCACAAGCCGCAAGCGGTCTGCTAAACGTAACGGCCACCCGGGTATTGAGCGATCAGAAGATCGACGAGCAAGCCCGCTCACACTCCTGTGAATCCATCCAGTAACACTTACCGTACAGTCCGGTCTGATCGTCTGATATGTCGCATATCTCGCCTAGGGGTGGTAAACGTTAGACCCCAATAGCTCGATAAGTCGTGTCGATATGAGGTCTATAACAGTTCGAGAAACTACTGGTAACACTTACTAGTAAATCTCAGCAACCCTGGCCAGGGATTTCCGGTTATAGCCAATCGAACACAGCGCAACATCAACCCCCTATACCGGGAGAGACGAATCCCCTCCTATCGCTCATTGCCTCCATGTGATTCGGGACTGAACCCAAAAACCACCATTTTGCACGCCCTCTTGGACGTAGTAAGGTGGAAATCAAAGCACAGTGGGAACCATACAAGACTCTATGACGATCTCGGGTCAACAGACTACTCTGTACCAGTGTTACCAGAGAACTGCTATCTGACGTAAGGTATAATACCATCTGGGAGTTCTCGGCGAGTCCGTCCAGTGTACCCAGTCTCTACTGAGCACCCGTACATCATCTCTGATGTCAAACACCAATGGATATAGGATCATCCATCGCCCATCTGTATGGGTCGAGAAGGTATACGCTAGTCTACTCTGGTATATCGATGCCCCGTCTCGATACACCCATGACTAGGGACCTTGAAGGATGTACTTACGGACTACCATGTCCCTACTAGTATGATCCGCATCATAGTCCGGGTAGTCAAGTACACATCCTAAGGGTTTTACCAACATGTAACAGAGAGACAATCAGTGTACACGTTAAGGTAAAGATCAACCAGATAGCATACTATCATGTTGAGCAAGAAAGTCCTCCCTATATATGTCCAAGTATCCACTACAATATACATCCTATGTATAGTAATGGCCTCTAGGGCATACATATAACTAACAACCCGAGCTATGACGAGGGTTGACTTTCTACCATCTGGAAGATCAATAGTGATATTGTTCTTGACTCGCCACAGTTTTAATAAAAATGCCTCTAGGGCATACATATAACTAACACCCGGCCCTTTTTATACCAAAGTCCGTATTTTGTTAATTTAGAATCCTCTTTATTCTTAATTGTGAATTATTTATTTTTTTACAAATTTATTATTATATTTTATCTTTCAAACCCCATTTCTTTTTCTAACAAATTCCTTAGGACCAGCCCTCATTTCTTTTCTACCATTTTCTTCATTCCCCAGCTCTTAGCCCATTCTTTCTCTATTTTGTTAAATTAACTAATTAAACTCCCTTGGCCCACAGCTTAAGCCCCGAGCCCTCTCCATTATCATTTCTTATATTCATTAAGATTTAAACCCAGCCCAACTCCCCTACTTCTTTTATTGAAAGTTTAACCCTAAAACCTAACACCATTTTCTATTTACTGTTAAATCCCCTAGCCCACTGTTCTTTAATTTAAATTCCATTTCTCTTATTTTGGCCCGAGCCCAGCCCCTATTCTCTATGATTTTTCCCCTCAAATTTTCCCTGGCCCGTTCCTTTTCCTCTATTTCTTTTATTAATTATTTCTAGCCCAGCTCTCGCCCCGGCCTGTTCTAATTTCCTCGGCCCGAACCCACAAATATTTCCCTTAATAAAATTTGTAATTTCTCCTTGAGCCCGGCCCATTCCTTCCTTTGTTTTTCTTTTTATTTGATTTTGTTATCCTTTTAAAAATACTTGGCCCGGCCCACTCTCCTCCAGCAACCCATTCCCACGCACACAACCCGACCCGGCCCGCTACTTCTTCTCCTTCTTCCCGTTGCGATTCTCCCGCGCACGTTTTCCTTCGCGAGCGCGCTTCTCGCGCCGTCTCCTCCGCCGTCGCCCTCGCCCTGCCGTTACCCCACGTTGTCAACATCGTCGCCCTCTCTCTTCTCTCATTCTCTCTCAATCACTCATTTCTCTGTCCCTCAAACTCAAAACCGACCACCTCCCACTACCTCCCTCTGCTCTTCGCTAGCCACTCACATCACCGGCATCACCTCAGCACCACCCTCATCATATCCCTCCACCCAAAGATCCTCCACTACTTCCTTCACCAGAGCACCAAGCTCCACCCCGAGCTCCCTACAGCCCACACCCGAGCTCCCCTCACCACCGTGACCATGAGCACCTCGCCTCCGTCACCTCCAGCTCCTCCAACCTCTCCGCCGTCGACTAGATCCGTTTCCGGCCCCCATTCCATCAACCACCAACTGCCTCCAGCTGTGCCCGAGCAACCCTCTCCTGTGACCCTCATCAGCGCCAACTCCTTCAACCTCCATCAAACCCCATCTCAACCGCAACCACCGAGAACCCCTCGACTTCACCCAAGGCACCCAACTGAGACGAGAACCTATCTCGTCGCCACAGAACCCATTGCTGCACCCTCACCAAGACTTCACCTTCTAAACCCACCACGGTCACCGAGCACCCCTAGCCTCCAATCCCGAGCACATCTTCAGCCGACTCCTCACCTTGCCGCAGCCATCTCCTTGGACTTGAGAACTTGTCGCAGCAGCACCTTCGTCGAGATCCCCTATCCGAGCTTTACGGCATTTCATCGAACCCCAAAACCATTTTCAAACTTTCTACACGACTGTGAAACCGCTCTATACAAGTTGCCGGAGCGACGCCGTCGACCTTCGGAAACCCCAACACTTCTCAGACGGACCAGAGAGCACCCCTAAGCTTCCAGCGCACGCAAGACGACTCCGGGAAAACTCCGACGCGAAATTCGTGTTTCGAACTAGGCTCGCGGGAATCCGGAACATGGCGCACAACGCGCGTTCGCGACATCGTTGCCGTCGTGCGACCCCAAGGCGTTCTCCAGGCAAGTGTTTACTTGCTTCATGCTAAAATATTAGCGATACAACCTTAAAATTATATAATGATAACTTATCGAATAACGATGTATATTGTGACGTATGTGTTCGATGTATGATACCAATGGAAATGATTGGTTATTCTGACGGAAATTGATAATGTCTGTTGGCCCATAGGATGATAAACATAGTGTAGGAATCTCGCTGAAAAATACGATTGTTCGTGACAAAAAGTGATACCCCCATATATGTTGTTTAAAACTGTAAATTCATTGCACCTGAAAATCGTTAAATTCACCATAAATCATATACATAGTAGAACGGTGCGTTCGAGGGCTCAAATCGAAGCTAACTCGACGAACTTTAACCCTATGCTAGTTTCCAGACATTCCTGTACTTAAATCGTGATGAAAATTTGATCGGAGTGCGACTCTGGACTGCAGTCCATAGCGACTCAAATTGCGCTTGCTGTTCCGTAATGGATACCATAGAACTTCCTTAACTCGTAGGTTGCGGGACTCTGCTGCTTATTGTAGGTAACTCTGTTAGCTAGACAACACGATTAGTTTCATCCTGTTTCATTATCATTTACTATTTAATCTGTAATTTAGAAGATCGGGACACATAACAGTCCCAGTAGAATCAGAATTGACATGTTGATATTAAACAGATTATAACTCCTAACGTACAGATGCGATTGAAGATCCGTTTGTTGCGTTGAAAACTTTACTGAAAACCCTAGAATTCATCTAACTGTAGCATCGCTAAATTATGATCCCAACTGGGGTTAAAATGCGTTACGAAACGGACATCTGATTCTGAAACCGGATTTTTAGCCGCGTGTGCTTAAAATGAAATAGTTATAACTAATGATCCTGGAACCCGATTGACTTGAAACTAAATTCTATGGATAGCTAACTGAACATACTAATTACTACCTGTTTATCTTTTCGCCAAATTATATGCGTACGTTTCATGATAAATCGTGCAAGTGAAGGAATGCTGTTTCATAACATCCTCATCATGTTTATATACTTGTTTATGCATCATATCTTACCCATATCATTGTACCGATAACCTAGTGACATCGTGCATTTACCCAGTGTTAGATTTTAGTGTTGATTGTGGCAAGTACGTCAGTGTTCGTGTATTCATGATTAAGTGAAAGTGATACGTACTTGTACACAATCAGTGACCCTATTATTCTGTTGCATTGTCGACGTCTGTGGGATGCGTGTACGTGTGACTATAAGTGGTATGGGACACTTATGGAAGCGCTTGCACGGGTGTCATAGATAAGGCATCCGACACTGCCATTTATCTTAGGTATTAGTTGGGACGTGCTTGATGGAGGTCCTGCCTCCAGTTCTCGCGCAGACTTGTCACGGATCGATTAGTATTTAGGGTTATGGTTAGCGTTTGATGTAGACCACGGGGTGTGGGGTAGTTTAAGTGTGAGTTCAACAGAATCTCGGGAGTCCCATGCCGGCTTATATATTTAGGGAGTTATATGGAGATTTACAGGGTGCGTGATATATACACCGTGATATTCTTGTTACATGTTGGGCCCGTGGTCCCTTGCCCTTGGGTTCTACCCTTGGGTGGAGGACACTCGCGAGTGGTTGACTCTCACACTTGGACTGACGATAGGCTTAGTGACCTGTACAGTGAGACTTAGAGACTGATAGGGGCACTGGCATTTATATTCTTTATATGCTGTGTTGGCATACGTGACATATCGTTATACTGCTTTACTGTTCCGCTGCGTTGATTACTGCACATGCATATTCATGATGCCATTTATTTACTGCTTCACATACCTATTATCACTGTTAGAACTGTCACTTGATTTTATACATATTATATTGCTATTGTGTCGCTCTGACGACCTGAGTATGCATGCTCAGTGTGAGGAGAAGATTTAGCTTGGATCAGAACTAGACGTACTTCACAGTCTTCTTGACTTGCTACTCCGAGTTACTTTCGTTTGTTCCACTTCAGGTCAGTTTATATTATTGTATCTTTCAGTTACTGCATTTCTCATTACCTGCGCATCGTTTACTGTTTACCATGATAAACTAGAAGCCGAAGTGTGACTACGGCAGGACTTTTCCTTGACCGTAGGAGCATGGCTGGCCTTGTCTACCCCTCGTATTCCGTATTTTGGGAAGCGGGGCGTGACATGGTTTAGTTGGTATCAGAGACAGGTTTTGCATCGTTTGGGATTGCAGTTTTCCGTGTACAGTTTGGCAATCTGAGACATCCTTCGGTCTAGGTTGTAAACTGTCATTCTTGATTCATATTCATATCGTGCGTTCAGCTATCCATTCATTATGATTTCGGGTGACTTGACAAGGGTACGTGGTGGCAATTGCACTACCGTACTCTATTCAAGTGACTTAAAGTGATACAGTTGATTCTCCACTTGTAATGATATTCATCATCTCTGATATTCTTGAATCCTTGTTCTATCCATATCATATTTTGATTCATTTAGCGTGTGACTCATATCATTCTCGAAATTGTTGTTTCAGGATCATGTCTTCCAACGACTCTTCATCTTTATCCGCTCCCCAGAATCAGACTGTTGAGATTCTGAGTGTACTGCAAGGTTTAAGGGAAGCCCAGGAGCGGACAAACGACTTATTAGCTGAAGGATTGAGAAGACAGGTGAATCAGGCACCAGCGGGAGTCTCCTATCATAAAGAGATCCCTATTAGACGAGGAAAGGAGAAGAAGATGAAGCGTCAACAGAAGCATCAAAAGAACCTGTGCTGTGGATATTGTAAGAGGCCAGGACACCTTCAGAGGGATTGTCGCCGTGCCCAAGGGAAATGTCTGATATGCGGTTCCAACAAGCATCTTATCAACGGTTGCCCTGAAAGGAAGGAGCTAAAAGGAGGAGACTCATCCACACTCCCCACTTCTACCAAGTGAGGATCATCGCGTAGTTTGAACTTCGACCATAAGGCGGATCTAACGCAGGATTCAACTCGCGTAACGATGATGCAGCGTTCTGGCAATCGAAGAAGAATTCTATGATTTCCAATTTCAATAATAATGTTGTCATCTTTTATGAATATTTTCTTCCATTTGAACCTTTGTATCCGTCGAACTTTAGTTGAATGAAATAAAATTTGAATCATAATATGTGTACCATTCTCATGCTTTCTCTATGTCAAATTCTATTCATTATCACAGTATTTTCATTCTGATCTTTCAGTTCCTGCAACCGCATATTTTCCTATATTTCGTACCCTGAGCTTCCCTTGATATAATCCACTGTCTAATCATGACTTTTCTTTTCAGACCATGGCCCACCCTGGAGCAGCACCGCATCTAGATGAGGATGCACAGTCATGCGTTTCCTTAGACCGCACACTGACGGATTCCGACGATGAGATCAACGGTCCCCAGGTCAACTTCGAAAACAATGATTCAGAAGACGAAGGAGTAGCCGCCCCAGAGTTTAACGTGATAGCTGATTCCGACGAAGAGGAAGAAGATCCTGAAGAGAACCCAATAGAAGAAGACCCGATAGAGGAAGATCCCGAGGGAGATCCAATAGAAGAAAATCCAGTGGAAGAAGACCCCATGGAAGAAAACCCAGAAGGGGAGGGACACTTGGAATCGGACCTCGATGAAGAAGCTCCACCCAAGGAGGAAGGACCAGAAAATCAAGATCCTGTGGTGGAAGGACTTCCAATAGAGATACCTGGGAGGCAATATGGTAACGGACACCCCTACCTGAGTGCGCGAGTCTAGCACAACCTACTGAATCTCCACAACCACAACTGACGGAAATTTCTGATGTTGTCCTTCTGGCCAAATAAACTGTGTATAGTTTAAGGCCACTTTTCGCCTTTGGGGTTGCCTTGTTTCAAATCTTCTTGAATGAAATAAATCCTCTGAGTTTGTAAATTTTTTGATTACTGGTTCGCTTAATACTTGTTTATTGCCCATATCCATTTATTTTTCTGCTGAGTTCGCTGACTGTCCACCCCCACTCATTATATAGTTTTTACCCTCGTGTCGATTAGAGAGTACCGCACCCTGATCCTTGGATTGAGCCACCCTTCAGCCCTCGTCTGTGCCCCGTTGAGATCCTTCTGGGAGGAGAAAATTTTAGGGAATTTTCCGAGTTCACTAACCCTTCAAATTTTGATACATGTGGTGTACCGACTCTTGTTTTTCCCCATATTTTCTTCCTGGTATTCCTTTATTGCTCACCCTTATTTTCTGTGCTGACCCTATCCCAATCTCCTTGATCTTCAGCCTAAAGCCGACACACTTCAACCTTCTGTTTGAGCCACGCTTCCTTATAATCATTATCCTATCTAGCCCTATACCTATTTGTGTTCTTCCTATTACCCTAATTATATTTAGAGACACTGTTAAGCAAAAATTTATTTTTTCAGTACTTTGAATTTATCAAAGAGAGTGTGTTATTGATTACTCTATTTCATATATTTTAAGTACACTATTATTAATCTCGTTTTCAGTAGCGCAACCTTACACCGCGCATACTTTTAGTCCATATTTCTTAATTTCACTACACAAGTTTTCTAAATTATTTTTTTGCCTATTCTATCGATACCTTTCCTAAAATGTTTTAGCCTACCGACTAGTTTTCACTGCTTTTTTTGTCGTCAATTTACTTTGAGGATTTGTGCCTATGATTACTATTATAAGTGGTTGAGCCTTATATTTACTATTTCTGTTTGCTACTATGATATATTTAGATGCGCACACATTTGGTTTCGACGTTTACCGAGCAAAATTTGATTAATATTATTCGGTAATGGTTATCTATATTCTTGTATATTTGTACTTGCCCTTATAGTTTTCAGGCATTATACCTTGTAAGCCTATTTTTGTATATGGTTTTTTTATATATATGTATGTACCTTCAAAACTTTATCTACTCGTTTTAAATAAATCAGCATATATTAGTTTTCGATATGATAATCCATCGTTTATTATTTATAGCTAGTTGTTTCTTTTAAATTTCGAGGACGAAATTTTTATAAGGGTGGTATGATGTAACACCCGGCCCTTTTTATACCAAAGTCCGTATTTTGTTAATTTAGAATCCTCTTTATTCTTAATTGTGAATTATTTATTTTTTTACAAATTTATTATTATATTTTATCTTTCAAACCCCATTTCTTTTTCTAACAAATTCCTTAGGACCAGCCCTCATTTCTTTTCTACCATTTTCTTCATTCCCCAGCTCTCAGCCCATTCTTTCTCTATTTTGTTAAATTAACTAATTAAACTCCCTTGGCCCACAGCTTAAGCCCCGAGCCCTCTCCATTATCATTTCTTATATTCATTAAGATTTAAACCCAGCCCAACTCCCCTACTTCTTTTATTGAAAGTTAAACCCTAAAACCTAACACCATTTTCTATTTACTGTTAAATCCCCTAGCCCACTGTTCTTTAATTTAAATTCCATTTCTCTTATTTTGGCCCGAGCCCAGCCCCTATTCTCTATGATTTTTCCCCTCAAATTTTCCCTGGCCCGTTCCTTTTCCTCTATTTCTTTTATTAATTATTTCTAGCCCAGCTCTCGCCCCGGCCTGTTCTAATTTCCTCGGCCCGAACCCACAAATATTTCCCTTAATAAAATTTGTAATTTCTCCTTGAGCCCGGCCCATTCCTTCCTTTGTTTTTCTTTTTATTTGATTTTGTTAACCTTTTAAAAATACTTGGCCCGGCCCACTCTCCTCCAGCAACCCATTCCCACGCACACAACCCGACCCGGCCCGCTACTTCTTCTCCTTCTTCCCGTTGCGATTCTCCCGCGCACGTTTTCCTTCGCGAGCGCGCTTCTCGCGCCGTCTCCTCCGCCGTCGCCCTCGCCCTGCCGTTACCCCACGTTGTCAACATCGTCGCCCTCTCTCTTCTCTCATTCTCTCTCAATCACTCATTTCTCTGTCCCTCAAACTCAAAACCGACCACCTCCCACTACCTCCCTCTGCTCTTCGCTAGCCACTCACATCACCGGCATCACCTCAGCACCACCCTCATCATATCCCTCCACCCAAAGATCCTCCACTACTTCCTTCACCAGAGCACCAAGCTCCACCCCGAGCTCCCTACAGCCCACACCCGAGCTCCCCTCACCACCGTGACCATGAGCACCTCGCCTCCGTCACCTCCAGCTCCTCCAACCTCTCCGCCGTCGACTAGATCCGTTTCCGGCCCCCATTCCATCAACCACCAACTGCCTCCAGCTGTGCCCGAGCAACCCTCTCCTGTGACCCTCATCAGCGCCAACTCCTTCAACCTCCATCAAACCCCATCTCAACCGCAACCACCGAGAACCCCTCGACTTCACCCAAGGCACCCAACTGAGACGAGAACCTATCTCGTCGCCACAGAACCCATTGCTGCACCCTCACCAAGACTTCACCTTCTAAACCCACCACGGTCACCGAGCACCCCTAGCCTCCAATCCCGAGCACATCTTCAGCCGACTCCTCACCTTGCCGCAGCCATCTCCTTGGACTTGAGAACTTGTCGCAGCAGCACCTTCGTCGAGATCCCCTATCCGAGCTTTACGGCATTTCATCGAACCCCAAAACCATTTTCAAACTTTCTACACCACTGTGAAACCGCTCTATACAAGTTGCCGGAGCGACGCCGTCGACCTTCGGAAACCCCAACACTTCTCAGACGGACCAGAGAGCACCCCTAAGCTTCCAGCGCACGCAAGACGACTCCGGGAAAACTCCGACGCGAAATTCGTGTTTCGAACTAGGCTCGCGGGAATCCGGAACATGGCGCACAACGCGCGTTCGCGACATCGTTGCCGTCGTGCGACCCCAAGGCGTTCTCCAGGCAAGTGTTTACTTGCTTCATGCTAAAATATTAGCGGTACAACCTTAAAATTATATAATGATAACTTATCGAATAACGATGTATATTGTGACGTATGTGTTCGATGTATGATACCAATGGAAATGATTGGTTATTCTGACGGAAATTGATAATGTCTGTTGGCCCATAGGATGATAAACATAGTGTAGGAATCTCGCTGAAAAATACGATTGTTCGTGACAAAAAGTGATACCCCCATATATGTTGTTTAAAACTGTAAATTCATTGCACCTGAAAATCGTTAAATTCACCATAAATCATATACATAGTAGAACGGTGCGTTCGAGGGCTCAAATCGAAGCTAACTCGACGAACTTTAACCCTATGCTAGTTTCCAGACATTCCTGTACTTAAATCGTGATGAAAATTTGATCGGAGTGCGACTCTGGACTGCAGTCCATAGCGACTCAAATTGCGCTTGCTGTTCCGTAATGGATACCATAGAACTTCCTTAACTCGTAGGTTGCGGGACTCTGCTGCTTATTGTAGGTAACTCTGTTAGCTAGACAACACGATTAGTTTCATCCTGTTTCATTATCATTTACTATTTAATCTGTAATTTAGAAGATCGGGACACATAACAGTCCCAGTAGAATCAGAATTGACATGTTGATATTAAACAGATTATAACTCCTAACGTACAGACGCGATTGAAGATCCGTTTGTTGCGTTGAAAACTTTACTGAAAACCCTAGAATTCATCTAACTGTAGCATTGCTAAATTATGATCCCAACTGGGGTTAAAATGCGTTGCGAAACGGACATCTGATTCTGAAACCGGATTTTTAGCCGCGTGTGCTTAAAATGAAATAGTTATAACTAATGATCCTGGAACCCGATTGACTTGAAACTAAATTCTATGGATAGCTAACTGAACATACTAATTACTACCTGTTTATCTTTTCGCCAAATTATATGCGTACGTTTCATGATAAATCGTGCAAGTGAAGGAATGCTGTTTCATAACATCCTCATCATGTTTATATACTTGTTTATGCATCATATCTTACCCATATCATTGTACCGATAACCTAGTGACATCGTGCATTTACCCAGTGTTAGATTTTAGTGTTGATTGTGGCAAGTACGTCAGTGTTCGTGTATTCATGATTAAGTGAAAGTGATACGTACTTGTACACAATCAGTGACCCTATTATTCTGTTGCATTGTCGACGTCTGTGGGATGCGTGTACGTGTGACTATAAGTGGTATGGGACACTTATGGAAGCGCTTGCACGGGTATCACAGATAAGGCATCCGACACTGCCATTTATCTTAGGTATTAGTCGGGACGTGCTTGATGGAGGTCCTGCCTCCAGTTCTCGCGCAGACTTGTCACGGATCGATTAGTATTTAGGGTTATGGTTAGCGTTTGATGTAGACCACGGGGTGTGGGGTAGTTTAAGTGTGAGTTCAACAGAATCTCGGGAGTCCCATGCAGGCTTATATATTTAGGGAGTTATATGGAGATTTACAGGGTACGTGATATATACACCGTGATATTCTTGTTATATGTTGGGCCCGTGGTCCCTTGCCCTTGGGTTCTACCCTTGGGTGGAGGACACTCGCGAGTGGTTGACTCTCACACTTGGACTGACGATAGGCTTAGTGACCTGTACAGTGAGACTTAGAGACTGATAGGGGCACTGGCATTTATATTCTTTATATGCTGTGTTGGCATACGTGACATATCGTTATACTGCTTTACTGTTCCGCTGCGTTGATTACTGCACATGCATATTCATGATGCCATTTATTTACTGCTTCACATACCTATTATCACTGTTAGAACTGTCACTTGATTTTATACATATTATATTGCTATTGTGTCGCTCTGACGACCTGAGTATGCATGCTCAGTGTGAGGAGAAGATTTAGCTTGGATCAGAACTAGACGTACTTCACAGTCTTCTTGACTTGCTACTCCGAGTTACTTTCGTTTGTTCCACTTCAGGTCAGTTTATATTATTGTATCTTTCAGTTACTGCATTTCTCATTACCTGCGCATCGTTTACTGTTTACCATGATAAACTAGAAGCCGAAGTGTGACTACGGCAGGACTTTTCCTTGACCGTAGGAGCATGGCTGGCCTTGTCTACCCCTCGTATTCCGTATTTTGGGAAGCGGGGCGTGACAATCAGTGTACACGTTAAGGTAAAGATCAACCAGATAGCATATAATCATGTTGAGCAAGAAAGTCCTCCCTATATATGTCCAAGTATCCACTACAATATACATCCTATGTATAGTAATGGCCTCTAGGGCATACATATAACTAACAATCTCCCACTTGCACTAGGGCCATCTGTAGCAGTGGTTGTAGCATCTCATACTCAACCATTCCATAATAGTCTCTCTCTGGGAATAGGCCTTCGTGAGTGGATCCGCAGTGTTGTCCTCTGAGTCTTCTCTCCTAACCTCGATCCCTTAGAGATCAACCATCTCCATGATCAGGTAATACTGCCTTAGAATCTGTCTGGATCACTGATGGGACCTGCGTTCCTTGGCATAAGCCACAACTCCATTGTCTCACAATGGTAGGAACGTAGTTCATCTCATGAACCTATATACACCCAAACAACCTCTTTGGTAGCATCTTAAGTAGCGATGTATCCAGCCTTTATCGTCTAGTGTGCCACAGTATCTAGCTTGGAACTCTTCCAACATACCGTCCCTCGATGGAGGGTAAAGACAATGCCTGTGACTGACATTCAGTCGTCTTTATCACTCTGGAACCTTTCCAGTGATTCTCCCCAGAATCAATTGATACCATCTCACTACAACTAGTGAGAATCCTAACATCCAATTAGATCTATCTCATAGATCCAAAACCCAGGATTTAGTAGGTATCACTTTGATCCTATGTGGAGAATCATTGTGATAAGCGGAGATTGATCGAGCGTAGCATAGGAAACTCTTTCCCTATCAAGAGTATGTCATCCACGTACTCTACGAGAATCGCCACCATACTCCCTACTACCCTTTTGTTTATACAAGGTTCATCTACCATTTTGATGATGTCAAACTCTTTGACTAATTCATCAAAATAGATGTTCCAACTCCGTGATGCCTGCTTTATCCTATAAAGCATCTTGCACACGTTTCCGCTGCTCCCACTGTCTACAAGGCCCTCTGGCTGTGTACTTATAGACGCTCTCTTCTAAAACATCATTTAGAAAAGCTATCATGACACCCAACCACCAGATATCGTAGTCATGGTATGTAGCCGTGGCAAGTAGGATCTGGATGGACTTAAGCATAGCTACTGGAAAAAGGTTTCATCATTATCCACGCCTGGTCAATGACGAAAACCTTTAACAAGTCTAGTTTTGAAAGTCTCAACTTTTACATGTACACCAAGTAATCTTCTCAAGATATACTTGCTCCTGATGGGGATTTAACCCTTCAGATTTAGCAACCAAAGTCCATACTTTGTTGGTGTACATGGATTCCATCTCAGATCGCTAAGCATCCAGCCATTCTGACAGAGTCTTACTCCTGATGGCCAGTTCGAAACTAGTTGGGTCATCATCTCATGATGCAATCCTCGCTCCCACTGTCATAGAGAAACCGAAGTATCTCTCAGGTGGGTGAGGAACCCTACTAGATCGGCGGAGAGGCTGAGGTTCGTTGGAATCTACTGAATCCTTTGGTTCTATCAAATCATCAGCTGCAATTTGTATAGCTGGAACATTTCCGGTTCTACACAACAGACCTTACCTCGAGCTTGTCCGGATTTTGCTTTTAGACATAGGCCGGTCAACCCCAAATCTTAACTAGCTTAAGACATGGGCTCTTCCCATACCATATCTCATATGGAGTGGTAGGCAACTGATTTGATTCGAACCCAATTCAATAGGTATGCAGCTTCTCAAGTGCATAACTCCCAAAAAGGAAATAGGTAACTCAGTAGTACTCATCATAGAGCACACCTTATCATATAGGGTGTGATTGCTCCGCCCCGATATACCATCGTGCTATGGTGTATACGGAGGAGTAATGCTGAGAGAGAATCTCATTCTCCTTTAGAATAGTCCAAGAATTCCGTGCTCAAGTATTCTCCTCCTTGATCACATCAAAGGACATAATACTTATACCCGTATTGGTTCTCTACTTCTAATTTATATTCTGTGAATATCTCAAAAGGTTCTGACATATATTTCAACAGGAACATATGTCTGAATCTAAAGAGATCATCAGAGAATGTAATGAAGTACAAAGAATCGGTCTTGGCATGTGTAGACAGGGGACCTACATACATCATCATGTATCGTCCCAAGAGTTCAATAACTCTTTCTCTGTTTCCAGTAAACAGAGCTATGGTCATTTTATCTCTGTGACATGACTGGCAAGTTTCACAAGATGTAAATTCAAACAGATTTAAATATGCATCATTGTGCAACTTAGCTAGTCTGGTCGCATTGATATGACCTAGTCTACAATACCTCAAGAAGGATTCGTTCATCTCTGAACTCTTCCTCTTGTGTGTGTGTTCCGTATACTAAAGAACTGTAGTTTGATTTAGAACAGCAATGCTTTTAGATAACGTGCCTGAACCGATCAACTTTTGATATAGGAAATGTTCAAAACATTATCCAACAATACAAAATTTTATCATTTCTTTACTAATAAAGAGACTGATATGATTTTGTATATCAGGTTCGGTATCTAATAACATTCGTTCAGAATCAATGTATTTGGGATACATGGTGACAGTGACCAACAGACTTAGCTGCAACACTTGCCCCGTTTTCTGCCTCATGAAACTTATCACCCGTTCTCAGTTCTCTACCTTTCTGTACCCCTATGTAACAGATTACATATCTGGGATCCTGATCTGGTATCACATACCCAGGACGTAAAGGATACTGAGAAACAGTTCTCTGTAATGAACACACCCGAAGATGATGCATCAACATGCACTCTCTTCGTTTGGGCGGCACGGGAATTCTGGTATTCCCCAATTTCCTGCTCTGTCTTATAACAATTATAAGTTGGAGCGGAACCAACGTTCCCCAGCTCAGTATAACAAGCGGGTTCGGTCAATAATTCGTATTATTATCTTGATTAAGGCGTGATATGGTCGCTACCTGGAGAGAGAGAGAAGAAAACACTCAGCGTGCGCTCTTGCAAGATCAGATTGGTTATTATTTTATCTAATCAGGATGGCTCCCACTGCTTTTTATCAAATCTTCCTTCAAATCCTAAAAGGAAAGACTAGCCGGGATTAATTACACACTACAAGTTCGCCAATCTTTCAGCCAGGCCAGTATCGGTACTTTGAGAGAGGTTCCCCGTGCTTTCGCACGAACCTAATTAATGTAAACCTCGTTTTCCCAGAGGCGTAACCTCGTTAACACCTTTCTAGACACCTACTTGATCGGCTAATTGTAATGTGTAAAACTCTCCCAGGAGTAACTTTTACTCGCAGCGGGTATCGGGATCCAACTATCTCATAGAAGGTATGCAATCTCATTGCAAATTTCAACACTTGAAATTCCCGATAATTTTGCCCCAAGCGATCTATGACCTTGACTGAGTCAACAAATCATAGACCACAAGTAAAGTTCAACCCGTCATTTCTCGATTGAATTAAACCCACCCGCACGACCCTTGACTGAGTCAACAAGGCCGCACGACTACCCTAATCCAATCGCATCATATGCTTTGCAGATAAGCACTGATCAGCTACCGCACACTACGCCTTGACTGAGTCAACAAACGCAGCACGAATACTAACTATTACCTATCTGAAATGACGGAGGGCTACGACAGGTTTTTAAGAAAACCTTTTCCGTAATGAACTTTATATCGTTGTAGAATCAAATGATTTTAAAATGAAGTGCTTTTGAGGCTTTTCTAGTTTTGCTAAAGGGGTCACTCCCGGTGAAGAGATCGTCGGCCCTTTCCTCGTCGAATGAGGTGCAGGATATATCATATATATCACTCTGCAAAGCAGAAACTATAGAAGCTATCAAAATACAAACCGAGTGTGTAGCATCTGCCAGTTATTGCTAAAGGAGTCACTCCCGGTGAAGGGATCTCGGTCCTTTCCTCAACGAATAAAGTGCAGGATATATCACATATACCGCGGTGCAAAGCAAGAACTGTAGCTACCTGTTTTATTTTGAAATTCGATTCTACAACATCTTAGGTTTCTTTTATTTTCATTAATCACATTAATGAAATCCCATCATTTATATACCTAAACATCATAGATAAATACGACGTACACTTATGCTATCCGCATTCTCCTCGATGTCCCCTCGTACACCGTTAGGTTAGGTAACTAACGGCAGAGCAGGACAGGGCTAGCGCGGGTGTAAAACATAAGTAACACCTATATAATATATCATATATACTATATACTGTATCTATCACAGAACATCACATGATCACATCACAGATATCGCAGCAGAAGAATCATATGAAATATTGGATATACTAGGACGTCCGTGTTTTCAATACGAGCCAGTATAAAACACGGATTCCACGGTCGTGATGAATAGCCAATCCCACACCCCCAGACCCCTACGAGAGCGGCAAGCAAACCTACCAATTCTAGGATTAGGAGACCCGGACTCGACTCCTCGAGTTGGTCTCCCACTGGACCCCAGAACCCGGTTACTTGTGCTCCCCTCCTTGGGTCTATCCTAGTGCGGAAAAGTAAATAATATACAAACGGTGACATCTTCCGCAACCTGGAAGTGCCCCAATAAAAGAATATTACATACAAGTTTTTACATGAATGAAAATGAAAAACACTCATCTCACATAAAAAAAACCCGGCTATTCGTACACGACGATCCAATATAACATATCCAGCAACACATAACATCACATGTCATCAACGTAAGTAAGTATGCATACACCGATTGTCGTCGACGTATAGCAACGACAATCGGCAATACCACTACATACTACACTTACGGTCACAGAAAAGAAAGTGTAAAACTACAACAGTTGGAATCCGCAACCTCTTTAGACATCACATGCCTAATCAAATGAAATCCTTAGACATCGCATGCCTAACAATTATAAACCCCGCATTTTAGTCTCATTATCAAAAACACTTTTCAATATCAAGTCGGGCAATTCAACAAGATTCCCGACATCCTGATCGAATGCTCGTCGCAAACTTCAGTAGGCGGCCGCACCCCCGACGCCGTCGACGAAGTGCACCAAGGCGGAACACCGCTGCCGCGAGCACCCGAACGGATGCTTTCGGCGACGAGGTTCTCCTACAGTCACTTGGTCGGGGCTATGGGGTGTAGCTGTCTATTAAGTTTACCCGGCGAGTATCCGTGTACGCTACGTGATTGCGACGGACTTTTGATCACATCAAAATTCCGTGGCAACCGATCAAGTGAGACTAAACCGCTAGATTTATAACATTCATTCAGTTATCTCATAACTACTTGTGAATTCAAATTATTGTATCACATTCCGGATAAATAGAAAATGTTAAACTTTTCGATCGAACAATCGAACACCCAAGTTTTCCCGATACAGCTCAACACATGAAATAAGTCTAAAAACATTCAGTTCGTGCCTCAGTACCAACGGTCCAGCTGTAGAAGGGTCAAGCCAACGCCTCACATGTGGCACGCCGTACTGCCCCAAACCCGAAGGTTCAAAGGGCAGTTCAAGACGGTCACATAATCGAGTTAAGGTTTGTTGTCTTCTAGAGGGACCATCGCGTTACTTGCACTACTCAGAACATCCTTAAACCTCAGAAAAATCCAACACTTGGAAATTTTCCGGCAGGGGAAAAATTGGGTATTTATATCCGGTCGAACTTTTTAACATATTCAAAAATATCCGGAAAGCCACATAGACAAAGCTTGATAATCCGATCGAATCTGCGAACTCCCAAAACACCCCAGAAAACTCAACACTTGAGTGATATTTAAGAATACCCAGAGAACTCAGCACTGAATAAAGGAAGTTGCTGTGCAAAATTGGGAGGGTGACGTCACACTATTGCAACGGAACCGCCGCAGAAGCTAGGCTTATGCTGCGGTTCCTCCGCAATCTTGAAGTATCTTTTATCAAATTTTGCACCGTAATTCTTATAATTCCCTGCTGAATTTTTTAAGCATTTTTAATCTGGAAAAAACCCAGTTTTTGAAAAAAGTCCAGAGAGCGTGAAATTTTAGGGTTTCAGGTTCGTTCGGGTTTCAAACTTCGTCTACGCATCGCCTAAGGCTCTAGCTAGTCTCTGATACCACTGTAGGGTTCCTAGGCACACTAATGAGGTCTCACAAGGCATCAACCATGCCAATTTCAAAAATTTTATAAGTGCCGAGAAACCCTAATACGGATCGTTAACTAGAATTTTAGGCGAAAAAGAAACTAGTTAACAACTTAACTAGAAGAACGGAAATACAACCTTTGTAGATCCGGTCCTCCACCTCCATAGCTCCATGATGAAGTCCCCTCGCTGTCCATATAGGATCCCGAACTCTAGCGTCGGCTTCATCGGAGAAATGGGCGGGCTAGGTCATCGACTACGATGCCGAAGATGATCTACGTCGAAGCATCACAAGATCAAGCTCCCACTTCACCAAGTCATGAAACTTGTGAAGAAAACACCCTATACTACTTGGCAAGAGGTAGAGGATGAAGAAATAGGAGGTGGGTTCACTTTAGAATTGGTTTTCTCACTTATTTTCACTAGTTGCCAATAATGATAGCAAGCTTTTCTTCATGTGAAGAAGAAGAAGAAAAAGCAAGAACATGATAAGTGTTACGATAAGTATTATCTAAAAAGAAAATAATATGAATCCTTATCATTTTCCAACCATAGTTTGGTGTAGAGAATAAATCATGGTTAGATTGAAGGGTTAGGGTTAAGCATCAAGACAAAATGGTCACTTGGTCAAAGCTTCATGAAGCTTCAATAACAAACAAAGAAAGCCACCATTTTCCTTTTTTATTTTCCAAAATAAAATAAATAAATAAATAAATGAATGAATAAGAAAATGAAAACCCTAACCATTACACAACCATGGTTTAATCTTTACACAAACCCTAGTGAGCATGTATCATCAAACATGATACAAACTTGTGTACAAAAGTATATCACATATACAATGCGCACAAAAAGTGAGAAAATCCATTTAAAATGAACCAATACTAGTTAATGTAAATTAATATATCATATATATATAATTATACATTAAATCATTAAATCAACGCTTGATTTAACGATCCGGTCATATCGCATATAACCGACTAATATCAATAGTAACAACTTATCGAATCAACACTTGATCCGATAACCCGGCTATACCGCATATAACCGATCAATGTTACAAATCGCGAGAATCAAATACAGTATCGCATACTGGTATTATTCTCGGTCCCGCACATATCTCATACGCGCTCCTATTTCGTTTTGCTTGAGCCAGGAAACCTCTGTGTAGGACTCTAAAGACTCGTCAATACGCCGGCAGCAGATGATGATCATATCAAGCACCCACAAGCCGCAAGCGGTCTGCTAAACGTAACGGCCACCCGGGTATTGAGCGATCAGAAGATCGACGAGCAAGCCCGCTCACACTCCTGTGAATCCATCCAGTAACACTTACCGCACAGTCCGGTCTGATCGTCTGATATGTCGCATATCTCGCCTAGGGGTGGTAAACGTCAGACCCCAATAGCTCGATAAGTCGTGTCGATATGAGGTCTATAACAGTTCGAGAAACTACTGGTAACACTTACTAGTAAATCTCAGCAACCCTGGCCAGGGATTTCCGGTTATAGCCAATCGAACACAGCGCAACATCAACCCCCTATACCGGGAGAGACGAATCCCCTCCTATCGCTCATTGCCTCCATGTGATTCGGGACTGTACCCAAAAACCACCATTTTGCACGCCCTCTTGGACGTAGTAAGGTGGAAATCAAAGCACAGTGGGAACCATACAAGACTCTATGACGATCTCGGGCCAACAGACTACTCTGTACCAGTGTTACCAGAGAACTGCTATCTGACGTAAGGTATAATACCATCTGGGAGTTCTCGGCGAGTCCGTCCAGTGTACCCAGTCTCTACTGAGCACCCGTACATCATCTCTGATGTCAAACACCAATGGATATAGGATCATCCATCGCCCATCTGTATGGGTCGAGAAGGTATACGCTAGTCTACTCTGGTATATCGATGCCCCGTCTCGATACACCCATGACTAGGGACCTTGAAGGATGTACTTATGGACCACCATGTCCCCACTAGTATGATCCGCATCATAGTCCAGGTAGTCAAGTACACATCCTAAGGGTTTTACCAACATGTAACAGAGAGACAATCAGTGTACACGTTAAGGTAAAGATCAACCAGATAGCATACTATCATGTTGAGCAAGAAAGTCCTCCCTATATATGTCCAAGTATCCACTACAATATACATCCTATGTATAGTAATGGCCTCTAGGGCATACATATAACTAACAACCCGGGCTATGACGAGGGGTGACTTTCTACCATCTGGAAGATCAATAGTGATATTGTTCTTGACTCGCCACAGTTTTAATAAAAATGGTTTTTTCAGAAAACAGTAGTAGGAGTATGGTAGAACTGGAAGTGATTCCAGAACCACAGACGATTACTGAAAATTTGATAAGAACCTAAAGATTCAATCTGATTTGACATTCCATTAGCCACTCCGCAGATATGGTGGGTAACCTCATGCGCTCGAGAGGTACTTCGGTAGCCTCAAGGACGGTGACGGGGAGGTTCTTGTTTACCCAGACTTGCCATTGCTGTTGTTCCAGACTGTGAGACCCGGTAGGAGGCTGAGTATAGCGTCGTTTTGAACTAGCTTTAGAAGTGCACGTGTATATGACTCTGCCAGAGGATTGTCGTAGTCAGTGGGAGCAGCGGAAGTATAGTGGACAAGTAGCTTATGTCTATTTATAGACTAAAGCAGATACAGCGGAGATAGATCATCTATTTTTGATGTCACAGTCATAGGTTTGACTTCATCAGAATAGGGGATGGATCTGTTAAGAAGATAGTAGGGCGTGATGTCCTGGTATTTGGATGACATACACAGAGTAAGAAGTGAAATTCCTATACTACGGTCGGTTATAGTTTGGTTGTCACACAGTGGTTTCTCCAGATAGGATATTAATCCAGTCCTGGAGAAACGATCGGAAGCAATTTTAGAACATAAGTGGATGTTCTAGGGATATGATAACGGCATCCTCCTTCGGGAGACAGTTATCACTCTAGGCTTCCAAGATGACCTGGATGACAGAGTGTCTGTCAGAGTTATAGTTTTCCCTCTGACGAGGGGCATTACTTTGGACAGGTGGTCCAGGCGGATACTGAGGGAGGCATGACGCAGGAAACTGATTAAGTTCAGTTGACAATACAGTCTAAAAGGTTTAGATTTGGAGTTCATTTATGAACTAGGTCCCATCAGATATCCAGACACATTCTAAGACAGGTATTGCTCATTTCGGGAGATGGCTTTCTCCGCGAACTTGAGATAAAGAGAGACATAGAAAGAAACATTAGAGCGGATCCACTCACTGAGGCTATTTCTCGAACGCATTAGTTTCGCAAGCGGTTTTTTGTGAGACTGATTAGTAGAGGAGTTGGGTGTTCGGTATCACACGGGCTGTGAGTATGCGACATCGCAATAATTAGCCTTGAGTGCAAGTGGGAGATTGTTGGAGATAGTGCCCTCAGAGTCAATTATTGGATCACAAGCACGTGATTGCAATGATTGAGAGAGGACCTATACCGTTAGAACAGTCTTACTCAAAATGATAGTATGCTATCTGGTTTATCTTTATCATCGTGTACTGTTTCAGGTGACCTTACAGGTCACTATTGCACGTTGATAGAGCCCTTAGGATTCTTGCTTGACGGCCAGCAGTATGATGGCGATCATATACGTGGGAGCTGGGGTCTATAAGCACATCCTTAAAAGGTCCCTAGTCGTGGGAGTTTTCAAGACAGGGCATCGATACTCCAGAGTAGACTAGTGTATACAGTCGAGACCCCGACGAGGGGCGGTGGCCGGTCTCACAAGCCACTGATATCAGTTGGTTCACCTAAGATGTATACAGGTGCTCATTGGGTTATGAGTACACCGGACAGGACCCGCCGGGAACATGCTAGTTGGACTTATACCTGACGTCAGATAGTAGTTCCGTGGTGACATGTGTACAGGTTAGTTCATCGACCTGAGATCGTCATTTGTCTCGGTGTGAGTTCCCACTGTACTTTGATTACTACCCTACCACGGCTCAAAGGAGTCGTGCAAACAGGTTTTAGTTGGGTACAGTCCCGAGCCACATGGAGGCAGTGAGCGGATCTGCAGGGGTTCGTCTCTCCCGGTATTGGGGGTGAGGTCGCGCTGTGTCTAGGAGAGCCATTACACAAAGCCCTCGGATGAGGCAGGAGATTTACTGGTAGGTATTCCAGTAGTATCTCAGGGTGTTCTGGGCTACACTCCGACACGACTTGTACCGCTTTTGGGGGTCTGACTTTTACCAACCCCCTAGGCCCGCCATGCGATGCTCATAGACGAACGGACCGGACTGTACGGATATTGTCACTGACAGGCTCAGTAGGGTGTCAGGATGAGTTCGCTCATCGACGTCCCTTTTGGTCAATACCTGGTAGCCCGTTACGTATGGCTAATACCTCTGACATGCTAGTGGTTAAATCCACAACCAAAGTATTGACGAGTCTTTAGAGTCCCCAACAGACCGTTTTCTCAAGTTTCGGGCGAAACGCTGTAGAGGCCATATGGAGATATGGCAGGGTTCGATCAGATACGTGCGGTATTGCACGGATCATGATCGGACGGATAATACTAGCGGGCTTTGGTTTAAGCCGGATCCTAGTATTGTACAGTGTAGATTTTATCTCTTTGCATTTGTATTCGGTCGGAATACAAATGCGGGTATGTATATACAGTAGTGGGGTTTTCCTGTAATTTATTACGGGATCAGTTTTTTTTTTGAAGTTGCCAGTTTGCTTTCCGTTTCGGCTAGTTTTCCTTTGTTCCTTCACGGCCGGATTTTTCCGACGGAGGGGGTTATTTGCAAGTATGCAAATTAGATATGTGGAGGGGGTTTCTTGTAAATGAGGAATTATGATAATCTAGCATCTTTGCTTTTTTCTTCATGATGGCTAGCATTAATATGATGTGAATTGATTTGGATTAGATTAGAAATGGGTGTGACAAATATACCTCTTTATCATCAAACCTTTTTCTTATGCTCACCCATTCACCTAGCTTGTGCTCACCTCCCTTGGATTTTTCCTCCCTCATAATTTTGGCCGGCCACATTTAGGTGAGGGTGAGAGGCAATTTCATGGTGTGTGTTGATTTCATTTGGCTTACTAAAAAATTACATTGCTCATCTCCAAAGTTCATTCTCTCCTCCATCTAAAATGGCAACTTCAATCACCCCATAGAGGCAAACCATTCTACACTATTCTGCAGCAATTCTTAGGCACGTCGACTCGCCAACTTCATGCTCGGGTTGCCTCGGTCCAGAGGTGGGAGCCCGTAAAAGAACCCGGCGATGTGGTGCCCGTTCCGACGAGGAGATGAAGACCGGAGATTCCGCGAGGAGATTGGAGTGGAGGCCGAAGACCGAAGGACACGGATCGCTCGGTATAGCCTTCTATCCCATCTCTAGTTAGCTAGCATTAGGTTAATGGTTACGATCCGGGTTTTTTTTAGTCTGCGGTAGCGCCGGTTTCTGTTTTAAGAAAAGTTTTGGTTTCCGCATTTTGGCCTCGGGATGACGGCCGGGGCGCTGCCGTGGCCTAACATTTATCTAGGTATTTGGGGGTTGTTCGGGGTTATTTCGAAGTCGATATTTCTAACATTGTTTAAAGTTTACAGTACATGCAATACTATCTACGACCGTGAATGTCATTAGAGTAGTACAACTTGTCTAATTGCTATAGTTCTTTTAGAAGGGTTTGCGAACGCGACATTCACGTTGATGTTATATGTTGTGCTGCGTTTGTTGCGGATTGTCGTGGTGGATAGCTTGGATGCAATGATAGTACAATTTAGTTTTATTTATACTTTTGATATCGCGGGGCGAGAGTCCGACATGTGAACTGCTGTCACTGCATATTTGTATATTATTCTTTTGGAGCACGACCGGGTTGAGGTCGATGTCACCGTTGTACATATTTTCTTTTCTGTACTAGGATTACCCCGTGGTGGAGTGCACGGATAGCCGGGTTCTGGAGGGCAACGGGTCCGCATCTCATGGCGTTGAGAAGGAGGGGGCCTCACTCTAGAATTGGCGGGCTATTCACCGCACTCGTAGGGGGTACAGGTTTACCTAAGGTGGGGTGCTCAAGTTACCGGATTCCGTGAAGTGCCGGGTGGCCCATTCACTTTGATGAAGGGGGCTGCCTCGCTTCTGGTTTTAGCGGGTAACTTGCCGCGCTCGTAGGGGTCTAGGTTTTCATTGCACAGGCTATCCACACAACCAGGGGAACGTCGGGTTTCACTTGCGGCTCAAAAGAAACCCGGGGCTCCCAGATTATCTGTATTGTTCTGTGTTGCTTATCGCTTGTCTGTGATGTTGCATTTATTATACCTGGAGCGATTATTATATATTGCTATATATATGCTAGTAGATGTTGTATATATTTTACACCCGCGCTAGTCCAGTCCCCGCTCTGTCGTTAGTTAAGTAACCTAATAGGTGATGACGGGACCCAGTGGCGAATGCGGATGGCATATACGTACATCATATTTTCGTTCTATTCTGGTGTGATTAATTGATGGGACTGTATTGATTCAGATCAATGCAAGGAAAACAAACATATTCGATGTTGTTGGAACAATTTTCAAAAAGCTGTTATTATAAGGACGTTTTCTTTTGTTTTGCACAGCGGTATTCGGTTAGGAATATCCAGCACCTCATTCGACGAGGCAAGAGCCGAGATCCCTTCACCCGGAGTGACCTCTTGGGTAGAAGTTTGTGTCAGGGTAATAACTTCACTATAGTCGATTACTTTTTGCTTTGCATCGCGGTATTCAGTGAGAATATCCTGCACCTCATTCTACGGGGAAAGAGCCGAGATCCCTTCACCGGGAGTGACCTCTTTAGCAAAAGTTTTCGCCACTATATTGTAGGGTTCCTAGGCACACTCAAGAGGTCTCACAAGGCATCAACCATGCCAAATTCAAAATTTTCCGGTGCCGATAAACCCTAATACGGATCGTTAACTAGAGAATAGGCGAAACTACAAGCTAGTAAACAACTTTACTGGTAAGTGAAAGAGACTACAACCTTTGTAGATCCGGTCCTCCACCTCCATAGCTCCGTGTTGACGTCCCTCTGCTGCGATCATTGGATCCTGGACTCTGGCGATGGTTTCGTCGGAGAAATGATCGGACTAGGTCGTCGACTTCGATGCCGAAGATAATCTACGTCGAGGCAACTCAAGATCAAGCTCCAACTTCACCAAGTCATGAAACTTGTGAAGAAAACACCCTATACTACTTGGAAAGTGGTAGAGGATGAAGAAATAGGAAGTGGGTTCACTTTAGAATTGGATTTCTCACTCTTTTTCTCAAGTCACCATTGAAACTAGCAAGCTTCTTTCTTCTTGAAGAAGAAGAAGAAGAAGAAAAAGAATATGATAAGAATAATCAATAAAATGGAAATAAAGTCATTCTTATCATTTTTGCAACCATGGTTAAATGTAGAGAATAAATTAAGGTTAGGTGAATGGTTAGGTTTAGGAAAGAAAACAAGAATGGTCAAAGCTTCTTGAAGCTTCAAAGAAACAAACAAAAGAAGCAACCTTTTTCTTTTCTTTCCCTAAAATAAATAAATAAAATAAATAGTTAAGAAAAGATAACAAAACCCTAACCATTCACTTAAACATGGTTTAAAGTAAAGCTACACCCAAGCTTGCATGTATCATCAAACATGATACAATCAAGTGCACAAAAATATATCACATATACAATGTGCACATCAAGTGAGAAAATCTATTTTAAGTGAACCAATACTAGTTAATGCAAAGTAATATATCAAATATATAATTATACATTAAATCATTAAATCAACACTTGAATATTAGCCGGTCATATCGCATATGACCGACTAATATTCAATGTATCGGCTTATCGAATCAATCCTTGATTCGATAACTAGGTTATATCGCATATAACCAATCGATACATTCATCGCGAGAATAGAATACGGTATCACATACACGCATTATTCTCGGTCCCGCACATATCTCATATGCGCTCCTATTTCGTTTCGCTTGAGCCAGGAAAGCTCTGTGTAGGACTCTAAAGACTCGTCAATACGCCGGCAGCAGGTGATGATCATATCAAACACCCACAAGCCGCAAGCGGTCTGCTAAACGTAACGGCCACCCGGGTATTGAGCGATCAGAAGATCGACGAGCAAGCCCGCTCACACTCCTATGAATCCAACCAGTAACACTTACCGTACAGTCCGGTCTGTTCGTCTGATATGTCGCATATCTCGCCTAGGGGTAGTAAACGTCAGATCCCAATAGCTCGATAAGTCGTGTCGATATGAGGTCTATAACGGTTTGAGAAACTACTGGTAACACTTACCAGTAAATCTCAGCAACCCTGGCCAGGGATTTCCGGTTATAGCCAATCGAACACAGCGCAACATCAACTCCCTGTACCGGGAGAGACGAATCCCCTCCTATCGCTCATTGCCTCCATGTGATTCGGGACTGTACCCAAAAACCACCATTTTGCACGCCCTCTTGGACGTGGTAAGATGGAAATCAAAGCACAGTGGGAATCACACAAGACTCTATGACGATCTCGGGTCAACAGACTACTCTGTACCAGTGTCACCAGAGAACTGCCATCTGACGTAAGGTATAATACCATCTGGGAGTTCTCGGCGAGTCCGTCCAGTATACCCAGTCTCCACTGAGCATCCGTATATCAACTCTGATGTCAAACACCAATGGATATGGGATCATCCATCGCCCATCTGTATGGGTCGAGAAGGTATACGCTAGTCTACACTGGTATATCGATGCCCTGTCTCGATACACCCACGACTAGGGACCTTGAAGGATGTACTTATGGACTACCATGTCCCCACTAGTATGATCCGCATCATAGTCCAGGTAGTTAAGTAAACATCCTAAGGGCTTTACTAACATGTAACAAAGAGACAATCAGTGTACACGTTAAGGTAAAGATCAACCAGATAGCATACTATCATGTCGAGCAAGAAAGTCCTCCCTATATATGTCCAAGCATCCAGTACAATATACATCCTATGTATAGTAATGGCCTCTAGGGCATACATATAACTAACATATATATTTGTAAAAATCTATCCAGTTCCTTCAACTGTATCAAGTTCATTACGTTAAAGGTTTTTCGCCAAAAACCATTCGTAGCCCTCCGTCATTTCAGACGGGTAGCACTTAGTATTCATGCTATGTTTGTTGGCTTTCGTCAAGGCATAGTGTATGGTAGCTATTTGTTACCTTTCTGTTGCATAGATAGATACGTTGGTTTGGGACAGTCGTACAGCCTTGTTGGCCTTCGTCAAAGGAGAGTACGGGTGGGTTCAAATTAACCTGGACAATGACGAGTAGAACTTGACATGTGACTTATGATTTGTTGGCCTTCGTCAAGGTCATAAGAGCATGGGGTAAAAATCATATCGGGAGTTTCAAATATACAGGAAACTTGCCAGACATGCGCATACCTTCTGGAGTATGATAACGTGAGTGGATTCCATCAGGTTATCATGCGATGCTAGTTGGATCCCGATACCCACTGATGAGTTGGTTTACTCCTCGGGTGATTTTAGATGATCCCGACCGATTCTTCAATCAGGTTTGGAGGAGAATTTGAGGATACAATGGGAGACATCCTGATTAGATAAAGTGATTGACCATTCTGATCTAGGTTAGAGTGCACGCTGAGTGTTTCTTTTCTCTCTCTCTCTCTTTCGCAGCGACCATGGCCCGACCCTAGACTATAACTCAGTAACCAAGTTAACCGAACTTTCTTAAAACACTGGCTTTTGCATTGTCAGAGTTGCATACTTCATTGCCACTCCTACTTTTACCCTTTGCTTTTCTCCGGAACATTCCGTATCACTACGAAGATCCACAGTTATTGGATATGACCATCGTATAGTTACATACGAACTTGAAGAAACTTGTTTCAGATTCGAGAATGGATTCCGGTTCTGGAGAAAATGAATAGGAATATTTAGTTGTCTTTTCCTTTTACCTTCTCTCAGGTTGTGAGGGCTCCTATGATTAGGAGAGGGTACACCTATTGCGCTTATTGGATAGTCTTCTTCCAAACCATAGGCAGGTGCCGAAAGGTAGGGAAAGAAGAAAACCAATTAGCCTAAGTGTGGTGTACAGGAGGTAATAAGTAAAGACAGATAAAGGGATTAGAAAGAGGGCAAAGTAAATTGCGACTGTTATCATTCACGACCAAACCACGTATTTCATCACCACTCCTACTTCACCTTTGTATTTCTCCAGAACACCCCGTATCGCTACGAAGATCCACAGTTATTGGATAATCCGTCGTATAGTTACATACGAACTCGAAGGAACTTGTTCCAGTTCGAGGATGGATTCTGGTTCAGGAGAAATAGAATAAGGATTATTCAGTTGTCTTTAACCTTTATCTTCTCTCAGGTTGCAAGTACTCCTAGAATTAGGAGAGCACACCTATTACGCTTATTGGATAGTCTTCTTCCAAACCATAGGCTGGTGCCGAACGGTAGGGAATGAAGAAAACCATTTAGCCTAAGGATGGTGTACAGAAGGTAATGAGTAAAGACAAATAAAGAGATTTGGAGAGATGGCAAAGAAATATACGGTTACAGTCATAAATCTGGATAATGGAAGAGGCATTACTAGGATTACCCGGATACCCCTTCGAAACATTTTAATGTTTCAGTTTCACTATGCGTTGTTAATTGAAAACTGATTTCCCAATTAGATCCTTACTCTAGGGTATGTATTTACCAGGCATGATTCTCACATTTGTATGGTTTTACAGATGATGAGTGGGAGTAACTTATTGGGAATTAGGTGATCATATTCTCATTATATCGGAATTCGTTGTAATTGGTGATATTTGAGGAAATCACTTGGGTTTTTGCCGAACGACAAATATTTGGTTTTGAATATCCGTTGCTATGCACCGATTTCAAACTGATATATCTGTTCGTTTATTTTATAAAGTAAGATATAACTTTTTGAAATTATGTCCATGACATTTACATATATCAGTTGATGGTTAGGTAAGGAGCATTAAACAGCGGTGTAATTCTTCTTAACCATAAAACAGTTTTCAACCTACGACGCAGAAGGTTTAAGTTATTCAACTCAGGGGACTTATACAATATGTTGTCCAGTGTCCATTAGGACAAAGGGGTTGGTACTCGTACTATATTCTGTTAACTTATGACTTTCTCCAGTTTTAGACAAGTATTTCATAGAAATACAAGGTCCAAGTTTTGAGAAGTTATAAGTACAAGAATAAAGTAGAGAACCATGTGTTGCAAGTATCAGGATTCTTCAAGGTGATCGAAGATGTAGATACTTATGTTTGGTATTCAATTGATAGTAATGATTTTGAGAACTTGTTTCTCTTTCAGGTTACTCATATCTGGATGCACTCCTAAGTTGAGTAATACTGATCGGCCTCTCTCCATTTAGTTGACATGCACTGGAGACAGCTGCATGATTTGAATCTGGTTCCAATTAAATCAGTTCCTCTGTTTCTATATTGTATATAGAATGGTTCATATCTTAACGATGTTAAGGTATATGGAGTTGTTCGGCTTATGCTTAAAACCAGACTCTGGATAACTTAAAGCACGTTTCTGTAATGGCAGTTTTTGGATTAACCCGGGCTATGACGAGGGTTAACTTTCTACCATCTGGAAGATCAACAGTGATATTGTTCTTGACTCGCTACAGTTTTAGTAAAATAGACTTTTTCAGAAAACAGTAGTGGGGGTATGGTAGAACTGGAAGTGATTCCAGAACCACAGACGATTACTGAAAATTTAAATAGAACCTAAAAATTCAATCGGGTTTGACATTCCAATAGCCACTCTGCAGATATGGTGGGTAATCTCAGGCACCCGAGAGGTACTTCGGTATTCTCAAAGATGGTGACAGGGAGGTTCTTGTTTGCCCAGACTTTCCATTACTGTTGTTCTAGACTATGAGACCCGACAGGAGGATGAGTATAGCGTCATTCTAAACTAGCTTTAGAAGTACACGTGTATATGACTCTGCCAGAGGGTTGTGTAGTCAGTGGGAGCAGCGGAAGCATAGTGGACAAGTAGCTTATGTCTATTTATAGACTAAAGCAGGTATAGCGGAGATAGATCATCTACTTTTGATGTGACAATCATAGGCTATGACTTCATCAGAATAAGAGATGGATCTGTTAAGAAGGTAGTAGGGTGTGATGTCCTGGTATATGTATGACATGCACATTGTAGGATGTGAAATTCCTATACTACGATCGGTTATACTGTGGTTGTCACACAGTGATTTCTCCACATAGGATATGGATATTATATCAGGCATTCTGGTTACTAGATCTATGGTTTTAGATCTAGATTTGGGTAGTTTCCCAATCTGGGTACTTAGACAGTATTCTAAAGGTGTTTTAGAATGGACGACTCCTAGCATGGTGTTGTGCCTGCAGGTGATGGAGTCACCCTCTCTAAAAGTGTCTTACAGACTAAAGTGGAGAGGGATGTGCATGATTGGCATATCACTTACTTAGGCAATTGAGTCAATCATGAGATGTCAAGTACCACACCAAATGTTGTTTTTGCACCAGTTGCAAAAGGTTGATATATTAATCCAATCCTGGAGAAACGTTCGGAAGCAGTTTATGAACATAAGTGGATGTTCTAGGGATTTGATAACGACAGCCTCCTTCGGGAGACGGTTATCATTCCAGGCTTCCAAGGTGACCTGGATGATAGAGTGACTGTCAGAGTTATAGTTTTCCCTCTTGACGAGGGGCAGTAGTTTGGACATGTGGTCCAAGCGGATACTGAGGGAGGAATGGCGCAGGATACTGATTAAGTTCAGTTGACGATACAGTCTAAGAAGTTTACTAGATTTGGAGTTCATTTGTGAACTGGGACCCATCAGATAACCAGACATATTCTAAGACAGGTATTGCTCATTTCGACAGATGGCTTTCTCCGCGAACTTGAGATAAAGAGAGATATAGAAAGAAACATCAGAGCGGATCCACTCACTGAGGCTATTTCTCGAACGCGATAGTTTCACAAACGAGCTTTGTGAAACTGATTAGTGGAGGAGTTGGGTGTTCAGTATCACACGGGCTATGAGTATGCGACATCGCAATAATTAGCCTTAAGTGCAAGTGGGAGATTGTTGGCTATAGTGCCCTCAAAGTAAATTATTGGATCGCAGGCACGTGATTGCAAAGATTGAGGAAGGACCTATACTGGTAGAACAGTCTTACTCGAGATGATAGTATGCTATCTGGTTTGTCTTTATCATCGTGTACATGCTTCAGGTGACATTACAGATCACTATTATATGTTGATAGAGCCCAAAGGATTCTTGCTTGACTACAAGCAGTATGATAGCGATCATATACGTGAGAGTTGGGTGGTCTATAAGAACATCCTTAACGTGTCCCTAGTCATGGGAGTTTCGAGACTGGGCATCGATACTCCATTAGTAGACTAATGTTGTCAGGGGATTCGTCTCTCCCGGTATTGGGGGTTGATGTCGCGGTGTGCACGGGTGGCCATCACTAGAAATCCTTGGCCAAGATAGTCGAGAATTATTGATTCGGATCAATAGTTTCTCAGGTGGTGATGGGCTTCATACCGACACCAAATATCGCGTTATTAGGGGTCCGACTTTATCCACCCCCTAGACCCGATATGCGATACTCATAGAAGAACGTACCGGACTATACGGATATTGTCACTGTCAGGCTCAGTAAGGTTTCAGGATGAGTTCGCTCGTCGGCCTCCCTTTCGCTCAATACCTGGACAGCCGTTATGTACAGCTAGTGCCACTGACGTGCTTGTGGTTAAACCCACTGCCAGCGTATTGACGAGTCTTTAGAGTCCCACACAGAGGGTTTCCCTGGTTCGGGTGAAACGTTATATAGGCCGTATGGTTTTATGGCAGGGTTCGATCATATTCGTGCACTTGTGCAAGGATCATGATCGGATGGATAATACTAGTGGGCTTTGGTTTAAGCCAGATCCTAGTATTATTTTGTTGGATTATATTCATCTCGTTGTATTCGTAATCAGTCGGAATACGGATGCAGGTATGTATGTACAGATGAGGGGTATTCTTGTAATTCGTTATGAGTTTTCTTTTGAAGATGCCATTTCTTTTCTTTGATTTGATTAAACATTTAGTTTAATGTTTATTTGATGGAAATTGTGAGCATATGTTTTGGCATGGTGCATTGATGAGGCATGGGCTCACTTGATGACTCATGGTGTTGGGTCTTGTGTGCATTGATGGTGGCACATGTGCTCTTGGTGACTCATGGGGTTGGGTTGAGTGTGAGATTTTTTGGGATGGGAATTTTCTTTACTTGACCACAAAAAAATACCACACACAACTCACTCACAAAATGAGCAGATACTTTTCTTTAGTTGGTTTTTCCTTAAGCCAAGTCTTATGCTCACAATTTCTTCCTCCAATGGCTTCTTCTTCTACCTCCACCCTATCCCTCTCATGTGATGAGAATCCTAGGGTGTATTGAGACAAAGTATTCACACACACTCTCTACTTCACCTTGGGCATCTAGACTAGCAAACTTGATGCCCGAGTTGCTTCGGTTTAAAGGTGGGAGCCCGTATAAAGAATCCTCGACGTGGATCCTCTTCGACGAGGGAGACCGGAGAGCGAACTTCGTCGAGGCAGCGACAACAAGCTAAGGACAGAGATTGATGGCCGAAGGACATAGATCAATCGGTATTATCTCTTAAACTCCTTTTACAGTTAACTAGTATAGGGTTAATGGTTCGATCCGGGATTTAGGGTTCCGTTAGCGCCAAGTTTTAAAAGTTTTCTTCCGCGTTTGGCCACTGATTGATGGCCGGGGCGCTGGCGCAGCCTTACAGTGTCCAATTATTTCGGCTATTTTTATTTTATTTTATTTATTATTATTATTATTATTTACTCGCTGCTTTTTATTGCGAGTTTCCCTATCATTTCGGCTATCTCATATGCATTTTTTGTGTGACTCGCTGAATTTTATTACGAGTCAGGGACTTGAGATCTGATTCCAATCTTTGCATCAGCATCGCTGCAACTGGAATATTGCTGTTGGGGTCAAAATTTGCAGCCCCGGTTGACCGAGTCAAAGTCAAGGTCAACCCCAAGCCAGGTGGGCCCAAGACCAGGTCAAGCGGGCCCATGCCCAAGTCGAGCCCGTGGCCAGCCTCCTCCATGAAAAAATATAGATCATGTAATAAATAATTTTTATGTAATTTTTTATGCATGAATGTATGCTAAATGTGCATAAAAGCCAAATTTTAGTAAAGCCCATGGCTTATGTGCAAAAAGAAATGGCACATGAGCCATGGGATAGGCAAAATGCTATTTTGTGAAGCCCAAGGGGCTATGTGTAAAGTGTATAGCCTATAAAGGTAAGGATAATGAAAATATCCCAAGAACTTTTTCTCTCTCCAAAGAAAAATCTAGATCTGTGATCTTCTCCTTCCTCAAGGTTCTAAACCTTCCTCTCTTTTTTAATTAAATCAAGAGTTTTACTCTTCCTTTTCCAAAACTAAATAGTTTTTCACCATAAAACCCATAAAGGGGAACTCAGATCTACCATCAGATCTCAGAAAGGAGAGATTTTTAGAATCTCATATTTCTTGATCTTCAAGATCCGGCCAACAAAGGAAGAAGAAGGAGACTCATCTCCAGAAACCCCACTTTGGGGAAGAACTAGGGCTAAGGGGAGAAGCCGTTCATCAGCTTCAAAATATCTTAGGAGTTTAACTCCTTATATATGTATATACACACACACACACACACACACACACACACAGAATAATAAGTGCTCCTTTCTGGGAGTACAACTCCCATTGCAGGGACCAATTCCCTTTTGCTGCTCGAGCGCCCACATGCTGACACGTGGCGCGCTAGCGCGCTTGCGCTCAGAGCGCTAGCGCCCACGTGCTGACACGTGGCGTGCTAGCGCTCTTGCGCTCAGAGCGCTAGCGCCCAAAGCGCTAGCGCCCGAGCGCCCACGTGCTGACACGTGGCGCGCTAGCGCTCAGTGCGCCAGCGCTCTTGCGCTCAGAGCGCTAGCGCTCAGTGCGCTAGCGCCCGAGCGCCCACGTGGCACGCTGGCGCTCAGTGCGCCAGCGCTCTTGCGCTCAGAGCGCTAGCGCTCAGTGCGCTAGCGCCCGAGCGCCCACGTGCTGACACGTGGTGCGCTAGCTCTCTTGCGCTCAAAGCGCTGGCGCTAGCCCCACGCATCCTTTGGATGCTTTTTTCCCCTTTTTTATATATATACATATATGTATACATATGTATACATATGTACACACACATACACATTGAGTTCGCATGATCAATTTAACCCGTCAATCGGAGGTTCTCTCACTCCAAAGGCGAGGGGTAATTAACGGCAGCTTAGTCCGCGGCTGCCGGAGATTCGGATCCCCATAATCATTAAACCCCAGCCTACCCTAGGCAGGAGGAATCTGTAATGCGCCTGACAAGCGCGCGCGTATTCCAATCTCAATGGGGTGACAAAAAACACCCTACAATTTCCAGGAGCGAATCATCATTTGCCCTTGTCGATTTGAACAAAAGTGGCTTAGCAAACAAGGTTAGGATCCTACCGACTAAGACTTTTTGACTTTATGAGCCGTAAGGGTCTCATAAAGATTTTTCTCCTTACGAGTCATGAGGATCTCGTAGGTATAGGTTCTCCCTAGAAGTGGTGAGGACTCCTAAGTGGTATTTTCTCTTGCAGGTCATAAGGATCTTACAAGAGTGTTTTCTTCTTATAAGTCAAGAGGACTTACAAGTGTCGTTCACCATATGGAAACATTTCTCACCAATGGAGGAGCTTGGTGGGGGAGTATTTATTCGTGCCCGTGGATTGTATACAAGAGTTAATATTGGACCGCTTGTAGGGCAACGATGGGGGATATGATGGCTTAAGAACAGGTTTAGATCCCTGTAACCTAAGGCTTTTGAATTTTACGAGCCGTGAGGGTCTCATAGGGGGAATTCTCCTTACGAGTCGAGAGGATCTCGTAAGTGTATTTTCTCCATGGGAATCGTGGGGATTCCTAAGTGTGTTGCTCCTTTGTGAGTCGTAAGGATCTCACGCAGGTATTTTCTCCTCACAAGGTCGAAAGGGCCTTGCAAGTATGCATATGAATCTTTTTTTTACGAGTTCGCGCCCTTTCGGGTTTTCACAAACTCGCCGGTAGCCTTACTGTTTTTACTCACGGCGTCCTTTCGGGTTTTCATCCGTGCCCATTTTGCTTGTGAACATACCGTTTTTTAGACCCATCTGTTTGTTGGTAGGACTTGGGAAGTGGCTTCATTGCTATGGTAGCTGTGTAGCCGGTAGGACTTGAGTTGCAACTCCTGCTGTTGAGACTTCGATTGCAACACAGGTTTCAAGGGTGGATATCGCCGTATTTAGGGCGATGCGCCATGTTTGAGACGACGCACTAGTTTAGGGACATTTCGGTCCATGGCCAGTTTAAGGACGTAGTGGTCCATTGTTACCGTTTTCGAGGCAACGGATCTTCTGGATACTACTTTCAGGGTTCTGACTCAGGAAGATAGCGAGCGGACACAGGCTTCATCATCTATCATTGACCTGAATTGCAACCCATTAGGCGTAGTATCTTTTGAGGAATCGGCCATTTATTGGCCGGAAGAGTCTTTCGCCATGTATATCTATGAGCAGGTAAGCCCCACCTTGGTAGACCTTGTCTATGATGTACGGGCCCTCATAGTTCGGCTCGAATTTCCCCCGTTTTATACGATTACGAATCATAAGTCGTTTGACAACTAGCACGAGCTCGCCTTGGCGGAATGTTTTCGGTCTAGTCAGTCTTTCGTATGAGCGCGTCATCCTGTCCCTAGTTCCTCTGCGTTGTTTTCTACGCAGAGGGGGCTTCTTCGTCATTTAACGATGAATGTGAAACCATGTGGCAACTTGCTACATAGTCTTCAGTTTTTGATGAGTTATTTTCCTCATCGTTATCACTCTCTTTGTTCTCAAGAATATGCTTGAGGAACTCTTCGAGAGTGACTGGGGTCCGCGCCTTCTGGTTGTACTCCTCCAGCGTGTCGATGTACTTTTGCAGGTCCGTGTGCTTGTCGTCATACTCGGCAGGCTGCACAGGCTTCTAGGTCTTCTTCTTTTTCTTTGAAGACTTTGAAGGCTCGGCTTGGGGATTTTGCCTTTTGTCGACAGTTTTCGGTACGGGACGCGATTTCAGCATCCCTTCGATGATTTTCGATTCAAGCGGGCTCTTCCACCTGATTGCCGGACATGCTTGGAGATCCTTAAGCATTCTTTTAGTTTTAGCCGAAAGGACAACTTCCCATGGAGCTTCTTCCACGAGCGAGCATGATTCCCATGGCGTATCCACCTTTTTAGGAGTGTGCTTCTGTGGCAGGTTCACCCTCCAGTTCTCAGAAAGCGCTTTCCCCCGTTGATACTTGTCCTCGACCCAATTTTTGAAGTCGTAGCAATCTTCAATTGGGTGGCTCACCATTCTGTGATAAGAGCAGTAGTTAGGGTTGTTGACATCGCCTGGTTACGGTGGACGTCGTGGGTCCGGCAATGTGATAAGTTTGTTGCGCACTGCCAGCTCGAACAGTCTCCTCGTCTTTTCACGAGGAAACGAGTTGGCGCGTCTCTTCCAGGGATAGACGCGGACGCATGTTGTTTTGGCGAGTAACTGGCTTCAGGTCACTCGGTTGTTGTTGAGTGTTGGCAACGAAAGCTGCTTTCCCTTTATCCTTGGCATTTCGAGGGTCCATTTTTTATTAGGAAGGCCCGTGGCCCATCTGGTCCATTTTGGCCAGCTTGTCGATCAGAGCCTGAAAGGTGGTCGGCTTGAAGAACGTCATGAACTGGGACACAGTCGCTTGAGGATCGAGGGTCCCAATGAACATACCCACGGCAGGAGATTCTTCGATGCGTTGTTCGCATCTCGACCATAGGTTCCGCCACCGGATCTCGTACTGGACCAAGGTTTCTCCTGACTTTACCCTGGCGTTGATTAAAGCCGTGATCGGGGTGCGCTCGCCTGCGCTGGCAAACCGCTGTGTGAACAGCAGTTCCATCTCTGTGAATGTTTTGACGGAATCATTTGGGAGCTCCGAGTACCATTCGAATGCCGTCTCCGACCGGCTACCGAAAAATTGGCGAAGCAGCAGTTTATCATCGCCTCCAGTGTTGCCGCATAGAGCTCTGAACTGAGCGACATGATGATGCAGATTGCCTGTCCCTTTGTACACATGAAATTTAGGGATCGTATATCTTGACGGGTACTTGATTTGGTCATACCAGCCCGGATACGGTCACCCGGATTTGACAGTTTGTCCAGCCACTTCATTCGCTTGATGAGCTCGTATTTGTTGAGCTATATAGTCATCCAGAGTAGCCTTAGAGATTGTTTCCTCCCTAGCTGTTGATAAAGCTGGAAGAGGGTTTGATGTTTCCCCTCTGTCATCCTCGATGATAATCGGTGGATCTTCGGCTGGAGGTTCTCGCTGGATCATCATTCCAACCATTGTTTCCCCCAATCAGAGAAAAGCTCTGTTCAAAATTCAAATTTTGAAAAGAAGCAACGCTTCATAAGCAGCGCCAAGTGCGCTGCGCCGTAAGCAGCGCACCACGTGCAAAGCACGGGTGCGCTAGCGCTAAGTGCGCTGCGCTCTAAGCAGCGCACCACGTGCAAAGCACGGGTGCGCTAGCGTTGGAACTAAAAGCTCCCCACCGTCAGATCAAAGATCTAATGATAATGATAAATCATTAATTGACCAGAATAAAATTCTGTAAAGGAAAGATTCCTCAAAATCTTTCTAAACGAAAGATTGTTCTCTGTAATTCAGAGCACCATTGGATCAATGATCCAATGGTAATTAAAAATCACCAAAATACAGAATAAATTCTGTATGGAAAAGATTTCCCAATCTTGTTAAAACAAGAAGATTGCCTTCTGTAAATCAGAAGCCCTTGGATCAAAGATCCAACGGTGGGGAAATCCCCAAATCAATTGGAGAAAAGATCTCCTTAACTGATTGAACAAATCATCTTGCCCTATATAAAGGACCCAAGACTTCAAGTCTCATATAGAGGAAACCCCTCCCCCCCCCCCCAAACTTTGAGAAATCTCAGAAAGAAGAGCCAAGCTCTCGATAGAAGAACAACTTTTCTTCAAGGTAAAAATAAACAGAGAGATGAAATTATCTCATATTAAAAAGAAGAATTTACTTCTTTTCCTCAGATTATAGATCTATAAGACCAAGGTCTTTCACAAAGAGATAAAAGGATCTCATCATAAAATAAGAAGAAGAACATAATTCTTCTCACAGATCATAGATCTATAAGACTAAGGTCTTTTACATAAAGATATCATGAACATCTCATAAAGGGGGAAGAATAAGTCAATTCTCTTAGGATCACAGATCCATAAAGGCAAAGCCTTTTATCAAAAAAAGAGATTGAAACATCTCCTATAAAGAATAAGAACTTTTGTTCTTAAGATCCTGAGACAAAGTCTCTTACAAAACGAGAATTTATTTCTCAGATCATAAAGTTAACTCATAAACTAGCGCTCTGCGCTCTTGGACTGGCGTTCAGCGCCAAGCGCACCACGTGCTTCCCACGTGTGCGCTACTTGAACAGAAGTGCTTTGCGCTCTTCGGACTGGCACTCAGCGCCAAGAGCACCATGTACTCCTCACGTATGCGCTACTCAGCAGAAGCGCAATAAGCTCATAATTTGGCACTCAGCGCCGAGCGCACCACATGCTCCTCACGTGTGCACCACTCAGCAGAAGTGCAATGCGCTCATAAACTAGCACTTTGCGCTCTTTGACTGGCGCAAAGCGCCAAGCGCACCACGTGCTCCTCACGTATGCGCTAAAAGAACATAAATTGTTCTATGAATAAAGCCTCAGAGCTATGATGAATGCTCAGCATTCAATAAAAGATAAAAATATTGTCAGAACTCAAATCAATGCTTAGCATTGTTAAATGGTTAACATTTCAACTGAGTGGGCCGAGCCTAAATTGGCTATAAACTCCTCATTCAGACTAAGTGAGCCCATATACTCATAAATCTTTTAACAGATCTTAGTCCCAAATTGGACTACAGATCTTTCAACCAATGTTGGTTCAAGGGTATGTTCTCCGCCGGAAGACGCGACCGGGACGTTGGGACGTCCTGACCTGAATTCCGAGGGCAGATGCTAATTGGTGTTATCCGTCCACCTCTCCGAAGATTTCAAGTTGATTTATAACACCATGTATCGAAGGTTTAAACGGATGCGGCTGATGTAGCAGATTTCGTCAGATTCCCGCTCATTGGAGGGGTTTTTGATTGTGGGGACACTCTTCCCTGCAGGCGCAAGCCCCTACAGTTAATTACGCTACCGTATTGCGGTAACCACTTTCTCCATCTCCAGATGGTCACTTCGTGTCGTGGATGTTTGTTTTGTTTTTGGTTGCCCGTGGATTGTATACGGAGACTAGTTTATGTTGTCACCCGTAGGACGTGGATTAGTCCAAATACGTATTTTCTTAGATTTGGGTTTAGGGTTTGGGTTTAAGGATACGTTAGTCTCATTTGAGACTAAGATCAACTTAAACATTTGTTAAGGATACATTAGTCTAATTTTAGACTAAGATCAACTTAACAGGATCGTTTAGATCCGACAAAAGAGTATTTGGACTCTATTGCTTAGTTTAGGGACATTGCAGTCGATTACCAGTTTAAAGACATAGTGGTCCAATACCAGTTTAAGGACATCGTGGTCCAATACCAGTTTAAGGACATAGTAGTCCAATGAGTTTAAAGACCTCACAGTCAAGGTTAAGGACATCATAGTCCATAAGTTTAAAGACCTCACAGTCAAGGTTAAGGACATCATAGTCCGTGAGTTTAAAGACCTCACAGTCAAGGTTAAGGACATCATAGTCCATGAGTTTAAGGACCCCACAGTCCATGAAATATTTGGTTACGGGACCCATCACCTCTCTGAAGACATTGAAGAATTACAACGTCAGATATCAGAGGAATGAAGAGATGTGCCCTTGATCCAAGTTGGTTGGGAAATCTGCAGTCCAATTTAGGACTGAGATCAATTATGAGCACATGGGCTCAGTTAAATCCAAATTGAGGACTTATGGCCAGTCTTCGGCTAAGTCCAATCATGTTAAAATGTTTATCATTTATTTTGGGCTGTTAAGCATTTGTTTGAGCTCGGCCCTTTTAACAATGCTGAGCATTGATTTAGCTTCTGACAGTGTTTGTCTTTTACTGAATGCTGAGCATTTATCATAGCTCTGGAACTTATTCAAAGAACAATTTATATTCTGTCCAAGCGCACATAAAAACATGTGGCGCGCTTGGCACTAAAGCCAGTCGATGAGCGCAGTGCGCTATGGTTAAAGCGCTAGTGCGATTGGCGCCAGATGTGAAGCGCTGATGCGCTTAGCGCTTTGCGCTAAGTGAAGAGCCCAGATGCGCTATAATTGAAGTGTTGAAGCGCTTGGCGCTGATGCCATATAATGAGTGCAAAGCGTTTTTAGTAATGCAGCGCACACGTGAGGAGCACGTGGCGCGCTTAGCGCTGAGCGCTAACCAATGAGCGCAGTGCACTGCGGCGCTTTGCGCTAGATGAAGAGCACTAAGGCACTGCGGAGTGCTATTGCACTGCGGCGCTTTGCGCTAGATGAAGAGCACTAAGGCACTTTTAAATTAGGAGCGCTAAGGCTCTTCTTAGGTTAACTTTGCGCTCTGAAGATTATCTTCTTTTCGATAAAAGATTTTGTCTCAAAATTCTAAGAACAAAGTTCTTAGTTTATAGGAGATATTTCAATCTCGTTTTGATGAAAGGCTTTGCCTTTATGGATCTGTGATCCTAAGAGAATTGAATAATTCCCTCCCCCCTTTATTATGAGATGTTCATAATCTCTTTTGTGAAAGACAATTTGTCTTATAGATCTATGATCTGTGAAAGAAGTAAGCACTTCTTTTTTTTATGATGAGATCTTTTTGATCTCTTTATAAAAGACCTTTAAGAAGAGAATTCTTCTCTTTAATTATGAGATGATTTCATCTCTTTGTTCATCACCATTCTTTTTACCTTAAAGAAAAATCTTCTTTTGCCGAGAGCTACTTCTTCTTGTTGAGATTTTCTCAAAGTTTATGGAGGGGTTCCTCTCTATGAGACTTGAAGTCTTGGGTCCTTTATATAGGGGAGGCTGATCGGTTCAATCAGTTAAGGAGATCTTTTCTCCAATTGATTTGGGAATTTCCCCACCGTCGGATCTTTGATCCAAGGGCTTCTGGTTTACAGAAGATAATCTTCTTGTTTTAACAAGATTGAGAAATCTTTCCTTCTTTACAGAATTTGTTCTGTATTTTAGTGATTTTTTAATCACCATTGGATCATTGATCCAACGGTGTTCCAAATTCAGGGCACAATCTTTTCTGTTTGGAAAGATTCAACAGAATTTTATTCTTGTTGATTGATGGTTTAATCATATCCGTTGGATATTTGATCCAACGGTGAGGAACATTTAGTTCTAGCGCTAGCGCTTATGCGTTCTGCCCATGGTGCGCTACTTGGAGCGCAGCACTCTTAGTGCTAGCGCACACGTGCTTTGCACGTGGTGCGCTACTTGGAGCGCAGTGCATCTAGCGCTAGCGTTATGCGCTTTGCACGGGGTGCGTTATTTGTAGCGCAGCGCTTTTATAAAAGCGGAGCTTTAATTCAAATTTTGAATTCTGAACAGAGTTTTGCTCTAATTGGGGAAACAAATACCCCCCCACCGTTGCGCTCACGGGGCCCACACGTGGGTGCAGCGGTGGCAACATCTCGACTCTTGGATCACCCAAGGAACTGAAACGGCGCTTAGTGCCTATAAATAAGACCCTTAGCCCTTGAGATGACTTCTGCTCATCTTCAATCCTTCTTGAAAATTTATTTTCTTCTTCAGAGCGCAGCTCTTCTTCAGAAGAATTTTTAAGGACAGAACTCTGTCAGATTAGGTAAAAGATTAAATCTTTCTAAAACATCTTTTAGGGTTTCACCCATTGCCAGAGCCTTGCTCTTCATAGATCTCTGATCTAAAGAAAATCCTTTTTAGGGTTTTATTAACAGAGCTTTGCTCTCTTGGAATCACAGATCTAAAAAGGGTCTTGCTCATGATTTCTTAATCTATTAGTGGAGCTTTGTTCCTTTCAAATCATATAGAATAACTCTTAAGAGTTTGTTCAAGGATCTTGAAGATCAAGTTGAAATTTTATTTTTGATGGACTATTCCATCATCTTCTCAAAGCAAGGCTTTCTTGAGGAATTTTATTTCTTCATCATTAGACTTTGACAGGTGTCTGTCTAGTGAAGAGCGTTGCTCTCAATGGGAGTTTTACTCCTCTGCCCGAGGGATTTCTCATTTAATGAGAATCTCTTGAGGATTTCCTCATTTAATGACAGTCTCATCCAATGATGAGGCTGTTTTATTAATGATGAACTGTCATCTAGATTTTGTGGGTCCCATTTGGTCCTTTTTGACTGCATTGCAGTGCAGTACGGATTTTAAAGTACCAAGTGTCAGAATTTTAAATTACAGCACTGGCGGCTGACAATTTTTTCTTTTCCTATACAGGTACTATGTCTTTTGACACCTCCTTCCCGTTCATTCGCTCAGAAGGCAGATTTCCTGAAGCGCCCGTAGACCGAGAGGTTTTCGCGCTGATCAAAGACCATGACCCGGAGCATAAGAGTCTTCATCTATGGGGTAAATGGTACGATTAAATTATCATGAGCCGACGGAGCTTCTCCCGTGCGACACCTTCGGAGCCTATTTCGGCGATTGCTTATGCAGATGCACCTCCAATAAATTACACTGTAGAGGAGGTCAACTGGACTTCAGAGGGTCTCCTCCGGCCTTCCATTGCCGCAGTACCCGTGCAGCCGCCGGTGGCTTTGGACATCCTAGGGCGACGAATATGTCAGGGCGAGTCGCGCCCTTGGGGACAGCCATACAATGTGGAACTAACTCCCCATCACCCAGCCGGGTATTTGCAGTGGGCTCGATATATTTTATCGACGAAGAAATCACAGTTGATGAAAATCAGATTGTATCCCGCCGTTTACGCTTCGTTGTTTCAATATTCCACACCTCCTACATGGTGGATCAGGGCATTTCTGGAGCAGTGGAACATTCCGACCCACACCTTCCTCCTATCAGATCGAGAAGTCTCCATTTCTTTGGAGGAATTTGCAGAGGTCTCGGGTTTACCCGTTAGGGGAGAACACTATGAGGAATTGCTTCCCCCGGATGAGTATGTTTTCACCACCAAATCAGTGGTAATGGATCTTACTCCCGAGAACGCTATTCAACCCCAATTTCCGAGTTTAATAAAGGTGTTGAATATCTACGAGAACCTCTTTCTTGCATCCGAAGGTCGTGGAGTCAAATTTACAGCTTTTATCGCTGATTTTCTTCGTCCAGAAGTATTGAAGGGTGAAGTCGAGAAATTCGCCAGTCTTGACGATCCCTTCGGCTTAGGTTTGAGCAACCTGCCGGTGGCGGAGGCGGATCAGAAGAGCTTCTTTCTACCCGATACCCCGTTCATCCCTTTTGCAGAGCTGGCGGCTCCTGGGATTGATGAAGAAACGTTCTTTTTAGGGTTTCTTGGGTTATGGCTGAGTTGGTTTGCGCTTCCAATGCACCCTCGCCGTATGAGGCCGTCCGTCTTCTATCTGCGCATCGGATGGTTGCTGGGATACAAGTGGTTGTAGGGATTGCTGGGTTAGCCCATGTGTATCACGGTCTCAGCTTGGCAGCGGATACCACTGAGCCGGAGGTGCAGTTGGTAAATTTCCCGATGCATTATTTCACGTCATGGCTCGAGTTGCACATGTTAGGCGTCTTTGGCATCCACAAGAGACCGAGTTTTTATGACAGGTGCAGGTTCCCACGGATCATGCGACTGGTCGGCGCTTCTATTGTGACTCCAACGCAACGGGAAGCTATAGGCTTGCTTCTTCGCCCACGCACAGTTGGAGCTGGCATGTCTTTTACTGATAAAATTTTGTCCGTCGGCCAGGAATCGGGGAAGACGGTGTTGCCCTTGCAGGACATATTTAAGGATGGGGTTTCCGTCTTGAAAGCTCGGGAGATTCTTCATCTGTACTTTATCCGGCCGGGATTTCTCGTATTCAAGATGAATGACTCGACTTTATTTATGAGGTATAACCCGCATCGTTTCGCCCAGCAGTTAAGCTACAATCAGGGCGTCCCACTCGAGGCTTTCTTGGCAGAACCGGCTGCTACTGAAAAGGGTACTCGGAGCGCACTACATCATTTTATGCGTCTGAACACAGGGTCTAACTTCTTTATCAGCGAACCGAGTTGTGTTCCGCAAGCCCTGAATGTGTATGTGGCGTGGTATCAACATTCGATGGGTGCCGTCATTAGGGAGGAAAAGCGATTGCTGCTTGATCACAAGGGCGCAGTGCCAGCTGGTGATCGAAATGTTCCTCTGAAGCGATGGAACATTGTTCACCCTCCCCTGAGAGAGGTCACTGCAGTTGAGCCTCCACACGTGCTAAGTCCTACGCGCAGGTTGCCCCCATCCAGCGCGCCTGAAAAAGAGGTGGCTGCCGCGTCCCCCGAGTCGGACGTAGGAAAAGAAATTGGGACTCATCGTCCAAAGGCGTCTACCAAACGCAAACTTGTGTTATCGGCCACCGGCGCCCGTCATCAGAAGAAAAAGAAACAAGTACTTTCTTTGGATACCATATTAGGTTCGACACCCCCAGCTCCGTCTAGCGAAGGCTTTAGCGAATATGGGACCAACGAGGGTTTATTCGGGACGCTTGATGATACCGATTTAGAGGCTGCCATCGAAACTTCCAAACAGTCAGCCATCCTCGAGAAAGAACCGACTGCCCTTGCGCAGTCAGGTATACTTTTCCCTTATCTCTCTGCTGTTCATTTTTTTATCATGCTCTGACTGACGCATGTTATTTTAACGGGTGCCTCCACAGAAGAAGCTATTGTTGCTTCGCTAAAAACCTTTAAAGAGGAGGAAATGCTCCGCGTCTCATCGCCAACAGAGGCTTCGCTTGAACGACCGATGTTGGACACCGTAACGGTTCTGGAGGTAAAACCTAGCTCTGATGATAATATCCCTTTGGTGAAGGTCCTGAAGAAGTCTCCTCTCCCTGTCAAAACCGAGAAGTAGCTCAAAAAGCCGGCGGCAAGGGGAAAGAAGCGATCTTCTACAATCACTAGCTCTGGGCCAAAGCGGGGAAAGAAGACCGTTACTAGCCCGCCGAAAGACGGTCTTCTTTTCCTGGTTCATCTGCCGAGGAAGCCGCACAACTGGCTGAGACCAAAAGACGCTCACAGGATGAGTCCGAGCATGTAAGGATTCCGAAGAGGCCTTATCCTGCCGTCATCTTTTACGAAGACCCTCGATCAATACGGCGGATATTCATAGGTCCTTTAGAAGAAGGGGGCGAGGGAGCCCTTAAGCAGGCTGTCTCAGCCGACGCTGAGGATGCACTTTCATTGTGGACCGGTGGCCACGAGTCTACCCTCGAACCTCGGTGGGCATACCTCCTCAGGAAGGAGCGTCGACTTGAACAAGCCATACGAGAAGTTCCTTTGCGCATTGGTACACTTATATAGCCTTTTGTAGTATTTTGCACTGCATATACACACACACACACACACACACACACACATATCCTTATCCTCGTGCAAACTATATATATATATATATATATACATATCCTTATCCCCGTGCAAACTTTGCAGGGACTTCGCTGATGGCAGAGGAGCTGAGTCCAAGTCGCGCCCTGACTATGGACTCCGCAAATATCCCCGATGAGGCACTAATCAGTGTGGAGGGGGTTGATGCAATTGTTGTTCCCGCGATGGAGCTTCCCTTGGTGATTCCTGCTCCCCAGGTGATTGCTCCTTCGGAAGAAGTATCTTCATTGGTCACGGATTCAATGGATCTCTCTGGGGACGTCCCGGAGACTGCGGGACAGGTAGTCAAGTCCACCGCCCTTCCATTGGAGCCTGTAGCGATGGTCACTACTCCTCCACCGGAAGTTACTATACCGGCCCACATCCCCGATGATGTGCCTGGGAGCACGGAGGAGGCCGCCGAAGCTGCTATCCTTCCAACCCAAAGTGGGAGGAGTATCGAAGGTATTGTTCTATCTTTTATTTTAACGATCTCTTCATTATCTGAACTTTTCTGCCTTTTCAGAGCTATGGGAATTGGCGGCGTCCATCGCTGGACTGTCTCCCAGGAAGTACTTCCAGCGTCTGCTGGAACTGGCTGCTCCACAGGCAATATCCCCTCAGCGCATCATTCTATCTTCCGGACAAGGTTAGCATTGTTCGCTCCTTTCTCGGTATTGTTACTTCTTTATGTAACAATGTTCATGTCCTCTGTAGTTCTGGAGGCTGATGATGAGGTTGAAGTCCTCGATGGGCCCGGATATCTTCCAGACTCTTCTTATATAAACGTGGGTAAGTAAAGCTTCGACGCTTTTGCATCTGTCCTCTGTTTGCAACCTTCGCTGATCATTCATCAATCTTTAACAGCTCTGCCTACTTTCACTCCATTGGAGACTCGCATTCTCATGCCGTCTGGCCCTTATGCGCTGCGTGCATCCGAACGTTGTTGGGGTAAAAATTTACACCCCGGTTGACCAAGTCAAAATCAAAGTCAACCCCAAGCCAAGTGGGCCCAAGCCCAGATCCAGTGGGCACACGCCCGGGTCGAGCCCGAACATGAAGCGGCCGGCCTCCCACCGCGCCAAGATAAAAATTTTGTAATAAACAATTTTGTTGTATTTCTTTTTTTTTATTTTATGGACAAATGTAAGAAAAGTAGGCATAAAGCCAATTTTTTGTAAAGCCCATGGTTTATGTGCAAAAAGAAATGGCACATGAGCCATGGGATAGGCAAAATGCCATTTTGTGAAGCCCAAGGGGCTATGTGTAAAGTGTATGGCCTATAAAGGCAAAGATAATAAAATATCTAAAGAACTTTTTTTCTCTCTCTAAAAATTTTCCAGATCTGAGATCTTTTTCTTCTTCTTCAAGGTTCCAAAACCCTCTTCTTTCTCTTGAATTAAATCAAGAGTTTTACTCTTCTTTTTATAAAACAAATTAGTTTTTCACCACAAAACCCACAAAGGGGAACTTGGATCTATCATTAGATCTCAAAAAGAAGAGATTTTTAGATCTCACATCTCTTGAGCCAGCCAACAGAGGAGGAAGAAGAAGAACACATTTCCCCAACCAAGACATTTTCCTTTTTTCAGGAGTTTAACTCCACGGTTTCTGGGGCTAAAAGCCATCTTTTCCTCGCCGGCGCGCTAGCTCTCGAGCGCAAAGCACCCACGTGCCGACACGTGGCGCATTTGCGCTCCAGCGCACTGCGCGCGAGCGCAAAGCGCCCACGTGCCGACACGTGGCGCGTGCGCTTGTGCTCCAGCGCACTTGCGCTCCAGCGCGCAGCGCTCATGCGCAAAGCGCCCACGTGCCGACACGTAGCGCGCGCGCTTGCGCTCCAGCACGCTTGCACTCCAGCGCGCAGCGCTCATGCGCAAAGCACCCACGTGCCGACACGTGGCGCGCGCGCGCTTGCGCTCCAGCGCGCAGCGCTCATACGCAAAGCGCCCACGTGCCGACACGTGGCGCGTGCGCTTGCGCTCCTGCGCGCAGCGCTCATGCGCAAAGCGTCCACGTGCCGACACGTGGCACGCTTGCGCCTGAGCGCACAGCACCTAAGCGCACAGCGCTCAAGGCGCTGGCCCCACGCATCCCTTGGATGCCTTTTCCCCCTCTTTTTGTGTACATACATACATATATACATATGTATACAAATTTATACACACACGTACTCCACGACACTGTCCCTGTTAGAAAAAAAATTTCTAACGGGGCGCTGCCCCACACCCCGCAAAGGGGCTGCTAGCCCCCTTGACCCCCAGCCCGCTATCCGGGTAGCGGGACCCCCGTAAAAACTCTGCGTGGCTCCCGATATATCCAAAACCCCCCTTTCAAAACAGAACACACGTACACTGCACATTGGGTTCGCATGACCAGTTTAACCCGTTAATCGGAGGTTCCCTCGCCCCAAAGGCGAGGGGTAATTAACGGCAGCTTAGTCCGCGGCTGCCGGAGATTCGGATCCCCACAATCATTAAACCCCAGCCTACCCTAGGCAGGGGGAATCTGTAATACGCCTGAGACGCGTGCGCGTATTCCCATCTCAATGGGGTAACGAAAAACACCCTACAGATTCTGGCACGCCCGGTGGGACCAATCTCTCCTCCCATATTTCGGGTTAAACGTTCATACGAACTCAATCGATATACATATCGATTGCCTATACTGAAATGATGTTCTTTTTTCCATGCAGCAATCAACCTTCGATTACAATGTCCCCCAGACGAATTCAGCTTCCAACATGACCCCGATTCCGTACGTGGTCAAGATCAACGCTCGTGTGGTTCTCCCCGCGAGCCTCAGTCGACAGTGGGAGGAACCGCCCTGCCAGTTTGGCTCCGTCATCATCTACCCTGCCGGAAGTGCTCATCTGGCGGAGATCCCAGCGGAACAGGTGGCCAAGCCGGTCTCAAGGGGTAAGAGGCCGAATGTCGTGATCGCCAAGGCACCACAACCGAAACTTAAGATGGTATCTGAACGATTCTCTGGTGCTCCAGCGGGGTGCAAGAACTTCGGTACAAAGGGCAAAATCAAATGTTGCGGACGAGCTCAGGCGATGACTCCAACAAATGCACAATCGAGCGTATCTCCAAGGCCCTCCATCGCCCGGTCTGCGGCATCTTCCCAAAGAGCCGAAGTCTGCCAGGTGCTTAGAACAAAAAAGTTAAGGCAGAAGCGGCTCAGGTATCGAGCCAACAAGAGGGCCAAGGCTTCGGCCAAATGGAATCATGTGAAGTTCCAACTGCAGGGTTGCCCCGCGACGACAGCTGAGTCGGACGTAAGAATCAGCAATTCCTTCGAGCCTCTGAAGTGGGTTCAGAAAAATGCCATGACCGCCAGAATCAAGAAGACAGCGGTCCGAATAGTGCCACAAAGAGACGTGTCCCGGCCCCAACAGAAGAAGTATGACACTGTCTCTTCAAGAGTCTATCAAGCACTCTGTGCCGCACGAAAGCAGTGGGGCAAACCCAGAAAAGAAGCGCCAGCACCATTCAAGAACCTGGTTAGGCCAGCCGCCTTCAATCGACTACCAGCTACCGAAGCAAGGGGGTCAAGACAGCGATCCGTGAAATCAGCTTCCAATGATAGAAAGACGGCCGGATACATCATCCATACGGTCTATATGGCGGGAGGACGCCCCAGCGACAACCTTCGCAGCAAAAGCAAGGGTGGGGCCACCACATCCCAAGCCCAATCTAGCCTGAATGTGGTCGCCGCCGCTCAAGAACAGCCGCCCCCGCTGGATGAAGAAAACCCTCTCGATGAGGATGATAGGCAGAAAGACCCCTCGGTCCACACAGAGTCAAGCTCGGACAGCGAGGAAGAGCCGACTTTCCGCCCCAGGACTGCGGAGCAAGAGCTGCTTCAAGAGCTTCGAAAACAGCTCAGGAGCAAAGATAAAGAGATGGCCAAGCTCTATTCGAAGATTGACGACTTAACGAACGTGGTGATGCAGCTTACGGCTCAAATTGCTCGAGCGCCTCCCAATCAAGCACAAGCCGCTACTAATCAGCCGGGTGATGACAATCCGAGGCAGCCAATGCCTGTTCCTTCGGGTCCAAGACTGGTCGAGCCACATGAGAGCCGTCCACACTCCGCTTCTGGGGACGCCTTGGCCCCAGATAATACTATCCCGCTAACACAGGATCGGATAATGGATTTGGTCACCAGCAAGGTTAAAACATTGGTGGCCGAAGCTGAAGCTCAGAAAGAAATCGGCAGTAGCGGGCGGCCATATCCCGCGCAGCACGATCTGATTGAGTTCCTAAGCGGCTACGTTATTCCTAAGTTCGGAAGATTTGATGGAACGGGGAATGCAAATCAGCACGTCGCCCACTTCAAAGCATCGTGCGGAAATACAGGGGGCAATGACGCGCTCCTTCTTCGTCAGTTTGTCAATAGCCTGACCGGCGTCGCCTTCGACTGGTATGCGAGTATACCGGACGGGTCCGTCATTACCTTTGCCCAAATGGAGTCCCTGTTTCGGCAAAGGTTCATGAGCGTCAGTGATAAAATCTCCATAGCCGACCTTGTGAGGACCAAGCCGGGGAAGAATGAAAGCAACACTGACTTTATCGCCCGATGGCGTAATCTCACGGTCAAGTGCGAACCGCCGCTGGAGCAGGACCAGTCCGTCAGCCTTCTCATTGGGAACCTCAGCAATTGGATGGTCCCATTCTTGTGTACAGCGGGCCTCAAGACATTTCAGGAGCTAACCAAGAAAGTCCAAATGCTGGAACGCTCAAAGCAAGAGTCCCCGCCGGACACTCAGAGAGACAAAACCTGGAAAAGCAAGCGGGACGACAACCGTAGAAGCGGGAGTTCCAGCAGTACCAATGTCTTCAATGCCTCCGACAATGAAGAAAAGCGAAGGGCGGGCGAATCCAAAACCAACTGGTCTCGAAAGCCATTGCTGGGAGGAGATGGGCCTTCCCTAGAGGAGAAAAAGAACAAGGTTTACTCTTTCAGAAGGGACAAGGTCCGCAAGATATTTAAAGATGCCTTGAACAACGGCCTACAATTGCCGGAGTCGAAAAGACCCCAAGAAGCAAAAATGACCGACAATCCTCTGTATTGCCCGTACCACCGAGTAGTGAGCCATGAGATCGAGGATTGCTATATCTTCAAAGATTGGGTCGAGAAGCAGTACAAGGCTGGAGAGATCGAACTGTCCAAAAGTGTGTTGGTGAACAATCAAGTTGCAACCACCAACTTTATACAGACAGAAACTGAAGCCTTCTGGGAGAAGACAGCCGAACCCGCTGCCCTGAGAAATGAAACAGACTCATCGCGGCCTCCGTGGAGTACGCACATATCTAATAAGATGAAGAAGATGATAAAGCTACTTCGGAAAGAACCCAGGACGGAATGGGAAGGGCAGAAGAAGCCTACCGGTCCAGCTGCCAATGCGGCTCTATCAAGCTCAAAATCCAAGAAACTCAAGAAGAAGAAAAGTGCGGCTCGGCGCGAAAAGGAGTCTGCGGGGAGATCGACCATTCAAAAATATATCGATTCCCTCGAAGAATATGAACAAAAGGAAAGAACATTGATTCAATTGAAGGAGTTCTTCCCTGTACAAGCGGGTGAAATTCTGGAGGAGTTGGAAGAAAACTCCAATGAAGGGATCCCAGTGGTGACCTGCTATGCCATCCATCTTGGCAGCGACTCCGAGGATGAGCTCTGTTTTCCCGAAGAAGACGAGGAGCTCACCACAAAGGCCAATCAAATCCAGCTCAGAAGCGGCAGGGCTCTACCGCAAAATCAGGGCAACGCCCCAAAAGGGAAGGAAAAACAAGTCGCTAATGAAGAAGATGGCAGAGAACCGGCTGGTGAAAACATAAGTCCTTCCTCGGTGGACTATAATGTCTTGGCACATCTCCGGAAGCTTCCGTCTCTCCTGAGCATCTACGACGCCTTGGTCCTATCTAAGGAGCTTAGAGATGTTCTCATTCACGCTCTACAAAACCCCGAGCGGTATCAGGCTCACTTTGCGGAAATTAATATGAAAGAAGCCCAGCATGCTTTGCATGCCGCCGCAGTCACATTTAAGGATGAAGACTTGCTACTGGGAACGGCTGAGCATAATCGGCCGCTTTACGTGACCGGGTACAGCGACGGAGATCGAATTAATCGCATATTGATTGATCCGGGGTCCTCAGTGAACATCATGAACTTGCGAACTCTGAAGAGTTTATCAATGGACGTCCGACACCTGTCAAGGGAAAGGATTGTCATTCAAGGCTTCAACCAAAATTGCCAGCAAGTTCTGGGGTCCATAGCTCTGCCAATCAAATTCGGGGATCTGCAAACTGAAGCTAAGATATACGTGATCGACGCCGACACGTCTTATAAGATTCTCTTGGGGCGGCCGTGGCTCCACTATTACGGCATCATTCCGTCAACTCTCCATCAATGCATGAAGTATACTAAAAATGGCGAAGAAAAACGCATTGACGGAGACATCCAACCGTTCGGTGTGCATGAAGTCCGATATGAAGATTCTCGGTACTTTATGAACCACCAAAATGCTAAGCCACAACTGATTGAGGATAGACCAGCCCCAGCGCTCAAAAGCAAATCTGCGCCGGCTGTCACTTTCAAAAGCAAAAATGCCCAAGTGCGCCCGCATTTCGGTAGCGACACTGATGAGTCCGACGCTGGAAGCCCGTCCTTCCATAAAACTTGCCCTCGTTTCAGCAGCGATACGGATGAATCCGTCACTGAAGCCCCATCTAGCAGTAAAGTTCGCCCTCATCTTGGCAGCGACACTGAAGAGTCAGAGGAGGAGGACCTGTCGTGCAACAGCGGTGCAGATTGGACCCCCACGCAACAAGCGAAACTACGAGAGACCTTCGAAGTTGCAGAAGGGTCCCTAGCCGTTACAAGGGTACCAGAGCAAATGTGCAAAGAGCTCGATGCATTATCAATCTCCACCGTGGACCAGCTGAAAACTTTCTACGTTCCCGGGAGGAAAAGTGGACAGAAGGGCATCTTGTTTTATGGGTCAAACCCTATTGCGCACCCGGACGATTTGTCTGTCGCGTGCCTTCCATATGAGAGAGGCATAAGAGTCGTCCTCAATCCCAGATACTATGCGCCCGAGATGCGGGAATACTTTAAGAAGTGCGGATGCCGGTTATATCAAACGGAGTCCGAAGCAAAGTTTTACGAAGGGCTATGGCATCCGCCCCAGGTCCGAGCACTCATCGATGGACGAATTCCAGATAGACGGGGCATAGGCTACATTCAACCTGATTCCAAAGCGTGCTACATGATCCATGTTGGTGAGGCCAGCGAAAGATCAAATGATGACGACGAGATAGCCGAGCCAGAAGAAGCTCCTCAAGAGCTCGAAGATGGCGGACAAGCAACCTTTGACGAGCTAACCGAGATTGACTTAGGAACGCCCGATAATCCAAGGCCGACCTACATCAGCTCGCTCTTGTCAGAGGAAATGAAAGCGCAGATAATTGCCCTGCTGCATGAGTTCGTCGACTGCTTCGCGTGGACATACAAAGAAATGCCTGGCCTTTCCCCTGAAGTGGCCGTACATAAGTTGGCTATATCTCCTGATGCTAAGCCAGTCAAACAAGCTCCTCGAAGAATGAGAAGGGAACTAGAAGAAAAGGTCATCGAGGAAACTAAGAAGCTCATCGATGCCGGCTTCATCAGGGAAGAGAAATACGCGGACTGGATCGCATGCATAGTCCCAGTGAAGAAGAAAAATGGGCAGATCCGAGTTTGTGTCGATTTCAGGGATCTCAACAAGGTATGTCCTAAAGACAACTTTCCACTACCGGTCATGGAAATGATGGTCGATGACACCTCAAATTACAAGTTGTTCACCTTTATGGATGGCTCGTCTGGATATAATCAGATCAAGATGTCGCCTGAGGATGAGAAACACACAGCATTTCGAACCCCGATCGGAATATATTGCTACAAGGTAATGCCGTTCGGACTGAAGAACGCAGGTGCTACATATCAAAGGGCAATGACTAATATCTTTAATAACCTAATCCATAAAGTCGTCGAATGCTATGTTGATGATCTGGTCGTCAAAACTAAAGCCAAGGCTGACCACATCCAAGATCTTAGGACCGTTCTCACCAGACTGAGGGAATACGATCTGAAGATGAATCCTCTGAAATGTGCTTTTGGAGTGTCATCGGGAAAATTCCTGGGTTTTATAGTCCGGCATCGAGGGATCGAAGTTGACCCATCAAAGATAAAGGCCATCATGGAGATGCCCCCTCCGAAAAGTCTGACGCAGCTAAGATCTTTTCAAGGAAAGCTTGCTTATATAAGGAGGTTTATCTCAAATTTATCGGGGAAATGTAGGCCCTTCTCAAAGCTCATGAAGAAAGGAGCTCCTTTTATCTGGGATGCCGAATGTCAAGCAGCGTTCGAAAGTATCAAACAATACTTATTGCACCCTCCAGTGCTGGCCGCTCCCATTCCAAATAAACCGCTGATTCTCTACACTGCCGCGCTGGACGAGTCACTCGGTGCGCTCCTTGCCCAGAATAACGAGGAGGGAAAAGAAAATGCCCTCTACTACCTCAGTCAAACTCTAGTCGGGGCGGAACACAACTACTCCCCAATCGAAAAGCAATGCCTGGCTCTAATATTTGCTGTGAAGAAGCTGAGGCACTATTTGCTCGCTCATCGGGTTATGCTGATCTCCAAGGTCGACCCGCTCAAACACTTGATGACCAAAGCAAGCCTAGCAGGCAGAATGGCAAGATGGGCTGTCATGCTACTTGAGTTTGACATAGTTTATACCCCTCAGAAAGCAGTAAAAGGGCAAGCTCTTGCAGACTTTCTCGCTGCTCATCCCATACCAGAAGGGTCGCTGCTAAATTGTGAGTTACCCGACGAACAAGTGTTGCACCTCGAGGAAGATGAGCCATGTTGGGAGCTCTACTTCGATGGGGCCTCATCAATAAGGAGCTCCGGCAGATCAAGCGTCCCGGAGGTAAAAGCGGGGATAGGATTGTTGTTCATCACGCCATCAATGGGAACCCTACGGCGTTCTTTTGCTCTCACCGAGCCTCGGACAAACAATGAAGCTGAGTATGAAGCTCTGATAGCTGGTTTGGAACTCGCCATAGAAATGGAAATCCTTCGGCTACGGGTTTACGGCGACTCCCAGCTTGTCGTCAACCAAGTAAGCGGCGACTATAAGATATACAAACCCGAGTTAGCTCGGTACAGAGGTCGGATGGTGGAACTCATGAAACGGTTCACTCATATTGAACTAATGAGAGTCCCTAGAGCGTTGAACGGAAAAGCCGACATACTCGCTCACCTAGCCAAGGAGCTGGCCGATCCTGACATGGACGAAATTCTGATCACAGTCAGGAGCCGACAAATTCTACCCCCAGTCTCTCTACGAGAAGAAGAAAGCGCGGAACAGAAGAGCAGTCCTGCCGAAGAAGATTCGATCATCCAAAACGAGCGCGATTGGAGAGAACCCTTCATAGAGTACCTCCGATACGACAAGCTGCCCGAAGAAAAATCTGCGAGGATTCAGCTGAAGAAAAGAGCTCTCCGATACGTGTTTGTAAATGATACGCTATACCGCAGGTCATATGACCAACTATGGTTCAGGTGTCTGTCATTGGCCAAAGCCCAAAAGGTCATGAAAGATGTTTACTCGGGCATTTGCGGTGCTCACCAATCTGGCCCCAAGATGCGACTTCAAATCAAACGGCTTGGGTATTACTGGCCCACCATGATACGGGATTGCAGAGAACATGCAAAGAAATGTCAGATCTGCCAAATTCATGGTGATTTCATTCACAAGCATCCCAATCCGCTGCATCCTACGGTGGCGTCGTGGCCCTTCGAAGTCTGGGGCACCGACATTGTTGGCCCAATTGATCCTCCGTCATCTAAACGCCACCGGTTCATACTGGCCGCGACAGACTACTTCTCCAGATGGGCTGAAGCTGTCCCGCTAAAAGAAGTCAAGACAAAAGATATTCTGACATTCTTCCAGCATAATATTCTATACCGTTTCGGTACACCAAGAAGAATCATTTCCGACAATGGGCCTTCTTTCAAGAGTTTCAATGTCTCAAGGTTCGCTACCCAGCACAAGATAGACTGGAGATATTCCTCCATCTATAATCCAAGAGCCAATGGGCTAGCCGAAGCCTTCAATAAGACTCTATACAAGCTCCTGAGGAAAAATGCTTCAGCCAACAAGAGAGACTGGAATCTCAAACTTCACGAGGCGTTGTGGGCATATCGTACCACACACCGTACTCCAACTCAGTCCACTCCATACTCATTGCTCTTCGGAGTGGAGGCGGTCCTCCCCCTCGAAGTTGAAGTTCCAAGCTTAAGAATGGCCGTCCAACATGAGTTGACGGAGAAAGAAAACGTGCTCCTTCGACTTGAAGAACTCGATGCCCTCGAAGAAAAGAGGCTCGCGGTGAAGCAAAATCTGGAGCTATACCGAGCCCAAATGTCACGGGCCTATGACAAGATAACCCGTCTCCGCGCTTTCAAGAAAGGTGAATTGGTGTTGGTCCTCAAAAGACCGATCATCCCCAATCGACATGCCAAGGGAAAATTCGAGCCGAACTGGGAAGGACCATACGTCATCGAGAAAGTGTTCGACGGAGGATCCTACCAACTAATAAGTGCCAAGGGAGAAAGGCCCATGCCACCCATCAATGGCCGATATCTCAAGAAATACTACACATGAATGCTCCAAGTCGCAGGCGAATTGAGCACATCAGCCCTACGGTCTGGATCAGACATCCTGCAAAACCGTATACAATCCACGGGCGTAAATAACCCCTATTTCTCCCAAATCCTGCCGGTGAGACTACTTTTAAAGTCCCACCAGCGGCAAAAAAAAAAGAAGAAAAAGAAAAAAAAAGAAGAAGAAATAAACGGTATGTCCACAAGCAAAACGGATACGGATGAAAACCCGAAAGGGCTCCGTGAGTAAAAACAGCAGGACTACCGGCGAGTCTGTGAAAACCCGAAAGGGCGCAAACTCATGAAAAGAGATGAAATACACTCGCAAAATCCTCTCGACCTTGTGAGGAGAAAACCCCTGCGTGAGATCCTTACGACTCACAATGGAGCAACACACTTAGGAATCCTCACGATTCCTAAGGAGAAAATACACCTGCGGGATCCTTACGACTCGTAGGGAGAAAATGCTTTATGGGACCCTCACGGCCCATAAAATTGAAAAGCCTTAGGTGATAGGGACCCAAACCTATCTCCTAAGCCATCGTTCCCCAATGGGCAACGGCAAATGATGAGTCGCTCCTGGCATTTCGCTTCAGTGTTAGCGGTGCTGATGCCGACCAAAAACCCAAATCCCAAGTCCTCCCAAGGCAAATGATGAGTTGCTCCTGGCATTATTCCAGTGCAGCAATGCTGATGCCAAACAAGATCCAAATTCCAAGTCCCCAACCCCAAAGTGGCGAATGATGAGTCGCTCCTGGCATTATTCCAGTGTAGCGATGCAGACGCCAACCAAATTCCAAATCCTATACCCCAACGGCGAATGATGAGTCGCTCCTGGTACCACATTCCAGTCCAGCGATGCAGACGCCAACAAAGCCCTGAAATTTTTCCGGCCCTACGGTCTGGATCATACATCCTGCAAAACCGTATACCATCCACGGGCGTAAAACAATCCCAACCTCTCCCAAGTCCTACCGGTGAGACCACATTCAAAGTCCCCAAAAAAACAAAAAAAAACAAAAAAAAAACAACAAACAAAAAACAAAAACAACAAAAAAAAAAAACCAATTCCCAAATGCTCCCGGGGCAAATGATGAGTTGCTCCTGGCATTATTCCAGTGCAGCAATGCAGATGCCAAACAAAAACCAAAATCCCAAAATCCTCTCAATGACAGATGATGATTCGCTCATGGTACCATATTTCAGTATAGCGATGCTGATGTCAACCCAAATCAAAACCAACAAGTCAACTTCCACTCCGACACCGCATGAAGCGGAGCAAGTCAAAATCCAATCTCGACACCGCAAGAGGCGGGGCAAGTCAAGTCTACCCATGGCACTGCAAAAAGCAGAGCAAGTCAAATCAAGCACCGACCGTCCAAGTCGCTAAGAGGGCAGAACCGACCGTCCACGTCGCTAAAATGGTAGAACCGACCGTCCACATCGCTAAAAGGGCAGCATCGACCGTCCAAGTCGCAAAAAGGGCAGCATCGACCGTCCAAGTCGCTAAAATGGCAGCACCGACCGTCCACGTCGCTAAAATGGCAGAATTGACCGTCCAAGTCGCTAAAATGGCAGCACCGACCGTCCACGTCGCTAAAATGGCAGAACCGACCGTCCACGTCGCTAAAAGGGCAGCACCGACCGTCCAAGTCGCTAAAAGGGCAGCACCGACCGTCCAAGTCGCTAAAAGGGCAGCACCGACCGTCCAAGTCGCAAAAAGGGCAGCATCGACCGTCCACGTCGCAAAAAGGGCAGAACCGACCGTCCAAGTCGCAAAAAGGGCAGAACCGACCGTCCACGTCGCTAAAAGGGCAGCATTGACCGTCCAAGTCGCAAAAAGGGCAGCATCGACCGTCCAAATCACAAAAAGAGCCGCATCGACCGTCCATGTCGTAAAAGGGGCAGTGCCAGTTTCCCGAAAGGTGGGAACCGAATCAAGTCGCCTCCACGTGAAAGAAGATCCATCAATTTCATGCACACGACCCACATATGTGGTGTGCATTTATTGATGGGGGCAATTTGTTGGGGTAAAAATTTACACCCCGGTTGACCAAGTCAAAATCAAAGTCAACCCCAAGCCAAGTGGGCCCAAGCCCAGATCCAGTGGGCACACGCCCGGGTCGAGCCCGAACATGAAGCGGCCGGCCTCCCACCGCGCCAAGATAAAAATTTTGTAATAAACAATTTTGTTGTATTTCTTTTTTTTTATTTTATGGACAAATGTAAGAAAAGTAGGCATAAAGCCAATTTTTTGTAAAGCCCATGGTTTATGTGCAAAAAGAAATGGCACATGAGCCATGGGATAGGCAAAATACCATTTTGTGAAGCCCAAGGGGCTATGTGTAAAGTGTATGGCCTATAAAGGCAAAGATAATGAAATATCTAAAGAACTTTTTTTCTCTCTCTAAAAATTTTCCAGATCTGAGATCTTTTTCTTCTTCTTCAAGGTTCCAAAACCCTCTTCTTTCTCTTGAATTAAATCAAGAGCTTTACTCTTCTTTTTATAAAACAAATTAGTTTTTCACCACAAAACCCACAAAGGGGAACTTGGATCTATCATTAGATCTCAAAAAGAAGAGATTTTTAGATCTCACATCTCTTGAGCCAGCCAACAGAGGAGGAAGAAGAAGAACCCATTTCCCCAACCAAGACATTTTCCTTTTTTCAGGAGTTTAACTCCACGGTTTCTGGGGCTAAAAGCCATCTTTTCCTCGCCGGCGCGCTAGCGCTCGAGCGCAAAGCGCCCACGTGCCGACACGTGGCGCGCGCGCTTGCGCTCCAGCGCGCAGCGCTCATGCGCAAAGCGCCCACGTGCCGACACGTGGCGCGCGCGCTTGCGCTCCTGCGCGCAGCGCTCATGCGCAAAGCGTCCACGTGCCGACACATGGCACGCTTGCGCCTGAGCGCACAGCACCTAAGCGCACAGCGCTCAAGGCGCTGGCCCCACGCATCCCTTGGATGCCTTTCCCCCTCTTTTTGTGTACATACATACATATATACATATGTATACAAATTTATACACACACGTACTCCACGACACTGTCCCTGTTAGAAAAAAAATTTCTAACGGGGCGCTGCCCCACACCCCGCAAAGGGGCTGCTAGCCCCCTTGACCCCCAGCCCGCTATCCGGGTAGCGGGACCCCCGTAAAAACTCTGCGTGGCTCCCGATATATCCAAAACCCCCCTTTCAAAACAGAACACACGTACACTGCACATTGGGTTCGCATGACCAGTTTAACCCGTTAATCGGAGGTTCCTTCGCCCCAAAGGCGAGGAGTAATTAACGGCAGCTTAGTGCGCGGCTGCCGGAAATTCGGATCCCCACAATCATTAAACCCCAGCCTACCCTAGGCAGGGGGAATCTGTAATACGCCTGAGACGCGTGCGCGTATTCCCATCTCAATGGGGTGACGAAAAACACCCTACAAACGTATGGCCAAGTCAAGCCTTCACTCTTTGTTAGCGTTGATCGAAGACCTTCATGTTGGTAGCTCGCTTACGGCCGAAGCATTTGCTGTTGAGGCCAACGGTTCTCTCCCCTTTCTTACCACTTATCATAGTGAAGCATTTGTGCAAGTCTGGGCTGAATTCTGTCGTCGAGTGGAGGCTTGCTTGTATAATCTTGAATGCGCGCGCCTTCCTTCGGAGGTGGTGGCTGTGAAGACAAGCTTGCAGCGGCTGATTAAACGACACGCTGCTAATACGCTTTCCTGTGAAAAGAGGCTCCGCCGAAAGTTCTCAGAGAGGAAGCTGGCTTCAACCGCGCTCGGGGAGCTTCAAGCCGAACTTACAGCTAAGACTACCACGCATATGAACTTTAGCAGGAGCTTCAAGCCGTAATTAAGGATGTGGTGGTTGTTGATAAAGCTGCTATCTTTACCCGGAAGATGGTTGATGCTCATAGAGTTACTGAGCAGGAGCTTGAAAGCCAGCTTGCCTCGCATCGGGCCCAACAGTCGGAAGCGGAGGCCCGTCTCGCGGCCATAGCCAATTTTGAATAAGAGACCCAAGAAAGGAAGGATGAACTGATTTTGAATCATCCGCCAGCTTGAAGAATTGTATTTTTTTTTATTCTTCTTTTGTACATACTCCTGAATGAGAGTATTTTTTATTCTTTCATAAATTGTACTTTGTATTCATTTTGATTCATGAATAAAAGACATATTTTGATTCATGATGGTGTGTCCCTTTTAGTAAATGCATTTTGTGGATAATCTATTTTGATTTCCTTATAGGACAGCGATGGCTTAGGAGTCAGGTTAAGATCTTCCTCCTAAGGCTTTTCAACTTTATGAGCCGTGAGGGTCTCATAAAGAATTTTCTCCCTACAGATCGAGAGGATCCCATAGGTGTAATTTCTCCTTAAGAATCGTGAGGATTCCTAAGTGTGTTTTCTCTTGAGAGTCGTAAGGATCTCACAAGAGAGTTAGCTTCCTTACGAGTCGTGAGGACCCGTAAGTGATGGGTGAGGTTACCATTATCCGCATTTCACGGAGTCAGGAGTTGTTCTGGCCACTTCCCACGAGGTCAAGATTAACTTTAAACCGTGTTTTATAGGACCAGGATTTGCTCTGGATGCTTCCCACGGGGTCATATCCGTGTTCTGTGAAGACCAGGCTCCGCTCTGGACGTTTCCCACGGGGTCAGAATTGACATAGACCGTGTTCCATGAAACCAGGAATTTGCTCTGGATGCTTCCCATGGGGTTATAGCCGTATTCTGCGAGGACCAGGCTCCACTCTGGATGTTTCCCACGGGGTCAGGATTGGCATAAGCCGCGTTCCACGAAACCAGGAATTTGCTCTGGATGCTTCCCACGGGGTCATAGCCGTGTTCTGCGAGGACCAGGTTCCACTCTGGATACTTTCCACGGGGTCATAGCCATGTTCTGCGAGGACCAGGATCCGTTCTGGACGTTTCCCACGGGTCAGGATTGACATAGGCCGCGTTCCACGAAACCAGGAATTTGATCTGGATGCTTCCCACGGGGTCATAGCCGTGTTCTGCAAGGACCAGGCTCCGCTCTGGATATTTCCCACGGGGTCAGGATTGACATAAGCCGCGTTCCACGAAACCAGGAATTTGCTCTGGATGCTTCCCACGGGGTCATAGCCGTGTTCTGCGAGGACCAGGCTCCGCTCTGGACGTTTCCCACGGGGTCAGGATTGACATAGACCGTGTTCCACGAAACCAGGAATTTACTATGGATGCTTCCCACGGGGTCATAGCCGTGTTCTGCGGGGACCAGGCTCCGCTCTGGAGGTTTCCCACGGGGTCAGGATTGACATAAGCAGCGTTCCACGAAACCAGAAATTTGCTCTGGATGCTTCCCACGGGGTCATAGCCGTGTTCTGCGAGGACCAGGATCCGCTCTGGAGGTTTCCCACGGGGTCAGGATTGACATAAGCCACGTTCCACGAAACCAGGAATTTGCTCTGGATGCTTCCCACGGGGTCATTGCCGTGTTCTGCGAGGACCAGGCTCTGTTCTGGATGCTTCCCACGGGGTCATAGCCATGTTCTGCGAGGACCAGGATCCGCTCTGGACGTTTCCCACGGGGTCAGGATTGACATAGGCCGCGTTCCACGAAACCAGGAATTTGCTCTGGATACTTCCCACGGGGTCATAGCCGTGTTCTGCGGGGACCAGGCTCCGCTCTGGATGCTTCCCACGGGGTCATAGCCGTGTTCTGCGAGGACCAGGATCCGCTCTGGACGTTTCCCACGGGGTCAGGATTGACATAGGTCGTGTTCCACATGACCAGGAATTTGCTCTGGATGCTTCCCACGGGGTCATAGCCGTGTTCTGCGAGGACCAGGCTCCACTCTGGATGCTTCCCATGGGGTCATAGCCGTGTTCTGCGAGGACCAGGATCCGCTCTGGACGTTTCCCACGGGGTCAGGATTGACATAGGCCATGTTCCACATGACCAGGAAGTGTTGACTTTATCCGCATTTTATGGAGCCGGGGTTTGACTTTGGTTATCTGCGCACCGCCGAGTTATGGAACTAGGAATTGCCGCTGTTCTGCTTTGCTGATGTTGCGTCTGTTGAAATGAAACGAATGTTGAGATGATCTCTAGGCTGTCTGTGAACCGTCAAGACTTGGCTCTCATTCTGATGGAACCTGATGGGAAAGTATGGTTCCCTCTTTGTTTGCGCCCCTGGATTGTATACAGGGATCGATGTGATCTCACCTGTAGGGCAAAAGTTTCATTCTTTCAGAATTTTTTTTTTATTTCTTTCTTTCCGCGATGCTCCATCATTTCAGCTTTTTATATCACGAAAGTCGCGATTGCCCAATCATTTCGGCTATTTTTCGCGGTGCCCAATCATTTCGGCTATTTGTTTTTATTTACTCACTGCTTTTTATTGCGAGTTGCCCAATCATTTCGGCTATTTTGTATGCATACGTTTTTACTTGTTGATTTCATTGCAAGTTGCACCATCATTTCGGCTATTTTGCATGCATTTGTGGCTCCCTGGCTTTTCGCTGCGAGTTTGGGATTGGACACCGATTTCGGCATCAGCATTGCTACAACTGGGATATTGCCAAGAGCGAATCATCGTTTGCCTCTGTCGATATCGAACAAAGGTGGCTTAGCGAACAGGGTTAGGATCCTGGCGACTAAGGCTTTGACTTCATGAGCCGTAAGGGTCTCATGAAGATATTTCTCCCTATGAGTCTTGAGGATCTTATAGGTGCGTTTTCTCCTTAGGAATCGTGAGGATTCCTAAGTGTGTGTTCTCTTATAAGTCGTAAGGATCTTACAAGAGTATTTTCTCTTTATAAGTCGAGAGGACTTACAAGGGTTGTCCACTGTGTAAACATATCCCTAGTCGTGGGTGGGACTTTGTTAGGGAAATGTTTATTCGCGCCCGTGGATTGTATACAAGGGTCAATATCGAGACGCCTGTAGGGAAAAAAGGAGGTTGTGATGGATTAAGAACAGGTTCAGATCCCTGTAGCTTAAGACTTTTGAATCCTATGAGCCGTGAGGGTCTTAAAGGAGGGTTCTTCTTACGAGTCGTGAAGATCTCGCAAGTGTAATTTCTCCTTAGGAATCGTGGGGATTCCTAAGTGTGTTGCTCCCTTATGAGTCGTAAGGATCTCACGCAGGTGGTTTCTCCTTACAGGGTTGAGAGGACCTTGCAAGTGTCTTTTAACGAGCTTGCGCCCTTTCGGGTTTTCACAAAACTCGCCGGTATCCCTGCTGTTTTTACTCACGGAGCTCTTTCGGGTTTTCATCCGTGCCCATTTTGCTTATGGACATACCGTTTTTCTTTTTCTTTCTTTCTTTTTTTAATATTTTTTTTTGTGTCAGCCTTGGGATGCTACGGTCCATAGTAGTTTATTGACATTTCGGTCATTTGCCAGTTTTAGGACATAGTGGTCCATTGTTAGTTTAACGACGTTTCGATCCGAAAGACGGCTACTACTCACAGATTTTATGCTTAGGAAGATAGCGAGCGGACATAGGCGTCGTCATCTATCATTAACCTAGGCCGTGACTCGTCAGGCGTAGTATTTTTTTAGGAAGCGGCCGTTTATTGGCCTGAACGGTCTTTCGCCATGCATGTCCACGAGTAGATAGGCTCCACCCTGGTAAACTTTGTCTATGATGTACGGGCCTTCGTAGTTTGGCTCGAATTTCCCCCATTTGGCACGATTAGGGATCATAGGTCTTTTGACCACTAGTACGAGTTCGCCTTGGCGGAATGTTCTCGACCTAGTCAATCTTTCATATGAACGCGTCATCTTCGCTTTATAAGCCTCCAGATTCTGCTGCGCCATGAGCCGGGTTTCATCAAGGGCATCTAGCTCCTCAAGCCGAAGGTGAGCATTTTTTCGTCTGTTAGCTCGTAGTGAACGGCCACTCGTAGAGAGGGTAATTTTATCTCGAGGGGGAGCACCGCTTCTGCGCCGAACACCAATGCATATGGCGTTGTGTTTGTGGCCGTTTTGAACGTAGTTCAATACGTCCAGAGAGCCTCATGCAGTCTGTCGTGCCAGTCCCTCTTATTTCGAGACACCGTCTTTTTCACGATCTTTATCAAGGTCTTGTTGAAAACCTCAGCTAAACCGTTAGCTCGGGGATTATAGACCGAAGTGTATCTCCAGTCTATGTTATGTTGTTGTGCGAAGCGGCTGATCTTGTGGCTTCTGTAGGCTAGCCCATTATCGGAGATAATCCGTCGCGAAGTGCCGAACCGATAAATGACGTGTGTCTTGAAGAAATGGAGGATATTCTCCGTCTTCACTTCTCTTAGTGGTACTGCTTCTGCCCACTTAGTGGTACTGCTTCTGTCGAACCGATAAATGACGTGTGTCTTGAAGAAATGAACCGATGTCCTCTGGACGATACTGGTTTGATGGGGCCGATTATGTCAGTTCCCCACATTTCGAACGGCCAGCTAGCCACCGTTAGATGTAGTGGATTTGGATGCTGATGGATAAAGTCCCCGTGAATTTGGCATGAGTGGCACTGCTTCGCGTATTCGAGGCAGTCTTGGATCATTGTGGGCCAATAGTAGCCCATCCTTTTGATCTTCAGCTTCATCTTCGGCCCGGCTTGGTGAGAACCGCAGAGTCCGTCGTGAGTTTCTTGGACGACCCTCCTTGCCTTTTCAGGTCCCAGGCATCTTAGCCATAAAGAATCAAATGATCTCTTATACAGAGTATCATTGATGAAGGCGAAGGATAGAGCTCGTTTCATGAGCTGATGTCTTGAGGACGCATCTTCAGGCGTTTGACGGGATTTGAAGTAGTCTATAAAGACTTCTCTCCAATCCTTAGTCTTTTCCTGGTCTTTTATTTGTAAAGTCGTTTGCTCGTTAGCTCCCTTTTCTTTAGACGACTCCGGTGATATTTCTGCCGGTGCAAGAACCCGTCGGCTTTGCACAACGATCCTCACATCATCGAGGTTTTCGTCGGCCAATTCTTTAGCGAGCTTGGCTAATGCATCTGCCTTGCCATTTTCCGCACGTGGTATACTTTCCAGCATGTAGGAGGGAATTTGAGTCAGCAGTTGCTGCACTCTTTCGCCGTACTTCACCAGCTCTGGCTTGCATGTTTGATAGTCGCCGTTTACTTGGCTGACGACCAGCTGGGAGTCTCCGTATATGTGGAGGTTTTCAATTCTCATGTCGACAGCGATCTCAAGGCCTGCTATCAAAGCTTCATATTCGGCTTCATTGTTCGTCCTCGGCTCTGTTAAGGAGAAGGCAAAGCGCATTATCCCTCCTTGTGGAGTCACGAAGATGTGGCCTACCCCTGATTTGATTATGGGGGTGCTTTGTTTGTGCTTCTTCATGGAAGATGCTCCATCGAAGTAGAGTTCCCATTGGGTATCACTCCCTCCTTTCTCCCCGTCAATTGTGTCAAACACGTGCTCATCTGGCAATTCGCAGTTCAAAGGAGAGTCGGCAGGTATCGGATGTTCAGCGAGGAAGTCGGCGATGGCCTGGCCTTTCACTGCTTTGAGGGGTCTGTATGTCGCCGAGAATTCCATCAAGAGTAGGGCTCATTTAGCGAGCCGTCCCGTTAATATAGCCTTTGACATCAAATATTTGAGAGGATCCACCTTCGATATGAGATGGACCTCATATGCCAACGCGTAGTGCCTAAGCTTCGTTATCGCGAAGATCAATGCCAAGCAGTGTTTTTCAATGGGGGAGTAATTTCTTTCTGCCCCCAGTAGAAATCAACTCAAGTAGTAGAGGGCTCTCTCTTTCTCTCGGTCATTTTCTTGTGCCCACAGCGCGCCTAAAGAACCTTCGAGGGCTGTTGTGTACAGAATGAGAGGATTTCCCTTGTCCGGAGCGGTCAGCACTGGCGGATTCTGCAAGTATTGCTTGATTTCGTCTAGTCTGCTTTGGCATTTGCGATCCCAGACGAAAGGAGTTCCCTTCTTCATTAGGTGACTGTAAGGACGGCACTTGCCGGAGAGATTTTCTATGAATCGTCGGATATACGCGAGATTCCCTTGGAGAGACTGCAGTTGTTTAAGAGTCCTTGGCGGAGGCATTTCCATGATCGCCTTGATCTTCGACGGGTCTATCTCAATGTCTCGGTGTCGGACGACGAATCCTAGGAACTTGCCCGAGGAAACTCCGAACGCGCACTTGAGAGGGTTCATCTTCAAGTTGTATTTCCGAAGCCGCTGAAACATGATCTTCAGATGTTCTAAATGTTCCTCATATGATTTGCTTTTAACTACGAGGTCGTCAATATAGCATTCGACGATTTCATGTATGAGGTCATCGAAAATCTTTGTCATGGCCCTCTGATAGGTGGCACTGGCGTTCTTTAAACCGAAAGGCATCACCTTGTAGCAGAATATGCCCAAAGGGGTCCGGAAAGCGGTATGCTTCTGGTCCTCGGGATGCATCTTTATCTGATTGTATCCTGATGAGCCATCCATGAAGGAAAAGATTTCGTGAGTGGACGTATTGTCGATCATCAGCTCGGTGACGGGTACTGGGAAGTCGTCCTTCGGGCAGGCTTTATTGAGATCCCGAAAGTCCACACATATGCGCACCGTCCCATTTTTCTTCACCACTGAGATGATATTGGTGATCCAGTCAGGATACTGAACCTCTTGGATGAAGCCGGAGTAGATTAGCTTCTTGACCTCGGCATTGATACTCATCTCAAGCTCGAGCCGCATTCTTCTCGGTGCTTGTTTAATCGGCTTGATGTCCGGAGATATTGCCAATTTGTGCACAGCAATCTCTGGATCTAATCCGGGCATTTCGGAATAGTTCCATGCGAAGCAATTTTTATACTGCATGAGCACGTCTTTGAGCGTAGCCACTCTTTCTTTAGAAAATAGCTCACTGACGAACGTCGGCCGCGGGTCATTTGCCGTTCCCAAGTCGATTTTCTTGAGGTTATCTGCAGTAGTATGTATCCTATCTTCCAGCTCTTTTGGCGCCGGTGGAAATTCTGAGATTAACTCATCATCATTGTTTTCGAAGCACCGGGGGAGATCAGCCGTATCTTCGCATATTCCTTTTCCTGACACCGTTATCACGTAACAGGTGCGAGATCGCTTCCAAGACCAATGTTGGTCTGGTTCTACTCTCGTGGCTTTCGGTTCATGCTTCTGCGACGGGGTTACCCTTCAGCTACAGGATAAAGCGAACTTGCCGAGTTGGTATTGGTCTTCGACCCAATTCTTGAAGGTGAAGCAGTCTTCAAGAGGATGTCCCATTGCTCGGTGATAGGAGCAATAGTCGGGATGAGAGACTTCGTTTGCTTACTCGGGGTGCTTGGACTCCGGGAGTGTCATCATCTGATGTTTTATGACAAGATCGAATATTTTCTTTGTCGTCTTAGGGAAAAGAATATGCTTGACCCATTTTCTTTGTAAGAGACGGGTCCCGGCTGCTCGATTCTTGATCGCGTGGCTTCTTAGACCCGCTTTGCGGATGTCGAACGTTTTTTCCGTTCTTTGATTTCATTTTTCCTCTGCGCCGAGTCTTTATGACGGGATGGCGACGAAGAGCATCGTCATTTTCCATATCCTGCTGAAGGAGGCGTTGCATCCTGGCTCTCTCGTAGATGGTCATTTCGCGGTTATGATCGTCTCGAACCTTCTGACCCGCTTCTCTTATCAGCTTGTCCATCTGTTCTTCGAACGACGGACTTGACATTTTAATGGCGGGAGCTCGTTTTGGTTCAGGGTTAGCATCTTCCCACAGAGCATCTCCTTCTTCATCGAAGTCGTGTATGACGTAGCTGCCATGGACTTGCTCCCGTCCCTTGGATTGAACATATCCAAGTCCGATCGTTTCTATTCTCCCGTTGTACAGTTTTCGCTAAGTTCCGGGGACATCCCAGATCTTGTTATAGAACTGGGCTTGTCGAGCAGTCTGTTTGAAAGGTACGCCTTGGCGCCTCAACAGCCTCTTCAATCCTTCTGTGTAGTATCTGGGCAGTCGGATGGGCTGAAGTCTATCAAGTGTCGAGTCAGCACCATGCCAGACTTCTTTCTCCACTTTGGTTTTCGTGGATCGGTAAAAGAGGATCGCCTTTTCACCCTTTCGCCTGGGAGGGACATAGAATGTTTGCAGTTCTTGAACACTATAAGTTTCAAGCGCATCGAGCTCTTTGTAATGCTCTTGTGGAACCATGGCAACTTGCAAACTTTGATCTTCATCAGCGAAAGCTTGTATCGATGGCCGAGCAGAGAATACGGCATTGACCTCGTCTTCCGAGTCGCTGCCAAAGACCAGAATAGGGGTGGACGGTCCTGGCTTATTACGTTGGGGCGGCCCTGAATAAATTATTTCCTCTTCCTCCTCAGTATCACTCCCGAAGACTGGAATAGTGGTGATAGCTTTGTTCTTGTCCTCCGGTTTGTGACATCTCTCTGTATCTTCGAAATCGGGCAGGAAGTACTTGGCATCCTCATATTTGCGGACTTCGTTCACGGAGAATGGGTTTAGTTCCTCTGTCACAGTGTACTCAAGACCATCTTTGAAGTACTTCATACACTGATATTGTGTAGAAGGGATAATGTTGTACTCGTGTAACCAAGGCCGGCCGAGCAAAGCGTTATAGCAGGTCTTGGCGTCAATGATATGAAACTTAATGTCCGTGACAAGTAGCTCAAAGCGTAGTGTCAATATTACAGACCCAAGCATCCGTGTTGACTGGGAGTCAAACCCGGAGATGGTGATTTTATCATGAGCGAGGCGCTGAACGCTCATGCAGATTTCCTTCAACACTCTCACGTTGAGCAGATTGACGGAGGACCCATTGTCAACCAGGATTTTTCCTATCTTGATATCATGACAGTATCCGGAGACATAGAGGGGACGGTTATGCTCGCACGTCCCAAAGAGGAGATCTTCATCGCCGAAGGAGATATCGGCTGTGTGCACTTCTTCCAGCTCGTCCTTTATCTTTTCTTCGGCGAGGAAAGCTTGAAACTGGTCAGGTTCTTGTAACGCTTTGATCAGAGAATCTCTCACTTCTTTTGATAGCAGAAAGGCGTCGAGAATGCTTAGCTGTGAGTGTAGCTTCCTTAAGTGTGCCAGAACGTTGTAATCCACCTTATTTTTCTTGGGCGGGTCCTTGGCTGCAAGCTCTTTGACGACTTGATCATCGAGGGCAATAGCTTCAGGGACTTTTTCTTTCCCTTTATCTTTTCTATTCGGTCCACCGTTAGCAGGTCCAAGATTCTTTTCTGGCAGCGTACGATTGTGCAGCTGAATGTTCTCACAGGTCTTCATTTCTTCCGTCTCAGAGGTAGGTTCTTTGAAGAGAGGGCCAAGGGCTATTTCTTCATCAGAATCGCTCCCGAAGGTGAGAACTTGTGATCCGCTGGCGTCGACCATGTGACAGTTGCCGGTGGTTCTTTTATGCTCCTCGGTCGTATTTCTTTGCTCCCGACGAGTTTTGCGTTTCATCTGCTTGAAATGTTGTCGGTGAGCAACATATCCCTGCCACCATCTTTTAAAAGCGTTGCACTCTTCGGTGGGGTGCGCAATCCTTCGATGATATAAGCAGTAGTTGGGATGCATATCCTCTTCGTCAGGAGTGTTTCCTTCGGAGGGTGGCAGCTTCATTGCCACCGATAGGGCTTTAGCGAATCGTTTCCTTGTTTTGATCCTGCTTTTATTTGCGGCAGATGTACTTTGATCTGGTAGGAGCGTTTCAACCCTTTCGTCCAGTCACCGACATTTGGCCTTTTCAAATATGGCTATCTCACACTCTCGATCAGCTTTGCTTTTAAGACGGGCTTCATTCAGGAATGCATCAATCATTTCGTCTGATGGTCCTAGAAGTTCCGGCTCAGAATCTGCCCCCAGTTTCTCTGCGTAAGGAGCTTCCTTATCGTCTATTGACGAGTGAGAGATCACATGGCAGCTTGCTACATAATCCTCGGGCTCATCCGACGAGTCTTCTACACTGTCATCATCTCCGTCCTCAAAGACGTGACTAAGAAATTCTTAGAGTATGACTGGAGTCCGCGCCTTCTGATTATATTCTTCCAGCGCGTCAATCTGCTTTTGCAGGTCCGTGCGTTTGTCGCCAGACTTCACGGGCTTGTTGGATTTCTTCTTCTTCGTCTTCGAAGAATTTGACGGCTGAGCGTGGGCATTTTGATTATCATCGCCAATCTTTGGAATTGGGCGCGGCTTCACCATTCCCTCGATGATCTTGGGTTCCAGTGGATTTTTCCACCTGATCGCTGGGCACGTTTGGAGATCCTTCAGCATTCTTTTCGTTTTGGCTGAAAGAGCGACCTCCCATGGAGCTTCTTTGACAAATGAGCACGATGCCCCCGGTGTGTCCGCCTTTTTAAGAGCGTGCGGCTGGGGCGGGTTCACCTTCCAGTTCTCGGATAATACGAACTTGCCCTGTTGGTACTGATCTTCTATCCAGCTTTTGAAGATGTAACAATCTTCGATCGGATGACCCAACATTCGGTGATAAGGGCAGTAATTAGGATTGTTAATGTCCCCTAGTTGCATTGGGTGTCTTGGCTCCGGCAGAGTGATGAACCTGTTGCGCAGTGCTAGCTCGAATAACCTCTTCGTCTTGTCCCGAAAGAACGAGTAAGGGCGTCTCATTTTATCTCCAAGGGATCATGTTCTATCATTTTGGCGATCAACTGGTCTTGGACCACTGGGCTGCTGTTGAGTATTGGCGACGAAGGTCGCTTTCCCCTTTCCCTTTTCGTTTCGAGGCTCTGTTTTCGAGGAAGATGGTCTATGACCCATCTAGTCCATTTAGGCCAGCTTGTCAATCAACGCCTGGAAAGTAGTCGGCTTGAAAAACATCATGAACTGGAAGATGGTCGCCTGTGGATCAAGAGTGCCCACGAACATGCCTACCGCTGGCACTTCTTCAATGCGCTGCTCACATTTCGATCACACATTCCGCCATCGTATTGCGTATTGAACCCATGTCTCGCCTGGCTTTACCCTGGCGTTAATCAGTGCGGTAATCGAAGTACACTCGCTAGCGCTTGTGAATCTCTGTGTAAACAGCAGCTCCATCTCCGTAAATGTCTTGATAGAGTCATTTAGAAGTTCAGAATACCACTCGAACGCCGTCTCCGACAAGCTGCCAACAAACTGGCGGAGCAGAAGTTTATCATCACCTCCGGTGTTGCCGCACAAGGCTCTGAATTGAGCGGCGTGTTGATGCGGATTTCCCGTCCTCTTATATACGTGGAATTTGGGGATCGTATATCCCGGCGGGTATCTTATTTGGTCATACCATCCTGGATAGGGTCGTCCAGTCTTAACGATCTGCCCAGCCGCCTTATTCGCCTGGTGAGCTCGTATTTGCTGAGCAATGTAATCATCTAGAGCGGCCTTGGAGATGGTCTCCTCCTTGGCTGCTGAAAGAGCCGGAGGAGGATTCGATGTCTCCCCTTTGTCGTCTTCAATGATAATCGAGGGGTCTTCAGCTGGAGGTTCCGGCTGTAATATCATCCCAGCCATATCTTGGAACAAGAGAGCCATTCGTTTTATGTTGGCCGCTTGTTCCGCGGCCTCTTTTTCTTTCCTCTCGAGCATTCTTCGGAGGAAATCGGCATCAGTCTCTTGTTCTTAACGTTGCTCTGAGGTCTCCGAATTTTCTCTCGGCCCAGTGAGTGCGGCCATTGCAGTCAGCATCTCCTGAAGTTTCTGCTGCTGTTGCTCCTGAGCCTTTGTATCGATCGGGTAAGCGGTCGATGACCCGTAGAAGCACGGCTTTCCTCTTTTCCGGAAGCCATATAAACGGTATGTATTGCCATGCCCCCGGACTTGGGGCGTTTAGATTCGACATCCTTGCGGTTTGCCGCATTCACGGGGGCTTTCTCTGGCCTCCTTCTCTTGTGAGCATTTGAAGTCGAAGGGGCCATTGCAGCGGGCACCCAGACGGCTGTCGCTTTTTGTGTCTTGACAGGATGGTTTTCTCCTTGTCGAGATTTAGGCTTTTTTGATCGACGAGAGTAGTCCTGGTCGATCACCGATTCCTGGACATGTCGCCAGACTTTACAAATTTTGGAGGACAGCCGCTGAGGGGGCTGCTCCGGCTTCATTTCTGTAACATTCTCCACGGGTGGAGGAGATTTTTTCAGTACGGCGGTGGGTGAATTCCTGCGCACCCTGTTAAGCAGCTCGAAGCTGTTCCCAGTTGGAACAGCAGCATTGACTTCCACCGTTGGGGCTGGCGGAGTTAACCCAGACAGAGAGCTGCCCCGGGCCTTCCTTACTCGACGCCAGTGACGACAGCGAGCATGTCGTGCTGATGGTGTTGGCTCGGCTATGGGGATGACTTCATCATGCCCCCTGCCTTGGCGGAGGGTTGCCGCCGGTGTCAGCCTCTTAAAGACCGACATCCGTTGAGAACAGTATCCAATCTGTCAAAGACAGACCTTTGGGCGGGAGCGGGAGCCGGAGTGGCCAGCCTTGTAAAGACCGATCCTTTGATAGGAGAAGCTTCTTTGGTGACCTCAAGAGCAGGAATGGCTATCCGTTTTGGGATGGCCGCTTCCGGTATCGTGGGCTTCTTGATGGGCCCATTGGAGTTCGGGCTCAGCCTATCGAAGACTGATGTTGTTGGCTTGGTATTGGATGACCCGTTGAGATGGGCCGTGGTGGCGGTGAGTCGATCAAAGACTGACTTCTTCTGCGCATCTTGTGGCAGCGGGATGTTAACGCTCACTGGTGGGAGCATAGTCCCGAAGAAAAATCCGGTGGTAGCCTACGTTACCTGCTCTACCGGCATTGTGAAAAGGGAGGTCGCTTGGGGGTCGTAGGTTACACCCCCAGATGGGGTGGAACGGGAGTTGCAGTTGCAGTTGGTGCAGGTTGAAGCCATTGATCTTCTGCTTTCTGCATGGAGCAAAACACCAAATTTTAGTACCTCGAAACCAAGGGCAACTATATCAAACCGCGATTCGTTCGCGAACACGACATACGAAGTATGGAGTGGAAAGAGGAAAAGGTCCCACCGGGCGTGCCAGAATCTGTTCTGCCCTCGGAATTCAGGCCCGGACGTCCCAACGTCCCGCTCGCGTCTTCCAGCAGAGAACAGATTCTAGGAGAGAAAAAAGAGAGGAGAATTTAATTCTCAAGAGAGAAAAATATTTCCTCAGAAGAGAAAGAAACCCTAGGTGTGTTCTGCGAGGACCAGGCTCCGCTCTGGACGCTTCCCATGGGGTCATAGCCGTGTTCTACGAGGACCAGGCTCCGCTCTGGAGGTTTCCCACCGGGCGTGCCAGAATCTGTTCTCCGCCGGAAGACGCGACCGGGACGTTGGGACGTCCGGGCCTGAATTCCGAGGGCAGATGCTAATTGGTGATATCCGTCCACCTCTCCGAAGATGCCAAGTTGATTTATGACATCATGTATCGAAGGTTTAAACGGATACGACCGATGTAGCAGACTTCGTCAGATTCCCCCTCATTGGAGGGGGTTTTGATTGTGGGGACGCTCTTCCCTGCAGGCGCAAGACCCTGCAGTTAATTACGCTACCGCATCGCGATAACCACTTTCTCCTTCTCCAGATGGTCACTTCATGTCGTGGATGTTTGTTTTGTTTTTGGTTGCCCGTGGATTGTATACGGAGACTAATTTATGTTGTCGCCCGTAGGACGTGGATTAGTCCAAATCTGTATTTTCTTAGATTTGGGTTTATGGTTTGGGTTTAAGATACGTTAGTCTCATTTGAGACTAAGATCAACTTAAACGTTTGTTAAGGATACGTTAGTCTAATTTTAGACTAAGATCAACTTAACAGGATCGTTTAGATCCGACAAAAGAGTATTTGGACTCTATTGCTTAGTTTAGGGACATTGCGGTCGATTACCAGTTTAAAGACATGGTGGTCCAATACCAGTTTAAGGACATTGTGGTCCAATACCAGTTTAAGGACATAGTGGTCCAATGAGTTTGAAGACCTCACAGTCAAGGTTAAGGACATCACAGTCCGTGAGTTTAAAGACCTCACAGTCAAGGTTAAGGACATCATAGTTCGTGAGTTTAAAGACCTCACAGTCAAGGTTAAGGACATCATAGTCCATGAGTTTAAGGACCCCACAGTCCATGAAATGTTTGGTTATCGGGACCCGTCACCTCTCTGAAGACATTGAAGAATTACAACGTCAGATATCAGAGGAATGAAGAGATATGCCCTTGAACCAAGTTGGTTGGGAGATCTGCAGTCCAATTTAGGACTGAGATCAATTATGAGCACATGGGCTCAGTTAAATCCAAATTGAGGACTTATGGCCAGTCTTGGTCTAAGCCCAATCAAGTTAAAATGTTTATCATTTATTTTGGGCTGTTAAGCATTTGTTTGAGCTCGGCCCTTTTAATAATGCTGAGCATTGATTTAGCTTCTGACAATGTTTGTGTTTTACAGAATGCTGAGCATTCATCATAGCTCTGGGGCTTATTCAAAGAACAATTTATATTCTCCTCAAGCGCACATAAAAGCATGTGGCGCGCTTGGCACTAAAGCCAGTTGATGAGCGCAGTGTGCTATGATTAAAGCGCTAATGCGACTGGCGCTTTGCGCCAGATGTGAAGCGCTGATGCGCTTAGCGCTTTGCGCTAAGTGAAGAGCGCAGATGCGCTACAATTGAAGTGTTGAAGCGCTTGGCGCTGATGCCGTATAATGAGTGCAAAGCGCTTTTAGTAATGCAGCGCACACGTGAGAAGCACGTGGCGCGCTTAGCGCTGAGCGCTAACCAATGAGCGCAGTGCGCTGTGTTTGAAGTGCTATTGCACTGCAGCGCTTTGCGCTAGATGAAGAGCACTAAGGCACTTTTAAATTAGGAGCGCTAAGGCTCTTCTTAGGTTAACTTTGCGCTCTGAAGATTATCTTCTTTTCGATAAGAGACTTTGTCTCAAGATTCTAAGAACAAAGTTCTTAGTTTATAGGAGATATTTCAATCTCTTTTTGATGAAAGGCTTTGCCTTTATGGATCTGTGATCCTAAGAGAATTGAATAATTCTCCCCCCCCCCCTTTTTTATGAGATGTTCATAATCTCTTTTGTGAAAGACAATTTGTCTTATAGATCTATGATCTGTGAAAGAAGTAAGTACTTCTTTGTTTTATGATGAGATCTTTTTGATCTCTTTATAAAAGAACTTGGTCTTTGTAGATCTATGATCTTTTAAGAAGAGAATTCTTCTCTTTAATTATGAGATGATTTCATCTCTTTGTTCATCACCATTCTTTTTACCTTGAAAAAAAATCTTCTTTCGCCGAGAGCTACTTCTTCTTCTTGAGATTTTCTCAAAGTTTATGGGGGGTTCCTCTCTATGAGACTTGAAGTCTTGGGTCCTTTATATAGGGGAGGCTGATCGGTTCAATCAGTTTGGGAATTTCCCCAATTGATTTGGGAATTTCCCCACCGTCGGATCTTTGATCCAAGGGCTTCTGCTTTACAGAAGATAATCTTCTTGTTTTAACAAGATTGAGAAATCTTTCCTTCTTTACAGAATTTGTTCTGTATTTTAGTGATTTTTAATCACCATTGGATCATTGATCCAACGGTGTTCCAAATTCAGGGCACAATCTTTTCTGTTTGGAAAGATTCAACAGAATTTTATTCTTGTTGATTGATGGTTTAATCATATCCGTTGGATATTTGATCCAACGGTGAGGAACATTTAGTTATAGCGCTAGCGCTTATGCATTCTGCCCATGGTGCGCTACTTGGAGCGCAGCGCTTTTAGTGCTAGCGCACACGTGCTTTGCACGTGGTGCGCTACTTGGAGCGCAGCGCATCTAGCGCTAGCGCCTATTCAATTTGCACAGGGTGCGTTATTTGTAGCCCAGCGCTTTTATAAAAGTGGAGCTTTAATTCAAATTTTGAATTCTGAACAGAGCTTTGCTCTAATTGGGAAAACAGGGTACATCTCTTCACTCCTTTGATATTTGTCGTTGTAATCCTTCAACGTCTTCAGAGAGGTGACGGGTCCCGATAACCAAACATTCTATGAACTGTGGGGTCCTTAAACTCATGGACTATGATGTCCTTAAACTTTATAGAATATGACGTCTTTAAACTATGGACTTTGGGGTCCTTAAGCCCATGGACCATGATGTCCTTAACCTTGGACCACCATGTCCTTAAACTTGTTATCGAACGTAATGTCCCTAAACTAAACAATAGAGCCCAAATGCTCTTTTGTTGGATCTAAACGATCCCGTTAAGTTGATCTTAGTCTGAAATTAGACTTACGTATCCTTAACAAACGTTTAAGTTGATCTTAGTCCCAAATAATACTAACTTATCCTTAAACCCAACCCCAAACCCAAATCTAAGAAGATACGGATTTGGACTAATCCACGCCCTACGGGCGACAACATAAATTAGTCTCCGTATACAATCCACGGGCAACCAAAAACAAACCAAACACACACAACACGAAGTGACCATCTAGAGAAGGAGAAAATGGTTACCGCGATGCAGTAGCATAATTAACTGCAGGGGCTTACGCCTGCAGGGAAGAGCGTCCCCACAATCAAAAACCCTTCAACGAAGGGTAATCTGACGAAATCTGCTACATCGGCCGCATCCGTTTAAATCTTCGATACATGGTGCCATAAATCAACTTGGCATCTTCGGAGAGGTGGACGGATAGAACCAATTAGCATCTGCCCCGAATTCAGGCAAGACGGACCTACGCAGTCGCGTCTCCGTGTTCGGAGGGGAACAGATTCTGGCACGCCCGGTGGGACCTTTTCCTCTTTCCACTCCACACTTCGTGTGTCGTGTTCGCGAATGAATCGCGGTTTAATATGGTTGCCCTTGGGTTTGAGGTACTAAGATTTGGTTTTGCTCTCGTGCAGAAAAAAGAATATCAATGGCCTCTAACTGCTCCAGCTGCAACTGCAACTCCCGTTCCGCCTCATCTGGAGGTGTAACCTACGGGCCCCAAGCGGTCTCCCTTTTCACAATGCCAGTGGAGTAGGTAACTCAAGCCACCACTGTGCTATTCTTCGGGACCATGCTCCCACCGATGAACTTCAACGCCCATGTACTATTGCAAGAAGCTCCGAAGAGCTCGGTCTTTAAGCGGCTCACAACTACTGCGGCCCCTCTCAACGGGTCGTCCAGCTCCAACGCCTCAGTCTTTGACAAACTGGGCCAAAGCTTATTTGGGCCCATGAAGAAGCCCGCGATACCAGAAAGGGTTATCCCTAAGCGGATAGCCATTCCTGCTCATGAAATCTTTAAGGCCGCTTCCCCTGCTCGGAAGTCTGCCTTCGATAGGTTGGCCATCCCCACTCAGCGGACATCAGTCTTCAATAGGCTGACGACGACAATTTCTGACCAAGACATGGGGCATGATGAAGCCACCCCTATAGCTGAGCTAATACCATCGGCTTGATATGCTCGACGTCGCCACTGGCGCCGAGTAAGGAAGGCTGTGGGCAATTCCCCTTCTGGACTGACTCCGCCAGCTCCAATGGTGGAAATCGACACTGCTGTTCCAATTGGGAACAGTTTTGAACCACTAAGGTGGGTCCACAAAAACTCGCCAACTGCTGTGCTGAAAAGATCTCCTCCACCTATAGAGAATGCCCCAAAGGCAAAGCTGGAGCAACCCCCTCAGTGGTTATCCTCTAAAATTTACAAGGTCTGGCGTCAAGTCCAAGACTCGGTGATTGATCAAGATTACTCTCGCCGACAGAAAAAGGTGAAAGTTCAGCGAGAAGACAACCATCCTGTCAAGTCACAGAAGGCGACAGCTATTTGGGTGCCCACTGCAACGGCCCCCTCAACTTCGACCACCCACAAGAGGAGAAGGCCGGAGAAAACTCCTGAGTCTGCAACGAATCACAAGACCACTGAACCCAAACGCCCCAAGGCTGGGGGCATGGTGGTGCATACCATCTATATGGCATCCGGAAAAGAGGATAGCCGTATCTCCACAGGTCATCGGCCGCTTACGCGATCAGTGACTAAGGCTCAGGAGTAACGACAACAAAAGCTCCAAGAAATGCTAACAGCTATGGCCGCACTCACAGGACCGAAAGCAAGCCCGGAGACATCCTCGGAGCAGCGCCGTGAGCAGGAAACTGATGTTGAATTCTTTCGGAGAATGCTTAAGAAGAAGGACAAAGAGGCCGCGGAAAACGCAGCCAATATAAAACAAATGGCCCTTCTGTTCCAAGATATGGTGGGCATGATGATCCAGCCGGACCCTCCAGCTGAAGATCCTCCAGTAATAATTGAAGATGATAGAGGAGAGACATCAAATCCTGCCGGCTCTGTCAGCAGCCAAGGAGGAGGCCATCTCAAAAGCCTCCCTGGATGATTACATCGCTCAACAGATACGAGTTAATCAGGCGAATGAAGCGGCTAGACAAATTGTTAAAACTGGATGACCCTATCCGGGTTGGTATGACCAAATAAAGTACCCGCCGGGATACACGATCCCCAAATTCCACGTTTATAAGGGGACAGGAAATCCGCATCAGCATGTCGCTCAATTCAGAGCCTTGTACGGCAATACCGGAGGTGATGATAAACTACTGCTTCGCCAATTCTTTAGCAGCTTGTCGGAGACAGCATTCGAGTGGTATTCCGAACTCCCAAATGACTCTATAAAGACATTTGCAGAGATGGAGTTGCTATTCACCCAGCGTTTCGCAAGCGCTAGCGAACGCACCCCAATCACGGCATTGATCAATGCCAGGGTGAAGCCTGGAGAAATATGGGTTCAGTATGCCATACGGTGGCGGAATCTATGGTCAAAATACGAGCAGCGCATTGAAGAAGCGCCTGCGGTAGGCATGTTCGTCGGTACTCTCGACCCTCAAGCGACCATTTCCCAATTTATGATGTTTTTCAAGCCGACCACTTTCCAGGACTTGATTGACAAGCTGGCCTAAATGGACCAGATGGGCCACAGGCCTTCCTCTTCGAAGCCGGAACCGCGGAATGAAAAAGGCAAAGGGAAAGCGACTTTTGTCGCCAATACTCAACAACAGCCGAGCAACTTAAAACCGGTTGTTCGCCAAAGAAATGTGCGTCCACGCCAATCCCTCGAGGAGAGACTGGGATGCCCTTACTCGTTTCCCCGGGATAAAACGAGGAGACTGTTCGAGCTGGCAGTGCGCAACAGACTCATCAATCTGCCAGATCCAAGACGTCCGTTGCAGCCAGGCGATGTCAACAATCCTAATTACTGCCCTTACCACCAAGCAGTAAGCCATCCAATCGAAGATTGCTTCGTCTTCAAAGGCTGGATTGAGGACCAATACCAGCAGGGCAAATTCGCGCTATCCGAAAACTGGAAGGTGAACCCGCCACAACCTCACGCTCCTAAAAAGGTCGACACGCCGGGGGCATCGTGCTCTTTTATAGAAGAAGCTCCATGGGAGGTCGCTCTTTCAGCCAAGACGAAAAGAATGCTGAAGGATCTCCAAACATGCCCGGCGATCAAGTGGAAATGCCCGCTGGAACCCGAGGTCATCGAAGGAATGCTGAAGCCGCGCCTGACGCTAAGAATTGGTGGGGATAGTCAAAGCGCCCACACCCAGCCGTCAAAGTCTTCGAAGAAGAAGAAGAAGACCAAAAAGCCCGTGAAGTATGGTGACAAGCGCACAGACCTGCAAAAACAGATTGACGCGCTGGAGGAATATACCAGAAAGCGCGGACTCCGGTCACACTTCAAGAGTTTCTCAGCCACGTCCTTGAGGACGGAGAGGATGACAATGGAAAAGACTCGTCATATGAACTTGAGAATTATGTGGCAAGCTGCCATGTGATCTCTCATTCGTTAATAAACGGTGAAGAAACTACTGACGCAGAGAAACTGGGGGCAGATCCCGAATCGGAGCTCTTAAGACCGTCAGACGAGATGATTGATGCATTTTTGAACGAAGCTCTTCTGAAAAGCAAAGCAGATCGAGAGCGCGAGATGGCCATAATTGAAAAGGCCAGACGCTGGCGACTGAACGAAAGGGTTGAAACACTCCTACCAGATCAAAGTAGATCCGCCGCAAATAAAATCAGGTTCAAGACAAGGAAACGATTCGCTAGAGCCCTGTCAAAGGGAATGAAGTTGCCCTCTTTCAGAGGAAATTCTCCCGGCGGTATACATCTTGATGAAGCGGACGTACATCCTAACTTCTGCTTATACCATCAGAGGATTACACACCCTACCGAAGAGTGCATGGTCTTTAAAAACTGGTGGCAGGGATATGTTGCCCACCGACAACACGTTCAGCGGATGAAACGCAAAACTCGTCGGGAACAAAGAAGCACGACAGAGGAGCATAAAAGAACTGCCGGTGAATGTCACATGGTTGATAGCAGGGGATCGTAAGTTCTCATCTTCAGGAGCAACTCTGACGAAGAAATAGCTCTTGGCCCTCTCTTCAAAGAATCTACCTTGGAAAAAGAGGAAGAGCCGAAGAACTGCGAGAACATTCAGCTCCGCAATCGCACATTACCTGAAAAGAATCTCGGACCTGCGAACAAGGGGTCGAATAAAAAGGATAAGGGGAAAGAAAAGATCCCTGAGGATATCGCCATCGATGATCGAGTCATCGAAGAGCTGGCAGCCAAGGACCCGCCCAAGAAAAGTAAGGTGGATTACAACGTTCTGGCACACCTGAGGAAGATACCCTCGCAGCTCAGCATTCTCGACACCCTTCTGCTATCTAAAGAGGCGAGAGATTCGTTGATCAAGGCGCTACAAGAGCCCGAACAATTCTAAGCTTTCCTCGCCGAAGAAAAGATGAAGGACGAGTTAGCAGAAGTGCACACAGCCGATATCACCTTTGGCGATGAAGATCTCCTCCTCGGGACGTGTGAGCATAACCGCCCCCTTTATGTCTCCGGATAATGTCATGATATTAAGATAGGCAAGATCCTGGTTGATAATGGGTCCTCCGTCAACCTCCTCAATGTAAGAGTGTTGAAGGAAATCTGCATGAACGTTCAACACCTCGCTCGTGATAAAATCAATATCTCCGGGTTTGACTCCCAATCATCACGGACGCTCGGGTCTGTGATACTGCGCTTTGGATTGTTCTTCACGGACATCAAATTTCACGTCATTGACGCCAAGACATGCTACAACGATTTGCTCGGTCGGCCTTGGTTACATGAATACAACATCATCCCTTCTACACAGTATCAGTATATGAAATACTTCAAGGATGGTCTCGAGTATACCGTAACAGGGGAGTTGAACCCATTCTCCGTGAATAAAGTCCGAAAGTACGAAGATGCAAAATACTTCTTACCAAATTTCGAAGACGAGGAAAGATGTCACAAACCGAAGAACAAAGCTATCACTACCATTCCGGTCTTCGGGAGTGACACCGAGGAGGAAGAAGAAATAGTTTATTCAGGGCCACCCCAATACACCAAGCCAGGACCGTCCACCCCTACGTTGATTTTCGACAGCGACTCGGAAGATGAAGTCAATGCCGTATTTTCTGTTCGGCCATCAATACAAGCCTTCGCTGATGATGGTCGGAGTTTGCAAATCGCCATCGTTCCGCGAGAGCATTACAAAGAGCTCGACGCACTTGATACCTATAATGTGCAGGAGATGTAGACATTCTACGTCCCTCCCAGGTGAAAAGATGAAAAGGCAATCCTCTTTTATCGATCAACGGAAACCAGAGTGGAGAAAGAAGTCTGGCATAGTGCTGACTCGATACTTGACCGACTTCAGCCCATCCGTCTGCCCAGATACTACACAGAAGGATTGTAGAGGCTGTTGAGGCGCCAAGGCGTACCCCTTAAGCAGACTGCTCGACAAGCTCAGTTCTACGACAGGATCTGGAACGTCCCCGAAACTCAGCGAAAATTGCCCAACGGGAGAATGGAAGCGATCGGGCTTGGATATATCCGATCCAAGAAACGGGAGCGATTCCACGGCTGCTACGTCATACATGACTTCGATGAAGAAGGAAATGCCCTATGGAAAGATGCTAACCCTGAACCAAAACGAGCTCCCGCCGTGAAAATGCCAAGTCCATCGTTCGAAGAACAGATGGACAAGCTTATATGGGAAGCGGGTCAAAAGGTTCGAGACGATCATAATCGCGAAATGGCTATTTACGAGAAAGCCAGGACGCGGCGCCTCCTTCAGTAGGCTACGGAAAATGACGATGCTCTTCGTCACCAGCCCGTCATACAAAAGACCCGACGCAGAGGTAAAAATAAACCAAGGAACGGAAAAAGCGTTCGACAGCGACAAAGCGGGTCCAAGAAGCCACGCGATCGAGAATCGAGCAACCAGGATTCGTCTCTTATAGAGAAGATGGGTCGAGCGTATTCTTTTTCCCAAGACAAGACAAGGAAGATACTCGATCTTATCATAAAACATCAGATGATTACCCTCCCGTGGTCCAAGCACCCCGAGCAAGCGGGAGAGGTCTCTCACCCGGACTATTGCTCCTATCACCGAGCGATAGGACATCCTCTCGAAGACTGCTTCACCTTCAAAGACTGGGTTGAAGACCAGTATCAACTCGGTAGATTCGCTCTATCCGACAGTTGGAGGGTAACCCCGCCACAGAAACATGAACCGAAAGCCACGTATGCGGCGAGAGTAGAACCAGACCAACATCGGTCTTGGAAGCAATCTCGTACCTGTCACGTAATAACGCTGTCAGAAGAAGAACCCGAGAACGGGGATGACCTCCTCTGGTGCTTTGAAAATGATGATGACGGGGTGATCTCAGAGTTTCCACCGGCACCAAAAGAGCTGGAAGATGGGATACATACTACTGCAGATAACCTCAAGAAAATCGACTTGGGGACAGCAAATGACCCACGGCCGACGTTCGTCAGTGAGCTGTTGTCTGAAGAAAGGGTGGCTACGCTAAAAGACATGCTCATACAATATAAAGATTGCTTCGCATGGAACTATTCCAAGATACCGGGACTAGATCCAGAAATTGCTGTGCACAAATTGGCGGTATCTCCAGACATCAAGCCAGTCAAACAAGCGCCGAGAAGGATGCGGCTCGAGCTTGAGATGAGTATCAACGCCGAGGTCAAGAAGCTAATCGACTCCGGCTTAATCCAAGAAGTTCAGTACCCTGATTGGATTGCCAACATTGTCCCAGTGATGAAGAAAAATAGGACAGTGCGTATCTGCGTGGATTTTCGGGACCTCAATAAAGCTTACCCGAAGGACGATTTTCCTGTACCGGTTACTGAACTGATGATAGATAATACGTCCACTCACGAAGTTTTCTCCTTCATGGACGGCTTATCGGGATACAATCAGATAAAGATGCATCCCGAAGACCAGAAGCATACCGCTTTCCGGACTCCTTTGGGCATATTCTGCTACAAGGTGATGCCCTTTGGTCTAAAGAACGCTGGTGCCACCTATCAAAGGGCCATGACAAAAAATTTCGATGACCTTATACATGAAATCGTCGAATGCTATATCGACGACCTCGTAGTTAAAAGCAAATCATACGAGGAACATTTAGAGCATCTGAAGATCGTGTTTCAGCGTTTTTGGAAATACAACTTAAAAATGAACCCTCTCAAATGCGCGTTCGGAGTTTCCTCGGGCAAGTTCCTAGGATTCGTCGTCCGACACCGAGGCATCGAGATAGACCCGTCGAAGATCAAGGCGATCATAGAAATGCCTCCACCAAGGACTCTCAAGCAACTGCGGTCTCTCTAAGGAAAGCTCGCGTACATCCGGCGATTTATAGCCAATCTCTACGGCAAGTGCCATCCTTACAGTCACCTAATGAAGAAAGGGACTCCTTTCATCTGGGATCGCAAATGCCAAAGCGCACTGGACGAAATCAAGCAATACCTGCAGAATCCGCCAGTGCTGGCCGCTCTCGTTAAAGGAAAACCCTCGTCCTGTACACAACAGCCCTCGAAGGTTCCTTAGGCGCGCTATGGGCATAAGAGAACGACCAAGGGAAGGAAAGAGCCCTCTACTACTTGAGTCGGGTTCTCCTGGGGGCAGAAAGCAACTACTCCCCCATTGAAAAACACTGCCTGGCGTTGATCTTCGCGATAACGAAGCTCAGACACTATGTGTTAGCACATGAGGTCCATCTAATATCAAAGGTGGATCCTCTCAAATATTTAACGTCAAAGGCCATATTAATGGGACGGCTAGCTAAATGGGCCCTACTCTTGATGGAGTTCTCGATAACTTGTCGTCCTCTCAAGGCAGTGAAAGTCCAGGCCATCGCTGAATTCCTCGCTGAGCATCCGATACCTGCTGATTCTCCCTTGAACTGTGAATTGCCGGATGAGCACGCGTTTGACACGATCGACGGGGGGAAAGGAGGGCGTGATACCCGATGGGAACTCTATTTCGACGGAGCATCTTCCATGAAGAAGCGCAAACAAAGTACCCCCATAATCAAATCAGGGGTAGGCGTCATCTTCGTGACTCCACAAGGAGGGATAATGCGCTTCGCCTTCTCCTTAACAGAGCCGAGGATGAACAATGAAGCTGAATATGAAACTTTGATAGCAGGTCTTGAGATCGCTATCGACATGGGAATCGAAAACCTCCTTATATATGGAGACTCCCAACTGGTCATTAGTCAAGTAAACAGCGACTATCAAACGAGCAAGCCAGAGTACGGCGAGAGAGTGCAGCAACTGCTGACTCAAATCCCTCCCTATGCCCTGGAAAGCATACCGCACGCGGAAAATAGTAAGGCGGATGCATTGGCCAAACTCGCTAAAGAATTGGCCGACGAGAATCTCGATGACGTGAGGATCGTTGTGCAAAGCCGTCGGGTTCTCGCACCGACAGAAATATCTCCGGAGTCTTCCGAAGAAAAGGGAGCGACCGAGCAAACGGCCTTACAAATAAAGGACCAGGAAAAGGCTAAGGATTGGAGAGAAGTCTTTATAGACTACTTCAAATCCCGTCGAACACCTGAAGACGCGTCATCAAGACATCAGCTCATGAAACGAGCTCTATCCTTCGCCTTTGTCAATGATCCTCTGTATAAGAGATCGTTCGACTCCCTGTGGCTAAGATGCCTGGGACCCGAACAGGCAAGGAGAGTTGTCCAAGAAACTCACGATGGAATCTGCGGTTCTCACCAAGCCGGGCCAAAAATGAAACTAAAGATCAAAAGGATGGGTTACTATTGGCCCACGATGATCCAAGACTGCCTCGAATACGCGAAGCGATGCCACTCGTGCCAGATTCACGGGGACTTTATCCACCAGCATCCAAATCCGCTACACCCAACGGTGGCTAGCTGGCCGTTCAAAATATGGGGAACTGACATAATTGGGCCCATCGAACCGGCATCATCCAGAGGACATCGGTTCATATTAGCGACAACTGATTATTTCTCTAAGTGGGTAGAAGTCGTACCGCTAAGAGAAGTGAAGACGGAGAATATCCTCTATTTCTTCAAGACACATATCATTTATCGGTTCGGCACTCCGCGACGGATTATCTCCGATAACGGTCCGGACTACAGAAGCCACAAAATCAGCCGCTTCGCACAACAGCATAACATAGATTGGAGATACTCTTCGGTCTACAATCCCCGAGCTAACGGTCTAGCTGAGGCTTTCAACAAGACCTTGACGAAGATCGTGAAAAAGACGGTGTCCAAAAATAAGAAGGACTGGCACGAGAGACTGCATGAAACTCTCTGCACGTATCGAACTACGTTCAAAATGGCCACAAACACAACGCCGTATGCATTGGTATTCGGCACAGAAGCGGTACTTCCCCTCGAGATAGAGTTACCCTCTCTACGAGTAGCAGTTCACTACGAGCTAACAGACGAAGAAAATGCTCACCTTCGGCTTGAAGAGCTCGATGCCCTTGATGAAACCCGGCTCATGGCACAACAAAACCTGGAGGCTTATAAAGCAAAGATGACGCGCTCATACAAGAGATTGACTAGGCCGAGGACATTCCGCCAAGGCGAACTCGTGCTCGTGGTCAAAAGACCTATGATCCCCAATCATGCCAAACGGGGGAAATTCGAGCCGAACTATGAAGGCCCGTACATCATAGACAAAGTTTACCAGGGTGGAGCCTATCTACTCATGGACATACATGGTGAAAGACCTTTCAGGCCAATAAACGGTCGCTTCCTAAAAAAATACTACGCCCGACGAGTCACGGCCTAGGTTAACGATAGATGACGACGCCTATGTCCGCTCGCTATCTTCCTAAGCCCAAACTCTATAAGTAGTAGCCGGCTACGGACCGAAATGTCATTAAACTAACGATGGACCACTATGATCTAAAACTGGCTATTGACCGATACGTCTATAAACTACTACGGACCACAGCATCCCAAAGCTGACATAATAAAAAAAAAAGAGAAGAAAGAAAACGGTATGTCCATAAGCGAGATGGGAACAGATGAAAACCCGAAAGGGTTCCGTGAGTAAAAATAGCAGGGCTACCGGCGAGTTTTGTGAAAACCTGAAAGGGCGCAATCTCGTTAAACGACACTTGCAAAGTCCTCTCGACCCTATAAGGAGAAACCACTTGTGTGAGAGCCTTACGACTCACAAGGGAGCAACACACTTAGGGATCCCCACGATTCCTAAGGAGAAATTACACTTACGAGATTCTCACGACTCGTAAGGAGAATTCCCCTTTGAGACCCTCACGGCTCATAGGATTCAAAAGCCTTAAGCTACAGGGATCTGAACCTGTTCTTAAGCCATCGCAATCTCCAATGCTGCCCTACAAGCATTTCAATATTGACCCTTGTATACAATCCACGGGCTCGAACAAACATTTCCCTAACAGAGTCCTACCCGCGACTAGGGATATGCCCGCACAGTGAACAAACCTTGTAAATCCTCTCGACTTATAAGGAGAAAACACTCTTGTAAGATCCTTACGACTTATAAGAGACCATACACTTAAGAATCCTTACTATTCTTAAGGAGAAAACGCACCTACGAGATCCTCATGACTCGTTGGGAGAAATACCTTTATGAGACCCTTACGGCTCGTAAAGTCAAAAAGCCTTAGTTGACAGGATCTTAACCCTGTTTGCTAAGCCACATTTGTTCGAAACGACAAAGGCAAATGATAATTCGCTCCTGGTATTATCCCAGTTGTAGCGATGCTGATGCCCAAATCGGTATCAAATCCCAAACTCGCAGCGAAAAGTCAGCGAGCCATAAATGCATATAAAATAGCCGAAATGATGGGGCAACTTGCAACAAAATTAGCAAGTAAAAATGTATGTATACAAAATAGCCGAAATGGTTGGGCAACTCGCAATAAAAAGCAGCGAGTAAATAAAACAAATAGCCGAAATGATTGAGCACCGCGAAAAATAGCCGAAATGATTGGGCAATTGCGACTTCGCGATATAAAATCTGAAATGATAGAGCATCCCGGAAAGAAAAAATATATAAAATGAAAATTTTGCTCTACAGGTGAGATCACGTCGATCCCTGTATACAATCCAGGAGCATAAACAAAAAGGGAACCATACCTTCCCACCACGCTCCATCAGAAAAAGAAGCCAAATCTCGACAGTTCACATACAGCCTGGAGATCATCTCAATATTCGTCTCATTACAACAGACGCAAAATCAACCTTGGAGCTATGACAAAGTTCCAGTTCCAAACCTCGACGGTTCACAGACACCCGAGAGAGCAAATCCTGGTCCCGTAGAACACGGCTAATGTCAATCCTGACCCCGTGGGAAACGCCCAGAGCAAATCCTGGTCCCGAAGAACAATGCCAATATCAATCCTGACCCCGTGGGAAATGCCCAGAGCAAATCCTGGTCCCGTAGAACACGGCTAATGTAAATCCTAACCCCATGGGAAACGCCCAGAGCAAATCCGGGTCCTGAAGAACACAGCTAATGTCAATCCTGACCCCGTGGGAAACGTCCAGAGCAAATCCTGGTCCCGTGGAACACGGCTAATGTCAATCCTGACCCCGTGGGAAACGCCCAGAGCAAATCCTGGTCCTGAAGAACACGGCTAATGTCAATCCTGACCCCGTGGGAAACGCCTAGAGCAAATCCTGGTCCCTTAGAACACGGCTAATGTCAGTCCTGACCCCGTGGGAAACGTCCAGAGCAACTCCTGACTCCGTGAAATGCGGATAAAGTCAAACCCTTGACCCCGTGAAATGCGGACAAGGTCAACCCCTGACCCCGTGAAATGCGGATAAAGTCAAACCCCTGACCCCGTGAAATGCGGACAAGGTCAAGCCCTGACTCCGTGAAATGCGGATAAAGTCAATCCCCTGACCCCGTGAAATGCAGACAAGGTCAACCCCTGACTCCGTGAAATGCGGATAAAGTCAAACCCCTGACCCCGTGAAAGGCGGACAAGGTCAACCCCTGACCCCGTGAAATACGGATAAAGTCAATCCCCTGACCCCGTGAAATGCGGACAAGGTCAACCCCTAACTCCATGAAATGCGGATAAAGTCAACCTCCTGACCCCGTGAGATATGGATAAGGTCAACCCCTGACTCCGTGAAATACGGATAAAGTCAACCCTCGACCCCCTATCAAAGCAATGCTTTGACTCGGGAGCAGGTCAACTCGTCAATCACTTACGAGTCCTCTCGACTTGTAAGGAGAAAATTCTCTTGTGAGATCCTTACGACTCTCAAGAGAAAACGCCCTTACGAATCCTCACGATTCCTAAGGGGAAAATACACCTGCGAGATCCTCTCGACTCGTAGGGAGAAAAGTCTTTATGAGACCCTCACGGCTCACAAAGTTGAAAAGCCTTAGGCAGCAGACCTGAACCTGTTTCCTAAACCATCATTACCCTGCAAAGAGTCCAAGATGGACCGTCACTTACTATCTACAGGCCACACTTGCTAAAATCACATGGCAATGACACAGCAAAGAGAAGAAAGCGACAGTAAGGAGAACATTTGATCCATATTCAGTTAAGCGTTCAAGGCATACCCATTCATGCATGTGCGAAAAAGTTTGATGCATAAAATAAACACATGGAAATGAAAAGGCTTGCTATTCATACTTTAGAAAATTCCTACATTGATGAAAATAGTACACAAAAACGCCATTAAAGTGTTTACAAAGGCACGACATCAAATCCAGGACATGGATTGAGAAATTCAAAAGTAAGGCCTGTTTCCTGATAAAATATCAGGAAATTCCCCAATGGAGTATCACGTGCTCACACGTGACCAAGGGTCACGTGCTGACACATGATAAGTTCCTTTGATCTTTACTTTATAGAATCAAATTCTAGTCAAACAAAAATATAACAAAATATCAGGAAATACCCCAATGGGGTATCACGTGCTCACACGTGACCAAGGGTCACGTGCAGACACGTGATAGGTTCCTTTGATCTCTGCTTTAAAGAATTAAATTCTAACAAAACAAAAATATAACAAAATATCAGGAAATACCCCAATGGGGTATCACGTGCTCACACGTGACCAAGGGTCACGTGTTGACACGTGATAGGTTCCTGCGATCTCTGCTTTATAGGATTAAATTCTAGTCAATCAAAAATATAATAAGACACTAAGGAAAAAACCCAATGGGGCATCACGTGCTCACACGTGACCAAGGGTCACGTGTTGACACGTGATGATTCCTTAGCTCTGTTAAAAGGCAGAATTAAATTCTGAATAAAATGTTTAATCAAGAGGGTCACGTGCCAACACGTGACAGGTTCCTAAACTCTTTAATTGATAGAATTAAATTCTATTTAATAATCAAATAAAGGGATCACGTGCCAACACGTGATAGACTTTTAAAAGCCTTCTGAACTAATAGAATTAAATTCTAATTAAGGAAAATCAAAGACCCTAACTGGGAAAATATTTCTTTAAATCTTTCCAAACAAAAAAGATGGTGCTCTGTAAAATAGAGCACCGTTGGATTAAAAATCCAATGGTGATTAAAAATCACCAATTTATGGAAAGATTTTATACAAGGGGAAGATTTTCCTGAAATTCACCAAGAATAACAAACAGAATATCTTCTGGATTAAAAAATCCAATGGTGAATAAAATTCACTGAGTGATCTAAAAGATCATGTTAGTTACAAAAACAACCAAAATCTTTCAATGAAAGATTCACTGAACAAATTGATTCTTTTCTTTCTCCTATAAATAGGAGCCAAGAGGAAAAGAGAAGGGATCTTTGGAATTTTGATTTTCTGAAGAAAAACAACAACAGAGAGTAAAAGAGAGAGGAGAATTTAATTCTAAAGAGAGAAAAGAAGATCTTTTCAGAGAAAAGAAACCCTGGGTGAGAAAGGAGAAAGAGATCTAAGCTCCATAAAATAAAAAAGAATTTAATTCTCAAATTTAAGAGTTTTACTCTTCTGAATAAGAACATAGTTTTTCCTTTGGTTGAAGATCTGCAGAAGCAGATCTCCCCACAAGTTGAGAATTTAATTCTCATCGGAGAGATTCTGCTATGCAGATCCAAAACTTAGAGGGAGAATTGAGCTTAGAGAATTTAATTCTCCCAAATTTATAGGAATTTAATTCCTCCAAATGAAACTAGGGTTTAACCCTATATAAGAATTCAATTCTTCCAAATTCATAGGAATTTAATTTCTCCAAACAGAACTAGGGTTTAACCCTATATGAGAATTTAATTCTCCCAAATCCATAGGAATTTGATTCCTCAAAAAACAGAATTAGGGTTTAACCCTATATGAGAATTTAATTCCCCCAAATTCATAGGAATTTAATTCCTCTAAAAACAGAATTAGGTTTTAACCCTACAAAGAATCTAATTCTTAAACAAGAGACTTAAAGCTTTCCATGCACGTAAAGAACTTAGTCACGTGGAGACACGTGACCCCCATCCTCAATGATCAGAAAAGAAAGAACAAAATTAGGTCACGTGCTCCCACGTGACCCCTAAAACAGATCTCTTAAAATGAGAAAGAAAAACTTGGAGGCAATCTCACGTGCTCCCACGTGACCTTCAAAATAAAGGGAACAAAGCCAAAGGCAGAACCATTTTTGGGCGCCCTCACGTGTCCTCACGTGACCCCTTAATAAACACTCTAAATCGATACATTGATACCCATCACGTGCCAACACGTGATGGCCTGAGGACTAAAAGTGTTTAACACTTATTTGAATATTCTGATAATAAAATAAAGGAGGTCTGGCCTCATCGTCAGGTGCCTCACGTGACCCCACATGACCCATTCCTTTCTAGTGTTTAACACTGTTTTGAGCATTTTGTCTCCAGTGTTTAACACTGTTTTAAATACATCACGTGAGGACACGTGACCGCCAGATGTCCTCTAGTGTTTAACACTATTTTAAAACGAGCTTAGCCTAAATTGGCTAAGTTTTCCAGAGGCAAATCCCCCCTTCAAATGAGCCTTAAAATCCAGAGCTATAATGTTTAGCGCTCAGCCAAAGACAAAATGTTATCAGAGCCTTCAAACTCTTGTTTAGCATTGCTAAATAATGAGGGGCTGAACCCAGACAAATGTTCAATAGCCCAACAAAGGGCCAACATTTGAAACTTAATTGGACTTAGCCCAAATTGGTCATAAGTCCTCAATTCAGATTTAACTGAGCCAATGTGCTCATAATCTAGTTAATTGATCTTAGTTCCAAATTGGACTATAGATCTCCCAATCAACTTTGGTTCAAGGGTACATCTCTTCACTCCTTTGATATTTGTCGTTGTAATCCTTCAACGTCTTCAGAGAGGTGACGGGTCCCGACAACCACACATTTCACAGACTATGACGTCTTTAAATTGGACTGTGGGGTCCTTAAACTCATGGACTATGATGTACTTAACCTCGGACTGTGGGGTCCCTTTAAACCCACGGACTATGATGTCCTTCACCTTGGACCGTAATGTCCTTAAACTAACAATGGGCCGCAATGTCCCTAAACTAAACAATAGAGTCCAAATTCTCTTTTGTTAGGATCTAAATGATCCTGTTAAGTTGATCTTAGTCTAAAATTAGACTAACGTGTCCTTAACAAACCGTTAAGTTGATCTTAGTCTAAAATTAGACTAACGTATCCTTAACATACGTTTAAATTGATCTTAGTCTCAAATGAGACTAACGTATCCTTAAACCCAACCCCAAACCCAAATCTAAGAAAGTACGGATTTGAACTAATCCACGCCCTACGGGCGACAACATAAATTAGTCTCCGTATACAATCCACGGGCAACCAAAAACAAAACATACACACACGACACGAAGTGACCATCTGGAGAAGGAGAAAGTGGTTACCGCGATGCGGTAGCGTAATTAACTGCAGGGGCTTGCACCTGCAGGGAAGAGCGTCCCCATAATCAAAAACCCCTCAACGATGGGGATTCTGACGAAGTCTGCTACATCGGCCGCATTCGTTTAAACCTTCGATACATGGTGCCATAAATCAACTTGGCATCTTCGGAGAGGTGGACGGATAGCACCAATTAGCATCTGCCCCGAATTCAGGCAAGACGGACCTACGCGGTCGCGTCTCCGTGTTTCGGAGCAGAACAGATTCTGGCACGCCCGGTGGGACCTCTTCCTCTTTCCACTCCACACTTCGTGTGTCGTGTTCGCGAACGAATCGCGGTTGGATATGGTTGCCCTTGGTTTCGAGTTACTAAGATTTGGTGTCTTGCTCCGTGCAGAAAACAGAAGATCAGATGGCTTCAACCTGCACTAACTGCAACTGCAACTCTCACTCCGTCCCGTCCGGAGGAGTGGCTTACGGGCCCCAAGCGGCCTCCATCTTCGCTATGCCGGTGGAACAGGTCGCTCAGGCAACCACTGGATTGTTCTTCGGGACCATGCTCCCGCCAACGAGCTTCAGAGCTCCTATACCAACACAAGAAGATCAGAAGAAGTAGGTCTTTGATCGGCTTACAACTACTGTGGCCCCTTTCAACGGGTCGTCCAGCTCCAACGCCTCAGTCTTTGACAGACTGGGCCAAAACTCTAATGGGCCTGTGAAGAAGCCCGCGATACCAGAAAGGGTTATCCCAAAAAGGATAGCCATCCCTGCTCTCGAAGTCGTCAAGGCGGCTTCTCCTGTCAAAGGGTCGGTCTTCACAAGGCTGACTTTTCCAGCTCCTGTTCCAGGCGAAATCGTCAAGGTTGCTTCCTTCACTCGGAAGTCTGCCTTCGATAGGTTGGCCATCCCCACTCAGCGAACATCGGTCTTCAAGAAACTGCCAACAACTCCTGACCAAAACTGGGGGCATGAGGAAGTCACCTCTATAGCTGAGCTAATTCCAGTGGCTCGACACGCTCGACGTTGGCGCCGATTAAGGAAGGCTGGGGGCAACTCCCCTTCTGGACTAACTCCTCCAGCTTCCATGGTGGAAATCAATTCTGATGTTCCAACTGGGACAACTTTGAACCGCTCAGGAGGGTTCGCAAGAACTCTCCGACTGCCGTGCTGAAAAGATCTCCTCCACCCATGGAGAATACTACAAAGGTGAAGCTAGAGCAACCCCCTCAGCGGCTGTCCTCTAAAATTTATAAAGTCTGGCGACAGGTCCAAGAATCGGTGATTAACCAGTACTGCTCTCGCCGGCCAAAGAAGCTCAAAGCTCAGCAAGAAAAGAGCCATCTCGTGGTACCACAGAAGACGTCATCCATCTGGGTGCCCGCTGCAACGGCCCCCTCGACTTTAATTGCTCACAAGAGAAGGAGGCCGGAGAAAGCCCCCATGAATGCAGCAAACCGCATGGACGTCGAATCTAAACGCCCCAAGTCCGGGGGCATGGTAATACATACCGTTTATATGGCTTCCGGAAAAGAAGAAAGCCATGCTTCTACGGGTCATCGACCGCTTACCCGATCGATAACGAAGGCTCAGGAACAACAGCAGCAGAAACTTCAGGAGATGCTGACTGCAATGGCCGCACTCACTGGGCCAAAAGAAAATCCAGAGACCTCGGGGAAGCGTCGGGAACAAGAAACCGATACCGAGTTCCTCCGAAGAATGCTCGAGAGGAAAGAAAAAGAGGCTGCAGAGCAGGCAGCCAATATAAAACGAATGGCTCTTTTGTTCCAAGACATGGCTGGCATGATGTTACAGCCGGAACCTCCAGCTGAAGACCCCCGATCATCGTTGAAGACGACAGAGGGGAGACATCGAATCCTCCTCAGGCTATTTCAGCAGCCAAAGAGGAGACCATCTCCAAGACTGCTCTGGATGATTACATTTCTCAGCAAATACGAGCTCACCAGGCGAATGAAGCGTCTGGGCAGGTCGTAAAGACTGGACGGCCCTATCCAGGCTGGTATGACCAAATAAGGTATCCGCCGGGATATACGATCCCTAAATTTCATGTATATAAGGGGACGGGAAATCCGCATCAGCACATCGCTCAATTTAGAGCCTTGTGCGGCAATACTGGAGGTGATGATAAACTACTGCTCCGTCATTTTGTTGGCAGCTTGTCAGAGACGGCGTTCGAGTGGTATTCCGAACTCCCGAATAACTCCGTTAAGACGTTTGCAGAAATGGAGTTGCTCTTTACACAGAGGTTCGCGAGCGCTAGCGAACGCACCCCGATCACCGCATTGATTAACGCCAGGGTGAAGCCAGGAGAAACGTGGGTGCAGTACGCGATACGATGGCGGAATTTATGGTCGAAGTGCTAGCAGCACATCGAAGAAGCGCCCGCAGTAGGCATGTTTGTGGGTACTCTTGACCCTCAAGCGACCATCTCGCAATTTATGATGTTTTTCAAGCCCACCACCTTCCAAGCCCTGATTGACAAACTGGCCCAAATGGACCAGATGGGTCATAGACCGTCTCCTTTAAAGCCGGAGCCGCGCAACGAAAAGGGTAAAGGGAAGGCGACCTTCGTCGCGAATGCGACCTTCGTCGCGAATACTCAACAGCAGCCCAGTGACCCAAAACTAACTGATCGCCTAGACGAGAGGCGGAAATTCTATAATGAGAAGATGAAGCGCCCTTATTCGTTTCCCCGGGACAAAACGAAGAGATTGTTTGAGCTAGCGGTGCGTAACAGGCTCAACAATTTGCCGAATCCAAAACGACCGTTGCAACCCGGCGAGGCTAATAACCCCAATTATTGCCCCTATCACCAAGCGATAGGCCATCCAATTGAACATTGTTTCGTCTTCAAGGGATGGATTGAAGACCAGTATCAACAGGGCAAGTTCGCACTGTCTGAGAAATGGAAAGTAAGCCCGCCTCAACCACATGCTCTTAAAAGGGGGGACACACCATGGGCATCATGCTCTTTTGTTGAAGAAGCTCCATGGGAGGTCGTTCTTTCAGCCAAGACTAAAAGAATGCTGAAGGATCTCCAAAAATGCCCGGCGATTAGATGGAAAAGTCCGCTGGAACCCGAGATCATCGAGGGAATGCTGAAGTCGCGCCCAACTCCAAAAATTGGTGGTGATAGTCAAAGTGCTCACACCCAGCCGTCAAAGTCTTCGAAGAAGAAGAAGAAGAAGACCAAAAAAGCCTGTGAAGCCTGGTGACAAGCACACGGACCTGCAGAAGCAGATTGACGCGCTGGAAGAATATAATCAAAAAGCGCGGACTCCAGTCACACTCCAAGAATTTCTCAGCCACGGCCTTGAGGACGGAGATGATGACAATGGAGAAGACTCGTCGGATGAATCTGAAGATTATGTGGCAAGTTTCCATGTGATCTCTCACTCGTCGATAGACGATGAAGAAGCTCCTTACATGAAGAAACTGGGGCCAGATCCCGAGCCTGAACTTCTAGGGCCATCAGACGAAACGATTGATGCATTCCTGGACGAAGCTCTTCTTAAAAGCAAAGCTGCTCGAGAGCGTGAGATGGCCATATTTGAAAAAGCCAAACGCCGGCGACCGGACGAAAGGGTTGAAACACTCCCACCAGATCAAAGTACATCCGCTGCAAATAAAAACAGGTTCAAGACGAGGAAGAGGTTCGCCTAGGCCATATCAATGTGGATGAAACTGCCACCCTCCGAAGGGAACACTCCTGATGGAGCAGATATACATCTTAACTATTGTCTATATCATCGAAGGATTGCGCACCCTACTGAAGAGTGCATAGCCTTTAAAAGATGGTGGCAGGGATATGTTGCTCATCGACAACATTTCAAGCGGATGAAACGCAAAACTCGTCGGGAACAAAGAAATACGATCGAGGAGAGCAAAAGAACTGCCGGCAACTGTCATATGGTCGACGCTGGGGGATCGCAAGTTCTCACCTTCGAGAGCGACTCTGACGAAGAAATGACTCTTGGCCCTCTCTTTAAAGAATCCACCTCGGGCAAAGAGGAAGAACCGAAGACCTGTGACAATATTCAGCTGCGCAATCGTACGCTACCCGAAAAGAATCTTGGGCCCTCGAACAGTAGGTCAAATAGAAAAGATAAAGGGAAAGAAAAGGTCCCTGAGGATATCATCCTTGATGACCAAGCCGTCAAAGAGCTGATAGTCATGGACCCGCCAAAGAAAAGTAAGGTGGATTGCAACGTTCTGGCACACTTGAGAAAGCTACCTTCGCAGCTAAGCATTCTTGACGCCCTTCTGCTATCCAAAGAGGCGATAGATTCTCTGATCAAGGCGTTACAAGAGCCCGAATAGTTCCAAGCTTTTCTCGCCGAGGAAAAGATGAAAGAAGAGCTGGAAGAAGTGCATACGGCCGATATTACTTTCGGCGATGAAGATCTCCTCCTTGGGACATGCGAGCATAACCGTCCCCTTTATGTCTCCGGATACTGTCATGACATCAAGATAGCCAAATCCTGGTTGACAATGGGTCTCCGTCAATCTCCTCAACGTGAGAGTATTGAAGGAAATCTACATGAGCGTTCAGCACCTCGCTCGTGATAAAATCACCATCTCCGGGTTTGAGTCCCAGTCATCACGGACGCTTGGGTCTATAATATTGACACTACGCTTTGGGCTGCTTGTCACGGACATTAAGTTTCATGTCATTGACGCCAAGACATGCTACAATGCTTTGCTCGGCTGGCCTTGGTTACACGAGTACAACATTATCCCTTCTACACAACATCAGTGTGTGAAGTATTTCAAGGATGGTCTTGAGTATACCGTAACAGGGGAGCTGAACCCATTCTCCGTGAACGAAGTCTGAAAGTACGTAGATGCAAAATACTTCTTACCAGATTTTGAAGACACGGAAAGATGTCACAAACCGAAGAACAAAGCCAACACTACTATTCCGGTTTTCGGGAGTGATACCGAGGAGGAAGAAGAAATAGTTTATTCAGGGCCACCCCAATGCAGCAAGCCGGGACCGTCCACCCCTATTCTGGTCTTCGGCAGCGACTCGGAAGATGAGTTCAATGTCGTATTTTCTATTCGGCCATCGATACAAGCCTTCGCTGATGATGATCGGAGTTTGCAAATTGCCATGGTTCTGCAAGACCATTACAAAGAACTCGACGCACTTGATACCTATAGTGTGCAGGAACTGCAAACATTCTACGTCCCTCCCAGGCGAAGAGATGAAAAGGCGATCCTCTTTTATCGATCCAAGGAAACCAAAGTGAAGAAAGAAATCTGGCATGGCACCGATTCAGCGCTTGACAGGCTCCAGCCCATCCGTCTGCCTAGATATTACACAGAAGGCTTGAGAAGGCTGTTGAGGCGCCAAGGTGTACCCTTCAAACAGACCACTCGACAAGCTCGGTTCTATAACAGGATTTGGAACGTCCCCGGAACTCAGCGAAAGTTGCCCTACGGGAAAATGGAAACGATCCGGCTTGGATATGTCCAGTCCAAGAAACGGGAACGAGTCCATGGTAGCTACGTCATACATGACTTCGATGAAGAAGGAGACGCCCTGTTAAGAGACGCTGCTCCTGAACCAAAACGAGATCCTGCCATCAAAATGCCGAGTCTGTCGTTTGAAGAACGGATGGACAAGCTAATAAGAGAAGCGGATCAAAAGGTCCGGGATGACCATAACTGTGAAATGGCCATTTACGGGAAAGCCAGGACGTAGCGCCTCCTTCAGCAGGCCGTGGAGAATGACAATGCTCCTCGTCGCCAGCCCGTTATACAAAAGATCCGGCGCAGAGGCAAAAATAAACCAAAGAACGGAAAAAACGTTCGACAGCAGCCAAGCGGGTCTAAGAAGCCACGCGAGCAAGAGTCGAGCAGTCGGGATCCATCCCTTATAAAGAAGATGGGTCGGGAATATTCTTTTGCCCAAGATAAGACAAAGAAGATATTCAATCTCGTCGTAAAGCATCAGATGATGACACTCCCGGAGTCCAAGCACCCCGAGCAAGCGAATGAGGTCTCTCACCCAGACTATTGCTCCTATCACCGAGCAATAAGACATCCTCTCGAAGACTACTTCACCTTCAAGAACTGGGTCGAAGACCAATATCAATAAGGCAGGTTCGCTCTATCCAGCAGTTGGAGGGTAAGCTCGCCACAGAAGCATGAACCGAAAGCGACGCGTATAGCGAGAGTAGAACCAGATCAACATCGGTCTTGGAAGCGATCTCGCACCTGTCACATGATAACGGTGTCAGGAAAAAGAATATGCGAAGATACGGCTGATCTCCCCTGGTGCTTCGAAAACAATGATGATGAGTTAATCTCAAAATTTCCACCGGCGCCAAAAGAGCTGGAAGATGGAATACATACTACTGCAGATGACCTCAGAAAAATCGACTTGGGAACGGCAAACGACCCACGGCCGACATTCGTCAGTAAGCTGTTGTCTGAAGAAAAGGTGGCTACGCTCAAGGACGTGCTCATGCAGTATAAAGACTGTTTCGCATGGAACTATTCCGAGATGCCCGGATTAGATCCAGAAATAGCCGTCCACAAATTGGAGATATCTCCGGACATCAAGCCAGTCAAACAAGCGCCGAGACGAATGCGGCTCGAGCTTGAGATGAGTATCAACGCTGAGGTCAAGAAGCTAATCGACTCTGGCTTTATCCAAGAGGTTCAGTACCCTGATTGGATCGCCAACATCGTCCCAGTGATGAAGAAAAATGGGACGGTTCGCAAATGCGTAGACTTTCGGGATCTCAACAAAGCTTGCCCAAAGGACGACTTTCCCGTACCGGTCACTGAGCTGATGATAGGTAATACGTCCACTCACGAAATCTTTTCCTTCATGGACGGCTCATCAGGATACAATCAAATAAAGATGCATCCCGAAAACCAGAAGCATACCGCTTTCCGGACCCCTTTGGGCATATTCTGCTACAAGGTGATGGCTTTCGGTTTAAAGAACGCCGGTGCCACCTATCAGAGGGCCAAGACGAAGATCTTCGATGACCTCATACATGAAATCGTTGAATGCTATATCGACGACCATGTAGTTAAAAGCAAATCATACGAGGAACATTTAGAGCGTCTGAAGATCGTGTTTCAGCGCCTTCGGAAATACAACTTGAAGATGAACCCTCTCAAGTGCGCGTTCGGAGTTTCCTCGGGCAAGTTCCTAGGATTCGACGTCCGACACCGAGGCATCGAGATAGACCCGTCGAAGATCAAGGCGATCATGGAAATGCCTCCGCCAAGAACTCTCAAGCAACTGCGGTATCTCCAAGGAAAGCTCACATATATTCGGCGATTTATAGCCAATCTCTCCGGCAAGTGTCGTCCTTACAGTCACCTGATGAAGAAGGGAACCCCTTTCGTCTGGGATCGCAAATGCCAAAGCGCACTGGACGAAATCAAGCAATACCTGCAGAATCCGCCGGTGCTGACCGCTCCAGTCAAAGGAAAGCCCCTCATTCTCTATACAACTGCCCTCGAAGGTTCTTTAGGCGCGCTGTGGGCACAAGAGAACGGCCAAGGGAAGGAGAGAGCCCTCTACTATTTGAGTCGAGTTCTCCTAGGGGCAGAAAGCAACTACTCCCCCATCGAAAAACACTGCCTAGCGTTGATCTTCGCAATAACGAAGCTCAGACACTATGCTTTGGCACATGAGGTCCATCTCATATCAAAGGTGGATCCTCTCAAATATTTGATGTCAAAGGCTATATTAACGGGACGGCTCGCTAATGGGCCCTCCTCTTAATGGAATTCTCGATAACATACCGACCCCTCAAGGCGGTAAAAGGCCAGGCTATCGCCGACTTTCTCGCTAAGCATCCGATACCTGCCGATTCTCCCTTAAACTACAACTTGCCAGACGAGCACGCGTTTGACACGATCGATGGGGAGAGAAAAGAGAATGATACCCAGTGGGAACTTTACTTCGATGGAGCATCTTCCATGAAAAAGCACAAACAAAGCACCCCCATAATCAAATCAGGGGTAGGCCTCATTTTCGTGACTCCACAAGGCGGGATAATGCGCTTTGCCTTCTCCTTAACAGAGCCGAGGACAAACAATGAAGACGAATACGAAGCTTTGAAAGCAGGTCTTGAAATCGCCGTCGACATAGGAATTGAGAATCTCCTCATATACGGAGACTCCCAGCTGATCGTTAGTCAAGTAAACGGCGACTATCAAACGTGCAAGCCAGATCTGGTGAAGTACGGCGAGAGAGTGCAGCAACTGCTGACTCAAATTCCCTCCTACATGCTGGAAAGTATACCGCGTGCGGAAAATAGCAAGGTGGATGCACTAGCCAAGCTCGCTAAAGAATTGGCCGATGAGAATCTCGATGACATGGGAATCGTCGTGCAAAGCCGTCGAGTTCTTTCACCGGCAGAAATATCTCCAGAGTCGCCCGAAGAAAAAGGAGCGACCGAGCAAACGACCTTACAAATAAAAGACCAGGAAAAGACTAAGGATTGTAGAGAAGTCTTTATAGACTACTTCAAATCCCGTCGAACGCCTGAAGATGCATCCTCAAGACATCAGCTCATGAAACGAGCTCTATCCTTCGCCTTCGTCAATGATACTCTGTATAAGAGATCATTTGATTCTTTATGGCTAAGATGTCTGGGACCAGAAGAGGCAAGGAGGGTCGTCCAAGAAACTCACGACGGACTCTGCGGTTCTCACCAAGCCGGGCCGAAGATGAAGCTGAAGATCAAAAGGATAGGCTACTATTGGCCCACAATGATCCAAGACTGCCTCGAATACGCGAAGCAGTGCTACTCATGCCAAATTCATAGGGACTTCATCCATCAACATCCAAATCCGCTACATCCGACGGTGGCTAGCTGGCCGTTCGAAATGTGGGGAACTGACATAATCGGACCCATTGAACCAGCATCGTCCAGAGGACACCGGTTCATTTTGGCGACAACCGATTACTTCTCCAAGTGGGCAGAAGCCATACCGCTGAAAGAAGTGAAGACGAAGAATATCCTTCATTTCTTCAAGACACGTGTCATTTATCGGTTCGGCATTCCGCGACGGATTATCTCCGATAACGGGCCAGCCTATAGAAACCACAAGATCAGCCGCTTCGCACAACAACATAACATAGACTGGAGATACTCTTCGGTCTATAATCCCCGAGCCAACGGTCTAGCTGAAGCTTTTAACAAGACCTTGACGAAGATCGTGAAAAAGACGGTGTCTTGAAATAAGAGGGACTGGCACGAGAGACTGCATGAGGCTCTCTGGGCGTATCGAACTACGTTCAAAACGGCCACAAATACAACGTCGTATGCATCGGTATTCGGCACAGAAGCGGTACTACCCCTCGAGATAGAGTTACCCTCTCTACGAGTGGCAGTTCATTACGAGCTAACAGACGAAGAAAATGCTCTCCTTCGGCTTGAGGAGATTGATGCCCTCGACGAAACTCGGCTCATGGCGCAGCAAAACTTGGAGGCTTATAAAGCAAAGATGGCGCGCTCATATGAAAGATTGACTAGGCCGAGAACATTCCGCCAAGGCGAACTCGTGCTAGTGGTCAAAAGGCCTATGATCCCCAATCGTGCCAAGCGGGGGAAATTCGAGCCGAACTATGAAGGCCCGTATATCATAGACAAAGTTTACCAGGGTGAAGCATATCTACTCATGGACATGCATGGTGAAAGACCTTTCAGGCCAATAAACGGTCGCTTCCTAAAGAAATACTATGTCTAACGAGTCACGGCCTAGGTTAACGATAGATGACGACGCCTATGTCCGCTCGCTATCTTCCTAAGCCTAAACTCCATAAGTAATAGCCGGTTTACGGACCGAAACGTCCTTAAACTAAACAATGGACCACTATGTCCTAAAACTGGCTGTTGACCGAGACGTCGATAAACTACTGTGGACTGCAGCATCCCAAGGCTGACACAAAAAAATAAAAAAATAAAAAATAATATAAAAAAAACAAAAAAAAACGGTATGTCCATACGCAAATGGGCACAGATGAAAAACCCGAAAGGGCTCCGTGAGTAAAAACAGCAGGGCTACCGGCGAGTTTTTGTGAAAACCCGAAAGGACGCAACCTCGTTAAAAGACACTTGCAAGGTCCTCTCGACCCTGTAAGGAGAAACCACCTGCGTGAGATCCTTACGACTCACAAGGGAGCAACACACTTAGGGATCCCCACGATCCTAAGGAGAAATTACACTTGCGAGATCCTCACGACTCATAAGGAGAACCCTCCTATGAGACCCTCACGGCTCATAAGATTCGAAAGTCTTAAGCTACAGGGATCTGAACCTGTTCTTAAGCCATCACAACCTCCAATTCTGCCCTACAAGGGTCTCGACCCTTGTATACAATCCACGGGCGCGAATAAACATTTCCCTAACAAAGTCCCATCCGGGACTAGGGATATGCTCGTACAGCAAACAACACTTGTAAGTCCTCTCGACTTATAAGGAGAAAATACTCTTATAAGATCCGTACGACTTATAAGAGAACATACACTTAGGAATCCTCACGATTCCTAAGGAGAAAGTGCATCTACGAGATCTTCACGACTCGTAGGGAGAAATACCTTTATGAAACCCTTACAGCTCGTAAAGTCAAAAGCCTTAGTTGTGACAGGATCTTAACCCTGTCTACTAAGCCACTTTTGTTCGACATCGACAAAGGAAAATGATGATTCGCTCCTGCCAATATCCCAGTTGTAGCGATGCTGATGCCGAAATCGGTGTCAAATCCCAAAATTCGCAGCAAAAAGCCAGCGAGCCACAAATGCATACGAAATAGCCGAAATGATGGGGCAATTTGCAAACAAAATCAGCAAGTAAAAATATATGCATGTAAAATAACCGAAATGATTGGGCAACTCGCAATAAAAAGCAGCGAGTAAATAAAAACAAATAGCCGAAATGATCAGGCACCGCGAAAAATGGCCGAAATGATTGGGCAATCGTGACTTTCGCGATATAAAAAGCTGAAATGATAGAGCATCGCAGAAAGAAAATATATAAAATGAAACCTTTTGCCCCTACAGGTGATATCACATCAATCCCTGTATATAATCTAGAGGCACAAACAAAGAAGGAATCATACCTTCCCTCCCCAGGCTTCATCAGAAGAAGAAGCCAAATCTCAACGGTTCACAGACAGCTTGGAGATCATCTCAACATTCGTCTCATTACAACAGAAGCAACATCAAGCAAAGCGGAACCGCGGCAATTCCCAGTTCCATGACTCGGCGGTGCACAGATGACCGAGAGTCAAACCCCGACTCCATGAAATGTGGATAAAGTCAACCCTTTCTGGTTACGTGGAACACGGCCTATGTCAATCAGACCCCATGGGAAGCATCCAGAGCAAATTCCTGGTTACGTGGAACGCGGCTTATGTCAATCCTGACCCCGTGGGAAACGTCTAGAGCGGATCCTGGTCCTCGCAGAACACAGCTATGACCCCGTGGGAAGCATCTAGAGCAAATCCTGGTTTCGTGAAACACGGCTTATGTTAATCCTGACCCCGTGGGAAGCGTCCAGAGTGGAGCCTGGTCCTCGCAGAACATGGCTATGTCCCCGTGGGAAGCATCCCGAGCAAATCCTGGTTTCGTGAAACATGGCTTATGTCAATCCTGACCCCGTGGGAAGCGTCCAGAGCGGAGCCTGGTCCTTGCGGAACACGGCTATGTCCCCGTGGGAAGCATCCATAGCAAATCCTGGTTTCGTGGAACACGGCTTATGTCAATCCTGACCCCGTGGGAAGCGTCCAGAGCGGATCCTGGTCCTTGCGGAACACGGCTATGTTAATCCTGACCCCATGGGAAGCGTCCAGAGCAAATCCTGATTTCGTGGAACACGGCTTATGTCAATCCTGACCCCGTGGGAAGCGTCCAGAGCGGATCCTGGTTCTTGCGGAATACGGATATGTCAATCCTGACTCGTGGGAAGCGTCCAGAGCAAATCCTGGTTTCGTGGAACACGGCTTATGTCAATCCTGACCCCGTGGGAAACATCCAGAGCGGAGCCTGGTCCTCGCAGAACACGGCTATGTCAATCAGACCCCGTGGGAAGCATCCAGAGCAAATTCCTGGTTTCGTGGAACACGGCTTATGTCAATCCTGACCCCATGGGAAACGTCCAGAGCGGAGCCTGGTCCTCGCAGAACACGGCTATGTTAATCCGACCCCATGGGAAGCATCCAGAGCAAATTTCCGGTCCCATAGAACACGGCTGAAGTCAATCTTGACACCGTGGGAAATGGCCAGAGCAGCCCCTGACTCCGTGAAATGCGGATAATGTCAACCTCGTCCATCACTTATAGGTCCTCACGACTTGTAAGGGAGAAAACTCTTTTGTGAGATCCATACCACTCTCAGAAGAAAACGCACTTAGGAATCCTCACGATTCCTAACGAGAAATTACACCTACGGGACCCTCACGATCTATAGGGAGAAAATTCTTTATGAGACCCTCACGGGTCATAAAATTGAAAAGTCTTAGGAGGCAGATCTTAACCCTGAACCCTAAGCTATCGCTGTCCTACAGAGAAATCAAAATAGATCATCCACAAAATGCATTTACTAAAAGGGACACACCATCATGAAGCAAAATATGTCTTTTATTCATGAATCAAAATGAATACAAAGTACAATTTATGAAAAAATAAAAGAAAATATACTCTCATTCAGGAGTATGTACAAAAGTAGAAAATATATATATATATACAATTCTTCAAGTCGGCGGACGATTCGGTAAATTTGCCAGTTCACCCCTTTTCCGCTGGGCCTCGGCTTCATGATTCATTATGTTAAAAGACGGGCCTCCGCTTGAGCCTGTTGGACCTGGTATGAGGCAAGCCGGCCTTCAAGCTCTTTTTCAGTAACCTCATGGGCTTCGACCATTTCACGAGTAAAAACGGCGGCTTTATCAATGGCTACCACCTCCTTGATAGCCTCTTGAAGCACCCGCCAAAGATCATATGCCCTAGTGGTCTTGGCCGTAAGATTGGCTTGAAGCTCCCTCAACGCTTTGGAAGCTGGATCCCTCTCCGAAAACTTGCGGCTGAGCCTCTTCTCGCATGATATCATGTTCGCAGCGCACCGCTCGATCAGCCCCTGTAAGCTCGCCTTCGCGGCCACAACCTCTGAGGGAAGGCGTGTACATTCAAGAATATGCAAGCAAGCCTCCACCTGCCGACAAAACTCAACCCAGACTTGTACCAATGTTTCACTATCGTAGGTGGCAAGAAAGGGAAGAGAACCATTGGCTTCAGCGGCAAATGCTTCGGCCGTGATCAGACTGCCAGCACGAAGGTCTTCAATTAGGGCTGACAAGGAGTGGAGGATTAGCTTTGCCATCCGTTCCGAGGCACGTAGAGCGTAGGGGCCGGGTGGCATGGCGATACAAGATTCCAGCGTGGTAAGAACTAGCAAAGCTGTTAAAATTTATAAACAGTCAGCGAGACTTGTAAGCAAAGAGCAGATGGAACAACGTTGAGACTTTACTTACCCACGGCCTTGCGAGAAGGATCTGAAGGCTCCTCAGGCCCGTCAAAAATCTCAACCTCGTCATCGGCCTCCAGAACTGTAGAAGACATCAATGTCATTATATGAAATAAAGATAATGCTGTGAGGAGAGGGCAAATGACACTAACCTTGCCCGGAAGAAAGGACGATGCGTTGAGGAGATATCGCCTGCGGAGCGGCCATCTCCAACATGCGCCGAAAGGACTTCCTGGGAGACAGATCAGCAATAGATGCCTCCAATCCGCGCAATTCTGAAAAGACAAAAGGGTTCAGATAATGGAAAGATTATTAATATAAAATATAGAAGGCTACCTTTGATACTTCTCCTATTCTGGGCTGGAGGGATAGCAGCTTCGGCGGCCTCCTCTGTGCCCCCAGGCACATCATCGAGGACGTGGGCCTGTATAACAACTTCCGAGTAAGGGGCAGTGGCCACCACTGCAGGCTCCAGCGGAAGGACGGTAGCCTCGACTACCTGTCCCCTAATCTCCGAGCCATCCCTAGAAAGATCCCTTGAATCGACGACTAACGAAGATGCCTCTTCCGAGAGAGCAAGCACTTGGGGAGCGAGAATCACCAAGGGAAGCTCCATCGCAGGAGCAACGGTTGCATCGACCCCCTCCACACTGATTAATGTTTCATTGGGGATATTGGCGGAGTGTACAGTCAAAGCGTGACTCGAACTCAGATCATCCGCCATCGCCGAAGTCCCTGCAAAGTTTGTACGAGGATAAGGATATATACATATGTATATAAGCAATACAAAATATTACAAAGAGATACATGAACATACCGATGCGCAAAGGAGCCTCTAGTATAGCTTTTTCGAGCTGACGCTCCTTCCTGAGGAGATATGCTTGCCGAGGTTCGAGAGTAGACTCGTGGCCACCGGTCCACAATGAAAGTGCATCTTCGACGTCGGCTGAGATAGCCTGCTTAAGGGCCCTCTCGCCCCATTCTTCCAAAGGGCCTATGAATAGCCGCTGTATCGATGGAGGGTTTTCGTAAAAAATGACGGCAGGATAAGGCCTCTTTAGGATCCTTACATTCTCGGATTCATCTTGTGAGCGTCTTATAGCCTTAGCCAATTGTGCGGCTTCCTCGACAGATGAACCCGGGAAAAGTAGACCACCATCTGATTCCTGCATGGCTAGTGGTTCGCTTGGAGGATAGGCTCTGATTCTACTAAAGAGTCGAGCAGATTGGTGACCGTCTTCCTCCGCCTCTTGGGCCCAGAACTAACCGCCGAAGACGGTCACTTCCTTCCCCTTGGTGCTTTGGTACGGCGTTGACCCACTTCGCCTTCAATGTCCTCGCTCGGCGGTGCTACCGATGACGACACGGCCATTGCTGACGCCGCAACTAATGACACTGCTACTGGCGCCCTATTGTCCCTTGATTGAGCTCTAGTACGCAGTGGCATGCCAGCTGTGGGAGTTAAATCCATTTCCGCCGCCTCCGGAATAAGCACGACGCTAGTATCTCTCAGGGGAGGGCGAACCGCTGCACGCGGTCTCGGCGGGACTCCCGTAGCCTGGATTGGAGTGGGAACCTTATGTCCAAGGAGCATCCTCCTCTCCTCAGCAATAATGGGACTGACTCGGTGGAGGTACCAGCCCGTGAAAGACCCCACATATCGAGAAATATAGTCAGCTTCGGGAATCACGAAGCGAGAGCCAGTGTTCAACCGCATGAAGTAATGAGCGGCGTCACGAACGACTTCTGACGACGAGCTGGGCTCCACTGTAAACGCCTCAAAAGGGACACCCTGGTCATATCCCAGTTGCCGAGCAAAGCGGTGTGGGTTGTACCGCATAAAAAGGGCCGCACCATTTTGACGAAACACCAGATAAGCCGGTCTGATTGAATATAGGTGCATGGCTTCCCTGGGCTTCAGAGAAGGTACCCCCTCTTTCGACGAGTCGCAGAGCTGTTGAATCGGTCCTGAGGGAGCAGAGAGGACTCGATCATTGATTACCTTCCCACCCGTATTGGCATAGGGATTAATCAGCACACGAATAGCTCCGAACTGAGTCGGGTCAGGGGCAGAAGCGTCCACCAGCCGCATGAGTTGCGGAAAAGTGTAAGCGTCACACACACGACACGAAGTGACCATCTGGAGAAGGAGAAAGTGGTTACCGTGATGCGGTAGCGTAATTAACTGCAGGGGCTTGCGTCTGCAGGGAAGAGCGTCCCCACAATCAAAAACTCCTCAACGAGGGGGAATCTGACGAAGTCTGCTATATCGGCCGCATCCGTTTAAACCTTCAATACATGGTGCCATAAATCAACTTGGCATCTTCGGAGAGGTGGACGGATAGCACCAATTAGCATCTGCCCCGAATTCAGGCAAGACGGACCTACGCGGTCGCGTCTCCGTGTTTCGGAGGAGAACGAGGCCATCCAAAATTTTTCGGGTCTCTCGGACCATCTTTGTGTGCATCCTTTCACGATCACAAGCGTCAAGATCCCCACTGATGTCCTCCACCCTTCGATAGGCAGCGAGTATCGCCACCTGCTGAAAAACTTGATGCAGGATATCAATAAGATTATCTCGCCTTTTCTTTGAGATTAAGCTCATCAGATACACCAAATGCACCTTATCTTTGGCGTCGTCCAATGCCTTAAGTGGCATGCCGGCATAAAATAGGGGAAGTGCTCCCCAGATCGCCCCCACAATAAGCTTCAAGAGAGAGGAACGACGAGAAAGCAGTCGACCATTGTATGCGCCAAAGTGACCCATAATTTCAGCACACTGGGCGTTTGTGAATTCTTGGTTTTGGGAACGGCCGAGTGCGCGAATATCTCCATAAGAAATAATCTCGTCGAGATCATACATATGAGCATCCATAACATCTGAAAATGAAAATCAGTGAGAGTTAGTGGACAGACTGATTAAGAAAAAGCTTATTGAAACAGACACGGGATTTAAACAACTCTTGATATCCCCAAGGAGAAAATAAGTGCTAAGCAAATCACCCAATGAATTTAATTCTGTGCAGTTAAGAAAGAAATCCTAATAAGGATTTCGCATTTAATAAAAAGGTCCCTCGGGCCAAGGAGTTAAACTCCTCGAGAGCAAAGCTCTGTTAATGGGTAAAACCCTAATAACATTTTTTAGATCTAAGATCTATGGAGAGCAAAGCTCCGTTAATGGGTAAAACCCTAATAACATTTTTTAGATCTAAGATCTATAAAGAGCAAAGCTCTGTTAATGGGTAAAACCATAAAAACATTTTGAGATCTATGATCTGAGGAAGAGCAAAACTCTATTGATAAAGTTCAAATCTTACCAAAAAATTTGGCAGAGTTTTGACTATTGAAGGTTCTTAAAATGAAGAGCTATGCTCTGAAAGAGAATAAAAATTCTCAGAAGACAAAAAAGAAGATGAACAGAAATCATCCTAAGGGCCAAGGGTCCTATTTATAGGCACTGAGATGTCGTTTCAACTTCTGAGTTAATCCAAGGGCGCAGATGCTGCAACCGCTGCACTCACGTGTGGGCCACGTGAGCGCAACGGTGGGGGGTATTTGTTTCCCCCAATCAGAGCAAAACTCTGTTCAAAATTCAAATTTTGAAAAGAAGCAACGCTTCATAAGCAGCGCCAAGTGCGCTGCGCCCTAAGCAGCACACCACGTGCAAAGCACGTGTGCGCTAGCGTTAAGTGCGTTGCGCTCTAAGCAGCGCACCACGTGCAAAGCACGGGTGTGCTAGCGCTAAGTGCGCTGCACTCTAAGCAGGGCACCACGTGCAAAGCACGAGTGCGCTAGCGCTGGAACTAAAAGCTCACCACCGTCAGATTAAAGATCTAATAATAATGATAAATCATTAATTGACCAGAATAAAATTCTGTAAAGGAAAGATTCCTCAAAATCTTTCTAAACAAAAAGATTGTGCTTTGTAATTCAGAGCACCGTTGGATCAATGATCCAATGGTGATTAAAAATCACCAAAATACAGAATAAATTTTGTATGGAAAAGATTTCCCAGTCTTGTTAAAACAAGAAAATTGCCTTCTGTAAATCAGAAGCCCTTGGAACAAAGATCCAACGGTGGGGAAATCCCCAAATCAATTGGAGAAAAGATCTTCTTAAATGATTGAACAAATCATCTTGCCCTATATAAAGGCCCCAAGACTTCAAGTCTCATATAGAGGACCCCCCCCACCCACACACAAACTTTGAGAAATTTCAGAAAGAAGAGCCAAGCTCTCGATAGAAGAACAACTTTTCTTCAAGGTAAAAATAAACAGAGAGATGAAATCGTCTCATATTAAAAAAAAGAATTTACTTCTTTTCCTCAGATCATAGATCTATAAGACCAAGGTCTTTCACAAAGAGATAAAAGGATCTCATCATAAAATAATAAGAAGAACATAATTCTTCTCACAGATCATAGATCTATAAGACTAAGGTATTTTACATAAAGAGATCATGAACATCTCATAAAGGGGGGAGAATAAGTCAATTCTCTTAGGATCACAGATCCATAAAGGCAAAGCCTTTTATCAAAATAAAAGATTGAAACATCTCCTATAAAGAATAAAAACTTTTGTTCTTAAGATCTTGAGACAAAGTCTCTTACAAAACGAGAATTTATTTCTCAGATCATAAAGTTAATCAGATAGCGCTTTGCGCTCATAAACTAGCGCTTTGCGCTCTTGGACTGGCGCTTAGCGCCAAGCGCGCCACGTGCTTCCCACGTGTGCGCTACTTGAACAGAAGTGCTTTGCGCTCTTCGGACTGGCGCTCAGCGCCAAGCGCACCACGTGCTCCTCACGTGTGCACTATTCAGCAGAAGCGCAATGCGCTCATAATCTAGTGCTCAGCGCCGAACGCATCACGTGTGCGCCACTTAGCAGAAGCGCAATGCGCTCATAAACTAGCGCTCTGCGCTCTTTGACTAGCGCAAAGCGCGCTACGTGCTCCTCACGTATGCGCTAAAAGAACATAAATTGTTCTATGAATAAAGCCTCAGAGCTATGATGAATGCTCAGCATTCAATAAAAGATAAAAATATTGTCAGAACACAAATCAATGCTTAGCATTGTTAAATGTTTATCATTTCAACTGAGTGGGCTGAGCCTAAATTGGCTATAACCCCCTCATTCAGATTAAGTGAGCCCATATGCTCATAAATTTTTTAACAGATCTTAGTCCCAAATTGGACTACAGATCTTTCAACCAATATTGGTTCAAGGGTACATCTCTTCAGTCCTTTCATATTTGTCGTTGTAATCCTTCAACGTCTTCAGAGAGGTGACGGATCCCGATAACCAAACATTCCACGGACTGTTGGGTCCTTAAACTCATGGATTATGATGTCCTTAAACTTTATAGACTATGACATCTTTAAACTATAGACTGTAGGGTCCTCAAGCCTATGGACTATGATGTCCTTAACCTTGGACCACCATGTCCTTAAACTGGTAATCGACCGTAATATCCATAAACTAAACAATAGAGCCCAAATGCTCTTTTGTTGGATCTAACGATCCCGTTAAGTTGATCTTAGTCTGAAATTAGACTAACGTATCATTAACAAACGTTTAAGTTGATCTTAGTCCCAAATGAGACTAATGTATCCTTAAACTCAACCCCCAAACCCAAATCTAAGAAGATACGGATTTGGACTAATCCACGCCCTACGGGCGACAACATAAATTAGTCTCCGTATACAATCCACGGGCAACCAAAAACAAAACAAACACACGCGACACGAAGTGACCATCTGGAGAAGGAGAAAGCGGTTACCGCGATGCGGTAGCGTAATTAACTGTAAGGGCTTGCGCCTGCAGGGAAGAGCGTCCCCATAATCAAAAACCCCTCAACGAGGGGGAATCTGACGAAGTCTGCTACATTGACCGCATCCGTTTAAACCTTCGATACATGGTACCATAAATCAACTTGGCATCTTCGGAGAGGTGGACGGATAGCACCAATTAGTATCTGTCCCGAATTCAGGCAAGACGGACCTACGCGGTCGCATCTCCTTGTTCGGAGGGGAACAACCATGTCCTAGAACAGAAGCACCATCTGCTTTATGTTAGCATCTTGTTCCGCGGCCTCCTTATCCTTCCTTTCAAGCACCCTTTGCAGGAACTCTGTATCGTTCTCTTGCACTTGACGCTGTTTAGATGCCGATTCCGGGCTTTCTTTCTGCCCGGTGAGTGCTGACATTTTGATTAGCATTTCATGGAGCTTTTGCTGTTGCTCCTGAGGTTTTGTTAACGACCGAGTTTGTGGCCGATGACCAACGGAAGCACGGCTTTCCTCTTTCCCGGAAGCCATGTAGACCATGTGCACTATCTTGCCCCAGACTTGGGGCGTTTGGGTCCGTCGCTTTTGGAATTTGCCGTGGGCAGTGGGATTTTCTCCGGCCTTCTCCTTTTGTGGGAGGTCGAAGTTGAAGGAGCCGTTGTATCAGGCGCCTGTGTTGAAGACGTCCCTCGCTGTATGGTGGAGGGATAGTTTTCCTCTTGTCGAACCTTCAAATTCTTCGGTTGACGAGAGTAGTTCTTGTTGACCACATAATCTTTGACTTTCTGCCAGACCCTGTAAATTTGGGAAGAGAGCCGCTGAGAGGGCTGCTTCAGCTTTTCCTGTGTCATGTTTTCAGCAGGTGGGTGAGATTTTCTCAGCACCGCGGTTGGAGAGTTCTTTCGCACCCTCCTAAGTAGATCAAAGTTGTTCCCGGTTGGAACAGCAGCGTCAACTTCCACCATTGGAGCTGGTGGGGTAATTCCAGAGGGGGAGTTGCCCCCAGGCTTTCTCACTCAACGCCAGTGGCGACGTTGAGCGTGCCTTGCAGATGATACCTCCTCAGTTGTGGAAGCGGCTCCGTCATGCCCCTGGCTTTGATGAGGGGCTACTGTTGGTGCCAGCCTGTCGAAGACTGACGTCCGTTGAGTGGAAACGGCCAATCTTTTGAAGGCCGGTTTTCTGGTAGGGGAAGCACTTTTGACGACTTCACCCGCAGCAAGAGTTGAAACGGCCAATCTGTCAAAAATCGATCTTTTGGTAGGCGAAGCACCTTTGACGACTTCATCCGCCGGAAAAGTTGGGAGGACTATCCGTTTTGGGATAACCCCTTCAGGTATCGCGAGTCTCTTTGCGGGCTCACTTGAGTTTCGACTCAGGCTGTTGAAGACTAAGGTGGCAGACTTGGACGACCAGTTGAGAGGGGTCGTGGTGGTTGCAAGTTGATCGAAGACCGACTTCTTGGAAGCTTCCTGTGGTAGCACTGGGACGCTGAAACTCACTGGCGGGAGCATGGTCCCGAAGAACAATCCAGTGGTGGCTTGAGTAACCTGCCCCACCGGCATTGAAAAGATGAAGGCCGCATTGGGCCCGTACATCACCCCTCCAATTGGGGCGGAGTGGGAGTTGTTATTGCTGTTTGTGCAGCTGGAAGCCATTGACCTTTTTCCTAATGTTTCAAGGAAGCAAGACACCAAATCTTAGTACTTCGAATCCAAGAGCAACCATAGCAAACCGCGATTTTGTTCGCGAAACACGACACACGAAGTGTGGAGTGGAAAGAGGAAAAGGTCCCACCGGGCGTGCCAGAATCTGTTTACCGCCGAAAACGGAGACGGACTGAGATGGATCGTCCTGCCTGAATTTGGGAGCAGATGCTATTTGGGTTTATCCGTCCACCTCTCCGAAGATGCCAAGTTGATTTATGACCCGTATATCGGAGGTTTGGACGGATGCGGCCGTTGTAGCAGACTTCGTCAGATCCCCCTCATTTGTGAGGGGTTTTTGATTGTGGGGACGCTCTTCCCTGCAAGCGCAAGCCCCTGCAGTTAATTACGTTATCGTATCGCGATAACCACTTTCTCCTGCTCCGGAAGTTCACTTCGTGTCGTGTGTATTTTTGTTTGTTTGGGTCCGTGGATTGTATACGAAGACTAATTTATGTTGTCGCCCGTAGGGCGTGGATTAGTCCAAATCTGTATATTTTTAGATTTGGGTTTTTATTTAAGGACCATTAATCTATTTTGAGATTAAGACGACTTAAATGTATGTGAGCATTTGGGGCTCGATTTGTTTTTGTTAAGGATACGTCAGTCCAATTTGAGACTAAGATCCACTTAATAAGATTTTAGGATCATTTTTATTTCAGATCCAACAAAGAGCAGTTGGGCTCTATTGTTTTTGTTTAAGGACGCTTCGGTCCATTATCGCCATTTTAGAGGCGAATATTAGTTTAAGGACATTTCGGTCCCTTATCGCCATTTTGGAGGCGAATATTAGTTTAGGGACGTTTCGGTCCGTCATTCGTCCTTTGCGCACGTGTATTTGTTACGTGACAGAATGAACAATGGAGATATGGAACGTACCCAATTTGGGGCACAATCCGGTTTGAGGCGTGCATGTCAATTTGGAAGTGCACCAAAGAGTTGTTGGTTGTCGGGACCCGCCATCTCTCCGAAGACGTTGAAGAATTACAACGACATATTTCAGAGGTGTGGAGATATGTATCCTTAAACCAAATCCCATATTTGAAGGAAATGGGGGGCTGCTGTGGACCTAAGAGTCATTAGTCGTTTTTAGACTAATATTATCATAGGAGATATGAGATGAATATCATTTTGGATATCATCAGTTGAAAGACCATTAGTCATGTTTGGAACTAAGATCGATTTGGGGAATCATGAGCACAGGGGGATCGGTTGATTGGAAATCGAAGAGTTTTTGACCTTAAGAAAACTTAGCCAATTTGGGCAAGGTCTGGATCTCCATAGTTACCCAACGGTGCTAAGCACTGCTATATGCAGCACTCACGTGTATCTCACGTGAGGCGTTGAATCAGTGTTAAACACTGAACTTTGGAGGCGCTCACGTGTGAACACGTGGGGCACCCCAAATATGGGCTCTGCTCTTTGGGTTTTATTCCCCCTTTTATATAAATGCTAAGCACTCGGTTCTCATGGCGCTCACATATGAAACACGTGAAGCGCCCCAAATATGGGCCCTGCTCTTTGGGTTTTATTTCCCCTATTATACAGAAGTGCTAGGCACTTGATGGGGGGTCGCGTGCAAAGCACGTGACTGCCTTAGGAAGTGCTCCTTGCTCTTCTTTTAAGCACTCGCATGGGAAACACGTGAGGCGGTCTCAGCCTTTTCTTTTTATTCATTAGAAGTACTCACGTGGAAAACACGTGAGGTCTCGTTATAGTGTTAAACACTAACGAATCACCAGGCCGTTCTTCTGTGTTCTTGGAGATTTTGATCTCATGACATTTCTAGTCATTAGGATTTGGGTTTGGAAAGTCTCGGATTATTATCATCGTCTGAGGGATCAAGTTCTCCTCTTGTTTATGCAGGAATCAAATTCTTTATATAGGATTAAGCCCTAGTTTTCAGAGGAATTAAATTCTCATATGTTTTTGTAAGAATTAAATTCTTTGAACTCGGTTCTTTCCCTAGGCTTTGAATCTTTATGACAGAATCTCCCCGGTGAGAATTAAATTCTCAACTTGTAGGGAGATCTGCTTCTGCAGATCTCAACTAGAGGGAGAACTAAGTTCTTGTATGAACGGTTAAACCCTTAGAGAGGCAAAGAAGAAATAGAACAATTTCTGTGTTTTTTCTTCTTTTTACCTAGTATGTTCTGACGAAACAAATCTTCACTGAGAATCGAATTCTCTTTTTTCTGTCTCCTCTCTCTCTCTCTGTGTGTCTCTCCCCCCTCGTGAGACTTGAAGTCTCGGGTTCTTTATATAGTCGAGAGAAGTTTGTTTAATTCTGAGAAAATCTCTTATTGAGAGATCCCAATTGATTTAATTGGTCTCAGAATTGATTTGGGGAATTTTACCCACCGTTGTATTTTTGATCTAAGGACTTCTGTTTTTACGGAAGATATTGTTCTTGTTTTTAATAAGATTGGGGAAATATTTTCCCTTATACAGAATTTATTCTGGAAAACGGTGATTTTTAATCACCGTTGGATTTTTAATCCACCGGTTCTCTGTAAAGCAATCTTTCTTGTTTAGAAAGATTGAGTGAATAGAATTTTATTCTATGATCCAATTTGGGGGATGTTTTCTCCCATGCAGAATTTAATTCTGTATCTTGATAATTTTTCATCTCCGTTGGATCTTTGATCCAACGCATCTGTTCACCAGAGAGTAGAATTTAATTCTACCTTCTTTAATTTGGGCGTTGACGCTCACGTGCTATGCGCATGGGCGTCTCCTAAGAATTTAATTCTTTTATAAATAGTCACTCTCGTGCTTTGCACTCCGGCGCTCACGTGTGTTCCACGTGAGGCGCCACTATAGGATTTAATCCTAACAGAAGCTGGCGCTAGCACTTATGTGGGAAACACATGAAGCGCTTAAGGATTTAATCCTATCTGAAGCGGTACTTACATGCTTTGCATGTGGGTGCACATGTTTAACACATGGAGGTTTCCCTTTATTTTTATAAGGGAACAGCAAGTTTTGAGCCAAAAATTTTGGCGGGAACATTCACGGTACAGACTGACCTAACCTGCAAGCAACAACCAGATAAGATCCTGAACCGAAAGGTGAAGACATTGCGGAACAAGGAGGTGAACTTGGTCCGAGTGATTTGGAGAGAGAATTCGCCAGGAGAATCAACATGGAAAAATAAGAAGATATGCGTACATGATATCCTTACCTTTTTGAAAATTAGTCTATATGTAAATTTCGAGGACGAAATTTTTATTAGGAGGGTTGAATGTAACGACTCAGAAATCACTGTACAAAATTACTTGTTTATTGTATAGAAATGGTATTTCAGCCTGTTGTAAAGTTATAAATTAGATTTTTTTTTAATAAAAATAAGAAGCAACTTGTGACTCACTGGTAAAGCCTCTACACTGTTGTGACATAGCCTGTGCGTTCGATTCTTATCAGTCCCAATTATTTTTAAAGATTTTTTTTTAAAATTTTTCAGAAAGCCAAGAGTTGCACGTGCAATTCATGGAGAACCGAAAAGTTTCAGAAAAATCAAACATGCACGAAGAGGAGTAAACACCAAACTTGACATGTGGCACGAATTTCGAGGCGAGACCTCAAGATTCGACCGCCCATTCCTCTCATTTGGCCGTCGCGGACGGTCCTCATGGATCCAAATGACTTCGTGCTTTGCACACTCGTCCCTTCAACTCCCCTCAACTCCCCTGCACTGTTTGATTTTCCTACAATCAAACAGAAACTCTTCAATTCTCTAATTAACACCATTAAATCTATTTTAATTCATTTTATTTCACACTCTCTCTTATTTTTACCCTATAAATACCACCCCATGCCCTAGCTCTCTTCTATTCTCAAAATTTTCTAAAAATTCTCTAAGTTCAAGAAGGGTTAAAGCTATCCAAGTGGAGTTGAGGAAGCCAAAAGGAGTAGCGATCAAATTTTGACGACCGGAGCATCGCCGACGGGACCAAGACCCCTTCTCTCTTCTTTAACCTCTTCTTAGCACTACTCAACCAGTAAGTCCCTCTTCTATCTATTTTTTCATCTCAAACCGCCTTCTAAACTCACATCGACAAAGTGGGGTTAGCTTGAACTTGAATACTTGACTCGACTTGACCGAACCATGGTTATAACCTGACACGAATACCTGAACACATGATTATATCTTGAATATGAACCTGTACATTTTATATCTATGGATTCGGCCAAGATCTGTAATCTTAATCTATACAATACAATACGCGGGGATAAAGGGGTAGATTGGTATGGAACGTATATCGTGGCACGAGAGGTCGCTTTAAAAGACACTTATATGAATTCACGTGCTATTGTCCTGTGGGTTATGATGGGGCTTTATACTACATGTTAGCATAGTCCACGGGATAAGATGGACTTCTCTCGTATACATGAATACCTTCTTTATCAAACTATAAATAACCATGTTAGAATAACTATCTTATACCGGTAAATAAATATGCTTAAATACTCACTTATATAATCGTTCTTGTTCATATTCACTTGATTTCTATTCATTTACATTCATCATTACTTATTTCTTTTGGGGATTTACCGAGCGCTAGTTCGCTGACGACATTCCTATTTGTTTCTTTTTCTTTGAAATGTTCGTCAGGAGGATCAGACTCTGAGGTTATAGAGCCGAGCCAGGAAGATTTGGACCAGTTCGCTTCTCAGCCTGATTTTTAGCTCTTGCTTGTATTTACTTCCAATATACTGTTGTTTAGGCATTTGCTTTATCATTGTATCTTTTCATTACAAACAGTTGTATGTAAATTTGAATGTAAATAAAGTTGTTGTTTCATTTTTACTCTTGTTATTCTTGCATATTGTTATATTGCTTAATTACGCTTAACATATTTTCCTAGTAAATACGTTACGGGCTTACCATGTCACTGTTTCTGTTTACTGGGAAGCGGGGCGTGACAGAACATCCACTTACGCCGCCAAACACCACCTCCGATCCTTTCACCAGCAAACCATCGCAGCGAAAACCCTCCTCGTTGCCGTAGCTAATCTCAAACCCGAGCTCCCTGCAGTTCCAGAGTCGAGTAGCCAACCCCACCGCTGTTCCATCATCGCAGTTGTCAGGCCAAGACTTGCTTGCGTCGGGTTTACGTCGTTGTCATCGTTCGGTGTTCGTAACGTGGGTATCCGTATTCGTCGTCGTAATTTTACAGATCAAGGCAAGTTTTAACTTACAACATGCTAATTTCATTATACTTACCTATATATATTTATAATGTTGCAAATTATTATCAATATACCATTTTATAAAGATAATCCGTATTTTATTATTTAGTAATACTAGCACGTGTGTAATTACAATTGTTGAAGTTATGAAAATTATTTATACGAACTATCATAATAGATACGGTTTAATTTATAATAATTAACCAGCGTAAAACACAATTATAAATTTAGTTAGATATATTTTAACAAGTAATAACGCATACATCATGTTTGTTACAGCCGGATAATCATGACAATTATATTACTGCTTTTATTACGATTGGTTGCGCAAGTAAATATTTCTCCTACTTAATACACAATACCTGATATGGGTGCAACCTGTTATCTTGCCATTGCTATAGTTGTATTGCTTATACTTGTTACCTATATTATTTACCGATGCTAACAATCCTGACTTGTTGTCTTAATGGACGTGATTTGTTGTCTGGATAGACATAACCTGTACCTGATTGTCCCTGTGTTGGCATTTGGCAGATATTGTACTTATACCTGACATGAACATGAAATCTGGAAAAAGGGAAATCAAGAATGTAACTGAAACGTAACTCAAGAGGACATTATTGTTGCCGTGGTTTCGGGAGTGAACGGAATAACCATTGTTTATTGTATCATGGTCTCGTGGGGAATGAACGGGATATATTGTACCGTGGTCCCGTAGAGAATGAACGGGATATATACTGCTGAGTTACGATGAGAATTACATTAATTGGTTTCAAATACCTATAGGATAGTAAACCTAGAAACACAGATTTTAGGATACACGTGACATACTTACAGCCTGTTGTTATATCACCTGTGATTGTTTGTTTATAATTATACAGTGTTGTGCACATGACATCCTATATAGTACTCCGTAAGATTATTATTATTATTATTATTATGATATTTATGACGCACTAACGTCTGGGTTTTGCATGGCCCAGTTCCTTTAACCTTATACTTGGTTGATCGAGAATATTTTGATAGGTAAGCTGAGCAGTGAGGAGCTTTCCTGATTAGTTTAGTGATATTTAGTTTTATTTTATTTTCTAGTAATGGTTTTAACGTTGTAATCCCATAAGGGACGAGATTAAGATATTATTTTTTGTTGGATCTTTATTCATTTCCGCTACCTTTCTTGTTATTATTTTATTGTGGCAGTTGGACATGTGATAGCTAGATTTTATTTACTGTTCTTGATATCTGGTTGACAACCGTAATGTGACTATGGAAGGATTTTCCTCACCATAGGTAGCATAGTTGGTTTTGTCACGTTCTGTATTTACGTATTTTGGGAAGCGGGGGGGACATAAAGCTTGTGTGTGATGGGATCTAGATATTTGTAAGCAAATTGAGATGTTGAATAACCTATAAAAATGCAAGGAGTGGATCTAGGTTGAAGTATGGAGGAGCTGTACGGCCTTAGCCAGGGACAAAAGAGACACCCAAAGATTTTTAGACGATTATAGTTCGATGGACGTTGGAAGAGTTTTTCAAATAGGGATTGAAAATTGAGAACCGGTGTAGGAAGACAATTTATGAGATAGACGGCTGTTTGGAAGGCATGGCTCCAATACTTAGAAGGAAGAGATACCGTATGCAAGAGTGTAAGACCCGTTTCGACAACATGACGATGACGACGTTCTGATGTGCCATTGTGTTCAGAAATGTGCGTAGGAGTGGTGAGATGAGAGACACCATAGGAGGTGAGAGTGGATGCATGAGATGTGTATTCGCTGCCGTTACCATAGTATATTGATATCAGCGCTAATTGAAAATATGTTTCGATAAGTTTTTTGAATTGAGAGAAAATAGTGACAACATCGGATTTACGTTTCATAAGATACAACAAGATGTATTTTGTGTAATGATTGACAAAGATTACATAACAATGGAAACCATTGTTAGTTATATGTATGCTCTAGAGGCCATTATTATACATGTGATGTATATTATAGTGGATGCTTGGACATATATAGGGAGAACTTTCTTGTTCGACATGATATTATGCTATCTGGTTGCTCTTTATCTTAACATGTACACTTATTGTCTCTCTATTACATGTTGATAAAGCCCTTAGGATGAGTACTGACTACCAGGATTATGATGCAGATCATACCAGTGGGGCAAGGGTAGTCGGTAAGTACATCCTTCAATTGTTCCTAGTCGTGAGAGTATCGAGACGAGGCATCGATATTCCAGAGTAGACTAACGTATACACTTCTCGACCCATATGATGGGCGATGGATGATCCCATATCCATTGGTGTTTGACATCAGAGATGGTATACGGGTGCTCAGTGGAGACTGGATATACTGAACGGACTCGCCGAGAACTCCTAGATAGTATTATACCTATCGTCAGATAGCAGTTCTCTGGTGACACAAGTACAGGTTAGTCTGTCGACCCGAGATCATCATAGAGTCTTGTGTGATTCCCACTGTGCTTTGATTTCCACCTTACCACATTCAAGAGATCGTGCAAAACGGTGGTTTTTGGGTACAGTCCCGAGTCACATGGAGGCAATGAGCGACAGGAGGGGATTTCGTCTCTCCCGGTATTGGGGGTTGATGTTGCGCTATGCTTGATTGGCCATAACAGAAAATCCCTGGCCAGAGTTGCTGAGATCTACTGGTAAGTGTTATCAGTAGTTTCTTGAACCGTTATGAGCCTCAAATCAGCATGATTTATCAGGCTATTGGGGTCTGACGTTATACCACCCCCAGGCTGTGATATGCGACATATCAGACGAAGAGACCGGACTGTACGGTAGTGTTACTGATTGGATTCGCAGGAGTATGAGCAGGCTTGCTTGTTAATCTTCTGATCGCTCAATACCCGGGTGGCCGTTACGTTTAACAGACCGCTTGCGGCTTGTGGGTGACTGATATGATCACCACCTACTGCCGGCGTATTGACGAGTCTTTAGAGTCCTATACAGAGGTTTCCTGGCTCAATCGAAACGAAATAGGAGCACATATGTGATATGTACGGGACCGAGATTAATACGCGTATGCGATACCGTATTCTATTCTCGCGATATGTGATATCGGTCGGTTATATGAGATATAACCGGGCTGTCGAATCAAGTGTTGATTCGACAAGTTGATACATTTAATATTAGTCGGTTTATATATTTGATATATTATCTTACACTAACTAATATTCTCTCACTTAAGTTTCTTTTTCTTACTAGCGTACACTTAGTATATATGTGATATATATTAATGAACATCTTTTGTGTCATGCAAGATGCCACATGCTACATGGGTGTATGAGACTCACACCATGCTTATAATAATGATGGGTTTTATTTATTTAAAGTAAATCAAATTAGTTGGAAATTAGTCACATTGTTGAAGCTTGTTGAAGCTTGTTGAAGCTTGTGGAACCATTGACCAAGTCCACTAATTTTGTTTTACTTGTAAATATTTATTAACCTAACCATTATTGTTAGCCATGGTTTAGTCTCTACATGAGTTAGTATATGATATTAACTCACCCATGATTTCTATTCCCACCACTTGATTCATTCTTCACTTTCTTCATTCCATGGTTGCTTCTTATTCGTCTCCTTCCTCAAGCTCACTAGCTTTTTGGAAAGTGAAGAAAAATAATGAGAAAATAATTTCTAAAGTGAGAAAAATTCCTACTTCATCGACCTCTTCTCTACTAGCCATTTAGATTGGGGTGTTTCTTCACTAATCTACCATTAGTGAAGAGGTAGCATGAGCATGAGTCTCCTCGACGTAGATCATCTTCGGCCTCGAAGACTTCGAGCAAGCTTGTTCATTTCTTCATATGAATCCTTACTAGACTTCGGGTGTTCACTACTTGGAGCGAAGGGACTACTACACGGAGCTTTAGAAGTGAAGGACCGGTCTACAAAGGTTGTATTCCTCATCCACTTTGTATGTAAAGTTGTTTGCATTCTTGATTCGTATAATTCTCTAGTTAAGATTCTAAGTGTAACAACCCCAAAATTCATGTAAAACTTTTTGTACAAATTTTTCGAAATTTAAAAAAAGGGGTACTTTTGCCTGAGCACAAGGTAAATATTTGTTTTGGCTAATTAATTACAAGAAGAAGCTTGTAGCTCATTGGTAATACCTTGCACTGCTGAACCAAGCCACCAGAGTTCAAATCCCATACCCCACATTATTTTTAATATTGATTTTTTTAAAACCTTTAGAATACCAAGGGTTTACACGTGCATATCTCATAAAAACCCCACTACACCCAAAAATGTAACATTGACAGAGGATAGATGAACCGTCGGGAGGGATTCCGGCCACCTGACTCGGCCGGAAATGGGCCAACTCGGCCTCGACTCGGTCGACTCAAGCCTCCGACCGATTCACGGCCGATTCCGGTGACGACCCCAACATGAAAATTGTGTCTTTTCACATTCCCTACACACTTGTATAATTTATTTCCTCAGACCATTTCCAGAGCTCTTTTAAAACCACAATTACTCCACTTTTAATACATTTTTAATACATTTTATTACATTTTTCATTTTAACCTTTCACCGACCCTAAACCCTAGCCTAACCCTATAAATACCATCCCTAAACACTACCCCCTCACCCTAAAATTCTGAGCCAACTCTCAAGAAATTCCTAGAAACCCTAGTGTGCATTGGAAGTGAACAAAGGGCGAAAGCTTCGGCGAAATTCCAATGATCACCCCAGGAGCTCTCGGCGACGAAACGACGCACCGGCGCCTCCTCCCAACTTCTCTTCCTTATCCCTAACTCCTAAACCTTGTTCCCCTCCGAACGGCGGCCGACGACGCGGGGTCGTCTCGCCTGAGGTTCGTGGCAGATGCTAATTGGTGCTATCCGTCCACCTCTCCGAAGATGCCAAGTTGATTTATGGCACCGTATATCGAAAGTTTAAACGGATGCGTCCGATGTAACAAACTTCGTCAGATTCCCCCTCGCTTGAGGGTTTTTGATTGTGGGGACGCTCTTCCCTACAGGCGCAAGCCCCTGCAGTTAATTACGCTACCGCATCGCGGTAACCACTTTCTCCTTCTCCAGATGGTCACTTCGTGTCGTGTGTATTTATTTTATGTTTGGTTGTCCGTGGATTGTATACGGAGACTGAGTTATGTCGTCGCCCGTAGGGCGTGGACTAGTCCAAATCCGTATTATCTTAGATTTGGGTTTGGGGGTTTGGATATAAGGATACATACTTAAACCCCTGTTAAGGATACGTTAGTCTAATTTTCAGACTAAGATCAACTTAACGGGATCGTTTAGATCCAACAATAAAGCAATTAAGGGAGCTCTGTTGTTTTGTTTAGTGACATCACGGTCAGGAGGTAGTTTAAGGACGTTGCGGTCCATTGTTAGTTTTAAGACGTTGCGGTCAAGGTTAAGGACGTCGTAGTCCATGGATTTAAGGACTCCACAGTCCAGCGTTAGTTTTAAGACATCCCGGTCAAGGTTAAGGACCTCATAGTCCATGAGTTTAAGGACCACACAGTCCGTATCAATATGTGGTCATCGGGACCCATCACCTCTCTGAAGACGTTGAGGAATTACAACGCCACGTATCAAAGGAGCGAAGAGATGTACCCTTAAACCGAGGTAGATTAAATAATCTTTAGCCCAATTTGGAACCAAGACCAATTAATTATATTATGAGCCCATTGGCTCAGTTGAATTTGAATTGAGGACTTATGGCCAGTTTGGGCTAAGTCCAATCATGTTTAGGATATTGGCCCTCTGTTGGTCCATTAGATAAGAGGCTTTGCCTCTGGACACTTAGCCAATGGGGCTAAAGTTAGTGTTAAACACTAAAGATCAACCAGTGTTGAACACTGAGAATGAGATTGACAAGTTAGTGTTTAACACTAAAAGATAGTTAGTGTTAAACACCAGCAACAGGGCTTTCAAATTAGTGTTTATACACTAAAGCAAATCAGTGTTAAACACTGGCAGTGGAGATTTCAAATTAGTGTTTAACACTAAGGCAGATCAATGTTAAATACTGGAAACAGAGTTTTCCAGGTTAGTGTTCAACACTAAGAAAGTCAGTGTTAAACACTGTAAATAGAGGTTTCAAATCTAGTGTTAAACACTAAGGAAATCAGTGTTGAACACTGGATGTAGAGGTTTCAACTCTAGTGTTAAACACTAAGATAAGAGGGGTCACGTGGTAGCACGTGAGGACGCCCTTGATTCATTTTATTCTGTCAAAAGTATTGAATGCTTTGAAGCATCACGTGCTGTCACGTGATGGGCATTTTGGTGCTTGTCCGTTAAAGCTTCAGCCAAGGGGTCACGTGGTAGCACGTGATAGCGCCATGTTTCCCTTTATTTTGTTCTACAGATAAGTGTTTAACACTTTTAATTCTAAAAGCCATCACGTGTGGGCACGTGATGGGGGCTTGCGCTTTGATCTGTTAGACTATTCATTAGGGGTCACGTGGTGACACGTGAGGGCGCCCCAGAGCTTCTTTTCCTTTGCTTTTTCTTTGCGCGCTTTGGACGTCACGTGAAGCACGTGAGGCGTTGCCTTAAAGTTTTAGTGGTGGCTCTTTACAGGGGTCACGTGGTAGCACGTGACCCTGCCTGTTTGAAGAAGTGTTAATCTTTTTAAGAATCAAATTCTTCATAGAGTTAAACCCTAGCAACAAACTTTAGAGGAATTAAATTCCTGTTATTTTGACAGATTTGAGTTCTTGACTAGGGTTAACCCTGGTTCTATTCATTTTGAAGGAATTAAATTCCTATGACATAGGGTTAAACCCTAATTTTATTTTAAAGGAATTAAATTCCTATGGTTCTGTGAGAATTAAATTTTCAAACTTCCATTCCCTCCCTATGCTTTGGATCTGCATGGCAGGATCTCAACCCAATGAGAATTAAATTCTCAATTCGTGGGGAGATATGCACTTTGCAGATCCTCTGCTAAAGAGAGAACTAAGTTCTTCTTTTTAATATCAGAGTTAAACTCTTTCGAGAATTAAATTCTCTTTTTTCTTGAAAGCCTCCCCCTTCTTACCTAAGGTTTTCTTTGCAGAAGATACAAATTCCTCCAAAGTCTCAAGGCTCTATTTTTCTCTCTCTCTCTATGTATCGATCTCTGTATATCCCTCTGTGTGTCTCTTGGCTCCTATTTATAGGAGAAGGAGCAGAATCAATTAGTTTTGATGAATCTTTCATTGAGAGATTTGATTTGTATTCACCATTCGTTTGGACCTTTGGATTATTAGGTGAGTTTTATTCACCATTGGATTTTAAATCCAAAGATTTTCCTTTGTTATTTCGATTAGATTTTAAGGGGAAATCTTTCCGAGTTCAAGATTTTTCCATAGATAGGTGATATTTAATCACCTTTTAATCTTTAGTCCAATCGGTTCCAAATAATCATTTTCCTTTGGAAAGATTTGAATGATCTCTTCAGAATTTGATTCTGTTAAATAAATAGGCTTTGAAAGCCGGTCACGTGTGGCCACGTGACCCCCTTGGAACGAGCTTTCCTCTGCTTTCTGCGCTTTGTCTCCTAGCCGCTGTTCAGCCGTCACGTGCCGACACGTGACTCCTGGTCACGTGTGGGCACGTGACCTTTTCTGAAGCCTTTTCTTGATTTGATCAGGGAACTGATGTGTCTTTGCCGCTGCTTTTAAATGTCACGTGCCAACACGTGACTGCTGGTCACGTGCTAGCACGTGATGCCTTCTTCATAAGTTTTCCTGATTTTAAATCAGGAAACAAACCTGTAAGTCCCACCTTCCCCCTTCTCTACTCTTTCTGAAAATACGAAATTCTAAAACCCGACGGAATCGGAGCAAATCCGATTTCCGATTCGGTTTCTTTCTAAAACTCTCACTTTTCTTTAATACAATCTTGTTAAAGTATTACATGTTGACTATTAAACACTAACTAATCATATTGAATAAGTTCCATATCAAAAGAAATTGCTATTTCCATTTTACCGTACTTTTTCATTAAAATACCATATAGTTTCATTTTCGGGATTTAAACATCGCAAACTTGCTATACCTTTAAGTAGATCACGAGATAATAACCTATCTCCTCACAACACTCATTTGCAACATAGCACAATACCTTTCGGGAACAAAGAATACGGGAAAACGACATCTCTACAAATAAATACCATTTACTAATAAAACTGTTTTCTAAAAGATTAGTATTTTATACAATTCTTTGCAAAGCGCCGCTACAACCCACTTTGGAGAACCCGACTGAGATAGTGCGGATTATCGCACATCCCTGCGCTTAGTAGTGCGAGATTCAGACCTCCGCAAGGAGCATTCGGTCTCGAAAGATTTACAAAATACAAAATCTTTAAAAAATGAGATTTTTAGAAATATAAAATATATATTAAAATTATTTTTATATAATTATGTATATATGTAACATTCAAATATCTATTTGAAATAATATAAATATTCCAACTCTTTTCAAAAATCACAAGAATCACTTTACATTAATATACCATGAATTCCATACAAGTCAATATTACAAATAAATACCCTTTATTATGAATTTAGGATATTTTCACAAGAAATATCACAATTATAAAATCTACAATTATTACAACTTTAAAGACGATAATTAAATACTTGGGGTGTATTTTGAAAAGTATATAAAAGTATTTTTTATATAAAACCCCCTCAAGTTCTATAAATTACCCTAAGGACCCTAGTAAATATAGGTTTAAGCGGGACCAATCTCTTGAGCCTCAGCGAGCCGGAGAAGTGGGTGCTTGCCTATCTAAGATAGACAACTTAATAACGGTGTTATCAATATGGTAATCGTCTTTGAAAAAGGCATAAATCCTGCCGTCCATGTGCAGCGGTTACCGATAACATCAAAACCATCAGGAATTCAATTTACTTTTCTAATTGTCTGACTCGGGCTGAGTCTCATTAATAAACTGACTTGAATATAATTCAAGTACAATCTACAATCTACAATCTGTAATCTACAATATTATAATTCAACATGAATACATATATTCAATCTATATTGACCGAACCGAACCATGGATATACTTCCCTTTACATGATTCTCCATTTACATCCATGATTCTACAGTTACATCCATTTACTGATATCATGGTTTCGGCAAGTCATCCAATTATACAATCTATATTTTACAATTCAATTACAAGTTGCAACACAAACAATACAAACAAAATATCTCGGGGTTTAAGGGGTAGATTGGTACGGAAGGTGTTAAAAATGGCACGAGGCTGCAAGATTAAGACGTAATTACATCCATGTCGTTGTTCCGTGGTATTATCGATGGAGCCTTGTACATTCCGTTTGCACTAGTCTCTAGCATATAGAGACTCCTCTCGTATATACTGGTATCCTTCTGTACCAAGCTACAAACAACAGCGTTAACAGTAAATACAATTATAACAACATAATACAACTTTAAAAGCTACCTTCTTGTTCTGTCTATTCCATTTCTCCATTATCTTTGGGACTTACCGAGCGATCTGTTCGCTGACGACGTTCTCTTCTTTCTTCTGTGAATGTCGTCAGGTGACCTGGACACGTCAGAGATCGAGCCCAGCGCTGAAGACTTGGACCATTTCGTTGAAGACCTAGAGCTTTAGTTCATTGTACACTTTTATTTCAGCACCTTTCTTTTTCTGTTATGCCATTGTTTAGGCATTACTTTCTTCCAGATGTATTTACTTTTCCATGCATTGTACAAAAAGAATGTGAATAAATAAATTTGTTTTTTTATTATATCTTGTCTCTTGTGCATTTACTTTTATATTGTTTAGATACGCTTAGCGTATTTACTTCACAGTAAATACGTAGCGGCCTAGTCGCGTCCCCTTCACCGTACACGTGGAAGCAGGGCGTGACAGGTTTTGTTGGTGGCCCATACAGGTCAGAGCTGTATGAAACCCTATCATGCAGTTCTGTTCTGCGTGAACAACCTAAGCAATATAACAAAAGAACCAGCAACTAAAACATTCTTTACAATCCATACTTCTTGAATCTTATCATTTTATCATATACTTTGAATCTGTCCTAACCTAAATTTTTCATTCAAGGTTATGGATTCCCCAAACAACACTAGCACCAATGTCAACAACACACCTCCACCACCACCACTCACACCTGTCGTCCCTGCTCCGATCAATGAGCAGACGGTTTTGCTTGAGGCAATCCGAAGCCTCCTGGTTGGACTGCAGCAGCAGACTGCTATATTAGTGAGCCGATCAGAAGCAGAAGCAACCGGTATAAAGCGCTCTGCCATCCAGATGGAAAGAGGAGCTTACACTACACAATCTTCTGAACCCAAGAGACAGAAAGAAACAATTAACCAGTCAAGTCCAAGTTTCTGTAACTACTGCAGGAGAAAGGGACACTTGTGGAAGGACTGTAGGCGCGCAAAAGGCCTGTGCCTAGTTTGTGGCGCATCCAATTACAGAATTAAAAGCTGTCCTTATAGACACAACTCAGCTCACACACACACCAACTACCCGCAGCGGCTAACTATCCAGGCTCCTGCAACTCGTCTTGCGCTCCCAGCACCACCTCCACGTGGATTTCCTACACAGCCAAATCGCCAATTCCATCAGGCACTGAGGAACATGCCTCGAAGACAGAAGAATGTGCCTCCAGCTAGGAGGAACGTGCCACGGCGACAGGCTTACACCTTAGCAGCCATAGAAGCCAAGACAGTTGACCAAGATAACACTAGTAAGTCTCTTTCACATTTTAAAACCTTTTCTCACTTTATTATTTTTTCATACACTATCAGTACTACAATCACCAAACTTTCCTTTATTATGTTATAATTTCCTTTTACAAATTTCGAGGACGAAATTTTTATAAGGAGGGTAGAATGTAACAACCCCAAATTTCCTGTACAACTTTCTGTACAAATTTTTCAAAATTTAAAGAGATGGGTACTTTTGCCTGAGCACAAGGTAAAAATTTGTTTTGGCTAATTAATTACAAGAAGGAGCTTGTAGCTCATTGGTAATATCTTGCACTGCTGAACCAAGCCACCAGAGTTCAAATCCCATACCCCACATTATTTTTAATATTGATTTTTTTTAAAACCTTTAGAATACCAAGGGTTTACACGTGCATATCTCACAAAAACCCACTACACCCAAAAATATAACATTGCCAGAGAATAGATGAACCGTCGGGGGGGATTCCGGCCGCCTGACTCGGCCGGAAATGGGCCAACTCGGCCTCGACTCGGCCGACTCAGGCCTCCGACTGAGTCACGGCCGATTCACGGCCGATTCCGGCGACGACCCCAACATGAAAATTGTGTATTTTCACATTCCCTACACACCTGTATAATTTATTTCCTCAGACCATTTCAAGAGCAATTTTAAAACCACAATTACTCCACTTTTAATACATTTTTTATACATTTTATTACATTTTTCATTTTAACCATTCACCTACCCTAAACCCTAGCCTAACCCTATAAATGTCACCCCTAAACACTACCCCCTCATCCTAAAATTCCGAGCCAACTCTCAAGAAATTTCTAGAAACCCCAGTGTGCATTGGAAGTGAACAAAGGGCGAAAGCTTCGGCGAAATTCCGACGATCACCCTAGGAGCTCCCGGCGACGAAACGACACACCGGTGCCTCCTCCGGACTCATCTTCCTCATCCCTAACTCCTAAACCCGTAAGTCCCACCTTCCCCCTTCTCTACTCTTTCTGAAAATACGAAATTCTAAAACCCGACGGAATCGGAGAAAATCCGATTTCCGATTCGGTTTCTTTCTAAAACTCTCACTTTTCTTTAATACAATCTTGTTTAACCATTACATGTTGACTATTGAAAACTAACTAATCATATTGAACAAGTTCCATATCAAAAAAAATTGCTATTTCCATTTTACCGTACTTTTTCATTAAAATACCATATAGTTTCATTTTCAACATTTAAACATCGGAAACTTGCTATACCTTTAAATAGATCATGAGGTAATGACCTACCTCCTCACAACACTCATTTGCAACATAGCACAATACCTTTCGGGAACATAGAATACGGGAAAACGACATCTTTACAAATAAATACTATTTACTAATAAAACCGTTTTCTAAAAGATTAGTATTTTACACAAATCTTTGCAAAGCGTCGCTACAACCCACTTTGGGGAACCTGAATGGGATGGTGCGGATTATCGCACATCCCTGGGCTTAGTAGTGCGAGATACAGACCTCCGCAAGGAGTATTCGGTCTCGAAAGATTTACAAAATACAAAATCTTAAGAAAATGAGATCTTTATAAATATAAAATATATATTAAAATTATTTTTATATAATTATGTATATATGTAACATTAAAATATCTATTTTGAAATAATATAAATATTCCAAATCTTTTCAAAAATCACAAGAATCGCTTTACATTAATATACCATGAATTCCATACAAGTCAATATTACAAATAAATACCCTTTATTATGAATTTAGGATATTTTCACTAGAAGTATCACAATTATAAAATCTACAATTATTACAACTCTAAAGATGATAATTAAATACTTGGGGTGTATTTTGAAAAGTATATAAAAGTATTTTTTACATAAAACCCCCTCAAGTTCTATAAATTACCCTAAGGACCCTAGTAAATATAGGTTTAAGCGGGACCAATCTCTTAAGCCTCAGGAAGCCGGAGAAGTGGGTGCTTGCCTATCTAAGATAGACAACTTAACAACGGTGTTATCAATACGGTAATCGTCTTTGAAAAAGACACAAATCCTGCCGTCTATGTGCAGCGGTTACCGATAACAACAAAACCATCAGGAATTCAATTTACTTTTCTAATTGTCTGACTCAGACTGAGTCTCATTAATAAACTGACTTGAATATAATTCAAGTATAATCTACAATCTGTAATCTACAATATTACAATTCAACATGAATACATATATTCAATCTATATTGACCGAACCGAACCATGGATATACTTCCCTTTACATGATTCTCCATTTACATCCATGATTCTACAGTTACATCCATTTACTGATATCATGGTTTCGGCAAGTCATCCAATTATACAATCTATATTTTACAATTCAATTACAAGTTGCAACACAAACAATATAAACAAAACATCTCGGGGTTTAAGGGGTAGATTGGTACGGAAGGTGTTAAAAGTACGAGGCTGCAAGATTAAGACGTAATTACATCCATGTCGTTGTTCCGTGGTATTATCGACGGAGCCTTGTACATTCCGTTTGCACTAGTCTCTAGCATATAGAGACTCCTCTCGTATATACTGGCATCCTTCTGTACCAAGCTACAAACAACAGCGTTAACACTAAATACAATTATAACAACATAATACAACTTTAAAAGCTACCTTCTTATTCTGTCTATTCCATTTCTCTCTTATCTTTGGGACTTACCGAGCGATCTGTTCGCTGACGACGTTCTCTTCTTTCTTCTGTGAATGTCGTCAGGTGACCTGGACACGTCAGAGATCGAGCCCAGCGCTGAAGACTTGGACAATTTCGTTGAAGACCCAGAGCTTTAGTTCATTGTACACTTTTATTTCAGTACCTTTCTTTTTCTGTTATGCCATTGTTTAGGCATTACTTTCTTCCAGATGTATTTACTTTTCCATGCATTGTACAAAAAAATGCGAATAAATAAAGTTGTTGTTTTATTATATCTTGTCTCTTGTGCATTTACTTTTATATTCTTAGGTACGCTTAGCGTATTTACTTCACAGTAAATACGTACCGGTCTAGTCGCGTCCCCTTCACCGTACACTGGGAAGCGGGGCGTGACACTAGGTTAGGGTTCTTTAGTGCGCCATTTTTTCAAAAACGGCATGGTCGATGCCTCTCGAAACCCAGCAGCGACCTAGGAAACCCTGCAGTGGTATCAGAGCCATGCTAGAGAATTAGACGATGTTGTAGTATTACGAAACCGAAACAACTCCGGAACACTAGAAATATAAACCCAGTTTCTGTCGAATTTTTCAGAGTGTCAAATTTTTTTTTAAGCAACTGCAGAATGTTACATGTGATGTGACATGAACACGGTAAAAATTTGAGCCCCCCTCGCTGGAATTTGGCTGGCGACTTCACAGGAGTTTCCGAGCTCACCGGTTTTTCTGGGGCATTTTGACTTCAAATTTTTACACTGTTACAATCTCTGGGTTTTGGTGTTTCGGGTGTTACGTGTTTTTTCTAAGATTGCATGTGATGTGGTCTTACTGTATTGGCAATTCAGAGTGTTTCGAATTCGTAATTTTAACATTGTTTCGAGTTATTTAGACGACGTTAAAAAGTTCGAACGGATATCAATAACTCATTTTTCCCTCGCTGGAAATTTTCCAAGAGTTGGATTTTTTCCAAGTTTAAGATCTTTAGAAAATCATGCAGGTGATTCTGTGGACCCTCTAGAAGAACGAAACCCTAACTCGATTATGTGACCGTCGTAACCGCCACCAAACCCTAGGGTTTGTGGTGGTTCCGCGGCGCCATAGGTGAGGCAAGGGTTGACCCTTCTACGGTTGGTCCATAAGTGCTGTGGCATGTTCTGGGTACTTTTTAAACTCCGCTCAAGTGTTGAGCTCTTTGGAAAATTTTGGGTGTTTGTTTATTCGATCGAAAAGTTTAACATCGTCTACCTATCTATGATTGTGATACAATATTTGGAATCCACATAATCGGTTTTGTGAAAACTGATTTGGATTTTATAAATCTAGCAAGTTGGTCTCATTTGATCGGTTGCCACGGGATTTTGATGTGGATCAAAAGTCCGTCGCAATCACGTAGCGTACGCGGATACTCGCCGGGTAACCTTACTAGATAGCCACGCCCCATAACCCCGGTCAAGTGACTGTAGGAGAACCCCGTCGCCAAAAGCATCAGTTCGGGTGCTCGCGGCCGCGGTGTTCCGCCTAAGTGCATTTCGTCGACGGCATCGGGGGTGCGGCCGCCTACTAAAGTTTCCGACGAGCATTCGATCATGTTATCGGGAATCTTGTTGAATTACCCGACTAGTTATTGGAAAGTGTTTTCAATATCGAGACTAAAATGCGGGGTTTATAATTGTTAGGCATGTGATGTCTAAGGAATTCATTTGGTTAGGCATGAAATCCAAAGTATGTGATACATTGGGTTTATAATGTTTAAGGTGGTTGCAGATTCCAATTGTTGTAGCTTTTCACTTTCTTTTCTACGACCGTAAGTGTAATATATGGCTCCGGTTTTGTTGCTATATGTCAACGACAATTGGGATATGCATATTTACTTACGTTGACGACATGTGATGTTATGTGTTGCTGTGATATGTTATATTGGATCGTCGTGTTTTGAATAGCCATTTTTTTTATGTGAGATGAGAGTTTTTCATTTTCATTCATGTAACAACTTGTATGTAATATTCTTTTATTGGGGCACTTCCGGGTTGAGTATGATGTCACCATCGATATATATTATTTACTTTTCCGCATTAGGATAGACCCAAGGCGGGGAGCACAAGTAACCGAGTTCTAGAGTCCAGTGGGAGACCATCTCGAGGAGTCGAGACCGGGTCTCCTAACTCTAGAATTGGTAGGCTTGCATGCCGCTCTCGTAGGGGTCTAGGGATGTGGGTTTGGCTATTCACCGCGACCATGGAATCCGTGTTTTTTATTGGTTTATTTAAAACACGGAATTCCTAGTATATCCAATATTTCATATGTGTTCTTCTGCTGCTGATATTTTGTGATGTGATCACTTGATATGTTGAGATGAATGCTTATATTATATATATGATATATAATAAATATTGTTGCTTTCGTTTCTTATGTGATGCTTAGGAAGTATAAATGTTGGGATTTCATTAATGAGATTAATGAAATAAAATAAACCTAAAGATATTGCAGAATCTTGTTTTAAAAACTGGTAGCTCTGGTTCTTGCTTTGCATAGCGGTATTCCTTGTAGAATATCCAGCACCTTATTCGATAAGGAAAGAGCCGCGATCCCTTCACCGGGAGCGACCTCTTTAGCGAAACTAGCAGATGTTATAACCCACTCGGTTTTGTTTTTGATTGCTTTTTTAGTTCATGCTTTGTATAGTGGTATTTGTGAAATATCCTTCACCTCATTCGATAAGGAAAGAGCCGAGATCCCTTCACCGGGAGTGACCTCTTTAGCAAAACTAGTAAAAGCCTAAAAAACATTCCTTTTCAAAATCACTCGATTCTACAACGATATCAAGTTCATTACGCAAAAGGTTTTTTTAAAAACCTGTCGTAGCCCTCCGTCATTTCAGATAAATAATTTTTAGTATTCTTCCTGCGTTTGTTGACCTTAGCCAAGGCGTAGTGTGCGGTAGCTAATTAGTGCTTATCTGCTGCATATGATGCAATTGAGTTAAGGTAGTCGTACGGCTTTGTTGACCTTGGCCAAGGGTCGTACGGGTGGGTTTAATTCAATCATGAAATGACAGGTTGAACTTGGCTAGGGCTTATGATTTGTTGACCATAACCAAGGTCATAAGTTGCAAGAGGTAAAATATTATCGGGAATTTCAAGTGTTGAAATTTGCAATGAGACTGCATACCTTCTATGAGATGGTTGGATCCCGATACCTATTGCGAGTAAGAGTTACTCCTGGGGGAGTTTTACACATTACAATTAGCCGATCAAGTAGGTGTATAGAAAGGTGTTAACGGGGTTACGCCCCTGGAAAAACGAGGTTTATTTTAATTAGGCCCGCGCGAAAGCACGGGGAACCTCCCTCAAAGTACCGACACTGGCCTGGCCGAAAGATTGACGAACTTGTAGGGTGTAATTAATCCCGGCTGGTCTTACCTTTTAGGGTTTGAAGGAAGATTTGATAAAAACAGTGGGAGCCATCCTGATTAGATAAAATAATAACCAATCTGATCTTGCAAGAGCGCACGCAGAGTGTTTTCTTCTCCCTCTCTTCTGGTAGCGACCATGTCACGCCTTAATCAAGATAATAATATGGATGCATTGACCGAACCTGCTTATTATACTGAGCTAGGGAACGTTGGTTCTGCTCCCATTTATAATTGTTATAAGTCCGAGCAGGAAATAAGGGAATATCCGGACTCCCATGCCACCCACTCGAGGAATGAACATGTTGATGCATATTCTTCGGGTGTGTTCGTTACCGAGAACTGTTTCTCAGTATCCGCTACGTCCTAGATATGAGATACCGGATCAGGATCCCACATATGTAATTTATTACATGGGTTACTGAAAGGTAGAGAACTGAGAAAATATGATATGTCTCTAAGTGTTAGAGAATGGTGCAATTGTTGCAGCCAAGTCAGTTGGCAAATATCACCTTGTATTACCAAACGGTAAATACATTGATTCTGAACGAATGTTATTACATACCGACCCTGATATAAAACATTACATCAGTTTCTTTATTAAGTTAGAGAAGGATATAATTATGTATTAGAGGATAATGTTGTGAACATTTTTCTGAATCAAGGGTTGATTGGATCAGGCACGTTATGTAATGGCATATACGTTCTAAATCAAACCACAGTTCAAAGTATCTAGAACACACACAGGAAGAGGAGTTCAGAAATGAACGAATCCTTCTTGTGGCATTGTAGACTGGGTCATATCAATGCGACACGACTAGATAAGTTACATAAGGATGAATATTTGAATCTGTTCGAATTTTCATCTTATGATACTTGCCAGTCTTGTCTCAAAGGTAATATGACCAATACTCCATTTACTGGTAACAGAGAAAGAGTTATTGAACTCTAGGGACGGATACATGGTGATGTATACGGTCCTATGTCTATAAATGCCAGGGTTGGTTCTTTGTACTTCATTACATTTATCGACGATCTCTCAAGATTCGGACATGTGTTCCTGTTGAAACACGAGTATGAAACTTTTGAGAAATTCAAGGAATATAAGCTTGAAGTTAAGAACCAGACGGGTAGAAGTATTAGGTCTTTCGATGTGATTGAGGAGGCGAATACTTGGGCATGGAGTTCTTGGATTTTCTAAAACAGAGAATGGGATTCTCTCTCAGCATACTCCTTCGAATACACCACAACACAACGGTGTATCGGGGCGGAGGTATCGTACCATATAAGATATGGCGCGCTTTATGATGAGTACCGTTGAGTTGCCTGTTTTCTTTTGGAGTTATGCATTTGAGAAGTTGCATACCTATTGAATGGGGTTCCATCCAAATCAATGCCTACCACTCCATATGAGATATGGAATGGAAAGAGACCATGTCTTAAATGAGTTAAGATATGAGGTTGTCCGGTCTATGTTGAAAGGCAGAATCCGGACAAGCTCGAGGCAAGGTCAGTTCTGTATAAGTTTGTTGGATATCCCAAACATTTGCGAAGGAATATCTTCTACTACACTGAGGAGCAAAAGGTGTTTTGTTTTTCAGCATGCCATTTTTTTAGAAATGAAGAAATTAGTGGTCATGAGGTAGAACTGGAAGGAGTTCCAGCTGACAAACTAACAGCTGATGATTTGATGAAACCAAAGGATTCAATAGTCTCCAACGAACCTCAGCCTCTCCGCGAATCTGGTAGGGTTCCTCATCCACCTGAGAGATACTACAGTTTCCTCGGTGATGATGGGAGTGAGGATTGCATCATGGTAGATAATGATCCAACTAGGTTCATGCAGGCCATCACGAGTGGGGACTCTGTGAAAAGGCTAGATGCTATGCGATCAAAGATAGAATCCATGTACACCAACAAAGTATGACTTTGAATATTGCACCTGAAGGGGTAAAACCCATTGGGAGCAAATGGATCTTAAGAAGATTCTTGGTGTAAATGGAAAAGTTGAGACTTTTAAAGCTAGACTTGTAGTAAAAGGTTATCGTCATGCAACAAGTATGGTTTATGATGAAACCTTTTCTCCCGTGGCTATACTTAAGTCCATTGGGATTAAAGCAGGCATCGCGGAGTTGGAACATCTGTTTTGAAGTGGCAGTTAAAGAGTTTGACCTCATCAAAAAGGTAGATGAACCTTGTATATATAAGAAGATAGTAGAGAGTAAGGTTGTCTTGTGGATGATACCTACCACATCTTGTGGATTATGATCTATTATAGATCTAAGTGGATGTTGGGAGTGTCCCAAATCCAGGTACATTAACACCGTACTAAAGGGGTTTAGTATGGAAGATTCTAAGCGTGGTGGTTCGCCCACTCACTCGGGAATCACTCTCTCCAAAAAGACGTCTTCCAAGACTGATTTGGAGAGAGCTCGCGTGCAAGGGATACCCTATTCTTCGGCACCAGGCTCTATCATGTATACGATGTTATGTACCGGACTAGATGTAGCTAACTCACTAAATGTAGTGATTAGGAATCAATCGGATCTTGGGAGAATCACTGAATGGCTGTGTAGGAAATTCTTAAGTACTTGAGAAGCACTAAAGAAATATTTTTGGTGTTTGGTAACGGTGAACTCCAGTGGGAGTCATTTACCAATTCCAGCTCCCAAAGTGATAAGGTCGACTGAAAGTCAGTCTCGGGCTTTGTTTTTACCCTCAGTGGAGGGATGGTATGTTGGAAGAGTTCCAAGCTATATACCGTGGAAAACTAGACGATAAAGGCTGAATACATCGCTACCAACGATGCTACCAAAGTGGATGTCTAGATAATTCTTGTTCATGAGATGAACATGGTTCCTACCATTGAGCGTCCAATAACTGTTATTGTGACAATAGTGGAGTTGTGGATTTAGCCTAGGAACGCCGGTCCCATCAGCGATCCAGACATATTCTGAGGACATTGTCACCTGATCATGGAGATGGTTGATCTCCAAGGGATCGGGGTAAGGAGAGTTGACACGAAAGATAACACGGCGGATCCACTCACAGAGGCCTTTCCCTAGAGAAACTTTTATGGGGCTTTGGGTATGAGATACTACAACAAATGGCCTTAGTGCAAGTGAGAGATTGTTAGTTATATGTATGCCCTAGAGGCCATTATTATACATGTAATGTATATTATAGTGGATGCTTGGACATATATAGAGAGGACTTTCTTGCTCGACATGATAGTATGCTATCTGGTTGCTCTTTAACTTAACATGTACACTTATTGTCTCTCTATTATATGTTGATAAAGCCCTTAGGATGAGTACTTGACTACTAGGATTATGATGCAGATCATACTAGTGGGGCAAGGGTAGTCGGTAAGTACATCCTTCAATTGTTCCTAGTCGTGGGAGTATCGAGACGGGGCATCGATATTCCAGAGTAGACTAGCGTATACACTTCTCGACCCAATGATGGGCGATGGATGATCCCATATCCATTGGTGTTTGACATCAGAGATGGTATACGGGTGCCCAGTGAAGACTGGGTACACTGAACGGACTCGTCGAGAACTCCTAGATGGTATTATACCTATCGTCAGATAGCAGTTCGCTGGTGACACAAGTACATGTTAGTTTGTCGACCCGAGATCGTCATAGAGTCTTGTGTGATTCCCACTGTGCTTTGATTTCCACCTTACCACGTTCAAGAGATCGTGCAAAACGGTGGTTTTTGGGTACAGTCCCGAGTCACATGGAGGCAATGAGCGATAGGAGGGGATTTTGTCTCTCCTGGTATTGGGGGTTGATGTTGCGCTATGCTTGATTGGCCATGACAGGAAATCCCTGGCCAGGGTTGCTGAGATCTACTGGTAAGTGTTATCAGTAGTTTCTCAAACCGTTATGAGCCTCACATCGGCATGATTTATCAGGCTATTGGGGTCTGACGTTATACCACCCCCAGGCTGTGATATGCGACATATCAGACGAAGAGACCGGACTGTACGGTAGTGTTACTGATTGGATTCGCAGGAGTATGAGCAGGCTTGCTTGTTAATCTTGTGATCGCTCAATACCCAGGCGGCCGTTACGTTTAGCAGACCGCTTACGGCTTATGGGTGACTAATATGATCACCACCTACTGCCGGCGTATTGACGAGTCTTTAGAGTCCTACACAGAGGTTTTCTGGCTCAAGCGAAACGAAGTAGGAGCACATATGTGATATGTACGGGACCGAGATTAATACGCGTATGCGATACTATATTCTATTCTCACGATATGTGATATCGGTCGGTTATATGAGATATAACCGGGCTGTCGAATCAAGTGTTGATTCGACAAGTTGATACATTTAATATTAGTCGGTTGTATCTGATATAGCCGGATTATTAAATCAAGTGTTGATTTAATAATTTAATGTATAATTATATATTTGATATATTATCTTATATTAACTAATATTAGCTCACTTAAGTTTCTTTTTCTCACTAGTGTACGCTTAGTATATATGTGATATATATTAATGTACATCTTTTGTGTCATGCTAGATGCCACGTGCTACATGGGTGTATGAGACTCACACCATGCTTATAATAATGATGGGTTTTATTTATTTAAAGTAAATCAAATTAGTTGGAAATTAGTCACATGGTTGAAGCCTGTAGAAGCTTGTGGAACCATTGACCAAGTCCACTAATTTTGTTTTACTTATAGATATTTATTAACCTAACCATTATTGTTGGCCATGGTTTAGTCTCTACATGAGTTAGTATATGATATTAACTCACCCATGGTTGCTATTCTCACCACTTGATTCATTCTTCACTTGCTTCGTTCCATGGTTACTTCTTCTTCGTCCCCTTCCTCAAGTTCACTGGCTTTTTGGGAGGTGAAGAAAAATAGTGAGAAAATAATTTCTAAAGTGAGCAAAATTTCCACTTCATCAACCTCTTCTCTACTAGCCATTTAGACTGGGTTGCTTCTTCACTAATCTACCATTAGTGAAGAGGTAAGCATGAGCTTGAGTCTTCTCGACGTAGATCATTTTCGGCCTCGAAGATTTCGAGCAAGCTTGTTCATTTCTTCATGTGAACCCTTACTAGAGTTCGGGTGTTCACTACTTGGAGCGAAGGGACTACTACACGCAGCTTTAGAAGTGAAGGACCGGTCTACAAAGGTTGTATTCCTCGTTCATTCTGTATGTAAAGTTGTTTGCATTCTTGATTCGTATAATTCTCTAGTTAAGATTTTAGGTTAGGGTTCTTTAGTGCGCCAATTTTTCAAAAACGGCATGGTCGATGCCTCCCGAAACCCAGCGGCGACCTAGAGGAACCCTGCAACCATCACACGACAGTTTAGTGGGTCCTTAAACATTAGTGTTTATTAGCTGCAAACGTTTTAAAGTGCGAAGCGAATTTTCAGAAAAAAGAAGTTTATGACTTTTATTACAATCACATGAGTTACATTGAAAATTATTAATGACAGAAACATTAAACAGTAGCTTATTGTTCTGAACAACGAATTGAAGGGTTCGAATGGAGCGATGACCAAGATGGCGGTGCCGCTCACTTATTTTTGATTTGGAGGTAGCATTTATTTGAGATTTGATGGAACATGCGAGGTAGTATACACCATTAAGGCTATCCCCGTGAAGAAGAGGCACCCCCGTACGAAGATCCTTCACCAAAAAATAAAAGGGAAAAAAATTAAAGTGAGACTTTGTTAGATTTGCAAAATTTGCCGGCGGAAATCAAGTTTTGAGCAATGGATGGTGCGCATAGAAAATTATATTAAAAAAATATTGTTGAGGAGAGTGCGGTTTTGTTTTATCGATGTGGGGGATTTTCAAATATGAACCATCACCTATATTAATCTCATCAGGGCCACCATAATCGGTGTAGTTGTGAAGGGTCCCAACATCGGACGCGATGTGGTGAGAAGCACCGATGTCCAATAGCTAATAAGAGAGAGCGGGCCGGTTAACATTCGTGGTGTTTGCAACATGTTGAGAGTAGGTTTGCGGTGGATTGATTTGCATCGCGTTCTCACGAAGGAAACATACGGGTTGACGACAGTCTCTGATGTTGTGACCGGGACGCTTACAGAAATTGTAGTGGGAGCTGGAGCGGGTCGAGTTGTTGCTGCGAGCGGCAGAATATTGGTTGTTGTTGTTGTGAGCAAAGTTGTTGCGAGCAAAGTTGCTGTTGCTGCGATTGTAGGAAGTGCTTCCACGTTGTTGAGGGCGATAGGAGGAACGATTGTGTTGGCTGGCATAGTTGACGGTTGTGAGAGAGGGACACACCCGTGTCTTCCTTCTTTAGATGGCGTTCATAGTTCATGAGCTTGTCATAGAGCTCGTTGAAAGTGATGGCATTATAACGGAATCAGATAGCATCTGCGGCTTCTTTGAATTCATATCCAAGACTAGCGAGTATGTGGAGGACAAGATCATCTTCAGAAAAAGAGTGGTCGGCGAGAGCGTGATCATCGGAAACAGATCTCATCTCTTGTAGGTACCCACTTATAGATTGCGATCCACGTTGATTGTTGATGAGGCGTTCCTTGAACGATATAACTCGTGATCGAGATTTGTTCGCAAGGAGAATGACAAGTTGGTCCCATGCTTCCTTGGACGGGGAAACATTGAAGATATGGAGCTGGATCGTTTCGACATAGCTGCCGAGAATGGCGTTGAGGATGAGTTGGTCCTGACGGTACTATTGATGGTAGTCTGGATTTTCAACATGCTGGGTATTGTCATCAACATCAGTTATGGTCCTTGGAAGGAGAGATCTGGAGCCGGTGAAATGACCAAGGAGATCGTGACTGATTAAGGCCGATTGAATTTGAGATCTCCACACAGTAAAATTTGTATGAGTGAGATTTGTTGGAAAAGGGAATTTGGAAATGATTGGGATTTAGTTTTGAGAGGTAGCCATGGAAAAAAAATTGATCTTTTAGTCACAAGACTATGATACCATACAAAAAAGATGTGATCGGGGTTTTGAACCCTTTTGTATGTATTGAATTTCACAGAGATGTTTATAATTACAATGACATGGTGAGAAATAAAATCAAATAAGATTAGGATAAAATCAGATAGGATCTTTTTCTGATCTTCCTACAACTAATTTTGGTAGTTGAGAATTTGATTGGTGTTGATTGATATCCACGACGGCTTGCCTTAATTTGGACAGACGTCTGACTCGTCTTCGTCGGACATCTGCGGCCTATATGGTTTTACTGAAGACTTACATCCAGACATCTGGAGCTTCTTCATTAAACGTCTGTCACCGTTATGTTATTTAGGCAGACGTCTGGCAGACGCCTGCCACACCCTTCTTCATACGTCTAGCCCTGTTCTTTTATTTGGACAAACGTCTGTCACGCTTTCTTCTGACGTCTGCTTTCGTCTTGAGCATACGTCACTAACAGCTTATCCGGACCGAATGTGAACCTTGCTTCGTTATCAAACGTTTTGATGTTTTATTTTACAGTTTACACTAACATTTAGCCTACTCTCTTAAATTCATACCCTCTTCCAAACAAGAGACAAATAACATGAGCAATTATGATATAAGGCCCCTCCTTGTATTCGGATATGAATTCAAAATGAGTAGGTTGCTCTTTTTTTTTATTAAAAGAACTTTCCTGTATAAGCCATTTAAATCAGTAGTACCTTTTGCATGAGCCTAATATCAACAAGACCGATATCAAAATAGATCGAATGCAAGGGGCATATGAATAGCGGAAAACAAAATAATTACATTTTTAGTCTCTTTTAAAAAATATTAAACCCAATGCCTAAAATATTCTCTATTAATAGGTTAACAAAACGACGAATTAATAAGCACCTACTCTCTCTCTCCAACTCCATTCCATTCTCAATGCTTTGAGCTCTCTCTCTCCCCCCACAATGGCGGTGAAGGGGAAAGGGAAGCAAATCGCCGGAAAAGCACCGGCCCCATCGCCGTCGACCTCTTCAGGGAAGCGGAAAAAGCCACCCACCGACGCGATCGCCGCTCGCGATCGCCGCAGAAAGAGGCAGCCTGGCGCGCTCCAGTTCTTCGACGACACCGCCAAAGACGCCGATTACGACGACGACGACGACGAGGAGGAGGAGGAGGAGGACGAAGAGCAGGAGGATCTCGATTTCGTCGATGAGGGCCTCGATCTAGGTATAGCTTCGTCGCGGGTTTTTGTTTGATTCTGTCAGGGTTTCGGGGTTAGGATGCTGCGTGTTTTAGGGTTTTTGGATGGATTTGGGCATGCGTGCTTCTCTGTGTGAATGTGGGTGGTTCTAGGGTTTTGCTGAAGGTAGTGTAATGGGTATTGAAATTAGGGTTTTGGTACTCTGTGTTGATGGATTTAGGGTTTGGAATGATGTTACTGCATCTCTATTATCTAGTTTGGTTACAGGGAAATGAATGGAAGGGCTTTTCCTAAAAAAACAATTTTTTATAAAAAAAATATTCTTCTACTTGACATGGTTACTGTCATTGTTTCTTTTTGAGTCTCTTTCGTTCTTATTTCCTGCTCCTTTGCGTGCTTTGAGGGATCTATTTTTCCTTTTCCCCTTGTCTAGACATTTTTTTCTGGTTTATAACGATTTGCTATTACCTGAGGTTCGTATGTGCCTTTTGATACATGAATTTCAATGAGAATGTGGATGGTTCTAGGATTTGGGGTCCGTGTTTACTAATGTCGATGATATGTGGCTGAAATAGTATAGTTATAGGTTTCACCACTTTATTTTCTTTGGTGTCAGGGTCAGTTCTCTTTCATATTACTAAATGTTTTTGGTTGCAGAAGGATGCAGTTTGATTCTTCTTAAAACATCAACAAGGCATGTTTAACATGCTTAACCTCCCCTAAGTTGTTGATTTCTCTCAATTTTTTCTTGTATCATGCATGACTTTGAAACAATTAAATGGACATGTTCTTGTATGGATACGAGGTTTAAGTCAGGTGCAACTTATATTCAAATTTCTTTGGTTGGCTTATTGTTAGCCGTACGGCCCATACCCAACCACAAGAACTCTCCCACTGTAGTACAGAGACATATAAATGGCATATTGCATGAAATTCGTTGTATTGAGTAGTATGCGCCTAACATATAAGGCATCTTAGAAATCCTTTGGCAATTTTTGGTTCCATATTTCTTATAATCACCTCCTTTTTACCAAAGGCACCCTATTTGTATCTTCCTTGCTTATTTGGAAAATAAAAGCGGTGATTAATTGTCTGAATCGTTTGTAATTGTGATATTTGGTTCTTGTTTCTATAGCAGTACCGTCCTTTGATTAAGAATTTCAAGTTTATTCTGCTGGAGATTAGTTGTTACTGAGACGTTTACTATACTTAAATTTCAGTTTTAAGATACAAATCTTATTTTTTGGGATGTACACGGTCATTTAGGAGTTCACTTTATGAAGGCATTATTATTTTGTTTTTGTGATGATTACATCTAGCTAATTTTTGGGCACACAAGGCTACCGGCTCATTTTATTTTTCCCCGCGCATGAAACTGACTGCGCGGGATGCTGGTGTGGGCGATTTTCCCTCACAATATTTCACGAACTGTATTACTGTGCATACATGAGTCACTCTCATTGTTCCAAAACACAGAAGCAGTTATATTTTTCTCATCCTTCACAGAACAACATCATCTTGTATTAAGCATAAATGCTTTTATGATTATGTTTCTATATCTATTGTAGCGTTAGACGTTCTAATGCTTGCATGTATTTATTAAAAACCAAAACTTTTTCATCATGTTGCTTTATCTGTTTAAAATGCATTTCATGATGCTAGAATATTTCTGCTTATCTTGAAATAGATTTCAGCAAGGGTGGAAAATCAGAAGCTAAAGATTATAAAGGTGCCGGAAAATCTCGTTATCTTCCATTTATTGTGAAGGAAGAAGAGTTGAGTGGTGACGAATTGGAGGAACTAATCAGAGACCGTTATGGAAGAGGCTCAAAGTATGTTGTATATGATGAAGATTATAAAGATGTTGATGAGGGTGTATCAGTTGAGCATTGTAAAGAGGATCCGAATATTTGGAGGGTCAAATGCATGGTTGGCAAAGGACTATCCTTATCTATTATCGTCACAATGCTGCTACTGTTTGAATGCTTTCCTGACTAGATGCTGGTTGCAGGTTGGTAAGGAGCAGCAGATCGTCCTCTCCTTAATGCATAAGTATGCTGACTTGCAGAGGCGGGGAACAAAACTGGAGATAGTTTCGGTATTTACGCTTGAGCATGTTAAGGGCTATGTATATATGGAAGCTGATAAAGAGTGTGATGTCGTTGAGGTATGCCTCTGACTTCTCCTTTACGCATGGTTAGATATTGGTTATGAATAGTAGATATTGTTTACGAATGGCAATATGTACCATTAGAAATGCAGGTGTGGAATCAATACGACGTTTTTTGAAAGAATTCCTATGTCAGATTCAAGATTGTAAATCGCGTATGGCGGTCCATGGCGGTCAGGGGTTTCATGGTAGATATCGGATAGCGGCCTTTATGCCGGCCTTTATATATAAATGGTTCTACAAGCGTTGTGGAATGAAGTTTATTATAGAATTAGATTAAATAACATTTCACATAAGTTTCCATACATATCAATATTCAAAATATAAGAAACAATCATCATCATTATCCAAAACCAAAAAGCAAAAGTGCTAGCATACAACCATAAGTTTCATGCGTCATAATTTAAAAAATCAAAATGAAATAAGTTTTTAACAAACAATCAAGCATCACAAAAGCAAATTCAATCATCTCTATCAATATCGGAGTCGGATGCAGAATCATCATTTGGATGCCATGGCGCTAGCTATACTACAAATATCACGGGTAGCGGGCGCGGCGCCCGTTATGTCTAACACGCAATAAAACCATACCGGTGTATCCTGTATAGCACCTGAGGGTTTAAAACGCTATAGCGGCGCTATTGCGGTTGCTATGACCGCAATTTAAAACATTGATTAGATTTACTTCTATGAAGATTAATCTAATCTATGTGAGTTTTTTAAAAATAGAAATTAAATATGAAAAATCATGTAAAATTATTTAGTGAACATAATCGAAAATCCATTTGGGAATTTTGTCGCCTTCTAACTCAGCCCTTTTATACATAACGATGCTTCACTTGGGTGCTATTTCTTTCCAAACACTGATGTTATCTCTAGGTGTATCTTTGGTGGAGTTCTTATGAAGGGCAATAAATCTTATGGGGGAGCTCCAATGGAGGAGTTCTCGTAGAGGGCAATAGATCTCATGGAAGAGCTCTTGTGGCTATGTATCAGAGGAGATCCCCATGCGAGAGGGACGCCGAAGGGGAAATCTCGTAGGGGAGGCGAACAGGGGGAAATTAAGGCTTTCAAAAAGAAATTTTGTGTATCTTTATATATTATATATTGTAGGCGGCTAGCCTTTAATATTCAACCCGATAAAGTGCAGACTCGACCCAATTTTGTATCGCAAATCGTATTTTTCGCATCGTATCATATCAAACCGTATTTAACCGAGAAGACGACCCTTAATAGAGCATGATGGAAGAAACCGATACATACATATAGCTGACCCCAAAAAATTGGGATAAAGACTTCTTGTTGCATCATATTGAATCGTAACTTGTAGGATACACCTCGTTATTCGATATGATCTTATGATAGGTACTAAAATACCTCTATATCGTATCGAATCGTGGGATTTGAATCGTAAATCATAGGATATTAACAACAATACTTTTCAAATGAAGAGAATTTTGAGCCACAAATTTAATCCCAACCATTAATGCCTGGTGTTAATTGGTCTCCTGTTACCATGAAAGTGACCCATGTAGGAGTGACCTGAATCCAACCCATTTATTTAAATATCAAGTAGGGCTACCTGGAGTCAAGCCACCCATATACGGGCTTACCTGAACCTGCATGATGCCCCGTTCAAATCGAACATGGGCAGGGATCGAATTGAGTCAGAGCTATATTGACAGAGTGTTTCCCTTGTATGCCTAAAATTGAAAGTTTTCTCACAGCAAATCTGTACACATGAGATCAAGGGTCGGGGTGGGGCTTGAGTTGAATCCGAGCACGGTGCTCTCAGAGTGTTCCCCAAACTTCCAAATTGAGCAGTCAGCCCCCAAAAAAAAAACGAGGCGCTCTTTTAAATCTGTACATTCCTTTTTTTTGCATGACTAATAGTGACATGGAAATGGAAGATAAGACTTCTACGATTTAACAAAGTTTTTCTGAGGCTACCGGATGCTCTGTCCTTTTTTCTTGCTTTACATGGAATATTTATATGATTATTGGTAGCTCGATACTCTAGTTCATTTGCTTCCCATGTCTCAATCTCAGAAAAAACTTATTGCACGATTCCTTCTCTTTAATTAATGATTAAATCATGGGATATGTGTTTGTTAATTTTCTCTAGTATCATTTTAGGCGTGCAAAGGGTTTTTCAATATATATCCAGCCACCAAACTGGCCCTTGTACCTGTAAATGAAATTCCTCACCTGCTTTCCGTTCGAAATAAGCCCTGTGCCATATCTAAAGGTACATGGGTTCGCATGAAGAATGGGAAATACAAAGGTGATCTTGGACAGGTAATAACATCCTATCTTCAGGCTGCAGATTTTCTGTTTACTGCTTCCTTTTCTGCTGTTTGCTAATGCTCCACTAACCTTTCTGTTCAAAAGGTTATGGATTATGATGAGGCAAGAAGGAGAGCAACAATTAAACTTGTTCCTAGAATTGATCTGAATGCTATCGCCAAGAAATACGTGAGTGCAGCTTTTGAATATCACGTCATCTATAATGGGAATAACATGCCGTAATGTCTCAGTTGCTTACTCTATCCAATTTTTCGGAGCTAACTTCTTTATCTGACCTTTTCTACAATTTTTATTCCATGTTGGTTGGTTGAAAATCTGGTTGTGTCCATATTAAAGCGGATCCAAATATTTGGAAATTGGCATAAATGTTTTTTTGGTACATTTTTCACCCAAAAAACCCATGCCACATATTTACTGCTACTTTCATAGTTTTGTTAACAACAACTATGCACATTGTTCTATTTTTCGCTTTGTACTCTAAACAGAAGGCCAGCCTAGTTAGAGAGCTTAAAATTGTATTTTATTTCCCTAGGGGTGATAGGAGTAAATAGGGGTCAATATCAGTCTGCTTTCCATGTCAATACAATTTCAAATTGGAAGAATTCAACTAAGACCATCAATATGTTGTGCTGCATGTTCTTCTGCTTATGTTTTGGTTCTTCCGTCCAATTCTGAAATTCTTAACTGTACATACAAATGAAAAAAATTTCTTCACTTAAGTTGGAGATTGCAGGTGAGGTCTAAAATATAAATGCTGAAAATGTAAATAACCTTGGATTGAAAACATAAAAACGTATTTTGTTGTTGATTTAGTTTTATATGCTATAGTCCATAGTCATTAAGTAGCAGAGAGATCAGAGATGAGATGATACAAGTCGAATCTATTGATTTGCTGTTCCCCAAAAGTTTGAAAGATGATTATTTGGATATGTTCATTTTTATTACATTTCATCATTTTCACCACCACCACCACCTCATCATCTAAACCTTTGTCCATTAAAATTGGGTTGGCTGTGAAACAAAACTGCATGAATGATGTAACCATGATTTGACGGAGTTTATATATGTATATGTGTGACCCTGTGGCTGGTCACACACAAAAGGATCCAACAGGGTGCGTGCGCGCGCTGTGTGGCTGGCGACGCACACAAAAGGGTCCAACGAGGGTGGTGGGGGTGGGCACGTGAGCTTGGGGCCTTCCCCCCTTTTTGGCTTCTTTTGTGCAAAAGCCACAAATCGATTTTCTTCATTCACACACATGTGATTATCTCTCTCTCTCTCTCTCTCTCTCTGTGTGTGTGTGTGTGTGGAGGGAGGGAGTGGGGAGGGAGGATAATCGTTGCCAGTATGTTCTTTTCTTTATAAAAAAAAGTTGACAAATCACATAAGTGTATCCGCAAATTCAAATAGAATTGTTAACCATACCATCAATAAAGTGTTGTCCAAAAATCAATATGTCTAGAATTCAATATAAATATTAGAGAATCTGAGAATGTTAGGAGTGTCCCCATAATTATCCAATAAGGATCCTCTAAGGATATTCTATCCAATCATGTAGCATAGTCTTAGCTAAGTTAATTAACATATAGTAACCGTATTGTCAGATTATATTGTTATGGCGGTAGGCCATCACTGGGTGGCTGAAAGGGTTTAGGAGTTCCCCAAAGATACTTACTGTGTAGCGTTCTCCCAGCCTCCCATTCTTGCAGAAAATTCTGAAGAATTAAACCTTCCTTTTAGACTCCATTCTATAACAGGGAGTTCTAAATTTTCTTTCCATATCCTAATAGTTGGCTATTTTTACTCTATATTTTAGTTATGCAGTTCAGCCATTCTGTGTCACTTGATATACATTTTTGAGTTTCATGTATCATTTATGCATTGTGCTGTTTTGCTATTTTATATGATGTACGCTGTACTTGATTTTTCAGGGTGGTGGTGTATCTTTGAAAGATGCTGGTGTTCCTTCCCCACGATTGTTAAGCTCTCATGAGCTAGAGTAATTTATCTTCTCTTCTCTTCTCTATGGAAGTTGGTTGTATATATGGTCTTGTTACTGAAGATTTTGATTACCTTTTCCATTCATCAGGCACTTCAGGTCACATATAGAGATTAGGCGTGACCGTCACAGTGGTGATGTTTTTGAGGTACTTGATGGTTTAATGCTGAAGGATGGTTACTTGTACAAAAAGGTATCCATTGCATCAATTGTCTGCTGGGGCGTACAACCATCAAAGGATGAACTGTTGAAATTTGCTGAAACAAGTAAGGCTGAGGAGGAAGATGTAAGCTGGCTTTCTAGCGTCTATAATGTGCGTAAAAAGGTAAAAGCATCACCAGCAGCGGACCTCAAAGAAGATTCTGAGCATGGGACTGGATTTAAAGTCCATGACCTTGTGCTATTTGGGTTAGTATTTTACTGTGACGCATTGCTCTGACAACACTCCTTAGCATTGTTAAATCATGCATTTTATGCTATAAATTCTTCATTTTCGCATCTCTTGCATTTCAGGCGGAAGGGTTTTGGTGTCATAATTGATATGGGGAAAGATGGCATCAAGGTATTAGATTGGGCGTAAAAGTTCTCTTTTGTAATTTTGGGTAGCTACGTTGACACAATACTTTCTTTCAGATATTAAAGGGTGACATAGAAGGACAAGAAGTGTTGACAGTTAAAACTCAGGACATAAAAAGTAGCTGTGTTGATAAAATGTTCACAGCTTCAGATCGCTACAGAAAGACCATTTCCATTAATGATGCTGTCAAGGTTCTGGAGGGCCCGATCGAAGTATGTGTATATTTTTCTTCCCATTCTTCTCATGAAATTTTCTGATCTCAAATTTGAAAAAGACATTTTCTTTAACTTTAAATCAAATATATGAATGCTTTATTAGTTTCTCTACATGTCTCCACTTGTTACATTAAACCTCCAAATCTGTAAATGATATATGACCCATTTTTAGTGAAACATTTTTTTTTAAAGCATGCAACGATGTACGTCAGTAATGTCGCCCCAAAATCAGCGTAGCTAGCTGGTCACGACTTCCACTTAAAGACCACAAGACCTAACATCGAACACCTTTAACAAGGATGTAAAACGCGCTAGGCGGTTGTGGTATAGCCTAGCGCTGAGGTGGGCGCATAAGCGACACTTAGGCGGTTTTAGTATTTTTAGTTAAATATGTTTATGGGTGGAGAGCTAAGGTTTTCTAGTGTATAAAATTATAGATTTTTTGATTTAATTGGGTTTGGTTTTGTTTTTAGGTGTGTTTTTTGGGGGGGACATACTAGTTTTGATCTTTTGCGATGAAAAAGTTAAATGATTAAGCGGGCACGATGGCCCAGGATCTCGTCCAGGCAGGTTAGCTTGCCTGACCCTGCTTAAGCGGGCACTTAGGCGGCCCAACCCGCTTATTTCTATTGCTTAGTGAAAATCGAAGCGGTCTCGTACCGTGTTAGAATGTGCTATGATATTCTAGGGATTCAAAGTATTCTAAGCATGGTTTGTTACATAGAATTATTTTTTAGAGGGATGTGTGTATAAATCACCATGTATAAAGGAGGTTAGGGTCTTATCCCCAATCATCCAAAATCTTCCCTAAATCACCTCTCTCTCTTCTTCTAAATTAACATGGTATCAAAGACATCAATTTTGATCAAACCCTAGATCTCCACTAAAAAAAAGCGGAGCGGCTGCTGTTGCCTCCCTCCTTATCGTCGATCGCCCTCGAGCCACCACAAGCCGCCACCGCCTAAATCTACTCGACCTCGAGCCACCATCGCTTGGAGTTCGTTGATCTATTCGATCTTGAGTTGCCAAGCGTCTGTTCTCGTAGATCAAGTCTTTTTACCTCCCCGTTCTCGAGTCGAAGTTTTCATCGTTCTTGAATTCGAAGCCCATCATTGATCTCGAAGTCAAAAGTCACTTTATTGATCTTGGATTTCATCTTTATCTCGGATCTTGAACCCATCATTTTAGATCAATTTTAGTCATGCCAATCTTTTCATCGCTCGACAAGTGTTCGACATATTGACCGCTCGCCAGGTGTTCGATATATTGACTAAGACACTTATCTTGAAACGGTACTAAAATTCGGCTTTGGCATTGTTTGACGACTCCTTGTTGATGCATTTTAGCTCAATTTTGCTGCGTTCTCACTTGGATGATTGGATTCTATGTACTTTACTGTTTTTTGCTACACCTTTCTCTTTACCGCTTTGTGTTTTGGATTACGTTTTGTTCATGATCATCTTCCAGGAGGGACCAAATTGGATCCTAAATTTATGAAATGTATATTCCTTAGATATATTCGTACCAAGAGGGTATTGATGTTACAGTCCTATGTTGATTGAGACATGGATTCATTTCAGCGAATGTCACGTTTCATGTCTACTCTTTATTATTCCGAGTCTCACAGTGTTCCAAATTTTAATGAAGATTTTTCGTTGGATATTGAAGATCACATACAAGCATCCTGATTTATATCAAGCAGCTCCTATCGATATTTCTTTTACTATTGCAGTTGCTACTTCAATTGAACCACATGATACATCACCAGCAGATGTTTGTCCTATTGTGACTCGGGTGTATGCTGGACGGGTGCATACGGCAGAGTCTAAAGTAACTGCTCCTGTTGTCCTACTATCTCAAGGTCCACAAACATCTGATCCCATATGATTAGCCTAATCATGTGATTTGTGCATATTTGTTTCAATCTTATCGAGCAATTATCTCTTCAATTGATTCTCATCTTCTCCTCAAGTCTCTGTTCTAAAACCTGTCATAGAGGATGGAGAGCAGCTGTGAATAACAAGATGTCGATGCTTAAGCAAAATCAAACCCGGGATTTGGTCTCTCTTCCCGTGGGAAAGAAAGGTGTGGGATGTCGATTGGTCTATGCTGTTAAATTTAATCCTGATGGTTCACTTGCACATTTGGTAGCTAAAGGGTATTCAGAGACTCAATGTTATGGGATGCAATATGCGTTTTCATGCGTCCGAGGACCGCATAGCACATAAGCAACTATGCGTCGCATATGCGGTTGCATACACGATTTGCATTATCAAAATTAAAAAATCCAAAAAATATATTAATGATAAAAATGGTAAAATATATTTTAAAAAGGCCAAACAAATATATAATGCCCATAATCTTAATGTAATGAATATTATTGAATTATTAAGTAATCAATTTTTTTGTTGAGAAAAAGGGTTAAAACACAGTTTTAGGGTTTCTAAGAAATAAACATGAAAATTGATGAAAAAATATTTTTTTTGTTGAGAAGAAGTTAAAGAGCTTTCTCAAGTTTCTTGCTTTAAAAAACAATGTTTTGTCGGAGTTTTACCGGAGTTGTCGTCGGAGTGCAAAGGAGAATATGTTGGAGACAAGCCTGAATTTGATATGAGAGAAAAAGAGGAATAAGTAGAAATAATTTAGACTTTTGGAGAGGTTTTATATATGAACTTAAGTCATTTGGTTTGGGCTTTGGATACGGGTATAATGTAAACCCTATACCCGTTTTGTAACCCAACTCAACGTTAAGTTTCTATTCGTTTTATGTGGCCGTATAATGCTATATATGCTGCAACATAATACAATATGCGGCCGCATAGCAATTTCTATGCATCAAGTCAAACTTTTTCACCGCATATACTAAGAAAATCACTCGTTTTCATGCGCCGAGGGGGTGCATTCTCATATGCCGTATAGAACGCATTTTTCAACACTGCACAAACGTGTAGGATCGAGTAGCAGGAGACTTTTCTCTGGTGGCCAAAATGACCTTAGTTTGTTTGCTTATGTGTCTCGCAATTACTCATCATTGACCCTTATATAAGCTAGATGTGAATGTATTTCTTCGTGGCAGTTTGACCGAGGAAGTCATTATGGAGCAACCACACGAGTTTGTTTAGTGGGAGTTTGACCGAGGAAGTCATTGTGGTGCACCCACACGAGTTTGTTGCTTAGTGGGAGTGGCATAGTTTGTTGACTTTAGAAGTCATGGTCAGAAGCAATCTTCTCGGGCATGGTTTGGCAGATTTACAGAAGTGGTCACTTTCTTTGGCCTTAGTTGCAGTGCTTATAATCTCTTTCATCATGTCTTACACATTTTGCTGGAAATCTATGTATGATATAATGATCACCAGTGATGATAGCGTTGGTATCGCAAAGTTGAAACTCTACCTCCAGACCCAATTTCAAACAAACCATCTTGGAAGTCTGCTATTTCTTAGGCATTGCATTTGTTTGATCTAGAAAGGGCATCTATATCTCTTAGCGACCGTATGTGATGCTATCTGAGGCTGGGATATTAAGGTGTAAGCCAGTAAAGACTCCTATGGATCTTAAATCCTAATACTAAAATGTTTTTGGAACAATGTGATCATTTTGATGATCTTAGTAGATATAGACGACTGGTTGGCAAACTAAATCATATTACTATTATTTGACCAGATATTGCTTATCCAGTTAGTGTTGTGAGCCGGTTTATGGGAGACCCTAGGGGTATCTCATTGGGATGTAGCATTTCGTATACTTCGATATTTGAAGAGTGCTTTTGGCAAAGGTTTGTTGTATCCACATAACGGGCACTCTCAAATGGTCGAATTCACGGATTCTAAGTAGGTAGGATCTTCTCCCGATTAAAGATCCATTACAGGATACTGTGTATTTGTTGGTGGCAACTTGATATTTTGGAATAGTATGAAGCAAAGCTTTGTTTCTCGTTTTTGTGCAAAGTTAGAGCCATGTCGAATACCACCTGCGAGTTGGTATGGATTAGTTTTCTAATTCGAAGTAATGCTTTAAAAGCGGTGAAAAAGTGGAAGGGCTGGAGTGCCTGGCCGCTTAAGTGCTGAACGTCCGCTTCTGCTGTTCAGAGATCAACAAATCTTAGTTTGGTATAATTTTCTTATTTCTTGTACGTTGTTTTTAAACAATAATTCTAATGTGCTTTCTAACTATTTTTAAATTCTTGAACCCTTCCTTTGTCGTGTTTCAAAGTCAAAATCTATACCGATCAAAGTCAACAACAACAACAACTGAGCCTTTTATCCCAAGCATATGGGGTAGGCTACATGAACCAACATGAGAATCACGCCGGGTCCAGCACATGAATCCTCTGTCTCCACTCACTTCTATCGAACAATATACTTTCATTGAGTCCTTTGGCAACCATATCGTTTCGTATCACCTCCATCCATGTTTTCTTCGGTCTCCCTTTTGCCCTTTTGCCATTACCCATATCGAGAGTATCTATTCGTCGAATCGGTGCTTCCATAGGTCTGCGTCGCACATGACCAAACCATCTAAGCCGGTTTTCCCGCATCTTCTCCTCCACGGGTGCTACACCAACTTTTGCACGAATATCCTCATTTCGCACCTTGTCTTTTCTAGTGTTACCGCACATTCAACGAAGCATGCGCATCTCCGCTACGTGCATCTTCTGTGTATGATGCTTCTTAGGAGCCCAGCATTCTGTACCATATAATAAGGCAGGCCGAATAGCGCTCCGATAAAACTTCCCTTTCAATTTTAACGGAAAGTTACGATCACACAAAATCCCTGTTGCACTCCTCCATTTCAACCAACCAACTTGGATCCTTTGATTAACATCACTATCGATCTCCCCATTCCTTTGGATGATGGAACCTAGATATCTAAACTGGTCGCTCGGTGATATCTCTTGCCCTTCCAATGTTATACCAATATGGTTTTGACTTCTCTGGCTACTAAATTTGCAGTGCATATATGCTGTCTTGGACCTGCTCAATCTGAATCCCCGAGATTCCAATGTTTGCCTCCATAATTCCAATTTGGCATCAACCCCTGCTTTCGTCTCATTTACTAGAACAATATCATCAGCGAATAGCATACACCAAGGGACCTCATCTTGGATAGTTCTAGTAAGCTCATCCATCACAATGGTAAACAGGAAAGGACTTAATGCAGATCCTTGATGTAAACCAATAGTAATCGGAAAATCACTTGTTAAGCCACCGCAAGTTCTGACATTTGCCACTACTCCGTCGTACATATCCTTGATTATGTCAATATACTTGACGGGGACCCCCTTTTTCATCATTGTCCCCCATAATACCTCTCTAGGTACCTTGTCGTACGCTTTTTCTAAATCAATAAATACCATATGCAAATCTCTTCTCCTCTCTCGAAAGCGCTCGACAAGTTGACGAAGCAAATGAATCGCCTCTGTCGTCGATCGTCCAGGCATGAACCCAAATTGGTTCTCTGTTATCTTAATATCCTTCCTTAGCCTGTGTTCAATCACTCTCTCACAAAGTTTCATGGTGTGACACATTAGTTTTATTCCACGGTAGTTTGAGCAACTTTGAATGTCACCCTTATTCTTGTAGATAGGTACAAGGATACTTTTCCTCCATTCATTTGGCATCTTTTTTGTCTGCCAAATCTTATTAAATAGATCTGTCAGCCATTTAACGCCTATTTCTCCTAAGCATCTCCAAATCTCGATAGGAATCCCGTCAGGACCAACCGCTTTTCTTAAACCCATTCTGTTCAAAGCTTCTTTAACCTCAGTAAGTCTTATTTTACGCATGAAATCACGATTTATATCTTGAGATTGAATGACAAGTCCATCCAAATTCTTAGTAAAGCTCTCATTGAACAATTTGTCAAAATAATCTCTCCATCTTTCCTTGATATCCTCATCTCGAACTAAAACCTTCTGATTTTCATTTTTGACACACTTCACCGCACATAAGTCTCTAGTCTTCCTTTCCCGCATTCGAGCAATCCGGTATATATCATTTGCAGCCTCTTTAGTGTCTAATTTCTCGTACACCTCCTTGTAGACCTTAGATTTAGCTTCCCGAACAGCTTTCTTAACTTCCTTTTTAGCCATTTTGTACTTCTCAAATCTCTCCACATCTCTACTTTTCTTCAAATCTTTATAAGAATCTCTTTTAATTTTAATAGCAGCCTTTACATCTTCATTCCACCATGATATGTCCTTAGATGGTGGAGCACCACCTCTCGACTCACCAAGTAGATCTCTAGCTACTTTCTTGATACAACTAGCCATTTTGTTCCATATTTTGTCTGGATCATCTTCCGACTGCCAATCCGCTTCTTGTACTACACGATCTATAAAAGCCTTTTGATTACCTTCTTTCAATCGCCACTATTTAATTTTAGGCTCTACCTTACGTCTAATCTTCCTAGGTTCTCTTCTAAATCGAAAATCTAGAACTAAAAGTCTATGTTGAGTAGTTACACTCTCACCTGGCACTACCTTACAGTCGATACAACAACCTCTATCTATTCTTCTCGTCAGAAAAAAGTCTATTTGACTAGCATTTGATCCGCTCCTAAAAGTGATAAGGTGGGACTCTCTTTTCCTAAACCAGGTGTTTGCTAAGATCAAGTCATAAGATAAAGCAAAATCTAGAATCGAGTCACCTACTTCATTCCTTTGTCCGAAACCAAAACCTCCATGGATAGTATCAAACCCACTACGACTAGTACTTACATGTCCATTAAGATCACCACCAATAAATAACTTCTCTCCACTAGGTATACTTTGCACCACCTCGTCTAAATCCTCCCAGAATAGACGCTTACTAGCGTCATCAAGACCTATCTGTGGTGCATAAGCACTAATAACATTAAAGATCTCTCCACCTAGAATAAGCTTAACCAGTAAAATTCTATCACATTTTCTCCTAATCTCAACTACATCCTCAAGCAACCGTCTATCTATGATTATACCTACCCCATTACGATTTTTATCTCTACCCGTATACCAAAGCTTATAACCCCAAGGCTCTATGACTCTACTCTTTTCACCTACCCACTTAGTTTCTTGCAAACACATAATACCAACTCTCCTCCTAATCATCACCTCCACTAATTCTATTAGTCTACCCGTAAGGGAACCTATGTTCCAGGAAGCTAGACGGATCCTATGAAACCCTTGCTTATTTGTCACTACACCCGGGGTCCGATGTAGCGCGCCGTCTCTGGACGACGACCCTTGCTTATTTGTCACTACACCCGGGGTCCGATGTAGCGCGCCGTCTGTAGACGACGACCCTTGCTTATTTGTCACTACACCCGGGGTCCGATGTAGCGTTCTGTCTCTGGACGACGACCCTTGCTTATTTGTCACTACACCCGGGGTCCGATGTAGCGCGCCGCATCTGGACGACGACCAAGCCCTTGCATATTTAACACTACACCCGGGATCCGATGTAGCGCGTCGCTGAGTAGGGGACGCCCCAACGATATTCTTATTATGGTTCATGTCATAGAATGTGACAAAGTTTTACGTTGGCTGTCACAAGCCTACCACAACCCTCACCCTTTCTCATCCGGACTTGGGACCGGCAACGGTGGGTTTCTATACCGATCAAAGTCAAAATCCCAAAATCGAAGTATAAGCTACTCGATAATTAAAGCCGAATCTGCTCAAAAACCTTGGCTTTAAAATCAAAATCAAAACTTGCAAACCCCAGTTTCTCCATCCTTTACTTTGAAGCCAAAGTCGAACCTCCTTCAATCTTGAAGTCAAAGTTTCCAAATCGAAAATCCTAGCTGTGCGAAGTCGAAGTCTCCAGGTCAAAGTCGAAGCCTTCAGGTTGAATTCTCCAAAGTCTTGGTTCAAAGTCTTGACCAGAATAGAATGAAAATTCTAATGAGTCGGATATTTCCATTACATAATTTGATTTTATTAATTTTATTAAGTCATATTATAGTTATATAATATGTTATATATTATATAATTAGTTATATTATTTATAACTATAACTATGAAAACAATTATGAACTATAAAAGTTAAGATCCGGTCCGGTAGTTTCTTGAATTCTTATATATTATTTCTATTTCTGTTATGTGAGCCCGCTTAGCTCAGAGGTTAGAGCATTGCATTTGTAATGCGATGGTCATCGGTTCGATTCCGATAGCCGGAAATGAAAACAACATAGAAAGAATTTGGAATTTGGAATAATTCAGATGTTAATATCATGCGAAACGATATATATGTTTACTCATTGTCAGACTTTATGGAGGTGTAAATATCAAGCTTTAAAACTACACCCATAATAATAATACAAATACTAAAACTACACTAATAAAGCTTTAAATACATCTCAATCAATAAGGAATAGAGTATGATTACCTGATTATAAGTGTGGGAATATCACCATGCTTAAGCTGTAAAAAACGGAGCGGTGGAGAGCGCTCCGCCAATTATGCGGCCGCTTAAGCGCTTGGCTGCTTTTTAACACTTGCTTGGAGAGCTTGGTTTACTTCTATGAGGCTATATTATAACAATAAGACAACGATCTACATTGCCTTGAATCCAATATTTCATACAAAGACAAAGTATATTAATGTCGACTGCCGCTTCGTTCGAGTGAATATAGAAATGGAACTATTGATTCATAACTAAAATTATATAAAGGAGGTCAGGGGCTTATCCTTAATAATCCAAAATCATTTTCCAAATTGTTCTCTTCTTCCAAATTAACATTTTGTTCATGCTTAAGTGGTCTCCTAGACGGCCGTGTAGACCGCATATTACAAGAATAGCTTTTGGAATTCATAGACAACCTCATGAGCCAGTATAATCTTTATTTACATGCTAAACAAGTCCAACATTATCTTATTTAACTACTAGCTATTATACACGGTTAGTTTATTATATATATGGAATTCAAACTGAATATACGATAGAATAACTAAGGTGAGTACGACCTCTAGCTATCCATATACTAGCACGACAACCTTAAAATACGATCCATCAATATCATGATCTTCATTATACTTGAGCAACCGTTGTGCTACTCTAACCTGGGGAGAAAAGATATCATGGATACATGCTCTACAAGTAAATAAATCATATCAAACAATTTTTGGAATGAGATTTAAATCAATGATATTACTTGGTGTGTAAACAAGATCGAGAGAAATTGTGCTAGACTTTACCATAGTTTCATTAAACTATGTATTACTTTTATGAAGAAAATCAAATATAAAGTGAAATTAAGCCACATTGCACCCCACAAGCCCTCACCATACTGCGTTTAGGAGGCCTATAATGGCATGGCGAACGACAAAGTTCATAGGGGAATTAACTTCGGCCTTTAATGGTACATGCATAGGGTGTCGTGCAACTAAACTATGGTTTGTTATTTTCTGAAGTTAGAGATATAATGCTTAAAAGATATGAGTTGAATTAATAACACGAATCTAGATAATTATTTGTAATAAAACTATAAATAACAGAACACGAGATAACAATGAATCATTACTTATAAAGAAGCAATTCTATGATATCGTGTCTACGAAGCGGTATCAAAATACCTATAATGGCGAATAACTAGATTGACCGCAACGATTATTAAGCCTTACTGGGATCATAAAAAATCAAAGAAACAAAAGGGTATCATATATTGCAAATATGAACTACTTACTATATGCAGAAGTAAGTGTGTCGTGAAATTTTCCTGTTTTTATAAAGTGATCTCTTTAAGAAAACACAACAGATATAAATAATGAACCACTGATATATAGACCTCGTCAACCATTTTAAATTATCAACCCTACTCAATCCTAATAATATTACCTTTTATAAAGGTCTAGAATATTTCTAATATTTTTAGAGATATTTCCGTTTCAGTGTGCTTATTTTTTTTTATATATTTCAATCGGACTCAATATCAATAGTAGAGCAATTGAGGGGGGTCTGAACATAATATATCTTTTAAATTATTAACCTTATTAAGTCAGTTTGAGTCTATAAACTAACCCGACCTTCTACCTATACTAGCCTCATCTTAACCCTTCTCTCTAATAAGAAACCATGCTGGCTTTATTTGGTGGTGGCCTTAATAGCCATACCGACCACGTTATAGCTCTGATGACACACCATGATGGTCACCCGTGCTTTGTGATGTTGACTTGTCACCGTCGGCTCAATGGCATGTTTCCCCCTTTCGTATTCTAACATTCAATTGATTATTTCAAAAGATTAACCGCTCCTACTACATTAGATTCCAGAAAATTGAAGATCAGATTCTTGAATGCCTTATTGATTAAAAAGGGTGTATAGAGGGATTGAGGGTTATAAAAATTAAAAATTTGGAGGAGAGAGCTCAGAGAGGGTAAAAAAATGAAGGGTTGCTGAAGTTGTAACAAGGGTATTAGCTGTTAGGATTTTGATGGAGGTGACTGGTGAAGTGGCAACCTAAACTAGCCTCTCATCCAACTAATGAAGTAGGTGGTATTCCTTACATCCTCATAGTTAAAATATAATACTTATAATATTATTGTTATATTTTCCCCAAAATTACAGTCGGATTCTTGTTTCTGTACTTGGACACGGATTTCTTTGACCCTGTGATTTGTGTTTCATCCTCCGGAAATTATTTTAATAATGCTCGAATCTTCTTTTGGCAGGGAAGAGAAGGAATTGTCAAGCATCTGTACAAAGGCACACTTTTTATCTACGATGAAACCCAAGAGGAGAACAGTGGGATTTTTTGTGCTAAATCAGTCTTATGCGAGAACACCACACCACCAAAGGATTCTTCTCGGAAAAATGTAAGTCCATTCTGATCTGCTTTGTTTTTGTGCATGCGCACGTGTTTTATAAATTTCTGTCATTTGGATTTCTTTGGCTGTTGCAGGGCAATAAGGCAAGCTCTTCATTCATCCAATCCTCCGAGGGATCCTTTGAGCAGGAAGATAGTTCTCTCGCTTGTACGTTTTTCTTGTTCATTAGCTTTTAATATATTTAAAGGCCAGCACTAACCTTCTGACATATATTCTTATATGCAGTTAGCAGGAATCGTCGTAGCGAGACGACCCAAACTTTCTCTATTGGGCAGACCTTAAGAATCAATAAAGGACCTTTGAAGGGCTATCTATGTCGTGTTGTGGGTATTTACCGTTCTGATGTTACAGTCAAGCTGGATTCTCTGGTGAAGGTCATTACAGGTTGGCCTTTTTATTTTATTTTAAATTTTTTAAAATATTTTTTTTTATTGATGAAAGTCATTACAGGTTAGTTCAACATGAGAAACTAACATATGTGAAAGGATGTCTTGTAACTCATTCTAATGAATTCTATTAATCAATGCATACACAGTTCAAGAGCAGCTTCTGTCTATTCCTAACTTAAGGAGGTATGCACATCTTTTTGGTAGGAGGTTGGGATGTGGGGCCATTATTCCTGTTCTTTCAATAATTTGCAATTTTCTTTGTCATGCCAGCAGCGGATTATCCCATGTTATTTTTAATGTGTCATTTTCCATATTGAACAGGGATACATCAGCTGAGATGCCCTCAGATATATTTGGATCTCAGGAAATACCTATAGGTATTGCTGTGCTGAATGTGACTTTTGTACTTTGCTAAGCATTATATCAAAAGGCAGACTTAAACTAAATTCAAAGCTGCACACTTGTTGATGCCATAAAAAATATATATATCTTCATTTTTGGATTATCTTCTATTGATGCGACAAGTGCAGTTTGATTTAGAGACATTCTATGTAAATGAGTGTGCTTATTGTACTATTCATAAATGTGTTATAACTCCTTTTCGTCTCTTCGTTTTTATCATGCTCCTTTTATAGTAGCTCTTCTTTAATATCCAAACTGAATTTTCTTATAGGCTGTGAGACAACAGTGCTTGAGTTACTTACTTTTGGTCAGTTATGCTTGTGTAACATTTTCTTTTATTCCTTGTTAGTTGGACTGCCAGGAAATGGAGAGCAAACAATGGGTTTGAGCTCATGGAATGGTGGCAGGTATCGATAAGCAAATTTTAGATTACATATTTTCATTCAATTCGGTCAATACTTGTATTTCTTTCACAAGCTTCGTCAATTTGAGGGAATACGTATGGAATGTCTCTTGTCTATCTGGCTCACTCATATTTTGGCATCATCAACGTTTAAAAGCGCGCAACAATGAAAGTAAAATCAGAAATCAAGAGAAATCTTGCAATTGTTCTCTCAGATGTTTAAATGCAACATGGATGGTATACATACATAATTAGATGGCTGACATGGTTGTGGTACATGTGGATGAGGCTTAGGACCCCCTCACCCCCCAAAAGGGGAGCCTGTTGACTGTTTCAACTCGTTAACATTTATATGACATAATGAAACATTAGTAAAATGTGTAGAATTTTAGAACTAGAATAAAAATAAATAAATGAAATGCAAAATTTAAAATAAGAGCAGTTTAAAACAATAATATAATCTGTTGTCAATGAGAGCGATTATTACACAGTTTCAGTCTGGTAAGCTGAATTGTAATGTACCCCATTGTTGTAGGTGCTTCAGTAATGGATTGGTTTAACTTCCTTCTATAACTGCTAGAACTGTAAATTGTAATTTGGTATATTAATAATTTCATATACACAATATTTAGTGGTTACTTTGGATTCTTATCTAACAAACATCTTTGACAGACATGCAAATTCATTCTATATATCCTGGAAGGCTCATATTGCTAGCCGTTTTTATATTTATTGATTGAGTTTCAACAATTTTTAATTTTGGTATCTCTTTCTTTCTACCTTTTGCAGCAGTTCATGGCAAGCGATGTCATCTTCCAATTTTTCATTTTCTACTGATAAAGATCAGAAAACAGGTACGTTGTTTTAGTATATTTCGATATTTGTCATGTTATTAAGCTCCTTTTGCATCCTATTAAATTAAACCATCATGCATTTGCAGCAGTACATTCATATTAGCAGTTGTAAGCATTTTATGTGCAAAAGTGCCCATTGGTTGGACACTTAAATCCATCCATCACTTCAAGCAATAAGAACAATTGCGCGCACGTGTGTGTGTGTGTGTGAGAGAGGGAGAGAGAGAGAGAGAGTTCCTCTTGTGAAAATGTCAACTCTACACATTTTTTGATGGCCAGCACCTTGCATCTTGATCTTCATGGCCTCAAATGTCTTAAGCATAATTTACACCCATTTTCATTTGATTTGATAATTGATACTCTTACCCGCTGATTTAGAGTTGGAAAATGTTCAATTATCGGTAACCATTAACTTTGGAACCTTTTGATGCAAGATTAGTGAGTGCTATTATGCTATTTTTGGTGTGTCGATGTATTAGGCCATGGTGATGAAGACCAACGGAGCTAGAACAACAACAACAACAAGCCTTTCATCCCAAAATTTTGGGACGGGGCCTCTCTTGGGCTCCTCAGTTAAATTAACAACCAGCAGATCGTTTTGACCGCTATCCATATTTGTTTAGCTCTACCTACCCCTACCCCTACCCCTGGTTGCGCCATTAATTACATTTTGATTGCTTCTAATTGGGGCGTTGATTAGACTCCGTTGCACATGTCCAAACCATCTCAATCGGTTCACTCTCATGATCTCATCTTATTCTCCAAACGGAGCTAATCATCAAAAAAATGGAGTTGACTTTTGACTGCCATCGTAGTGAAGTTCTTTCCTATGACACCTATTTAATTTTTTTTGGGTAAAGCATATATTACCATCTAATCTGTTTTATATTACATTCTTTTCCCAAAGACAACCGTATATGCTTGGATCTCCCCCCCTTTGTGTCATTGTGAGGCTTGGTTTAGCCTGGTTAAAATTCACATGTTCGATTATGGGTATTAAAGATGATTTATTGCAATTTTCCTCCCCTAATCTAACTTGATCAAGAACAAGGACCTTAATCCCTGAGGCAGCAAACTTGCTGCCGTAAAAGGTTAAACCAATCCTAGCATTAAGTATTTCTGTTACCTTTTTCTTCCTATAGCTGTGAATTTCATGTGCATGGTAATGATTATGTTTTCTCCCTAATCTTAATTAGATCAAGAACAAGGAGCTGATCCATGGGGTAGCAAGGTGTCACTTGCAGCTAGAGGCGAGTCATGTTAAACCAGTGTTTTTTGTCATATTTGACAGTGTGCCTATTTGCTCAAATTGCCTGAACATGCTAGATGTTTACTTACCTTTTCCTAACATGAACAGATAGCGATCAAGGAGCTGATCCCTGGGGTAGCAAAATGGCAGTTGCGTCTGGAGGTGGCTACCATTCTACTTAACCCATCATACTCTTCCTAGCTCTTCTATTAACTGTGTCTTGTAATTGTCACGGAGAGTTTAGGTGTATGAGCTAATGGATTTCTTCTCCTAATCTTATACAGATTCTGGAGGTGCTGATCCATGGGTTAGCAAAGTGGCAGCTGCGAAAGGTAATTTTTGTCATTTAATATAATTGGCTATTGTTTGTTTACCTGTTGTAGCAGTAGGAATGCCATCATGCATGAATATCTTAACTGATGGGTTATTTAATACTCAATCTTAAGCAGAATCACACGCCACAGATCCATGGGGTAGCAATGTTGCAGGAACATCTGGAGGTGTTATATAGCTTTTCAGTATACACATCATACTCTTCTTTAGTTCACAACTATGGTGATTTGTATATGCGAGCTTATTACTATGGTACTCGAATCTTAAACAGATCAAGAGCAAAAGGCTGATGCATGGGGTAGCAAGACTTCTGTGGGTGATCCTAATCATTCCAAGAAACCCCTTGATAGCTGGGAGAAGGCTTCAAATACAGGAGGAGAGCAAAATTCTTCATGGAACAAGGCATCAGCTGGAGGCTTTGAAAATTCATCTTCAGGTGGGAATAAAAAATCAGGCTGTGATGCAGTTGCTAGTATAACGAGGCTATTTATTTCCTTTTCACTAATCTTTATCAGACAAAGGACAAGGCTCTGATTCATGGGCTAGCAAGGTTTCACCGACATGCGGAGGTGATTCATACCATACTTAGCATAATCAATCTTTTCTTCCATCTTCGGCTGTAATAGCAGTGTGCATTCTGCTTTCTGTTACCTGGACGTCCAAATGATTGATTGTGTCCCCCTTTAATTCTAAACAGATCACAAACAAGTAGCTGATCCATGGGGTAGCAAAGCACCACTTCCACCAGGTGTTTAATAATATTCTTGAACATCCATTTTCTCGTGTTATCCCCTCCTTTCTAGTAGCAATGCAAATGCTATTTATTTCTTCTAATCTATGCAGATGGAGGATCTGATCCATGGGGTAGCAAGAAGACAATTGGGGCTAAAGGTGAGTTCTTCCATTTAATTTATTTTCCCTTCACTTATTACCAGATGTGACTGTGGGAATAACATTGTGTGTGGATATCTTAGTTGATGGTGAACTTTTTTCCATCTTAAGCAGAGAAAGAACAAGGCGATGATCCATGGGGTAGCAATGTGCCAGGGGCATCTAGAGGCGGTACATTACATTATTAACCATGTTTTTCTTTTTCCGTAGTCTGAACAGTGTGGATGTAATTCCTGCGTAAAGGGTTTAAGCAAGGCGGTACATTACATTATTCTTTTCAGATAAAGAGCAAAAGGCTGATCCTTGGGGCACCAAGAAGGCATTGGGTGATACAAATACCCTTGATAGCTGGGCGAAGTCCAGTACATCTGGAGAGCTGAATTCTTCATGGAATAAGGCATCTGGTGGAGGTTTCGGAAAAGATGAAGACAATTGGAACAATCCTTCTATTAAAAGCACTTCTGCAACATCATGCGGCGTCTCAGCTTCAGGTGGGAAGCATCAGTTTGTGATCAGTTGATACTAAAACCATATTTTATCGCATTTTCGTCTTTGTGACTTGAAACGACTGTTATGGGTGTGGATTTGTATTTGAAAAAAAAGAAAATTTGATCGCATTTTCCTCTTATCTTTTACAGACAAAGAACATGGAGCTGATCCATGGGGCAGCAAGGTTTCAAGTGCAGGTAAAGTAATTTATGCATACTTGTACAGTTAATATTTTACTTTAGAATGTGGGTGCGCAATCATTGCATTCTTCTCTTAAGCTATTATGGATGGTTTCAATTGGCATCTCTGGTCCTTTTAAGATTACAGTCTCTTTTCTTTTTTGTATTGAAGGTTGGATGGAGTACTAAAGCTTATTATTTATATTTAAAATATTTGAAAAGCTTATTGTTTAGGCGTAGAGATATTACAACAATTATTTTGAATAGACACATGAATTTGCATATAAAAGATTAGTACGCCATTGCAGTCCACTTTTGCTTGTAACTACCAGTGCAGCTTGATGTTTGTTTGTTTTTAGTATGTTCCAGCTATAATGTGCGATGTGTGATGTATGATGTCACCTAAGAATATTATGCTACAGCAGTCCACTTTTGTATGGACTGCTATTAATCATAATGTATTGTTCACCTCAATGTTTTTGTTCGTCGATCAAGTTGCCTCCTTCCTTCTGGTAGGATGGAGATAGAGAACACTTACCTGTCTCTTTTTGTTGGAAAAGTTATGAGAACAACTAGTGCCTACTAATTATTCTGGATGTCCCTATGTATTTCAGCTTTATGGTTTTCTGTTAAATTTTCAGTCAGCTGCGGGTTTTCTTCTAACTTTTAGTTGGTGTCGTGTATTTGTTACCGAACCATTTAGCATTACAAAAAGGCCCTCTCTTGTCTCCTGGTTTTGTTGACCAAGAATTTGGATGTAATCAAGAGGGTTGACAGCAGGTCCATAGCTGTTCGTAAAACTGTCATAATGTTTTCTGGAGCTTTGCTTCGTAGCTCACCTCATTTGATTTGAAACGGCTTGACGACGATGACTATGATCTTCGGTTGTTGTAACAGAGTACCTGTTGTTATCTGTTGCCTGAACATGTAAAATTTTTGGTTATGTTTCAATGCTAAACAGATCACAAACAAGGAGCTGATCCATGGGGCAGCAAAGGGACAAAAGCATCAATTGCGGCTGAAGGTATTGGACGACATACTAATATATGCATTTTATTTTCTTGCCCCGTCTTCTTTGCCCGCTGTAAATGCGTTGTGCTATGTTTTTCTTCTATCCATTTATCTTGAAGCGGATCAAGGAGGAGCTGATCCATGGGGCAGCAAAGTGGCTGCTGGGGCTAGAGGTGATTTATGCCATTTAATGTATTTCCCGTCAGTTCTTACCTGTTGTAACAATGAAAATCATAGTCGATGGATATCTTAGCTGATGGTGACCTATCTCAAGCAGAACAAAAGCAATGTGCTGATCTATGGGGTAGCAATAATGCAGGGGCATCTAAAGGTGATGCATGCCTTTCCAAGTTAGCCAGCATTGTCTTGTCATTTTTCTAGTCTGAACAGTGAATGTCATTGCTTGTTCATGTGTATCGGAAGCATATATATAATTTATTAATTTTTTATAACCAGATCAAGGAGGAGCTGATCCATGGGGTACAAAGGTGGCAGCTGGTGCTAGAGGTGATTTATGCCATTCAATTTATTTTCCTTTCCTTTCTGTATTTGTCATGACAGTGAGAATCACATTGTATATGAACATTTTAGCTGATGGTGAACTTCTAATTTTTTAAAGCAGAACCAAATCAAGGTGCTGACCCATGGGGTAGCAATGGGGCAGGGTCATCTAATGGTGATGCACATGCCTATACAATCTAACTTGCATCTTCTTCTATCTTCCGTAGCTTGAACAGCGTGATTGCCCATGGTACTGTGCATATGCAAACTGATCTTCCACTATGACTAATTTTTTTTAAGCAGATCAAGCAGGAGCTGATCCATGGGGTAGCAAGGTGGCAGCTGCGTCTACAGGTAATTTATGCCATTCCCTTCATTTCTTAGCTTGTCATGACAGTGAGAAATCTTATGTATGGATGTCCTAGCCGGTGATGGATTCTATTTATTTTAAGCAGAACAAAAGCAAGGCGCTGATCCATGGGGTAGCACTGTGGCAGGGTCATCTAGAGGTGATGCTTGGCTTTCCAATTTAGCCAGTATTTTCTTCTTCCTTTTTTCAGTCTAAATAGTGCCAATGTCATTCCTTGGTAATGTGTGTATATGCAAGCTGATTTCTACTTCTACTTATCTCTCTCTTCTATTGATCTATTACGAGCAGATCAAGGAGGAGCTGATCCATGGGGTAACAAGGTAGCAGCTGGGGCTAGAGGTGATTTCAGGCATTTAATTATCTCCCTTTCATTACTTCATCTCTTGCGTTAGTGAAATCACATTGTCAATGGATATCTTAGCTGATGATGAACTTCTATCTTAAGCAGATCAAAAGCAAGGCGCTGATCCTTGGGGTAGCAATGTAGCAGGGGAATCTAAAGGTACTACGTGGCATTCCAATTAACCAGCATATCCCTTACATTTTCTTAGTTTGAACAATATGAATGCCATCCTGTTTCAATGCCTATATGAAAGCTAATTCTCTACTGCTTTTGTGATCTTAATCAGAACCAAATGCTGATCCATGGGGTAGCAAGGCTTCCAGTACAACAGGCGGTGAGCAAAATACTTCATGGAATAACGCATCGGGTGGAAGTTGGGAAAACAAATCTTCCTTGCTTGGTCCTGGTCCTAGTTCTTTTGGTGGCGAGGATACTGGAAAATTTGATCAGAGGGATAATTGGGACAAATCAAGCAATTTTGAAGGTGGCCGTGGCTTTGGTATAGGAAGAGGAAGAGGACGAGGTGGGAATTCTTGGGATCGCGACGGAGGGAATGAAGGCGGAGAAAATGGCTGGAACAATATAGAGAGAGATTCTGAGGGGGGTAGGGGTTTTAATAGGGGAAGAGGAAGGGGACGTTTTGGGGGAAGAGGAAATAATGGAGATGAAGATAATAATGGTGGCTTTGGTGGGGGTTGGGGATCTGGAAGGGGGGGAGGAAGAGGTGGTAGGGGCCGAACCGATGATGAAGATAATAATGGCGGCTTTGGCGGGGGTTGGGGATCTGGAAGGGGGGGAGGAAGAGGTGGTAGGGGCCGAACCGATGATGAAGATAATAATGGTGGCTTTGGCGGGGGTTGGGGATCTGGAAAGGGGGGAGGAAGAGGTGGTAGGGGCCGAAGCGATGATAGAGATTGCTTTGGTCGTGGTGGTCGAGGCCGTGGTCTTGGAAGGTTTCAGTCTTCTGATAGGAATAATAATGATCAAGACAATTCTGATTGTAGCTGGGTGAATCAACAGAGTAGCTGGAGCAAATTGAAAGGCTTTGAAGATGGAGGCGGCAGTAGTTGGAATGCTTCTAAAAACGAAGCAAACAATTGGAACACATCTATGACTTCAGAATCAACTGGAGGAGCGGGCAGTTGGGGCAGTTCGAAACAATCCGAGTTTAAAGAGTCTTCTACTTGGACTCAGGGCAAAGCCGGTGTAAGTGACCCAACTGCTGGTGCTGGAGGTAACTGGGATAGACCAAAGCCACAGAGTGAACAACAATCTTCTGGTTGGAATAACAAGCCACAGATCACACATCAATCATCTGTACAGCACTCACAGCAGTCATCCGGTTGGAATGAGAAGCCATGGAACTCACAACAATCTGGCAGGAATAACACTGAGAAAAACGAGTGGAGTTCATCAAAATCTGGCGGTGAGCCTTCATTTGGAGATTGGATCCCTAAATCTACTGGAAATGAAACCGGAGGGGATAGCTGGAACAAACCAAAACCTAGCTCAGGTGAAAGCTCATGGGGCAGCAAACAACCTTCGGATTGGAACCAAAATTCAACTGCAAATGAAGCAAACAAAGAAGCAGGCTCCAATGATGGTAACTGGGGTAATAAATCTAAAACCTTTAATAGTGGAAATCAGTCATCTGGATGGGGCAGCAACAATGATTGGAGCAAACTAAAGCCCTCTTTCGATGATGGAGGTGGAGATCAATCTGGAGGTTGGAATAGTGGATCTTCTTCGTTTGGAGGTGGAAGGGGAGACTCGTTTTCAAGCAGTGGACGTGGACGTGGACCCCGTGGTGGTGGTAGAGGAGGTAGGGATTTCAATGGGGGCGGTCAATCATCATCAGGTTGGAGTGGAGGAAGAGGCGATGGAGACCAATCTAAAACTTTTGGTGAACAGCCATCAAATTCAAATTGGAATGAACAAGGGTTTAATGGTGGAGAGAATGCTAACAAGGGGTCTGGGGTTGGTTGGGGCAAAAAAGATTCCGGTGGTAATGGTGGTGGATCTGGTTGGGGCCAAAAAGACTCCGTTGGTGACAGCGGTGGATCAGGTTGGGAAAAGGGAAGTGGGAGCAGAGATACTACGCCTCAAGATGCGGTTATTAAAGGGGGAGATACTGGTGGTAGCGGTGGTGGTTGGGAGAAAGCATCAGGGACATGGGGCAGCAATTCCAAGGATGGCAATGGAGGCAAAGGGGGAGGGTGGTAGTGAAGTGTGCTTTGCTTGGTTCTGGTTCGTATATATAATTCAGCTTCGAGCTTCTTGACCTTTTGTATATATGGTTTGTAGTTTCCGACGATCCTCGCTGTTCCTTTTTGTTAGTTCGAACTATTCTGGTCATTTCGCTGGTTCATTTTTTCGAGGAAATATTGGGCAGTACTATACTTCTAAACTAAACTAATTTTCATGCAGTCAGCACTGTGGAGGGCAGACCCACTTTACTTGAGTACTGATTCTGTTCCAATCAAGTTCTGTTAGTGTTCCTTAACTCTACTTTGTTATGCTTGTCTAGGTGCTGTAGTGTTGAAATCTGTCTATTATGATAACTGAATGAATTCTCTGTTTAGCTAGAATGCGACTTTGTTAAACGCGACTGGTGCTTATGACTATCATGTTTGGTCTAATCGTTATCGTCATATTGATGTCTAATTGAGCTTTGGGGAAAAAGGTACTTTTCCGAATCTCCAGATGCCATGTCTTGAAAGTTTTGTATTCAATCTTTCGGTTTTTGCTCATGCTATTTGGAATTATATCCTTTGTTGGATAGTGCCTGATATTAAGAAATAAACCCATCTTTGAAGCCAGGTCAAGTTTTCTAAAGCCTCGGTGATTTTTCAGTAGTTAATATCATTTGGATATTTACTGCTGTTCGTTATTGTGCACCCATTTCATTGTGGAAGGCCATAACTTGTAGCCTGCCATGCTTGTGGCATACCTGGTTAACTTGCTTTGCGCCCCAATTTCTCGGTTTGGATTTCAGTGGGCTATTTTTTGTCTATTGATTTTTGCTGCCTTTTGTCTATGGGGATTCGAATCACTACTCTCAAGTACGAGACTTTGTACTTGAGATTGAGAATTTATAACCCACAATAGTTGATCAAGTCTATTGCTTGTTAGTTTAAACAATATCGTGACAAGTCTTGTAAACTTGATGTATTGGAGTGGAAAATTTTGGCAAAGTTACCAGCTAAATATCAATGTAGATTAAGCTAGGTAAAAAACGAAGAGAAATTATTAGCTAGAGAAAAGCATTATGACTTTGACAGAGCGAATGGTTTTAACTTTATGTTAGAATAAATTTTCTAAAACAGCTTTGGTAAGTTATTGTGCTTTTTATCTTGTTGCATAAATCTATACTGATGTGCATTTGCAACAGAGTGCAAAAGTTTTTCATCAAAAAGAAACATTGGCTAGGAAAAAAAGAAACCCAAACACAGTTGTTTTGGACTTGAAAATCCATTTATAGAAGTTTCAGATAAAACAAATAATGGATTTGGGGCTTCTATTTGCAACAAAGACTGTATACCAAAATGCTGTGCTCTCGTTTGTTGCCGTTCAAACAACTATTAGATTCGATCAGGTTCAGTAGCATAATCGCTAATCGGCGCATCACAAAATTTGAAATATTAAAATATGTTATTGCAAACAATATTATTTAATGATTGAATCAATTAATTTTTTTGTATATTTTCACTCATCCATTGACAATTTGGAAATTGTCTGGTTAGGACATTGTTGGTGGTGGTTTGGATAATCATTTTTTGGAATCAAACCCAGCAATCTTAAGAGTGAGCAAAGTTTGAGGGTATATGTTCTTTTGGGTTTTTCCTCTATTGCTTAATTAATTTGTGGACACGCTTTGCTGCTGCTCCTCCTCCTCCACCAGTCCTTCCCCCACCCACCCACCTTCCTCCTGCTATAGCTATAGCTGTTTGTATTTTGCATATGTGATTCTTGTATATGAATAAAAAAGATTCGAAAAGGCTTGCATTGTGTGGTTTTCGAAACCTTGGTTTGATGGGGTTTAGATGTTTCTGTTGTTCCAAACCCATATTTTTCTAGTTTGGGGTTTTCCAAGGTGTCATGTTTTCCTTCCTCCCCACCCCAACCCCCCCCACACGCATCCCACACACTTTATTCTACACTCCAAAAAGAAAAGAAAAACCTAAATTAAGGGATGCTTGGTTTACAACATAACATAAGTGCAACATTTGTTGAATGCAACAAATGCTGTACATGCTACCCTTGTTTGCAAATAAAAAATTCAAATAAATGGTTTGGAATTGTTGTTAGATTTCCAAATCCAAGTTATCAAGCATTTCTGAATCAATAGTTTTCGAGGCTGGCATTTTCCGTGAAGGAAATGGTGGCGTCGATTTTATGGCCGATGTTGGTGCTCTGGATGATGTGGTCGGGTTTGACAAGACGACGCTTCAAGATGTTTTATTGCAGTTGGTCCGGAATGACTGTCAAGACGGCTTCTTTATTTGATATTAGCATTTGTACCCCCCAAAAAAGGAAGAATCCTAAGCTTTGCAGAATCTCAATTTTAGCCGTAGTTTTATAATTATAATATTGGAAAATAGAAGATGTATGTAGATCAATATTCAAAATAGCAATAGCGTGTTGCATAGCGTTCCACTATTAAAGCGCAAAAAGCATTGCGCATGGCGTAAGCTGCATGAATTATTAATTATTACTACGGCCATCTCATTTACAATAAATTATATTATTATAAAAATATAAAATTAGCTTGAGAACATAGAACAATAAGTAATATAACAATATTTTTTTACGGTTGCAGTTCTGTTCCAAAATATTCCCAAAACAACAATATTTTCAAAATTTTCAATCCTTCAGTTCATATATATGATTCATATTGCTATTAAACCTATCGAAAATCAATTAAATAATTTCTGTTTGAGAAACATGTCCGCTAAATATGATTTTAAATCGAGAGGTTAGAATTTTAATGAGACCGTCTTCATATAGTTTAAGATTAGATACTGAAATCTTAAGAATTTCAATAGAAAATCTTATATGAAAATAGCATACGCATAGCATAGCATATACTATTGTTAAAAAGCGTTAGGTATTTGAAGAAAAAAACGTAAACTGTTTTGTATTTGAGCTTTTCCCCAAAACTACTTAGGGAATAGATCAAGTCATGCTGTATAACGCAAAATAGCGAGCTGTTTTAAACATTGATATAGATATTTCCAAAGGTCTCAGATCCAAACAGTTTAAAAAACATAAATATATTTTCTCAAGTGGATATAAACATGTCTTATTTTAATCTAAGGTTATTCCCTTTTTCCCAAAAATTCCTAAACAAACATGCTCCTAATCATATTAAACACCTCATTAATTAGCCATAAATGGCTTTATCCTATTTTCTTTCCGTAACCACCCCCATTTACCTGTGCCCCTTAATTAACTAATTATGTCCTAAAAAATTAAAACAAATCAAAAAATAATCTAAATTCTTTTCAAAAATAATAATAAAAAAAATTAATCCGCTCTGATCTCTCTCTCTCTCTCTCTCTCAATCATCATCATTCACTCACCGGTTTCTCCTCATTCATTCATCGATGCCCTCTCTATCTCCTCCTCCGGCGCCCCTCGCCGCCTCAAACCCTAACCCTAATCTCAACAGATCGTCCTCCTCCTCTTAAATTAAAATTAAAAGAATAATGCTCAACAAATTCATGAAGCGGGGGACCCGCAACAAGGTCCCCAAATCCGACGCCATCGACCCCTCCTCCTCCTCCTCCTCCTCCGCCGCCCCCACCATCAACCACGCCTCCCGCTCCCACGCCGCCCCCGTCCCCGCCCCATCCGCCTCCGCCCCCGCCCCATCCGCCTCCGCCTCCGCCCCCGCCCCCTCCTCCTCCGCCTCCATCGAGGCCTTTCCCCTCTTCCGCGACGTCCCCGCCGCCGACCGCGGCGCCCTCTTCCTCCGCAAGCTCCAGATCTGCTCCGTCGTCTTCGAGTTCAACGACTCCCTCCGCTTCGCCCGCGAGAAGGAGGCCAAGCGCCAGACCCTCCTCGAGCTCGTCGACTTCGTCCAGTCCTCCTCCGGCAACACCGGCCGCGTCGTCATCAACGACCAGGTCCAGGAGGAGCTCGTCCGCGTCATCTCCCTCAACATCTTCCGCTGCCTCCCTCCCGCCTCCCACGAAAACACCGGCTCCGACGGTGCCGCCGACCCCGAGGAGGAGGACCCCTACCTCGACCCCGCCTGGCCCCACCTGCAGAGCATCTACGAGCTCCTCCTGCGCTACATCATCTCCTCCGACACCGACATAAAGGTCGCCAAGAGATACATCGACCACTCCTTCGTCCTCAAGCTCCTCGACCTCTTCGACTCCGAGGATCCCAGGGAGCGTGAGTACCTCAAGACCATCCTCCACCGGATCTACGGCAAGTTCATGGTCCACCGCCCCTTCATCAGGAAAGCCATCAACAACATCTTCTATCGGTTCATCTTCGAGACGGAGAGGCATTCAGGGATCGGGGAGCTGCTGGAGATCCTGGGGAGCATAATCAATGGGTTCGCGCTGCCCATGAAGGAGGAGCACAAGCTGTTCCTTGTCAGGGCTTTGATCCCCTTGCACAAGCCCAAGTCCATGGGCGTGTATCACCAGCAGCTGTCTTATTGCATTACTCAGTTTGTCGAGAAGGATTACAAGCTCGCGGATACGGTGATTAGGGGCTTGCTCAAGTACTGGCCGGTCACGAATTGTCAAAAGGAGGTGCTTTTCTTAGGGGAGCTTGAGGAGGTGCTTGAGGCTACGCAGTCGGCGGAGTTCCAAAAGTGCATGGTGCCGCTCTTTAAGCAGATTGGGAGGTGCCTTAATAGCTCCCATTTTCAGGTATGCAGCATATTTCTTTCTTTATTTGCTTTCTTTTTGTTATGTGCATGGCATTGTGACTCTAGGTGGGTTACTGGCAATGGCTCTTAGAAATAAACTTTTACACAAAGTTGGGTGCTTTAGTAGTAATGAGTTCCATTGAGAGTTGCCATTGGATGGTGAGATGGTACATCCATAGGTATACATTTGTTTGTCGGATAGTTATGGTATTCTTTGGCGCTTCGAACATGTGTAGGTAAGAACAAAACGATTGATGCTAATATTCCCTGCTTATTACACTCTTTTCCTTTACTATGTGAAGGGAGAAATTATATTATGTTTGGTTAGTAGTATTGATTCATTAGGAAGGAAAGCAGCAAACTTTAGACTAGCTATACATTTATTTATTATGAGTTTTAATGAGACTTTCTTTTAGATAATGAAATACTATACCTTCGATAAAATTTTCTTGTCAGATATTTAGGGTATGCTTTGAGGCTTCCAACATGCATAGTTACGAACAAAATGCTAGATTGAGCATATATCCTCCCTAAAAGTTATAATAGTATTCCCAGTTTAACACAATCTTTCCCTTTACTATGTGTTGAAACATAGCATATGCTGTATTTGATACTGATTGCGCATATATCCTCCGGAAAGTGGTAATTTGTACTATGTTGACTATGTGCAAAGCTGAGGAATATTTATAGGGTGGTTAGTGGTATTTGGTCATTGGAAAGGAAACTTTAGATAAGTTACCTGCTTTATTTGTTATGAGTAACTTACATCAATGCTTTGGTCTTGATAAGACTCCTTATGGTTGTTGTTTCCATCTAAAAATTAAGTCAATGACCATACGAAAGTAAGAAATAACGCCTCATGTGGATTGCCTTTAAGATCAAACAATTAGAGTGATAGGAGTATGCTGAATGTGTAATAGCACCTACTATATTAGGAAATCAACAAGCTCAATACTTAGAATTGCTTTGGATAACCTCTTTAGCTTCTAGGCCTATTGCTCTAGATAATAAAGTCTAGGCTTATTTTTGCAAAACTCTAAAGGTTTTAGCGCTTGGCAAGAAACCACCCAAAAGTTTGAAATATCTAAAATTGCCCTGCTTAAAACGGCGCCACATCAGCATTAATTGTGCCATATCACCGCCACATCACCACAAACAGTTAAGTTGTCAGGTCTTCTAAAATTTTCAAATACCCTCTTCTTCATCCTCCTCACCTAACCTAACCTTAATCTAACCCTGCCCACCACCGATCTCGTCAACGCCCTCCGCCAGACCGCCGCCCTCCCCACCACCATCATTATCTTCTTCTTATCCTTCCTCTTCTCTACACCAAACCCTAACTTAGTTTCTTATTGTTCGTTTTGTTCTTCACAAAACCCTAATCCTAATGGGCCTATCCTAATCTAACCCCAACCCTCCACTTCTCGCTTTGCCCCCATCTCAGCCCCGCCCCCATCTGCTTCGTCATCACACTCCACCCTTACCTCCCCTTCGCCCTCAACCACCATCTCCATACTTTCTCATCCATCTCCTATCGGCCTCCACCATTTCCACCTCTATTAGCTCAACTACCGACTTCCCGCCCTCCACAGCCCGTCGCCATCTCCTTTGACCGCCACTGCCAGCTTCCTCCTCCACCCATTGTCGTTGATATTTAAAATTTTTGTATGGTCCTCTAAAACAAAATTTTCATCTCATATCTGTTCTATATTTTTACTCATCTAACAATTTGGAAATTGTCTAGTTAAGATAGGATCATATATTGTTTGCAATTTTTTTTGGTTGGAGGTGTTTGGTGATAAGTTGCGAAGAGGTCCCATCGGGGGCTTGTATTTGCGTTCACAACCCTATTTTTACCTATTTTAAAATTTTTTAAAATAAATTTAACACTGCCTAAATTAATATTTGATGAATAAGGATTATTGACCGCTCTAAAAACATTTGATATATGGTGCTCTACTTGTCATCATTTTCTTCGGAAGAGTTCCCCATATTGGAATCGAACCAGTAATCTCAAACATGAGCAAAGTTTTTAGCGGATATGTTATTTTGGGGTTTTCCTCTATTGATTAATCTTATGGACACACTGCTATTCCTCCTGTTGCTGCTAGTATTCTTAATACGTGACATATGTGTATGAATGAAAAAGATTCGAAAAGACTTTAACGAATTAAGTCCGTTTGACTATAGAGTTATTGTTTTCGAAACCATGATTTCATGAGGTTTCGATGTTAAACTCCAAACAAATAATACCGTGGCCTGTTTTACTACCAAAATGAAGTTTTACAAACTTTGCCAGTAAAAAGTTTCGGTTTCTCGAAACCCCGTTTTCTTAATCTCCAAAAAGGCTTGAGTTTTGCCAGGTTCCGTCTCGTCTTTTTTACCCATTTCTTCCGAACTCTAAAAAAGAAAAAGAAAAAGAAATTTAGTTAGGCGAAACTTTGATTTCAAAAACCGTATTGTCCCAAGCCTCGCAAATTCCTAATTTTATGACACGACGGGTTTTGCATGCTGCAGTTTTATAATTATAATATTGAAAAATAGAAGATGTAAGTAGATGTTTTCAGAGAAGATTCAAACAATTAAACAAGATGCATATATATTTTCTCAAAACTATATGGAAATATATATCTGTCCTATTTTAATCTAACGTTCTTTCCTTTTTCCAAAAATTCCTAAACAAATATGATCCAAATCATATCAAACACCTAATTAAATGGCTATAAATGGCTTTATCCTATTCTCTTTCCATAATCATCCCATTTTCTTGTGTCGTTAATTAACAAATTATGTTCTAAATAATTAAAACAAATTAAAAAATAATCTAATTCTTTTCAAAAATAAGAAAAATTAAATCCACTCCGATCTCTTCCAATCATCATCATTCACCCATCGCTTTCTCCTAGTTCATTCATCGATGCCCTCTCTCTTCCTCAGCCTTCCTTCGCCGCCTCAAACTCTAACCTTAATATATCCTTCCCAAATTAAATTTAAATTAAAAGAAAAAGAAGAGAAAATGCTCGATAAATTCATGAAGCAGGGGACCTGCAACAAGGCCCCTAAATCCGATGACATCGACCCCTCCTCCGCCTCCACCATCAACCATGCCTCCCGCGCCGCTGCCCCCGCCTCCTCCGCCCCTCTTTCGCCTTCGCCCCCTCCTCCACCTCCATCGTGGCCCTCCCCTTCTTCCGCGATGTCCCCGCAGCCGACCAGGGCGTCCTCTTCCTCTGCAAGTTCTTGATCTACTCCATCGTCTTCTAGTTCAACGATTCCCTCTACTTCGCCCGTGAGGAGGCGAAGAGCCAGACCCTCCTCAAGCTCGTCGACTTTGTCCAGTCCTCCGTCTCCTCCCGCGTCATCGATGATCAGGTCCAGGAGGAGCTTGTCCGTGTCATCTCCCAACATCTTCTGCTGCCTCCCTCCTGCCTCCTATGAGAACACTGGCTCCGACGGCACCGTCGACCTGGAGGAGGACCCCTACCTCGACCCGCTTGGTCCCACCTATAGATCATCTACGAGCTCATCCTGCGCTACATCGTCTCCTTCGACACCGACACTAAGGTTGCCAAGAGATACATCGACCACGCCTTTGTCCTTAAGCTCTTCGACCTCTTCGACTTCGAGGACCCCAGTGATCGTGAGTACTCCAATACCATCCTCCACTGGATCTACGGCAAGTTCATGGTGCACCGGCCCTTCATCAACATCTTCTACCGGTTCATCTTCAAGATTGAGAGGCATTCGGGGATTAGGGAGCTGCTGGAGATCCTGGGAAGCATAATTAATAGGTTCGTGCTGCCCATGAAGGAGGAGCACAAGTTTTTCCTTCTTAGGGCTTTAATTCCTCAACATCGTGGGGGTGTATCTCCAGCGGTTGTCTTATTGCATTACTCAGTTTGTTGAAAAGGATTACAAGCTTGCGGAAACGGTGATTAGGGGCTTGCTCAAGTACTGGCTGGTCACGAATTGTCAAAAGGAGGTGCTTTTCTTAGGGAGCTTGAGGAGGTGCTTGAGGCTACACAGTCGGCGGAGTTCGAAAAGTGCATGGTGCAGCTCTTTAAGTAGATTCGGAGGTGCCTGAATAGCTTCTATTTTTAGGTATGCAGCAGCGTATTTCTTTATTGGCGTGTTCTTTTTGTTATGTGCATTGCATTGTGGTCCGTATTAGGTTGGTTAATGTCATTGGCTCTTTAGAAATAACCTCTGTTTGGCTAGTCAGTTGCTTTAGTAGTTATGGTTCCATTGAGAGTTGCCATTGGATGGCGAGATAGCACATTTGTAGGTATACATTTGTATGTTTGATAGTTACGGTATTCTTTGGCACTTCGAACACGTGTGGGTACGAACAAAACGCTTGATGCTAATACTCCCCATTAAATGCATTCTTTCCTTTTGCTATGTGAAGGGGAAAATTATATTTTGTTTGGTCAGCAGTATTGATTCGTTAGGAAGGAAAGCAGGAAGCTTTAGACTAGTTATACATTTATTTGTTTTGAGTTTCAATGAGACTTTTTTTAGATAATGAAATACAATACATTAGATAAAAATTTTGCTTGTTGGATATCTAGGGCATTCTTTGAGGACTCCAACGTGTGTGGTTACAAACAAAATGCTAGATGTGATAATAGTATTTTCAATTTAACACATTCTTTCCATTTTCATGTGTTGAAACATAATATATGGTGTATATGATATCAGCATATATCCACACATAAGTGGTAATTTTTACTATGTTGACTATGTCCAAAGTAGAGCACTGTTTATAGGGTGGATAGTGATTTTGGTCATTGGAAAGGAAACTTTAGACAAGTTGCATGCTTTATTTGTTATGAGTAACTTACATCTATGCTTTGGTTTGGATAGGACTCCTTACGTGTATTGTTTCCATCTAAAAATCAAGTTATTACTGACCGGATGAAATTAAGAAATAACCCTTCATGTGGATCTCTATTAAGATTAAACAATTCGAGTGATTGGAGTATAACTTAATGTGTAATAGCATTTACTATATTAGGAATGCTAATAACCTCAATACTTTCAATTACTCAGGATATCCTCTTTAGCTTCTAGGCTTATTTATTTAGACAATAAAGTTTACGCTTATTTTTGCTAATCTCTCCAAAGGTTTCAGCGTTAAGCAAGAAACTACCAAAACATTTGTAATCTTTATTAAACCGTCTTGACTAATGGCGCCACGTCGACACTAATTGTGCCACATCACCACCGCATCAACACAACCAGGTACATTGTTAGGTCATCAAAAATATTGCAAAAATCCTTAAAATACCCTCTTCTTCATCCTCCTCACCCTATCCCTAATCTAACCCTGCCACCATCGCTTCCGTCATCGCCCTCCGCCAAATCCCCTCATGCTGCCCGCCACCATCGCTTCCGTCATCGCCTTCCCATTCATCATCTTCTTCTTCTCCTTCCTCTTCTTTATATTAAACACTAACTTAGTTTCTTATTCTTCACAAAACCCTAAACTAATGGGCCTAATCCGAATCTAATCCAGACCCTCCACTCCTCCCTCTATCCCTATCTCAACCCTACCCTCATCTCCTCCACCATCACACTCCTCCCTCATCCCACTTTACCCTCCACTTCCACACCTATCTCCATCCTTTCTACCATCTCCTCCTCCATCTCCACCTTCACCGACCGTCTCCACCTTCTCCACCATCTCCATCTTCACTTTCTCAACCACCACCTCCACTTGCTCAGCTACCGACTTCCTGCCTTCCACCTCCTGTCGCATCTCCTTTGACTGCCGCCAGCCAGCTCCTCCACCCATTGTCGTTGATATTTAATTAACCATATTAATTTTTTAAATAATATAATTAATAATAAATTAATTCAATTAATTATAATTATTAAAACGACACAAAGGTCATTGAATTTGTAGAGTTAAACACCGTTAAGCATTGACCGTTAGTTAGGGGAGTTTTTTTTTTAGAGATTACAAACTTTTGGGCAGTTTCTTGCTAAACGCTGAAAACCTTTAGGGAATTTTGCAAAAATAAGCCTAAAGTTTACATTGGCAGTAGTAAATTTGCTTGTCAAATATTGCTCTGAGTCTTCTGACATGTGTATGTACTAACGGACGTGTATTCTAGTATTTCCTATTTAATAGACGCTCATCCCAGTGGTAAATAAAGAAACAAGTTGTATCATTCAATTTAGAATTAGTCGAGTCGAGTGTTTTTTCCCCTTATGAAAGTTGTCTGAGCATATCGCATGCAACAGAAGCTTTAAGTGTGTCTCAGTATGTAATCAAGATACCTACTTCTCTTCACAGTCATAACTGAAAATTTATTGTTAATTATCCTTTTATGGCTGCTTTAATGGAAATTTTCGCCGATTTAACAATTTCCTTGTCAGAGATTGTAAGTATGTTCATTCTTTCAATTCTTTATTTGTTTTAGAATGATTGTCGATTCTTTTGTTCCTCACAAGTGAAATAGGAGCAGACATTGCGAATTTAGACTAATGAAATCTAAGATTCTGAAAACGGAAACCGTACTAGATCCCTCTGATATTCGATATACCTCTTTGGTTATCAATTGAAGTGCAACTTACTGGTTAGACTTAAAAATGTCTATCATGTTAGTAGTCTATACCCAAATGATGTGCATGATACAGTACCAGCACTCCCACTTTTTAGCAGGTCGTTTTTCCATTCTCCCCCTGTGCAGTGGAAAAGAGAATTTTTATTTTTGGCTTGTCATTAATGTCATGCATGTAGGTGTATTATGGCTCATAAAGCTTGTTGGGATCGACAACTGTAGCTAGAGAACAATGGATGTTAATAAATCACCTATAGTGTTCTTTCCCTCTTTTTTTGGGCAGCTCTTCTCCTATCCGGATTACTTAATTTTGTGATTCCTCCTTCTACTATGCTTGTCCTTCCTCTCCTTCATGTACAGCCATTGACTCAAATTGCTCTCCCTCCCTGAATCCCCTAATAAAAGAAGGAAGATAAACAAAGGGCATATTGCATGCATCCATCTTTGGTTATCTGGGCTTGCATGGTTATGGTACTGGGAAAACCTTCCTTCCTCATAACTCTCACACCCAAGGCTGTTGAGGAACATGTTGGAAGTTGCATTATTAGCTTGTCTATACATTCATTTCTGCATGGTGGTCAGTTCCTTCCTCACCTTTTCATATTGAATAATTTGCTATAATCATTATGACAGTTAAATTTTATTTCTCATAAATAAGATGCATTTATCGTTATGATTCTTATATGGTATACGGCCTTGGACTATTATGTATTAGCGAGAAGTTACCCTATCATCCATACTAACCTTTGTTCTAGGTAGTTAGTTCTTTCTTACTTCCCTTTTGGTTGTATTATTTTTAACCATTTATTAGAATTTCGAATTAATCTTCTTTAGAAATTTTCCATAAAGACGGGATTCTTATTGTTTTGCCTAGAAATGAATTCGTTTGAGTCGATCTTTTCTTTTCCTGTCTCCTTCATTTCCTCTTTCTTCTTAAACCCATGGTTGACTTTGGCTGCTGGAGTATTAATCGCAGGGTCAGATACGATTGCCAATTTTGCATCATGCTTACTCGGTTAGCTTGGCCATGCATGTTAATCGATGTAGTGTCAGCACAAGTTCCATCTGTTTGCTTTTATTCTGTTTGTTTCTTAGAAAATGTTCTATATTGTCAATGTACCAAATTTGAAATTCCTACCTGGTCATATATATTGCCAACCTGGCATCATTTTTCTGTGGTTAGCTTTGATAAGCAAATCGAGAATGGTGGTGTGTACTTTGAAACCCCCCCTGACAATCTCATGTGGAGGCCCTGTTACGGGGGTGATTCATAGCATAAAAAGGTGAAAGTAATATTTCAAAAAGAAAGAAGAAAAAGAAACGGAAAATTTTATTTGACGGACAAGTCCACCTTGAAATAATGGTACAGAACTAAATGTTGAATGCATTTAATTTCACTAGTCATTGACTCCTTTTATCTTTCACAGTTTCGCTATTAATTAAGCAGCCTGATTTGCTTGATTTGAAATTTAACGGGACTTTCTTCTAGTGCTCGATCCTAACCCATTTAAGCGGCGATTTATCCATGGGGCTGCATACCAAACTCTTTCTCGGTCAATCTCCTTCCGAAACTTTTGTTGATGCTTCTGTTTCCACATCAGTTGGATCTTAATAGTGAAATGTGAGATTGAGTTACCAATTTTTGATGCTATTGTTCTCCGCTTCTGTTTATTCTTTTGTCGCATCTATGGTTATCACCCTCTGCCATCTTCTCAATACAATCCTATTCTGATTCTTGGATATAATTTTCACTCTTTGATTTCATCAACAGGGTGTGAGTTCTATTTAGTACTGAAATAATCCTTTTTCTTTACTTGGTCTTAATAATACATCCTTTTCTGCGAATGATATAAGAGGTAAATCTTATTATTTAAGTTTCCAAACCCTCTGCATGGAGCATATGATTTTAGAACCATAGAGATTGATTTTAATCCATATATTATAAAATATGTACATACCATTTGGTTGACTTGAGATTATGCTGTAATTAAAAACTTACATTTTGTTCCACTGGGGTGCATACAAGAACTTGAAATGATTTTATTTTCTAGGATATATTTATTACATAAGTTAAACTTGATGCATTAGACTATGCTATCTTTCCCAATATAATTTCCAGCTTTAATCATTGACACGTTGTCAATTCTTTCACTGTTTAAAAATTCATCAATAAGGTGAATTCCATATAGATATCCAAATAATTCCTTTTTCTCTGTTAATATTTAGTAAGTTTCAGATTCAGTTAATAATTTAAGATGCAAATTTCGGTGAATTATCAGACCTCATGAAGTTAATGATCTAGAAAGCGAGTTAGTTGGATCAATGCTGTTAGTACATGATTTGATAACCATAGTCATAGATCTTAGTCTATTCTAAACATTTAAAATATCTGCACACCATTTGGTGGATTTGAGTAATCTAATTGTGTTATTTAAAACTTTATTTTGTGCCACGTTAATGCTCAAGAAACTTCAATCCATTTATACTTTTGATATATGAGATTTTATTTCATATAAAGTATGTTTTCAATTTGAGGAGTAAGGTTAATCTAATAGGTGCCAAGATTAAGGCCTGCCGGTGCCATCAAAATTATAGTTTCATACCCAACTAAACGCTGCATTCACAACCTATTCCTCTATATTCCTTCATGCTGACGGATATTGGTAAAAAGTCGCCTATTGTTACATTATTTTTTCATGTGGCATTGTTTGCAACATAGGAATCAACTGGTATGGGTTGTGGATATGTGGCCCAGTGTAGTCGACTTGTCATTATAGCTTGCTGCCACCATCTTTCTTTAGCATGGAATATTACTTGAGTCTCACACCTCTACTGTTTTCACACCCTACCTGTTGCCTGACTTCTCTCCCTTGTTTGTCTTAAGAAGTAGACACAAGTGAGGACAAGAACTCCGACTGCTAGAGGATGCATATACGAGGTAAATATTTGAGATTTATCAAATGGAAACTTGCAGAAAGATGGGGAAGACTGAAGAGGGATATATGGAGGTGAGCTACAAGTAGTCGAGGCAGGTTCTTCTGGTTATATGTTTAGTTCTCAAATCTCAAATTTTGGCTTGCAGATCTGCCGATATGATTATTTCACCAGTAACCCATCCATATGGATTTAAATATTGCCGGTGGCTATTCACATCCTAACTCATAATCTACTGTTGGAGGTGATGTAGATAGGGTAAATTGATAAATTACACTAAATTACCCTGAACTATTATGTTTTTTCCCCTAACCACAGTAATTTTTTTAATTACTGCAAATACCTTAAATGTTGCTTTTGAGAGTATTTTAGTGAGAAAAGTCTCTTGAAAATCATAGTTTAAGGTATTTTACTACAGTAAATTTTTACGGTATTTTAATGAAGAAACCATGATAGCTAAGGGTATCTTAGTGTAACATGCCCAGACTCACACACGCCCCCTCCCCCCCCCCCCCCCCCCGCAAAAAAAAAGAAAAAAAGGAGAGGGAGGGAGGGAGGGAGGGAGGGGGAGGGGGAGGGAGGGAGAGTATGGTCGAAAATTTATTTGGTTGGTTATCTGTACACTAGAGAGACTATATGGTCGAAATTTTATTTGGTTTGTTATCTGTAAACTTAGTACATTTAGTGGTCACAATATAGAAGGTTCTCTTTAAGGGTGGATTTGACCTATTGCGAGAATAAAAAACATCAATTTTGGTGTAACTGCGCTCTCAAGTAAATCACGATCAGCCTTGTTGACTCTCTTCTAATGCGTCTTGCTTATGATACTTTCATCTTGCTATACCCTATAAGGACCATCATTTGTGGAACAATTTCACGCAAAAGAACTTTAAGATAGTTCACATTTTAATCTAGACGGTTAAATGTAATTGATCGGATTGGAATATGGATTTCAATTGAAGATTCCTTTTTGTAATTTGTGCTATAATGATGTCCCTCATGGTGGAATTGTATCTCAAATGCACATGCACATGTATACACCCTCACATTGGACATTGGCCATGATAAGTGTAACGTGTCGGACAATGTTTCCACCTGTATTTGCATGCATCTATATTATAGATTGTAGTTCGCATGTCTTGAAATGTTAGAACCAAAGTGGTGTTTCTTATGTTTCTTGATAGCATGTAGTAAATCAAAGATTTTCTTGATGGAGCCTTCTTAGATAATTTTAGGTTTATAGTAAAGGGAAAGATTTAGCAATTTAAGTGATTTTGGATGGAATTATGATGCAAAAGTTTGTCTTTTGTATTGTAGAAGGGTTTTTGGTGGACTCTGGCGGGCAAAAGGGTTTTAATTGTCAGTGTCTGTTATTCAATGGAGTGTGTGTTATTGTATGTTGAGGGTTGACAATGGGTTTGGAATACTCTGATCTGGGTGGAGGATGCCACGGTTGTGTTTCAATTCAGGTAGGTCAAAACCTGGACCAAAACAAGTGATCTCCATTGAGTATGGAAATATGGAACAAAACAATTATTGCCTATCATTCACTTCAACTTTTTAGCTTCTGAGAAAAGTTGTGATGGGTATTGAGGGACGCATTTATGTTTCAACTGAACTTGGAAGAGACTTTCTTTATGTACCTCAACAGTCATATTCTTCCTTTTCTTGCTCTTACCCATGGGTAAGATGGATTTACGAGTAACTTGGCATTTCGGACAGCATTGATGTAGCTAAAGGTTGCCATTTGTCGCAAGGGCATCATAAAATTTCTATTACAAAGGCCCCCTTAACATTGCCTAGAATTAATAAGGGTAGGTAGAAATAAGAGTCAAGTGCCATCTTGAGTCTTGGGCAATCTTACTTTTGGAAAGTTTCCTGCATATACTGCAATACGTCTTCCGTTGGTAAGAACAAGAGGTTGTAGAACCGTGTGTGGGCTAAAGGTTTTTCAATGTTGAAAAAAACGCGTTTTGGTACGAGGCGTTGGCTGATTGCCTTGGGGCGCAGCTGAAAGGCGCAGATTCAGCTTGGCGCAGGGCTTTTTTGCAAAAGCGTACGCCACAAAACGCATTTCGGTGATTCTGTAAAAGCACACGTTTTTTACACGGCTATGTTAATATAAAAAAAGAAAAGAAAAAAGAACCAAGAACCGATCATTTTGCTCGAGAGTTTCTCTCTCCTAGGGCCGTCGCCACTGCCTCCTCTTGGCTCCAAAACCCATCGTCTTCCACCTCTCAGCTTCGAAATCCCTTGAAATCCCTCGTCTTCGATCTCTCACCTTCGAGATCCCTCGTCTTCAACCTCTCACTGTTGAAATCCCTCATCTTCGAATTCGACCTCTTCCTCGACGATGATTTCGACTGCAACTTCTTCAACCTCTGCCTCTTCCTCGATGACGAGGACTTCGACTGCAACTTATTCGACTTTTGCCTCTTGCTCGACGATGAGGACTTCGAAGACCTCTGCCTTTTCCTCGACTTTGACTGCATCTCTTCGATTTCAACGTAGGACTTCCTCGACCACGACGATTTCATCCCAGATTAAAGATTTCCTCACCAATCAAGCATTTTTCAGTAGGTACTATAATTTATAGATGCCAAAAATTTATTTTTTTAATTTGGGTTTCAGGTAAATTTAGCTCATCTTTGTTTCTAGAGTAATTGGTTGATTTTGGCTTTTATTTGTTTCAAATTACACACTAGCAAGTAGCAAGTGACAAAAACTTGACTTATTTACAGCTGACCAAAGCAAGTTTAATTTCTATTGCATTACATACTCCAATTTACATATATTCTAAATTACATTGTACAACCACAATAGCACAAGTGCACACTGTACAAATACAATAGCACAAATTGGATGCATAAGACATGTTTCTCTAGGCTATAGTAAAAATTATTATTGAATTTAGGCATATTCATATGATGTCTTGGTCCTTTTGGAGATAATGAACCATGCCTAGTCTTCTTTGTTGACAAATCTGCAAAATAGTTTTATATATTTTAATTAAAATGTTAATAAGTTATATAACCTATGCTGAGCGTTCCGCTATTTACGCTTTTCAATTTTTGGGAGTAGAGTGTTATGCTATGGGTTACGTTATTTTCAACATTGGTTTTTCTTTCTCAAATAATATTATTTATAAACCTTTTAATCCATTTGATGATTTTTGAGCTCAGATCATCCATTGTTAAATACTAGGAAAGATGCAGATGTTTTCTTTTGCATTGATTCGTGCAGTGGATATATATTTTTAAAATTTGTAGCAGTTAGGACATGCCCCGCCTAGCTTATTTTATGTGATTTGCTCAAGATGATATGCGGTTACTGGATAAATATTATTTGGTGTCTTTGGAAGGCTCTAATAGTTTAATTTTTGGTGGTCCATCCTTTGCCCAAAATAAATTTGTAAAAGAGACAATATGTGATACTGCCACTTAACTTACTCAATGACACTTTTACAGCACTTTTAGTCTTTCATCATTGGGTCAGGTAAAAGCAGTTTTTGGTTATTATTTGTGATGCCTTTAGTCGATTGCTTTGTTTTCTTGAGAATGTTTAGACCGCCTTGGTTCAGTGGATAAACTTGTTGATTATAGTATTAAACTGTTCCATTGAGCATGAATTGTTTGAAGGATCATGCTTTATTTTTTTAATACTAAGTTTTAGTCTCATTTTGCTTATTATCTCTATTCTTCAAATGTTCAGTGTTTCCCGTTATTTGTTATTTCTAATTTCACTTCTCTGGTTTACGATTTATGAAGCACTGACCCCTACAAAAGTTGTCTTACCTGGCACCAACACGTGTCTAATACCTGTCTGATGTGTTTCGTCTTTTCCAACAATAAACGACAATAAACGAGATACACGCTTCATTTGACACTTTTTAATTTTTTTTTCTTTTCATCTTGAAGAGCGTTACATATGTTGCTTTTATTTTGCACTTAATGATCTTGAGGGGTTAAATTAGAAATTATATGAGTTTGTGATTTTATGATGACCCATTTCAATAATTTGTCTCAACTTGATGTGTGATTTGTCCATTGCATAGTTTTTATAAAGATTGAAATACATTGCAAGTAATGCGTAGTGGTTTGTTTGAAATTAATCTGTATGCTATCAGTTGAACTGTGGACATGATTTGGCTCCAATTTTCTTTTAAAGGCATTTTTCTCTGTACATAATACATATTTGCATATATATACGCGTGCATGTCAGTGTCCACGTGACCCTTTTTTTATACATAAATTCACCGCGTTTCTGCCTATGCTGCATAAACGTTGTTCCTTCCCCATCATATGGACAAAATTATACACCAAAAAGAAATAATTTGTACCATGATTGCTTTTACTTGCTTTTGCAAATCTATGCACTAGGAGCTGAGTCTTAATAGATTGTTATAGCAAGGCCACTTTTGTGGCTTACGACGTTTATCCGTGTATTTAATTTACACAATACGTTCAAACTTACCTTAGTTGCTTAAGCAAGTACCGTTACATTTTATATTATTATTATTTTTTTGGTGTGAGTGACAAGAACCGAGTATCAGTGGATCGTGGCATCAAAGCCACCCTGCTATTCCCCATCCTCCACCCCTCTTCTCATATATATAATTTTACACATTATATGCTTACATTACCTGAGCTAAATGTGAAACCTTGATCAACAGGTCGCTGAAAGGTCCTTATTTCTATGGAACAATGACCACATCGTGGGCCTCATTGCCCAAAACCGCCACGTTATCTTCCCCATCATATTCGAAGCATTAGAGAAAAACATTCAAAGCCACTGGAACCAAGCAGTTCATGGACTCACAGCGAATGTTCGCAAAATGTTCCTCGAGATGGACAGCGAGCTTTTTGAGGAGTGCCAGCAGCAGTACATAGAGAAAGAAGCAAAGGCCAAGGCCTTGGAAGAGCAAAGAGAGATGGCTTGGAGAAGACTAGAAGCTGCTGTTGAAGCTAAGTCTGCAAGTGAAGATATGGTTTTGGTGACCTAGAAAGATTTTTAAAAAAAAATGTGATCTATTATTTTTCTTTCTTTTTATTTTTTATTTCAAGTTTATGTTTCTTTTTTGGTTGTTGTCCAAAGCAAGAAGGCTGGAATTATATGCAAGTTAAATGTATCATTTGTGGATATGTTACAGATTTTGAATGGTTCCAGATAACCTTTTGGTTTTTTTTCTTAAATTTTTTTTTATTTCCAACCTTTTCTTTTTGCATTTCAAGGGAAGCCGTGGTGCCGAGTTGAATGCTACATTAGATCATCTTTAGATCAGATCCAAATATTTGATGATCTGATTACTGGCAAGATTGATGGTTGATTTTAGTGAGACTGTATTATTTGGGCAAAACCCTTGTATGATTGTTGGTTTTTCCTTCATCTTCTGCACCCAAATGGATCTCATTTGTTTCTGTGGTTTGTCAATTATTCTGTAATATTATGATTTGTTTTAAGGAAGCATTCAGAAATCCGTTACTTCAAAGAGTGTGTTGGATCGACGGATTTTATGTCGTTCCCAACTTTAAAACCCGAACTCAAAATTCATCCAAATCCGATGAGTTGATGCTGTATTACACCCAAAAGCTCAAATTTGAGTTGAATTGGGTGGTTTCGGGTTTAGACAGCTAGGTTGGGTTTTATAGGGTTTTCTGGTTTGGTATATTGATAGATGGATATGTATAGGTTTACAAACTATGTACAGCAATTTATTTTTATTAGCTTTTCTAATGTAATATTTTTTGCAGCGACTGCTGGCATAAAATATGATGTTAAAAGAAAAGAAAAACCTCATAGAAAGTACAATTTATAGATTTAACATATGGGTGCACTCATCAAATACAACACTGAAAATTATACTTGAAGTCTATTTTACACACTTTGGTCAGGTCCTGTACAAGGAACACTTTTGAGTTGGATCAGACCAAAGGGAGGGTTTTGTATTAAGACTCTGCCCGGTTCAAATATTGTCGCTAAAACTTTGTTGGCAAACTTTTACCTATCCAATCATATTTTCAAAATTAAGGTCGGGTTCGGATCAAATCCAAGCTTATTTGCACTGCCATACAATCCAACAATCATGTAGCCAATATGATCAGCTTAGCTCATGGTCTCTTCATCTCTAAGATAAAACTTATTAATATATTCAATCTAAAAATGATAACTCTTACGGTTCAAACATCTGAGTTCAACTTTATCTACCGGTTCATGTACACTACCGGTATCGCACTAGATGAGCAAGTCTCTAATTAGTGAGGCTTTTCATCCCATGACTCACCTTTTCAATCCATGCAAAATGCTGAGGAGGGATATAGCTAGCTAGAAATTTTCTCTCTCCCCAACAACTCAAAATTAGCATATTTTAATGTAATAAAATAAATTTAAGATACTTTAATGAAAAAACACGAATTTTAGTGTAACTTGGCAATAAAACGAAGTCCCGCATTCATATCTCGTGTTGGATAATCCTCAAAAATAAAATTCGTCGTCGTCGTCAATGGCCTCCGCCGCCGGCGCGTCGAAGAAAGTGGTTCTCGCCGACGATGTGCCATGGCGAGCTTCTCCTTCCGGCGCCGCCAAGCCCATCCCCAAGATCCACCAAAACCGCATCCTTAAACTCCCCTTGCAAAACCCTAACTCCGACTACGCCCTCACCATTATGAAGGTGATCAACAATCTTTCTTTTTTCTTTCTGAATTTATGTTTTTGTTTCTGAATTCTGACATCGCATCTCCATTTCTCTCTTAATTTTGTAATTCACCCTAAAAAATCTTTCCTTGAGCAATCAACTAGGATTAAGACGTGGAAATGCGGAAGAATTTGGGGTGCTATAGAAGAAAAATCTTTGGATTTTGTATACGTTTGTTTATATTTAGATGTTTTCTTGAATTTTTTTTAAAAAAATTGATTGGTAGCATTCTGATCCAATTGGGGAAGGGTTTGCGACGGAGGCGATTCTTGAGGCGGCAGGCCCGGAATGCATCGTTCCCGGACAAGTGGCTCCTGTGAAATTACTTGGATTAAAGGTTTAATTCCTGTTTCAGAATCATTTCTTTGTTTAGTTGTTGATATTTACTTGATTTTAATGTGGGAGGTACCTTGGCGGATGTTGGTTATTTTTTGCTTTTCAAATTTGATGAGCTCGATATTACCATATAGTGTCCTATATTCGTTCTGTCAAAGTTCTTTATGTTGTTTGGAGTTGTTCGTTTAATTCAGCACCTTTCAAAATCTCACTCAGAGAATTTGTTTCTTCGAAGGCAACATTATTTTTTTCCTCCTTAGACACTCCCTATGTTTCTCATAAGCACACGTGCGTGCGCACACACATGCACATGCATGTACATAAGGAGCACATGTGCGAGCGCACACGCATGCGTATGCATGCACATAAAGATTAATTTGGTTGTGTCAAGTGTCAACTACACAAAACATGCTTCTCTTAAAGTTATTGCTAATGTAGTGAGGGATTTGTTTTCCTAAGGCGGTGTTTCCTGGATGATAATAGGTCAGGGAAAAAGTCAAGTTAGTTGTTGTTTTGAGTTCGAACGATTATGTAGCATAATGCAGCTAGTTGATGAAAATCAGAAACAATTAAAGTAAATCTAAAACTAAAGAAACAATTTCACAGACAAGGTGCCTTGTCATCCATAATGCAAAAGGAATCAAAGTTGAAGTAGAGTAGTAGCACAGGTTGGGCAAGAAAGAAGAAAAAAATCAAGAAAATCGAGCTCAAATGATGATGAAGTGAACAAAACCCAAGAGAAAATTGGCTGCAACTTGTGGCACCAAGCCATCAATTTATAGTTGAGGGAAGGAGTGGTGTGTTTTCGAAAGAAAATCTCTTAAAGAACAAAGTTGAAGAAGAAGAAGTGAGAGAAATCAAAAAGAACAAAGTGTGCAGGAGAAAGGGGTGGGGGGCGCTGGTGGGGACACAAACTACAATGGGAACCCAATTTTCATTTAGACTGTTTGAAAAGTGGAGTATATCTCTAATCTCTTAGTGTTAGTCATATGGTGGTTGCAAATTAGCCCGCTAAAGGAATACTATAAAATTTTCTTCCTAATCCTAGCTAGGAAGTAGTCTTGATAAGGGAAGATCTATATTTCTGTTCTTCGGAGTGTCAATGCTACCATGCAACCATTATTTTTTCCCAACAGTGTTTAAGCTAGCTATAAATTGAATTTGGCCTCTAGTTTTGGGGTCCATGGGATTTTGGCATGAAGATGCATAGAGGAGAGCTTTTTTTAAATAAAAAGAAAGAAAGATGAGGGGTATTGGAATCCACTAGTGAATGGTGGAGTTGGTAGAAGACTAAGGGCTTTGAGATCTTGTGCAAGACTGGTGTAGGAGCAAAGGTATATGAATACCAAGTTAAGTAGCTGAAAGTTGACTTGAATGCCATGATAAAATAAATGAATGTGTTGATTCAAGATTCATGACCGATGACAGTCATTGGTTATGGAACTAGAAGGTTCCATACTTCCACGATTCAAAGCAATGACATGCGACGGTGCAACATCAGTGTAACATTGCCAGTATGCCATGAAATGTGTGATTTTTCATCCTAATCATACAACTTGGATAGGTAGCATCAATATTTTGAAACACGTACATGTTCTCTATTCCATAGTCACAAATTCGTAATTCGGAAATAATTCGGCGAGGTCGAAAATTCAGATTCGGTGAACTATTCGGAAAAAATCGGCAAGTATTCGTGAAAGATTCAGAAAGTATTGGGAAGGATTTCAAGGAAGAAATTAATATATGAGCATGCGCATAACATGTAATATTCTAGACTACACAGAGCAAATGAGAAGACAAATATGTAATATTCTTTATGATACTTGTAGACAAAAGAAAAAGACTATATTTCATCATCAACTATTCAATATGCTATTTTCACTTGCATAGATCTTGAAGATTGATGACCAACCCAAAATTCAAAATGACAAAAGTACCATAAAAACATGTCAATAGAGCAAATAATCCTTGGCACTCCGGAAGGAGAAATATCCGTAGGATTTAAAAAGTCAAGTTCCACGGCATTGTCATCACCATTGCCTCTATCATCTTCATCGCCATGATCATCATTCTCATCATCATCATCGCCACGAATACAATCATCATGAATGCAAGCTCCACCATCGCCATAAAATATATCGGCAATATTACAATCAAGTTTTTCAAGATTGATCGGAGTCGAATCAAGTTGCTCTTTCTTTTGCATTGTCCTCTTCAAATGATTGTTCACTCAGAAACACTAAATCTTATAATCTAGTAGGATCAAGCCGGTTTCTCTTTTTAGTGTATGCCGTATCAAAAGCACTCCAATTACTCTCACACGCCGATGAACTACATGTTTGACACAATATTCTAATTGCCAACTTTTGCAATGTAGGTACTGCGCTACCCCACATGGCTCACCATAGTCTTAATACCATAAACGAAAAGAAAAAATTAATTAAAAACATTTAACATGGTATTGGAAATAAAATGCAAAAGGAAAAATTGTGACTATGCATACTTGGATGAGCAACATCTAAAGATCCAATTGCTATCACGACCCAAATTAGGAACGTGACCGGCACTTAAATCACGCAACTTCTAAAGGCGTAACGTGGTTCAAGTAAGCCGAAAATCCAGAAATCTAAACCAAGAAAAGGTAGTGGTAAAAACAGTTAAAACATTTGTTAAAAACATTTAGAAACTTAAGTTAAAATCTCAAAATTTAAATTTATGTTTTTCTTAAAAATTTCGGCAGTATCTCTTTTGTAAAAACTAGCCCCAAACGGGTACAAACATAGAATATATAAAAGGCATCCCCAAACGGGAGCAACCCACGCCTAAAGGCAGAACACAACCACAACATACACACACACACGACGCCGTAGTGAAGAAACAAGCAAATAAGAAGTAAAACAACAATGCAATATGAAATAAAAGCCGGCTTACACGAGCGCGACAACCAGAGTTATAAAATATACAAACAACGAACCTCTCAGTCTCGTCTCTAAGTCAAATACATATAAGTGGTGGATGAAGAGTACTAGATACAAAATAAGATATACAATGGAATCATACAGATACTTGCAAAAACCCACCTACTCTAAAAGGGTCTCACACCCAACAGTAGCGGTATCCATAAAAAAGAAGCAATAAAGAGCCTGACGAGACTACGCTGAGGGTCAAACCTGCAAAACACCAGGCACAACGGGGGTGAGTTGCTAACTCGCGAGAAGTAAATAATATCGTACAGGTAATCACATGCATGCACGATAAACAACCAATTCTACGTATACAGTCATAATGGCATATGTACAATAATATGAGATGTAACATAAACCAAATCAAGGTACTACATCGAGGTACAACACTATATGTACATAATAGATCATAAAAGTCCCGAGTATGGGATAAAAACAGAGCCATCCTCAATAAATCATCATCATAGAAATCCAGTGTCTATCAACGACACCTTAAAATCCCAATATCTTAGGCGCCGTCACTCTGAACGGCCCTTCATATCCAAATCTCATCATCTAACTCCGAACGGTATCTTCCGGATATCCGTCGAGTCTCCATACAATCACCGGTAGGTAGTACTCTCTCCGCCAGGCTCATCGTCATCCTCACAAATTTCTCGTCACGGGTACCTTACCGGGCCTACCATGTACCTGCAGACGGTTCATCCAACTCCTCGAATCGGGTATGTTTATAGCTCAGAACCGAGAAAACTCATGGTGGACATGAAATATCATATCAAGGGAAACCGTACTTTTAAATATTTCAAGTTTTCAAAACATACTTTGCGGTTCCTAAATTCATGAAACAGAAATCTCATGAAAACATCATATGAGATGTCACTATAGCAATTTTTGCATGATGCAAATCATGATGCGTACTAGCACAAGAATCGTTGTCTAACTGTCAATAATGAATGCGGTAAAACATAAATCGGTGCTCGTGCAACATGAACCGTTAGTAATGGTGCAGTGTCCTATTAATACTATGTGGAAGTATAACAGGTAATAGGATGTACAAAATGGTATTCATGCATAATCACAATATATATATAAGTATTTCACACAAGGTTATATCACTTGAATCTAGCCCTCGGCGTTTACCACCATACAGGCGATTCCTCTGTAGATGTTAAATCTACCCACTGGACGATCTCTAGCTAAGTGTATCCGATCACCTGCTTCCCTTTCCTGGCTACGTCCGAAATCTCTGCCTGTGATCATAATATCACACAAAACCAATATACATGAAATTAGCAACTTTCCAATAAAACACAGACACAATGCCAAATTAACGAATCGACTCTCACAAGCTACTAAGTGTTAGCTTAGCGGGCTAACGTGTGCAGCGACACCCTAAACCAAATTTATGGCAGCAGGCTACACGAAACACTTAAACAACATCGGATAATCCGTATCGCACGATATCGAAACACTAGAATTAGCTAAATGGTTCCATATATTGCCTACAGACAACAACAACTGAGCCTTTTATCCCAAGCATATGGGGTAGGCTATATGAACCAACATGAGAATCACGCCGGGTCCAGCACATGAATCTTCCGCCTCCACTCACTCATATTGAACAATATACTTTCATTGAGTCCTTTGGCAACCATATCGTTTCGTATCACCTCCATCCATATTTTCTTCGGTCTCTCTTTTGCCCTTTTGCCATTGCCCATATCGAGAGTATCTATTCGTCGAACCAGTGCTTCCATAGGTCTGCGTCGCATATGACCAAACCATCTTAGCCGGTTTTCCCGCATCTTCTCCTCCACAGGTGTTACACCAACTTTTCCACTAATATTCTCATTTCGCACCTTATCTTTTCTAGTGTTACTGCACATCCAACGAAGCATGCGCATCTCCGCTACGTGCATCTTCTGTGTATGATGCTTCTTTGGAGCCCAGCATTCTGTACAATATAATAAGGCAGACCGAATAGCGCTCTGATAAAACTTCCCTTTCAATTTTAACAGAAAGTTACTATCACACAAAATCCCTGTTGCACTTCTCCATTTCAACCAACCAGTTTGGATCCTTTGATTAACATCACTATCGATTTTCCCATTCGTTTGGATGATGGAACCTAGATATCTAAACTGGTCTCTCGGTGATATCTCTTGCCTTTTCAATGTTATACCAATATGGTTTTGACTTCTCTGGTTACTAAATTTGCAATGCATATATGCTGTCTTAGACCTGCTCAATCTGAATTCCCGAGATTCCAATGTTTGCCTCCATAATTCCAATTTGGCATCAACCCCTGCTTTCGTCTTATTTACTAGAACAATATCATCAGCGAATAGCATACACCAAGGTATCTCATCTTGGATAGTTCTAGTAAGCTCATCCATCACGATGGTAAACAGGAATGGACTTAATGCAGATCCTTGATGTAAACCAATTGTAATCAGAAAATCACTCGTTAAGCCGCCGCAAGTTCTGACATTTGCCACTACACGATCGTACATATTCTTGATTATGTCAATATACTTGATGGGGACCCCCTTCTTCATCATTGTCCCCCATAATACCTCTCTAGGTACCTTGTTGTACGCTTTTTCTAAATCAATAAATATCATATGCAAATCTCTTCTCTCGAAAACGCTCGACAAGTTGACGAAGCAAATGAATAGCCTCTGTCGTCGATCGTCCAGGCATGAACACAAACTGGTTCTCTGTTATTTTAATATCCTTCCTTAGCCTGTGTTCAATCACTCTCTCCCAAAGTTTTATGGTGTTACACATAAGTTTTATTCCACGGTAGTTTGAGCAATTTTGAATATCACCCTTGTTTTTGTAGATAGGTACAAGGATACTTTTCCTCCATTCATTTGGCATCTTTTTTGTTTGCCAAATCTTATTAAACAGATCTGTCAGCCATTTAACATCTATTTCTTCTAAGCATCTCCAAATCTCGATAGGAATCCCGTCAGGACCAACCGCTTTTCTTAAACTCATCCTGTTCAAAACTTTTTTAATCTCAGGTAGTCTTATTTTACGCATGAAATTACGGTTTATATCTTGAGATTGAATGACAAGTCCATCCAAATTCTTAGTAAAGCTCTCATTGAACAATTTGTCAAAATAATCTCTCCATTTATCCTTGATATCCTCATCTCGAACTAAAACCTTTTGATTTTCATTTTTGACACAGTTCACCGCACATAAGTCTCTAGTCTTCCTTTCCTGCATCCGAGTAATCCGGTATATATCATTTTCAGCCTCTTTAGTGTCTAATTTCTCATACACCTCCTTGTAGACCTTAGAGTACAGACAATATATAAAAAACAAAGTGTACCAGAAGTCCCAAATGACCCACAGAGAGCTACCCACAAAAACCCAACTTCCCAGGCTTTTGAAAAACCGGCGGTGCCAGCCATATAAGGAATGTCGCCGGTCCATTGGTGAGGGGCGGGGTTCGCGTTTCTGGGGTATCTTCAGGGCTCTAACATCAAAATACCGTGTTAGATTTTATTGTGGGTCAACGTAGTGATAACAGATTCACATACACTCAAAACTTAACTACAAATACGATATATAGCACAAAACTATAACATTAAGGTATCTAACTGAAACTATATAACAAAACAACTTTCTTAGAGCCTAACAAAGAGTTTAACATCAATACCTCACCAAGACTTGGGAAAAACCCTAGCTTTCCAAGCTCCAAGTCACCACAAGAGGGTTAAACATGATATTTGAAGGGTTTAGTGAGATTTGATGAAGATTTAGGCTTAAAGTTAGTGGGGGAAAAAGGATCAAGTGAAGAAAAAGGAAGAGGAAGAAGAGGATGAAAGAGTTGAGAGTTGTGAGTATAAAATGCGAGAGTGAGAAGATAAGGGTGAGAGTGAGTCATGCCCTCTCTCTCTTCATTAAATGCTTCCCATGTCTTGTCCCCCCATGCTCCATGTCTCATCATTAAATCTTCCCCCTTTTCATTTTTAAAATAAAACTCTTATACTAAAAATAAACATACATATATATGCTAAGGTGTCATGCTAACAAAACATGGTTAACACATAATAACCCTAGGTTAATATGCACAAGTGTGTGCAAGCACAAAAATAATATAATAAAATATTAATTAATTATAATAAAATATGTGAAAACAATTATTGGTTAAATTTTATTAAAAACCCGCATAATATCGCTTAGTTAACTCTAATCACGTTCTAACGTGTTACAATTGCCATCTCTCAAAATATGCTCGGATCCTTTGAATGGTAATCCTTGAGCTCTCTAACTATGTTAATCCTCTCATTGTAAGCCAACATTTTTAATATGACTTTCTAAACCTTCTTACATCGGTATCCATTTTTGCATGCCCATCATAAAACAAGTGAGGATTCAAATAAAAAGCTGCCGCATACATATCACAATATAAAGATTTCTTCCACCTTTCATCAATGATTGTCCAAAATGGCAAATATTTGGCACTATCTTCATTGAAAATAAGCTTTATGGCCTCTTTAGCTTTTCCGAATTCTATAATATATGTATCCGGATGAACTATCACTATCAACCATTCTTAAGATTCGAAAAAGAGGTTCCATAACCCTTATAAGTTGTCTACCACAATCCCAAAACTCATTCCCTTGAAACAAGTTTTGCATCTCCATGCCTTCCAAACTTTTACATGAAGCCAATTCCCTCCATTCCGAAGAAGCAACCATATATTGGAGAGGTTGCTCTTGTTCCAAGATAGATTGAAGGCAAATAAATTGTGTAGCAAACCTTGTAGCTCCAGGCCTTTTTAACTCACGACCACCCGTGTGAGTTCTCATCAAATCCAACACATGTTGGTACCTATACATGAACTTAAGCAACTCTTCTTGCACTATGAAGAATAGGAGCCACACTTTCAAGTGCATCAAATTCTTTGAACATTAGATTGATGCAATGTGCCGCACAATTAGTTTTGAAAATATGTTTGTACTTATCCACAATCATATTTCCGGCGGCTAGGTAGTTTGAAGCATTGTCCGATATGAATTGAATAGCATTGTTTGGACCAATATCTTCAATAATCGATGAGATGAATATATATATATATATATATATATATATATATAATTCATCCTTGTTTCCCACCGTGCATAAAGACTTAAAGAATACCATACCTTCAGGGCAAGAAACGAGCAAATTCAAATAAGGCCGATTCCTTCAATCCGTCCATCCATCCGACATTACTGTGCAACCACAAGTCTCCCATGATTGTCTCATACCTTGCACATATTCATTTGCTTCGCCCTTCAGATCCTCTAAGAGTGTTGTTCTTGCTAATTCACTACTCGGCGGCTCATAACCCGGTACAACTTTGGCAATGGCACGAATAGCTTCACGAAAGCTAGGAGAACACAAGTTAAATGCCAAGTTATCATTAACCATGCATCTAACTAGTGATTTGTCTGCCTCCTCCTTTTTCGCCTTCTTAATTATTGCATTAATAGTTCTTTGAATTCCACTTTGTGGTTGAGTCACTTGAGTGCCCTCTTGAGAAATTGAAAATTCTTGTGCAATGGAACCCAAAGAACTGCCAGAGGGATTCCAAAACCCCGAAATCTTTGTCTTCTTATTTTTAGATTCCAAATCGCGTACTCCTTTCAAAGCAAGATCACGAATAGGATCGGTAACATTAGGGCAAGGCCGAATATCTTTGCAAGTGATATTTGAGAAATGATATTTCATCCGAGTTATACCCCCGACAAACACATCTTGACAAAAGTTGCATTTAACTTTTGTGCCTCCAACTTTTGTAATATATTCCCGCAAGGGATTCCTTTCGCGAGGCATATTCCTATATGAAAAAACATAATTCACAAAATAATATATCATTACATAATTCACAAAATTTAATTAAACATAAGTCTTAACATTTTCTTCAATCTATCCTTAAAAATCGATTTTTAGCACTAAAATGGAACAACAATCAACGCATATCCAAATACTTGACAATTGAGATTCCCTCAATCAATATCCTCACCTTCATCACTCATGAACAAAAACTAAATTGATGTATCTTTTTTTGGGCACACAAACAGTAATATTATCAAAGATCCTAAATTTGCAACTGTAGGGTTCCTAGGCACCCTAATGAGGTCTCACAAGGTATCAACCATGCCAATTTAAAATTTTACGGTGCCGAGAAACCCTGAACTACGGATCGTTGGCTAGAAAACTAGGCGAAAAGAAAACTAGTTAACACTTAACTATAAGAATACGGAAATACAACCTTTGTAGATCCGGTGCTCCACCTCCATAGCTCCGCAACGAAGTCCCCTCGCTGTCCAAATGAATTCCCGGGCTCTAGCGTCGGCTTCGTCGGAGAAATGGCGAGCTAGGTCGTCGATGTCCATGCCGAAGATGATCTACGTCGAGGCATCGCTAGATCAAGCTCTCACTTCACCAAGTCATGAAACTTGTGAAGGAAACACACTCTACTACTTGGCAAGAGGTAGAGGATGAAGAAATAGGAAGTGAGTAGACTTTAGAATTGGATTTCTCACTTGTTTTCATCAATCACCATTGATGAAACAAGCTTCTTCAAGTGAAGAAGATGAAGAAGATGAAGATAATATTATGATAAGTTATTTTGGAATAAGAAATAATATGATACTTATCATAATTTTAACCAAAGTTAGGTGTAGAGAATAGACCATGGTTAGAGTTAATGGTTAGGTTTAGGAAAAGAACAAGAATGGTTAAGCTATCAACACTTCAAGAAGTTTCCACAAAATGACAAAATAAGCCACCATTCTTTTTAATTTCCATAATGAATAAATAAACTAATAAATAAATAAGAAATTTAAACACAACCCTAACCATTTACTTAACCAAGGTTTAAACTAAACATACACCTAAACAAGCATGTATCATCAAACATGATACAAACAAATGCACAAAAGTATATCACATATACAATGTGCACATCAAGTGAGAAAATCCATTTAAAGTGAACCAATACTAGTTAATGCAAAGTAATATATCAAATATATAATTATACATTAAATCATTAAATCAACACTTGATTTAACGATCCGGTCATATCGCATATAACCGACTAATATCCAATGTATCGATTTATCGAATCAATCCTTGATTCGATAACTAGGTTATATCGCATACAACCATTCGACACATTCATCGCGAGAATAGAATACGGTATCACATACACGCATTATTCTCGGTCCCGCACATATCTCATATGCGCTCCTATTTCGTTTCGCTTGAGCCAGGAAACCTCTGTGTAGGACTCTAAAGACTCGTCAATACGCCGGCAGCAGGCGATGATCATATCAAACACCCACAAGCCGCAAGCGGTCTGCTAAACGTAACGGCCATCCGGGTATTGAGCGATCTGAAGATCGACGAGCAAGCCCGGTCACACTCCAGTGAATCCAACCAGTAACACTACCGTACAGTCCGGTCTGTTCGTCTGATATGTCGCATATCTTGCCTAGGGGTGGTAAACGTCAGACCCCAATAGCTCGATAAGTCGTGTCGATATGAGGTCTATAACAATTCGAGATACTACTAGTAACACTTACCAGTAAATCTCAGCAACCCTGCCCAGGGATTTCCGGTTATAGCCAATCGAACACAGCGCAACATCAACTCCCTATACCGGGAGAGACGAATCCCCTCCTATCGCTCATTGCCTCCATGTGACCCGGGACTGTACCCAAAAACCACCGTTTTACACGCCCTCTTGGACGTGGTAAGATGGAAATCAAAGCACAGTGGGAACCACACAAGACTCTATGACGATCTCGGGTCAACAGACTACTCTGTACCAGTGTCACCAGAGAACTGCCATCTGACGTGAGGTATAATACCATCTGGGAGTTCTCGGCGAGTCCGTCCAGTGTACCCAGTCTCTACTGAGCACCCGTATATCATCTCTGATGTCAAACACCAATGGATATGGGATCATCCATCGCCCATCTGTATGGGTCGAGAAGGTACACGCTAGTCTACTCTGGTATATCGATGCCCCGTCTCGATACACCCACGACTAGAGACTTTGAAGGATGTACTTATGGACTACCATGTCCCCACTAGTATGATCCGTATCATAGTCCAGGTAGTCAAGTACAGATCCTAAGGGCTTTACCAACATGTAACAGGGAGACAATCAATGTACACGTTAAGGTAAAGATTAACCAGATAGCATACTATCATGTCGAGCAAGAAAGTCCTCTCTATATATGTCCCAGCATCCACTACAATATACATCCTATGTATAGTAATGGCCTCTAGGGCATACATATAACTAACAATCTCCCACTTGCACTAGGGCCATCTGATAGCAGTGGTTGTAGTATCTCATACTCAACCATCCCATAAAAGTCTCTCTCTCTGGGATCAGGCCTTTGTGAGTGGATCCGCTGTGTTGTCCTCTGAGTCTACTCTCTAAACCTCGATCTCCCTGGAGATCAACCATCTCCATGATCAGGTGATACTGCCTTAGAATATGTCTGGATCACTGATGGGACCGACGTTCCTTGGCATAAGCCACAACTCCATTGTCTCACAATGGTTGGAACGTAGTTCATCTCATGAACCAATATACACCCAAACATCCTCCTTGGTAGCATGTTAAGTAGCGATGTATCCTGCCTTTATCGTCTAGTATGTCACGGTATCTAGCTTGGAACTCTTCCAATCTTACCGTCCCTTTACTGAGGGAAAAGACAATGCCTGTGACTGACATTCAGTCGTCTTTATCACCCTGGAACACTTCCAGTGATTCTTCCCAGGATCGATTGATACCATCTCACTACAGCTAGTGAGAATCCTAACATCCATTTAGATCTCTCATAGATCCAAAACCTAGGATTTAGTAGGTATCACTTTGATCCTATATGGAGAATCATTGTGATAAGCGGAGATTGATCGAGCGTAGCATAGGAAACTCCTTCCCCATCAAGAGTATGTCATCCACGTACTCTACGAGGATCATCACCATACTCCCTACTACCTTTTTGTTTATACAAGGTTCATCTACCATTTTGATGATGTCAACTTCTTTGACTAATCCATCAAAACAGATGTTCCAACTCCGCGATGCCTGCTTTATCATATAAAACATCTTGCACACGTTTCCGCTGCTCCCACTGTCTACGAAGCCCTCTGGCTGTGTATTTATAGACTCCCTCTTCTAAAACATCATTTAGAAAAGCTGTCATGACACCCAACCACCAGATATCGTAGTCATGGTATGTAGCCGTGGCAAGTAGGATCTGAATGGACTTAAGCATAGGCACTTGAAAAGGTTTCATCATAATCCACGCCTGGTCGATGACGAAAAGCTTTAACAAGTCTAGCTTTGAAAGTCTCAACTTTTCCATCTACACCAAGTAATCTTCTCAAGATATACTTGCTCCTGATGGGTATTTAACCCTTCAGATATTGCAACCAAAGTCCATACTTTGTTGGTGTACATGGATTCCATCTCAGATCGCAAAACATCCAGCCATTCTTACAGAGTCTTACTCTCGATGGCCAGCTCGAAGCTAGTTGGGTCATCATCTCATGATGCAATCCTCGCTCCCACTGTCATAGAGAAACCGAAGTATCTCTCAGATGGGTGAGGAACCCTACTAGATCGGCGGAGAGGCTGAGGTTCGTTGGTAACTATTGAATCCTTTGGTTCTTTCAAATCATCAGCTGCAGTTTGTATGGCTGGAACATTTCCAGTTCTACATAACAGATCTTGCCTCGAGCTTGTCCGGATTTTGCCTTTAGACATAGGCCGGACAACCCCAAATCTTAACTAACTTAAGAAATGGGCTCTTCCCTTTCCATATCACATATGAAGCGGTAGGCAACTGATCTGATTAGAACCCTATTCAATAGGTATGCATCTTCTCAAGTGCATAACTCCCAAAAGGAAATAGGTAACTCATTAGTACTCATCATAGAGCACACCTTATCATATAGGGTGTGATTGCTCCACCCCGATATACCATTGTGCTATGGTGTATCCGGAGGAGTAATGCCGAGAGAGAATCTCATTCTCCTTTAGAATAGTCCAGTATTTCCGTGCTCAAGTATTCTCCTCCCTGATCACATCAAAGGACATAATACTCATACCTGTTTTGGTTCTCTACTTCTAACTTATATTCTGTGAATATCTCAAAAGGTTCGGACTTGTGTTTCAACAGGAACATAGGTTTGAAACTCGAAAGAGATCATCAGAGAATGTAATGAAGTACAAAGAACCGGTCTTGGTATTTGTAGACAGGGGACCTTACATACATCAACATGTATTATCCCAAGAGTTTACCAACTCTTTCTCTGTTTCCAATAAACGGAGCTATGGTCATCTTATCTTTGTGACATGACTGGCGAGTTTCACAAGATGTAAATTCAAACTGATTTAAATATGCATCTAATATGTAACTTCAGCCAGTCGGATCGCATTGATATGACCTAGTCTACAATGCCTGAAGAAGGATCCGTTCATTTCTGAACTCTTCCTCTTCTGTGTGCTCCGTATACAAAGAACTGTAGTTTGATTTAGAACATTAATGCTTTTAGATAACGTGCCTGAACCGATCAACTTTTGATATAGGAAATGTTCAAAACATTATCCAACAATACAAAATTTTATCATTTCTTTACTGATAAAGAGACTGATATGATTTTGTATATCAGGTTCGGTATCTAATAACATTCGTTCAGAATCAATGTATTGGTAATACAGGGTGACAGTGACCAACGACTTGGCTGCAACACTTGCCCCGTTTTCTGCCTCATGAAACTTATCACCCGTTCTCAGTTCTCTACCTTTCTGTAGCCCTATGTAACATATTACATATCTGGGATCCTGATCTGGTATCACATACCCAGGACGTAAAGGATACTGAGAAACAGTTCTGTATAATGAACACACCCGAAGATGATGCATCAGCATGCATTCTCTTCGTTTGGGCGGCACGGGAAATCTGGTATTCCCCTATTTCCTGCTCTGTCTTATAACAATTATAAGTTGGAGCGGGACCAACGTTCCCCAGCTCAGTATAACAAGCGGGTTCGGTCAAATATCCGTATTATTATCTTGATTAAGGCGTGACATGGTCGCTACCTGGAGAGAGAGAGAAGAAAACACTCAGCGTGCGCTCTTGCAAGAATAAATTGGTTATTATTTTATCTAATCAGGATGGCTCCCACTGCTTTTTATCAAATCTTCCTTCAAACCCTAAAAGGAAAGACTAGCCGGGATTAATTACACACTACAAGTTCGCCAATCTTTCAGCCAGGCCAGTGTCGGTACTTTGAGGGAGGTCCCCCGTGCTTTCGCACGAACCTAATTAATGTAAACCTCATTTTCCCAGAGGCGTAACCTCGTTAACACTTTTCTAGACACCTACTTGATCGGCTAATTGTAATGTATAAAACTCTTCCAGGAGTAACTCTTACTCGCAGCGGGTATCGGGATCCAACTATCTTATAGAAGGTATGCAATCTCATTGCAAATTTCAACACTTGAAATTCCCGATAATATTTTGCCCCTAACCTCCTATGACTTTGACAAAGGCCAACAAACCATAAGATGCTAGTCAAGTTCAACCCGTCATTTACTGATTGAATTAAACCCACCCGCACGGCCCTTGACAAAGGCCAACAAGGTCGCACGACTACCCTAACTCAATCTGCATCATATGCATAAGCAGATAAGCATCAGTTAGCTACCGCACACTGCGCCTTGACAAAGGCCAACAAACGCAGCACGAATACCAACTACTACTTATCTGAAAAGACGGAGGGCTACGACAGGTTTTTATGAAAACCTATTGCGTAATGAACTTGATATCGTTGTAGGATCGAATGAATTTTGAAATGGAGTGCTTTTGAGGCTTTTCTTGTTTTGCTAAAGGAGTCACTCCCGGTGAAGGGATCGTCGGTCATTTCCTCGTCGAATGAGGTGCGGGATATATCATATATATCACTGTGCAAAGCAAAAACACTTAAAAGCAATCAAAAGACAAACCGAGTGTGTAGCATCTGCCAGTTATTGCTAAAGGAGTCACTCCCGGTGAAGGGATCTCGGTCCTTTCCTCATCGAATAAGGTGCAGGATATATCACATATACCGCTGTGCAAAGCAAGAACTGTAGCTACCTGTTTTATTTTGAAATTCGATTCTACAATATCTTAGGTTTCTTTTATTTCATTAATCATATTAATGAAGTCCCATCATTTAAGTACCTAAACATCACAGATAAATACGACGTACACTTATGCCATCCGCATTCGCCTCGATGTCCCCTCGTGCACCGTTAGGTTAGGTAACTAACGGCAGAGCGGGGCAGGGCTAGCGCAGGTGTAAAACATAAGTAACGTCTATATAATATATCATATATACTATATACTGTATCTATCACAGAACATCACATGATCACATCACAGATATCGCAGCAGAAGAATCATATGAAATATTGGATATACTAGGACGTCCGTGTTTTCAATACGAGCCAGTATAAAACACGGATTCCACGGTCGTGATGAATAGCCAAACCCACACCCCTAGACCCCTACGAGAGCGACAAGCAACCCTACCAATTCTGGAGTTAGGAGACCCGGCCTCGACTCCTCGAGTTGGTCTCCCACTGGACTCCAGAACCCGGTTACTTGTGCCCTCCTCCTTGGGTCTATCCTAGTGCGGAAAAGTAAATAATATACAAAGGGTGACAACTTCCGCAACCTGGAAGTGTCCCAATAAAAGAATATTACATACAAGTTTTTACATGAATGAAAATGAAAAACATTCATCTCACATAAAAACCCCCCGGCTATTCAAACACGACGATCCAATATATCATATCCAGCAACACATAACATCACATGTCATCAACGTAAGTAAATATGCGCATCCCAATTGTCGTTGGCATATAGCAACGAAACCGGCGATATCGCATATTACACTTACGGTCACAGAAAAGAAAGTGTAAAACTACAACAGTTGGAATCCGCAATCTGCATAGACATCGTATGCCTAATCAAATGAATACCTTAGACATCGCATGCCTAACAGTTATAAACCCCGCATTTTAGTCTCAAAATCGAAAACTCTTTTCAATACCAAGTCGGGCAATTCAACAAGATTCCCGACAATCTGATCGAATGCTCGTCGCAAACTTTAGCAGGCGGCCGCACCCCCGATGCCGTCGACGAAGTGCACTAAGGCGGAACACCGCTACCGCGAGCACCCGAACGGATGCTTTCGGCGACGGGGTTCTCCTACAGTCACTTGGTCGGGGCTATGGAGTGAGGCTGTCTATTAAGTTTACCCGGCGAGTATCCGCGTACGCTACGTGATTGCAACGGACTTTTGATCACATCAAAATTCCGTGGCAACCGATCAATTGAGACTAAACTGCTATGTTTATAACGTTCATTCAGTTATCTCATAACTCTTTGTGAATTCCAATTATTGTATCCCATTCCAGATAAATAGAAAATGTTAAACTTTCCGATCGAACAGTCGAACACCCAAGTTTTCCCGATACAGATCAACACATGAAACAAGTCTAACAACATTCAGTTCGTGCCTCAGTACCAACGGTCCAGCCGTAGAAGGGTCAAGCCAACGCCTCACATGTGGCACGCCGTACTACCCCAAACCCGAAGGTTCAAAGGGCAGTTCAAGACGGTCACATAATCGAGTTAAGGTTTGTTGTCTTCTAGAGGGTCCATCGCGTTACTTGCACTACTTAGAACGTCGTTAAACTACGGAAAAATCCAACACTTGGAAATTTCCCGACAGGGGAAAAATTGGGTATTTATATCCGGTCGAACTTTTTAACATATTCTAAAAATTTATCCGGAAAGCCACACAGACAAAATTTGATAATCCGATCAAACATACGAATCCCCAAAACAACCCCAGAAAATTCAACTCTTGAAAAAATATCAAAAATACCCAAGAAAACCAGCACTGCATATTATGAATTACTGTGCAAATTTGGATGCCACAAACGACAAAACGGCCGCGGTTCCGCCGCACGAGCCATGCTCGTGCCGCGGAAACGCGGCTCATTGATGGATTCAGGCACACGAATTTTACAGTATCCCTTATAATTTCCTGCTGATTTTACTGAATATTTTTAATATGGAAAAATCCCAATTTTCAGAAAAAGTACAGAGAGCAATTTGTATTAGGGATTCGGGTTCGTTCGGAATTCAAAATCCGTCTGGACTTCGCCTAAGGCTCTAGCTAGGCTTTGATATCACTGTAGGGTTCCTAGGCACCCTAATGAGGTCTCACAAGGCATCAACTATGCCAATTTAAAATTTTACGGTGCCGAGAAACCCTAAACTACAGATCGTTGGCTAGAAAACTAGGCGAAAAGAAAACTAGTTAACACTTAACTATAAGAATACGGAAATACAACCTTTGTAGATCCGGTGCTCCACCTCCATAGCTCCGCAACGAAGTCCCCTCGCTGTCCAAATGAATTCCCGGGCTCTAGCGTCGGCTTCGTCGGAGAAATGGCGAGCTAGGTCGTCGATGTCCATGCCGAAGATGATCTACGTCGAGGCATCGCTAGATCAAGCTCTCACTTCACCAAGTCATGAAACTTGTGAAGGAAACACTCTACTACTTGGCAAGAGGTAGAGGATGAAGAAATAGGAAGTGAGTAGACTTTAGAATTGGATTTCTCACTTGTTTTCATCAATCACCATTGATGAAGCAAGCTTCTTCAAGTGAAGAAGATGAAGAAGATGAAGATAATATTATGATAAGTTATTTTGGAATAAGAAATAATATGATACTTATCATAATTTTAACCAAAGTTAGGTGTAGAGAATAGACCATGGTTAGAGTTAATGGTTAGGTTTAGGAAAAGAACAAGAATGGTTAAGCTATCAACACTTCAAGAAGTTTCCACAAAATGACAAAATAAGCCACCATTCTTTTTAATTTCCATAATGAATAAATAAACTAATAAATAAATAAGAAATTTAAACACAACCCTAACCATTTACTTAACCAAGGTTTAAACTAAACATACACCTAAACAAGCATGTATCATCAAACATGATACAAACAAATGCACAAAAGTATATCACATATACAATGTGCACATCAAGTGAGAAAATCCATTTAAAGTGAACCAATACTAGTTAATGCAAAGTAATATATCAAATATATAATTATACATTAAATCATTAAATCAACACTTGATTTAACGATCCGGTCATATCGCATATAACCGACTAATATCCAATGTATCGATTTATCGAATCAATCCTTGATTCGATAACTAGGTTATATCGCATACAACCATTCGACACATTCATCGCGAGAATAGAATACGGTATCACATACACGCATTATTCTCGGTCCCGCACATATCTCATATGCGCTCCTATTTCGTTTCGCTTGAGCCAGAAAACCTCTGTGTAGGACTCTAAAGACTCGTCAATACGCCGGCAGCAGGCGATGATTATATCAAACACCCACAAGCCGCAAGCGGTCTGCTAAACGTAACGGCCACCCGGGTATTGAGCGATCTGAAGATCGACGAGCAAGCCCGGTCACACTCCAGTGAATCCAACCAGTAACACTACCGTACAGTCCGGTCTGTTCGTCTGATATGTCGCATATCTTGCCTAGGGGTGGTAAACGTCAGACCCCAATAGCTCGATAAGTCGTGTCGATATGAGGTCTATAACAATTCGAGATACTACTAGTAACACTTACCAGTAAATCTCAGCAACCCTGTCAAGGGATTTCCGGTTATAGCCAATCGAACACAGCGCAACATCAACTCCCTATACCGGGAGAGACGAATCCCCTCCTATCGCTCATTGCCTCCATGTGACTCGGGACTGTACCCAAAAACCACCGTTTTACACGCCCTCTTGGACGTGGTAAGATGGAAATCAAAGCACAGTGGGAACCACACAAGACTCTATGACGATCTCGGGTCAACAGACTACTCTGTACCAGTGTCACCAGAGAACTGCCATTTGACGTGAGGTATAATACCATCTGGGAGTTCTCGGCGAGTCCGTCCAGTGTACCCAGTCTCTACTGAGCACCCGTATATCATCTCTGATGTCAAACACCAATGGATATGGGATCATCCATCGCCCATCTGTATGGGTCGAGAAGGTACACGCTAGTCTACTCTGGTATATCGATGCCTCGTCTCGATACACCCACGACTAGGGACTTTGAAGGATGTACTTATGGACTACCATGTCCCCACTAGTATGATCCGCATCATAGTCCAGGTAGTCAAGTACAGATCCTAAGGGCTTTACCAACATGTAACAGGGAGACAATCAGTGTACACGTTAAGGTAAAGATTAACCAGATAGCATACTATCATGTCGAGCAAGAAAGTCCTCCCTATATATGTCCCAGCATCCACTACAATATACATCCTATGTATAGTAATGGCCTCTAGGGCATACATATAACTAACAGCAACAAGGTTTCAGTTGGTGTTGGTTGAGGGAATTTTCAACACAAACGGTAATTGGATGTGTTGATTGAGGGAATTTTTCATCAAAAAATTGATTTTTCATCATAATCCAATTTTTCATCAGAACCCAAAAAGGAAAAACCTTAGACTAGAAAAAAATACTTTGGGAATCTCCGGCTGTCTTGGAATCCAAAGAAGGAGAGGAGAAACTCCGGCGAGGCGGCGGTGGAGTCTGGAGATTTGAGTCTGAAGAGATGGATTTGGATCGAGAAGGCAGCGGTGGAGTTGAAAGAAGGCCGAAGACGAGTCTGGACTGGAGAAACCCCAGATAATCGAAGAGGCGGCGGAGTCGTGGAGGCGAGGAGGCGAGGAGTTGTAGAGTCCAAGGCCAGTAAGAGATGGATTTGAAGTGCTAGTTTAGTGTTGCGAATTATTCACGGATAATTCGCGTACTAAACGAATGATCCGCCAATGGCAAGTCAATCGCCCATTCAATAATTCGCGGATTATTTGCGAATTTGCCGAATAATTCGTGAATATTGTGACTATGCTCTATTCCGTCAACCAACACATAATGCATAAATTGGTTATACTATACGTTGCGAGATGGAGTAAACATTTGACCGAAAGAAAAATTTTAATATATAAAAATATACATACAATATAAAAAAAACCTTTAAATATTAGAAAATATAGATTATGGAGGAGGAAAGAACTTGTTAATCTCACCCCGATTATATTTTGATTATGGCCAGACAAGTTGCTTTGGATTACACATGTATATAATATAGAGCATTTAACGAAGGTTAAAGTCAAGAGAGGAAATACCAATTCAAAAGGGGATCGGAGGAATAAATTGGGACTTCGAAAAACAAAAAAATAATGAAGATCATGTTTGAAGTCCATACGGAACAAGACAAATATTTTCATCTTTGGGATATTTATTTTTGTGTTATATTTTATTTTATTTTTTAGTAGGACTTTAGAAAGCTTGATAACAACACACACTTTCAATGCAACTTTTCAAAGATAAAAGAATTTCAAATATTTTTATGAGTAATGGATTATTTTATATGATTTATATGGACATTTTATTTTATGAGAAGTTGAGCACAAATATATTTATCTGTATTATCTCAAAGTTAGTGTTAGTATATTTGACATGAAAATTATTTTTCCTCTTGACATGAAAATTATTTTTCCATTTTTTTGGAAGTCATATCTTATCTTTTTTTTCCCATTCAAATCATTATATTTTTATTAATTAAATATGTTCTCTTTGCTCACTATTGGACCAATGCCATAACATTGCGACTTAATGTTTTATGGATAAATATATAACCTATATATCTGAGTGGCTCAGCTTAAATGTTCTATATTAATTATTATATAATGTATTTAAAGCCCATTTCCTTTAAAAGCCCCATATCTGCTATTCCCTTGGTTTCACTCAATTGATCTGCAAAAATGCGACCAATTAAAATTGTTATTTCCCAACATTTACCCTTTATTTTATTCTCTTGCAACTTGCAAGGATAATAGTGTAGATATTTCAGCAGCAACGATTTGTTAAATATATGTATAATTTTAACAAACTCCTTAATTTTTGCAAGGATTCTCCTACGGCTTCCATATACTAGAGAAATTTTCTTTGGATGCTTTATATAGAAGTTTCATTTGCATTTTTCATCTACAAATTATTCAATTCTTTAAGCACTTTGTTCCTATTAGTGAATGAGAATTTTGAGCTACATTTTCTTTGATTAATTAGAGAATTTTTTTCCGAAGATTGATTGTAACCTCTTGGAAAGCGGTGGTTCATTTACCTGGTAAAAGGAGCAAGATAGCAAAAGATTTGGAAAATTCTAAAGACGAGGTCTTTAAGGCTTGGAGTAGGCATGGAGTGTCAAGCCACTTGAATTTGTCTTGTTTGCATTTGCTATCATATCTCATTTATTTTAAATCATATTTGCACTTTATTGTTATAAATTGTGGGGGGTGATGAATTGGCTTACGAATTTGTTTAAAAGCCTATTCACTCACTATAGGGTTGCACTTTGGTTTTTCAGAACTGGGAGTTTGGATATCATGTTGGTTTTCTGCATTGTATGAGCACCTGATTAAATGACCTTTTGCATATGCATAGAACCAATAATGTTGTCTTTGGACCTTTTAGTCCTATTTGAAGCATTTGCTTGCCGAAAACATTTAAGTGCTTAATAATTGACCTTTTAAACCTTGTTTTACAAACAATGGATATGATTTATGATTAGTATGATATGAATGAAATGAGATGTTACATAACGATGGAGAAATGCGTAATTATTAGGCAATTAGGAAAAGTAGCGGGTTCATGGTAACCAGTGTTTTAAATATTGATCGACATCACCGAAATGTCGGATTTGGGAAGAATACGATATAGGCATGCGAAAATTTTTTTGGGTAATGATATTTGGTGAATGTTGGCCAATATTTCATGATTTCGGTTGAAATGTTATGATGTCGGCGTTTCGGCCGACATTTGCCGTTATGAGTAAAAAACATTTGAGAGTAATTTTATAACCCGGTCTATTTGGATCACCTTATTTGGCAGGAACCTCATTTCATCTCCCCTCCTCTAGTCCTTAAGTAGGATTTGAAAAAACGACCGTTCGCTTAATAGGTGACCGCTCTACCATTGAGTTATTAAGGAAAATATAAATAAATAAAACTAAAATTCTGAGTAGGTTAATATTTTTTTAAAAATAAGTTATATAAATGACTTTACATTACAAAAATAAAGAACCCGATATTTGATAATACCACCCGACATTTCGCGATATATGACATCCGATATCAAAATCTTTGGTCCGACACGATACCGACATCAAAAATTTAGAACATTGGTAGCAACTTGATTAGACAAAGAGGAAAAGGAGTATGAGCCGACGGTCTTTTTTTAAAAAATGAGCCTTCGTCCCAAAACACACATACCCCATGCATTTTATCGCTCCAAACCGGCCATCGTGATCTACATGTAATGAAAGCCTTATGTATAAAAAATCTCGGGATTTAAAGACCTCTAATGCGTTCAGCAAGTGACCACAATTTTCCTATATTGATAAGTCGTTAATTTTTCTACCTACTTGATGATCGCGTTAGAGGTCTTTAGATTCCGATATTTTTTGTACATAGGGTTTTATGATACATAGATCAAGATGGCTGGTTTGGATCGGTGATATACACGGGAGTATGTATGTTTTGGGACGAGAGCTCATTTTTTAAAAATGGCCCGCCGACTCATACCCTTTTTTCTCATTGGGCAAATTGGTTCGAGAGATGCATGAATAAAATGATGTGATTAGAAGAGAATTTTGATGAAGTTAGGAATCGTATATTGGATATCATATTATAACAAGTGTTTCAATAATGGATAGCCGAAATCGAACATAAATCATAGATACAAGTCAATATCGGACATTCATATTGGGTATCGATATTGGAGATTCGGACATATAGGATGTCACTATCGCAAACTTCAACATATATTTCAACGAACATTATACATAGTTATCTTTATATATCTTTTAGGTTTAATTTCAAAAACCACTAAATTTTCCCCCCATTTGCAACAAACTACCATATTCTTTTTAAAACTACAATAAACTGCTATGATAACGGGCAACACATAACGGTGTAAAAAATGGCATTTTTACTCTTTTCGAAAAATCCAATTAATTAGGGTTAAAGGAGATGGCTAGGGTTAGGGCCGTCGGGGAAGGAGGTGAGAGAGTGGAGAAAGGGGTGGGGGGTTCAATGGATGAGGTTGGGGTCGAAATGGTGGAAGATGATGGAGAAGGATTGGATGGTTGTGAGTGGAGGTCGGGGTGATAGTGAGTAGATGGGTTCGGGTTCGGTGTCGGGGTCATGGTGAAGGGGCCGGGTCAAGGTCAAGGTCGAGGTCTAGATCGGAGATGGAGGAGCATTAGGTGATGGTGATGACAACAGGGAGAGGGGAGAGAGATGAGGAGGGGGCTGCAGCACCAGTGACGGAGGGGGTTTAAGGTTAGAGATATGGTTAGGGAGAAAACAAGGGGCATTTTTGGAAAATTTTAATTTTTTGATGTCGTGGCAGTTTTGGTGAGCCGGCAGTGATTGTGACATTAACGGTGTTGACATAGCATTGTTAAGAAAGCAATTCATTTCCTACCAGCAATTTGTCTACCTAAAAGTTTACCCAAGAGATTAAATGGTAGGACCCACAACACCTAGGTAATAGTGTCAAACAGGTAGATCCATGGTGTTTGTTTCTTGGGTAAACTTTTGGGTAAACATTGCGGCAGAAAAAGTATTTTTGGTTAAGAAAAGCTCGTTGTATAATTTATAAGTTGTAATATTTCATATTTATGAAATTTATATGCAAAATATATGAAATGATTAACTTGCAAATACTTCGACATTTTAAAGCTTTTCAATAGCTTCTTAGCATACTAGAATCATAAATTTTTTAAATATCTCAAAATCTTCTTTTTCATGGATTTTTTAATATTTTGCTTGTTATAGCACAGAGAATCACGAAATGTACAAAATCCCAATTTTTTTATTTTCTTCAAATTTTCAATATTTTACACGCTACAACACGAATATGGCGAAACTCTAAAAATATCAAAATTTCTATTTTTTTCGGTTTTCCAATATTTTGTTTTCTATAGCACAAGAAAATTATGAAACTTTCAATAATAATATTTTTTGTTTGATTAGGTTTTAAAATATTTTCCATGAGATAGCACGTGCAAATCGCAGAATTTTCAAAAATCTTAATTTTTTTTGTTTTCTTCCTTTTTTCAATATTAAGCATGTTATATAATATACGAAAGTCATGAAATTTTTAAAAAAACAATTTTTTCTGTTTTGTTCAATTTTCCAAATTTATGCATGCTATAACATATGATAATCGCGAAATTTACAAAAATACCAAAATTATTTGTTTTCTTTAAATTTACAATATTTTGCATGCTACCACACAAAAATCGCATAATTTTCAAAATTCTCAAACTCTTCTATTTTCTTCGGTTTTTCAATACTTTGCTTGCTATATATAGCATAAGAAAAACACGAAATTTTAGAAAATCTCAAAAAAATATTGAGTTTTCTTTGATTTTTCAATATTTTTCATGCTATAACAAACGAAAATCTTGACATTTTCAAAACTCTCAAAATTTCTTGTGCTCTTTAGTTTTTCAATATTTTGCTTGATTATAGCACACTAAAGATATCTTAAAAATCCCATTTTTTATTTCCTTATAATTTTGAATATTTTGCATGATATATACATGAAAATCGCGATTTTTTTAAAATTCAATTTTTTAATATTCTTCAAATTTCCAATATTTTACATGCTGTAGCGTACGAAGAACTTGAAATTTTCGAAAATCTCAATTTTTTCTGTTTTCTTTAGTTTTTCAATATTTTGCTATAGCATATAAAAGTTGTAAAATCTTCAAAAATATCAAGAATTTTCTTTGTTCGATTTTTTTCTTTGGTAATACATGAAAATTGCGAGATTTTTAAAAGTTTCAATGTTTTATGTTTTCTTCCATTTTCTGTATTTTACATACTATAGCACAAGAAAATTGCAAATGTTTCAATTACTTTCTTCCAGGTTTTCAATATTATGTATGTTATATAGCACGCAAAAAACATGAAATTTTCGAAAATCTCAATTATTATGTTTCCTTAGAACTTTAAAAAAAATTCATGGAAAATTATGGAATAGCGAATTTTCCAAAAAAGTCAAAATTTTCAATTTTCTTTGGTTTTTCTATATATATATATATATTTTGCAATACCAAATGAAAATCGCATAATATCTCTAAATTTTTTTCGATATTCTGAATTCTAGCATACAAAAATTATTAAATTTTTTAATATTTTGCCAGTAAAATCTAAGTAATGAGAAAAAATCGAAATAGATTTTAAAGAATGGAGTCGATTAAAATTTTTCCAGTATATAAGCCCAACTGTATGTTATGAAAGAATGATAACTAGAGTAGTGGCCCAATAATTTTTTTCCATGATCCAAATATAGTAAGAACTAAATAGGGGTTTGATAACAAATTTTTCGACCAAAGTCCAAATGTAGATAAAGGAATATTTCAAGGAGCATTCTCTTATATTGCTTTGTAGATATTTTATAGATAGATTGGGTAGCGGATTTGAACATTTTAACAAAACAAATCCATTATCCAATACCCAATTCATTAAATAGCGGCCAATCTTAATTTTATTGACCGATAAGGCTCATTGACCGATATGTATAATTTGATGTATCCCCCGATATTTGAAATATCACCTAATAATAAGCTCAAATGATATTCTTCAAAAATCGTGTGTTGAAACAGTTGCATGCCGATAACGATATATAAGCTGATGTGGCCGATATTTGATTCAGTATAATCAAGACTTGTCCAGTACAAACTTTTCAAGAATAAAATTCAAGTCTCAAAACATAACGTTGCAAAGAGTCCGTTTTTTAAAATCATTGTAAGAACATTTGAAAGGGAATATGTGTGGTTAGGTCATACATGGTTAATTTGGATTTTTCGGGATTGAAAGTAGATCAATTTTGGTCGGTAAGAAAATTGAAAATTATGGAGTATCAAAACCGTGAGCCGGGAGATATGGTTGATATTCAAGCAGGACCCATAAATTGTATTTGTCAATTTGAGAAGACAAAATTTGACTTAATCAATAGTTAGGCAATGATGGAGGAACCTGCTGCAATAGCAAAGGCATGACAATTGTTGATTTTTGTTGGAAAAAAATTTGTGTGCGAAAGTGTCGAAGATGCAAGCAAATTTTATGCCTTGTGTATCGGTAGGAAATTACTTTTGGGAACAGTAATGAACAAAATAAGAGCAAAGATGGATATCATGTAATACTTATTATACTCGGAACATAAAGTAGAGAAGTGGTAACATAGCATACATAACCGTAAATACTTGTCCAGGTTTATGGATTAGCCATATTAATTAACCCATTCCAAGTATTGCTGTCACTTTGTCAGTAATTGTAGTTTGCTGATCTTTTCTCTGAAGTTATCTCAACTTGTTGCTTGCTGGATGTTATGAATATATAATTTGTTATTATATATTAGTTATGAATATAATTGGTTATTGTGTTGGTTAGTTATTTGATTTGTTGAGATAAAGAAGTGATCTATAACTCTCTCTATATAGATTGTATGAACTCTTATTTTAATTAAACCAATAAGATTATTCTTCTCCTAATTAATTTCATCGTATCAGAGCTCTGAAAATAATTAGGAAAGAAAAAAAATTAATCTCCAGCCGCCACAACTCCACCATCTATTCCTTGCACCCTCGTCCGCCTTCGACCCCTTCCCTGCTCCCTCACCAGACCTCGAATCCCCCCTGCACTATCGCGCGCCCTCGACCTCCTTCCTTACTCCCTTGCCTGAACCCGATCCTCCCACCTGCACCCTCATCCGTCCTCGTCTCCCTTGGCAAACCTCGATTCCCCCTGCACCCTCTTCCGACCTCGTCTGGCTTCCCAGATCCCACACCCGAACTCGAATTCCCCTGCAGCTATGTTAGAGGAGATTGCCGCATTGCACTCAAATCATATTTGAAAATTGGTACCTCCGCTTTCCGATAAGAAGGTTGTTGGCTGTCGATGGGTCTTTACTGTCAAGAAAAATCCAGATGGGACGATTGATCATTTTAAAGCTCGATTGGTAGCCAAATGATTTACTCGGCAGTATGGTTTGGATTATATTGGGACTTTCTCACCCGTTGCCAAATTACCATCGGTTCGAGTTCTTATATCCTTGGCTGTTTCTAAGGCATGTTCTCTTCATTAGCTTGATGTGAAGAATGCCTTTCTTAATGACGATCTTTCAGAGACTATTTATATGCAGCAACCTCCGGGTTTTGAGCGACCGGAAGAGTATGGTTTGTCTTCAACACAAATCATTATATGGACCAAAGCAATCGCTACGTGCCTGGTTTGAAAAATTAACATGATTTTTCGACGGAATGGCTTCAAACGTAGTCGTGCTGACACGTCTTTTTTTTACACATTATCATCCTCAGGGCAGGGTAATTGTGTTGGTGTATGTTGATGATATTATCATCACTGGTGATGATTCTGAAGGCATCTATAGGTGAAAGAACATTTGGTTTGACACTTTCATACTAAGGACCTTGAGCCACTTAGATATTTTCTTAGAATTGAAGTATCACGGAATTCTGGTAGATTGCAGCTCTCTTAGCGTAAGTATGCACTTGATGTTTTATTTGAGATTGGATTTCTGGGATGTAAACCTGGAAACATCCTTATGGATTCCTCAGCCAAGCATCTCTATTAAGCTCTCCTTCGGATCCTCCACTATCTAATCCAGAACGATGTCGATGTATAGTTGGGAAGCTTATTTACTTCACTGTCACTCGGCTAGACATTGCCTTTACCGTTAGCACAGTGAGTCAATATATGCAGAATCCTTTGACCTCCCATCTTAAGGCAGTTGAGCATATTCTTAGATACATCAAAGGTTATTCAGAACATGGTCTTCTTTACAAACCATCATCTATATTGTCGCTCACAGTTTTTGCGGATGCTGAGTTCGCTGGATCCGTTGATGATCGACGTTCCATGAGTGGCTATTGTGTTTTCTTGGGAGGAAACTTGGTTGCATGGAAAAGTAAGAAGCAAAATATAGTTGCTCATTTTTCTTCCGAGACTGAGTATAGATCTATGATACATACAATTGCTGGGTTGGTATGACTTACCTCTCTTTCGACAAATCTTAGAGTCCTCTTCCGACTACGCTTTTTTGTGATAACAAGCTTACAATTCACATTGCTGAGAATCCAGTTTTTCATGAGCGGACCAAATATATCGAGATAGATTGTCACTTCATTCGTGACAAAATGACAGATGAGGTGGTTGCACTCTGGCATGTTTTCTTTGTGACTCAACTAGCAGATATTTTTACCAAAGCTTTTACTGGACCGGTTTTCGCTCGTCTTCTATCCAAACTTGGTATGATTGACATCTATGCTCCAGTTTGCAGGGGAGTATTATGAATATATAATTTGTCATTATATATTAGTTATGAGTATAATTGATTATTGTGTTATTTATTTGATTTGTTGAGATAGAGAGGTGATCTATAACTCTCTATGTATAGATGCTATAAAATCTTATTCTAATTAAACCAATAAGATTATTCTTTAACCAATTAATTTCACTGGAAATAAAATGTTACTAGGTTATACTTAAGATTTGAGATACATGTAGGCAGTTATGAATCGACTTATGCATGATTTCATCCTTATGATTATTTGAGAACTTGGTTTTGATTTTCAATCCCTTTTATATTGCATGCTTCTAGGCAATCAACTCATAGATTAATGAGACCATGTGTCACACCCCTTCTTGTGCAATGGTGCTTTGTAACCAGAACAAGATGATAGTAACTAGTTAGCTTATCTTAATTCAGGCTAGCAGTGGAACTTGTGATTAGATATCAATTAGTTGGTTGAGACTGATATGTGGTCGAAGTATATAGGTACACTCTGCTAGTGAAGACTCTCGTTATGCATAAATACGAGATATTCCAAAATGCAGTCACATGCTTCTTTTTCCCCCCTTCCCTTTTCTTCCTTCTTCGTATTTAGGTCAGGACATATGCCAAAAGATTTTCTTTCCAGACATATTTCTATTTTTATGTGCCCACATAATTGCCGTAGTAATATATATATTCATGCCATAAACTCATACACCTTAGCCCTATAAAATCGTTCAGCAACGTTGGTTGGGATTTAATCCTGATTGTTCTACACATATTCTCCCCTTCAATAGCTTTAGCTCTATCATTTGATACAGCGAGTTATTGAATTTCTTTTAGGTTATTTTTGTTTCTCGTTGTAGTCTGCTGTATTTTGTGTTAAAGTTGTTTTCACGTTATTTATGCGGGCAGTGAATATCATTTAAAAACAATATTAAAATGGCTGCCAAGGATTAAATTCTTAAGTTAGTTCTGAGGATGTTTGTATTTATTGTTAAATACAGGTCTGGCCTATTGAAGTTGACTTCAAATTTCTGCAACCTGTTGGACGTGAACTCAAGGCTATTGGAAAGGTAACAATACAACATCCCATGATTTCTTATTGTGCAATAAAACTGTTTATTTATATGCATGTTTTGCTCAATGTTATAACTAATGTAGACCTTAACACCATGAACTTATTATGATTTACTGGAGGTATCTTCCGACCAACCATATTATGGTTTCTTACTGTCTTGTGAGTTCTACTTGTGGCATCCACCTCTGAATAAGTCTGTCTTCAGATTAATCATTGACCATTCTGTTTCTTTATATATATATTTTTCCCATTGTAATGCATGTAACGTTTCCCTTTGATTAAGTCGATTTTAAGACAATCAAGGGTTCTCTACTCGTACCATCACAATCTAGACAGAATTCTTCAGCATCATTTGGAATGCATCATTTTTACACTTTGTTGGCAATTTCAGGTATTCTGTCTCATTAGTATATTGGATTATGTTTTAGGCCTTTACAGTTCTTCAAGGCACACATACTTGTATGTTATAAAAAGCGCTAGTCTGTTGAGCGAGAGCCATACCACCTAGCGGCTAGGGTGCTTAAGCACTGCCTAGGAGGCTTCACTTATCAAATTATATATATATATATATATATATATATATATATATATATATATATATATATATATATAACAACAATGAAATGCATGGGTAACCACTAAGCATTTCGGTCTCTCAAAATTATTAGTTTCGGTTAGTTTCGATTATCTCGGTTCAGGTTTCGGTTTTGACGGTAATACATACATACATACATACATGTAGATATATTAAATTTATGATTGTATATCACAAGACAATGATTTTAGTATTAAAAAATTCAGCCAAATCGAGACCTAATGCAAATTACATTGAAAAGTGTACTTAGATAAGTATTAATATATGGTTTGGGACGAATTTTGTGGCTTACTTAGGATAAAAATAACCTGACCAGCTGTACCACAAATGAAAGCTATGATCTCAATCTTGGTTCCGCACTTTGATCCATAAAAAATAATTAGGCACCCTGAAAACTAAAATCATAAGCCTGACCTGTTGTTTTTCAATCTCTCTCTCACATCTCTTCCTTTATCTCTATTAGCTTGATATTTTCTTTTTTCTTATAGCTTTTTCAATAGTCAAGATCGTCTTTGGCAAGCTAGTAGCGACTACTTTCCACGAAAACGCTTGAGATTTAACGATGAAGGTCTATAGTGATCACGATGATAGCAAAAATGACAAAAAAATAATTATTTCAAGTTTCGGCCGAAACCTGATTGTATGGTTGGTTTCGTATTGGTCTCTACCGAAACATATACGAAACGATCACGTATCAGTGGTTTCAGACGAAACCTCAAACTGTGCCACTAAGAGTCAAAATGGTTATAAAGAATATGAATACGTTACTAGAAATATTTTAAATATGCATGTAATTTATGCAACACAGATTCTGATTCGGATATGCGATACTATACGATTAGGTTTGTGGATTTGCGATTCTCCAAAAACCTAGGATGGGCTCGTGAGAGCTCATCTCATTTATTTTGTCGAATCTTTTAATTATAAATTACTCTCACACACACAAAATAAAAAACAACAACAAAATACCATACAAAATTCGAAACTAGCAATACTCGAACATTAAATGATACACACACATTGTCAAAGTTACGGCGCTCAATTCTATTCAAATTTAAATTATATACCTGCACTGAAATGTGAAGATAATTAGATAACATCATTGGCAGTGCATTGTTAAACCTGGTCTTGAACTCTGTATCACTTGCAGTATGCATGTCTAGCAATATTATTCGAGGGGAAGTGACTAATTATATTTTTGGTTGTTTACTTATTTGTTAATTGTTACAATTGATGACATGGTTTCATTTTGCAGTTCATGGATTCAGCTGTAAACCTCATGAATGCATCGTTTCAAGAACGTTAGGCCCATTCTTAGTCTTGACGAGGTGATGTAGTGCAGGAAAAGTCAATTATAGGTAAAATTTGTTTACCAGAGAAACTCGATTCGTAAGTTGATGCCATTTGTGTCATCTCGGAAGTCAGTTGCTGCAAGAGAACTCAGATTTGAAAGTAGAGAAATGGTTATGATATTACTTGATGCTGCATCTTGTTTAGATAAAAATTGTGCCAGTTTGTTTCATTTATTGTAATATTCTCAATGGGACCAAATAAGAAATTTATAACAATGCTTTCGTAGGATTTTCCTGCAATAGGCTTTGAATTATGAATTTTGATATTTGGAATGTTTAGAAGTTGAATCTAATTATTGAGGTATTATTTTTGCATCTCACCAAAGAACTGTAACACCCTAGTGCATTTATATCATATTTTATTTGGGTATTTTCAGATCTTGCGACAGTTTTCTTGATTATTGTTTCTTGTGGGTACGGATGGTGCATTTGGTATCTGTGGTTAGTATCCGATCCGCATACTTGAAATCCATTATGGTTCAAGATTACGTCACATATCTTTGCTAGTACAGAGAATCCGTGCACATCTAGATTTTATGCACACTCATATGATATATTTAGTATCCACATGATATATTTGTTATCAGCATATTTTTAATAATACAAATAATAGCTAAATAATATATTTTAATATCTCGCAGGACACCATATCTTATGGGTGCATCTATACATTGTGTCCCTGTCCAGACCGTTAAAACAGACTCATTTGGATCGCTATGTGTATTTACGTATATCCGTTCTTGGGGGTATGCATTTTTACAAACCGGACATCGCATTATGGTTTTGGTTTGTACGTATATTATCCATATTTTAAAACTAGATTTTTTAAAAGTGACCCGGGTATTTTTCGGAGTATTTTTATATTAGCTGTTTAAACCCAGAAAATATATTATTATATTCTTTATATATATAGTTAATATAAACGTTAAATATATTTTTAAAACTAAATATATTATATCCTTGTCGCTCTCTCTTCTCACTCTCTATCCCCCTCTCTCTATATATAATGAGTATAATGGAGGAAAAAGACCATAGGAGGGAATTTCTTCTTTTGGCGTCGAAACAACACACCCTCCATCGTGTTGTCCGACGATCGGAATGCATCATCTTCATCGTTATCATCTAAGATATGGATACACCAAATTTCATGTGATTCTATAACTTTTTCACCGTTGATTTAGCAATGTAAAAAGTTTTATTGTCGGTAAACCGTTAATTTTGAATCCACTAATTCAACAGTGAAAAAGTTGTAAAATCACATGAAATTGGGTGTACCCATTTCTTAGATGATAACGATGATGATGCATTCTGATCGTCGGAAAACACACATCGGAAAACACGATAGAGGGTGTTTTCTTGACGCCATAGGAGGAAATTACTTCCTGTGGCATCTTTCCTCCATTATTCTCATATATAATATATATATTAACCTAATATATTTACAAAACCTCAGCCTCTCTCCTCTCTTTCTTCTCTTCCTCCCTGGCCTCGCGACGAACCCAAACCTAACCTTAGCCTTCGCCGCCGATCTCCATACAACCTCGTCACCATCATCTCACCCTCGTCGTCACAACCACCTCCATCTTCACCACCTCCTTTCTCCTCTCCTCGAGAACCCAGCAACCTGCAACCTAAACCCAAGAAACCCTCACCCCGTCGCCGATCACCTCACCATCACGACCTCACCTCCATTTCCTCTTCCTCCTTTTCTCTACCCGAGCCCTCTGCACCCGACGAACCCAAACTCACGAACCCGAGCAACCCAAGAACTTCCACCCTCATCGCCGGCGACTCGACGTCGCCATCACCCAACCTCACCTTCACCTCCTCATCCCTTCGCCATCCCCGAGCCCTACATCTTTCTCCACCCAACGCCACCTAACCCTGCACAAACACCCCGCGACCTCAACAACAAATTGAGATCCTTTTGCCCATCGCTATTAAATTTGTCGTCGACGACAGCCCTAGTCGTAGTCAAGCCGTCGTCTTCTCCTCTGTCCCATAACCCAAAGTAGCCACAAACTCCCCTTTCTTCTTCTCTTCTCTCCTTTCTTTCTTTCTTTTCTTTTCTTTCTTGCTTATTCCGGTCGCATCGCCGGAGTCGTGCACGTCGCTGATGATCCGGACGACCCAGTCATCGTCGTCGTCTAGCGTGGTCACGTCTTTGATTAGCCAGGTCCAGTCTTGTATGCGCGTGGTTGCATCACGATGTTTATCTGACGTTGAATGTGACGTACGTACCCCATCATGAGATCCAATCAAGCAAGTTTAACTTGCAGCATACTATGTTAATATATCTATTCCCATATGAATAAAAATAATACATGTGTTTAATTATACAGCAAATAGTATAGTTTTACAGTTTTACAATATCCGTTCGTATCTGTACTGATAATTGCATATCTAATTACATGCCGCAACATCATGATATCATTATACTATTACATTAGTACAACGTGCTATCTTGATTGCATCATACATAGTCATGGACAAATAAAAGGTTATTACAGATAGACACATATGTTGGCTATAGTGCTCTCAAGTCAATTATTGAATCGCAGGCGCGTGATTGTGATGATTGAGAGAGGACCTATACCGGTAGAACAGTCTTACTCAACATGATAGTATGCTATCTGGTTTGTTTTTATCATCATGTACAGTATTAGGTGGCATTACCAATCACTATTACATGTTGATACAGCCCATATGATTCTTGCTTGACTACCAGTATTATGATGGCGATCATATACGTGGGAGCTGGGTGGTTTATAAGCACATCCTTAAAATGTCCCTAGTCGTGAGAGTTTCGAGATTGGGCATCGATACTCCAAGAGTATACTAGTGTATACTGATCGAGAACCCGACGAGGGGCGGTGGCCGGTCTTACAAGCCATTGGTGTCAGTTAGTCACCTAAGATAGTATACATGTGCTCACTGGGTTATGAGTACACTGGACGGACACGCCGGGAACATGCTAGTTGGTATTATACCTATTGTCAGATAGCAGTTCCCAAGTGACACGAGTACAGGTTAGTCTGTCGACCTGAGATCGTCATTTGTCTTGTGTGAGTTCCCACTGTGCTTTGATTACTACCCTACCACGGCTCAAAGGAGTCGTGCAAACAGGTTTTAGTTGGGTACAGTCCTGAGCCACATGGAGATAGTGAGCGGATTGTCGGGGATTCGTCTCTCCCGGTATTGGGGGTTGATGTCGCGCAGTGCACGGGTGGCCATCACCAGAAATCTTTGGCCAAAGTAGTCGAGAATTACTGATCTAGGATCAGTAGTTTCTCAGGTGGTGGGCTTCATACCGACACGAAATGTCGCGTTATTAGGGGTCTGACTTTATCCACCATCTAGACTCGATATGCGATACTCTTAGACGAACAGACCGGACTGTACGGAGACTGTCACTGTCAGGCTCAGTAGGGGTTTGGATGAGTTTGCTCGTCAGCTTTCCTTTCGCTCAATACCTGGATAGCCATTACGTACAGCTAGTGCCGCTGACGTGCTTGTAGTTAAACCTACTGCCAGCGTATTGACGAGTTTTTAGAGTCCCACACAGAGGGTTTTCACGGTTCATGCGATATGGTGTAGATGACGTATGTTGGTATATACAGGTGTCCGATTAAATATGTGTACAAGTTACACAGAGTTTAATCGGATGGTTGATAATACTAGCGGCTTAGGATTAAACCGGATTATTAAATCAGGTTTTGATTTAATAATTTATATATAGGTATTCTAGTATTATTGTTCACTATTCATTTTCTCTCTTAGCTATTCGTATTTTTGTACGATTGTGCGTATATGTATTTCGATACGTATACCAGGTTGTATTCCGTATTTATACGGAATAGCTTCTAGAAAGTGGCCACCTCATTAATTGATTTTCTTTTTAGAAAATCATTTTGGGAAATAAGGTGGAGGGGTGAGTTGGCATGAGCATGGCATGAGCATTGTTTGGCATGTAGAGAAGCATGTCACCACATTTGTTTATTAGAAAATGAGAGAAGATATTTTTGTTTGCATGGTTGCAAACGACTTAGCCATTCTTTACATGCAATCCATTCATTCTTTCTTCACTTGATTATTCTCACACTCTTGAGAGACTTAGCCTTTTCTTGGGTTGCTCATGCCATTGGCTTCCTCACCTCCCTCTTCATCTTTTATGGTTGCACTTTTGAGCATTTCACATGAGATAAAAAGAAAGTGAAACATTCCTACACCTCCACTCTCCATTGCGAGCAACCTTGGAGCGTCGGTTGCCTCGCTTGGCGAGGCTGGAGCCTGCGTCGTTTCCCTTGGGTGGATCATCCTCAATGGAGGAAGACCGGCAACCAAATTCGATCCGCAATCTCTAGGAGCTAAAGAAGGTGGTAGAAGACCGAATGACTTAGTTCATTCGGTATAACATTCTAACTTAGTAGTTTAGCACTCTCTAGTTAGCTTGCATGGTTTATGGTTTCGATCTTGGGGCGGGTTTTGTTTGCGTCAAAATTTTTAAACGCCAGTTTTTGTTCTGCATTGGCCACGGTAGATGGCCAGGGAGCCGACAAAACCCAATATGGTATCAGAGCCTCCCATAAACCAATACTAGCTAGTTTGCACAACGTTAGAATATCGATCGACCGATTTTTCCGAATCAAATTTCCATTTTCTTGTGCTTTCTGCCGATTTTCAAAAGTGTTCAAAAAATCTTTCTGAGGGTCTTAAAAATACGTGCAGGCATTTGTAGAGGGCCACAAGAAATTTGGGCAAATGATCCATCAAAATGGCCGCGGAAGTGCCGCAATTGATGTCTATTTGCGGCGGTTCCGCGGCTGTAATGTGGCCAAATTGCACCAAAATTCTTGTGGCACTCTCTGACATGAAAATTTGATTTTTGGTACATATGGTTTTGGCCCAGATTTGTTTAAAGTGTTGGTTTGCATTTGGGGCCAATTACGGAAGAGTTTAGTCGATCAAAATTTTAAGTGTGTGATTATCAATACTTGTGATGATATTTGCGACCGTGAATATTAATGAGCGGTACAACCCGACTAGTTGCTATATGTTCAATTAGACGGGTTTGCGAACTTGATATTCACGTTGATGTTATGTGATGTGTTGATTCTGTGGTTGGATCGTCGTGGTGGATAGCCAGTGATGTAATGATAGTACAGTTCAGATTCATTTGTATATTTGATATTGCGGGACGAGCGTCCGACATGTGGACTGCCGTTTTTGTCAGATTGTATATTCTTTTATTGGGGCACGACCGGGTTGAGGTCGGTATCGCCATTGTATATATTTTTCTTTTCTGTACTAGGATTACCCCGCGGTGGAGTGCACGAATAGCCGGGTTCTAAAGGGCAACGGGTCCGTATCTCATTGCGTTGAGACGGGGGAGACCTTACTCTAGAATTGGCGGGCTATTCGCCGCACTCGTAGGGGGTATAGGATGACCCACGGAGGGGTGCACAAGTTACTGGATTCCGCGATGTGCTGGGTGACCCACTCACTTTGTTGATTGGGGTTGCCTCACTTCTAGGATTGGCGGGTAATTTGCCGCACTCGTAGGGGACAGGTTTTCATTGCACAGGCTATCCATACGACATGGAACGTCGGGTCTCATTTGCGGCTCAAATGAAACCCGAGACTCCAAGATTATCCACCATTCTGTTTTTCTTGCTGAGATTCTGTGATGTTGCCGATTTATGGCACCGTGTATCGGAGGTTTGTACGGATGCAGCCGTTGTAGCAGACTTTGTCAGATTCCTTCTCGTTTGTGAGAGTTTTTTTGATTGTGAGGACGCTCTTCCCTGCAGGTGTAAGCCCCTGCAGTTAATTACGTTACCGCGTAGTGATAACCACTTTCTCCTACTCCAGAAGGTCACTTCGTGTCGTGTGTGTTTGTTTTATTTTTGGTTTCCCGTGGATTGTATACGGAGACTAATTTATGTTTGTAAGTGCACGGCGGCGCCCCGGCCGTCAATCTGACGCCAAAAATGCGGAAGCGAAAAACTTTAATTTTGCAAACTAGCAAACCGGCACCACCGCGCACTAAAACCCGGATCGAACCATTAACTAGTCCTAGCTAACTACAAGATGGGGAAGAGAGATATACCGACTGATCCGAGTCCTCCGGTCTTCTCGTCGTCGTCCCGATCTCCCGCGGAATGTCCTGTCTCCACCTCGTCGCCGGAAGTGAACCACATCGCCTACTTCTTTTACGGGCTCCCACCTCAATACCGAGGCAACTCGGGCACGAAGCTGGCTAGTCGACGTGCCCAAGATTTGCTGTAGAATGTGTAGTGAGCTATTTGTGTCTCTAGGGGTTTTGGGAGTTGCCATTGGTGGAGGAAATGAACTAAGCTTTTTGGAGATGGAGTTGTAGGGATTTTACAAAGCCCAAGATACAAAAATCCCCACCAAAAATAAAATGGGCAGCCCCCTCATACTTGGCCGGCCATGCACCATAGGTGAAGAGAAGAGAGTAAGTCAATGAGGGAGTGTAGGTGTATCAAAAGGTAATCAACCTCATAATGCAAGAGAGAGAGGGAAAAAGACCATCATGCTCAAGCATGATAACAAGCTAAAACCAACACTCCACCACATCCATCATGATATCCAAAGTCAAGCAATCATGAAAACCATTATGAAGCAAAAAGTCAAGTCAATGGATGGTGCAAGTATCATGATATGACAATATGCAAAGACCCCCTTCCAAATTGCTTATTTGCACAAATGCAAATAAGCCCTCCTCCACCAATCTTCGGCCATTGAAAGATACAAATGAAAATGGCCGAAACGGAAAGCAAACTGGCAACTCCAGAAAACTGGTCCCATAATAAATTACAGGAAAACCCCGATACTGTGCATACACACCCGCATCTGTATTCCGACCGAAATACAAATGCAATGAGATAAAGTCTACACTGTACTATACTAGGATCCGGCTTAAACCAAAGCCGGCTAGTAATATCCGTCCGATCCTGATCCGTGCAATACCGCACGTATCTGATCGAACTCTGCCATATATCCATACGGCCTCTAGTACTAACAGTCCGATCCTGATCCGTGCAATGCCGCACGTATCTGATCGGACCTTGCCATATCTCCATACGGCCTCTACAGCTTTTCGCCCGAAAGCTTGAGTAACTGAATGTGGGGGACTCTAAAGACTCGTCAACACCATGGTTGTGGATTTAACCACTAACACGTCAGAGGTATAAGCCAATACGTAACGGGCTACCAGGTATTGACCAAAAGGGACGTCGATGAGCGAACTCATCCTGACACCCCACTGAGCCTGTCAGTGACAATATCCGTACAGTCCGGTCCGTTTGTCTATGAGCATCGCATGGCGGGCCTAGGGGGTTGGTAAAAGTCAGACCCCCAAAAGCGGTACAAGTCATGTCGGAGTGTAGCCCAGAACACCCTGAGATACTACTGGAATACCTACCAGTAAATCTCATGCCTCGGCCGAGGGCTTCGTGTAATGGCTCTCCTAGACACAGCGCGACCTCACCCCCAATACCGGGAGAGACGAACCCCTGAAGATACGCTCACTGCCTCCATGTGGCTCGGGACTGTACCCAACTAAAACCTGTTTGCACGTCTCCTTTGAGCGTGGTAGGGTAGTAATCAAAGTACAGTGGGAACTCACACGAGACAAATGACGATCCCTAGGTCGATGAACTAACCTGTACACATGTCACCTGGGAACTGCTATCTGACGTCTGGTATAAGACCAACTAGCATGTTCCCGGCGAGTCCTGTCCGGTGTACTCATAACCCAATGAGCACCTGTATACATCTTAGGTGATCCAACTGACACCAATGGCTTGTGAGACCGGCCACCGCCCCTCGTCGGGGTCTCGACTGTATACACTAGTCTACTCTGGAGAATCGATGCCCTGTCTCGAAACTCCCACGACTAGGGACCATTTAAGGATGTGCTTACAGACTACCAGCTCCCACTTATATGATCGCCCTCATACTGCTGGTGGTCAAGCAAGAATCCTAGGGGCTCTATCAACGTGTAATAGCGACGTGTCAGGTCACCTAAAGCAGTACACGATGATAAAGATAAACCAGATAGCATACTATCATCTCGAGTAAGACTGTCCTACCGGGATAGGTCCTCCCTCAATCATTGCAATCACGTGCCTGTGATCCAATAATTGACTCTGAGGGCACTATCTCCAACAATGTTGTCGCCCGTAGGGCGTCGATTAGTCCAAATCCGTATATTCTTAGATTTGGGTTTGGTTTGATTTAAGGATCGTCAATCTCGTTTGAGATTAAGATCAACTTAAATGTTTGTTAAGAATATGTTAGTCCAATTTTAGACTAAGATCTACTTAATAAGGTTTTATGATCATTCAGGTTCAACAAAAGAGCATTTGGACTCTATTGTTTTAGTTTAAGGATGTTACGGTCCGTTGTTAGTTTAAGGACGTTGTGGTCCGTTGGGATATGCTCATCGGTTTGGGAGTGCACCAAGAGTTGTTGTTTGTTGGGACTCTCCACCTCTCTGAAAATGTTGAAGAATTACAACGACATGTATCAAAGGTGTGGAGAGATGTACCTTTAAACCAAATTCCAGATTGATGGGAGATATCATGGTGGACCATCTAAGAATCATTAGTCATTTTTGGAAGACTAAGATTAACTTAGGAGATGTGTGATGGATATCATTCTGGTCAATTAGTTTAGGAAGTTATGAGCATAGAGGCTCAGTCTATTTGGAGATCCAAGACGTTTTAATCTTAAGAAGACTTAGCCAATTTGGGGAGAAGTTGGCTTCTCACAGTGTTAAACACTAATATATGCTCGGTGCTCACGTGCTCTCACGTGAGTCTCTAAAGCAGTGTTAAACACTGAAATTTGCGGCGCTCACGTTTGGCACGTGAGGCGCCTGAAAGTTGGTGCTGTACACTTGGGTCTAAATCCCCATCTGTATATAAGTGTTAAACACTTAATTCTTCTGGCCATCACGTGTGGGCACATGAGACGCCCCAGAATTGGGCACTGCTTGTTTGGGTTTATTCCCTCTTTCTTTTGTAAGTGTTAAGCACTTAGCTCATATAGTGCTCACGTGTGGACACGTGAGGTGCTCAAAATGTGAGCGCTGTTTTTGGATTTTTCTCCTTTTCCATTTAAGCAACTGTTTGGGGGTCACGTGAGAACACATGATTTGATCTCAGTCATTCCTTTTTGTTCATCGGAGGTGCTCACGTGGGAACACATGACCAGTCTTTTCTTTTATATTCATAGAGATCTTGATCTGAGTTTTAAGAATTTCAGGTCCCTTATTTTATAAGAATTAAATTCTTTTACAGAGTTAAATCCTATTTTTATCAGAGAAATTAAATTCCTATATATTTTTAGAAGAATTAAATTCTTTGGACTTAGTTCTTTCCTCTAAGTTTTGAATCTGCATTACAGAATCTTCCCGATGAGAATTAAATTCTCAACTTGTGGGGAGATCTGCTTCTGCAGACCTCAACCAGAGGAAGAACTAAGTTTTTTGAGAAGAGTTAAACTCTTAGTTTGAGAATTAAATTCTCTTTTGTTTTGTGGGAGCTTTTGGGAGGCTTCTATATATTTTTTTAGAAGCTTATGGGGTGGTCTCCTTATCCTTCCTTTCCAGCACCCTTCACAAGAACTCGGTGTCAGTCTCTTGTTCCTGGCGGTGAACAGATTTTGGCTAGTCTGGCGGTCTTATCTCATGGATCTCAGATCCAGAAAAAGAACTAAGTTCTTTTATAAAGGTTAAACCCTTGGATATGCAGAGGAGATGTTTTGATCTCTATTATTTTTATTTACCTCGAAATGAGGTATTCTTATTTCTTCCCTTTTAAAGCTTTTTTCTTTCTTGATCTTTTTTCTTTTATGTTTGAAGCTTATGGGTGTGTGTGTTTTTCTCTGTGGAAGACTTGAAGTCTTGGGTCCTTTTATAATAGAGGCTGGTCTGTAGATTTAGTTAAAGAAATCTCTCGTTGAGAGATCCTGGTTGATTTATGGATTTTATCCACCGTTGGATTTTTGATCCAAGAACTTCTGTTTTACAGAAGATATTTTTCTTATTTTTAATAAGATTAGGGAAATATTTTCCCATACAGAATTTTTCTGTATATAAGTGATTTTTAATCACCATTGGATTTTTTAATCCAACGGTATTTTGTTTTACAGAGAGCAATCATTCTTGTTTAGAAAGATTTGAGAAATATTTTCTCAACAGAATTTAATTCTGTATTTTGATGATTTATCATCTCCGTTGGATTTTTGATCCAATGACTCTGTTTAACAGAGAGATTTTAATTTTGGCGTCGGCGCCCTCGCGAGGCACGTGAGGCGCTGCCTCAGAATTTTTAACTCTTGGCGCTGGCGCCCACATGCAAGGCACGTGAGGCACTGCCTCAGAGTTTTTAACTCTTGGCGCCGGCGCCCTCATGGCAAACACGTGAGGAGCTGCCTCTTGAGTTTTGAACAGAGCTTTGCTCTTTTAAGAGTTTTTAATTCTGGCACTGGCGCCCTCATGGCAAACACGTGAGGCGCTGCCTCTTGAGTTTTGAACAGAGCTTTGCTATTTTATTGGGAAAACAAATGCCCCCCACCGCCGCACTCATGTGGCTCACACGTGAGTGCAGCGTGACATCTTTTCCACCATTCGTGAAGTGCTGAAATCGGTTCACCTTCTTTCTCTGATTCCTATGGGTCAACTATCTTCTTTCCCCATGCCTTTTTTCCCGGCCTTGAAAATAGTTCCACCATGCATAGAATTTTCCGTGCCTAGATTTGAATGCTTCCTTTTATAACCCGAAGCTATGTCTTCCTCCTTCTTCTCAAAGAGAAACCTATTTCTATTAACAGAATTCAAGGTAAACCATTTTCCAAGTGAACAAACCAAGAGCTATGGCTTGCGATCGTTCTTACTGTTGGGGTCAAAATTTGCATCCCGGTTGACCAAGTCAAAGTCAAGGTCAACCTCAAGCCAGGTAGGCCTAAGCCCAGGTCAAGTGGGTCCATGCCCAAGTCGAGCCTCGTGGTTGGCCTCCCCATGCCAAAATAAAAATCATGTAACAAATAATTTTGATGTAATTTTTGTGCATGAATGTAAGCAAAATGGGTATAAAGCCAAATTTTTGTAAAGCCCATGGCTTATGTGCAAAAAGAAATGGCACATGAGCCATGGGATGGGCAAAATGCCATTTTGTAAAGCCCAAGGGGCTATATGTAAATGTAAGCCTATATAAGGCAACATGATGATGGATAAAGAATATACTTTTTCATTCTCTCAAAAATCTAGGGTTCTTTGTGCCTCCTTCTCCTTTCTCAAGGTTCTAAACCTTCTTTCCTTTTTTCAATTAAATCAAGAGTTTTACTCTTCCTTTTCCAAAACTAAATAGTTTTTCACCACAAAACCGACAAAGTGGAGCCCAGATCTTCCATTAGATCTCAAAAGGGGGAGATTTTTAAATCTCGTACCTCTTGTTCTTCAAGAGCCGACCAACAAAGGAGGAAGAAGAAGATCCATCTCCAAAGACCCCACTTTGGGGAAGATCCAGGGCTCAAGGGGAGAAGCCCCTTCATCAGCTTCAAAAATATCTTAGGAGTTTAACTCCTCACACACACACACACACACAAATAATAAGTATTTCTTTCTGGGAGTACAACTCTCAGTGCAGGGACCAAGTCCCTTTTGCCGCCCAGCGCCCGGACGCCCACGTGCTTGGCACGTGAGGCGCTAGTGCCCAAAGCGCGAGCGCCCGGACGCCCACGTGCCTGGCACGTGTGGCGCTAACGCCCAAAGCGGTAGCGCCCGGGCGCCCACGTGCCTGGCACGTGAGGCGCTAGCGCCCGAGCGTCAAGATTTTGGGCGTACCGCAAGGATTGAGAGAAGCCCGGGAAGAGACGAACGATTTTTGCTGAGGGTAAGGAGGTAGCTAGTTCGCGCACCAGGAGGAGCCCTCGATCGTGAGGGAATCCCTGTTAGTGAAAAAGGAGGCGTACAGATGAAGCAGCGAAGAACTCGAGTATGTGGTTATTGCAAGTGACCGGTGCACCTTCAGAGGGACTGTCGCCAGGCCAGAGGGCAGTGCTTGATTTGTGGATTCAACGAACATCTTGTCAATGGTTGCCTTAAAAGGAAGGAGCTGCACGGAAGAGATTCATCGACGCTTTCCACATCTAATTGCGAAACTCGGTTGTTTCATTGTTTTGTATCTTGAATTTCGAGGATGAAACGGACCCAACACAAGATTCAGACTTGCTTCACGAGATCGCCGAGATTTAGAGATCGACGCGGAGTTATCACCTTCCATGCCTTCGACAAAGATATTGTTTCTCAGTTGTTCCTTTTCGTTCAACTTTTGTATCTGTTGAACTTCTGGGTTTGAATACAATAAAGTTGTGAATTATGACTGCCTACTTTTGTTTGACTTACTATATTTATAGCTTAAACTTAGTCGAAATTATAGTTCATCACCGCACCCCGGACTCTCTTTTCGATTAGGTTATATCTTTCCGTATACCTCTGTCTGAAATTGTCAAACCCTATACTTTTTGTTAACTTATATCTCTCCCAAATTTTGAATCCGATTTTCATCCTATATCCTTATATCATCCCGAACAACCTAATTCCTCCTCACAGTTCTTCCATTTCGGGTGCTTGTTCACAGCGTCGATCTTCGTTATATATATCGCAATCCATTCCCCAGCTAGTCTGTTGTATATTACTAGTGTTATTTTTAGTTAATATAATTATAATCAGTACGTTTACTATTTTAAAATTTTAGAGTTAGACTTTCATTATGTGTTAATAAGTATTTTAGTTTTACTTACTGTCCCGAAGTTCTCTACTATTTCCAAGTTTTTTTTTATTGTTTTGATTTACATTATATATTTTATTTTCTAGTGAATTTTCCATACTAATGCTTTCAGTTTACATGACACTTTTGTTGTTTATATTACTAGCTCGCTTATTCTTCGTTTTATTTTTTCGACACTTTTACCTTATACGTATTCTAAAGTTATTTTGTACTTGTTTGAATTGTAGTTTCACCAAAATAGTTTCAATTCTTAAGGCTTATCAGCAAATCTCTACCATTGTTTATTATTGTTATTCTATTTTTCCTTGTATTGTATATATAGTTTATTATTATAAATGGTTATGCTTTATGCTTATTTATGCCTATTCTTTTAGTCGCGCTATTTCTTATACATATATAGACCTTGGATTTTCATCTAGTTGTTTGTGTGTAAATCGCTATATAATTGTATTCGTTTTGGTCGCTTTTCGCATTATCTTTTATAGCTTATCGTTCATTTTAATTTCGAGGACGAAATTTTCTTTAAGGGGGGGGGGGGGTATGATGTAATAACCGGTCTCATTTTGTACTTAAATCCGTATTTAAATAAATGTTTTTTTCAAATATTTTTTTCTCTAAATTTTCCCTACTTTTTTAGTTCTTAAACTCTAGCTCTTTTCCTAAATTATATTCTTAGTGCTCTAAGCCACACCCAAGCACAGGCCCGGCCCACATTTCTTTCCCCAAGCCCAAACAATTATCCCTTCTCTCTCCTTTTTGAATTCCTACAAATACAAACCGAAATCTCCACCATAATTTCCCATTGATCACAATTAATTCCCTCTTTATATCCTATTAATTCTAATTAATCTTTAAAATCTCATCCCTCTCTCTCTGTCACTTATTTACTCCCTCCCTCTATTTTAATATATATAACACACACACACACATATTATATTTTATACCTAACCTAAATACCCACGTTCATCCTCTTCTCACCCACGTTCCCCCTCTCCCCCCTCACCCACGTTCCCTCTCTCTCCCCCTCACCCATGTCTCTCTCTCCTCTTCCCGCTTCTCCTTCCTCTCACCTACGAGAGCCCCGAGCTCCACTGCACTCACGCCTCATCTCCACCAACCTCCGACCGCAGCCGCCTCGCCCAGCAACCCGCAGCCATCGCTTCCTCCAAGTCACCGGCTGCAACCCTCCGCCGACGAGCCCGAGCACCATCGACATGCAACCCCAAGACCTCCTCTGTGACCCCCAGCTCCTCCTCCTTCGACCCATCGAATCTTGTCGAGCGTCACTGCAAGTCTTCCAGCAGACCCCCGACATCACCCACGAGCCCACAGCCTCCTTCCTCATCGCCGTCGATCTCCACGTCGCCTCCTCTCACCACCTCTGCATCTGCACGCTCCCGTCGCCAACCGACTCCTCCGGTGACCACCAACCTCTTCGCTTCCTTTCACGAGCACCCTCGCTGCCCCCTCGTCACCGGAGCTCCGACTACCTCCCCCGAGCACCCCTCGCCCCACTTTCTCTACCCCGGACTTTCCCAGAACCAAAACCACCATCGCCATCACCCGACGCTCGCGACTCACGCCCGCACCCATCGCCTTCGCCTGCTCCGGCTAACCAATACCGCCCTCCTCGCCTTCTTTTCTGAAGCCCACACCTCATACTCCTCCCCGACAACCCAACTCCGAGCAACCCCGCCACCTTTGAACCTATAGCCCCGACCTCACCTCTGCACTCACCGCCGATCACCTCGCCGGAGCTTCGATCCCGTCGCCTCCGCACCTCTCTCCACCGACCTCAAAAACACCAGCGACACCCCCTCATTGCAACTGCAGCCGCCATCCCTAGCCGCCGCCCGAGCCCTCGACGCTTCCAGCCATCGCCGGAACTTCAGGTCGCCGACCGCCTCTACATCGTCGCTGCCTTGACCACCACCTCCAGTTGCCGTCGCCTCACCACCTCACTACGCCACCAAGCTCCGTCTTCTTCGCCGAGGCCAAGCTCGAATCCTAGCCGTGTGTAGCCATGTGCAGCCATGTGCGTGTCACTGCGCTAACTGTGCCGCTGCTGTAGGCTACTGCCATCATCGTCTTCATGACCATCGATCGTCGTCAGGAAAGTTTAAATACTTGCTTCATGCTATTATATATTCATTTCCATTGCGATTCAATATTATTGTAAGTGTTCGATGCAAACCATAATCTGAAAACCCCCTTAAAATGACGGAAATTAAACATAACAGTTGGCCCGAGTGATAACGAATACCGTGTTAAGATTTGGCTTGAAAATACGGATTTTAACAACGTGAAATGTCGTCCCCATTTAGATCCGTCGAATCTGAAAATTTCCGTACCTGGATTTTGTGAAAATCATAGTAAATTGGTTACACACCGGAATGTTGCGCTCGATGGCTCATTTCGAAGCCGATTCGACAAACTAGAACCCCATATAATTTACATCTTGTTTCTGTGTTATAGTAGTGGCGGAAACTATTCAGGAGTGCGGCTCTGGACTGCAGTCCAGAGCAGCACTGCCTGTCGATGCTTGATTTGAAAGGATTTTACATCTCTGTATGAAAATGGTGTTATGCACGGAGCCTCATATGGACGCGTAGATAATTTAGTTATCTAACACCCGAATCTGGTCTCGTATTGTTTCACCGTCGTTTGATATTTAATTCGTATTTTAGAATACCGTTGTGTCCTGCAGTTTTCTGCAGTGACAATTTGTACACATTGATATTAAACTGAATATATCTTCCCGTATACAGTGGATATCATCGATCCGTCTGATATGTTGGAAACCTGACTGTTAGACCTAAACATTATCCAACTGTAGCGTTGCCTAATTATGATCCCAACTGGGATTAAAACGTGTTACGAAACGGGCTTCCAATTCAGAAATCGGATTTCCAGCAGTAAACACTTAAAATGAAATGACCATAACTAGCAAAAATGAAACCCGATTGACACGAAACCAATTTAAATGGACAGATAATCAAACTTAATGTTTACCCCTTTTATATTGTTTTGTTTAATTCTGCACGTACGATTTATAGTAAATTTTGCAAGTTGTATAACACTGGCTGCCAATACTTTTATTCATATCGTAATTATTGCATTCTCATCATATCATGTAGAGGTCCAGTGGTAACCTATTGATCGTGTACATTACCCAGTAATAAATATTAGTGTTTGGATTGTGGCAAGTACGTTAGTGTTAAAGCGTGACTGAGTAGTGAAAGTGACACGTACTTGTACACAATCAGCGAACCCGGTTAATTTATTGTATTGTTGACGCCTATGGGGCATATGTAAGTATAAATATAACTGGCATGAGACGGTTATGGAAGCACTTATATTAGTGTCATAGGTAAGGCGTCAAACACAGTCCATTTATCTTGGGTACCAGTCGAGACATGCTTGATGGAGATCCTGTCTCCAGTTCTCGCGTAGACTTGTCATGCACCGACTAGTATTTAGGTTTATGGTCGGGATTTGATGTAGACTACGGGGTGTAGGGTAGTTTGAGTGTGAGTTCAACGGAATCTCGGGAGTCCCATTGCCGACGTATACAACGATTCTAGGAGTCATATGGGTGATATTACTGATTATTAGCGAGCGTTTCGGGCCTGTGTTCCCTTGCCCCTGGAGCCATACCCTTGGGTTGGGGATACTCCTGCGTGGTTGACTCTCACATTTTGACTGACAACAGGTTTAGCGACCTGGACAGTGAGACTTAGAGACTGATAGGGTTAGTGACATTGATATGCATTGCTCACTGATTTGATATACCTACTTCACTGTTTACCTGTACCGATTATTTCATGTGTGTCATCATTCTATATTTACTGCTTCCTGTTCATCATCATTGCACGTGTTTACTTTTGCATTTATATATTTAGCTATTGTGTCGCTCTGACGACTTGAGTATGCATGCTCAGAGTGAGAAGTGAACTTAGCTCGGATCAGCACCTGTCGTACCTTGATGATATTGCGGACATCTAGATCAGCGACGTCAGCACCAACTTTCCTTGATTTCTATATGGTTAGTTTTTGTATCTGTTTTGATTTAGTGACTGCATTTCTCATTACCTGTGCATTGATTACTGATTACCACGTAAAGCTAGAAGCCGAAGTGTGACTACGACAGGATATTTTCTCGACCGTAGGAGCATGGCTGGCCTTGTCAACCTCTCGTATTCCGTATTTTGGGAAGCGAGGCATGACAGGTGGCCATCACTAGAAATCCTTGGCCAAGATAGTCGAGAATTACCGATCTAGGATCAGTAGTTTCTCAGGTGGTGATGGGCTTCATACCGACACGAAATGTCTGTTGGCTATAATACCCTCAAGTCAATTATTATATCGCAAGCACGTGATTGCAATGATTGAGGGAGGACCTGTACCGGTAGAACAGTCTTACTCGAGATGATAGTATGCTATCTGGTTTGTCTTTATCATCGTGTACATGCTTACAGATCACTATTACATGTGTTGGAGATAGTGCCCTCAGAGTCAATTATTAGGTCACAGGTACGTGATTGTAATGATTGAGGGAGGACCTATCCCGATAGGACAGTCTTACTCGAGATGATAGTATGCTATCTGGTTTACCTTTATCATCGTGTACTGCTTTAGGTGACATGACGCGTCGCTATTACACGTTGATAGAGCCCCTAGGATTCTTGCTTGACCACCAGCAGTATGAGGGCGATCATATAAGTGGGAGCTGGGGGTCTATAAGCTTATCCTTAAAAGGTCCCTAGTCGTGGGAGTTTCGAGACTGGGCATCGATACTCCATTAGTAGACTAGTGTATACAGTCGAGACCCCGACGAGGGGCGGTGGCCGGTCTCACAAGCCACTGGTGTCAGTTGGATCACCTAAGATGTATACAGGTGCTCATTGGGTTATGAGTACACCGGACAGGACTCGCCGGGAACATGCTAGTTGGTCATATACCAGACGTCAGATGGCAGTTCCCTGGTGACATGTGTGCAGGTTAGTTCATCGACCTGGGGATCGTCATTTGTCTCGTGTGAGTTCCCACTGTACTTTGATTACTACCCTACCACGGCTCAAAGGAGTCGTGCAAACAGTTTTTAGTTGGGTACAGTCCCGAGCCACATGGAGGCAGTGAGCGTATCTTCAGGGGTTCGTCTCTCCCGGTATTGGGGGTGAGGTCGTGCTGTGTCTAGGAGAGCCATTACACAAAGTCCTTGGCCAAGGCAAGGAGATTTACTGGTAGGTATTCCAGTAGTATCTCAGGGTGTTCTGGGCTACACTCCGACACGACTTGTACCGCTTTTGGGGGTCTGACTTTTACCAACCCCCTAGGCCCGCCATGCGATACTCATAGACGAACGGACCGGACTGCACGGATATTGTCACTGACAGGCTCAGTAGGGTGTCAGGATGAGTTCGCTCATCGACGTCCCTTTTGGTCAATAGCTGGTGGCCCGTTACGTATTGGCTTATACCTCTGACGTGCTAGTGGTTAAATCCACAGCCATAGTATTGACGAGTCTTTAGAGTCCACCACACTTTCAGTTACTCAGCTTTCGGGCGAAACGCTGTAGAGGCCGTATGGAGATATGGCAGGGTCCGATCAGATACGTGCGGTATTGCACGGATCAGGATCGGACAGTTTGTACTATAGGCCGTATGGTTATATGGCAGGGTTCGATCAGATACGTGCGGTATTGCACGGATCAGGATCGAACAGATATTACTAGCCGGTTTTGGTTTAAGCCGTTCCTAGTTTAGTACAGTGTAGATTTTGTCTCATTGCATTTGTATCCGGACGGAATACAGATGCGGGTGTGTATGCACAGTATCGGGGTTTTCCTGTAATTTATTACGGGACCAGTTTTCTGGAGTTGCCAGTTTGCATTCCGTTCCGGCCGGTTTTTCCTTTGTTCTTTCCCGGCCGGACTTTTTCGATGGAGGGGGTTATTTGCAGTTTTGCAAATAACACTTTGTGGGGGGGTTTCTTGCAATTGTATTGATTATGATGGCTTTCATATCTTGCACCATTGACTTGCTTTTTATTGTGATTGAAAGGGTATGGGTTGAATAGTAGAACAAGCATGGTTCATGTTTGTTTGTGGTCACCTCTTCACTTCTCCTACACTCACCTCCCTTCTAGCTTCATATGGTTTTTTCTCCACCCTTTATTCTCACTTGATGATAAGTCTTTCATGGTTGTGAGAAGAAGAAGAGAGAGCTTCATTCATGAGAGTTTTCTTTCTTGATCTAGTTTTCATGCTAGAAAAATGCAAGCACCATTTTTCTAATCCTTGTTTCCTCCATCATCCTCATTGGCAACAACATAACCCCAAAGAGACAAGCATCTTCTACACTACATTCTACAGCATATCTTGAGCATGTCGAGTTGCCGGCTTCATGCTCGAGTTGCCTCGGTATTGAGGCGGGAGCCCGTAAAAGACGAAGGCGATGTGGTGCCCTTTCCGGCGAGGAGGCGACGATGTGGAGCCAAGACTTTCCGCGGGAGATCGGGATGATGAAGAGAAGACCGGAGGACTTGGATCGTCGGTATATCTCTTCCCTTTCTTATTAGTTGCGTAGACTAGTTTAATGGTTACGATCCGGTTGTTTAGTGCGCGGTGGTGCCGGTTTGCAAAGTCCGCAAAATTTAAAGTTATTCACCGTTTCCGCATTCCGGCGTCGGATTGACGGCCGGGGCGCCGCCGTGCACTTACAGTGGTATCAGAGCCTCCCCATTAACTTAGTCTAGCTTTGTGTAATGTGTTTTGCATTTCCGATCGATCAAAAAGTTCCAAAACCCGTATTCCCTCCGCATCAGTTTCTGTCGAAATTTTTTGGAGTCTAAAAATTTTTCAGGTGGTCTCAGAATAATGTGCAGGGAGATGTAAGAACACTGGAAAAATTTCGTAGCATGATCCATCCGTACGACCGCGGAAGGGCGGCGGAAACACCCATTCCGCCGCGCTTCCGCGGCACACTGTTCACATCACTGCACGATTTATTTTCAGGTGTTTTCTGGGTTTAATATATGGGCTTTGGAATATTAAACTTGGGCCCAGGTTTTCTGTGAGTGCTACAGTTTTGTTTGGGGGCCCACTTGTTAAGGTTTGATCAATCGGAAAATTTTAAACACATTTTTCACAGTATTTACATTATATCTGCGACCGTGAATGTCACTCGATCGGTAAATCCGGTCTAACTGCTATAGCCCGGTTAGACGGATTTGCGAACGTGACTTTCACGTTGATGTTCTGTTTTTGCTGTGTTGTTGCGGATCGGTCGTGGGGGATAGCCTGGATGCAATGCTAGTACAGTTTTGTTGTATTATGTACATTTGATATTGCGGGGCGAGCGTCCGACATGTGGACTGCCGTCACTGCCTGATTGTATTATTCTTTTGGGGCACGACCTGGTTGCGGTCGATGTACCCGGTGTATGTATATTTTACTTTTTGTACTAGGATTACCCCGCGGAGGGGTGCACGGATAGCCGGGTTCTAGAGGGCAGCAAGCCCGCATCTCATGGCATTGGGACGGAGGGGGCTTCACTCTAGAATTGGCGGGCTATTCGCCGCACTCGTAGGGGGTACAGGTTTGACCCAGGAGGGGTGCCCAAGTTACCGGATTCCGTGAAGTGCTGGGTGGTCCATTCACGGCGATGAAGGGGGCTGCCTCGCTTCAGGTTTTGGCGGGTGACTTGCCGCGCCCGTAGGGGTCTAGGATTTCATTGCACAGGCTATCCACACGACCAGGGGAACGTCGGGTTTCAGCGGCTCTGTGAAACCCGGGGATCCCAGATATCTGTATTGTTCTGTGATGCTGTACATTTCTGTGATGTTGCATTTTATTCACGCCTTGAGCGAAATACTATATATTGGTATATATATTAGTAGATGTTGTATATGTTTTGCATCCGCGCTAGTCCAGTCCCCGCTCTGTCGTTAGTTAGCTAACCTAACGGGTAATGACGGGACCCAGTGGCGAATGCGGATGGCATATACGTACGTCAGTATATTTTCGTTCTTTGTGGTGTGATCAATTGATGGGACTGCGTTGATTCGGATCAATGCAAGTTAAAACAAACCTAATCTGATGTTGTTGGAACACTTTTCAAAAAGCTGTTATTGCAAGGACGTTCATTTCTGTTTTGCATCGTGGTATTCATTTGGAATATCCTGCTCCTCAGTCGACGAGGCAAGGGCCGAGATCCCTTCACCGGGAGTGACCCCTTGGACAGAAGTTTGCGTCAGGACATTAACTTCACTATAGCCGATTACTTTTGCTTTGCACCGTGGTATTCAGTTGGAATATCCTGCACCTCATTCTACGGGGAAAGAGCCGAGATCCCTTCACCGGGAGTGACCTCTTTAGTAAAGGTTTTCGTCACTATATTTTCTAAAAAGCTATCAGTTCCTTCAACGATATCAAGTTCTTTACGTTAAAGGTTTTCGCCAGAAACCATTCGTAGCCCTCCGTCGTTTCAGACGGGTAGCACGTAGTATTCATGCTATGTTTGTTGACCTTCGTCAAGGCATAGTGTATGGTAGCTGCTTGTTACCTTTCTGCTGCATAGATAGATGCGTTGGTTTGGGACAGTCGTACAGCCTTGTTGACCTTCGTCAAGGGCTTGTACGGGTGGATTCAAATTAACCTGGATAATGACGGGTAGAACTTGACATGTGACTTATGATTTGTTGACCTTCGCCAAGGTCATAAGAGCATGGGGCAAAAATCACATCGGGAGTTTCAAAAGTACTGAAACTTGCCAGATATGCGCATACCTTCTGGAGTGTGATACCGTGAGTGGATTCCGTCACGTTGTCATGCGATGAGAGTTGGATCCCGATTCCCACTGATGAGTTGGTTTACTCCTCGGGTGACCCCGACTAATTCTTCTTTCAGGTTTGGAGGAGAATTTGAGGTACAGTGGGAGGTTTCCAGATTAGATAAATTGGTAACCATTCTGATCTAGGTTAGAGTGCACGCTGAGTGTTTCTTTTCTCTCTCTCTTTGGCAGCGACCATTGACCCGACCCTAAGACTTTGACTCAGTGACCAAGTTGACCGAACCTTCTTAACACTGGCTTTTGGATTGTCAGAGTTGCAGACCTCATTGCCACTCCTACTTTTACCCTTTTCTCCAGGACACCCCGTATTACTGCGAACGTCCACTTCCATTGGACAAAACCATCGTATGGTTAGATACGAACTCGAAGGAATTCGAGGATGGTTTCCGGTTCTGGAGAAAACGGATAGGATTATTCAGTTGTCTTTTCCTTTTACCCTCTCTCAGGTTACGAGTACTCCTTGGTTTAGGGGTAGTACACCTATTACGCAAATTGGATTGTCTTCTTCCAAACCTTAGGCTGGTGCCGACCAGTAGGGAATGAAGAAAACCAATTAGCATAACGATGGTGTGCAGAAGGTATTAAGTTCAGACAAAGCAAGGGATTAGTAAGAGGGCAAAGTAAATTGCAACAGATATTCACGACCAACCAAATATTTCGTTACCACTCCCACATCACCTTTGTATTTCTCCAGGACACTCCGTATCACTACGAAGATCCACAGTTTATTTGGATACTCCATCGTATGGTTATATACGAACTCGAATGGAACTTGTTCCAGTTCGGGGATGGATTCTGGTTCAGGAGAAATAGGAATAAGGTTTATTCGGTTGTCTTTTATCTTCACCCTCTCTCATTGCGAGTGTTCCTAGGATTGGGACAGTACACCCATTATGCTTATTGGATAGTCTTCTTCCAAACCATAGGCTGGTGCCGAACGGTAGGGAAGGAAGAAAACCATTTGGCATAAAGGGGTGTGCAGACGGTAATGACTAAAGACATATGAAGGGATGTGGAGAGATGGCAATGAATTATACGGTTGTAGTTGTGAATCTGGATAATGGAAGAGGCATTACTATGAATACCGGGATACCCCACGAAACATTTCAATGTTTCAGTTTCACTGTGTAATGTTAAAGGAAAACTGATTTCCCGATTAGATACTTACTCCAGGGTATGTATTTACCAGGTACGATTCTCACATCTGTATGGTTTTATAGATGATGAGTGGGAGTAAGTTATTGGGAATTGGGTGATTATCCTCATTATATCGGGATTCGTTGTAATCAGTGATATTTGAGGAAATCACCTGGGTTATTTGCCGGACGGCAAGTATTTGGTTTTGAATATCCGCCGTTATGCACCAATTTCAAATCGATGTATCTGTACGTCTATTTTCATAGAGTGAGATATACCTTTCTGAAATTATGTCTACGACATTTACCTATATCAGTGGATGGTTAGGTAAGGAGCATTAAACAATGGTGTAATTCTTCTTAACCATAAGTACAGTTTTCAACCTACGACACACAGTGAATGAGTTGTCAGACTCAAGGGACTTATACAGAGTATTGTATGTTGTCCAGGGTCCATCAGGACAGAGGGGATTGGTCTTCGTACTATATTCGGTTTACTTATGACTTCTCTAGTTTTTGGACGAGTGTTTCGCGGAAACACAGGGTCCAAATTTTGAGAAGTTATGGGTATTTGAATAGAGTAGAGAACCAGGTATAGCAAGTATCGGGATTCTTCAAAGAGATCGAAGATGTAGATACTTGTGTATGGTATTCAGTTGATAGTAATAATAAAGAGATCTTGCTTCTCTTTCAGGTTACTCATAATTGGAAGTATTCCTAAGTTGAGTAACGCTGATCGGCCTCCTTCCATTTAGTTGACATGCGCTGGGGACAGCTGCATGATTTGAATCTGGTTCAATTAAATCAGTGCCTCTGTTTCTATATTGGATATAGAACAGTTCATATCTTAACAATGTTAAGGTACGGGGAGTTGTCCGGTTTATGATTAAAACCAGACACTGGACAACTCAAGGCACGTTTCTGTAATGGCTGTTTGTGGGTTGACCCAGGCTATGACGAGGGTTGACTTTCTACCATCTGGATGAACAATAGCGATATTGTTCTAGACTCGCCACAGTTTTATTAAAAATGGATTTTTTTTCAGAAAACAGTAGTGGGAGTATGGTAGAACTGGAAGTGATTCCAGAACCACAAACGATTACTGAAGATTTGATAAGGAACCTAAAGATTCAATCTGGATTGACATTCCATTGGCCACTCCGCAGATAAGGTGGGTAACTTCAGGCACCCGAGAGGTACTCCGGTAGCCTCAAGGACGGTGACAGGGAAGTTCTTGTTTTCCCACAATTGCCATTGCTGTTGTTCCAGGTTACGAGACCCGGCGGGAGGATGAGTATAGCGTCGTTCTAAACCAGTTTTAGAAGTGTACGTATATATGACTCTGCCAGAGGGTTGTCGTAGTCAGTGGGAGCAGCGGAAGCATTGGTGGACAGGTTGTTTATGTCTATTTATAGACTAAAGCAGATGTAGCGGAGATAGATCATCTATTTCTGACGTGACAGTCATGGGTTTGACTTCATCAGAATAGGGGATGGATCTGTTGAGAAGGTAGTAGGGTGTGATATCCTGGTATTTGGATGATATACACAGAGTAGGAAAGGAAACTCCTACACTACGATCGGTTATACTTTGGTCGTCACACAGTGGTTTCTCCACAAAGGAAATGGATTATATATCTGACATACTGGTTACTAGATCTATGGTTTTAGATCTAGATTTGGGTGGTTTCCCAATCAGGGTACTTTGACAGCATTCTAAGAGTATTTAGGATGGACGACTCCTGGCACGGTAGTGTACCTGCAGGTAATGGAGTCACCCTCTCCAAAGGTGTCTTACAGACTAAAGGGGAGAGGGACGTGCATGATTGGCAGATCACTTGCTCAGGCAATTGAGTTAATCGTGAGATGTCAAGTACCACACCAGATGTTGTTCTTGCACTAGATGCAATAAGTTGACATTAATCCAATCCTGGAGAAACAGACGGAAGCATTTTTAGAACATAAGTGGATGTTCTAGGGATATGATAACGACAGCCTCATTCAGGAGACGGTTATCATTCCAGGCTTCCAAGGTGACATGGACGACAAGGAGGTTGTCAGAGTTATAGTTTTCCCTCTGACGAGGGGCAGTATTTTGGACAGGTGATCCAAGGCAATACTGAGGGAGGCATGGCGCGCAGGATACTGATTAAGTTCAGTTGACGATACAGTCTAAGAAGTTTGGATTTGGAGTTCATTTATGAGCTATGTCCCATCAGACATCCAGACACATTCTAAGACAGGTATTGCTCATTTCGGGAGATGGGTTTCTCCGCGAACATGAGATATAGAGAGACATGGAAAGAAACAACAAAGCGGATCCACTCGCTGAGGCTATTCCTCGAACGCAATAGTTTCGCAAACAGGCTTTGTGAGACTGACTAGTAGAGGAGTTGGGTGTTCGGTATCACACGGGCTGTGAGTATGCGACATCGCAATAATTAGCCTTGAGTGCAAGTGGGAGATTGTTGGAGATAGTGCCCTCAGAGTCAATTATTAGGTCACAGGTACGTGATTGTAATGATTGAGGGAGGACCTATCCCGATAGGACAGTCTTACTCGAGATGATAGTATGCTATCTGGTTTACCTTTATCATCGTGTACTGCTTTAGGTGACATGACGCGTCGCTATTACACGTTGATAGAGCCCCTAGGATTCTTGCTTGACCACCAGCAGTATGAGGGCGATCATATAAGTGGGAGCTGGGGGTCTATAAGCTTATCCTTAAAAGGTCCCTAGTCGTGGGAGTTTCGAGACTGGGCATCGATACTCCATTAGTAGACTAATGTATACAGTCGAGACCCCGACGAGGGGCGGTGGCCGGTCTCACAAGCCACTGGTGTCAGTTGGATCACCTAAGATGTATACAGGTGCTCATTGGGTTATGAGTACACCGGACAGGACTCGCCGGGAACATGCTAGTTGGTCATATACCAGACATCAGATGGCAGTTCCCTGGTGACATGTGTGCAGGTTAGTTCATCGACCTGGGGATCGTCATTTGTCTCGTGTGAGTTCCCACTGTACTTTGATTACTACCCTACCACGGCTCAAAGGAGTCGTGCAAACAGTTTTTAGTTGGGTACAGTCCCGAGCCACATGGAGGCAGTGAGCGTATCTTCAGGGGTTCGTCTCTCCCGGTATTGGGGGTGAGGTCGTGCTGTGTCTAGGAGAGCCATTACACAAAGTCCTTGGCCAAGGCAAGGAGATTTACTGGTAGGTATTCCAGTAGTATCTCAGGGTGTTCTGGGCTACACTCCGACACGACTTGTACCGCTTTTGGGGGTCTGACTTTTACCAACCCCCTAGGCCCGCCATGCGATACTCATAGACGAACGGACCGGACTGCACGGATATTGTCACTGACAGGCTCAGTAGGGTGTCAGGATGAGTTCGCTCATCGACGTCCCTTTTGGTCAATAGCTGGTGGCCCGTTACGTATTGGCTTATACCTCTGACGTGCTAGTGGTTAAATCCACAGCCATAGTATTGACGAGTCTTTAGAGTCCACCACACTTTCAGTTACTCAGCTTTCGGGCGAAACGCTGTAGAGGCCGTATGGAGATATGGCAGGGTCCGATCAGATACGTGCGGTATTGCACGGATCAGGATCGGACAGTTTGTACTATAGGCCGTATGGTTATATGGCAGGGTTCGATCAGATACGTGCGGTATTGCACGGATCAGGATCGAACAGATATTACTAGCCGGTTTTGGTTTAAGCCGTTCCTAGTTTAGTACAGTGTAGATTTTGTCTCATTGCATTTGTATCCGGACGGAATACAGATGCGGGTGTGTATGCACAGTATCGGGGTTTTCCTGTAATTTATTACGGGACCAGTTTTCTGGAGTTGCCAGTTTGCATTCCGTTCCGGCCGGTTTTTCCTTTGTTTTTTCCCGGCCGGACTTTTTCGATGGAGGGGGTTATTTGCAGTTTTGCAAATAACACTTTGTGGGGGGGTTTCTTGCAATTGTATTGATTATGATGGCTTTCATATCTTGCACCATTGACTTGCTTTTTATTGTGATTGAAAGGGTATGGGTTGAATAGTAGAACAAGCATGGTTCATGTTTGTTTGTGGTCACCTCTTCACTTCTCCTACACTCACCTCCCTTCTAGCTTCATATGGTTTTTTCTCCACCCTTTATTCTCACTTGATGATAAGTCTTTCATGGTTGTGAGAAGAAGAAGAGAGAGCTTCATTCATGAGAGTTTTCTTTCTTGATCTAGTTTTCATGCTAGAAAAATGCAAGCACCATTTTTCTAATCCTTGTTTCCTCCATCATCCTCATTGGCAACAACATAACCCCAAAGAGACAAGCATCTTCTACACTACATTCTACAGCATATCTTGAGCATGTCGAGTTGCCGGCTTCATGCTCGAGTTGCCTCGGTATTGAGGCGGGAGCCCGTAAAAGACGAAGGCGATGTGGTGCCCTTTCCGGCGAGGAGGCGACGATGTGGAGCCAAGACTTTCCGCGGGAGATCGGGATGATGAAGAGAAGACCGGAGGACTTGGATCGTCGGTATATCTCTTCCCTTTCTTATTAGTTGCGTAGACTAGTTTAATGGTTACGATCCGGTTGTTTAGTGCGCGGTGGTGCCGGTTTGCAAAGTCCGCAAAATTTAAAGTTATTCACCGTTTCCGCATTCCGGCGTCGGATTGACGGCCGGGGCGCCGCCGTGCACTTACATTACATGTTGATAGAGCCCTTAGGATTCATGGTTGACTACCTGCAGTATGATGGTGATCATATATATGGGAGCTGGGTGGTCTATAAGCACATCGTTAAAATGTCCCTGGTCATGGGAGTTTCGAGACTGGGCATCGATACTCCAAGAGTAGACTAGTGTATACTGATCGAGACCCCGATGAGGGGCGGTGGCCGGTCTCACAAGCCATTAGTTTTAGTTTGTTCACCTAAGATGTATACAAGTGCTTATTGGGTTATGAGTACACCGGACGGACTCGCCGGGAACCTGCTAGTTGGTATTATACCTATTGTCAGATAGCAGTTCTCTGGTGACATGTGTATAAGTTAGTCTATCGACCTGAGATCGTCATTTGTCTCGTGTGAGTTCCCACTGTGCTTTGATTACTACCCTACCACGGCTCAAAGGAGTCGTGCAAACAGGTTTTAGTTGGGTACAGTCCCGAGTCGCATGGAGGCAGTGAGCGGATCGTCAGGGGATTCGTCTCTCCCGGTATTGGGGGTTAATGTCGCGGTGTGCATGGGTGGCCATCACCAGAAATTCTTGGCCAAGCTAGTCGAGAATTACTGATCTAGGATCGGTAGTTTCTCAGGTGGTGATAGATTTCATGCCGACACTAAATGTCAAGTTATTAGGGGTCTGATTTTATCCACCCCCTAGACTCGATATGCGATACTCATAGATGGATGGACAGGACTGTACAGATGTTGTCACTGTCAGGCTCAGTAGGGGTTTCAGGATGAGTTTGCTCGTCGGCCTCCCTTTCGCTCAATACCTGGATAGCCGTTACGTACAGCTAGTGCCACTGACGTGCTTGTGGTTAAACCCACTGCCAGCGTATTGACGAGTCTTTAGAGTCCCACACAGAGGGTTTCCCTGCTTCGGGCGAAACGTTGTAGAGGCCGTATGGTTTTATGCCAGGGTTCGATCATATACGTGCACTTATGCATGGATCATGATCAGACGGATTATACTAGTGGGCTTTGGTTTAAGCCGGATCCTAGTATTATATTGTTGGATTATTTTCGTCTCGTTGTATTCGTATTCAGTCGGAATACAGATGCGGGTATATATATACGGATGATGGGTATTCTTGTAATTCGTTACAAGTTTACTTTAGAAGATTGCCATTTCATTTTCTATTAAACATTTAGTTTAAATGTTTATTGAGTAGAGAGTGTGACTCATTGTTGTAGGTCATTGTTCTAGCATGTTCACCTTGTGACTTATGGTCATGAGTTATATGGTGAGTCATGGTGGCATGATGACTTGTTTTGGAGTGTTGTGAGATATTTGTGTGATCAAGTGGCAGATCTTTTCTTGTGAGGCTTTTCTTGAGTTGCTTGCATACAACAAATTAACACAACACTCAAAAGAAAAGAGCAGATACAATTCTTTTTTCTTCACTTGCCAAAACTTTGCTTCACACTTTCCTCTCTTGGTATCTTCTTCAACCTCCATCCTATATGTCTCATGTGTTGAGAAACCTAAGGTATATTGAGACAATGTAATCACAAAGTCTCTCTACATCATCTTGGATATCTAGGTTAGCAAACTAGATACTCGAGTTGCTTCGGTTTTGAGGTCGGAGCCCGTAATACAAACTCTCGAGGTGGATCGTCTTCGATGGGGGGGGGGGAGACCAGAGATCAAACATGATCGAGGAAGCCACGAGGAGATTGGCTCAGAGGTTGAAGACCGAAGGACACGGATCATTCGGTATAAACCTCTCTAAACTCCTTTTCATATAGCTGGTGTAGGGTTAATGGTCGATCCGTAGATTAGGGTTCCGTTAGCGCCGGTTTTTTAAAGTTTTTGTTCCGCATTTGGCCACGGATTGACGGCCGGGGCGCTGGCGTAACCCAACAATGTCGCGTTATTAGGGGTCTGATTTTATCCACCCTCTAGACTCGATATGCGATACTCTTAGACGAATAGACCGGACTGTACGGAGATTGTCACTGTCAGACTCAGTAGGGGTTTGGATGAGTTTGCTCGTTAGCTTTCCTTTCGCTCAATACCTGGGTAGCCATTACGTACAGCTAGTGTCGCTGACGTGCTTGTGGTTAAACCCACTGCCAGTGTATTGACGAGTCTTTAGAGTCCCACACAAAGGGTTTTCAAGGTTCAGACGATATGGTGTAGACGTATGTTGGTACATACAAGCGTCCAATTAAATATGTATACAGCCTACACAGACTTTAATCGGACGGTTGATAATACTAGCGGTTTAGGATTAAGCCGGATTATGAAATCAGGTTTTGATTTAATAATTTATATATATGTATTCTAGTATTATTGTTCACTATTCATTTTCTCTCTTGGTTATTCGTATTTTTGTATGAATATGAGTATATGTATTTCGGTACGTATACCAGGTTGTATTCAGTATTTATACGGAATAGCTTCTAGAAAGTGGCCACCTCATTAATTGATTTTCTTTTTAGAAAATCATTTTGGGAAATGAGGTGGAGGGGTCAGTTGGCATGAGCATAGCATGAACATTGTTTGGCATGTAAAGAAGCATGGCACCACATTTGTTTATTGGAAAATGAGAGAAGATATTTTTGTTTGCATGGTGGAAAATGACTTAGCCATTCTTTACTTGCCATCCATTTGTTCTTTCTTCACTTGATCATTCTCACACTCTTGAGAGACTTAGCCTTTTCTTGAGTTGCTCATGCAATTGTCTTCCTCACTTCCTTCTTCATCTTTTATGGTTGCTCTTTTGAGCATTTCACATGAGAGAAAAAGAAAGTGAAACATTCCTACACCTCCACTCTCCATTGCTAGCAACCCTGGAGAGTCGGTTGCCTCGCTTGGCGAGGCTGGAGCTTGCGTCGTTTTCCTCGGGTGGATCATCATTGATGGAGGAAGATCGGCAACCAAATTCGATACGCAATCTCTAGGAGCTAAAGATGGCGGTAGAAGACCGAAGGACTTGGTTCATTTGGTATAACATTCTAACTTAGTATTTTATCACTCTCTAGTTAGCTTGTATAGTTTATGGTTTCGATCTTGGAGCCGGTTTTGTTTGCGCCAAAATTTTTAAACGCCAGTTTTTGTTCCGCATCGGCCACGGTAGATGGCCAGGGCGCCGGCAAAACTCAGCAACATATGCATCCTAACATCAGCACTATTTACCATGATTCCAATATCGATTGCAGTTTCACATTAAGTATCCATTTGATACATATGCATCACATGACATGTTCACGACACACTACCTAACTCGTTACTTGATCTTATTACTAATGCCAACAATCTTGACTTGTTGTCCTGATGAACGTTACTTGTTGTCTGTAAAGACAAAACCTATACCTGCTTGATCCCGTATTGGCATTAGATTCATATCATCAATACCTGACATGAACACATAATCTTGGGGGTAAGAGGAAATCAATAATGAAACCTGAGTTGTAACTCAACAGTTCGATATTTATACTGATCAGTCTTTACGGGCTAGGCCAGTTCCGGGATGCTGCTGCTGACATCATTCATATGTACATGTTATCTGTTTACTGCCTAGCGGCACGTTTCAGATTCAGCCCGAGAATCTTGACCGTGGTCCCAGGCACGTACGGGATACTTTACATCGACGATTCTATTTAATTGATTTCAAAGACTTCTAGAATAGATAACCTAGAGGCACCGACTTTAAGATACATATCATATACATACACCTCACTGTTCCATATTGTGTTATTCATTTATATTCATGTTTACCTATTGTTAGTTGTGTGTATGTCCTAGAGGCCATTATTGTACATATGATGTATATTATAGTGGATGCTTGGACATATATAGAGAGGACTTTCTTACTCGACATGATAGTATGCTATCCGGTTGCTCTTTATCTTAACATGTATACTTATCTTGTAACGTCTTAGATTTCGGTTAGTGTTCGTTTAGACGTTAATACGGGTTTACTGTAAGAAGTTTGCCGATTCGGGTTCCTCACATTTTATAACATTTAATTAATAATTTATTATTATTTGTTATGAGCATGCACGCACGTGTGCACGTAAATGTGAGGATTTGTTTGTGCTAATTTTGATCTTAGCAACCTTGACACTTAACCTTAATTCTAAACCCTTAATTTGCTTTAAATCCACCTTTTTCATTAACCCTTAATCTTTTGTTGAGTGAGAAGATAGATATTTTTGCTTGGTTTTGTTTTGTGATGAGGTGTGGTGCATTAAATGAGAAGGCATGGTTGTCATTAATTGCAATGATACACTCACCTCTCAACTCACCCTACACTCACCTCCCTCTCTCATTTCCTCACACCCTCTCTCTTTTTCTCTATCTCTTTCTCATTTCTTCATCTATTTCTATTTCCAAACTGAACACTTGAGCTTTTCTTCACAAAATCCATCACAAAATTCATAAATCTTCACAAAAATCACATCTTTATCTTGGTTTTGCCTCATGGATGCCATAGAGTGTGCAAAGCTTGGATCTTTGAATTCTTTAGTGTAGGTAATGATTCCTTTCTGTTCTTTTTATAGTTTTTGTGATATGTAGCTAGTTAGTTTCAGTTTAGATAGTGTAAAGTTTAGTTTTGTGCATAATATCGTATTTTTAGTGCCTATTTATGATATCTGTAATCTGCTGTGATCCGTAAAGTTTACTAGAAAATCAAACAATATAGTTTTGTAGTACCTGAGACCATAGGGCATCACCTGAAGAATGAGACCCCCTGCTCGGACCACGGCCGGCGACGTTTGAAGAGCGATCCGGCGACCCCGGTTTTTGAGAGGAGTTGGGGTGTGGGTTTTTAAGGGTAGATCTATTCTGTGGTTTGGGTGCTTTTGGTTCTGTTTGTTTGTTTAGTTTTTTCGGTATGCAAAATCTGGGATCACCTAGGTAGATTCTTGTGTTTCGTTTAAGCGCGATACGTTATACGACACGGATCGTGCACTTTGTGTGATTTTGCTCTTAGGTTGTTTTCGACGTGTCGCTACGCATGTTAGCCACAATACGAACACTTGAGAGTATGTTTTGTGTTGTTGCGTCGGTTAAATGTAGTTTGTACGTGTTTTGGGTCTATTATTAATATATACTTGTTTTTATTGTTTTAATGTTGCAGGTTCGCAGGCGGGGACTTCGGGCACTGCTACAAAGGGGAAACAGGTGGTAGACTTCACCTAGCTTGGGACGTTGGTGAATAGATTTAACATCTACAGGGGAATCGCCCGCATGACGTTATGCGTCTGGGCTAGAGATGTTAATTCTGTTGCATATTCTATGTCATATTTAGAATTGCGCATTCACCCTACTGCTTAGTTAGTGTTGTGCTTGGACTAGTATCCTTAGAACACTGCACTATTATTGACGACTCATGTTGCACGAGCACTGATTGTATGTCACACACACCATCAATAATTGCCATGTCACGCACAACCCACTTATAGATATGATATTGCTTGGTTAGGGGCATTAGGACTTTGATTCATATTTCTTATCGCATATGACATATAGCATACCTGTATATCTACATACTTACACATATGTCTTCACATACTTACATGCTAAAGACCTGTATACCTATAGGGTATTGTATCATTAGTGATAGGTACATACACACTTTATAACATAGCTACAGGTATACCTTGTACACATACTTCACTTATACCCAGGGGGTGTTTTACATCATTTACTTATAGGTAGATACATATACCTTGCTATACCTTATTGTTCACACATATATCTGGTTATAGCTACATGTTTACCTTTACTTGATATTATTTAGACTTGGATAAATTAGGAACCGCATGATATTTTTATATTAACTATTGCAGCTAATTAGCGGCTTTTCCTTTATATGCTTTCATTACAGTTTTATGTTGCATATATTATATTCATGGATTTTCGCATTGAGATATGGATTTTTCATGATGTTTTCTGGATTTGGGGACCGTGGGAGTTCATGAAATTATGCATTATTTGAAAAATCCGGTTTCCCTTGATATGATATTTCAGCATCCACCATGAGATTTATCGGTTCTGATATATATATATCCCTACGAGGAGGCGTTGAGGCCGTATGAGGGTACATGGTGGGGCCCGGAGATACCCCGGGGCAAGACGATTGATGGACCTTGCCGATTGAGCCTGTCAGGGGAACCATACCATCCGGTGATATTACCAATGACTCGGTGGTTATCATAGGGATACCGACGAGAGTCATGTACGTATGGATACGTGGAAAGACGAGGGTTAGGCACTCGTGCTTTTCGGATAGCGTGTGATACGTACCTATCAGGGTGCCAGTCTTGGTGACAGCACCTGATAGATCAGCATTTCTATGTCGATGCTTGACACATTGGTTTCATGATATTTCTTTTTACTCCTTTGTATATATAAAGTGGAATGAGACGCTGTTATATATGTCTTTACACCAATATTAGTGGAATGGGACGCTAATATATGTGTATTGATATCAATCCATATACTTCAACATGTTTATTCATGCAAATATACCCAGGTTATAAGATATTCACTTGATATTGGATTTAGGACATATGACATTTACTTGATATTGTACATAAAGGATATATGAGATTCACTTGATTTTGTACATTCACGATATAGAAGATTTATTCGATATTGTACATTAAGGATTTGTGAGACTTATATGATATGAGAGCCAATTTGGGGGCTGATTTGAGGAAATTGGGATTTGGATTGTCTTGATGGATTGCGATCCTACCACGATGTTAGGATCCCGTGGAAATGACATTTCATTCCATACTCCACCTTTATTTATATGCACTGCTTCATATATTAGTAGTACCTGTTAGTGTACCTTTCATGACTGCTGCATTTACATACCTTTATTTATATGCACTGTTTCATGTAGTAGTTGTACCTGTTAGTGTACCTTCCATAATTGTTGCATATATATATTTTCTGTCACGCCCCGCTTCCCAGAGGACGCAAACTTGGGCACGTGACATAGCCAACCATGCTACCTGCGGGTAGGACTCATCCGTCCACAGTCACATTACGGTTGTAGAGATATCAAGAACAGTAAAATAAACTAAACTAATACATGTCCAAATCCATAATAACGAGAATCAATAAATAATAAGTGCGGAAGCTAATGATCCAATACAATGAATAAACAGTACGTCCCATAATGCGGGCTCACATCTGGAAATGAAAAGCAATAAATAAACTAAACCCTAAGGACTCACTGGTCAGCCTGCTGGCTGAAGTACTCCTGCTCGGTCGTCGACAAGGTACGGAATCTGGGCCATGCAAAACCCAGACGTCAGCGCGTCATGATTTCAAGTATACAGTATAAACATGGTAATAAGCAATGCAAGTATGAACATGAATAACGTAGTAATAAGAAATAACAAGCAGGGAAATGTGCAATGGTGACTAACTGTCCTATCAGGTTTTCTATCTATAGTCTTTGAAACCAATTGATGAATCGTCGATGTAACTCATTAGTATCCCGTGCGTACCCGGGACCACGGTCAAAGCCCTCGGGGCTGAATCCGAGACGTGCCGCTAAGCAGTAAAAGTAGGTAGTAGGATGGACGAGTGATGTCAGCATCATCACTCCCGGACTGGCCAAGCCCGTAAGACTGATCAGAACAAGTATCGAACTGTTGAGTTACAAGTCGGTTTCACCTTTGATTTCCCCATACCCCCAAGCTATGTATGTCAGTTCAGGTATTCAGTAGTCAGGGACTAATGCCAACACAAAATCTGGTAAGAGTAGGTCTGTCTGGCTCGACAGCAGGAATGGTCAGGTTTGTTGGCATTAGGCATGAAATCATGAAACAAGTAATGTCATGGTACAACAGGATGAGTCGGTATGTATGAATATGTCAGGTGTAGCAGGGTCAGGCCAATAGGTAGTGTAACCGGGTACGTGCTCACAACAGGTATACAATCAATAATGAACAGCAGCAGGAAAACAGTAAATAACCATAATGTTCTATGTAACCACAGTGATGTTTGTATTCTCTCATTTATCAGGTTCACGCACCTTTGAGGTGCAATAGCCACAAGGTGAAGCAATATCGATAACATACGTAATGGAGTTGCATGAATTTAAACTAAGCATAATAATAGTTACAGGGATGATCTAGCAATTTAAGCAATGACGTGCCAATTGGTTAATTAGTTAAATTGTGGATTGATAGCATACCGATTAACTACAAGTAACCACTACAATGATTTAACGTTACGGATGATTGTAAATGTCACCAAGTCGTGTGATTATAACAGATAACATGATTATTAAGTTTGTAGCATGTTAAAGCAAGTATTCGGATACTTGCCTCGACGGTTTCGCAAACCGGAACGCACGGATGTAATGTCGGCAGAAAACGCGATATGAAAGCACGGGCCACGGATCGAGTCCCAACAGAGATCAACGAGATCACACGGACCAGGGGACCTCGCTGGAGCGTCGGGTTCGCCAAGATGGCACGGTCGGATTCCGGCAACGACAAAAGTAGCGGAGTTAGCAATACAATAGGATACAAGCGAATAACGACCAGCAAGGGGGAAGATTTGCACAAAGGGAGGAAAGGGGACACTTACAGAGAGGTATACCAGGTGACCCCGGCGAGCTCGACGGCGCTGGAACGCCGGCGAAGCAACGGCAGCGGCTGCAGCAAGGGTTGAAGGCTTCGGGGTGCGCGGGAGAGGGTGCTGCGGCGAGCTGGAGGAGAGGGGGGTCGGCTCTGGTGGTCGAGGGGGAGAAGTAGGTGGCCCTGGTGACGACGGCGAGGTCGCCGGCGCGTTCTCCGGTGAACAGCGGGGTAGGCGATGGGTGAAGGCTCGGGTTGGTGGTCCGGCGAGGAGAGGAAGGGAGGTGATGACGAGGTCGCGACGAGGAGGGTGAGAGGGAGTCGTGGGAGGCGTCGGCGTCGAGAGGCGGCGAGAGGCGGCGTCGACGTCGGCGGTGCAGGGTTGGAGGCGAGGTCGGGGTTGGGTGCAGGCGCGGGAGTCGTCGGGAGAACGGGAGGAGGAAGGTGCGGCGGTCGAGGAGGCGTTGCTGGCGGCGACGGCGAGGTCGCGGTGGCGATGGTGGGCTGCGCGAGTACGAGGCTAGGGTTAGGGTTAGGGTTTCGTGATGGGGAGGAAGATGGGTTGAGGCGGCTGTTGCATGGTTATAATATATAGAGGAAGAGAGAGAGAGGGATTGGAGAGAGAGAGAGGGATTTGGTGAGATAGAGAGAGATTGAGGGAAGAGAGAGAGAGAGATTGGGAAAAGGAGCGGGGCCCACGCGGGGAAAACCCAAGCTCACGATTGGCTGCAGGGAGGTAAGGAAAATATTTGAATAAGGATTTTGAATGGATTTACTGTTAAGGATTTATATTCGTATATAATTTTAGTTCTAGATATTAAATTGAAACGGGCCCTTTTTGGCGCAAAATGAAACATTTCCAAATCGCGCCCGGGTTGCGCCCAAATGTTCCAAATTCAAATTATATGATTTTAAGCTGGTTCCAAATTTTGAAAATGGGTGTTTAATGATTAAAATGCATGCCCCCAAATCGGACACTTGCACGCGCGCGTAGTTGTCCAAACTTGCCCGTTTAGCCAAACGGAACGGAATCTCGACACGCGGACGCTACCACGCGACTAGTGGCGACGAGTAGGCCAACATGGACATCTTAAATTTCATTTTAGGAGTTAAAATTTATTATGTGCCAAAATGACTTAACCGGTTAAAATTTAGCAATAAACACCAGAAAATCAAGAAAATTGGAAAGAGCAATATACAACCCTCAACTAGTCATAAGAATAGTATTATTGGGCTCGGGTGTTACATCATACCCAACTACAAAAGAATTTCATCCTCGAAATTCCAAGAATACAAGATAGCTAACTACTGGAAAAGGTGAGGGAATTTCTGTCGGATCTCGTCTTCTCGCTCCCAAGTGGATTCTCCATACGATGGATTACCCCAAGAAACTAGCACAAGAGGGATAACCTTGTTCTTAAGAACCTTTTCTCTTCGATCCTTGATTTCAACTGGTCGCTCCTCAAAAGTTAGGTCCTCCCGTACAGTCAACTCCGAATGATCCAAGACATGAGTCTCATCACGAACATACTTCCGTAGTTGAGACACGTGAAACACATCGTGAACTCCTGCTAAAGACTGTGGTAACGCCAACCGGTACGATACCTCTCCAACACGCTCCAATATCTCGAAGGGTCCAACGAATCGGGGGCTAAGCTTTCCCCGACTTCCAAAGCGAATCACTCCTCTAGTCGGTGATATCTTCAGGAATACCAAATCACCCACGGCGAACTCCAGAGGTCTTCTTGACGTGTTGGCCCAACTTTTCTGTTTGTCTTGAGCTGCCTTCATATGCTTCCTGATTGTATTCACCTTCTCGACTGTCTGTACCACCAAATCTGGTCCTAGTAACCTTCGTTCACCAACATCATCCCAACAAACCGGCGAACGGCACTTACGACCATACAGCGCTTCAAACGGGGCCATCTGAATAGTTGCTTGGAAGCTGTTGTTGTATGAAAACTCCACCAGATGTAGATGATCTTCCCAAGAACCTTTGAAGTCCAACATGCAAGCCCTCAACATATCTTCAAGGGTCTGGATCGTTCTCTCCGATTGTCCATCAGTCTGAGGATGATAAGCTGTGCTAAACTTCAATCGAGTCCCCAAACTTTCTTGTAAACTCCTCCAAAAGTGCGACAAGAACCGAGTGTCCCGATCGGACACGATGCTTACTGGTACTCCATGCAATCTGACAATCTCCTGCATGTACCGATCTGCCAAAGTCTCTGTCGATTGACCAACCCGGAAAGGAATAAAGTGAGCTGCCTTGGTCAACCGATCGACAATCACCCATACAGCATTGTTGCCCTTTGGACTCCGGGGTAAAGCCGTCACGAAATCCATGGTTATATGTTCCCACTTCCACTGAGGAATCGGAAGTGGTTGCAACAAACCAGCAACCCTTTGGTGTTCAGCCTTGACTTGCTGACACACCAAGCACTTAGCCACGAAGCGAGCAATTTCCCGTTTCATACCTTCCCACCAGAAGTGCTGTCGAATATCTCGGTACATCTTTGTCCCTCCTGGATGTACAGAGTAAGCTGAACTGTGTGCCTCCTTCATAAGCTCTTCACGCACATCTCCTTTTGGCACATACACACGGCTACCATACCTCAACGAACCATCTTCATGGATCAGTAAATCGGTTCGTAGACCGGCTTCCACCTGCTCTTGAAACTTTTGTAGTCTAGGATCCTGCGATTGCGCCGCTTTAATCTTCTCAACTAAGGACGATTGTACTTGCAACTGCATCAACTGTCCTGTAGCACGCGGTAGCACAACCTCCAAGTCAAATCTCCGAAACTCCTCAATGATCTCTCTCTGTGCAGTCAATAACTGAATTGCTGGTAACCGACTTAGCGCATCTGGCACGACGTTAACTTTTCCCGGATGATACTTAAGATCAAGGTCGTAGTCGGCCATCAGCTCCAACCATCTGCGTTGCCTCATGTTCAACTCCTTCTGAGTGAACACATATTTCAAACTCTTGTGATCCGTAAAGACTTTAACTCTCTCGCCCAGAAGATAGTGTCTCCAAATCTTCAGGGCGAAGATCACGGCTGCAAGCTCCAAGTCGTGAGTCGGATAGTTCTTCTCATGAGTCTTCAGCTGTCTCGATGCGTAAGCGACGACTTTCCTATTCTGCATTAAAACACATCCCAATCCTTTTCCAGATGCGTCACTGTGAATCACCAGTCCTCCTGAATTGTCCGGTACGGTCAGGATCGGAGCGGTTATCAACTTCTGCTTCAACGTCTCGAAGGCCAATGCACATCCATCCGACCAAACAAACGGTACCTCCTTACGCGTAAGCTTGGTTAACGGCTCAGCTAAACGCGCGAAGTTCTCCACAAATCTTCTGTAGTAACCAGCGAGTCCAAGAAAACTCCTTATCTCCGCAACATTCTTCGGAATAGGCCAGTCTCGAACTGCTGCAATCTTCTCGGGATCAACGGCGATTCCATTACCCGACACAACATGCCCCAGAAACTTCACTTCTTCCAGCCAGAATTCGCACTTACTCATCTTCGCGAATAATTTCTCCTGCCTCAGCGTCTGCAGTGCGATCTTTAAATGCTCAGCATGCTCCTCCGGACTCTTCGAGTACACCAGAATATCGTCAATGAATACCACAATAAACTGGTCCAAGAACGGTGAAAAGATCCTGTTCATCAAATCCATGAATATTGCCGGCACATTCGTTACTCCGAAGGGCATCACTAGATACTCGAAATGCCCATATCGAGTTCGAAACGCCGTCTTGCAAATGTCTTCTGCTTTTACTCGGACCTGATGATATCCTGATCGCAAGTCCAGTTTCGAGAATACCCTCGCGCCACTAAGCTGCTCAAAGAGTTCTCTAATGCGAGGGATCGGGTATTTGTTCTTAATAGTCACCCGGTTCAACTCTCGGTAATCAATGCACATCCTTCTCGTGCCATCCTTCTTCTTTACTAAAAGGACTGGAGCTCCCCAAGGTGAGTTGCTGCTTCGAATCCATCCCTTCTCGAGTAATTCACCCACCTGTTTCTTAACTTCTTCCAATTCCACCGATGCCATCGGATAATAAGATTTTGATACTGGCGCTGCACCAGGAATAAGGTCAATCGCAAACTCCACATCTCGCTTCGGCGGTAAACCCGAAATATCTTCAAACACATCCATAAAGTCGCGGACAACTGCCGGCTCTTCATAACTATCCACAACCATAGCCGCAAGAACATTGTTCGTCGGTCTAGCCCTAAACTCGACTGGCCCGACAGAACTGCTTCCTCCAATGAAAGTAAACTCAGGGTGTCCGGGAATCTGGAAAATTACTTTCCTTGCCCTACAATCAATGTGTGCGTGGAAAGTGCCAAGAAAATCCATTCCCAAGACTACTTCATAACTGCCCGTATCAATCACCAAGAAATCTGCAAAAAGCTCCCGTCCGCAAACAACAACTGTACAATCTCTACATTCCTTACTAGCTATGATTTTCCCATTCCCAGTGTGTATGTCCCAGAAACTAGACAGGGTCGTGCAGGTGATCGAGTGTGTAGTTATAAATTTGGACGACATAAAACAGTGGGATGCTCCGGAATCAAATAATGCCAATGCGGGAAAACCACGAACGAGTACAGTACCTGAAACCACTTCTCCTGATGCCTTGGCTTCCTCAGCTGTCAAGGTGAAAGCTCGACCCTGGTTGGGCCCTTGTGTCAGCTGTTTCTGCCCTTGGAACGGTCTCTGCGGAGTCTTCCGTATATCCTCTCTCGTGCGAAGCTTCGACGGACAAGCACCAACTGCGTGATCGGCTGCTCCACAAACCAGACAAAGTCCCAGTCTTCTTCTACACTCCTTATGCACGTGCCCAGGTAAGTGGCAGTAGGCACAGGTCACGCTCTTCCTTCGGTCAACGATCACAGGCTTCTTCATTGGCGCTACACCTCGACGGTCCACTGGAATACCTCTGCGCCCATGATCTCGGTTAGGTACAAATGTAGGCTTTCTGGCCGCAACTGCTGTCTGGTGAAGGTTCCCTTTCGATCCTGATAAACTCTGTTGCTCTCTGGCTGCCGTAAGAACCTGTGAGAAAGTGGTCAAACCCAGGGAGACAATCTGCCTCTGGATGTCCACATCCAAACTGCACAAGAACCTTCGCGCCCTGTCTGCCTCCTTGGCGACTAAGGGTCCAGCGAAACGGCTGAGTCTCGTCCATTCCGCTGCATGTACATCCACAGCTGCTCCATTTTGTCTCAGCCCGATAAATTTCTCCTCCATTTCCTCTCGTGCAGTCCGCGGGAAGAACTTCTCCAAGAAACTTTTAGAGAAATCCGCCCAACTGATTGGCTTGGACAAGCGGGTCTCCTCCACAAGCCACCACCCTCGGGCGTAATCTACCAGCTGAATGCGCACCACATCAACTCTCTTGTCTTCTGGGATCTGTGCCGCAATCAGTAAATTCTCCGTGTCTACTAGCCACTGCTCGGCTGGTAACGGTTCCTCCAAACCAGTGAAAGTAGTAGGACCCAACCGTCTGAAATCTGCCACGGTCCCTACTCGGTCGACTGGCTTCGCTACAGCGGTGTTTACAGACTGCTGCATAGCCTGCAAACCCTCCTGAAATGAATCTGCTTGCTGCTGGATCAGCTCAGTTTGCCTCTTCTGATTTTCCAACATCCCGCGTATCACTCCTAACATGGCGGCTTCATCCACACGCCTCTGATATGTCTTGAAATTCTTATCTGCCATGGTCCTGAAATCAAAACAAACAACATTAGCATGATGATAGATTCAATATATAAATCAAGGCTAGAACTCCAAGATACTTAAATAGAGTACTGCATTGTAGCTATGCCGCGGTATCATAGCCGCAATTACTTAACTCCACCCAAGTCGCCTAAGTCCTAGAGATAACAAGAAGTTAGGTTTTCGAGTTAACAATGCAAAGTAAGTTTGCATGTCGACATGATCTGGAAGAATGATTCAAGGACGGTAAAACGGTCAAGGTGGTAGGACATGTCTCCTAATCACGGGTATTATGATTCGCGTATCGGGTGCAATACCCAACTACAAAGAATCAACCCAATTAACCTATGGCTAGATACCAAAAAAACCATGTCACGCCCCGCTTCCCAGAGTATGCAAACTTGGGCACGTGACATAGCCAACCATGCTACCTGCGGGTAGGACGCATCCGTCCACAGTCACATTACGGTTGTAGAGATATCAAGAACAGTCAAAATAAACTAAACTAATACATGTCCAAATCCATAATAACGAGAATCAATAAACAATAAGTGCGGAAGCTAATGATCCAATACAATGAATAAACAGTACGTCCCATAATGCGGGCTCACATCTGGAAATGAAAAGCAATAAATAAACTAAACCCTAAGGACTCACTGGTCAGCCTGCTGGCTGAAGTACTCCTGCTCGGTCGTCGACAAGGTACGGAATCTGGGCCATGCAAAACCCAGACGTCAGCGCGTCATGATATCAAGTATACAGTATAAACATGGTAATAAGCAATGCAAGTATGAACATGAATAACGCAGTAATAAGAAATAACAAGCAGGGAAATGTGCAATGGTGACTAACTGTCCTATCAGGTTTTCTACTCTATAGTCTTTGAAACCAATTGATGAATCGTCGATGTAACTCAATAGTATCCCGTGCGTACCCGGGACCACGGTCAAAGCCCTCGGGGCTGAATCCGAGACGTGCCGCTAAGCAGTAAAAGTAGGTAGTAGGATGGACGAGTGATGTCAGCATCATCACTCCCGGACTGGCCAAGCCCGTAAGACTGATCAGAACAAGTATCGAACTGTTGAGTTACAAGTCGGTTTCACCTTTGATTTCCCCATACCCCCAAGCTATGTATGTCAGTTCAGGTATTCAGTAGTCAGGGACTAATGCCAACACAAAATCCGGTAAGAGTAGGTCTGTCTGGCTTGACAGCAGGAATGGTCAGGTTTGTTGGCATTAGGCATGAAATCATGAAACAAGTAATGTCATGGTACAACAGGATGAGTCGGTATGTATGTATATGTCAGGTGTAGCAGGGTCAGGCCAATAGGTAGTGTAACCGGGTACGTGCTCACAACAGGTATACAATCAATAATGAACAGCAGCAGGAAAACAGTAAATAACCATAATGTTCTATGTAACCATAGTGATGTTTGTATTCTCTCATTTATCAGGTTCACGCACCTTTGAGGTGCAATAGCCACAAGGTGAAGCAATATCGATAACATACGTAATGGAGTTGCATGAATTTAAACTAAGCATAATAATAGTTACAGGGATGATCTAGCAATTTAAGCAATGACGTGCCAATTGGTTAATTAGTTAAATTGTGGATTGATAGCATACCGATTAACTACAAGTAACCACTACAATGATTTAACGTTACGGATGATTGTAAATGTCACCAAGTCGTGTGATTATAACAGATAACATGATTATTAAGTTTGTAGCATGTTAAAGCAAGTATTCGGATACTTGCCTCGACGGTTTCGCAAACCGGAACGCACGGATGTAATGTCGGCAGAAAACGCGATATGAAAGCACGGGCCACGGATCGAGTCCCAACAGAGATCAACGAGATCACACGGACCAGGGGACTTCGCTGGAGCGTCGGGTTCGCCAAGACGGCACGGTCGGATTCCGGCAACGACAAAAGTAGCGGAGTTAGCAATACAATAGGATACAAGCGAATAACGACCAGCAAGGGGGAAGATTTGCACAAAGGGAGGAAAGGGGACACTTACAGAGAGGTATACCAGGTGACCCCGGCGAGCTCGACGGCGCTGGAACGCCGGCGAAGCAACGGCAGCGGCTGCAGCAAGGGTTGAAGGCTTCGGGGTGCGCGGGAGAGGGTGCTGCGGCGAGCTGGAGGAGAGGGGGGTCGGCTCTAGTGGTCGAGGGGGAGAAGTAGGTGGCCCTGGTGACGACGGCGAGGTCGCCGGCGCGTTCTCCGGTGAACAGCGGGGTAGGCGATGGGTGAAGGCTCGGGTTGGTGGTCCGGCGAGGAGAGGAAGGGAGGTGATGACGAGGTCGCGACGAGGAGGGTGAGAGGGAGTCGTGGGAGGCGTCGGCGTCGAGAGGCGGCGAGAGGCGGCGTCGACGTCGGCGGTGCAGGGTTGGAGGCGAGGTCGGGGTTGGGTGCAGGCGCGGGAGTCGTCGGGAGAACGGGAGGAGGAAGGTGCGGCGGTCGAGGAGGCGTTGCTGGCGGCGACGGCGAGGTCGCGGTGGCGATGGTGGGCTGCGCGAGTACGAGGCTAGGGTTAGGGTTAGGGTTTCGTGATGGGGAGGAAGATGGGTTGAGGCGGCTGTTGCATGGTTATAATATATAGAGGAAGAGAGAGAGAGGGATTGGAGAGAGAGAGAGGGATTTGGTGAGATAGAGAGAGATTGAGGGAAGAGAGAGAGAGAGATTGGGAAAAGGAGCGGGGCCCACGCGGGGAAAACCCAAGCTCACGATTGGCTGCAGGGAGGTAAGGAAAATATTTGAATAAGGATTTTGAATGGATTTACTGTTAAGGATTTATATTCGTATATAATTTTAGTTCTAGATATTAAATTGAAACGGGCCCTTTTTGGCGCAAAATGAAACATTTCCAAATCGCGCCCGGGTTGCGCCCAAATATTCCAAATTCAAATTATATGATTTTAAGCTGGTTCCAAATTTTGAAAAGGGGTGTTTAATGATTAAAATGCATGCCCCCAAATCGGACACTTGCACGCACGCGTAGTCGTCCAAACTTGCCCGTTTAGCCAAACGGAACTGAATCTCGACACGCGGACGCTACCACGCGACTAGTGGCGACGAGTAGGCCAACATGGACATCTTAAATTTCATTTTAGGAGTTAAAATTTGTTATGTGCCAAAATGACTTAACCGGTTAAAATTTAGCAATAAACACCAGAAAATCAAGAAAATTGGAAAGAGCAATATACAACCCTCAACTAGTCATAAGAATAGTATTATTGGGCTCGGGTGTTACATCTTCATATCATTATTGCATGATTATTGCATACTGCTTGTCATATGTTATTGCTTTATGTATTAGTTGCACCTGCTAGTGTACCTTTCATGATTATTGCATTCATACGACCTTTTATTGCTATTAATTTCACATGTTAGATTCACGTTGTACTGCATACTTGCGATTACCTGCATATGTTATTTACTATTCACGAGTTGGAAACTCACCCCCGTTGTGCCACAATTGTTTTGCAGGGTGTTCTCCAGAGTAGTCGAGGCAGGCTATTTATCTATCTGATCATCTTTTGCTGCGGATACCGCTTCAGCTCATAGTGTGCAGTTTTGGTTAGGTGGTTTTTGTGGTTATCCGTATTGTTGTATTGTATATTCGTTGTGTCCTTGTACTCTCCATCTATTAATATTTTTTTGACTTAGAGACTTGGTGAGGACGATATTGTATATTTTTGTGACTTGTTGTCTTTTATACAGTTTCCTTTCTATCATCTTTTATTTCTTCGCTTCGGCGTCGTATATTTGTTGTGGTGGTTGTTTTCCGTCTTTGGGCGTGTATTTGCTCCCGTTTGGGAATGCTTTATTTATATTTATGTTGTACCCATTTTTGGGGATAGTTTTTACAAAGGAGGTGTTGCCAAAATTTTAAAGAAAGAAAATTAGACTTTTAAAGAATTTGGGTTGTGATTTCAAAGACTTTTAAAAATGTTTCTTATCTTATCTTGTCTTTTATTGGTTTAGATTTCTGGGTTTTGGCTTTCTTTTACTGCGTTACGCCTGTAGACGTTGCGTAGTATTAGGGCCGTCACGTGCCAATTTTCGGGTCGTGACAAAGTTGGTATCAAAGCGCTAGGTTTTTACCTTTCGGAGTATAGGATGACCTTGGTATGATGGAGTAGGTAGTTTAACCAGAGTAACGTAGTGTGTGTATATCTGCAGCATACTCACGATGCGGTACTCCGCCTAAAGTGACCTAAGTACAATTTGCTTGAAATTCCTCCTTTGATTGTTCATAATCTTGTGATTCGATTTCCGTGTTCATATCGAATCATATTTCCATTTATAGCCTTGTCGCCGCCGACTATGGGGACTCAGAGAGGTGCAGCGAGGGCCGAGGTCAGAATTGACTCGGGTAGGACAAGGACTGAACAGGATGGCGCGCTCGATGCACAGGTGTAGATGGATCCGCCTTCGACAGATAGTATCGCCAGGCTTGTGGCTGAGATGCAGGACATGCGCTAGACGATGAGTTCATTGGTTGAGGTTGTTCGAGCGCAGCGACAGGAGGTTGTCACCCCTGTTACCCAGTTGTTCCTTGCTATCATTATGCAGCATTCCGTCACCTACATAGCACCAGTGGATGCAGCCCCAGTTGACAAGACACGTATTCGAGTGACTTTGAGAGTTCCGGAACCGTGGGGGACTCATACCGGTGTACCAGCCTAGTGACAGAGGCCTTGTCGTCAAGACAGATTTCGTGACCGTCGCGGGAGTAGCAGAGGTTTTGGACGAGGAGAGTCGTGTTAGGTAGATCGGCCTTTTGTTGTGTTAACTTCTGTCAGCGATTCTTTTGTTGCGCGACACGTATTTCAGTCGTGTGCCATTCAGATAGGAGATAGAGATTCGTCCGTCACTTTGATCCTTCTAGAGATGTTGGATTTGACGTTCTCCCGGGCACGGACTGGTTAGCTACGTGCTAGGCGTCTGTTTACTGCTGCGAGAAAACAGTCAGGTGTTGTTTTCCCGGCGAGTCAGTTCTTGTTGTGCGGGAGGACAGTGGTGCCGCCTCTCACAGCTTGAATTCAGCCTTTTTTGCTAGTCGACTTTTGAGGAGAGGATGTCGTGGATTCTTGGCGTTCATTCGTAATATCGGAGCCACAGTGGGATTGTTGGACCGGGTTTCTATCGTGCGAGAGTTTTCCGACATTGTTCCAGATGAGCCGGCGAAACTTGGGGAGCTTAAGGATCAACTGCAGAGTTGTTTGTTGGGGGGTTTGTGCGCATGAGTGTTTCGCATTAGGGAGCTCCTATTTCTGTTCGTCAAGGAGGAAGACGACAGATTGAGGTTGTATATTGATGGATCGTCAATTGAACCGGCTTATGGTGCGAATAGCTATCCTTTACCTCGCATTGACGATTTCTTCGATCAGCTCCAGAGTGTGAGACTTTTTCTAAGTTTGTTTGGGATCAGGTCATCATTTTTGCGGATTCGGAGTGATGACATTCCGAAGACTGCCTTGTGCGTGCTACGGGCTTTGTGTGTTTTGGTGGTGTCCTTGGACTCACCAATGCCCTAGCAGCATTCGTTGATATGATGAACCAAATTTCTTCAAGCCGTTTCTCGACCAGTCATTGTTGTGTCATTGACGACATTCTGGTCTATTGCAATGTGTCTTGAGGGACAGGAGTAGCACTTGAGGATTTGTTTTGCAGACGTTTGGAGAGCCCCAGCGGTTTGCTAGATTCTCGGAGTGTTCCTTCAGGCTTGTTTGTGTTGACTCATAGGTCTTTTAGTTACGGAAGACAGTTTTCGTATGGTTTCGAGGAAGATCGAGGCCGTACAGCTTAGGCCCAGACTTGTGTGCAGGATGGAGGTCCGCGAATTTTTGGGCTTAGTAGGTTTTTACTGCCGTTTCGTGCGGGATTGCTAGTGTAGTGCTGCACCGTTGACTGAACTGACCAGAAAGAAGGTTTCTTTTCTTTGGACTGAGGCATGCGTGCAGAGTTTTTCAGCAGTTGAAGACTCGGTTAACAAGTGTATCAGTTCTTTCTTTGCTTTCTGGTTCGGGCGACTTTGTTGTTTAACTGTGATGTTTCGCGAGTGGGGCTCGATTTTGCGCTGATGCGGCATTATAGAGTTATCGCTTTTGCTTCCCTACACTTGGAGGAAGTACTAGCAGGATATCCCACTCATGATCTGGAGATGGCCGCGGTGGTCTTGCGTTGGAGATTTGGAGACACTACTTGTTCGAGAGTCGTGTCAGATTTTCACGGACCACCAGAGCTTAATGTACATCTTCCTGCAGCGGATGTTGATTGTTGAGACGGTCTTCTGCAGATTTACAGTTCTTGTGCGATCGTTGAGTACAGTTTAAGTTCGCCTCTACTGAAGGGACAGCTTGCTCATGTCCGCGCCGGACTACTTTTCCTTAATCGCTTCGCGAGGCACTGCCCGCCGATGGTCGTTCGTCAGAGATACTTGAGTATACTCGGCTGGGTAACGATCCGGAGTCTTTGAATTGTGACAGGGTGTGCTACATTTAGGGACGCGTTTATGTACCTGATATTACTGGGTAGAGACGCGAAATCCTAGAGCAGGCACATATGTCAACTCTCTGTACTCATTCAAGTTCCACCAACATTGACACGACTTGTGAGATGGTTACGGGTAGGCAGGGATGTAAAGAGAAGTTTCGGGTTTCGTTTCAAGGTGTCTGTCTTGTTGTGTGCTTTGGTTGAGCATCTGAGACCGGCTGGAGAGTTGCAACCTTTAACCGTTCCGAAATGGGAATGGGAGCAGATCTCCACAAATTTCGTTATGGTGTCTATCCAGGTTTAGTCAGGGTGTGACTCCATTTGGATGTTTGTCGTCCGGATTTACTCGGTTTGCTCAGTTGTTCTTTGTTAAGTTTGTGCGTTGCACGGAGTTCCTTCATGGGTCGTATCCAATGAAGGCACCCTGTTTGCTTGCCGTCTTGGGCAGGAACTTCAGGAAGCCTTGGGTACTGGTTGAGCTTTAGCTCCGCTTTTCCATCCGCAGGATGATGGTTTTGTGAGAGCGGGCTATACCGACTCTGGAGGATATGCTTGTGCGTGCGTTTTAGTTGTTGTCGGCAGTTGAGATCGTCACTCGCCATTATTAGGGTTCTCCTTTGATAGCTGTTATCAGGAGGCACTCCAATTGGCAACCTTTAGGTTTAGTTGTTAGGTCGTGTCGATCACCAGTCTGTTTTGCTGACTCTGCGAGAGTGGGATTTTTGGACCCCAGCTAGTCTAGAGACTTCGGAGATGATCCAGTTGGTTCAGGTCAGGATGAGAGTAGCCAAGTGCAGACAGAGGTCTTATGCCGACCGTGTTGGTCGTAGACTTGAGTTCGCAGTGGGAGATCATGTATTCCTACGGACTTTTCCGATGAATGACATGTTGAGTTTTGGGAAGCTTATCCCAGGATTATAGGTCCTTTTGAGATCCTTAAAGCGAGTTAATTTCGTTGCCTTTAATTTGGCACTTCCGCCCAGATTATTGAGTATTCACCCCGTATTCCTTATGTCGATACTTTGCAATTTCCTTCATGGCCTTTCTCACATGATTCAGCACCAGATCATTTAGTTTGGATGTGATCTTTCGTTCACCAGCAGCCAATTGTGTTAATGGCTTGGCAGGTGGAGAAACGTCGGTCAACGGTCTTGCCATCTGTGAAGGGCTTTTCTTGGACGTAGCCGTATAGTGGGGTAATCACTTGGGAGGCTACGAGCGAGATATGAGAGTTTGTAATATTCTCTTTGAAGGTACGCTTAGTGAAAATTTTAAATTCGGGGACGAATTTTTATAAGGGGGAGATTGTAATGCCTTAGATTTCGGTTAGTGTTCGTTTAGACGTTAATGCGGGTTTACTGTAGAAAGTTTACCAATTCGGGTTCCTCACATTTTATAACATTTAATTAATAATTTATTATTATTTGTTATGAGCATGCACGCACGTGTGCACGTAAATGTGGGGATTTGTTTGTGCTAATTTTGATCTTAGCAACCTTGACATTTAACCTTAATTCTAAACCCTTTGCTTTAAATCCACCCCTTTTCATTAACCCTTAATCTTTTGTTGAGTGAGAAGAGAGATATTTTTGCTTGGTTTTGTTTTGTGATGAGGTGTGGTGCATTAAATGAGAAGGCATGGTTTGCATTAATTGCAATGATACACTCATCTCTCACCTCACCCTACACTCACCTCCCTCTCTCATTTCCTCACACCCTCTCTCTTTTTCCCTATCTCTTTCTCATTTCTTCATCTAAATCTATTTCCAAACTGAACACTTGAGCTTTTCTTTACAAAATCCATCACAAAATTCACAAATCTTCACAAAAATCACATCTTTATCTTGGTTTTGCCTCATGGATGCCATGGAGTGTGCAAAGCTTGGATCTTTGAATTCTTTTGTATAGGTAATGATTCCTTTCTGTTCTTTTTATAGTTTTTATGATATGTAGCTAGTTAGTTTCAGTTTAGATAGTGTAAAGTTTAGTTTTGTGCATAATATCGTATTTTTAGTGCCTATTTGTGACTTCTGTGATCTGCTGTGACCCGGAAAGTTTACTAGAAAACCAAACAATTTAGTTTTGTAGTACCTGAGACCATAGGGCATCACCTGAAGAACGAGACCCCCTGCTCGGACCACGGCCGACGACGTCTGAAGAGCGATCCGGCGACCCCGGTTTTTGAGAGGAGTTGGGGTGTGGGTTTTTGAGGGTAGATCTATTATGTGGTTTGGGTGCTTTTGGTTCTGTTTGTTTGTTTAGTTTTCTCTGTATGCAAAATCTGGGATCACCTAGGTAGATTCTTGTGTTTCGTTTAAGCACGATACGTTATACGACACGGATCGTGCACTTTGTGTGGTTTTGCTCTTAGGTTGTTTTCGTCGTGTCACTACGCACGTTAGCCACAATACGAACACTTGAGAGTATGTTTTGTGTTGTTGCGTCGGTTAAATGTAGTTTGTACGTGTCTTGGGTTTATTATTAATATATACTTGTTTTATTGTTTTAATGTTGCAGGTTCGCAGGCGGGGACTTGGGGCACTGCTACAAAGGGGAAACATGTGGTAGACTTCACCTAGCTTGGGGCGTTGGTGAGTAGATTTAACATCTACAGGGGAATCGTCCGCAAGGCGTTATGCGTCTGGGCTAGAGATGTTAATTCTGTCGCTTAGTTAGTGTTGTGCTTGGACTAGTATCCTTAGGACACTGCACTATTATTGACGATTCATGTTGCACGAGCACTGATTGTATGTCACACACACCGTTAATAATTGCCATGTCACGCACAACCCACTTATAGATATGATATTGCTTGGTTAGAGACATTTGGACTTTGATTCATATTTCTTATCGCATATGACATATAGCATACCTGTATATCTACATGCTTACACATATGCCTTCACATACTTACTTGCTAGAGACCCATATACCTATAGGGTATTGTACCATTAGTGATAGGTACATACACACTTTATAACATAGCTACAGGTATACCTTGCACACATACTTCACTTATACCCAGGGGGTGTTTTACATCATTTACTTATAGGTAGATACATATACCTTGCTATACCTTATTGTTCACACATATATCTGGTTATGGCTACATGTTTACCTTTACTTGATGTTATTTAGACTTGGATAAATTAGGAACCGCATGATATTTTTATATTAACTTATTGCAGCTAATTAGCGGCTTTTCCTTTATATACTTTCATTACAGTTTTATGTTGCATATATTATATTCATGGATTTTCGCATTGAGATATGGATTTTTCATGATGTTTTCTGGATTTGGGGACCGTGGGAGTTCATGAAATTATGCATTATTTGAAAAACCTGGTTTCCCTTGATATGATATTTCAGCATCCACCATGAGATTTATCGGTTCTGATATATATATATATCCCTACGAGGAGGCGTTGAGGCCGTATGAGGGTACATGGTGGGGCCTGGAGGTACCCCGGGGCAAGACGATTGATGGACCTTACCGATTGAGCCTGTCAGAGGAACCATACCATCCGGTGACATTACCAATGACTCGGCGGTTATCATGGGGATACCGACGGGAGTCATTTACTTATGGATACGTGGAAAGACGAGGGTCAGAGCTAGGCACTCGTGCTTTTCGGATAGCGTGTGATACGTACTTATCAGGGTGCCAGTCTTGGTGACAGCACCTGATAGATCAGCATTTCTGTGTCGATGCTTGACACATTGGTTTCATGATATTTCTTTTTACTCCTTTGTATATTTAACAGTGGAATGAGACGCTGTTATATATGCCTTTACACCAATATTAGTGGAATGAGACGCTAATATATGTGTATTGATATCAATCCATATACTTCATCATATTTATTCATGCAAATATACCTAGGTTATAAGAGATTCACTTGATATTGGATTTAGGACATATGACATTTACTTGATATTGTACATAAAGGATATATGAGATTCACTTGATTTTGTACATTCAGAATATAGGAGATTTATTCGATATTGTACATTAAGGATTTGTGAGACTTATATGATATAAGAGCCAATTTGGGGGCTGATTTGAGGAAATTGGGATTTGGATTGTCTTGATGGATTGTGATCCTACCACGATGTTAGGATCCCGTGGAAATGACATATTTCATTCCATACTCCACCTTTATTTATATGCACTGCTTCATGTATTAGTAGTACCTGTTAGTGTACCTTTCATGACTGCTGCATTTACATACCTTTATTTATATGCACTGTTTCATGTAGTAGTTGTACCTGTTAGTGTACCTTCCATGATTGTTGCATATATACATTTTCATATCATTATTGCATGATTTTTGCATACTGCTTGTCATATGTTATTGCTTCATGTATTAGTTGCACCTGCTAGTGTACCTTTCATGATTATTGCATTCATATGACCTTTTATTGCTATTAATTTCACATGTTAGATTCACGCTGTACGTGCATACTTGCGATTACCTGCATATGTTATTTACTATTCACGAGTTGGCAACTCACCCCTGTTGTACCACAGTTGTTTTGCAGGGTGTTCTCCAGAGTAGTCGAGACAGGCTATTCATCTATCTGATCATCTTTTGCTGCGGATACCGGTTCAGCTCATAGTGTGCAGTTTTGCTTAGGTGGGTTTTGTGGTTATCCGTATTGTTGTATTGTATATTCGTTGTGTCCTTGTACTCTCCATCTATTATTATTTTGTTGATTTAGAGACTTGGTGAGGACTATATTGTATATTTTTGTGACTTGTTGTCTTTTATACAGTTTCCTTTCTATCGTCTTTTATTTTTTTGCTTCGGCGTCGTATATTTGTTGTGGTGGTTGTTTTCCGCCTTTGGGCGTGTATTTTCTCCGTTTGAGGATGCTTTATTTATATTTATGTTGTACCCATTTTTGGGGCTAGTTTTTTCAAAGGACGTGCTGCCAAAATTTTAAAGAAAGAAAGTTGGAGTTTTAAAGAATTTGTGTTGTGATTTCAAAGACTTTTAAAAATGTTTCTTATCTTATCTTGTCTTTTATTGGTTTAGATTTCTGGGTTTTGGCTTTCTTTTACTGCGTTACGCCTGTAGATGTTGCGTAGTATTAGGGCCGTCACGTGCCAATTTTCGAGTCGTGACATATCTCTTGATACTGTCTTATAGTTACATGTTGGTAAAACCCTTAGAATGTGTATTTGACTACTAGGATTATGATGCAGATCATACTAGTGGGGCCATGGTAGTCCATAAGTTCATCCTTTAATGTTCCTAGTCGTGGGTGTATCGAGACGGGGCGTCGATATACCAGAGTAGACTAGCGTATACGCTTCTCGACCCATGTGATGGGCGATGGATAATCCCATATCTATTGGTGTTTGACATCAGAGATGGTATACGGGTGCTCAGTGGAGACTGGGTACACTGGACGGACTCGCCGAGAACTCCTAGATAGTATTATACCTGACGTCAGATAGTAGTTCTCTGGTGACACTGGTACAGGTTAGTCATTAAACCTGAGATCGTCATAGAGCCTTGTGTAATTCCCACTGTGCTCTGATTTCCACCTTATCACGTTCAAGAGGACATGTAAAACGGTGGTTTTTGGGTCCAGTCCCGAGTCACATGCAGGCAATGAGCAATAGGAGGGGATTTCGTCTCTCCCGGTATTGGGGGTAGATGTCGTGCAGTTCTCGATTGGCTATAACTGGAAGTCCCTGGGAAGGGCTGATTCAGAGATTTATTGGTAAGTGTTACCAGTAGTTTCTCGACCCGTTATGAGCCTCGTATCGGCATGACTTATCGAGTTATTGGGGTCTGACGTTTACCATCCTTAGACTTGGTATGCGACATCTTAGACGAAGATACCGGACTGTACGGTAGTGTTACTTGTAGGGTGTTTTTCATCACCCCATTGAGATGGAAATGCGCGTGCGCTTGTCAGGTGCACTACAGACTTCCCCTGCCTAGGGTAGGCTGGGGTTTATTGATTGCGGGGATCCAAATCTCCGGCAGCCGCGGACTAAGCTGCCGTTAATTACCCCTTGCCTTTGGAGCGAGGGAACCTCCGATTAACGGGTCAAACGGGTCATGCGAACTCAATGTGCAGTGTATGTGTGTTGTGTTTTGAAAGGGGATTTTGGATATATCGGGGGGCCCGCAGAGTTTTTACGAGGGTCCCGTTACCCGGATAGCGGGCTGGGGGTCAAGGGGGCTAGCAGCTCCCTTACGGGGTGCGGGGCAGCGCCCCGTTAGAAATTTTTTTCTAACAGGGATAGTGTCGTGGAGTATGTATGTGTTTGTATATGTATATATACATATATATATAAAAAGGGAAAGTGCATCCAAAGGATGCGTGGGAAAAAGCGCCAGCGCTTTGGGTGCTAGCGCAAGAACGCTAGCCCCCCTACGTGCCAGGCAGGCGGGCGATCGGGCGCTAGCGCTTTGGGTACTAGCGCTCTGAGCACCAGAGCGCTAGCGCCCCACGTGCCAGGTACGTGGGCGCTCGGGCGCTAGCGCTTTGGGCGCTAGTGCTCTGAGCACAAGAGCGCTAGCAGTTTGAGCGCTAGCGCCCCACGTGCCAGGCACGTGGGAGATCGGGCGCTAGCGCTTTGAGCATAAGGGCGCTAGCGCTTTGGGCGCTAGAGCCTCACGTGCCGGGAACGTAGGCGCTCGGGAGGCAAAAGGGACTTGGTCCCTGTAATGGAAGTTGTACTCCCAGAAAGGGGCACTTATTATTTTGTATATATGTATATATATGAGGAGTTAAACTCCTAAGATATTTTGAAGCTGATGAAGGGGGCTTCTCCCCTTGAGCCCTGGATCTTTCCCAAAGTGGGGTTTCTGGAGATGGGTCTCCTTCTTCTTCCTTTGTTGGTCAGATCTTGAAGATCAAGAAGTACGAGATTTTAAAAATCTCTCTTTTCTGAGATCTGATGGAAGATCTGAGTTCCCCTTTGTGGGTTTTGTGGTGAAAAACTATTTAGTTTTATAAAAGAAAGAGTAAAACTCTTGATTTAATTCAAAAGAAAGAAGAACGTTTTAGAACCTTGAGGAAGGAGAAGATCACAGATCTTGTACTTTTTTAGGAGAGAGAAAAAAGTTATTGGGATATTTTCATTATCCTTACCTTTATAGGCTATACACCTTACATATAGCCCATTGGGCTCTACAAAAATGGCATTTTGCCCATCCCATGACTCATGTTCCATTTCTTTTTGCACATAAACCACGGGCTTTACAAAACTTTGGCTTTATACCCATTTTTCTTACATTCATTCATAAAATAGAATAAAAGTAATACACCAAAATTATTTATTACAAAATTTTTATCTTGGCATGGGGAGAGGCCGTCCGCTCCATGTTTGGGCTCTACTCGGGCATTAGCCTACTTGACCTAGGCTTGGACCCACTTGGCTTGGGGTTGACTTTGATTTTGACTTGATCAACCGGGGTGTAAATTTCGACCCCAACAAATTGCCCCCCATCAATAAGTGCACACCACATATGTGGGTTGTGTGCACGAAATTGATGGATCTTCTTTCGCGTGGAGGTCGACTTGATCTGGTTCCCATTTTAATGACGTGGAGGTCAATGCTGCCATTTTAGCGACTTTGACGGTCGGTGCTGCCCTTTTTGCGACTTGGACGGTCGGTGCTGCCCTTTTAGCGACGTGGACGGTCGGTTCTGCCCTTTTTGCGACTTGGACGGTCGGTTTTGCCCTTTTTGCAACTTGGACGGTCGGTGCTGCCCTTTTAGCGATGTGGACGGTCAGTGCTGCCCATTTAGAGATGTGGACGGTCAGTGCTGCCCTTTTTGCGACTTGGACGGTCGGTGCTGCCCTTTTAGTGACATGAACGGTCGGTGCTGCCCTTTTAGCGACGTGGACGGTCGGTGCTGCCCTTTTAGCGACGTGGACGGTCGGTGCTGCCCTTTTTGCGACTTGGACGGTCGGTGCTGCCCTTTTAGCGACGTGGAGGGTCGGTGCTGCCCTTTTTGCGACTTGGACGGTCGGTGCTGCCCTTTTTGCGACGTGGACGGTCGGTGCTGGCCTTTTTGCGATGTAGACGGTCGGTTCTGCCCTTTTTGCAATTTGGACGGTTGGTGCTGCCCTTTTAGCGACATGGACGGTCGGTTCTGCCCTTTTTGCGACTTGGACGGTCGGTGCTGCCCTTTTTGCGACTTGGATGGTCGGTGCTGCCCTTTTAGCGACGTGGACGGTCGGTTCTGCCCTTTTTGCGACTTGGACGGTCGGTGCTGCCCTTTTTGCGACTTGGATGGTCGGTGCTGCCCTTTTAGCGACGTGGACGGTCGGTTCTGCCCTTTTTGCGACTTGGACGGTCGGTGCTGCCCTTTTAGCGACGTGGACAGTCGGTTCTACCCTTTTTGCGACTTGGACGGTCGGTGCTGCCCTTTTTGTTACGTGGACGGTCGGTTTTGCCCTTTTTGTGACTTAACCGGTCGGTGCTGCCCTTTTTGCGACTTAGATGGTCGGTGCTGCCCTTTTAGCGACATGGGCAGTCGGTTCTGCCCTTTTTGCGACTTGGACGGTCGGTGCTGCCCTTTTAGCGACATGGACAGTCGGTTCTGCCCTTTTTGCGACTTGGACGGTCGGTGCTGCCCTTTTTATGACGTGGACGGTCGGTTCTGCCCTTTTTGCAACTTGGACGGTCGGTGCTGCCCTTTTAGCGACGTGGACGGTCGGTGCTTGATTTGACTTGCTCCGCTTCTTGCGGTGTCAGGGTTGAAGTTGACTTGCTGATTCGATGTGATTTGGGTTGACATCAGCACCGCTGCACTGGAATATGGTACCAGGAGCGAATCATCATTTGTTATGAGGCGATTTCCCTCATTCCCAGTTTAACGACTTAGGGGTCATCTGTTCCCAGTTTAACTACTTAGAGGTCACCTGTTCCCAGTTTAAAGACTTAGGGGTCTATTGGATTGAAGTTTTAGGATTTTGGGGTTAGGTAGGCATCAACGTTGCTAATAATGAAGCACACGTGCCAGGAGCAATTCATCATTTGCCTTTTCCTGTTGGGGAGCGATGGCTTTGGAGACAGGTTTAGATCCCTATCACCTAAGGCTTTTCAATTTTATGAGCCGTAAGGGTCTCATAAAAGCATTTTCTCCCTACGAGTCGAAAGAATCTCGTAGGTGCACTTTCTCCTTAGAAGTCATGGGGACTCCCAAGTGTGTTTTTCCTTTGTGAGTCGTAAGGATCCCACGAAGGTTTGTTCTTCTCATGTATCGTGAAGACACATGAGTGGGTCTTCCCAAATAGAGCATAATTCCGAGGGCGGAGACCAGCCGCGTAACTGGTGATTGCGGTGGGGCATGGGTATGCTGAGAATTATTTGAGCCCGTGGATTGTATACGGCAGTCAATTTGGGACTAACCGTAGGGCCGGGAGAATTTTGAGAAATTGGATTTTGGTTGGCGTCTGCATCGCTACACTGGAATATAGTACCAGGAACGACTCATCATTCGCCGTTTAGGGACTTGGAATTTGGATCTTGTTTGGCATCAGCATTGCTGCACTGGAACAATGCCAGGAGCAACTTATCATTTGCCTCGGAAGGACTTGGGATTTGGGTTTTGGTCGGCATCAGTACCGCTAACATTGAAGCGAAATGCCATGAGCGACTCATTTGGGGAGCGATGGCTTAGGAGACAGGTTTGGATCCCTATCACCTAAGGCTTTTCAATTTTATGAGCCGTAAGGGTCTCATAAAAGCATTTTCTCCCTACGAGTTGAGAGGATCTCGCAGGTGTATATTCTCCTTAGGAATCGTGAGGATTTCTAAGTGTGTTGCTCTTTTTTGAGTCGTAAGGATCTCACGCAGGGATTTTCTCCTCACAAGGTCGAGAGGACTTTGCGAGTGTATTTTATCTCTTTTCACGAGTTTGCGCCCTTTCGGCTTTTCACAAACTCACCAGTAGTCCTGCTGTTTTTACTCACGGAGCCCTTTCGGGTTTTCATTCGTGCCCGTTTTGCTCGTGGACATACCTTTTTTTTTTGCTCTGGTGGGACTTTGAAAGTAGTCTCACCGGCAGGACTTAGGAGAGATAGGGGCTATTTACGCCCGTGGATTGTATATGGTTTTACAGGATGTATGATCTAGACCGTAGGGCCGGGAGCTCAATTCGCCTGTGAATTGGAGCATTCACGCATAGTATTTCTTGAGATATCGGCCATTGATGGGTGGCATGGGTCTTTCTCCCTCGGCACTTATTAGTTGGTAGGATCCTCCGTCGAACACTTTCTCGATGGCGTATGGTCCTTCCCAGTTTGGCTCGAATTTTCCCTTGTCATGTCGATTGGGGATGATCGGTCTTTTGAGGACCAACACCAATTCGCCTTTCTTGAAAGCGCGGAGACGAGTCATCTTGTCATAGGCCCGTGACATTTAGGCTCGGTACAGCTCCAGATTTTGCTGTACCGCGAGCCTCTTTTCTTCGAGGGCGTCGAGCTTTTCAAGCCGAAGGAGCACATTTTCCCCTTCCGTCAACTCATGCTGGACGGCCATTCTTAAGCTTGGAACTTCGACTTCGAGGGGGAGGACCGCCTCCACTCCGAAGAGCAATGAGTATGGAGTGGACTGAGTTAGAGTACGGTGCGTGGTACGATATGCCCACAACGCCTCGTGAAGCTTGAGATTCCAGTCTATCTTGTTGGCTGAAGCATTTTTCCTCAGGAGCTTGCATAAAGTCTTATTGAAGGCTTCGGTTAGCCCATTGGCTCTTGGATTATAGATGGAGGAATATCTCCAGTCTATCTTGTGCTGAGTAGCGAACCTTGAGACTTTGAAGCTCTTAAAAGAAGGCCCATTGTCAGAAATGATTCTTCTTGGTATACCGAAGCGGTATAGAATATTATGCTGGAAGAATGTCAGAATATCTTCTGTCTTGACTTCTTTTAGCGGGACAGCTTCAGCCCATCTGGAGAAGTAGTCTGTTGCGGCCAGTATGAACCGGTGGCCTCTAGATGATGGAGGATCAATTGGGCCAACTATGTCGGTTCCCCAGATTTCGAAGGGCTACGACGCCACCGTAGGATGCAATGGATTGGGATACTTGTGAATGAAATCACCGTGAATTTGGCAGATATGACATTTCTTTGCATGCTCTCCGCAATCCTGTATTATGGTGGGCCAGTAATACCCAAGCCGTTTAATTTGAAGTCGCATCTTAGGGCCAGATTGGTGAGCACCGCAAAAGCCCGAGTGAACTTCTTTCATGACTTTCTGGGCTTCGGCCGATGACAGATATCTGAGCCAGAGTTGGTCATATGACCTGCGGTATAGCTTGTCATTTACAAACACGTATCGGAGAGCTCTCTTCTTTAGCTGAATTCTTGCAGATTTTCCTTCGGGCAGCTTATCGTATCGGAGGTACACTATGAAGGGTTCTCTCCAATCGGGCTCGTCTTGGATAATCGAGGCTTCTTCGGCAGGACTGCTCTTCTGTTCCGTGCTTTCCTCTTCTCGTAGAGAGACTGGGGGTAGAATTTGCTGGCTCCTGACTGTGATCAGAATTTCGTCCATGTTAGGATCAGCCAGCTCTTTGGCTAGGTGAGTGAGTATGTCAGCCTTTCTATTCAATGCTCTAGGGACTCTCATTAGTTCAATGTGAGTGAATCGTTTCATGAGTTCCACCCCTCGGCCTCTGTACCGAGCTAACTCGGGTTTGTATATCTTATAGTCACCGCTTACTTGGTTGACGACGAGCTGTGAGTCACCGTAAACCCGTAGCCGAAGGATTTCCATTTCTATGGCGAGGTCCAGACCAGCTGTCAGAGCTTCATACTCAGCCTCGTTGTTTGTGCGAGGCTCGGTGAGAGCAAAAGAATGCCGTAGGGTTCCCATCGATGGTGTGATGAACACCGATCCTATCCTTGCTTTTATCTCCGCGATGTTTGATTTACTGGAGGTCCTTATCGATGAGGCCCCATCGAAGTAGAGCTCCCAACATGGCTCGTCATTCTCGAGGTGCAGCACTTGTTCGTCGGGTAACTCGTAATTGAGGGGTGACCCCTCTGGTATGGGATGAGCAGCGAGAAAGTGTAGGGTTCCTAGGCACACTAATGAGGTCTCACAAGGCATCAACCATGCCAATTTCAAATTTTACAAGTGCCGAGAAACCCTAATACGGATCGTTAACTAGATATTTAGGCGAAACAAGCAACTAGTTAACTACTTAACTAAAAGAACGGAAATACAACCTTTGTAGATCCGGTGCTCCACCTCCATAGCTCCGCGATGAAGTCTCCTCGCTGTCCAAATCAAATCCCGGGCTCTAGCGTCGGCTTCATCGGAGAAATGGGCGGGCTAGGTCATCGACTACGATGCCGAAGATGATCTACGTCGAGGCATCGCAAGATCAAGCTCCCACTTCACCAAGTCATGAAACTTGTGAAGAAAACACCCTATACTACTTGGCAAGAGGTAGAGGATGAAGAAATAGGAAGTGGGTTCACTTTAGAATTGGATTTCTCACTCATTTTCTCAAGTTGCCATTGAAGGAGGCAAGCTTCTTCTTGAAGAAGAAGAAGAAGAAGATGAAAAATGTTATGATAAGTTATATTTCAAAAAGAAAATAAAATGTATACTTATCATAATCCAACCATGGTCAAGTGTAGAGAATAAACTAGGGTTAGGTCAATGGTGAGGGTTAAGCATGAAGACAAAAATGGTGACTTAGTCAAAGCTTCATGAAGCTTCAACATGCATCCAAAGAAAGCCACCATTTTTCTTTTCTTTTGCCAAAAAGAAATAAATAAATAAATGAATAAATAGATATGAAAAACAAAACCCTAACCATTTAAATAACCATGGTTTAATCTTTACACAAACTCAAGTAAGCATGTATCATCAAACATGATACAATCAAGCGCATAAAAGTATATCACATATACAACTTGTGAACTTCAAGTGAGAAAATCCATTTAAAATGAACCAATACTAGTTAATGCAAAGTAATATATCAAATATATAATTATGCATTAAATTATTAAATCAACACTTGATTCAATGATCCGGTCATGTCGCACACAACCGACTAGTATACAATGTATCGATTTATCGAATCAATCCTTGATTCGATAACTAGGTTATATCGCATACAACCATTCGACACATTCATCACGAGAATGAAATACGGTATCACATACACGCATTATTCTCGGTCCCGCACATATCTCATATGCGCTCCTATTTCGTTTCGCTTGAGCCAGGAAACCTCTGTGTAGGACTCTAAAGACTCGTCAATACGCCGGTAGCAGATGATGATCATATCAAGCACCCACAAGCCGCAAGCGGTCTGCTAAACGTAACGGCCATCCGGGTATTGAGCGATCAGAAGATCGACGAGCAAGCCCGCTCATACTCCTGTGAATCCAACCAGTAACACTTACCGTACAGTCCGGTCTCGTCGTCAGATATGTCGCATATCTCGCCTAGGGGTGGTAAACGTCAGACCCCAATAGCTCGATAAGTCGTGTCGATATGAGGCCTATAACAGTTCGAGAAACTACTGGTAACACTTACCAGTAAATCTCAGCAACCCTGGCCAGGGATTTCCGGTTATAGCCAATCGAACACAGCGCAACATCAACCCCCTATACCGGGAGAGACGAATCCCCTCCTATCGCTCATTGCCTCCATGTGATTCGGGACTGTACCCAAAAACCACCGTTTTGCACGCCCTCTTGGATGTGGTAAGGTGGAAATCAAAGCACAGTGGGAACCACACAAGACTCTATGACGATCTCGGGTCAACAGACTACTCTGTACCAGTGTCACCAGAGAACTGCCATCTGACGTAAGGTATAATACCTTCTGGGAGTTCTCGGCGAGTCCGTTCAGTGTACCCAGTCTCCACTGAGCACCCGTATATCATCTCTGATGTCAAACACCAATGGATATGGGATCATCCATCGCCCATCTGTATGGGTCGAGAAGGTATACGCTAGTCTACTCTGGTATATCGATGCCCCGTCTCGATACACCCACGACTAGGGACTTTGAAGGATGTACTTATAGACTATCTGTCCCCACTAGTATGATCTGCATCATAGTCTAGGTAGTCAAGTACACATCCTAAGGGCTTTACCAACATGTAACAGAGAGACAATCAGTATACACATTAAGGTAAAGAGCAACCAGATAGCATACTATCATGTCGAGCAAGAAAGTCCTCCCTATATATGTCCCAGCATCCACTACAATATACATCCTATGTATAGTAATGGCCTCTAGGGCATACATATAACTAACAATCTCCCACTTGCACTAGGGCCATCTGTAGCAGTGGTTGCAGTATCTCATACTCAACCATCCCATAAAAATCTCTCTCTGGGAATAGGCCTTCGTGAGTGGATCCGCCGTGTTGTCCTCTGAGTCTACCCTCCTAACCTCGATCACCCTGGAGATCAACCATCTACATGATCAGGTGATACTGCCTTAGAATATGTCTGGATCACTGATGGGACGGGCGTTCCTTGGCATAAGCCACAACTCCATTGTCACACAATGGGAGGAACTAAGTTCATCTCATGAACAAATATACATCCAGATTGCCTCTTTGGTAGCATCTTAAGTAGCGATGTATCGAGCCTTTATCGTCTAGTATGCCACGGTATCTAGCTTGGAACTCTTCCAACATACCGTCCCTTTACTGAGGGTAAAGACAATGCCTGTGACTGACATTCAGTCGTCCTTATCACCCTGGAACCCTTCCAGTGATTCTCCCCAGGATCGATTGATACCATCTCACTACAACCAGTGAGAATCCTAACATCCAATTAGATCTATCTCATAGATCCAAAACCCAGGATTTAGGAGGTATCACTTTGATCCTATATGGAGAATCATTGTGATAAGCGGAGATTGACCGAGCGTAGCATAGGAAACTCCTTCCCTATCAAGAGTATGTCATCCACGTACTCTAGGAGGATCATCACCATACTCCCTACTACCTTTTTGTTTATACAAGGTTCATCTACCATTTTGATGATGTCAAACTCTTTGACTAACACATCAAAACAGATGTTCCAACTCCGCGATGCCTGCTTTAACCTATAAAGCATCTTGTGCACGTTTCCGCTGCTCCCACTGTTTACGAAGCCCTCTGACTGTGTACTTATAGACTCTCTCTTCTAAAACATCATTTAGAAAAGCAGTCATGGCACCCAACCGCCAGATATCGTAGTCATGGTATGTAGCCGTGGCAAGTAGGATCTGGATGGACTTAAGCATAGCCACTTGAAAAGGTTTCATTATTATCCACGCCTGGTCGATGACGAAAAACTTTAACAAGTCTAGCTTTGAAAGTCTCAACTTTTCCATCTACACCAAGTAATCTTCTCAAGATATACTTGCTCCTGATGGGGATTTAACCCTTCAGATATAGCAACCAAAGTCCATACTTTGTTGGTGTACATGGATTCCATCTCAGATCGCTAAGCATCCAGCCATTCTTACAGAGTCCCACTCCTGATGGCCAGCTCGAAACTAGTTGGGTCATCATCTCATGATGCAGTCCTTGCTCCCACTGTTATAGAGAAACCGAAGTATCTCTCAGGTGGGTGAGGAACCCTACTAGATCGGCGGAGAGGCTGAGGTTCATTGGTAACTATTGAATCCTTTTGGTTTTATCAAATCATTAGCTGTAGTTTGTATAGCTGGAACATTTCCAGTTCTACATAACTGACCTTGCCTCGAGCTTGTCCGGATTTTGCTTTTAGACATAGCCCGGACAACCCCAAATCTTAACCAACTTAAGATATGGGCTCTTCTCTTATCATATCACATATGAAATGGTAGGCAACTGATTTGATTTGAACCCTATTCAATAGGTATGCAGCTTCTCAAGTGCATAACTCCCAAAAGGAAACAGGTAACTCAGTAGTACTCATCATAGAGCACACCTTATCATATAGGGTGTGATTGCTCCGCCCCGATATACCATCATGCCATGGTGTCTACGGAGGAGTAATACTGAGAGAGAATCTTATTCTCTTTTAGAATAATCCAGGAATTCCGTACTCAAGTATTTTCCTCCTTGATCACATCAAAGGACATAATACTTATACCCGTATTTTGGTTCTTTACTTCTAACTTATATTCTGTGAATATCTCAAAAGGTTCGGACTTGTGTTTCAACAGGAACATAGGTCTGAAACTCGAAAGATCATCAGAGAATGTAATGAAGTATAAAGAACCAGTCCTGGCATGTGTAGACAGGGGACCTTACATACATCATCATGTATCAGTCCCAAGAGTTCACTAACTCTTTCTCTGTTTCCAATAAACAGAGCTGGTGTCATTATATCTTTGTGACATGACTGGCAAGTTTCACAAGATATAAATTCAAACTGATTTAAATATGCAACTAAATATAACTTCAGCTAGTCGGGTCGCATTGATATGACCTAGTCTACAATACTTCAAGAAGGATTCGTTCATTTCTGAACTCTTCCTCTTGTGTGTGTTCCATATACTAAGAACTGTAGTTTGATTTAGAACATCAATGTTTTTAGATAACGTGCCTGAACCGATCAACTTTTGATATAGGAAATATTCAAAACATTATCCAACAATACAAAATTTTATCAGTTCTTTACAAATAAAGAGACTGATATGATTTTGTATATCAGGATCGGTATCTAACAACATTCGTTCAGAATCAATGTATTTGGAATACAGGGTGACAGTGACCAACAGACTTGGCTGCAACACTTGCCCCGTTTTCTGCCTCATGAAACTTATCACCCGTTCTCAGTTCTCTACCTTTCTGTAGTCCTATGTAACAGATTACATATCTGGGATCCTGATCCGGTATCATATACCCAGGATGCGGAGGATACTGAGAAACAGTTCTTTGTAATGAACACACCCGAAGATGATACATCAGCATGCACTCTCTTCATTTGGGCGGCACGGGAAATCTGGTATTCCCCAATTTCCTGCTCTGTCTTATAACAATTATAAGTTGGAGCGGGACCAACGTTCCCCAGCTCAGTATAACAAGCGGGTTCGGTCAATAATCCGTATTATTATCTTGATTAAGACGTGATATGGTCGCTACCAGGAGAGTGAGAGAAGAAAACACTCAGCGTGCGCTCTTGCAAGAATATATTGGTTATTATTTTATCTAATCAGGATGGCTCCCACTGTTTTTATCAAATCTTCCTTCAAACCCTAAAAGGAAAAACTAGCCGGGATTAATTACATACTACAAGTTCGCCAATCTTTCAGCCAGGCCAGTGTCGGTACTTTGAGGGAGGTCCCCCGTGCTTTCGCACGAACCTAATTAATGTAAACCTCATTTTCCCAGAGGCGTAACCTCGTTAACACCTTTCTAGACACCTACTTGATCGGCTAATTGTAATGTTTAAAACTCTCCCAGGAGTAACAATTACTCGCAGCGGGTATCGGGATCCAACTATCTCATAGAAGGTATGCAATCTCATTGCAAATTTCAACACTTGAAATTCCCGATAATTTTTCCCCTAGCAGCTATATGACCTTAACAAAGTCAACAAATCATAAGTGCTAGTCAAGTTCAACCCGTCATTTCCCGATTGAATTAAACCCACCCGCACGACCCTTAACATAGTCAACAAAGTCGCACGACTACCCTAATCCAATCGCATCATATGCTTATACAGATAAGCACTAATTAGCTACCGCACACTACGCCTTAACATAGTCAACAAACGTAGCACGAATACTAACTAGTACTTATCTGAAATGACGGAGGGCTACGACAGGTTTTTCTGAAAACCTATTGCGTAATGAACTTGATATCGTTGTAGAATCAAATGATTTTGAAATGGAGTGTTTTTGAGGCTTTTGTAGTTTTGCTAAAGGAGTCACTCCCGGTGAAGGGATCGTCGGTCCTTTCCTCGTCGAATGAGGTGCGGGATATATCATATATATCGATGTGCAAAGCAAAACACTTAAAAGCAATCAGAAGACAAACCGAGTGTGTAGCATCTGCCAGTTATTGCTAAAGGAGTCACTCCCGATGAAGGGATCTCGGTCCTTTCCTTATCGAATAAGGTGCAGGATATATCACATATACCGCTGTGCAAAGCAAGAACTGTAGCTACCTGTTTTTATTTTGAAATTCGATTCTACAACATCTTAGGTTTCTTTTATTTCATTAATCACATTAATGAAGTCCCATCATTTAAGTTACCTAAACATCACAGATAAATACGACGTACACTTATGCCATCCGCATTCGCCTCGATGTCCCCTCGTGCACCGTTAGGTTAGGTAACTAACGGCAGAGCGGGGCAGGGCTAGCGCGGGTGTAAAACATAAGTAACGCCTATATAATATATCATATATACTATATACAGTATCCATCACAGAACATATCACATGATCACATCACAGATATCGCAGCAGAAGAAACATATGAAATATTGGATATACTAGGACGTCCGTGTTTTCAATACGAGCCAGTATAAAACACGGATTCTACGGTCGTGATGAATAGCCAATCCCACACCCCTAGACCCCTACGAGAGCGGCAAGCAACCCTACCAATTCTAGGGTTAGGAGACCCGGACTTGACTCCTCGAGTTGGTCTCCCACTGGACCCCAGAACCCGGTTACTTGTGCCCTCCTCCTTGGGTCTATCCTAGTGCGGAAAAGTAAATAATATACAAAGGGTGACATCTTCCGCAACCTGGAAGTGCCCCAATAAAAGAATATTACATACAAGTTTTTACATGAATGAAAATGAAAAACACCCATCTCACATAAAAAACCCCGGCTATTCAAACACGACGATCCAATATAACATATCCAGTAACACATAACATCATATGTCATCAACGTAAGTAAATATGCGCATCCCAATTGTCGTTGACATATAGCAACGAAACCGGTGATATCACATATTACACTTACGGTCACAGAAAAGAAAGTGTAAAACTACAACAGTTGGAATCCGCAACCTACATAGACATCGCATGCCTAATCAAATGAATTCCTTAGATATCGCATGCCTAACTATTATAAACGCTGCATTTTAGTCTCATTATCGAAAACACTTTTCAATATTAAGTCGGGGAATTCAACAGGATTCCCGACATTTTGATCGAACGCTCGTCGCAAACTTTAGTAGGCGGCCGCACCCCCGATACCGTCGACGAAGTGCACCAAGGCGGAACACCGCTACCGCGAGCACCCGAACGGATGCTTTCGGCGACGGGGTTCTCCTACAGTCACTTGGTCGGGGCTATGGGGCGTGGCTGTTTATTAAGTTTACCCGGCGAGTATCCGCGTACGCTACGTGATTGCGACGGACTTTTGATCACATCAAAATTCCGTGGCAACCGATCAAGTGAGACTAAAGTGCTATGTTTATAACATTCATACAGTTATCTCATAACTACTTATGAATTCCAATTATTGTATCCCATTCCAGATAAATAGAAAATGTTAAACTTTCCGATCGAACAATCGAACACCCAAGTTTTCCCGAAACAGCTCAACACATGAAACAAGTCTAAAAACATTCAGTTCATGCCTCAGTACCAACGGTCCAGCCGTAGAAGGGTCAAGCCAACGCCTCACATATGGCACGCCGTACTGCCCCAAACCCGAAGGTTCAAAGGGCAGTTCAAGACGGTCACATAATCGAGTTAAGGTTTGTTGTCTTCTAGAGGGACCATCGCGTTACTTGCACTACTTAGAACGTTATTAAACCACGGAAAGATCCAACACTTGGAAATTTCCCGATAGGGGAAAAATTGGGTATTTACATCCGGTCGAACTTTTTAACATATTCTAAATATCCGGAAAAACACATAGACAAAGTCTGATAATCCGATCGAATATACGAAACCCCAAAGCAACCCAGAATATTCAAATCTTTAATAAATATTAAAAATTCCCAGAAAATCCAGCACCATAAAAGAGGAATTACTGTGCAAAAATGGTTGGCAGATATGACAATTTGGTCGCGGAACCGCCGCACAAGCCATGCTTGTGCCGCGGTTCCGCCGCGCTTTGAGGGAATCATGGGTACGGGCTTCACAGTAATTCTTATAATTTCCTGCTGAATTTTCTGCATATTTTTAATGTGGAAAAACTCCAGATTTCAGAAAAAGACCAGAGAGCGATTTGGTTTTAGGGTTTCGGTTTCGATCGGGTTTCAAACATCGTCTAAGTATCGCCTAAGGCTCTAGCTAGGCTCTGATACCACTGTAGGGTTTCTAGGCACACTAAGGAGGTCTCACAAGGCATCAACCATACCAATTTCAAATTTTACGGGTGCCGAGAAACCTCAATACGGATCGTTAACTAGAATATTAGGCGAAAGATGCAACTAGTTAACTACTTAACTAAAAGAACGGAAATACAACCTTTGTAGATCCGGTGCTCCACCTCCATAGCTTCGCGATGAAGTCTCCTCGCTGTCCAAATCAAATCCTGGGCTCTAGCGTTGGCTTCATCGGAGAAATGGGCGGGCTAGGTCATCGACTGCGATACCGAAGATGATCTACGTCGAGGCATCGCAAGATCAAGCTCCCACTTCACCAAGTCATGAAACTTGTGAAGAAAACACCCTATACTACTTGGCAAGAGGTAGAGGATGAAGAAATAGGAGGTGGGTTCACTTTAGAATTGGATTTCTCACTCATTTTCTCAAGTTGCCATTGAAGGAGGCAAGCTTCTTCTTGAAGAAGAAGAAGAAGATGAAAAATGTTATGATAAGTTATATTTCAAAAAGAAAAATAAAATGTATACTTATCATAATCCAACCATGGTCAAATGTAGAGAATAAACTAGGGTTAGGTCAATGGTTAGGGTTAAGCATGAAGACAAAAATGGTGACTTAGTCAAAGCTTCATGAAGCTTCAACATGCATCCAAAGAAAGCCACCATTTTTCTTTTCTTTTGCCAAAAAGAAATAAATAAATAAATGAATAAATAGATATGAAAAACAAAACCCTAACCATTTAAATAACCATGGTTTAATCTTTACACAAACTCAAGTAAGCATGTATCATCAAATATGATACAATCAAGCGCACAAAAGTATATCACATATACAACTTGTGAACTTCAAGTGAGAAAATCCATTTAAAGTGAACCAATACTAGTTAATGCAAAGTAATATATCAAATATATAATTATGCATTAAATTATTAAATCAACACTTGATTCAATGATCCGGTCATGTCGCACACAACCGACTAGTATACAATGTATCGATTTATCGAATCAATCCTTGATTCGATAACTAGGTTATATCGCATACAACCATTCGACACATTCATCGCGAGAATGAAATACGGTATCACATACACGCATTATTCTCGATCCCGCACATATCTCATATGCGCTCCTATTTCGTTTCGCTTGAGCCAGGAAACCTCTGTGTAGGACTCTAAAGACTCGTCAATACGCCGGTAGCAGATGATGATCATATCAAGCACCCACAAGCCGCAAGCGGTCTGCTAAACGTAACGGCCACCCGGGTATTGAGCGATCAGAAGATCGACGAGCAAGCCCGCTCATACTCCTGTGAATCCAACCAGTAACACTTACCATACAGTCCGGTCTCGTCGTCAGATATGTCGCATATCTCGCCTAGGGGTGGTAAACGTCAGACCCCAATAGCTCGATAAGTCGTGTCGATATGAGGCCTATAACAGTTCGAGAAACTACTGGTAACACTTACCAGTAAATCTCAGCAACCCTGGCCAGGGATTTCCGGTTATAGCCAATCGAACACAGCGCAACATCAACCCCCTATACCGGAAGAGACGAATCCCCTCCTATCGCTCATTGCTTCCATGTGATTCGGGACTGTACCCAAAAACCACCGTTTTGCACGCCCTCTTGGACGTGGTAAGGTGGAAATCAAAGCACAGTGGGAACCACACAAGACTCTATGACGATCTCGGGTCAACAGACTACTCTGTACCAGTGTCACCAGAGAACTGCCATCTGACGTAAGGTATAATACCTTCTGGGAGTTCTCGGCGAGTCCGTTCAGTGTACCCAGTCTCCACTGAGCACCCGTATATCATCTCTGATGTCAAACACCAATGGATATGGGATCATCCATCGCCCATCTGTATGGGTCGAGAAGGTATACGCTAGTCTACTCTGGTATATCGATGCCCCGTCTCGATACACCCATGACTAGGGACTTTGAAGGATGTACTTATAGACTATCTGTCCCCACTAGTATGATCTGCATCATAGTCCAGGTAGTCAAGTACACATCCTAAGGGCTTTACCAACATGTAACAGAGAGACAATCAGTATACACGTTAAGGTAAAGAGCAACCAGATAGCATACTATCATGTCGAGCAAGAAAGTCCTCCCTATATATGTCCCAGCATCCACTACAATATACATCCTATGTACAGTAATGGCCTCTAGGGCATACATATAACTAACAGAAATTCCGTAAGAGCTTGCCCTTTTTCTGCTTTCTGAGGAGTATAAGCTATGTCAAACTCAAGTAGCATGATAGCCCATCTTGCCATTCTATTGGCTAGGCTTGCTTTAGTCATCAAGTGTTTGAGAGGGTCGACCTTGGAGATCAGCATAACCCGATGAGCGAGCAGATAGTGTCTCAGTTTCTTCACAGCAAATATCAGAGATAGGCATTGCTTTTCGATTGGGGAATAGTTGTGTTCCCCTCCGAAAGACGGCGCACAGGACCGCGATGTCCTGACGCTGAGATTTGGGGCAGATGCTATTTGGTTTTATCCGTCCACCTCTTCGAAGATGCCAAGTTGATTTATGGCACCGTGTATCGGAGGTTTAGACGGATGCGGCCGATATAGCAGACTTCGTCAGATTCCCCCTCGCTTGAGGGGTTTTTGATTATGGGGACGCTCTTCCCTGCAGGCGCAAGCCCCTGCAGTTAATTACGCTACCGCATCGCGGTAGCAACTTTCTCCTTCTCCACAATTTCACTTCGTGTCGTGTGTGTTTGTTTTGTTTGTGGTTGCCCGTGGATTGTATACGGAGACTGAATAATTCCGTCGCCCGTAGGACGTGGATTAGTCCAAATCCGTATTTACTTAGATTTGGGTTTGGTATTTTTAGTTTAAGGATGCATTAGTCGCGTTGCGGCTAAGATCAACTTAAACGTTCGTTAAGGATACGATAGTCCTGTTTGAGACTAAGATCAACTTAACGTGATAATCCATTTAATATCTGGCCATCGGGACTCGTCACCTCTCTAACGTCGTTGAAGGATTACAACGGCAGATGTCAGAGGAGTTCAGAGATGTACCCTTGAACCAAGGTTGATTTGGAGTTTTATAGTCTGTTTGAATGTTTAAGGATACGTTAGCCGTGTTTGGGGGCAAAGATCAACTTAAACGGGATCGTTTACATCCGGCAAAAGAGCATTTGGAGGCTCTATTGTTCCAGTTTAGGGACGTAGTGGTCCATAGGTAGTTTAGGGACGTTGCGGTCCATGCTCCAGTTTAGGGACGTGGTGTCCATATTCCAGTTTAGGGACGTGGTGGTCCATGTTCCAGTTTAGGGACGTGGTGGTCCGACATTACTTTAAGGACGTTTCGGTCCGACGTTAGTTTAAGGACGTTTCGGTCCAACATTAGTTTAAGGACGTTTCGGTCCACGAGTTTAAGGACCCCACGGTCCGTATTGATGTGTGGTCGTCGGGACCCGTCACCTCTCTGACGTCGTTGAAGGATTACAACGATGGGTGTCAGAAGAGTTCGGAGATGTACCCTCGAACCGGAGGTAAATTGATTTGAGAGAGCATTTGTGCTCAGTTCAATTTAATTTAAGGATTTACGGCCAGAATTGGGCTAAGTCCAGTTGAAAATGTTCAACATTTTATTTGCATTTGACCTATTAGGCCTTTACTGGGGCTCTGCTCTTGTTTAATAATGCATGGCATTTTTGTTTGGTCTATTAGACCTTTATTTGGGCTTTGCCCTTTTATAAGTGATGCGCAGCATCTGTTTTGTTTGGGCTCTCCTCTTTTAAATAATGCATAGCATTTTATTCATTAGGCCTGTTAGGCCTTTTACTTGGGCCTGACCCTTCAGGAAATGCATTGCATTTATCAGGCGCTTTGCGCCAATCACTGGGCGCAAGCGCTTGTGGTGAGGACACGTGTCACGCTCTGGTGAGCGCAAGCGCAACAGCGCAGTGCGCTGTTACGCTGCTGACACGTGGCGCGCTCTGGTGAGTTGCGCCAATTCCAGAGAGCAAAGCTCTATTTTAAGAGCGCATAGCGCAAATTGTTCTGTAGCTGACACGTGGCGCTCTCTCAAGAGCGCAACAGCGCAGTTTGGGAGTGCAAAGCACTAAGAATCTTTTAGATTCATTTGATTTCTTGATCTAATTTAGATCAAAGAAAAATAAGTTTTTTTTTCTTTTTGTTTAAAGAACCAAAGGTTCATAAAAGTGCAAAGCACTATTTTTTATTTTGTTGTTTTCTTGTTTTTTTTAAAGAACCGGTGGTTCATGAGAAGTGCAAAGCACTGTTTATGATGTGAAGAACATTGATCTGGTTTTTAGATCAATGATTTATTAAAAGAGATTTCTTTCCTCTCGTGAAGGTTTTTACCTTTTTCTTTGAAATTTTCTCAGAGTTCTCTCTCTGTTTGAAGCTCTTGACTTTTTTCAAGAAAAATCGTGTTCCTCTTGAATTGAAGCTTGGGGTCCTTTTTATAGTGCCCATAAATTAGTTAAATTTGTTGAAGAGATCTTTCTCTGAGTGATTCGGGGAATTTTCCCCACCGTTGGATCTTTGATCCAAGAGCTTCTGCTTTGCATAAGAAAATCTTCTTGTCTTAACAAGAACAGAAAAGATTTCTTAGAATTTTAATTCTGTTTGGCGCAGATGCCCCAGCGCGTGACACGTGTCGTGCAGCGTGCAGCGCAGCGCAGCGCAACTGCGCTAGCGCATCTGCGCTGACACGTGTCGCGCAGCGCACAGCGCAGCGCAACTGTGCTAGCGCAACTGCGCTGACACGTGTCGCGCAGCGCATCTGCGCTGACACGTGTCGCCCAGCGGACAGCGCAGCGCATCTGCGCTGACACGTGTCGCGCAGCGCAGCGCCTGCGCAATTGAAGCGTTGCTTCCTTTAATTTTACTTAAAATAGAGCTTTGCTCTGATTGGGCGCGCCTTCTTGGGCGCTGCGCTGACGTATCAGCGCCGGACACGTGGCGCGTTGCGTCCGGGATTTGAAGCGTTGCTTCAAAATTTGAATTTTGAATTTCCAGCAGAGTTTTGCTCTGATTGGGGGAAACAAGTTGTGTTCCGCCCCGACTAGAGTTCGACTGAGATAGTAGAGGGCATTTTCTTTTCTCTCCTCGTTATTCTGAGCAAGGAGCGCACAGAGTGACTCATCTAGCGCGGCAGTGTAGAGAATCAACGGTTTATTTGAAACGGGAGCGACCAGCACTGGAGGGTGCAAAAAATACTGTTTGATGCTTTCGAACGCTTCTTGACATTCGGCATCCCAGACAAAAGGAGCTCCTTTCTTCATGAGCTTTGAGAAGGGCCTACATCTCCCCGATAAATTTGAGATAAATCTCCGTATATAAGCAAGCTTGTTTTGAAAAGATCTTAGTTGCGTCAGACTCTTCGGAGGGGGCATCTCCATGATGACCTTTATCTTGGATGGGTCAACTTCAATCTCTCGATGTCGGACTATGAAGCCCAGGAATTTTCCCGATGATACGCCAAAAGCGTACTTCAGAGGATTCATTTTCATATCGTACTCCCTCAGTCTAGTGAGAACGGTCCTAAGATCTTGGATGTGATCGGCCTTGGCTTTAGTCTTGACGACTAGATCATCAACATAACATTCGACGACCTTATGAATTAGGTCATCAAAGATATTAGTTATTTCCCTTTGATATGTAGCACCTGCGTTCTTCAGTCCGAATGGCATCACTTTATAGCAGTATATTCCGGTCGGGGTTCGAAATGCTGTGTGCTTCTCATCCTCAGGCGACATCTTGATCTGATTATACCCAGACGAGCTATCCATAAAGGTGAACGGCTCGTAATTTGAGGTGTCATCGACCATTATTTCCATGACCGGTAGCAGGAAGTCGTCTTTAGGACATGACTTGTTGAGGTCCCTGAAATCGACACAAACTCGAATCTTCCCATTTTTCTTCTTCACTGGGACTATGCATGCGATCCAGTCCGCATATTTCTCTTCCCTGATGAAGCCGGCATCGATGAGCTTCTTGGTTTCCTCGATGACCTTTTCTTCTAGTTCCCTTCTCAATCTTCGAGGAGCTTGTTGGACTGGCTTAGCATCAGGAGATATAGCCAGTTTATGCATGACCACTTCAGGGGAAAGTCCAGGCATTTCTTTCTACGTCCACGTGAAGCAATCGACGAACTCGTGCAGCAGGGCGATTATGTGCGCTTTCATTTTCTCTGATAAGAGTGAGTTGATGTAGGGCGGCCTTAGATTATCAGGCGTTCCTAAGTCAATCTCGTCTAGTTCGTCGAAGGTTGCTTGTCCGCCATCTTTGAGCTCTTGAGGAGCTTCTTCTGGCTCGGCTATCTCGTCATCATCATTTGATCTTTCGCTGGCTTCACCAATATGGATCATGTAGCATGCTTTAGAATCAGGTTGAATGAAGCCTATGCCCCGTCTGTCTGGAATTCGTCCGTCGATGAATGCTCGGACCTGGAGCGGATGCCATAGCCCTTCATAAAACTTTGCTTCGGACTCCGTTTAATATAACCGGCATCCGCACTTTTTGAAATATTTCCGCATCTCGGGTGCATAGTATCTGGGATTGAGGATGACTCTTATTCCTCTCATATAGGGAAGGCACGCGACAGACAAATCGTCCGGGTGCACAACAGGATTTGACCTATAAAACAGGATGCCCTTCTGTCCATTTTTCCTTCCGGGAATATAGAAAGTTTTCAGATAGTCCATGGTGGAGACTGACAATGCATCGAGCTCTTTGCATATCTGCTTTGGCACCCTGTGACTGCTAGGGGCCCTTCTGCAATTTTGAAGGTCTCTCATAGATGAGGGCGGATTTTGCTGTCGGATGGGCCTTCGGTATCAGATTCGTCCGTATCGCTACCGAAATGAGGGCGAGTTTTACGGAAGGACGGACTTCCAGCATCGGATTCATCAGTGTCGCTACCAAAATGCGGGCGCACATGGGGGTTTCTTCTTTTGAAAGTGACAGCCTGCTCAGACTTGCTTTTGAGTTTCGGGGCTGTTCTGTCTTTGGTCAGCAGTGACTCAGCGCTTTGGAGGTTTACAAAGTACCGAGAATCTTCATATCGGACTTCATGCACACCGAACGGCCGGATGTCTCCGTCAATGCGTCTTTCTTCGCCATTTCTAGTATACTTCATGCATTGATGGAGAGTTGACGGAACGATGCCGTAATCGTGGAGCCACGACCGTCCCAAGAGAATTTTATAAGACGTGTCAGCGTCGATCACGTATATTTTAGCTTCAGTTTGCAGATCCCCGAATTTGATTGCCAAAACTATAGACCCCAGAACTTGTTGGCAGTTTTGATTGAAGCCTTGAATAACAATCCTTTCCCTTGATAGGTGTCGGACGTCCATTGACAAACTCTTCAGGGTCCGCAAGTTCATGACGTTCACTGAAGACCCCGGATCAATCAATATGCGATTAATCTGATCTATGTCGCTGTACCCGGTCATGTAAAGCGGCCGATTATGCTCAGCCGTTCCCAGTAGCAAGTCTTCGTCCTTAAACGTGACAGCGGCGGCATGCAGAGCATACTGGGCTTCTTTCATATTAATTTCCGCAAAGAGAGCCTGATACCGCTCAGGGTTTTGTAGAGCATGAATGAGAACATCTCTAAGCTTTTGAGATAGAACCAAGGCATCATAGATGCTAAGGAGAGACGGAAGCTTTTGGAGATGAGCCAAGACATTATAGTCAACTGGGGAAGGACTCGAATCTTCATGGGTAAGTTCTCTGCCATCTTCTTCATTAGCGACTTGTTTTTCTTTCCCTTTTGGGGCGTGTTCCCCTCCGAAAGACGCGGAGACGCGACCGTGCAAGTCCGTCTCGCTTGAATTTCGGGGCAGATGCTAATTGGTGCTGTCCGTCCATCTCTCCGAAGATGCCAAGTTGATTTATGGCACCATGTATCGAAGGTTTAAACGGATGCGGCCGATGTAGCAGACTTCGTCAGATTCCCCCTCATTTGAGGGGTTTTTGATTGTGGGGACGCTCTTCCCTGCAGGCGTAAGCCCCTGCAGTTAATTACGCTACCGCATCGCGGTAACAACTTTCTCCTTCTCCAGATGGTCATTTCGTGTCGTGGGTGTTTGTTTTGTGTTTGGTTGCCCGTGGATTGTATACGGAGACTAAGTTATGTTGTCGCCCGTAGGGCATGGACTAGTCCAAATCCGTATCTTTCTTAGATTTGGGTTTTGGGGGTTTGGGTTTAAGGATACGTTAGCCTTATTTGAGACTAAGATCAACTTAAACGTTTGTTAAGGATATGTTAGTCTAATTTTAGACTAAAATCAACTTAACAGGATCGTTTAGATCCGACAAGAGAGCAATTGGGCTCTGTTGTTTAGTTTAGTGACATTGCGGTCGGTAATTAGTTTAAGGACATTACGGTCCATTGGTAGTTTAAGGACATCTCGGTCCAATGTTAGTTTAAAGACATCACGGTCGAGGTTAAGGACATCATAGTCCGTGGATTTAAGGACTCCACAGTCTGATGTTAGTTTTAAGACGTCACGATTGAGGTTAAGGAAATCATAGTCTGTTGTTAGTTTTAAGACATCACGGTCGAGGTTAAGGAAATCATAGTCCATGAGTTTAAGGACCTCACAGTCCAATGTTAGTTTTAAGACATCTGTTAGTGTATATGCCCTAGGGGCCATTATTGTATCATACTAGCTTGTATATTACTTAATGGAAGCTTGGGATATTCACAGTTATATTAACAGTCTTGCTAAACATGGTAGTATGCTACTTGGGTTTTATCTATCTTAAAATGTATGTACGTATTGATAGAGCCCTTAGGATCTTGCTTGACTACCAGCGTTGTGATGGCAATCACACTAGTGGGGGCTGAGTAGTCTACAAGCACATCCTTTTTCAGGTCCCTAGTCGTAGGATTATCGAGACAGGGCATCGATACTTCAGAGTAGACTAGTGTGTACGCTTCTCATCCCAGTTAGGGAGATGGTCTGTCCCACAGCCATCAGTACGTCGTACTGGAGATAGTATACAGGTGCTCGTTGGGTTACGGGTACACCGGACAGGACTCGCATGGAACTGTTGGTTGGTATTATACCCGTCGTCAGTTAACAGTTCCCAGGTGACATGAGTACAGCATAGTCCGCAGACTTGATACTGCTACTTCGCCTCGAGTGTGTCCCACTGTTCTTAGATTGCTACCCTACAACGGCTCAAAGAAGTCGTGCAAACATGTAGCAGTTGGGTGCAGTCCCGAGCACTTGGAGGCAGTAGTGGTTAGACAGGATTCGTCTCTCCCGGTATTGGGAATTGATATCGCGCTGTGTCTGGAGAGCCATTACGCAAAGTCCCTGGGCAGGGCAAGCGAGATTTACTGGTAGGTTTTCCAGTAGTTTCTCAAGGTGTAATGGGCTTCACTCCGACATGACTTATACCGCTTTTAGGGGACTGACGCTTGCCGCCCCCTAGGTCCGATATGCGATAATCCTAGACGAACAGACCGGACTGTATGGAGATTGTCACATCAGGCTCAGTAGGATTCGGATGGGTTTCCTCATCGGCCTTCTTATCGACATCTACCTGGGGACCGTTACGTACAGCTAGTGCCGCTTGCGGTCTGTGGTTAAACCTACTGCCAGCATAGTAGTCGAGTTTTTAGAGTCCCACACAGAGAGTTTTCCTGCTCCGGGCGAAACGATATAGAGGTCGTATGGTTTTACGACAGGGTTCGGACACGCACGTGCATTTATGCACGTACGATGTTCGGACAGTTTTTACTAGCCGGCTTTGGTTTAAGTCAGATTCTAGTATGGAATTATTGGATTTATACAGTCTAAAGTTTTTCCGTGTTTTCACGGATAGGAGGGGCGTTCTCGTAATTTGGTGAGAAGCTTCTAGAAGGATGATGACTTGGGGGCTAAGGTGGCATTTGCATTTATTGATTTAGTGACTCATTTGTGTGATTCATCCATGGAGTTAATGATGCATTTATTGATCTAATGACTCATGGGATGAACCACACAAAGTGAATAAATGAAGCATGGTTGATAAATCATTTGATTTATTTATTTGATAAATCATTATGCTTCATATATTCAAATGAGATCATTATTTCATTTCATTCTCACTCTCACCTTCTTTCTCCTCAAGCTCTCTCTCTTCAAACCCTAACCCTACCCTCTCATGTGTTGAGATCAAGGGTTAGCAAGACATATTAATCCATAATCACACTCTATATTATCTAGGTTGCTTAGATTAGCACTTTGAGAAACCTAGTTACCTCAAGATTAGAGGCAAAGCTTGGAGTAGAAGCTCTTGGGTGGATCATCTATTACATAGAGGAGGCCGACGAGGAGGTGGTTAACGAAAAGAAGAAGGACACGGTTCATTAGGTATAATCTTCTTTCATAGTAGTTAATTACTCCTATGTAAGTGTTAGTTATAGTTTAGCAAAGATCCTTTCGGTTAGTCGATGTTGTTTCAAACAAAAAGATTGTTTTTCATATTTCCGCCTCCCCGCAACTCGTGGGGTGTACAACGTCGACTTACAGTGGTATCAGAGCCTCGCTAAACAATAACTAACTTATTAGCAAAGTCGTTACAATTTCGAACGCAAAACGAACCGGAAAAAACATCGAAATCACCAAGTTTCTGTCGAATTTAAAATGAGGTCTAAAAATTTTTCAGGGACCTCTAAAAATACAAGCAGGGAAATATAAAAATTCTGGAGAAAATTGGGTTCCTGAATCGGCCACGATGCCGCGGAACCGCGGCCGATCCAAGCGATCGGCCGCGGATCCGCTGCCGAGTTGGGGCCGATTCAACCCAAATTTCCCCAGAACTCTTCTGTGGTTATTTTGTTATTTCTGAAATGTTTATTTTCTGCTCAAGTCTCAGGTGCACAGAGAAGTTTTTGGAGTAGAATCTAATGTGTTTGCTCGATCGAAATTATACGATGTTTGGCTAATTAGATTATATCTGTGAATTGTATAATGTGTTCGTAAACCTCCCCTAACTGCTAGTATGTCGGTTGGCAGGGGGTTGCACATTTCTGTAATGGATTTTATCTGTTTGTGGTTGTGAACTGTATTGGTGTGATGATTAGCCGGGGTTTGAGATGGGTTATTAGATTCATTCATTCGATATAATTGTAATATGTTGTAATATTATTTTGCGGGGCGCATCCAGGTTGCGGTTGTAGCCACCGTTGTATTATTTCATTTTACTGTTTTTGCTCCTAGGATAGACCCAAGGTGGGGTGCACAAACTACCGGGTACTTTGAAGTGTTTAGTGGCCTACTCACTTTGTTGAGGGAGACCGCTTCACTTCGGGTACTTGGCGGGTAGTTTGCCGTACCCGTAGGGGTCTAGGGTGGGGTAATGGCTATTCATCACAACTGTGTAATCCTTCTTTTGTTGCAGGCTCAAAGGAAACGTGGATTACTTGTATATCCAATAATGTTCATCTGTGATCTGGAATGCCTATTATTGCGTCTGACGAATGTACAATATCTATATATGATAGCTATTTAGACGTCACTTATGTTTTACACCCGCGCTAGCCCAGCCTCCGCTCTGTCGTTAGTTAAGTAACCTAACGGGTGATGACGGGACCCAGTAGCGAATGCGGATGGCATAAGAGGACGTTGTATTTTCGTTGTTTTCTGCAATGATAGGTTAATTGATGGGACGCATTATATTAATGCAAAGAAAATAAACAAAAGTTGAATCGTTGGAACAGTTTAAAAGAAACCACTCGGTTATTTTAAAACAGAGGATATTTTTTAAATTGCGGAGCTTTAACCACTCCTTTTAAAAAGCTATCAGGTTCCTTCGATCATATCAAGTTCACTACGTTCACGGTTTCGCCAAAACCATTCGTTGCCCTCCGTCATTTCATTTGGGTATTCAGTAGTATTCAAGCTATGTATTTTGACCAACGCCAAGGCATAGTGTTTGGTAGCTGCTGGGTATTCATTTGTTGCATAGATAGATGAGTTAGTTTGGGACAGTCGTATTATCATTTGGCCAATGTCAGGGGTATATACGGATGGGTTCAAATTAACAAGATAATGATGGATAGAACTTGACATGTGACTTATGACATTTTGACCAACGCCAAGGTCATAAGAGCATGGGGCAAAAATTTATATCGAGAATTTCTAAAGAAACTGAAATTTGCAAAGAGATGCATACCATTTGAAGTTTGATGAATATTGGTAGGATTCCTTCAGCATTATCATACGATGATATTTGGATCCCGATCCTACTGTGAGTATATGCTACTCATCAGGAAATTCGTCACTTAACGATCAATGTTATAAACCAAGTAGGTGCCGAGAAAGGTGTCAGCGGGGCTACGCCCCCAGAGAAAAGAGGTTATTTAATTAAGGAACTTCGCGAAAGCGTTGGAAAACCTTCCTCGAAGTACCGACACCGGCCTGGCTGAACGGTTAAGCAAGTATTGTATGGTGAGAATAGTCCTGGCTAGTTCTTCCTTTTTGGTTTGAGGAGGGATTCGAGAAACAGTAGGAGCCATCCAGTTTAGATAAACAAAAAACCACTCTAAACTTACAAGAGCATCATGCTAAAGTGTTCCCTCTCTCTCTCATTGCAGCAACCCAAAACATGACAGGCCTTAAGTTACTATTAAAGAAAAATATACTGACAGGGCCAAATTATAAAGATTGGCTGCAGAATGTCAAAATGGCTTTGACTTATGACAAATTGGGGTATGTCCTTACCACTAAGGCACCTGCTGTCCCTGGTCCTAAATCCAGTCTTGCGGATAAGGAAATCCACAAAACTTGGGAATTAGATTGTGCGAAGTCCAAGTGCATCGTGCTTGCCTCGATGAATAATGAACATCAGAGGAGGCACGAGGATATGGATCTTGAATCCATATTTCTCCATACAAAGGATCTGTATGGAGAGCAATCTCGTATAGCAAGATACGAGATCTCGAAGAACCTGTTTCAGGCGAGATTGGCTGTCGGATCGTCTGTAGGAGAACATGTCCTAAAGATGATTGGCTATATAGAAGAGCTCGCAGACCTGGGGACGACTTTGGAGAATGAGCTCTATACGGACTTGATTCTCCAGTCCCTTCCTTTTACCTACGCCCAGTTTATTCTGAATTTCAACATTCAAAGTAAAGAAGTTGAACTTCCAGAACTCCTAAACATGTTGAGAAGTGCAGAGGGCACCTTGCAGAAGGCAAGGGAAACACCCGCTATGTTTGTTCGCGGTGCTTCTTCTTCCGGGTCCAAGGCTCGGGCCAAAGGAAGGAAGAATAAGGCCGCCACCAAACCTAGAGGAGGTGTTAGTAAGGTGAGAGTGAAGGGAAAGAAAAAGATTGCGGTGCCAGTAGTGGCAAAGGATGAGTGCTTCCACTGTCATAGGAAAGGGCACTGGAAGAAAGATTGCAAGGCGTGGAACGCCAAGAACCAGGAACCGAAGCAAGCTGTGGCTTCGACTTCAGGTGTGTTTGTAATTGAGAATTGTCTGTCAATCAACTCTACTTCCTGGGTATTGGATACCGGATCAGGATCTCATATATGTAATTCATTGCAGGCACTGAGAAACCGTAGAGTGCTGAAGGTTGGTGATATGACCCTCCAGGTTGCTAACGGAGCTAGCGTGGGTGCTGTGTCCGTAGGGGATTATCACCTTGGATTGACGAGTGGACATATTTTGTTTTTGCATAACTGTTTTTTGTACCCAGTTTAACGTGTAATATCATATCAGTTTCCTTATTATCAAATAAAGGTTATGATTTCACGTTTGTAAGCGATGTTGTTAACATCCACCTTAATCATGGTTTGATTGGGTCCGGTACACTGGATACGGTATATATGTCTTAAACCAATTATAGATTTTCAATGTCCAGAACACACTAAAAAGAAAGTCTCCAGATTTAAATAAGGCTTTCTTATGGTATTGTAGACTAGGTCACATCAATCAGACAAGGTTAACTAAGTTACATAGAGAAGGATTTTTGGATTCATTCGAATATCAATCTTATGCCACTTGTCAATCATGTCTCAAAGGAAAGATGACAAAGACTCCATTCACTGGACATGGAGTAAGAGCGAGCGAGCTCTTAGGACTCATACACAGCGATGTATGTGGTCCAATGTCTACTCATGCAAGAGGTGGTTTTTCCTATTTCATTACTTTTACGGATGATTACTTTAGGTACGGATTCATTTTCTTAATGAAATATAAATCCGAGGCTTTTGAGAAATTCCAAGAGTATAAGAATGAAGTAGAAAACCAAACCGGCAAAAGTATCAAGACACCGAGGTCTGATCGAGGTGGTGAATACTTAAGTGCCGAGTTCCTAAGTTACCTAAAAGAGAAAGGAATTCTCTTTCAGCTTACTCCTCCATACACTCCACAGCATAACAGTGTATCGGAGAGACGGAATCGAACCCTATTGGATATGGCACGTTCCATGATGAGTAATGCTGAGTTACCGCGATCTTTTTAGGGTTATGCGCTAGAATCTGCAGCATATCTTCTGAACAGGGTTCCTACCAAGACTGTGCCTACCATCCCATATCAAATGTGGAGTGGGAAGAAACCCTATCTTCAGTATCTGAAGATATGGGGATGTCCAGCTTTTGTTAAAAAGCAGCATGCGGACAAACTCGAGGCACAATCAGTACAGTGTAAGTTTGTGGGATATCCAAAGAAATCCAAGGGGTATTACTTCTATTACGCAGAGGAATAAAAGGTTTTTGTTTCTCGTAATGCCCATTTTCTAGAACATCAGTTTTTAGAAAAGCAAACAAGTGGGAGCGCAATAGAACTGGAAGAAATTCCAGAACCACAAACTACTACTGAAAGTTTGGTAGAACCAGTGGTTCAAGAAGAACATGACATTCCCGCACCCCTCCGCAGGAGTAGTAGGCCGTCTCATCTGCCTGAGAGATACTACGGTTTTCTCATAGATGGGGATGAAGAGGATTGCGTCATTGATGATGATGAACCTACTAGCTTCCAGCAGGCCATCCAGAGCGGCGACTCAGTACGATGGCTGGATGCAATGCGGACCGAAATGGAGTCCATGTATACCAACAAAGTATGGACTTTGGACTTTGCTCCAGATGGGATAAAACCCATAGGATGCAAATGGATCTTCAAGAAAAAGATTGGTGTAGATGGACAGGTGGAAACCTATAAGGCTAGATTTGTTGCAAAGGGTTTTCGTCAAAGACCTGTTTTGGACTATGACAAAACTTTTTCTCCAGTGGCTATGCTCAAATCCATTCGGGTCCTTCTTGCTATTGCCGCCTTCCATGATTATGAGATCTGGCAGATGGACGTAAAGAAAACTTTTCTAAATGGTAATTTGGAAGAGTGCGTCTATATGGATCAGCCAGAAGGCTTCAATCAGAGTGGGAGCAGCGGGAAAGTATGCAAGTTGCTTAAGTCCATTTATGGACTAAAGCAGGCATCGCGGAGTTGGAACATCTGTTTTGATGAAACGGTCAAAGAATATGACTTTATCAAAAATCCAGATGAACCATGTATATATAGTAAAATTGTAGCACGAACTGTCGTATTCCTCGTCTTGTACGTGGATGGCATTCTATTGATAGGAAATGACATTCCTATGCTACAATCTGTCAAAGGATTCTTGTTACACAGGTTCTCCATGAAAGACCTGGGTGATGCCTCTTACATTCTGGGGATTTGGATCTATCGTGATAGATCCAAAAGAATGTTGGGACTTTCGTAGTCCAGGTATATCAACACTATACTGAAAAGATTCAGTATGGAAGATTCTAAGCGCGGTAATTTACCGGCTTGTCATGGAATCACCCTCTCCAAAGAGATGTCTCCCAAGACTGATTTGGAAAGGGAACGCATGTCTATTATACCCTACGCTTCTGCGGTAGGATCTATAATGTATGCGATGTTGTGCACCAGACCAGATGTAGCTTACGAACTGAGCGTGGTAAGCCGGTATCAGTCAGACCCAGGGGAGAAGCACTGGATAGCAGTAAAGAACATTCTCAAGTACCTGAGAAGGACTAAGGAGATGTTTTTGGTTTACGGCGGAAAAGACCTCAAGATCGAGGCCTTTGCTGATTCCGGCTTCCAGAGTGATAAGGATGACTCCAATTCCATGTCAGGTTATGTCTTTATCCTCAATGGAGGGGCAGTGTGCTGGAAGAGTTCCAAGCAGGACACCGTTGCTGACTCGACGATGGAAGCGGAGTATATTGCTGCTTGCGATGCCGCAAAAGAAGCGGTCTGGATGAAGTAGTTCCTCACAGAACTTCAGGTGGTTCCTACCATTGTTGATCCAATACCTCTGTATTGCGACAACAATGGAGCTATAGTTTTAGCGAAGGAACCCAGGTCCCATCAGAAGTCCAGACACATCTTAAGGCGGTATCACCTGATCAGGGAGATCATAGATCGCCGGGAGATCGAGGTCCGGAAAGTTGCTACAGAGGAGAACATTGCTGATCCATTCACAAAGGCCTTACCTCAGATTCAGTTCGAGAGGCTACTCGAGATGATCGGTCTTCGATATGCCAGTACATGGCCCTAGTGCAAGTGGGAGATTGTTAATGTATATGCCCTAAGGGCCATTATTGTATCATACTAGCTTGTATATTACTTAATAGAAGCTTGGGATATTCACAGTTATATTAACAGTCTTGCTAAACATGGTAGTATTCTACTTGGTTTTATCTATCTTAATATGTGTGTACATATTGATAGAGCCCTTAGGATCTTGCTTGACTACCAGCGTTGTGATGGCAATCACACTAGTGGGGGCTGGGTAGTCTACAAGCACATCCTTTTTCAGGTCCCTAGTCGTAGGATTATCGAGATAGGGCATCGATACTCCGGAGTAGACTAGTGTGTACGCTTCTCATCCCAGTTAGGGAGATGGTCTATCCCACAGCCATCAGTACGTCGTACTGGAGATAGTATACAGGTGCTCGTTGGGTTACGGGTACACCGGACATGACTCGCAGGGAACTGTTGGTTGGTATTATACGTCGTCAGTTAACAGTTCCCAGGTGACATGAGTACAGCATAGTCGGCAGATTTGACACTGCTACTTCGCCTCTAGTGTGTCCCACTGTTCTTAGATTGCTACCCTACCACGGCTCAAAGGAGTCGTGCAAACAGGTAGCAGTTGGGTGCAGTCCCGAGCACTTGGAGGCAGTAGTGGTTAGACAGGATTCGTCTCTCCCGGTATTGGGAGTTGATATCGCGCTGTGTCTGGAGAGCCATTACGCAAAGTCCCTGGGCAGGGCAAGCGAGATTTACTGGTAGATTTTCCAGTAGTTTCTCAAGGTGTAATGGGCTTCACTCCGACACGACTTATACCGCTTTTAGGGGACTGACGCTTGCCGCCCCCTAGGCCCAATATGTGATAGTCCTAGACGAACAGACCGGACTGTACGGAGATTGTCACATCAGGCTCAGTAGGAGTTCGGATGGGTTTCCTCATCGGCCTTCTTATCGACATCTACCTGGGGACCGTTACGTACAGCTAGTGTCGCTTGCGGTCTGTGGTTAAACCCACTGCCAGCGTAGTAGTCGAGTCTTTAGAGTCCCACACAGAGAGTTTCCCTGCTCAGGGCGAAACGATATAGAGGTCGTATGGTTTTACGACAGGGTTCGAACACGCACGTGCATTTATGCACGTACGATGTTCGGACAGTTTTTACTAGCCGGCTTTGGTTTAAGCCAGATTCTAGTATCGGATTATTGGATTTATATAGTCTAAAGTTTTTCCGTGTTTTCACGGATAGGAGGGGCGTTCTCATAATTTGGCGAGAAGCTTCTAGAAGGATGATGACTTGGGGGCTAAGGTGGCATTTGCATTTATTGATTTAGTGACTCATTTGTGTGATTCATCCATGGAGTTAATGATGCATTTATTGATCTAATGACTCATGGGATGAATCACACAAAGTGAATAAATGAAGCATGGTTGATAAATCATTTGATTTATTTATTTGATAAATCATTATGCTTCATATATTGAAATGAGATCATTATTTCATTTCATTCTCACTCTCACCTTCTCTCTCCTCAAGCTCTATCTCTTCAAACCCTAACCATATCCTCTCATGTGTTGAGATCAAGGGTTAGCAAGACATATTAATCCATAATCACACTCTATATTACCTAGGTTGCTTATATTAGCACTTTGAGAAACCTAGTTACCTCAAGATTAGAGGCAAAGCTTGGAGTAGAAGCTCTCGGGTGGATCGTCTATTACATAGAGGAGGCTGACGAGGAGGTGGTTAACGAAAAAAGAAGGACACGGTTCATTAGGTATAATCTTCTTTCATAGTAGTTAATTACTCCTATGTAAGTGTTAGTTATAGTTTAGCAAAGATCCTTTCGGTTAGTCGATGTTGTTTCAAATAAAAAGATTGTTTTTCATATTTCCGCCTCCCCGCAACTCGTGGGGTGTACAACGTCGACTTACAACATCACGGTCGAGGTTAAGGACATCATAGTCCGTGAGTTTAAGGACCTCACAATCCAATGTTAGTTTTAAGATATCACGGTCGAGGTTAAGGACATCATAGTCCGTTGTTAGTTTTAAGACATCACGGTCGAAGTTAAGGACATCATAGTCCATGAGTTTAAGGACCCCATAGTCCATGAAATGTGTGGTTGTCGGGACCCGTCACCTCTTTGAAGACGTTGAGGAATTACAACGACAAATATCAAAGGAGTGAAGAGATGTACCCTTAAACCAAGGTGAGTTGGTTGAAAGAGCAGATGTGCTCAATTCAAGATAAGTTGATGACTTATGGCCAGAATTGGGCTAAGTCCAGTTAAAAATGTTTAACATTTTATTTTTGTTCTGGCCATTAGTCCTTTATTTGGGCTCTGCTCTTTTAATAATGCTAAGCATTGGGCTCTGACATTTTTTTGTTTTATACTGAATGCATAGCATTCATTAGAAACAAAGTTTGTTCTGACAGTGCGCCACGTGGCGTGCCAGGCGCGTTGCGCTAGTCAAAGAGCGCATTGCGCTATGGTTAAAGCACTAATGCGCTTTACGCTTTGCGCCAGATGTTAATCGCTGATGTGTTTAGCGCTTTGCGCTAAGTGAAGAGCGCAGATGCGCTTAGCGCTTTACACTAAATGAAGAGTGCTGATGCGCTAAAATTGAAGCGTTGAGGCGGTTGGTGCTGGTGCCATATAATGAGTACGAAGCGCTTTTAGTAATGCAGTGCACATGTGAGGAGCACGTGGTGTGCTTAGCGCTAGCCAATGAGCGCAGTGCGCTGCTGTTTGAAGTGCTATGGCACTGCAACGCTTTGCGCTAGATGAAGAGCACTAAGGCACTTTTAAATTAGGAGCGCTAAGGCTCTTCTTAGGTTAACTTTACACTCTGAAGATTATCTTCTTTGATAAGAGACTTTGTCTCAAGATTCCAAGAACAAAGTTCTTAACTTATAGGAGATACTTCAATCTCTTTTTGATGAAAGGTTTTGCCTTTATGGATCTGTGATCCTAAGAGAATTGAATAATTCTTCCCCCCCTTTATAATGAGATGTTCCTGATCTCAGAAAGACAATTTGTCTTATAGATCTATGATCTGTGAAGTAAGTATTTCTTTGTTTTATGATAAGATCTTTTTGATCTCTTTATAAAAGATCTTGGCCTTTGTAGATTTATGATCTTTTAAGAAGAGAATTCTTCTCTTTAATTATGAGATGATTTCATCTCTTTGTTCATCACCATTCTTTTTACCTTGAAGAAAAATCTTCTTTTGCCAAGAGCTATTTCTTCTTCTTGAGATTTTCTCAAAGTTTATGGGGGGGAGGGGTTCCTCTCTTTTAAACTTGAAGTCTTGGGTCCTTTATATAGGGGAAGCTGATTTGTTGAATCAGTTAAATAGATTTATTCTCCAATTGATTTGGGAATTTCCCCACCGTTGGATCCTTGATCCAAGGGCTTCTGATTTACAAAAGATAATCTTCTTGTTTTAACAAGATTGAGAAATCTTTCCTTCTTTACAGAATTTGTTCTGTATTTTAGTGATTTTTAATCACCATTGGATCATTGATCCAACGGTGTTCCAAATTCAGGGCACAATCTTTTCTGTTTGGAAAGATTCAACAGAATTTTATTCTTATTAACCGATGATTTAATCATATCCGTTGGATATTTGATCCAACGGTGAGGAACATTTAGTTCCAGCGCTAGCGCTCTGCCTATGGTGCGCTTTGCCCATGGTGCGCTAAGTGGAGCGCAGCGCTCTTAGAGCTAGTGCACACGTGCTTTGTACGTGGTGCGCTACTTGGAGCGCAGCGCACCTAGAGCTAGCGTCTATGTGCTTTGCACGGGGTGCGCTAGTTGTAGCGAAGCGCTTTTATAAAAGCGCAGCTGTAATTCAAATTTTGAATTCTGAACAGAGTTTTGCTTTAATTGGGGAAACAAATGCCCCCCCACCGTTGCGCTCACGGGGCCCACACGTGGGTGCAGCGGTGGCAACATCTCGACTCTTGGATCACCCAAGGAACTGAAACGGTGCTTAGTGCTTATAAATAGGACCCTTGGCCCTTGAGATGACTTCTGTTCATCTTCAATCCTTCTTGAAAATTTATTTTCTTCTTCAGAGCGCAGCTCTTCTTCTTAAGAACTTTTAAGGACAGAACTTTGTCGGATTAGGTAAAAGATTAAATCTTTTTGAGATATCTTTTAGGGTTTCACCCATTAACAGAGCTTTGCTCTTCATAGATCTTTGATCTAAAGAAAATCCTTTTTAGGGTTTTATTAATAGAGCTTTGCTCTCTTGGAATCATAGATCTAAAAGGATCTTGCTTATGATTTCTTAATCCATTAATGGAGCTTTGCTCTTTTCAGATCATATAGAAGAACTCTTAAGAGTTTGTTCATGGATCTTGAAGATCAAATTGAAATTCTATTTTTGATATATTATTCCATCACCTTTTCAGAGCAAAGCTCTTCTTGAGGAATTTTATTCCTTCATCATTGGTCTTTGACAGATGTCTGTCTAGTGAAGAGCGTTGCTCTCAATGGGAGTTTTACTCCTCTGCCCGAGGGATTTCTCATTTAATGAGAATCTCTTGAGGATTTCCTCATTTAATGTCAGCCTCATCCAATGATGAGGCTGTTTTATTAATGATGAACTGTCATCTAGATTTTGTGGGTCCCCTTTGGTCCCTTTTAACTGCATTGCAGTGCGGTATGGATTTATAGTACCTCGTAACAGAATTTAATTTATAGCATTAGTGGCTGAAAAATTCGTTCTTTTCTACGCAGGCATTATGTCTTCCGACACCTCCTTCCCATTCATTCGTTCAGAAGGCGGATTTTCTGAAGCACCCGTTGACCGAGAGGTTTTCGCGCTAATAAAAGACTATGACCCGGAGCATAAGAGTCTTCATCTATGGGGTAAATGGTATGATCAAATTATCATGGGCCGACAGAGCTTTTCCTGTGCGACACCTGTAAGTCCACGGTAGCGTCCCGGCCGTCTAACAGACACCAAATGCGGAACAAAAACTTTTACAACTGGCGCTATCGCGTACTATAACCCGGATCTGCCATTAAAGCTAAACTAACAAACTACAAAGTGGGTAGAAATGTTATACCGAACGATCCGAGTCCTTCGGTCTTCAACCATCATCCCACGCTTTGTTGCGGTTGCTCCGATCTCCTGAATCTCCAATCTTCTCGTCCAGGTGGCACCACGTCGACGGATCTTTAAACGGGCTCTCGCCTCTGAACCGAGGCAACTCGATCATCAAGTTTGCTAAAAGAGATGACCAAGATTGATGTAGAAAATGAGTAGAACACTTTGTCTCACTTCGTCCAAAGCCATGGACGAACGGTTAATGAAGTTTCCTTTTATGGAATCGGGTAAATGGGAAATGAGTAGATTAATTTCCATGAACCATAATCTTTTTTTTCTCAAATGAACAACATCTATTCTCATAAGAGAATGGCCGGCCACATATAGGAGGAGGGGTGAGTGTAGGAGAGAGAGGGAGGTGGCCATTAGCATAAATGAGAAGATGAGTCATATAACTTTGTCACCAAAAACCATTAATGAACTAATGAATCATCTTAACCTAGTCATCAAAGCATTTAATGCACATTTAAAGCAACCATGAGTCACTAATCCTAGTCAACATCTAGAAATTTCTAGAAGCATGACTCACCCTCATGACTCACCCAAGTGACGAAAAGATAAATCCGTATTTAACCGAATGTTAAATACGGGTAATAGAAAACTGGAAACCGGCAACTTCCAAAAGTGATCCTGAAACGAATTTCAGGATAACCCCGTATCAGTATAAACATACCCGCATTTGTATTACGACTTAATACAAATGCATCTGAGACAAAGATATTATATCTACACAGTATAATACTTGGATCCGGCTTAAACCAAAGCCGACCAGTATTATCTGCCCGAAAAACGACACGTGCGAAAACGCACGTGCATTTTCCGAACCTTGCCATAAAACCATACGGCCCCTACAACGTTTCGCCCGAACTTAGGAAACGGTCTGTGGTGGACTCTAATGACTCATCAACACACTGGCACTGGGTATAACTACTAGCACGTCAGAGGTACAAGCTGTACGTAACGGTTGCCTATGTATTGATTGGAAGGGAAGCTGACGAGCGAACTCATCCATAAACCCTACTGAGCCTGACAGTGACAATATACATACAGTCCGGTCCGTTCGTCTATGAGTATCGCATATCTGCCTAGGGGGCTAGTAACGTCAGACCCCCAATAGCGGTATAAGTCGTGTCAGAGAGTAGCCCAGAACACCCTGAGATACTACTGGAGTACCTACCAGTAAATCTCCTGTCTCGGCCGAGGGCTTTGTGTAATGGCTCTCCTAGACATAGCACGATCTCACCCCCAATACCGGGAGAGACGAATCCCCTGCCGATCCGCTCACTTGCCTCTATGTGGCTCGGGACTGTATCCAAAAAAGACCTGTTTGCACGACTCCTTTGAGCCGTGGTAGGGTAGAAATCAAAGCACAGTGGGAACTCACACGAGACAAATGACGACCTTAGGTCGATGAACTAACCTGTACACATGTCACCAGGGAACTGCTATCTGACGATATGTATAATACCAACTAGCATGTTTCCGGCGAGTCCTGTCCGGTGTACTCATAACCCAATGAGCACCTGTATACATTTTAGGTGAACCAACTGACACCAATGGCTTGTGAGATCGGCCATTGCCCCTCGTCGGGGTCTCTACTGTATACACTAGTCTACTCTGGAGTATTGATGCCCTGTCTCGAAACTCCCACGACTAGGGACACTTTAAGGATGTGCTTATAGACCCCCAGCTCCCACGTATATGATCACTATCATACTGCTGGCTGTCAAGCAGAATCCTATGGGCTCTATCATCATGCAATAGTGAACTAAAGCATGTATACGATGATAAAGACAAACCAGATAGCATACTATCATCTCGAGCAAGACTGTTATATCGGTATAGGTCCTGTCTCAATCATTGCAATCACGTACCTGCGATCCAATAATTGACTTTGAGGGCACTATCTCCAACAATCTCCCACTTGCACTTAAGGCTAATTATTGCGATGTCGCATACTCACAGCCCGTATGATACCGAACATCCAACTCCTCTACTAATCAGTTTCACAAAGCTAGTCTGTAAAACTCTTGTGTTCGAGAAATAGCCTCAGTGAGTGGATCCGCCCTGATGTTTCTTTCTATGTCTCTCTTAATCTCAAGTTCGCGGAGAAAGCCATCTCCCGAATCGAGTAATACCTGTCTTAGAATATGTCTGAATATCTGATGGGACCTAGTTCATAAATGAACTCCAAATCCAAACTTCTTAGACTGTATCGATCACTGAACCTAATCAGTATCCAGCACCATGCCTCCCACAGTATCCTCTTGGACCACCTGTCCATAATATTGTCCCTCGTCAGAGGGAAAACTATAACTCTGACAATCACTCTGTCATCCATGTCACCTTTGAAGCCTGGAATGATAACCGTCTCCCGAAGGAGGCTGCCGTCATCAAATCCGTAGAACATGCACTTATGTTCTAAAAATGCTTCCTTATGTTTCTTCAGGATTGGATTAATATAAACTTATTGCATCTAGTGCAAAAACAACATCTGGTGTGGTACTTGATATCTCATGATTGACTCAATTGCCTAAGCAAGTGATCTGCCAATCATGCACATCCCTCTCCCCTTTAGTCTGTAAGACACCTTTAGAGAGGGTGACTCCATCACCTGCAGGTACACCACCATGCTAGGAGTTATCTATTCTAAAATACCATTAGAATACTGTCTAAGTACCCACATTGGGAAACTACCCAAATCTAGATCTAAAACCGTAGATCTAGAAACCAGAATGTCTGATATTATATCCATGTCCTTTGTGGAGAAACAACTGTGTGACGACCAAAGTACAACCGATCGTAGTATAGGAATTTTACTTCCCAATCTGTGTATGTCATCCAAATACCAGGACATCACACCCTACTACCTTCTTAACAGATCCATCCCCTATTCTGATGAAGTCAAACCCATGACTTTCACATCAAAAATAGATGATCTTATCTCCGCTATATCTGCTCAAGCCTATAAATATACATAAGCTACTTGCCCACTATGCTTCCGCTGCTCCCACTGACTACGACAACCTTCTGGCAGAATAATATCTACGTACACTTCTAAAGCTAGTTTAGAACGACGTTATACTTATCCTCTTGCCGGGTTTCATAGTCTGGAACAACGTGTTAAGTCTGGGTAAACAAGAACCTCCCTGTCACCGTCCTTGAGGCTACCGGAGTATCTCTCGGGTGTCTGAGGTTACCCACCATATCTGCGGAGTGGCTATTGGGATGTCAAACCTGATTGAATATATAGGTCCTATTAAATTTTCCGTAATCGTTTGCGGTTCTAGAATCACTTCCAGTTCTACCATACTCCCACTACTGTTTTCTGAAAAAATCCATTTTACTAAAATTGTGGCGAGTTAAGAATAATATCACTATTGATCTTCTAAATGGTAGAAAAATCAACCCTCAACATAGCCCGGGTCAACCCACAAACTGCTATTACAGAAACGTGCCTTGAGTTATCCAGTGTCTGGTTTTAAGCATAAGCTGGACAACTCCCCTTACCTTAATATCGTTAAGATATGAACCATTCTATATCCAATATAGAAACAGAGGCACTAATTTAATTGGAACCAGATTCAAAACATGCAGCTGTCTCCAGTGCATATCTACTTAATGGAGAGAGGTTAATCAGCATTACTCAACTTAGGAATCCATCCAATTATGAGTAACCCGAAAGAGAAACAAGTTTCTTAAAACCATTACTATCATCTGAATACCAATCACAAGAATCTACATCTTCGATCTCTTTGAAGAATCCCGATACTTGCGATACCTGGTTCTCTACTTTATTCTTATACCCACAACTTCTCAAAACTTAGACATTGTATTTCTACGAAACACTTGTCTAAAACCTAGAGAAGTTACAAGTAAACAGAACATAGTACGAGGACCTGCCCCTTTGTCCTGACGGACACTGGACAACATACAATACTCTGTATAAGTCCGCTGAGTTGAATAACTCAAAACCTGTGTATCGTAGGTTGAAAACTGTACTCAGGCGATTTCCTCAAATATCACCAATTACAACGAATTCCGATATAATGAGGATGATCTCCTAATTCCCAATAACTTACTTCCACTCTTCATCTGTAAAAACCATACAGATGTGAGAATCATACCTGGTAAATACATGCCTTGGAGTAAGTATCTAATCGGGAAATCAGTTTTCCTTTAACAATGCACAGTGAAACTGAAATATGAAAATGTTTCGTAGGGGTATCCTGGTATTCCTAGTAATGCCTCTTCCATAATCCAATTCATGACTGTAACCGTTTAATTCTTTGCCATCTCTCCAAATCCCTTTATTTGTCTTTAGTCATTTCCTTCTGTACATCTCTATTAGGCTAAGTGGTTTTCTTCCTTCCCTACCGTTTGGCACCAGCCTATGGTTTGGAAGAAGACTATCCAGTAAGCATAATAGGTGTACCCTCCTAAACCAAGGAGTACTCGTAACCTGAGAGAAGGTGATGATAAAAGACAACTGAATAATACCTTATTCTATTTCTTCCGAACTGGAAAAAGCAAAGGTGAAATAGGAGTGGTGATGAAGTACGCGGTTTGGTAGTGAATGATAGCAGTCGCAATTTACTTTTCTCTCTTTCGAATCCCTTTATTTTGTCTTTACATATTACCTTCTGTACACCCTACTTAGGTTAATTGGTTTTCTTCATTCCCTACCTTTCGGCACCTGCCTATGGTTTGGAAGAAGACTATCCAATAAGCGTAATAGGTGTATTCTCCTAAACCAAGAAGCCCTCGTAACCTGAGAGAAGGTGATAATAAAAGACAACTGAATAAACCAATTCTATTTCTCCTGAACCTGGATCCATCCTCGAAGAAGTTCCTTCGAGTTCGTATATAACCATACGATGGATCTATCCAATGGAAGTGGATATCTGTAGTAATACGGGGTGTTCTGAGAAATACAAAGGGTAAAAGAAGGAGCGGCAATGACTTATGCAACTCAGACAATCCAAAAGCCAGTATTTTAAGAAGGTTCGGTCAACTTGGTCACTGAGTCATAGTCTAGGGTCGATCAAAGGTCGCTGCTAAAAAGAGAGAGAGAAAAGAAACACTCTGCATGCACTCTTACCTAGATCAGAATGGTGATCACTTTATCTAATTAGGAAACCTCCCACTGTTATCTCAAATTCTCCTCCAAACCTGAAAGAAGAATTAGTCGGGATCACCCGAAGAGTAAACCAACTCATCAGTGGAAATCGAGATCCAACTATCATCGTATGATAACTTGATGGAAGCCACTCAAGTTATCACACTTCAGGAGGTATGCGCATACTTGGCAAGTTTCATTATGTTTGAAACTCCCGATATGATTTTTACCTCATGCTCTTATGACCTTGACTTTGGCCAACAAATCATAAGTCACATGTCAAGTCCTATCCGTCATTATCCATGTTAATTTGAACCCACCCGCACATGCCCTTGACTTTGGCCAACAATGCAGAACGACTGTCCCAAACCAACGCATCTATCTATGCTACAGATGAATATTCAGCAGCTACCAAGCACTATACCTTGACTTTGGCCAACAAACATAGCTTGAATACTACTGACTATCTATAAGAAATGACGGAGGGCTACGGCTGGTTTTTGGCGAAAAACCTTTAACATAATGAACTTGATCTCGTTGAAGGAACGTGATAGCTTTTTATAAAAATATAGTGGCGAAAACTTTTGCTAAAGAGGTCACTCCCGGTGAAGGGATCTCGGCTCTTTCCTCGTGGAATGAGGTGCAGGATATTCCAACTGAATACCGCGATGCAAAGCAACTTGTAATCGACTATATTGAAGTTATTACCCTGACACAAACTTCTGCCTAAGGGGTCACTCCCGGTGAAGGGATCTCGGCCCTTGCCTCGTGGAATGAGGTGCAGGATATTCTAAACTGAATATCACTATGCAAAACAAAAGGAAACATCTTTGTAATAACATTTTTAAATTGGTTCCAACAACATCAAATATAGATTTGTTTTATCCTTACATTGATAAGAATCAATGCAGTCCCATCAATCAATCACACCAGAAAAGAATGAAAAATAAAATGTACGTATATGCCATCCGCATTCGTCACTGGGTCCCGTCATCACCCGTTAGGTTACTTAACTAACGACAGAGCGGGGGCTGGACTAGCGCGGGTATAGAACATATACAACATCTAATAGTATATATACCAATATACAATAATCGCGCCAGGCATGATAATATGCAACATTACAGAAAAGTAATAAGCATCACAGAACAATACAGATAATCTGGAATCCCCGGGTTTCACAGAGCCGCTACTGAAACCCGACGTTCCCCTGGTCGTGTGGATAGCCTGTGCAATGAAACCTAGACCCCTACGGGTGCGGCAAGTTACCCGCCAAAACCTGAAGCGAGGTAGTCCCCCACAGCATAGTGAATGGAACGCCCGGCACTTCACGGAATCCGGTAAATTGAGCACCCCTCCTTGGGTCAACCTGTACCTCCTACGAGTGCGGCGAATAGTCTGCCAATTCTAGAGTGAGGTCCCTCCGCCTCTCAAATCCATGAGATACGGACCCGTTGCCCTCCAGAACCCGGCTATCCGTGCACTTCTTCGCGGGATAAACCTAGTACAGAAATAAAAATATGTAAAACGGGTACATCGACCTCAACCCGGTCGTGCCCCAAAAGAATATTATACAAACAGGCAGTGACGGCAATTCACATGTTGGACGCTCGCCCCGCAATATCAAATGTACAAATAAATCCAAACTGCGCTATCATTGCACCTTGCTATCCACCACGACATATCCGCAACATTACAGCACAACACAGAACTGTAGGGTGTTTTTCGTCACCCCATTGAGATGGGAATACGCGCGCGCTTGTCAGGCGTACTACAGATTCCCCCTGCCTAGGGAAGGCTGGGGTTTAATGATTGTGGGGATCCGAATCTCCGGCAGCCGCGGACTAAGCTGCCGTTAATTACCCCTCGCCTTTGGGGCGGGGGAACCTCCGATTAACGGGTTAAACTGGTCATGCGAACTCAATGTGCAGTGTACGTATGTTCTGTTTTGAAAGGGGGGTCTTGGATATATCGGGAGCCACGCAGAGTTTTTACGGGGGTCCCGCTACCCGGATAGCGGGCTGGGGGTCAAGGGGGCTAGCAGCCCCCTTGCGGGGTGCGGGGCAGCGTCCCGTTAGAAATTTTTTTCTAACAGGGACAGTGTCGCGGAGTATGTGTATGTGTGCATTTGTATACATATGTATATATATACATGTAAATATAAGTAAAGGGGAAAAAGACATCCAAAGGATGCGTGGGGCCAGCGCCTAGAGCGCTGTGCGCTAAGGTGCTGTGCGCTCAGGCGCGCGCGCGCCACGTGTCGACACGTAGGCAACTTGCGCATGAGCACTGCGCGCAGGTGCGCAAGCGCACGCGCCACGTGTCGGCATGTGGGCGTTTTGCGCAAGAGAGCTGCGCGCAGGTGCGCAAGCGAGCGCGCGCCACGTGTCGGCACGCGAGCGCTTTGCGCAAGAGCGCTGCGCGCAGGTGCGCAAGCGCGCGCGCGCCACGTGTCGGCACGCGGGCACTTTGCGCACTTGCGCAAGCGCGCAGGTGCGCAAGCGCGCGCCACGTGTCGGCACGCGGGCGCTTTGCGCACTTGCGCTGCGCGCCGGAGAGGACAAGAGGCTTTTAGCCTAAAAAGATTTCTCTGAAGAGAGATCAAAGAGGAGTTGGACTCCTGAGTGCTTTTTTTCTTCTTTCTTGGGGGTTTAGTGAAAGATGTTCTTCTTCTTCCTCCTCTGTTGGCTGGATCTTGATGATCAAGAGATGTGAGATCTAAAAATCTCTCCTTTCTGAGATCTAATGGTAGATCCAAGTTCCCCTTTGTGGGTTTTATGGTGAAAGACTTCTTAGTTTTTGAAAAGAAAGAGTAAAACTCTTGATTTAATTCAAAAGAAATTAGAAGGTTTAGAACCTTGGAGAAGGAGCAGGAGGCACAAAGAACCCTAATTTTTGGGGGAATGAAAAGTTGTTTTTTTATTCATCATCATTTTGCCTTATATAGGCTTACATATTTACATATAGCCCCTTGGGCTTTACAAAAATGGCATTTTTGCCTATCTCATGGCTCATGTGCCATTTCATTTTTGCACATAAGCCATGGGCTTACAAAAATTTGGCTTTATGCCCATTTTGCATACATTCATGTATAAAAAATTACATGAAAATTATTTATTACATGATCTATATTTTAGCATGGAGGAGGCTGGCCGCGGGCTCGACTTGGGCATGGGCCCGCTTGACCTGGGCTTGGGCCCACCTGGCTTGGGGTTGACCTTGACTTTGACTCGGTCTACGGGGGTGTAAATTTTTACCCCAACAAAGTGCCCCCCATCAATAAATGCACACCGCACATTTGAGTTGTGTGCATGAAATTGATGGATCTTGAAGCTGAACTTCGAGGTGGAACATCATTCCGGAGGCGGAGCATCATCCCGGGAAGATGATTCCCGAGGATCGGAGTATCATTCCGATTCGCGGAGCATAATTCCAACGTCAGAGAATCATTCCAAAGCGCGGAGCATAATTCCAGGGTCGGAGCATCATTTCGATTTGCGGAGCATAATTCCAAGGGATCGGAGCATCGTTCCGATGGGCGGAGCATAATTCCAGAGATCGGAGGATCATTCCGATGATTGGAGCATAATTCCAGAGAGCGGAGCATAATTCCAGGATTCGGAGCATCATTCCGAAGGGCGGAGCATGATTCCAGAGTTCGGAGCATCTTTCCGAAGAGCGGAGCATAATTCCAGAGAGCGGAGCATAATTCCAGGATTCGGAGCATCATTCCGATTTGCGGAGCATAATTCCAGGGGATCGGAGCATCGTTCCGATGGGCGGAGCATAATTCCAGAGATCGGAGGATCATTCCGATGATCGGAGCATAATTCCAGAGAGCGGAGCATAATTCCAGAGTTCGGAGCATCTTTCCGAAGAGCGGAGCATAATTCCAGAGATTCGGAGCATAATTCCAGAGATCGGAGGATCATTCCGATGATCGGAGCATAATTCCAGAGAGCGGAGCATAATTCCAGGATTCGGAGCATCATTCCGAAGGGCGGAGCATGATTCCAGAGTTCGGAGCATCTTTCCGAAGAGCGGAGCATAATTCCAGAATTCGGAGCATCGTTCCGAAGGGCGGAGCATGATTCCAGAGTTCGGAGCATCTTTCCGAAGAGCGGAGCATAATTCCAGAGAGCGGAGCATAATTCCAGGATTCGGAGCATCATTCCGAAGTGCCGCAGACATTCTGACCGAAGCATGATTTCGATGCAGAGGTAAATTCCTAGGCAAAGTATAATTCCGACAAGGAAGGCAAATATTCCGAGGTGAAGCATTGATTTCGACACGGGATATATTCTGAGACGGAGCATGATTCCGGCGCAGAACTTGTTGGCTAACTTGATTCCGAGACGAAGCATAATTTCGACAGGGAAGGCAGGTACACCGAGGCGAAGCATCATTTCGACACGGGGTGCATTCTGAGACTAAGCATAATTCCGACGCAGAGCTTGCTGGTTGACTTGATTCCGAGACGGAGCATAATTCCGACGAGGAGGTCGTTGGTTGATTCCGAGCCGAAGCATAATTCCGACAGGGAAGGCAGGTATACCGAGGCGAAGCATGATTTCGACACGAGGTAAATTCTGGGACAGAGCATGATTCCGCCGTAGAGGTTGTTGGTTTGATTTGATTTGGGTTGACATCAGTATCGCTACACTGGAATATGGTACCAGGAGCGAATCATCATTTGTCATGAGAGGATTTGGGAATTGGGGTTTTTATTTGGCATCTGCATTGCTGCACTGGAATAATGCCAGGAGCAACTCATCATGTGCCCCGAGAGGATTTGGATTTGGTTTGTTTGGCATCTGCATTGCTGCACTGGAATAATGCCAGGAGCAACTCATCATGTGCCCCGAGAGGATTTGGATTTGGTTTTTTTTTTTTCGTTTGGCATCTGCATTGCTGCACTGGAATAATGCCAGGAGCAACTCATCATTTGCCCCGGGAAGACTTGGGAGAGATTGGGATCGTTTTACGCCCGTGGATTGTATACGGTTTTGCAGGATGTATGATCCAGACCGTAGGGCCGAAAAAAATATTTCGAGATTTTGTCGGCGTCTGCATCGCTGCACTAGAATATGGTACCAGGAGCGACTCATCATTCGCCATTTGGGTATGGGATTCGGAATTTGGTTGGCGTCTGCATCGCTGCACTGGAATATGGTACCAGGAGCGACTCATCATTCGCCGTTGGGGTATGTGATTTGGAATTTGGGTTGGCGTCTGCATCGCTGCACTGGAATAATGCCAGGAGCAACTTATCATCCGCCCTTGTTTTTTTTTGTTTTTTTGTTGTTTTTTTCTTTTATTTTACCGCGATTGCTCTATCATTTCAGCTTTTCTTATCGCGAAGGTCGCGATCGCCCTATCATTTCGGCTATTTATTCGTGGTTGCCCCATCATTTCGGCTTTATTTTCATTTTCATTTTTACTCGCTGATTTTTATTGCGAGTTGCCCCATCATTACGGCTTTATTTTCATTTTCATTTTTACTCGCTGATTTTTATTGCGAGTTGCCCCATCATTTCGGCTTTATTTTCATTTTCATTTTTACTCGCTGATTTTTATTGCGAGTTGCCCCATCATTTCGGCTTTATTTTCATTTTCATTTTTACTCGCTGATTTTTATTGCGAGTTGCCCCATCATTTCGGCTTTTCTTTATTTTTCTTTTATTTACACATTTTTTTTATTTACATTTTTTTTTACATTCCCAGTTTAACGACTTAGAGGTCAATTGTTCCCAGTTTAATGACGTGGTGGTCGATTGTTTTCAGAGAAAGGCAGATGCCTGAGAGAATCGGTTTCACGAAGAACTTCGGTCTCCGTTTGTATGAAATTGGCGGTTGCAGCTTGACTGTTTGTTAACACGCCTTTGGACAGTTCTATCTCTCCTGCCTTGTATTGCTTTTCGACCCAATCTTTGAAGACGAAGCAGTCCTCAATGGCATGGCCTATCACTCTGTGATAGGGGCAGTATTTGGGGTCGTCGGTCCTATTCGCTTCCTGCGGTCTTTTTGACTCTGGCAGTTGTAGACCGTTCTTCAGGGCGTCTTTGAATATTTTACGGATTTTGTCCCTTCTGAAGGAATAGACCTTATCCAGCTTCTCTTTCAGTGGAGATTCTCCCCCTTCTCCGAACATTGGCTTCCGAAGCTGGTTGGCATTAGGCCCGCTCAACCCTTGCTTATTTCGGTTAGCCGAAGCATTGAAAGATTCAGAATCGTCGGGATCTCCGCCTTTGCGATTATCGTCCTTTCGGTTTCTCCATGACCTATTGTTATTTTGGGAATCCGAGGAGGACTCCTGCTTTGAGCGCTCCAGCATCTGAACTTTCCTGGTCAGCTCTTGGAATGTTTTGAGACCCGCGGTGCATAGAAACGGGGCCATCCAATTGTTGAGATTTCCGACGAGGAGACTGACAGATTGGTCCTGCTCTATCGGTGGTTCACATTTGACGGAGAGATTGCGCCATCGGGTTATAAAATCCGTGTTGCTTTCGTTGTTCTTGGGCTTGGTCCTTACGAGCTCGGCAATGGTGATCTTATCGCTGACGCTCATGAACCTTTGTCGAAACAAAGATTCCATTTGGACGAAAGTAGTAACGGAGCCATCTGGTATGCTCGCGTACCAGTCGAAAGCAACATCGGTCAGGCTATTAACGAACTGGCGGAGGAGAAGCGCATCATTGCCCCCAGTATTCCCGCAAGAGGCTTTGAAGTGGGCGATGTGTTGATTCGCATTTCCCGTCCCATCGAATCTTCCGAATTTAGGGATGACATAGCCGCTAGGAAATTCCACCAGATCATACTGAGCAGGATATGGTCTCCCACTACTGCTGATATCCTTTTGCGCTTCGGCTTCGGCCACCAATGTTTTGACTTTGCTGGCAACCATATCCATGATTTGATCTTGAGTTAGCGGGCTACTGTCATCGGTAACCAAGACATTTCCTGAGATAGGATGCGATTGACTTTCATGAGGTCCGCCCACTTTTGGATTTGAGGGAATAGGCGTCGGTTGCTTTGGGACACCATATCCCGGTTCATGAGCTGAGCCCTGTGCTTGATTGGGCGGCTGAGAGGCAAGTTGGGCCGTAAGCCGTAAGACGACATTTGTCAAGTCGTCGATCTTTGAGTAGAGCTTGGCCATCTCCTTATCTTTGCTTCTGAGCTGTTTTCGGAGCTCTTGGAGAAGTTGCTGCTCTGTGGTCTTAGGACGGAAAGTTGGCTCATCTTCGCTTTCCGAGCCTGACTCCTCATGAATTGAGGGCTCTCTCTGCCTATCAGCCTCATCGAGAGGGTTTTCATCATCCAGCGGAGGCGGCTGTTCTTGGGAAGTGGCAACCACATTAAAGCCAGATTGGATTTGAGATGTGGTAGCCCTGTCCTTGCTCTTGCTGCGCGTGCCCACCACGTAGACAGTGTGGATAACACATTCAGCCATCCCCTCATCTTTGGCGGGGTAACCCTGTTCTTCGAACCTCATGAGGTTTAGCCTGGCAGTAGCCCTAGCCCTTTTGTTGGCTCTATATCTGAGCCTTTTCTCCCTCAGCTTCTCGATTTTGAAGGCTTGGCCGGCATCTGCTACCCGGGAAGCCATTGTGAGTTGATCAGAGGGGAGCTTAGAGAAGACACCCGATCGAGCAGTGGTCAAGGGCACCGCTGGAGCTTGCTCAGGACGCGTTGTATCTTTATTGGTGTTGATGGCCTTGCCCCCAGCTGGGGCCAAGAAAAATCGTTCAGACACCGACTTGCGTTTGGGTTGGGGCGCCCTTGAGATCACCACATTTGGTCTCCTGCCTTTCGAGACCGGTTTGTCTGCCACCGGGGCTTGAGGAGCTGGGATGGCGCCAACTGGCATGAACATGATAGAGCCGAATGGTAGCAGCGGCTCCTCCCATTGTCGCGCAAGACTGGCCGGGAGGACCGTCCTGGAGTCTATCTTCATCGTGTAAGAGACGGGAGCCGTGCTGAGAGATGAGTTCATCACTGGAGACATTGTTGAAAGGTGACTGCTTGAAGACCTGCATGAAAGAGCATTATTTTAGTATAAATACAGATATGTACATTGATTGAGTTCGCATGAACGCTTAACCCGAAATATGGGAGGAGAGATTGGTCCCACCGGGCGTGCCAGAACCTGTAGGGTGTTTTTCGTCACCCCATTGAGATGGGAATACGCGCGCGCTTGTCAGGCGTACTACAGATTCCCCCTGCCTAGGGAAGGCTGGGGTTTAATGATTGTGGGGATCCGAATCTCCGGCAGCCGCGGACTAAGCTGCCGTTAATTACCCCTCGCCTTTGGGGCGGGGGAACCTCCGATTAACGGGTTAAACTGGTCATGCGAACTCAATGTGCAGTGTACGTATGTTCTGTTTTGAAAGGGGGGTCTTGGATATATCGGGAGCCACGCAGAGTTTTTACGGGGGTCCCGCTACCCGGATAGCGGGCTGGGGGTCAAGGGGGCTAGCAGCCCCCTTGCGGGGTGCGGGGCAGCGTCCCGTTAGAAATTTTTTTCTAACAGGGACAGTGTCGCGGAGTATGTGTATGTGTGCATTTGTATACATATGTATATATATACATGTAAATATAAGTAAAGGGGAAAAAGACATCCAAAGGATGCGTGGGGCCAGCGCCTAGAGCGCTGTGCGCTAAGGTGCTGTGCGCTCAGGCGCGCGCGCGCCACGTGTCGACACGTAGGCAACTTGCGCATGAGCGCTGCGCGCAGGTGCGCAAGCGCACGCGCCACGTGTCGGCATGTGGGCGTTTTGCGCAAGAGAGCTGCGCGCAGGTGCGCAAGCGAGCGCGCGCCACGTGTCGGCACGCGAGCGCTTTGCGCAAGAGCGCTGCGCGCAGGTGCGCAAGCGCGCGCGCGCCACGTGTCGGCACGCGGGCACTTTGCGCACTTGCGCAAGCGCGCAGGTGCGCAAGCGCGCGCCACGTGTCGGCACGCGGGCGCTTTGCGCACTTGCGCTGCGCGCCGGAGAGGACAAGAGGCTTTTAGCCTAAAAAGATTTCTCTGAAGAGAGATCAAAGAGGAGTTGGACTCCTGAGTGCTTTTTTTCTTCTTTCTTGGGGGTTTAGTGAAAGATGTTCTTCTTCTTCCTCCTCTGTTGGCTGGATCTTGATGATCAAGAGATGTGAGATCTAAAAATCTCTCCTTTCTGAGATCTAATGGTAGATCCAAGTTCCCCTTTGTGGGTTTTATGGTGAAAGACTTCTTAGTTTTTGAAAAGAAAGAGTAAAACTCTTGATTTAATTCAAAAGAAATTAGAAGGTTTAGAACCTTGGAGAAGGAGCAGGAGGCACAAAGAACCCTAATTTTTGGGGGAATGAAAAGTTGTTTTTTTATTCATCATCATTTTGCCTTATATAGGCTTACATATTTACATATAGCCCCTTGGGCTTTACAAAAATGGCATTTTTGCCTATCTCATGGCTCATGTGCCATTTCATTTTTGCACATAAGCCATGGGCTTACAAAAATTTGGCTTTATGCCCATTTTGCATACATTCATGTATAAAAAATTACATGAAAATTATTTATTACATGATCTATATTTTAGCATGGAGGAGGCTGGCCGCGGGCTCGACTTGGGCATGGGCCCGCTTGACCTGGGCTTGGGCCCACCTGGCTTGGGGTTGACCTTGACTTTGACTCGGTCTACGGGGGTGTAAATTTTTACCCCAACAAGAACATCAACGCGAATGTCACGTTCGCAAACCCGTCTAAAAGAACTATAGCAATCAGACGCGGTTTACCGATCAAATGACATTCCCGGTCGGAGATATAATGTAAATACTGCATACTAACAAGTTTAAAATTTCGATCGATAAAATTTCCCGAAGTGGGCCCCACGTACATCTGCTGTACAGTAACAAAATCTGGGCCCAAAAGAACAGTACCAGAAACCACAGTTTCCAATAAACAGCTCACTGGAAAATTTTGATGCACTGTTCCCACATTATGGCCGCGGTTCCACGGTCAAACCCATGCTTTGACCGCGGATCCGCGGCGGTCTTGTGGGATCACGTGCTCAAATTTTTCCCGTGTGCTTAGAAAAGACTGCTTGTATTTCTGTGATATGTAAAATTATTTTTAGACACTGTTTAAAATCGACAGAAACTTTAGCACTTGAAAATTGTGATTTTCGAAATTCGGTTCGATCGATATTTTAAACGCGTTAGCACAAGTTAGTATAGCTTAATGGTGAGGGTCTGATACCACTGTAAGTCCACGGTAGCGCCCCGGCCATCTAACAGACGCCAAATGCAGAACAAAAACTTTTACAACTGGCGCTATCGCGTACTATAACCCGGATCTGTCATTAAAGCAAAACTAACAAACTACAAAGTGGGTAGAAATGTTATACCGAACGATCCGAGTCCTTCGGTCTTCAACCATCATCCCACGCTTTTTTGCGGCTGCTCCGATCTTCTGAATCTCAAATCTTCTCGTTCAGGTGGCACCACATCGACGGATATTTAAACGGGCTCCCGCCTCTGAACCGAGGCAACTCGATCATCAAGTTTGCTAAAAGAGATGACCAAGATTGATGTAGAGAATGAGTAGAACACTTTGTCTCACTTCGTTCAAAACCATGGACGAACGGTTAATGAAGTTGCTTTTTATGGAATCAGGTAAATGGGAAATGAGTAGATTAATTTCCATGAGCCATAATCTTTTCTCTCTCAAATGAACAACCTCTATTCTCACAAGAGAATGGCCAGCCACATATAGGAGGAAGGGTGAGTGTAGGAGAGAGAGGGAGGTGACCATTAGCATAAATGAGAAGATGAGTCATATAACCTTGTCACCAAAAACCATTAATGAACTAATGAATCATCTTAACCTAGTCATCAAAGCATTTAATGCACATTTAAAGCAACCATGAGTCACTAATCCTAGTCATCATCTAGAAACTTCTAGAAGCATGACTCACCCTCATGACTCACCTAAGTGACGAAAAGATAAATCCGTATTTAACCGAATGTTAAATACGGGTGATAGAAAACTGGAAACTGGCAACTTCCAAAAGTGATCCTGAAACGAATTTCAGGATAACCCCGTATCAGTATAAACATACCCGCATTTGTATTACGACTTAATACAAATGCATCTGAGACAAAGATATTATATCTACACAGTATAATACTTGGATCCGGCTTAAACCAAAGCCGACCAGTATTATCTGCCCGAAAAACGACACGTGCGAAAACGCACGTGCATTTTCCGAACCTTGCCATAAAACCATACGGCCCCTACAACGTTTCGCCCGAACTTAGGAAACGGTCTGTGGTGGACTCTAATGACTCATCAACACACTGGCACTGGGTATAACCACTGGCACGTCAGAGGTACAAGCTGTACGTAACGGTTGCCTATGTATTGATTGGAAGGGAAGCTGACGAGCGAACTCATCCATAAACCCTACTGAGCCTGACAGTGACAATATACATACAGTCCGGTCCGTTCGTCTATGAGTATCGCATATCTGCCTAAGGGGCTAGTAATCCTATGGGCTCTATCATCATGCAATAGTGAACTAAAGTATGTATACGATGATAAAGACAAACCAGATAGCATACTATCATCTCGAGCAAGACTGTTATATTGGTATAGGTCCTGTCTCAATCATTGCAATCACGTACCTGCGATCCAATAATTGACTTTGAGGGCACTATCTCCAACAACACCCTCGGAGCCTATTTCAGCGATTGCTTATGCAAATTTTCTTCCGATAAATTACACTGTGGAGGAGGTCAACTGGACTTCAGAAGGTCTCCTTCGGCCTTCTATTGCCGCAATACCCGTGCAGCCGCCGGTGGCTTTGGACATCCTATGACGACGCATATGTCAGGGTGAGTCACGCCCCTGGGGACAGCCGTACAATGTAGGACTAACTCCCCATCACCCAGCAGGGTATTTGTAGTGGGCCCGGTATATTCTATCGGCGAGGAAGCCACAGTTGATGAAGCTCGGATTGTATCCCGCCATTTATGCCTCTTTGTTTCAATATTCCACACCCCCTACATGGTGGGTCAGGGCATTTCTGGAATAGTGGAACATCCCAATCCACACCTTCCTTCTATCAGATCGAGAAGTCTCCATTTCTTTGGAGGAGCTTGCAGAGGTCTCGGGTTTACCCGTTAGGAGGGAACATTATGAGGAATTGCTTCCCACGGACGAGTATGTTTTCGCTACCAAATTAGTGGTAATGGGTCTTACTCTCGAGAATGCTATTCAACACAAATTTCCGAGCTTAATAAAGGTGTTGAATATGTACGAGAACCTCTCTCTTGCATCCGAAGGTCGTGGAGTTAGTTTTACGGCTTTTATCGCTGATTTTCTCCGTCCGGAAATATTGAAGGAAGAAGTCGAGAAATTTGCCAGTCTTGACGACCCCTTCGGCTTGGGTTTAGGCAATCTGCCAGTGGTGGAGGCGGATCAGAAGAGCTTCTTTCTACCTGATATCTCGGTCATCCCTTCTGCAGAACTGGCGGCTCCTAGGATCGACGAAGAAGCGTTCTTTTTAGGGTTCCTCAGGCTGTGGTTGAGTTGGTTCGCGCTTCCCATGCACCCTCGCCGTATGAGGCCGTCCGTCTTCTATCCTGCGCATCGGATGGTTGCTGGGATACAAGTGGCTGTAGGGATTGCTGGGTTAGCCCATATGTATCACGGCCTCAGCTTGGCGGCCGATACCACTGAGCCAGAGGTGCAGTCGGTAAACTTCCCGATGCATTATTTCACGTCATGGTTCGAGTTACACATGCTAGGTGTCTTTGGTATCCACAAGAGGCCGGGTTTTTATGACAGGTGCAGGTTCCCTCGGATCATGCGACTGGTTGGCGCTTCTATTATGACTCCGACGCAATGGAAAGCTAGATGCTTGCTTCTTCACCCACGCACGGTTGGGGCTGGCATGTCCTTTACTGATAAAGTTCTGACCGTCGACTAGGAGTCGGGGAAGATGGTGCTGCCATTGCAGGACATATTTAAAGATGGGGCCTCTGTGTTGAAAGCTCGGGAGATCCTTCATTTATATTCCATCAGACCGGGTTTCTTAGTGTTCAGGAAAAATGATGCGGCGTTATTCATGAATTACAATCCGCACTGTTTCGCCCAGCAGCTAAGTTACAATCAGGACGTCCCACTTGAAGCCTTCTTAGCCGAACCTGCTGCTACCGAAGAGGGAATGCGGAGCGCATTGCATCATTTTATGTGCTTGAACACAGGGTCCAACTTCTTTATCAGCGAACCGAGTTGCGTCCCAAAGGCTCTTAATGCATACGTGGCATGGTATCAGTATTCAATGGGCACCGTCATCAGGGAAGAGAAGCGATTGTTGCTCGATCGCAAGGGTGCAGTGCCGGCTGGTGATCGAAATGTTCCTCTGAAGCGACGGAACATTGTTCATCCTCCCCTGAGAGAGGTCACTGTGGTTGAGCCTCTACACGTGTTAAGCCCTACGCATGGGTTGCCCCCACCCAGCGTGCCTGAAAAAGAGGTGGCTGCCGCGTCCCCCGAGTCGGACGTAGGAAAATAAATTGGGACACGTCGTCCAAAGGCGTCTACCAAACGTAAACTCGTGTTATTGGCCACCGGTGCCCATCCTCAGAAGAAAAAGAAACAAGTACTTTCTTTGGACATCATATTAGGCTCGACGCCTCCTGATCCGTCTAGCAAAGGCTTGAGCGAATATGGGACCAATGAGGGCTTATTCGGGACGCTTGATGATACCGATTTGGAGGCTGTCATCGAAGCTTCCAAATAGTCAGCCATCCTTGAAAAAGAACTGGCTGCCCTTGCGCAGTCAGGTATACTTTACCCTTATCTCTCCGTTGTTCATTCTTTCTATCATGCTTTTACTGACGCTTGCTATTTTAACAGGTGCCTCTACAGAAGAAGCTATTGCTGCTTCGCTTAAAACCCTTGGAGAGGAGGAAAGGCGTCGCGTCTCATTGCCAACAGATGCTTCACTTGAACGACCGATGACGGATACCGTACCGGTTCCGGATGTAAAACCCAGCTTTGATGATAATATCCCTTTGGCGAAGGTCCTGAAGAAGTCTTCTCCCTTTGTCAAAACCGAGAAGCAGCCCAAAAAACAGACGGCAGGGGGAAAGAAGTGATCTTCTACAGCCATTAGCTCTGGGCCAAAACGGGGGAAGAAGACCGCTGCTAGTCCGCCAGACGACAGTCTTCTTTTTCCTGGTTCATCTGCCGAGGAAGCTGCACAACTGGCTGAGGCTATAAGACATTCTCAAGACGAGTCAGAGAACATAAGAATTCCGAAAAAGCCCTATCCAGCCGTCATTTTTTATGAAGACCCTTCGTGGATCCAGCGACGATTCATCGGCCCTTTGGAGGAATGGGGCGAAAGGGTCCTTAAACAGGCTGCTTCGGAGGACGCTGCGGATGCGCTTTCATTATGGACTGGCGGCCATGAGTCTACCCTTGAACCTCGGCGAGCACCCCTCCTTGAGAAGGAGTGTCGGCTTGAGCGAGCCATACAGAAAGCTTTCTTGCGCATCGGTATGTTCCGGTATTTCTTTGTAATACTTCATATTGTTTGCACTTGTATATATGCATTCTTATCCTTGTGTGAACTGTGCAGAGACTTCGGCAATGGGGGAGGTTCCCACGGGTTTACTGACCGTAGAGCCTGCTGATACCCCTAGTGAAACACTGCTCAGTGTGGAGGGGGTTGATGAAACTGTCCCTCTTGCGATGGAGCTTCCCTTGGTGATTCCTGCTCCCCAGGTGATTGCTCCTCCGAAAGAGGCATCTTCATTGGCCGCGGATTCAATGGATATCCCTGGGGACAGCCCGGAGACTGCGGGACAGGTAGTCAAGGCCACCATCCTTCCATTGGAGCCCGTAGCGATGGTCACTGCTCCTCCACCGGAAGTTACTATACCGGCCCACCTCCCCGATGATGTGCCTGGGGCATGGAGGAGGCCACCGAAGCTACTATCCCTCCAACCCAAAGTGGGAGGAGCATCGAAGATATTGTTCCATCTTTTATTTTAACGATCTCTTCATTATTTGAACTTTTCTGTCTTTTCAGAGTTATGGGAATTGGCGGCGTCCATCGCTGGCCTGTCTCCCAGGAAGTCTTTCCAGCGTCTGCTGGAACTGGCTGCTCCACAGGCGATATCCCCTTAGCGCATCATTCTATCTTCCGGACAAGGTTAGCATTGTTCGCTCCTTTCTCAATATTGTTACTTCTTTATGTAACAATGTTCATGTCTTCTGTAGTTCTGGAGGCTGATGATGAGGTTGAGGTCCTCGATGGGCCCGGAGATCTTCTATACTCTTCTCGTATAAACGTGGGTAAGTAAAGTTTCGACACCTTTGCATCTGTCCTCTGTTTGCAACCTTCGCCGATCATTTATAAATCTTTAACAGCTCTGCCTATTGTTACCATGTTGGAGACTCGCATTCTCATGCCGCCTGGCCCTTACGCACTTCGTGCATCCGAACGTATGGCCAAGTCAAGCCTTCACTCTTTGTTAGAGTTAATCGAAGACCTTCGTGTTGGTAGCTCGCTCACAGCTGAAGAATTTGCCGCTGAAACCAACGGTTCTCTTCCCTTTCTTTCCACTTATCACAGTGAAGCATTTGTGCAAGTTTGCGTCGAATTCTGTCGTCGAGTGGAGGCTTGCTTGCATAGTTTTGAATGCGCACGCCTTCCTTCGGAGGTGGTGGATGCGAAGACAAGTTTGCAGGAGTTGATTAAGCGGTACGCCGCTAATACGCTTTCCTGTGAAAAGAGGCTCCACCGAAAGTTCTCAGAGAGGAAGTTGGCTTCAACCGCGCTAGGGGAGCTTCAAGCCGAACTTACATCTAAGACCACCCGAGTATATAAACTTTGGCAAGAGCTTCAAGTCGTAATCAAGGACATGGTGGCTGTTGATAAAGCTGTTATCTTTACCCGGACGATGGTTGATTCTCATAAAGCTACTGAGCATGAGCTTGAAGGCCGGCTTGCCTCGCATCAGGCCCAACAGTCGGAAGCGGAGGCCCGTCTCGCAACCATAGCCAATTTTGAAGCTGAGACCCAAGAAAGGAAGGATGAACTGATGAACCTTCTGAATCATCCGCTAGCTTGAAGAATTGTATATTTTTTATTCTTCTTTTGTACATACTCCTGAATGAGAGTATTTTTTGTTCTTTCATAAATTGTACTTTGTATTCATTTTGGTTCATGAATAAAAACATATTTTTCTTCTCAATGGTGTGTCCCTTTTTATTGAATGTATTCTGTGGATAGTCTATCTTGGTCTCCCTGCAGGACAACGATGGCTTAGGATTCAGGGTTAAGATCTGCTTCCTAAGACTTTTCAAGTTTATGAGCCGTGAGGGTCTTATAAAGAATTTTCTCCCTACCGGTCGAGAGGATCCTGTAGGTGTAATTTCTCCTTAAGAATCGTGAGAATTCCTAAGTGTGTTTTTCTCTTGCGAGTCGTAAGGATCTCACAAGCGAATTTTCTCCCTTACGAGTCGTGAGGACCCGTAAGTGATGGGTGAGGTTATCATCATCCGCATTTCACGGAATCAGAAATTGCTCTGGATGCTTTCCACGGGTTCACTGCCGTGTTCTGCAAGGACCAGACTCCGTTCTGGACGTTTTCTAGGATACCGTAGTTTAAAGACCTCGCGGTCGAGATTAAGAACATCATAGCCTATGGATTTAAGGACTCCACAGTCCGTTGTTTAGTTTTAAGATATCACGGTCGAGGTTAAGGACATCATAGTCCATGAGTTTAAGGACCTCACAGTCCAATGTTAGTTTTAAGACATCACGGTCGAGGTTAAGGACATCATAGTCCGTGGGTTAAGGACCCCACAGTCCGTTGTTAGTTTTAAAACATCACGGTCGAGGTTAAGGACATCATAGTCCATGAGTTTAAGGACCTCACAGTCCAATGTTAGTTTTAAGACATCACGGTCGAGGTTAAGGACATCATAGTCCGTGAGTTTAAGGACCTCACAGTCCAATGTTTGCTCTGGATGCTTCCCACGGGTTCACTGCCGTGGTCGGCGAGGACCAGGCTCCGCTCTGGATGCTTCACACGGGTTCACTGCCGTGCTCTGCGAGGACCGGGATCCGCTCTGGACGTTTTCCACGGGTTCAGAAGTGATATAATCCGCGTTCTACGTAGCCAGGAATTTTGCTCTGGATGTTTCCCACGGGTTCACTGCCGTGTTCGGCGAGGACCAGGCTCCGCTCTGGATGCTTCACACGGTGTCATTGCCGTGCTCTGCGAGGACTAGGATCCGCTCTGGACGTTTTCTACGGGGTCAGAAGTGACATAATCCGCGTTCCACGTAGCCAGGAATTTTTCTCTGGATGCTTCCCATGGGTTCACTGCCGTGTTCGGCAAGGACCAGGCTCCGCTCTGGATGCTTCATACGGGTTCACTGCCGTGATCTGCGAGGACCAGGATCCGCTCTGGACGTTTTCCACAGGGTCAGAAGTGACATAATCCGCGTTCCACGTAGCCGGGAATTTTGCTCTGGATGCTTCACACGGGTTCACTGCCGTGTTCGGCGAGGACCAGGTTCCTCTCTGGATCCTTCACACGGGTTCACTGCCGTGCTCTGCGAGGACCAGGATCCGCTCTGGACGTTTTCCACGGGGTCAGAAGTGACATAATCCGCGTTCCACGTAGCCAGGAATTTTGCTCTAGATTCTTCCCACGGGTTCACTGCCGTGTTCGGCGAGGACCAGGCTCCGCTCTGGACGTTTTCCACGGGGTCAGAAGTGACATAATCCGCGTTCCACGTAACCAGGAATTTTTGACTTTATCCGCATTTCATGAAGTCGGGGTTTTACTCTTGGTCATCTGTGCACTGTTGAGTCATGGAACAGGGAGTTGCCGCTGTTCCGCTTTGCTTGATGTTGTGTCTGTCGTAATGAGACAAATGTTGAGATGATCTCTAGGCTGTCTATGAACCATTGAGATTTGGCCTCTCCTTCTGATGAAGCTTGGGGAGGAAGGGTGCGATTCCCTCTTTGTTTGCGCCCCTGGATTGTATGCAGGGATTGACATGATACCACCTGTAGGGCATAAATTTCATTCATTTTTTTTATTTCTTTCCGCGATGCTCTATCATTTCAGCTTTTATATCGCGAAGGTCGCGATTGCCAAATCATTTCGACTATTTTTCGTGGTGCCCAATCATTTCGGCTATTTATTTTATTTTTACTCGTTGCTCTTTATTGCGAGTTGCCCAATCATTTCGGCTATTTTGCATGCATACATTTTTTTTACTTGCTGATTTTATTTGCAAGTTGTCCCATCATTTCGGCTATTTCGTATGCATGCATGGCTTGTCAACTTCTTGCTGCAAGCTTGGAATTAGACACCGATTTCGGCATCAGCACCGCTACAACTGGGATATGGCCAGAAGCGAATCATCATTTGCCTGTCGATGTCGGACAAAGGTGGCTTAGCGATCAGGGTTAAGTGTAGGGTTCCTAGGCACGCTAATGAGGTCTCACAAGGCATCGACCATGCCAATTTCAAAATTTACGGGTGCCGAGAAACCCTAATACGGATCGTTAACCAGATGTCTAGGCGAACAATGCAACTAGTTAACAATTTAACTTAAAGAACGGAAATACAACCTTTGTAGATCCGGTTCTCCACCTCCATAGCTCCATGATGAAGTCCCTCCGCTGTCCAAATCGGATCCCGGACTCTAGCGTCGGCTTCGTTGGAGAAAAGGGCGGGCTAGGTCGTCGATGTCGATGCCGAAGATGATCTACGTCGAGGCATCACTAGATCAAGCTCCCACTTCACCAAGTCATAAAACTTATGAAGAAAACACCCTATACTACTTGGCAAGAGGTAGAGGATGAAGAAATAGGAAGTGGGTTCACTTTAGAATTGGATTTCTCACTTGTTTTCTCAAGTTGCCATTGTAGTAGCAAGCTTTCTTCATATGATGAAGAAGAAGAAGAAGAAAGAATGAATATGAAAAGTTAATTTAAATTGAAAAGAAAAATGAATACTTATCATAATCAAACCATGGTCAAGTGTAGAGAATGAATCATGGTTAAGTGGAATGGTTAGGGTTAAGCATGAGACAAAATGGTCACTTGGTCAAAGTCTTCATGAAGCTTCAAGAAAGAAATAAAGAAGAAACCATTTTGTTCATTATCCTTTCATTTCCCAAAAGAATAAATGAATAAGAAATCAAAACCCTAACCATTCATAAAACCATGGTTTATTCTTTACACAAGCTCAAGTAAACATGTATCATCAAACATGATACATCCAAGTGCACAAACGTATATCACATATACAATGTGCACATCCGAGTGAGAAAATCCATTTAAAGTGAACCGATACTAGTTAATGCAAAGTAATATATCAAATATATAATTATACATTAAATCATTAAATCAACACTTGATTTAATGATCCGTTCATATCGCATATAAACGACTAGTATCAACAGTAACAACTTATCGAATCAACACTTGATCCGATAACCCGGCTATATCGCATATAACCGATCAATGTCACAAATCGCGAGAATCGAATACAGTATCACATGCTGGTATCATTCTCGGTCCCGCACATATCTCATATGCGCTCCTATTTCGTTTCGCTTGAGCCAGGAAACCTCTGTGTAGGACTCTAAAGACTCGTCAATACGCCGGCAGCGGATGATGATCATATCAAACATCCACAAGCCGCAAGCGGTCTGCTAAACGTAACGGCCACCCGGGTATTGAGCGATCAGAAGATCGACGAGCAAGCCCGCTCACACTCCTGTGAATCCAACCAGTAACACTTACCGTACAGTCCGGTCTGATCGTCTGATATGTCGCATATCTTGCCTAGGGGTGGTAAACGTCAGACCCCAATAGCTCGATAAGTCGTGTTGATATGAGGTCTATAACAGTTCGAGAAACTACTGGTAACACTTACCAGTAAATCTCAGCAACCCTGGCCAGGGATTTCCGGTTATAGCCAATCGAACACAGCGCAACATCAACTCCCTATACCGGGAGAGACGAATCCCCTCCTATCGCTCATTGCCTCCATGTGATTCGGGACTGTACCCAAAAACCACCGTTTTGCACGCCCTCTTGGACGTGGTAAGATGGAAATCAAAGCACAGTGGGAACCACACAAGACTCTATGACGATCTCGGGTCAACAGACTACTCTGTACCAGTGTCACCAGAGAACTGCCATCTGACGTAAGGTATAATACCATCTGGGAGTTCTCGGCGAGTCCGTCCAGTGTACCCAGTCTCCACTGAGCACCCGTATATCATCTCCGATGTCAAACACCAATGGATATGGGATCATCCATCGCCCATCTGTATGGGTCGAGAAGGTATACGCTAGTCTACTCCGGTATATCGATGCCCCGTCTCGATATACCCACGACTAGGGACTTTGAAGGATGTACTTATGGACTACCATGTCCCCACTAGTATGATCCGCATCATAGTCCAGGTAGTCAAGTACACATCCTAAGGGCTTTACCAACATGTAACAGAGAGACAATCAGTGTACACGTTAAGGTAAAGTGCAACCAGATAGCATACTATCATGTCGAGCAAGAAAGTCCTCCCTATATACGTCCTAGCATCCACTACAATATACATCATATGTACAGTAATTGCCTCTAGGGCATACATATAACTAACAATCTCCCACTTGCACTAGGGCCATCTGTAGCAGTGGTTGTAGTATCTCTTACTCAACCATCCCATAAAAGTCTCTCTCTGGGAAAAGGCCTTTGTGAGTGGATCCACCGTGTTGTCCTCTGAGTCTACTCTCCTTACCTCGATCACCCTAGAGATCAACTATCTCCATGATCAGGTGACACCGCCTTAGAATATGTCTGGATCACTGATGGGACCGGCGTTCCTTGGCATAAGCCACAACTCCATTGTCTCACAATGGTTGGAACGTAGTTCATCTCATGAACCAATATACACCCAAACATCCTCCTTGGTAGCATCTTAAGTAGCGATGTATCCTGCCTTTATCGTCTAGTATGCCACGGTATCTAGCTTGGAACTTTTCCAACATACCGTCCTTTTACTGAGGGTAAAGACAATGCCTGCGACTGACATTCAGTCGTCCTTATCACCCTGGAACATTTCCAGTGATTCTCCCCAGGATCGATTGATACCATCTCACTACAACTAGTGAGAATCCTAACATCCATTTACTTCTATCTCATAGATCAAAACTCAGGATTTAGGAGGTATCACTTTGATCCTATATGGAGAATCATTGTGATAAGCGGAGATTGATCGATCGTAGCATAGGAAACTCCTTCCCTATCAAGAGTATGTCATCCACGTACTCTACAAGGATCGTTACTATACTCCCTACTACCCTTTTGTTTATACAAGGTTCATCTCCCATTTTGATGATGTCAAACTCTTTGACTAATACATCAAAACAGATGTTCCAACTCCGCGATACCTGCTTTATCCTATAAAGCATCTTGTACACATTTCCGCTGCTCCCACTGTCTACGAAGCCCTCTGGCTGTGTACTTATAGACGCTCTCTTCCAAATCATCATTTAGAAAAGCAGTCATGACACCCAACCGCCAGATATCGTAGTCATGGTATGTAGCCATGGCAAGTAGGATCTGGATGGACTTAAGCATAGCCACTTGAAAAGGTTTCATCATAATCCACGCCTGGTCGATGATGAAAAGCTTTAACAAGTCTAGCTTTGAAAGTCTCAACTTTTCCATCTACACCAAGTAATCTTCTCAAGATATACTTGCTCCTGATGGGGATTTAACCCTTCAGATATAGCAACCAAAGTCCATACTTTGTTGGTGTATAAGGATTCCATCTCAGATCACTAAGCATCCAGCCATTCTTACAGAGTCACACTCCTGATGGCCAGTTCGAAACTAGTTGGGTCATCATCTCATGATGCAATCCTCGCTCCCACTGTCATCGAGAAACCGAAGTATCTCTCAGGCGGATGAGGAACCCTACTAGATCGGCGGAGAGGCTGAGGTTCGTTGGAATCTACTGAATCCTTTGGTTCTATCAAATCATCAGCTGCAGTTTGTATGGCTGGAACATTTCGAGTTCTACATAACAGACCTTGCCTCGAGCTTGTCCGGTATTTTGCTTTTAGACATAGGCCGGACAACCCCAAATCTTAACTAGCTTAAGACATGGGCTCTTACCATACCATATCTCATATGGAGCGGTAGGCAACAGATTTGATTTGAACCCTATTCAATAGGTATGCAGCTTCTCAAGTGCATAACTCCCAAAAAGGAAACAGGTAACTCAGTAGTACTCATCATAGAGCACACCTTATCATATAGGGTGTATTTGCTCCGTCCCGACATACCATCGTGCTATGGTGTATACGGAGGAGTAATGCTGAGAGAGAATCTCATTCTCCTTTAGAAAAGTCCAAGAATTCCGTGCTCAAGTATTCTCCTCCCTGATCGCATCAAAGGACATAATACTTATACCCTCATTTTGGTTCTCTACTTCTAACTTATATTCCGTGAATATCTCAAAAGGTTCGGACTTGTGTTTCAACAGGAACATATGTCTGAATCTTGAGAGATTATCAGAGAATGTAATGAAGTACAAAGAACCGGTCTTGGTATGTGTAGACAGGGGACCTTCATACATCAACATGTATCATCCCAAGAGTTTACTAACTCTTTCTCTGTTTCCAGTAAACGGAGCTATGGTCATTTTATCTCTGTGACACGACTGGCAAGTTTCACAAGATGTAAATTCAAACTGATTTAAATATGCATCTAAATGTAACTTTAGCTAGTCGGGTCACATTGATCTGACCTAGCCTACAATACCTCAAGAAGGATCCGTTCATTTCTGAACTATTCCTCTTGTGTGTGTTCCGTATACTTAAGAACTGTAGTTTGATTTAGAGCATCAATGCTTTTAGATAACGTGCCTGAACCGATCAACTTTTGATATAGGAAATGTTCAAAACATTATCCAACAATACAAAATTTTATCATATCTTTAATAATAAAGAGAATGATATGATTTTGTATTTCAGGTTCGGTATCTAATAACATTCATTCAGAATCAATGTATAGGTAATACAGGGTGACAGTGACCAACAGACTTGGCTGCAACACTTGCCCCGTTTTCTGCCTCATGAAACTTATCACCCGTTCTCAGTTCTCTACCTAGCTGTAGCCCTATGTAACAGATTACATATCTGGGATCCTGATCTGGTATCACATACCCAGGACGTAAAGGATACTGAAAAACAGTTCTCTGTAATGAACACACCCGAAGATGATGCATCATCATGCACTCTCTTCGTTTAGGCGGCACGAGAATTCTGGTAATTCCCAATTTCCTGCTCTGTCTTATAACAATTATAAGTTGGAGCGGGACCAACGTTCCCCAGCTCAATATAACAAGCGGGTTCGGTCAATATTCCGTATTATTATCTTGATTAAGGCGTGATATAGTCGCTACCTGGAGAGAGAGAGAAGAAAACACTCAGCGTGCGCTCTTGCAAGAATAGATTGGTTTTTATTTTATCTAATCAGGATGGCTCCCACTGCTTTTTATCAAATCTTCCTTCAAACCCTAAAAGGAAAGACTAGCCGGGATCAATTACACGCTACAGGTTCGCCAATCTTTCAGCCAGGCCAGTGTCGGTACTTTGAGGGAGGTCCCCCGTGCTTTCGCACGAACCTAATTAATGTAAACCTCATTTTCCCAGAGGCGTAACCTCGTTAACACCTTTCTAGACACCTACTTGATCGGCTAATTGTAATGTGTAAAACTCTCCCAGGAGTAACAATTACTCGCAGCGGGTATCGGGATCCAACTATCTCATAGAAGGTATGCAATCTCATTGCAAATTTCAACACTTGAAATTCCCGATAATATTTTGCCCCGAACGATCTATGACCTTGACAAGGTCAACAAACCATAGACCGCAAGTCAAGTTCAACCCGTCATTTCTTGATTGAATCAAACCCACCTGCACGACCCTTGACAAGGTCAACAAGGCCGCACGACTACCCTAACCCAATCTGCATCATATGCATAAGCAGATAAATACTGGTTAGCTACCGCACACTGCGCCTTGACAAGGTCAACAAACGCAGCACGAATACTAAACAGGACTTATCTGAAATGACGGAGGGCTACGACAGGTTTTTCTGAAAACCTATTGCGTAATGAACTTGATATCGTTGTAGAATCAAATGATTTTTGAAATGGAGTGTTTTTGAGGCTTTTCTAGTTTTGCTAAAGGGGTCACTCCCGGTGAAGGGATCGTCGGCCCTTTCCTCGTCGAATGAGGTGCGGGATATATCATATATATCACTGTGCAAAGAAAAAACTCTTAAAAGCAATCAAAAGACAAACCGAGTGTGTAGCATCTGCCAGTTATTGCTAAAGGAGTCACTCCCGGTGAAGGGATCTCGGTCCCTTCCTCATCGAATAAGGTGCAGGATATATCACATATACCGCTGTGCAAAGCAAGAACTGTAGCTACCTGTTTTATTTTTGAAATTCGATTCTACAACATCTTTAGGTTTCTTTTTACTTTCATTAATCTCATTAATGAAGTCCCATCATTTAAGTACCTAAACATCACAGATAAATACGACGTACACTTATGCCATCCGCATTCGCCTCGATGTCCCCTCGTGCACCGTTAGGTTAGGTAACTAACGGCAGAGCGGGGCAGGGCTAGCGCGGGTGTAAAACATAAGTAACGTCTATATAATATATCATATATACTATATACAGTATCTATCACAGACCATCACATGATCACATCACAGATATCGCAGCAGAAGAATCATATGAAACATTGGATATACTAGAACGTCCGTGTTTTCAATACGAGCCAGTATAAAACACGGATTCCACGGTCGCGATGAATAGCCAAACCCACACCCCTAGACCCCTACGAGAGCGGCAAGCAACCCTACCAATTCTAGAGTTAGGAGACCCGGACTCGACTCCTCGAGTTGGTCTCCCACTGGACCCTAGAACCCGGTTACTTGTGCTCCCCTCCTTGGGTCTATCCTAGTGCGGAAAAGTAAATAATATACAAAGGGTGACATCTTCCGCAACCTGGAAGTGCCCCAATAAAAGAATATTACATACAAGTTTTTACATGAATGAAAATGAAAAACACTCATCTCACATAAAAACCCCCGGCTATTCAAACACGACGATCCAATATAACATATCCAGTAACATATAACATCACATGTCATCAACATAAGTAAATATGCGCATCCCAATTGTCGTTGACATATAGCAACGAAACCGGCGATATCACATATTACACTTATGGTCACAGAAAAGAAAGTGTAAAACTACAACAGTTGGAATCCGCAACCTCTTTAGACATCATATGCCTAATCAAATGAAATACTTAGACATCACATGCCTAACAATTATGAACCCCGCATTTTAGTCTCATTATCGAAAACTCTTTTCAATATCAAGTCGGGCAATTCAGCAAGATTCCCGACATCCTGATCGAATGCTCGTCGCAAACTTTAGTGGACGGCCGCACCCCCGACGCCGTCGATAAAGTGCACCAAGGCGGAACGCCGCTGCCGCGAGCATCCGAACGGACGCTTTCAGCGACGGGGTTCTCCTACAGTCACTTGGTCGGGGCTATGGAGTGAGGCTGTCTATTAAGTTTACCCGGCGAGTATCCGCGTACGCTACGTGATTGCAACGGACTTTTGATCGCATCAAAATTCCGTAGCAACCGATCAAGTGAGACTAAATTGCTAGATTTATAACATTCATTCAGTTATCTCATAACTACTTGTGAATTCCAATTATTGTATCCCATTCCAGATAAATAGAAAATGTTAAACTTTCCGATCGAACATTCAAACACCCAAGTTTTCCCGAAACAGATCAACACATGAAACAAGTTTAAAAACATCCAGTTCATGCCTCAGTACCAACGGTCCAGCTGTAGAAGGGTCAAGCCAACGCCTCACATGTGGCACGCCGTACTGCCCTAAACCCGAAGGTTCAAAGGGCAGTTCAAGACGGTCACATAATCGAGTTAAGGTTTGTTGTCTTCTAGAGGGTCCATCGCGTTACTTGCACTACTTAGAACGTCTTTAAACTACGGAAAAATCCAACACTTGGAAATTTCCCGGCAGGGGAAAAAGTAGGTATTTATATCCAGTCGAACTTTTTAACAGTTTCTAAAATATCCGGAAAAACATAAACGAAGTTAAATTATCCGATCAAATTAACGAATCCCCAATAAAACCCTAGAAAACTCAACACTTGAGTGGAATTAAAAAATTCACATAAAAAATTGCCAAGAATGGACCTAAGAATAAATATATGAAATTTGAGGGACTAAGTCCAAATTTGGGCCGCGGAAGAGCCGCCAAACCCCTGGTTTGGACGCGGTTCCGCGGTCGAATTATGGAATTAGGATCCCAAACTTCACAGTAATTCTTAGTTTTTCCTGCATATTTTTCTGCATATTTTTAATTCACAAAATTCAACAGTTTTGAAAAATGTACAGAGAGCGATTTTGCAATGGGGTTTCGGTTCGATCGGATTTCTAACTCCGTCTACGCATCGCCTAAAGCTCTAGCTAGGCTCTGATACCACTGTAGGGTTCCTAAGCACGCTAATGAGGTCTCACAAGGCATCGACCATGCCAATTTCAAAATTTACGGGTGCCGAGAAACCCTAATACGGATCGTTAACCAGATGTCTAGGCGAACAATGCAACTAGTTAACAATTTAACTTAAAGAACGGAAATACAACCTTTGTAGATCCGGTTCTCCACCTCCATAGCTCCATGATGAAGTCCCTCCGCTTTCCAAATCGGATCCCGGACTCTAGCGTCGGCTTCGTCGGAGAAAAGGGCGGGCTAGGTCGTCGATGTCGATGCCGAAGATGATCTACGTCGAGGCATCACTAGATCAAGCTCCCACTTCACCAAGTCATAAAACTTGTGAAGAAAACACCCTATACTACTTGGCAAGAGGTAGAGGATGAAGAAATAGGAAGTGGGTTCACTTTAGAATTGGATTTCTCACTTGTTTTCTCAAGTTGCCATTGTAGTAGCAAGCTTTCTTCATGTGATGAAGAAGAAGAAGAAGAAAGAATGAATATGAAAAGTTAATTTAAATTGAAAAGAAAAATGAATACTTATCATAATCAAACCATGGTCAAGTGTAGAGAATGAATCATGGTTAAGTGGAATGGTTAGGATTAAGCATGAGACAAAATGGTCACTTGGTCAAAGTCTTCATGAAGCTTCAAGAAAGAAATAAAGAAGAAACCATTTTGTTCATTATCCTTTCATTTCCCAAAAGAATAAATGAATAAGAAATCAAAACCCTAACCATTCATAAAACCATGGTTTATTCTTTACACAAGCTCAAGTAAACATGTATCATCAAACATGATACATCCAAGTGCACAAACGTATATCACATATACAATGTGCACATCCGAGTGAGAAAATCCATTTAAAGTGAACCGATACTAGTTAATGCAAAGTAATATATCAAATATATAATTATACATTAAATCATTAAATCAACACTTGATTTAATGATCCGTTCATATCGCATATAAACGACTAGTATCAACAGTAACAACTTATCGAATCAACACTTGATCCGATAACCCGGCTATATCGCATATAACCGATCAATGTCACAAATCGCGAGAATCGAATACAGTATCACATACTGGTATCATTCTCGGTCCCGCACATATCTCATATGCGCTCCTATTTCGTTTCGCTTGAGCCAGGAAACCTCTGTGTAGGACTCTAAAGACTCGTCAATACGCCGGCAGCGGATGATGATCATATCAAACATCCACAAGCCGCAAGCGGTCTGCTAAACGTAACGGCCACCCGGGTATTGAGCGATCAGAAGATCGACGAGCAAGCCCGCTCACACTCCTGTGAATCCAACCAGTAACACTTACCGTACAGTCCGGTCTGATCGTCTGATATGTCGCATATCTTGCCTAGGGGTGGTAAACGTCAGACCCCAATAGCTCGATAAGTCGTGTTGATATGAGGTCTATAACAGTTCGAGAAACTACTGGTAACACTTACCAGTAAATCTCAGCAACCCTGGCCAGGGATTTCCGGTTATAGCCAATCGAACACAGCGCAACATCAACTCCCTATACCGGGAGAGACGAATCCCCTCCTATCGCTCATTGCCTCCATGTGATTCGGGACTGTACCCAAAAACCACCGTTTTGCACGCCCTCTTGGACGTGGTAAGATGGAAATCAAAGCACAGTGGGAACCACACAAGACTCTATGACGATCTCGGGTCAACAGACTACTCTGTACCAGTGTCACCAGAGAACTGCCATCTGACGTAAGGTATAATACCATCTGGGAGTTCTCGGCGAGTCCGTCCAGTGTACCCAGTCTCCACTGAGCACCCGTATATCATCTCCGATGTCAAACACCAATGGATATGGGATCATCCATCGCCCATCTGTATGGGTCGAGAAGGTATACGCTAGTCTACTCCGGTATATCGATGCCCCGTCTCGATATACCCACGACTAGGGATTTTGAAGGATGTACTTATGGACTACCATGTCCCCACTAGTATGATCCGCATCATAGTCCAGGTAGTCAAGTACACATCCTAAGGGCTTTACCAACATGTAACAGAGAGACAATCAGTGTACACGTTAAGGTAAAGTGCAACCAGATAGCATACTATCAAGTCGAGCAAGAAAGTCCTCCCTATATACGTCCTAGCATCCACTACAATATACATCATATGTACAGTAATTGCCTCTAGGGCATACATATAACTAACATTAAGATCCCGTCGACTAAGACTTTTGACTTCATGAGCCGTAAGGGTCTCATAAAAGTATTTCTCCCTGCGAGTCGTGAGGATCTCGTAGGTGCATTTTCTCCTTAGGAATCGTGAGGACACCTAAGTGTATGATCTCTTATAAGTCGTAAGGATCTTACAAGAGTGTTTTCTCCTTATAAGTCGAGAGGACTTACAAAGGTTGTTCACCATGTAGACATATCCCTAGCCATGGATGGGACTTCGTTAGGGAAATGTTTATTCGCGCCCGTGGATTGTATACAAGGGTCAGCATTGAGCCGCTTGTAGGGCAGTATCTGTCACGCCCCGCTTCCCAAAATACGGAAAACGGGGGATGACTAGGCCAGCCATGCTCCTACGGTCAAGGAATCATCCCGCCGTTGTCACACTTCGGCTTCTAGCATTACATGGTAATCAGTAAATAAAGCACAGTATTAAAGGAATCACATCACTAATTTATTACATTAAAATTCCATTGTTCACAAATTACAGATAATAAGAGCAATAACTAACCAAGTTCAATCTCACGATCACTCTATGGAAAGCAGTAAAGGTAGGGAGTATACCAGACTATATCTCTGTGAACTCGAAGGGTAGATCCGTCTCCTGTGCTGGTCCTCCCGCGGGATCTGAGCTTGCATACTCAGGTTGTCAGAGCGACACAATAACAATATTATTATAATAAGATGAAACAGGTAAATGAGGTAATACTCGTATAAGAACAATGCAAGTAATCACTGTGTCACTATATGATGCAGAATATATTATGTGTCCCTATCGGTCTCTAGGTCATGTTTGAAATCACATAGTGGAAGGAGGATCATGTTTAACAGGAGTCTCGTACATACCCGAGACAACGGCCCACATGCCCGGGACATAACCCTGTCAGCCGGATCGCTAGATCCTACCCTACACGTATCAGTATCACGGTTCGAATGATCATCCTCTAAACACGGTCCCGCTAAATACGATACTCTTTCCACTTTGATTTCCCCTTTTTCCCCAGGTTTACACTATTTATGATATTGATCTAGTTGTGTACAAGTATACCAATGGCACGGTTTCATCACTGTTCACTGTATCAATCACTGTCACGCATATTCACTTTCCATTGGTGTACTCGTCACTCCTAAACCAACATCTATCACGCACGATAATGCAATGTCTACACGCATTAACACTGAGTATATGGCAAGGGTATGATATATGTATTATATGCTACCAATAAGCTCTGTATGTTATGAATCAACATGCATGTCATTAACTAAAACAAATTGCATAAATTAATATGTTAAGAATTCAGCAAAATGATACAAGTAAGATAGATAGAACACTCAGTCAGCAATTCATCAAAATTTGTTTCAGTTCAATCGGGGTTCCGGTTTTCAAGATATAGCTGTTTCATTTTAAGTGCTCGCGGCTGGAAATTCAGTTTCAGAACTGAACGTCCATTTCGCGACACGAATTGCACCAAGTTGGGCTCAGAATTTAGCGATGTTGCAGTTAAATGAAATCTAGGGTTTTCAATAGAGTATTCAACACAATAGACGGATCCTCAATCGCATCTGTACGTTGAAGGTTATACACAGTTTAACCTCAGTGTGTCATTTCAGAATCTGTTCTGGACAGTTATACGTTCTGCCCTTTTTAATACAGTTTAAAATAGCAAACGGCGATGAATCGGAATGGAACCACTTGTTTTGTTTAGCTAACAGAATTATCTTTAATCTACTGTAGAGTTCTGTAACATACTATTTCAGGAAACACAGTGATACAGGTCTTGGGACAGAACACAATAATCAGAAACGCTCTGGACTGCAGTCCAGAGTCGCATTCCGATCTAATTATCATCACAGTTACAGAATAGAGATCATTGAAATTTTACATAGGGTTAAAGTTCGTCGAGTCGGCTTCGATTTAAGCCCTCGAACATATCGTTCCAGTATGTATATCATTTATGGTGATTTTATTCATTTTCAGGTACGAGAAAATTCTAGTTTTAACGGCATATTTGGGGGTATCAATTTTTGTCACGAACAATCGTATTTTCCAGCGAGATTCATACACAATATTTATTATCAAATGGGCCAACAAAAAATATCAGTTTCCGTCAAAATAAGCTATTATTTCCATTGGGATCTGGCATCGAACACTTAGGTCACAATACGTATCGGGAATCGGTAAATACGTAAACTAGATTATATAGGTCTGTACCACTATAATTTTAGCATGAAGCAAGTAAATACTTGCCTGGAAACTTCTCGGGGTCGTACGATAGCAGTGGCGTCACGGACGCGTGACGTACGCCGTGTAACGGATTCTCGCGAGCTTGGTTCGAAACACGGGTTTTACGTCGGAGTTTCCCGGAGTCGTCTTGTGCGCGCTGGAAGTGTAGAGTAGGCTCTGTGGATCTTTTGAGTAGTGCTGAGATTGACGATGGTCGGCGGCGGCGCTCCGGCGAAGTGCAACAGTGAAATTTTTGGAATTGGGTTTGGGTGATTTTTGAAGAGAGGGAAAAGTTGAGCAGTGGGGCTAGGGAATTATGGTGAGGGTGACGATGCTGAGGAGGTGGAGATCGACGACGTGGTTCAGGTGCAGTGGGGGGCTCGTCGGCGTCGAGAGTGTAAGGTGGCGGTTGGTTCGGGTGAAATGGGTTGGGAGTGCAGGGGATCGGCAGGGGCTCGGGTTGTTGAAGATGGAGTCGTAGAGGGAGAAAGTTGGTGGAGGAGGAATGAGCGAAGGTTGCCGAGGGCTGTCGAGGGTCGTCGCCGGCGGCGAAGTGATGAAAAATATTTTGTGCTCGGTGAGTTTTTGTGAGGAATGAGGGATCGATTTCAGATGCAGAGAAGAGAGAGTTGAGAGCGTGAGAAAGAGAACGAGGTTGAAATCGTGGGTGTAACGTCGCAATAATGGGCGTGAGCAAGGGCGCGGGCTGCGGCGGAGGAAACGATGGCGAGCGGGTAAAGGGATGTTACCGTTGGGAATTTTGAAGAAGAGGAACAGTAGTGGCGGGTCGGGTCTGAAGTGGAGACAGCCGGAGGGAGTGGGCCAGGCCCGCTTCAAAAATAATTCCCTTTAAAAAAAAACTTCGTGGGCTGCAGGGGAGAGACGGGCCGGCTCAATATTAAGTGGGCTGAGGGAAAAATAAAGGGAACGGGCCGGGGAAAAATTATAAGGAATTTATAAAAAAGTGTGTGGGCTGAGGGATTAGGAAAAATAAGGTTTAAATTAAATTGGTTTTATTTTCTTTAGTTTTTGGTTTTAAATTCTGGGTTTTGACTTTTAGGGTTAAGGAAAAATATAGACATTGGGATTCAAGCAACCACCATCGACACAAAATAATTACGAGGAAAAGTAAATCTCTGGGATTTGGAAAAATAGGAAAAGCTTTTATTAAGATGGTAACGGGGATTTTCAGTATCGGAGGTTGTGGGGGCTGCTTAAGAACATGTTTAGGTCCCTGTAGCTTAAGACTTTTGAATCTTATGAGCCGTGAGGGTCCCATAAAAGGGTTCTCTTTACGAGTCCTAAAGATCTCGCAAGTGTAATTTCTCCTTAGGAATCATGGGGATCCCTAAGTGTGTTGCTCCCTTGTGAGTCGTACGGATCTCACGCAGGTGGTTTCTCCTTACAAAGTCGAGAGGACCTTGCAAGTGTCTTTAACGAGATTGCGCTCTTTCGGGTTTTCACAAAACTCGCTGGTAGCCCTGCTGTTTTTACTCACGAAGCCTTTCGGGTTTTCATCCATGCCCATTTTGCTTATGGACATACCGTTTTCTTTTTCTTTTTTTTATTATTCTTTTTTTGTATCAGCTTTGGGATGCTGCAATCCACCGTAGTTTATCGACATCTCGGTCAACGGCTAGTTTTAGGACGTTTCGGTCCGTCGTTAGTTTAAAGACGTTTCGGTCCATCGTTGGTTTAAGAACGTTTCGGTCCATTGTTAGTTTAAGGACGTTTCGGTCCGCTGTTAGTTTAAGGACGTTTTGGTCCGCCACAAAGGAAGCCGGCTACTACTTACATAGTTTAGGCTTAAGAAGATAGTGAGCGGACATAGTCGTCGTCATCTATCGTTGACCTATGCCATGAATTGTCAGGCGCAGTATTTCTTCAGGAAGCGACCATTTATTGGCCTGAAGGGCCTTTCGCCATGCATGTCCATGAGTAGATAGGCTCCACCCTGGTAGACATTATCCATGATGCACGGGCCTTCATAGTTTGGCTTGAATTTCCCCCGCTTGATGCGATTGGGGATCATAGGTCTTTTGACCACTAGCACGAGTTCGCCTTGGCGGAATGTCCTCGGCCTAGTCAATCTTTTGTATGAGCGCGTCATCTTTTCTTTATAAGCTTTCAGATTTTGCTGCGCTATGAGCCGGGTTTCATCAAGGGCGTCGAGCTCCTCAAGCCGAAGGTGAGCATTCTCTTCATCCGTTAGTTCGTAATGAACTGTCATTCGTAGAGAGGGTAGCTCTATCTCGAGAGGGAGTACCGTCTCTGTGCCGAATACCAATGCGTATGGAGTTGTGTTCGTGGCCGTTTTGAACGTAGTCCGGTACGCCCAGATAGCTTCATGCAGTCTCTCGTGCCAGTCCTTCTTATTTCGGGACACCATCTTTTTCACGATCTTCGTCAAGGTCTTGTTAAAAGCCTCAGCTAGATCGTTAGCTCGGGGATTATAAACTGAGGAGTATCTCCAGTCTATGTTGTGTTATCATGCGAAGCGGCTGATCTTGTAGCTTCTGTAGGCTGGTCCGTTATCGTAGATAACCCGTCTCGGAGTTCTGAACCGATAAATGACGTGTGTCTTGAAGAAGTGGAGGATATTCTCCGTCTTTACCTCCCTCAGCGGTACTGCTTCTGCCCATTTGGAGAAGTAATCAGTTGTTGCCAAAATGAATCGATGTCCTCTGGACGATGCTGGTTCGATGGGGCCGATTACGTCAGTCCCCCACATTTCGAACGGCCAGCTAGCCACTGTCGGATGTAGCGGATTCGGATGCTGATGGATGAAGTCCCTGTGAATCTGACACGAGTGGCACTGCTTCGCGTATTCGAGGCAGTCTTGGATCATCGTGGGCCAATAATAACCCATCCGTTTGATCTTCAACTTCATCTTCGGCCCGGATTGGTGAGAACCACAGAGTCCATCATGAGTTTCTTGGACAACTCTCTTTGCCTCTTCAGGTCCCAGGCACCTTAACCATAAAGAATCAAATGATCTCTTGTACAGAGTATCATTGACGAAGGAAAAAGATAGGGCTCGCTTCATGAGCTGATGTTTTGAGGACGCATCCTCAGGCGTTCGACGAGATTTGAAGTAGTCTATAAAAACTTCTCTCCAATCTTCAACCTTTTCTTGGTCTTTTACTTGTAGAGACATTTGCTCGGTCGTTTCCTTTTCCTTGGACGACTCCGGAGATATTTCTGCCGGTGCAAGAACCTGACGGCTTTGTACCACGATTCTTATGTCATCGAGGTTCTCATCGGCCACTTCTTTACCGAGCTTGGCTAATGCATCCGCCTTGCTATTTTCCGCACGTGGTATGCTTTCCAAGGTGTAGGAAGGTATTTGGGTCAGCAGTTGCTGTACCCTCTCGCCGTACTTCACCATTTCTGATTTGCACGTTTGATAGTCGCCGTTTACTTGACTAACGACCAGTTGGGAGTCTCCGTATATGAGGAGGTTCTCAATCCCCATGTCGATGGCGATCTCGAGACCTGCTATCAAAGCTTCATACTCGGTTTCATTGTTCGTCCTCGGCTCTGTTAAGGAGAAGGCAAAGCGCATTATCCCTTCTTGTGGAGTTACGAAGATGAGGCATACCCATGATTTGATTATAGGGGTGCTTTGCTTGCGCTTCTTCATGGAAGACGCTCCATCGAAGTAAAGTTCCCATCGGGTATCACTTCCGTCGATCATGTCAAACGCATGTTCTTCTGGCAATTCGCAGTTCAAGGAAGAATCGGTAGGTATCGGATGCTCAGCGAGGAAGTCGGCAATGGCCTGTCCCTTCACTGCCTTAAGAGGCTGATACGTTATTGAGAATTCCATCAAGAGCAAGGCCCATTTAGCGAGCCGCCCCGAAAATATGGCCTTTGACATTAAATACTTAAGAGGATCCACTTTCGATATGAGACGGACTTCATGCGCCAACGCATAGTGCCTGAGTTTTGTTATCGCGAAGATCAATGCCAAGCAATGTTTTTCGATGGGAGAATAATTGCTTTCTACCCCCAGCAGAACTCGAATCAAATAGTAGAGGGCTCTCCACTTCCCCTGGTCGTTCTCTTGTGCCCATAATGCGCCAAAGGAACCTTCAAGGGTGGTTGTATACAGAATGAAAGATTTTCCCTTAACGGGAGCAGCCAGCACTGGTGGATTCTGCAGGTATTGCTTAATTTCGTCCAACACGCTTTGGCATTTGTGATCCTAGACGAAAGGGGTTCCCTTCTTCATCAGGTGACTGTAAGGATGGCACTTGCCTGAGAGATTGGCTATAAATCGCCGAATATATGCGAGCTTCCCTTGAAGAGACCACAATTGCTTGAGAGTCCTTGGTGGGGGCATCTCCATAATTGCCATGATCTTTGACGGATCTATCTCGATACCTCGGTGTCGGACAATGAATCCTAGGAACTTACCTGAGGAAACTCCGAACGCGCATTTGAGAGGGTTCATTTTCAAGTTGTATTGCCGAAGGCGTTGAAACACGATCTTCAGATGCTCTAAATGTTCCTCGTATGATTTGCTTTTCACCACGAGGTCGTCGATATAGCATTCGACGATTTCATGTATGAGGTCATCGAAGATCTTCGTCATGGCCTTTTGATAGGTGGCACCGACGTTCTTTAGACCGAAGGGCATCACCTTGTAGCAGAATATACCCAAAGGGGTCCGGAAAGCAGTATGCTTCTGATCCTCGGGATGCATCTTTATCTGATTATATCCTGACGATCCGTCCATGAAGGAGAAGACCTCGTGGGTGGACGTATTGTCTATCATCAGCTCGGTAACCAGTACTGGGAAGTCGTCTTTCGGGCAGGCTTTATTGAGATCCCGAAAGTCCACACATATGTGTAAGTCAATGTGCAACACCCCACGACTTGCGGGGAGGCGGAAATATGAAAAACGATCTTGTTCTTTACTTAAACATTGACTAACCGCAAGAATCGAAGCTAAACGATAACTAACACGACACATGGAAGTTCTAAACTACTATGTGAAGTGATTATACCTAAAGAACCGTGTCCTTCGTCTTTACGTTCTCCACCTCCTCCTCGGCCTTCTCCAAGTACTAGACGATCCACCCGAGAGCTTTGCTTCAAGCTTTACCTCAAACTAGAGGTAACTAGGTTTCTTAAAGTGCTAATCTAAGTAACCTAGGTGATATAGAGTTGGATTATGGAGTGATTAGTCTATTCTAATCCTTGATCTCAACACATGAAAGGGGAGGATTAGGGTTTGAAGAGAGAGAGAGCTTGAGGAGAGAGAAGGTGAGCATGAGAATGAGAATGAGATTGTGAGCTATCATGATATATATGAAGCATTTATCTTTTACAAATAAATAGAAAATGGGATTTAACAACCATGCTTCATAAATACAAATGGTGATTCATCTCCATGAGTCATTAAGCATTTATGATACATTAATGACATGGATGAATCACACAAATGAGTCACTAATCTCATTTAATGCATATGCCACCTAAACCCCCAAGTCACCATCTTCTAGAAGCTTCTCGTAAAATTACGAGAACGCCCCTCCTATCCGTGAAAACACGGAAAAACTTTAGACTGTATAAATCCAATATCCAGATACTAGAATCTGGCTTAAACCAAAGCCGACTAGTAAAAACTATCCGAAAGTCGTACGTGCGTAAACACACGTATGCGTCCGAACCCTTGTCGTAAAACCATACGACCTCTATATCGTTTCTCCTGGAGCAGGGAAACTCTCTGTGTGGGACTCTAATGACTCGACTACTACGCTGGCAGTGGGTTTAACCACAGACCGCAAGCGGCACTAGCTGTACGTAACGGTCCCCAGGTAGATGTCGATAAGAAGGCCGATGAGGAAACCCATCCGAACTCCTACTAAGCCTGATGTGACAATCTCCGTACAGTCCGGTCTGTTCGTCTAAGACTATCGCATATCGGGCCTAGGGGGCGGCAAGCGTCAGTCTCCAAATAGCGGTATAAGTCGTGTCGGAGCGAAGCCCATTACACCCTGAGAAACTACTGGAACCTACCAGTAAATCTCGCTTGCCCTGGCCAGGGACTTTGCATAATGGCTCTCTGACACAGCGCGATATCAACTCCCAATACCGGGAGAGACGAATCCTGTCTAACCGCCACTGCCTCCAAGTGCTCGGGACTGCACCCAACTGCTACCTTTTTGCACGACTCCTTTGAGCCGTGGTAGGGTAGCAATCTAAGAACAGTGGGACACACTTGAGGCGAAGTAGCAGTGTCAAGTCTGCGGACTATGCTGTACTCATGTCACCTGGAAACTGTTAACTGACGACTGGTATAAAACCCAACCAACAATTCCCTGCGAGTCCTGTCCGGTGTACCCGTAACCCAACGAGCACCTGTATACTATCTCCAGTACGACGTACTGACGGCTATGGGACAGACCATCTCCCCAACTGGGATGAGAAGCGTACACACTAGTCTACTCTGGAGTATCGATGCCCTGTCTCGATAATCCTACGACTAGGGATCTGAATAAGGATGTGCTTGTAGACTACCCAGCCCCCACTAGTGTGACTACTATCACAACGCTGGTAGTCAACCAAGATCCTAAGAGCTCTATCAATACGTATACTCACATATTAAGATAGAAAAACCAAGTAGCATACTACCATGTTTAGCAAGACCGTTATATACATGTGAATATCCCAAGCTTCCATTAAGTAATATACAAACTAGTATGATACAATAATGGCCCCTAGGGCATATACACTAACAATATACACACTGTCCCATTTTTCTTCATCACCGGAACGATGTTGGCAATCCAGTCAGGATACTGAACCTCTTGGATGAAGCCAGAGTCGATCAGCTTCTTAACTTCGGCGTTGATGCTCATCTCAAGCTCGAGCTGCATTCTCCTCGGTGCTTGTTTGATCGGCTTGACGTCTGGAGATATTGCCAATTTGTGGACAGCAATCTCTGGATCTAGTCCTGGCATCTCGGAATAGTTCTATGCGAAGCAATCTTTATGCTGCATAAGCACGTTTTTAGTGTAGCCACCCTTTCTTCAGACAGCAATTCGCTGACGAACGTCGGCCGCGGATCATTTGTCGTCCCTAAATAAATTTTCTTGAGGTTATCTGCTGTAGTATGTATTCCATCTTTCAGCTCTTTCGGCGCCGGTGGAAATTCCGAGATCACTTCGTCATCATTGTTTTCGAAGCACCAGGGGAGGTCATCCATATTCTCAGGTTCTTCTTTTGATGATATTATCATGTGACGGGTACGAGCTCGCTTCCAAGACCGATGTGGATCTGGGTCTACCCTCATGGATTTGGGTTCATGCTTTTGCGGCGGGGTTACCCTCCAGCTGCTGGATAGAGTGAACCTGCCTTGCTGATATTGGTCTTCGACCCAGTTCTTGAAGGTGAAGCAATCTTCAATAGGATGCCCTATTGCTCGGTGATAAGAGCAATAGTCCGGGTGAGAGACTTCGCCTGCTTGCTCGGGGTGCTTGGACACCGGAAGTGTAATCATTTGATGTCTTATGGCGAGATCAAGTATCTTCTTTATCTTGTCTTGGGCAAAAGAGTATGCCCGACCCATCTTCTTCATAAGAGATGAATCCTAGCCGCTCGATTTTGGATCGCGTGGCTTTTTGGATCCGCTTTGTCGCTGTCCAACGCCTTTCCTGCTTTTTGGTTTGTTTCTGCCTCTGCGTCGGGCTTTTTGTACAACGGTTTGGCAAGGAGAGGCATCTTCATTTTTCACAGCCTGTCGAAGGAGACGTTGCGTCCTGGCTTTCTCGTAGGTGGCTATTTCGCGATTGTGGTCGTCTCGAACCTTTTGACTCGTTTCCCTTATAAGCTTGTCCATTTGTTCTTCAAACGACGGACTGGGCATTTTTACGTCGGGAGCTCTTTCCGGTTCAGGGTTAGCATTTTCCCAAAAAGCATCTCCCTCTTCATCAAAATCATGTATGACGTAGCAGTCGCGGAGTAGCTCCCGTTTCTTGGATTGAACATACCCAAGCCCGTTCGTTTCCATTTTCCCATTGGGCAATTTCCGCTGAGTTCCAGGGACGTTCCAGATTCTGTTATAGAACCCTGCTTATCGAGCAGTTTGCTTAAGGGGTAAACCTTGGCGTCTCAAGAGTCTCTTTAGCCCGTCTGTGTAATATCTGGGCAAACGGATGGGCTGGAGCCTGTCGAGTATGGAATCCGCGCCGTGCCAGATTTCCCTTTCCACTTTAGTTTCCCCGGATCAGTAGAATAGGATTACTTTTTCGCCTTCTCACCTGGGAGGGACATAGAACGTCTGCAGCTCTTCCACACTGTAGGTATCAAGCGCGTCTAGTTCTTTATGATGCTTTGGCGGAACCATGGCAACTTGCAAACTTTGACCTTCACCAGTGATGGTTTGTATTGATGGTCGAGCAGAGAAAATGGCGTTGATCTGATCTTCTGAATCACTGCCGAAGATAAGCATAGGAGCGGAGGGTCCCGGCTTATTGCACTAGGGCGGACCTGAGTAAACTATCTCTTCTTCCTCCTCGGTATCACTCCCGAAGACCGGAATGGTGGTGATAGCTTTGTTCTCCGGTTTATGACATCTCTCTGTGTCTTCAAAGTCTGACAAGAAGTATTTTGCATCTTCGTACTTGCGGACTTCGTTCACGGAGAATGGGTTTAGCTCTCCTGTCACAGTATATTCGAGACCATCCTTGAAGTATTTCATACACTGATGCTGTGTAGAAGGGATGATGTTGTACTCGTGTAACCAAGGCCGACCAAGCAAAGCATTGTAGCATGTCTTGGTATCGATGACGTGAAATTTAACATCTATGACGAGTAGTCCGAAGCGCAGCGTCAGTATCACAGACCCGAGGGTCCGTGATGACTGGGCTTCGAAGCCGGAGATGGTGATTTTATCACGAGCGAGGTGCTGAACGCTCATGCATATTTCCTTCAACACCCTCACGTTAAGGAGGTTGACGGAGGACCCATAATCGACCAGGATTTTACCTATCTTGATATCGTGACAGTATCCGGAGACATAAAGGGGACGGTTGTGCTCACACGTCCCGAGGAGGAGATCTTCATCGCCGAAGGTGATATCGGCTGTGTGCACTTCTTCCAGCTCCTCCTTCATCTTTTCTTCGGCGAGGAAAACTTGGAATTGCTCGGGCTCTTTTAGCGCCTTGATCAATGAGTCCCTTGCTTCTTTTGATAGTAAAAGAGCGTCGAGAATGCTGAGCTGCGAGGGTAACTTCCTCAAGTGTGCCAGAATGTTGTAGTCCACCTTACTTTTCCTTGGCGGGTCCTTGGCAGTCAGCTCTTTCATGACTTAGTAATCTAGGGCGATATCTTTAGAGACCTTCTCTTTTCCCTTATCTTTTCTGTTTGCGGGTCCGAGATTCTTTTCGGGCAGCATACGATTGCGCAGCTAGATATTTTCACAGGTCTTCGATTCTCCCTCCTTTCCCGAGGTGGATTCCTTGAATAGAGGGCCAAGAGTCATCTCTTCATCGGAGTCGCTCCCGAACGTGAGGACTTGCAATCCCCCAGCGTTAACCATGCGACAGTTGCCGGCCGTTCTTCCAAGCTCCTCGGTCGTGTTTCTTCGCTCCTGATGAGTTTTGCGTTTCATCCGCTTAAAATGTTGCCGGTGAGCAACATATCCCTGCCACCATCTTTTAAAAGCGTCGCATTCTTCGGTGGGGTGCGAAATCTTTCGATGATATGAGCAGTAGCTAGGATGCATCTCTGCTTCACCGACAGTGTTTCCTTCGGAGGGTGGTAGCTTCATTCCCATCGATATGGCTTTAGCAAACCTTTTCCTCGTCTTGAACTTGTTTTTATTCACGACGGATGTCCCTTGATTCGGCGGAAGTGTCTTGACTCTTTCGTCCAGTCGCCGACGCTTGGCCTTTTCAAATATGGCCATCTCATGCTCCCGATCGGCTTTACTTTTCATATGAATTTCACTCAGGAAGGCGTCGATCATTTCGTCTGACGGCCATAGAAGTTCCGGCTCAGGACCTGCCCCCATTCTTTCGGTGGAAGGAGCTTCTTTATTGCCTGTGGACGAATGAGAGATCATATGGCAACTTGCTACGTAATTTTCAGATTCATCCGACGAGTCCTCTCCATCATCTCCGTCTTCAAGGACGTGAGTGAGGAACTCTTGGAGCGTGATTGGGGTCCGCACCTTCTGGTTATACTCTTCCAGTGCGTCGATCTGTTTCTGCAGGTCCGTGCGCTTGTCACCAGACTTCACGGGCTTTTTGGATTTCTTCTTCTTTTTCGAAGATTTCGACAGCTGGGTGTGAGCACTTTGGCTATCACCACCAATCTTTGGAGTTGGGCGTGGCTTCAGTATCCCTTCGATGATCTGGGGTTCTAGTGGATTCTTCCACCTAATTGCCGGGCATGTCTGGAGCTCATTCAGCATCCTTCTGGTTTTGGCCGAAAGAGCCACCTCCCATGGAGCTTCCTCAATAAAAGAGCACGTTGCCCCCGGTGTGTCCGTCTTCTTAGGAGTGTGCGGTTGTGGTGGGTTTACTTTCCATTTCTCAGACAGCGCAAACTTGCCTTGTAGGTACTGATCCTCGATCCATCCCTTAAAGATGAAGCAATCTTCGATTGAATGGCTTACCGTTTGGTGGTAAGGGCAATAATTGGGATTATTCACTTCGCCGGGTTGCGATGGTCACCTTGGATTCGGCAAATTGATAAGCCTGTTGTGCATCGCTAGTTCGAACAGCCTCTTCGTTTTATCCCGCGGGAATGAGTAAGAGCGCTTCATTTTCTCATTATAATAACACTGTTTCTCCTCCAATTGATCTGTTAGTCTTGGAGCACTGGGCTGCTGTTGGGTATTTGCAACGAAGGTCGCCTTCCCCTTACTTTTTTCGTTCCGAGGCTCCGGTTTCGGAGGAGACGGTCTATGACCCATTTGATCCATCTGGGCTGGCTTATCGATTAAAGCCTGGAATGTGGTCGGTTTGAAGAACATCATGAACTGTGAAATAGTTGCATGAGGGTCTAGGGTGCCTACGAACATGCCCACCGCTGGTGCTTCTTCGATGTGCTGTTCGCACTTCGACCAAAGGTTTCGCCATCGGATTGCGTACTAAACCCACGTCTCCCGGCTTCACCCTGGCATTGATCAATGCCGTTATTGGGGTGCGTTCACTAGCACTTGCGAATCGTTGGGTGAACAACAACTCCATTTCCGCGAAAGTTTTGACGGAGTCGTTTGGAAGTTCGGAGTACCACTCAAATGCCATCTCCGACAAGCTGCCGACGAATTAATGGAGCAAAAGCTTATCATCGCCCCCTGTATTGCCGCACAGAGCTCTGAACTGGACGACGTGCTGGTGGGGATTGCCCGTCCCCTTGTATACGTGGAATTTCGGGATCGTGTAGCCCGGCGGGTACTTTATCTGATCATACCAGCCTGGATACGGTCGCCCAGTTCTAAAAACTTGGCCGGCCGCTTCATTTGCCTGGTGAACTCTTATTTGCTGAGCAATATAGTCATCCAGTGCGGACTTGGAAATAGTTTCCTCCCTGGCTGTTGAAAGAGCCGGAGGTGGATTTGATGTTTCTCCTCTGTCGTCTTCGAGGATAATCGAAGGATCTTCGGTTGGGGGATCCGGCTGGATCATCATGCCCACCATATCCTGGAATAGAAGGGCCATTTTCTTTATATTGGCTGCTTGTTCCGCAGCCTCTTTGTCCTTCTTCTTAAGTATTCTCCGAAGGAATGCGGCATCAGTTTCCTGCTCGTGGCGTTGCACCGAGGATACCTCTGGGCTTCCTTTCGGACCTGTGAGCGCGGCCATCGCAGTCATCATCTCCTGAAGCTTCTACTACTGCTCTTGGGCTTTTGTCACGGATCGTGTAAGTGGTCGATGACCTGTGGAGATACGGCTATCCTCTTTTCCGGATGCCATATAGACGGTGTGCACCACCATGCCCCCAAACTTAGGACGTTTAGGCTCAGTGCCTTTGACATTTGTCGAAGGCATGGGGATTTTCTTCGGCCTTCTCCTCTAATGAGCGGTTGAAGTTGAGGGGGCCGCTGCAGTGGGCACCTAAGTGGTTGTTGTCTTTTGCGGCTTACTGGGACGGTTCCTTTCCGGCTGAACCTTCGGCTTCTTCTGCCGGCGGGGATAGTCTTGATCAACCACCGACTCTCGGACTTGTCGCCAGATTTTGTAAACCTTAGAAGACGGTCGTTGAGGGGACTGTTCCCGCTTCATTTCTATGACGGTCTCCACCGGCGGCGGAGATCTTTTTAGTACGGCGGTAGGCGAATTCCTGCGCACCTTATTCAGCAGCTCAAAGCTGTTCCCGGTTGGAACAGCAGCACTAATTTCCACCGTTGGAGCTGGTGGAGTTAGCCCAGAGGGGGAGTTGCCCCCGGCCTTCCTTACTCGGCGCCAGTGGCGACGTCGAGCGTGTCGAGCTGTTGGGGCTGGTTCGGCGATGGGGATGGCTTTGTCTTGCCCCCTGTCCAGATGAGGCGCCACTGGTGCCAGCCTCTTGAAGACTGACGTCTTTTGAGTAGCGGTATCCAATCTGTCAAAGACAGACCTTCGAGCAGGAACGGGAGCCGGAATAGTTGTCTTGTAAAGACCGACTCTTTGGCAGGAGAAGACGTCTTGACGACTTCAGGAGAAGAGATGGCTATCTTCTTTGGGATGGCCACTTCAGGTGTCATGGGCTTCTTGGCAGGCCCATCGAAGTTCAGGCTCAGTCTGGAAAAGACCGAGGAGTTGGAGTTGGACGACCCGTTGAGAATGGCCGTGGTAGTAGCAAGACGATCGAAGACCGACTTCTTGGGAGTTTCCGGTGTTGGCATAGGAGCACTGAAGCTCGTTGGCGGGAGCATAGTCCCGAAAAACAATCCTGTGGTGGCTTGGGTGACATGTTCCACCGGCATCGTGAACAGAGAAGCCGCCTGGGGCCCGTAAGCTATGCCCCCAGTTGGGCAGAACGTGGGTTGCAGTTGCATGTGGAACACTTCGAGCAGGTGAACACCATTGATCTTTGCTTTCTACACCAAGAAAAACGTCAAATCTCAGTATCTCGAACCCAAGGTCAACCATTAGCAAACCGCGATTCTTTCGCGAACACGACACACGAAGTGTGGAGTGGAAAGAGGAAAAGGTCCCACCGGGCGTGCCAGAATCTATTCCCCTCCGAAAGACGCGGAGAAGCGACCGCGCAGGTCCGTCTCGCCTGAATTTCGGGGCAGATGCTAAATTGTGCTATCCGTCCACCTCTCCGAAGATGCCAAATTGATTTATGCCACCATGTATCGAAGGTTTAAATGGATGCGGCCGATGTAGCAGACTTCATCAGATTCTCCCTCATTTGAGGGGTTTTTTATTGTAGGGACGCTCTTCCCTGCAGGCGCAAGCCCCTGCAGTTAATTACGCTACTGTATCGCGGTAACAACTTTCTCCTTCTCCAGATGGTCACTTCGTGTCGTGGGTGTTTGTTTTGCGTTTGGTTGCCCGTGGATTGTATACGGAGACTAAGTTATGTTGTCGCCCGTAGGGCGTGGACTAGTCCAAATCCGTATCTTTCTTAGATTTGGATTTTGGGGGTTTGGGTTTAAGGATACGTTAGCCTTATTTGAGACTAAGATCAACTTAAACGTTTGTTAAGGATACGTTAGTCCAATTTTAGACTAAGATCAACTTAACGGGATCGTTTAGATCCGATAAGAGAGCAATTGGGCTCTGTTGTTTTGTTTAGTGACATTGCGGTCGGTAATTAGTTTAAGGACATTACGGTCCATTGGTAGTTTAAGGACATCTCGGTCCAATGTTAGTTTAAAGACATCGCGGTCGAGGTTAAGGACATCATAGTCCGTGGATTTAAGGACTCTACAGTCTGATGTTGGTTTTAAGATGTCACGGTCGAGGTTAAGGACATCATAGTCCGTTGTTAGTTTTAAGACATCACGGTCGAGGTTAAGAACATCATAGTCCATGAGTTTAAGGACCTCACAGTCCAATGTTATTTTAAAACATCACGGTCGAGGTTAAGGACATCATAGTCCGTGAGTTTAAGGACCTCACAGTCCATTATTAGTTTTAAGACATCACGGTCGAGATTAAGGACATCATAGTCCGTTGTTAGTTTTAAGACATCACGGTCGAGGTTAAGGACATCATAGTCCATGAGTTTAAGGACCCCATAGTCCATGAAATGTGTGGTTGTCGGGACCCGTCACCTCTTTGAAGACGTTGAGGAATTACAACGATAAATATCAAAGGAGTGAAGAGATGTACCCTTGAACCAAGGTGAGTTGGTTGAAAGAGCAGATGTGCTCAATTCAAGATAAGTTGAGGACTTATGGTCAGAATTGGGCTAAGTCCAGTTAAAAATGTTTAACATTTTATTTTTGTTCTGGCCATTAGGCCTTTATTTGGGCTCTGCCCTTTTAATAATGATAAGCATTGGGCTCTGACATTTTTTTGTCTTATACTAAATGCATAGCATTCATCAGAAATAAAGTTTGTTCTGACAGTGCGCCACGTGGCACGCCAGGCGCGTTGCGCCAGTCAAAGAGCGTATTGCGCTATGGTTAAAGCGCTAATGCGCTTGGCGCCAGATGTTAATCGCTGATGCGTTTAGCGCTTTGCGCTAAGTGAAGAGCGCAGATGCGCTTAGCGCTTTGCACTAAATGAAGAGTGCTGATGCGCTAAAATTGAAGCGTTGAGGCGCTTGGTGCTGGTGACATATAATGAGCGCGAAGCGATTTTAATAATGCAGCGCACACGTAAGGAGCACGTGGTGCGCTTAGCGCTGAGCGCTAGCCAATGAGCGCAGTGCGTTGCTATTTGAAGTGCTATGGCACTGTAGCGCTTTGCGCTAAATAAAGAGCACTAAGGCACTTTTAAATTAGGAGCGCTAAGGCTCTTCTTAGGTTAACTTTGCGCTCTGAGGATTATCTTCTTTGATAAGAGACTTTGTCTCAAGATTCCAAGAACAAAGTTCTTAACTTATAGGAGATACTTCAATCTCTTTTTAATGAAAGGTTTTGGTTTTATGGATTTGTGATCCTAAGAGAATTGAATAATTCTCCCCCCTTTATAATGAGATGTTCTTGATCTCAGAAAGACAATTTGTCTTATAGATCTATGATCTGTGAAGTAAGTACTTCTTTGTTTTATGATAAGATCTTTTTGATCTCTTTATAAAAGACCTTGGCCTTTGTAGATCTATGATCTTTTAAGAAGAGAATTCTTCTCTTTAATTATGAGATGATTTCATCTCTTTGTTCATCACCATTCTTTTTACCTTGAAGAAAAATCTTCTTTTGCCGAGAGCTATTTCTTCTTCTTGAGATTTTCTCAAAGTTTATGGGGGGGAAGGGGTTCCTCTCTTTTAGACTTGAAGTCTTGGGTCCTTTATATAGGGGAAGCTGATTTGTTGAATCAGTTAAAGAGATTTATTCTCCAATTGATTTGGGAATTTCCCCACCGTTGGATCCTTAATCTAAGGGCTTCTGATTTACAAAAGATAATCTTCTTGTTTTAACAAGATTGAGAAATCTTGCCTTCTTTACAGAATTTGTTCTGTATTTTAGTGATTTTTAATCACCATTGGATCATTGATCCAACGGTGTTCCAAATTCAGGGCACAATCTTTTCTGTTTGGAAAGATTCAACAGAATTTTATTCTTATTAACTGATGATTTAATCATATCCGTTGGATATTTGATCCAACGGTGAGGAACATTTAGTTCCAGCGCTAGCGCTTATGCGCTCTGCCCATGGTGCGCTAAGTGGAGCGCAGCGCTCTTAGTGCTAGCGCACACGTGCTTTGCACGTGGTGCGCTACTTGGAGCGCAGCGCACCTAGAGCTAGCGCCTATGTGCTTTGTACGGGGTGCGCTAGTTTTAGCGAAGCGCTTTTATAAAAGCGCAGCTTTAATTCAAATTTTGAATTCTGAACAGAGCTTTGTTCTAATTGGGGAAACAGGGCGTTGCCCTGATTTGGCGGTAGAGCCCTGTCGCTTCTGAGCTGGATTTGGCTGGCCTTAATGGCGAGCTCTTCGTCCTCTTCGGGAAAATAGAGCTCCTCTTCAGAGTCGCTGCCCAGGTGTCACACCCCGCTTCCCGGTGTACGGCGAGGGGACGCGACGAGGCCCGCTACGTATATACTCAGAAGTACATACGCTAAGCGTATCTAAGCAATATAAAATAAATACACAAGAAATAAGAATAAAAAGAACAGCAACTTTTATTCATTAACATTCTTTGTACAATACATGAAAGGAAATACAACTGAAATAAAAAGATGCCTAAACAGTGGCATAACAGGAAATGAAAAGTACAGAAAGAAAAAGTGTACAATGAAACTACCGCTCTGGTTCTCCAGCAAACTGATCCAAATCTTCTGCAGATGGCTCGATCTCTGCCGGGTCCAAACCACCTGACGACTTTCAAAGAAGAAAGAAATAGAATGTCGTCAGCGAACAGATCGCTCGGTAAGTCCCAAAGATAAGGGAGAAGTAGAAAAGAAGAAAGAGAGAGAAAGAGTAGATTTTAATGTTGTATTATATTTTTGTAATGTTGTATTAACGCTGTTGTTTGTAGCTTGGTACAGAAGAATGCCAGTGTATACGAGAGGAGTCTCTATATGCCAGAGACTAGAGGCAAATGGAAGTACAAGGCTCCGTTATACAACCCGGAACAACGGCAATTGGATTCATGTTAGGTGTCTTAAGTCTTACCATCTCGTGCCACTTTTAACACCTTCCGTACCAATCTACCCCTTAAAACCCGCGATGTCTTGTTTGTATTGTTATCTTGTAAATTGTGTTAGTTGTATGATTGATTGACTGACTGACCGAAACCATGATATCAGGAAACGGTTATAACCGTAGAGTCATGTAAATGGAATACTGAGAATCATGTAAAAGGAATATATATCCATGGTTCGGTTCAGTCAAGTTATGTAAATTGATGATTGTATTCATGGATTCATGTGTTCATATTGACTTAGAATCTTGTAGATTATAGATTGACTTGAATCATATTCAAGTCAGATTAATCAGACTCAAACCCGAGTCAGACAATCAGAAATGTGAATCGAAGTCTTATAATTGCTAGGGTCCTTAGGGTAATTTATAAACTTGAGGGGGTTTTATGTAAAAATACTTTTATATACTTTTCAAAATACACCTAAAGTATTTATTGTTCGTCTTTAGAGTTATAATGAGGGTGGATTTTATGTTGTGACATTTCTAGTGAAAATATCCTAGTTTTATAGTTAAAGGTATTTATTTGTAATATTGATTATTTGAAGTTCATGGTATTTTAGTGTAAAATTTATTCTTGTGATTTTTAGGAAAAAGTGGAAAATTTATATTATAGTAAAATAGATATTTAAATGATAACTATACATATGTTTATACAAAAATAATTTTTAATAAATATTTTATATTCCAAAAATCTCATTTTCTTAAGATGTCGTATTTTAAACCTTTCGAGACCGAATGCTCCTTGCGGAGGTCTGAATCTCGCACTACTAGCCCGAGGGTACGCGATAAACCGCACGATCCCGAATGGGTTCCCCAAAGATGGGTTGTAGCGGCGCTTTGCAAAGATTATAAAATACTTATCCTTTAGAAAACGGTTTTATAAAGTAAAAGGTATTTATTTGAAAAGTGTAATTTTCCGTATTTTAGATTCTAGAGTTTCCTAAGCCAACTAGCCTATTTCTAAATGGTCTAAACGACAAGTCGTTAGAAGCCTCAAATCGCCTCTTCACCGCCAATTGCGGCCAGGTAAGTACCAGGTAAGTGGGAGGCTCTCCACTACAAGTAGTGGCCCTAATTAAGTAACCACTTGCCTTAGACACACTTGTCTAGACACCACAAAGTCAGGTTTAGATAAACGATCGATATCCATAACTTATCGTATTTTTCATATTAAAGATATTTTTTAAACAAATGTATCAAACCTAAACTTTTATAACAGGTTTTATTAAGGAAATGGTATTTTAATGTAAAATCTTGTTTTATCGTATTAGGAGTTTTCAAGATAGCGTATTATGGTTGCATATGTGTGTGTGAGGAGGTAGCTCATTGCCTCGTGATCTATTTTAAGGTATAGCAATGTTAAAGGGTTAAATGTGAAATTAAAACATGATGGTATTAAAGTGAAAAAAATACGGTAAATTGAAAAGGTTTTCATTTCATGTGTGAAAACTTATTCAAATTGATTTTTTACAAGTTTAATAATCATGATAAAGATGTTTAGACATGATTGAATTGATTAGAAGAAGAAAAATAAACATTATGGTATTAAAGTGAAAAAGAATACGATATTGCAAAAGCTATCATTTCATGTGAGAATTTTTGTCCAAATTAGTTGTTATGTGATTAATAGTCAACATGAATAAATTAAAGCATTATGGAATTGGTGATAGGTGATATTTATAGAAAACCGAATCGGAAATCGGTTTGTTCCGATTTCCGTCGGGTTTCGTAGTTTCGTATTTTTGAGAAGTAGAAAGAAGGAAAGAATGGGACTTACGAGTTTTGATTTATACAAAGGAGTGAGGGGGGACTAAAGGGGTTGCCGATGCGTTGCTTCGTCGCCGGTTGTTCCTAAAAACGTTGCCGGAATTTCCGCCGGAATTTCGTCGGAGTTTCGCTGCGAACTTGTTTTCAAAGTACACAACTCTTGGAAAATTTTGAGAGAGTGAGCTTAAGATTTTTGGGATGAGAGGGTAGAGGGGATGGGGTGTATTTATAGGGTAGGCTAGGGGTAGGGTAGGTGAAGGGTTTTTAAATAAAAATGTATAAATGTATAAAATCATTAAAAGTTGGAGTAAATAGGGTATATGAAAGGTTTTAATGTAAAAATATATAAAATCATTAAAAATTGGAGTAAATAGGGTATATGAAAGGTTTTAATGTAAAAATGTATTAAAAAATCATTAAAATGGAGTAAATGGGGATTTCAAAGGTCTCTGAAACCGGTCTAGGAATTTGAAGTGTACATGGGAGTTTAGAAGATGAAGAGACACAATATTGAAGAAAAATTTAAAACAAAATAAATATTAAAAATAATGTGGGGCATGGGATTTGAACTTTGGTGGCTTGGTTCAGCAATGCAAGGTATTACCAATGAGCTACAAGCTCCTTCTTATAATTAAATTACTAATTAATTACTTAAATCTTGTGCTCAGGCAATAAATACCCTTTTATGGATTTTTGAAAAAATATTTGAAAAACTTTTTATAGGAAAAAGTGTATAAGAAAATTAGGGTTGTTACACCAGGTGGATGATGTAGTAGGTCACTATAGGGATCTCTTCATTGGAGTCTTCTTCTAATTCCTCCAGAATCTCAGCCGCTTCTACAGAGAAGAACTCTTTCAATTGAATTAGAGTTCTTTCCTTCTGTTCATAGTCTTCAAGGGAATCAATATATTTTTGAATGGTCGATCTCCCTGCAGACTCTTTTCCGTGTCGAGCTGCACTTCTCTTCTTCTTGAGCTTTTTGGATTTTGAGTCTGATGGAGCCAGATTGGCAGCTGGTACGGTAGGTTTCTTCTGCCCTTCCCATTCTGTTCTGGGCTCTTTCCGAAGTAGCTTTAGTATCTTCTTCATATTATTAGATATGTGCATACTCCACGGAGGCCGCGGTGAGTCCGTTTCATTTCTCAGGGCAGCGGGTTCGGCTGTCTGCCCCCAGAAGGCTTCAGCTTCTGTCTGTATAAAGTTGGTGGTTGCAACATGATTGTTCACCAACACACTTTTGGACAGCTCGATCTCTCCAGCCTTGTACTGCTTCTCGACCCAGTCCTTGAAGATATAGCAATCCTCGATCGCATGGCTCACTACTCGGTGGTACGGGCAATACAGGGGATTGTCGGTCATTTTTGCTTCTTGAGGTCTTTTCGACTCCGGCAATTGTAGACCGTTGTTCAAGGCATCTTTAAATATCTTGCGAACCTTGTCCCTTCTGAAAGATTAAACCTTGTTCTTTTTCTCCTCTAGGAAAGGCCCATCTCCTCCCAGCAATGGCTTTCGAGAACAGTTGGTTTTGGATTCGCCCACCCTTCGCTTTTCTTCATTGTCGGACGCATTGAAGACATTGGTGCTGCTGGAACTCCCGCTTCTACGATTGTCGTCCCGCTTGCTTTTCCAAGTCTTGTCTCTCTGAGAGTCCGGGGTAGACTCTTGCTTCGAGCGTTCCAGCATTTGGACTTTCTTGGTTAGCTCTTGAAACGTCTTGAGACCTGCTGTACAAAAGAATGGGACCATCCAATTTCTGAGGTTCCTAATGAGAAGGCTGACGGACCGGTCCTACTCCAGCGGCGGTTCGCACTTGACCGTGAGATTACGCCATCGGCCAATAAAGTCGGTGTTGCTTTCATTCTTCCCCGGCTTGGTCCTCACAAGGTCAGCAATGGAGATTTTATCACTGACACTCATGAACCTTTGCCGAAACAGAGACTCCATTTGGGCAAAGGTAATAACGGACCCGTCTGGTATACTCGTGTACTAGTCGAAAGCGACACCGGTCAGGCTGTTGAAAAACTGACGAAGAAGGAGCGCATCATTGCCCCCTGTATTTCCGCACGATGCTTTAAAGTGGGCGACGTGCTGATTTGCATTTCCCGTTCTGTCAAATCTTCCGAACTTAGGAATGACGTAGCCGCTCGAGAACTCGATCAGATCGTACTGTGCGGGATATGGCCGCCCACTACTGCCAACTTCTTTCTGAGCTTTAGCTTCGGCCACCAATGTTTTAACCTTGCTGGTGACCAAATCCATTATCCGATCTTATGTTAGTGGGATGGTGCCGTCTAGGGCCAAGGCGTCCCAAGAAGCGGAATTTGGCTGGCTTTCATGCAGCTCGACCAATCTTGGACCCAAAGAGACAGGCATCGGCCGCTTCAAATTATCATGAGTAGCAACTTGTGCTTGATTGGGAGGCGCACGAGCAATTTGAACCGTAAGCTGCATCACAACGTTTGTTGGGTCGTCAATTTTCGAATAGAGCTTGGCCATCTCTTTATCTTTGCCCCTGAGCTGTTTTCGAAGCTCTTGAAGCAGTTCTTGCTCTGCTGTCCTGGGGCGAAAAGTCGGCTCTTCCTCGCTATTCGAGCTTGATTCTGCATGGACTGAAGGGTCTTTTTGCCTATCATCCTCGTCGAGTAGATTTTCATCATCCAGCGGGGGCTGCTGTTCTTGGGGAGCGGCAACCACATTCAAGCCAGATTTGGCTTGGGATGTGGTGGCCCCATCCTTGCTTTTGCTGCGAAGGTTGTCGTTGGGACGCCCGCCTGCCATATAGACCTTATGGATAACATATCCAGCCATCTTTTTATTAGCAGCGACTGATTTCTCGGATCGCTGTCTTGACCCTCCTGTTTCGGTACCGAGCAGTCGATTGAAGGCGGCTGGCCTGGCCGGATTCTTGAATGGTGCTGACGCTTCCTTTTTGGTTTTGCCCCACTGTTTTCGCGTGGCACAGAGCGTCTGATAGACTCTTGAAGAGAAAGTGTCATACTTTTTCTGTTGGGGCCGGGACACGTCTCTTTGTAGAGACGTTCGGACCGCTGTCTTCTTGATTCTGGCGGTCATAGCATTTTTCTGAACCCACTTCAGAGGTTCGAAGGAATTGCTGATTTTTACCGCCGACTCAGCCGTCGCCACGGAGTAACCCTGCTCTTAGAACCTCACAAGATTCCACTTGGCCGAAGTCCTGGCCCTCTTGTTGGCTCGATACCTAAGCCGCTTCTGCCTTGACTTTTCTGTTTTAAGCACTGGCAGACTTCGGCTCTTTGGGAAGACACTGTAAACCGGGCGATGGAGGATTTTGGAGATACGCTCGATTACGCATTTGTTGGAGTCGTCGCCTGAGCTCGTCCGCAACATTTGCTATTGCCCTTTGTATCGAAAGTCTTGCCCCCGGCTGGAGCGCCAGAAAGTCGTTCAGACACCGTCTTAAGCTTCGGCTGTGGTGCCTTAGCAATCACAACATTCGGCCTCTTGCCCCTTGAGACCGGCTTGGCCACCTGTTTTGCCGGGATTTCTGCCAGATGAGCACTTCCGGTAGGGTAGATAATGACGGAACCAAACTGGCGGGGCAGTTCCTCCCATTGTCGACTGAGGCTTGCGGGGAGAACCACACGAGTATTGCCCTTGACCATGTACGAGATCGGGGTCGCGTTAGAAGCCGAATTCGTCTTGGGAGACATTGTCGTTGAAAGTTGATTGCTTGAAAACCTGCATGAAAGAGTATTATTTTAGTATAAATATAAACATGTATATTGATTGAGTTCGCATAAACGTTTAACCCGAAATATGGGAGGAGAGATAAGGTCCCACCGGGCGTGCCAGAATCTGTAGGGTGTTTTTCGTCACCTTATTGAGATGGGAATGCGCGTGCGCTTGTCAGGCGCATTACAGACTCCCCCTGCCTAGGGTAAGCTAGGGTTTATTGATTATGGGGATCCAAATCTCCGGCAGCCGCGGACTAAGCTGTCGTTAATTACCCCTCGCCTTTGGAGCGAGAGAACCTCCGGTTAACGGGTCAAATGGGTCATGCGAACTCAATGTGCAGTGTATGTGTGTTGTGTTTTGAAAGGAGATTTTGGATATATCGTGGAGTATGTGTATGTGTGTATATGTATATATACATATACATATATATAAAAAAAAAAGGAAAGGGCATCCAAAGGATGCGTGGGAAAAAGCGCCAGCGCTTTGGGTGCTAACGCTTTGAGCGCAAGGGCGCTAGCCCCCCACGTGCTAGGCACGTGGGCGTTCGGGCGCTAGCGCTCTGAGCGCAAGAGCGCTAGCGCCCCACGTGCCAGGCACGTGGGCGCTCGGGCGCTAGCGCTTTGAGCGCAAGGGCACTAGCGCCTCACGTGCCGGGCACATGGGCGCTCGGGAGGCAAAAGTGACTTGGTCCCTGCAATGGAAGTTGTACTCCCAGAAAGGAGAACTTATTATTTTGTATATATGTATATATATGAGGAGTTAAACTCCTAAGATATTTTGAAGCTGATGAAGGGGGCTTCTCCCCTTGAGCCCTGGATCTTCCCCAAAGTGGGGTTTCTGGAGATGGGTTTCCTTCTTCTTCCTTTGTTGGCCGGATCTTGAAGATCAAGAAGTATGAGATTTTAAAAATCTCTCCTTTCTGAGATCTGATGGAAGATCTGAGTTCCCCTTTGTGGGTTTTGTGGTGAAAAACTATTTAGTTTTATAATAGGAAGAGTAAAACTCTAAATTTAATTCAAAATAAAGAAGAAGGTTTTAGAATCTTGAGGAAGGAAAAGATCACAGATCTTGATACTTTTTTTAGGAGAGAGAAAAAAAGTTGTTGGGATATTTTCATTATCCTTGCCTTTATAGGCTATACACTTTACATATAGCCCCTTGGGCTCTACAAAAATGACATTTTGCCCATCCCATGGCTCATGTGCCATATCTTTTTGCACATAAGCCATGGGCTTCACAAAAATTTGGCTTTATACCCATTTTTCTTACATTCATTCATAAAATAGAATAAAAGTAACACACCAAAATTATTTATTACAAAATTTTTATCTTAGCATGGGGGGAGGCCGGTCGCTCCATGTTCGGGCTCTACCCGGGCATTGGCCCACTTGACATGGGCTTGGACCCACTTGGCTTGGGGTTGACTTTGATTTTGACTTGGTCAACCGGGGTGTAAATTTTGACCCCAACATTACTGACAGGCTTTGCAGGAGCTAGAGCGGGCTTTCTTGTTGATCTTCTGATCGCTCAATACCCGGGTAGCCGTTACGTCCAGCTAGTACCGCTGACGGCTTGTGGGTATTTGATGTGATCATCACCTACTGCCGGTATATTGACGAGTCTTTAGAGTCCTACATAGAGGTTTTACTGGCTCAGGCAAAACGAAGTAGGAGCACATATGTGATATATGCGGGACCGAGAATGATACGAGTATGTGATACCGTATTCTATTCTCATGATATTTGTATCGGTCGGTTATATGTGACATAGCCGGGTTATCGAATCAAGTGTTGATTCAATAAAATGGTACATATAATATTAGTCGGTTATATGTGATATAACCGGATTATTAAATCAAGTATTGATTTGATAATTTAGTGTATAATTGTATATTTGATATACTAGTTTACATTAACTAATATTAGCTCACTTAAGCATTTATTTTTCTCACATGTGCACACTTAATATATATGTGATATATATTAATTGTGTTATTTTTGTGTCATGGTTGTTGATATACACTACATTGGTGTATGAGACTTACACCATACTAATTATAATGTGGGGTTTAATTATTTAAAGTAAATCCAAATTACTGGATAAATGGTCACATGCATGAAGCTTGTAGAAGCTTGTGGATGCATTGACTTGGTCCACTAATTTTGTTTTACTTAAGATATTTATTAACCTAACCATTATAATTTAGCCATGGTTATGTCTCTATATGAGTTAGCTATATGATAGAAACTCACCCATGGTTGATTCTCTCACCTCATTAGTTTTCATTCTCATTTCTTTGCTTCATCTTCTTCAACCTTGAGAAAAAGCTTACTAGATTTTTGCAAAGTGAGAAAATATTGTGAGAAAAATAAAACTAAAGTGAGCCCACTTCCTACTTCATCATTCTCTACTAGATTAGCACTTTAGTATAGAGTGTTAGCTTCACTAATCTCTCATTAGTGAAGTAGTAGCTTGAGTTAGCGTCTCCTCGACGTAGATCATTTTCGGCCTTGAAGACTTCAAGAAATATCGTTCCTTTCACCTTGAGAAGCCATGCAAGAGTCCGGGAGTTCCATGATCGCAGCGAAGGGACCACTATAAGGAGCCATTGAAGTGAAGGGCCGGTCTACAAAGGTTGTATTCCGTTATCACTTAGAAGTAAAGATATTTATTTTCTAATTTAGCTCCTAAAACTCTAGTTAGATCCTTGGTTAGGGTTGTTTGGCACACTAAAATTTTAAATATAGCATGTTTGATACCTTGTGAAACCTTGTGGTTGTACCTAAGAACCCTACAGTGGTATCAGGGCCTAACTAGAGTATTAGGAGTCGTTTAGGCGAAGTTAGAAGTTCGAACGAACTCCGAAAACCCGAAATAGCCCACTTTCTGGAATTTTTTCAAAATGTTGGAATTTTTCGCATTAAAAATCCTCAGAAAATTGTGCAGGTAAAACTATAGACCCTCTAGAAGAACGACACCCTAACTCGACAACATGACCGCGGAACCGCGGCCAAACCATTGGTTTGGTGGCGGTTCCGCGACGCCATGTGTGAGGCTTGGGTCGATACTTCTACGGTTGGTCCGTAGCTATTGGGGCATACTTCTGGGTATTTTTGATATTGCTCAAGTGTTGAGTTTTCTGGGGAAATTTTGGGAATTCGTTGATTCGATCGAAAGGTTTAATATCGTCTAGCTATCTGCAATGTGATACAATATGTGGAATTCATATAGTTAGGCATGAAATCCATAATATGTGATATTTCGAGTTTATGATGTCTAAGGTTATTATGGATTCCAAATATTGTAGTTTGACATTTTCTTTTCTGCGACCGTAAGTGTAATATGTGGTGTATCGCTGGTTTCGTTGCTATTTATCAACGACAATTGTGATACACATATTTACTTACGTTGATGACATGTGATGTTACATGTTGCTGTGATATGTTATATTGGATCGCCGCGTTTTGAATGGCCGGGTTATGTGTTGCTGTGATATGTTATATTGGATCGTCGCGTTTTGAATAGCCGGTTTTTTTTATGTGAGATGAGAGTTTTTTATTTTCATTCATGTAAAGTTCAATGTATGTAATATTCTTTTATTGGGGCACTTCCGGGTTAAGGATGATATCACCATTGTTGTATATTATTTATTTTTCCGCATTAGGATAGACCCAAGGAGGGGAGCACAAGTAACCGGGTTATAGAGTCTAGTGGGAGACCAACTCGAGGAGTCGAGTCCGGGTCTCCTAACTCTGAGAATTGGTAGGGTTGCTTGCCACTCTCATAGGGGTCTAGCGATGTGGGTTTAGCTATTCATCGCGACCGTGGAATCCGTGTTTTATACAGGCTCAAAATAAAACACGAACCTCCTAGTATATCCAATATTTCATATGTTTCTTCTGCTACTTTGTGATGTGATCACTGTGGATTCTGAGACGAATAGATATACATTATATATGAGATATATAGTAGACGTTGCTTATGTTTTGCACCCGTGCTAGTTCCGTCCCGGTATGTCGTTAGTTAAGTAACCTAACGGTGCATAACGGGACATTGTGGCGAATGCGGATGGCATAAACGTACGTTGTATTTTCGTTTCTTCTGTGATGCTTAGGAAGTATAAATGATGGGTGTTCCTACCAAAAAAATTTCTGCGCAAAAGAGCCCAAGGTATCAAATGGCAGCGATACGTTTAAGAAAACGCGAACCAGTATTTTCCGGGCTATATATTGACAAACTCCCGAATGAGAAACAGCTAAATTCTGATGGTATCAAAAGTATCTCGAAAAAGCCTTCGATTTGATATATTATGGGCCTCATAATTCATTCGGGATCAAAAGTTATGAGGCATCACGTGCCCACACGTGACCGGGCATCACGTGCAGACACGTGACCATTTAAAGGCAAAGCCTGTAGGCACTGAATAAAATAAATAATTGAAAATAATTAATTAGTCGGGTCACGTGACAACACGTGATAGGCTCTTAATCTCTCTGAAACAATAGAATTAAATTCTAATTAAGTAATTAATCAGTGGGGTCACGTGCCAACACGTGATGGGTTCCTGAGCCCTCTAAACCAATAGAATTAAATTCTAATTAATTGGTCAATCAGTGGGGTCATATGATAGGCTCTTAAACCTTCTGAACTAATAGAATTAAATTCTAATTAAGAGAAATCAAAAAACCTTAGTTGGAAAAATATTTGCCTAGATCTTTCCAAACAAAAATATTATACTCTGTAAAGTGGAGCACCATTGGATTAAAAATCCAATGGTGATTAAAAATCACCAATTTATAGAAAGATTCTATACAAGGAAATATTTCCCTGAAATTCACCAAGAATAACAAACAGAATATCTTTTGGATTAAAAATCCAATGGTGAATAAAATTCACTGAGTGATCTAAAAGATCATATTGGTTACAAAATCAATTAAAATCTTTCAATGAAATATTGACTAAACAAACTGATTCTTTTCTTTCTCCTATAAATAGGAGCCAAGAAGAGAAGAGAGAGGTTTTGGAATTTTTTTGAGATATACAACAACAGAGAAAAAAAGAGGAGAATTTAATTCTCAAGAGAGAAAAAGAAGATCTCTTTAGAAAAAGAAACCCTGTGTGAGAAAGGGAAAGAGATCTAAGCTCCATAAAACAAAAAGGAGAATTTAATTCTCAATTTAAGAGTTTAACTCTTCTGAAAAGAACTTAGTTTTTCCTTTGGTTGAAGATCTGCAGAAGCAGATCTCCCCACAAGTTGAGAATTTAATTCTCATCAGGGAGATTCTGCCATGCAGATCAAAAAATTAGAGGGAGAATTGAGTTTAGGGAATTGAATTCCCCCAAATTCACAGGAATTTAATTCCTCCAAATGAAACTAGGGTTTAACCCTACATAAGAATTTAATTCTTCCAAATACATAGGAATTTAATTCCTCTAAACAGAACTAGGGTTTAATTCTATAATAGAATTTAATTCTTAAAATAAGAGATTTAAAGCTCTCCATGGACGTAAAGATCAAGTATCCAACAGGATCACGTGATAACATGTGACCCTTCATCCCAATGAACAAAAAGGAATGAATAAAGCATGCTCACGTGCCCCCACGTGACCCTTTAATGGACTCCTCAAAATAAGAAGGAATTAGCCCAGAGGCAATAGCTCACGTGCTCCCACGTGACCCTCAAAATAAAGGGAACAAATCCAAGAGCAGAATCAATTTTGGGCGCCCTCACGTGTCCCCACGTGACCCCTAACAAATCCCTTTAAATCCAGTGCATGGATGCCCATCACGTGCTCACACGTGATGGCCTCGAAGACTAAAAGTGTTTAACACTTATTTGAATATTCTGGGAAGAAAATAAAGGAAGTCTGGCCCCATCTTCAGACACCTCACGTGACCCCACATGACTACCTCATTTCTAGTGTTTAACACTATTTTGAGCGTTTTGTCCTTACTGTTTAACACTATTTTCAGCACATCACGTGGGAGCACGTGATCGCTAAATATCCTCTAGTGTTTAACACTATTTTAAAAACCAAGCTTAGCCTAAATTGGCTAAGTTTTCCCAGAGGCAAATCTCCCCTTCAAATGAACCTTAAAATCCAGAGCTATAATGAATGGTTAGTGCTCAGCCAAAGGCAAAATATTGTCAAAGCCCCCAGACCCCTGTTTAGCATTGCTAAATAATGGGGAGGTTGAACCTAGACAAATGTTCAACGGTCCAACAAAGGGCCAACATCTCAAACTTAATTGGACGTAGCCCAAGTTGGCCATAAGTCCTCAATTCAGATTTAACTGAGCCAATGTGCTCATAATCTAATTAATTGATCTTAGTTCTAAATTGGACTACATATTTCCCAATCAATTTTGGTTCAAGGGTACATCTCTTCATTCCTTTGAGATTTGTCGTTGTAATCCTTCAACGTCTTCAAAAAGGTGACGGGTCCCGATAACCAATCATTCCATGGACTGTGGGGTCCTTAAACTTATGGACTATGATGTCCTTAAACTTTATAGACTATGACGTCTTTAAACTACGGATTGTGGGGTCCTTAAGCCCGTGGACTATGATGTCCTTAACCTCGGACTGTGGGGTCCCTTTAAACCCTTGGACCATGATGTCCTTAACATTGGACCGAGATGTCCTTAAACTAACATTGGACCACGATGTCCTTAAACTGGTAATCGACCGCAATATCCCTAAACTAAACAATAGAGCCTAAACGCTCTTTTGTTGGATCTAAACGATCCCGTTAAGTTGATCTTAGTCTGAAATTAGACTAACGTATCCTTAACATACGTTTAAGTTGATCTTAGTCTCAAATGAGACTAACGTATCCTTAAACCCACCCCCCAAACCCAAATCTAAGAAAATACGGATTTGGACTAATCCACTCCCTACGGGCGACAACATAAATTAGTCACTGTATACAATCCACGGGCAACCAAAAACAAAACAAATACCCACGACACGAAGTGATCATCTGGAGAAGGAGAAAGTGGTTGTCGCGATGCGGTAGCGTAATTAACTGTAGGGGTTTGCGCCTGTAGGGAAGAGTGTCCCCACAATCAAAAACCCCTCAAATGAGAGGGAATCTGATGAAGTCTGCTACATCGGCCGCATCCGTTTAAACCTTCGATATATGGTGTCATAAATTAACTTGGCATCTTCGGAGAGATAGACGTATAGCTCCAATTAGCATCTGCCCTCGAAATTCAGGCAAGACGGACCTGCGCGGTTGCGTCTCCGTGTTTCGGCGGGGAACAATGGGACTTCATTAATGAGATTAATGATAAGAAAGAAACCTAAAAGATGTTGTGGAATTAAATTTTCAAAAAGGGTAGCTACAGTATTTGCTTTGCATAATGATATATGTGATATATCCTGCACCTTATTTGATAAGGAAAGAGCCGAGATCCCTTCACCGGGAGTGACCTCTTTAGCAATAACTGGCAGATGCTACAACACACGGTTTGTCTTTTGATTACTTTTGGAGTATTTGCTTTGCATAGTGATATATGTGATATATCTTGCACCTTATTCGATAAGGAAGAGCCGAGATCCCTTCACCGGGAGTGACCTCTTAAGCGAAACTAGGAAAAATCTCAAAAACACTCCTTTTTCAAAATCACTCGATTTCGCAACGATATCAAGTTCATTACACAAAAGGTTTTGAGAAAAACCTGTCGTAGCCCTCTGTCATTTCAGATAAGTCCTACTTAGTATTCTTGCTGCGTTTGTTGACCCCCGTCAAGGCGTAGTGTGCGGTAGATGACTAGTATTTATCTGCTTACGCATATAATGCAGATTGGATTAGGGTAGTCGTACGACCTTGTTGACCTCCATCAAGGGTCGTGCGGGTGAGTTTAATTCAATCAAGAAATGACGGGTTGAACTTGACTAGCAGCCTATGGTTTATTGACCTCCGTCAAGGTCATAGGATGCTAGGGGCAAAATATTATCGGGAATTTCAAGTGTTGAAATTTGTAATGAGATTGCATACCTTCTATGAGATAGTTGGATCCCGATACCCACTGCGAGTAAGAGTTACTCCTGGGAGAGTTTTACATAAGACAATTAGCCGATCAAGTAGGTGTCTAGAAAGGTGTCAATAGGGTTACGCCCCTGAAAAAACGGAGTTTATTTTAATTAGGTCCGTGCGAAAGCACGGGGAACCTCCCTCAAAGTACCGGCATTGGCCTGCCTGAAAGATTGGCAAAGTTGTAGGGTGTAATTAATCCCGGCTAGTCTTTCTTTTTAGGGTTTGAAGGAAGATTTGATAAAAACAGTGGGAGCCATCCTAATTAGATAAAATAATAACCAATCTGATCTTGCAAGAGCATACGCTAAAGTGTTTTCTTCTCTCTCTCTCCAGGTAGCGACCATGTCACGTCTTAATCAAGATAATAATATAGATGTATTGACCGAACCCGCATGTTATACTGTGCTGGGGAACGTTGGTTCCGTTCTTTCTTATAAAAGTTATAAGACTGAACAGGATATAGGGGAATGCCAGGATTCCTATGACACCCGATTGATGAAAGTACATGTTGATGCATTTTCTTCGGGTGTGTTAGTTACAAAGAACTGTTCTCCCTTTGCTCTACGTCCTGGGTATTGGATACCGGGTCAGGATCCCATATATGTAATCTGTTATATGGGCTAAGGAAAGGTAGAGAACTGGGAGAAGGTGATAAAGACATAAGGGTTGGAAATGATGCAATTATTGCAGCTAAATTCATCGGGGAATATCACCTTGTATTATCAAGTGGTAATACATTGATTCTGAACGAATGCTATTACATGCCGAACCTGATATACAACATTATATCAGTTTCTTTATTAAGTAAAGAAGGATATAATTTTGTATTACAGGATAATGTTATGAACATTTTCCTGAACCAAAAGTTGGTTGGATCAGGCACGTTGTGCAATGGCATTTATATCTAAATCAATCAACAGTTCTGAGCATAACAAACACACATATGAGGAAGAGTTCAGAAATGAACGAATCCTTCTTATGGTATTGTAGACTAGGTCATATCAATGCGACACAACTAGCTAAGTTGCATAAGGATGGATATTTGAATCCATTCAAATTTTCATCTTATGACACTTGCCAGTCATGTCTCAAAGGCAAGATGACCAAAACTCCATTTACAGGACACGGAGAAAGAGCTAGTGAGCTCTTGGGACTGATACATAATGATGTATGTGGTCCTATGTTTACTCATGCCAGGAATGGTTCCTCGTACTTCATTACATTCACTGACGATCTCTCTAGATTCGAACATGTGTTCCTGATGAAACACAAGTCTGAAGCTTTTGAGAAATTTAGAGAATATAAGTCCGAAGTCGAGAACCAAACGGTAAAAAGTATTAAAGTCCTACGATCTGATCGAGGAGGTGAATACTTGAGCATGGAGTTCCTGGACTTTCTAAAAGAGAATGGGATTCTCTCTCAGCTTACTCCTCCGTATACACCACAGCACAACGGTGTATCGGAACGGAGGAATCGCACCCTATTAGATATGGTGCGCTTTATGATGAGCACCGTTGAGTTACCTATTTCCTTCTGGGGGTATGCGCTTGAGACAGCCATATACCTATTGAATAGAATTCCAACCAAATCCGTGTCTACCACTCCATATGAGATATGGGAGGGGAAGAGAATGTATCTTAATTTTATTAAGATATAGGGTTGCCCGGCCTATGTTAAAAAGCAAAATCCGGACAAGCTCGAGACAAGGTCTGTTCTGTGCAAATTTGTAGGATATCCCAAGTATTCGCGTGGACATATTTTCTACCACCCTGAGGAACAAAAGGTGTTTGTTGCCCAACATGCCACCTTTTTAGAAAAGGAATTTCTTGCAAAAGAAATTAGTGGCGAGGAGGTAGAACTGGAAGAAGTTCTAGCAATACAAACTATGACAGATGATTTGGTAGAACCAGAGGATTCGATAGCTCCCAACGAACCTCAGCCTCTCCGTCGATCTAGTAGGGTTCTTCATCCATCTGAGAGATACTACGGTTTTCTCATTGATGGTGAAAGCGAGGATTGCATCATGGAGGATGATGACCCAACTAGCTTCGAGCAGGCCATCACAAGTGGAGACTCTGTGAAGTGGCTGAATGCAATGCGATCCGAGATAGAATCTATGTACACCAACAAGGTATGGACTTTGGAAGATGCTCCTGAAGGGGTAAAACCCATTGGGAGCAAGTAGATCTTCAAGAAAAAACTTGGTGTAGATGGGAAAGTGGAGACTTTCAAAGCTAGACTTGTTGAAAAAGGTTTTCGTCAACGACCAGGTGTGGATTATGATGAAACCTTTTCTCCAGTGGTTATGCTTAAATCCATCCGGATCATGCTTTCCGTTGCTGCATACCATGACTACAAAATCTGGCCAATGGATGTTATGACAGCCTTTCTGAATGGTGATTTGGAAGAGTGCGTGTACATGACTCAGCCAGAGGGCTTCGTAGACAGTGGAAGCAGTGGAAAGGTGTGCAAGCTGCTAAAATCCATCTACGGGTTAAAGCAAGCATCGCGGAGTTGGAACATCTGTTTTGATGTCGTTATCAAAGAGTTTGATTTCGTCAAAAACGTAGATGAACCTTATATATACAAGAAGGTAGCAGAGAGTAAGGTTGTCTTCCTCGTATTATACGTGGATGACATACTCTTGATAGGAAATGACATTCCTATGCTGCAATCGGTCAAGTTCTTCTTATCACATAGATTCTCAATGAAAGATCTAGGTGATGCATCCTACATCTTGGGGATTAAGATCTATAGAGATAGATCTAAACAGATACTGAGATTGTCCTAATCCAGGTACATTGACACCATAAAGCGGTTTAATATGGAAGAATCCAAGCATGGGTTTTTACCCACGATCTCAGGACTCACTCTTTCCAAAAAGATGTCTTCCAAAACTGATTTGGAGAAAGCTCGCATGCAAGGGATACCCTATGCTTCGGCAGTAGGCTCTCTCATGTACGCGATGCTATGTACCAGACCCGATATAGCATACTCACTAAGTGTAGTGAGTAGGTATCAAGCAGATCCTGGAGAGAGTCACTGGACAGCTGTGAAGAGCATTCTCAAGTACTTGAAAAGGACTAAAGAGATGATCTTGGTGTATGGTAACGGAGAACTCCAAGTGGAGTCCTTTACCGATTCGAGCTTCCAGAGTGATAAGGACGACTCTAAGTCACACTCGGGATTTGTCTTTACCCTCAATGGAGGGGCGGTATGCTGGAAGAGTTCTAAGCAGGAAACCGTGGCAGACTCGACGATGGAGGCTGAATACATCGCTGCCAACGATGCTGCCAAAGAGGCTGTCTGGATGAAAAGTTCATAACTGAACTTGGAGTGGTTCCGTATCCAATACCTTTGTATTGCGATAACAATGGAGCGGTGGTTTTGGCCAAGGAACCCAGGTCCCATTAGCGATCCAGGCATCTTCTGAGGCGGTATCAACTGATCCGGGAGATAGTTGATCTCCGGGAGATCGAGGTCAGAAGAGTTAATACGAAATATAACACAGCGGATCCACTCACGAAGGCCATTCCCTAGATACAGTTCGAGAGACTGTTCGGGATGTTGGGTATGCGATACTACAGCAGCTGGCCCTAGTGCAAGTGGGAGATTGTTAGTTGTATGTATGCCCTATAGCCCATTATTATATATATGATGTATATTATAGTGGATGCTTAGACATATATAGAGAGGACTTTCTTGCTCGACATAATAGTATGCTATCTGATTGCTCTTTATCTTAACATGTATACCTGTCTCTTGATACTGTCTTATGGTTACATGTTGGTGAAGCCCTAAGGATATGTACTTGACTACCAGGATTATGATGTAGATCATACTAGTGGGGCCATGGTGGTCCATAAGTTCATCCTTTAATATTCCTAGTCGTGGGTGTATCGAGACGGGGTATCGATATACCAGAGTAGACTAGCGTATACGCTTCTCGACCCATGTGATGGGCGATGGATGATCCCATATCCATTAGTGTTTGACATCAGAGATGGTATACGGGTGCTCAGTGGAGACTGAGTACACTGGACGGACTTGCCAAGAACTCCTAAATGGTATTATACCTGACGTCAGATAGCAGTTCTCTGGTGACACTGGTACAGATAGTCTGTAGACCCGAGATCGTCATAAAGTCTTGTGTGATTCCCACTGTGCTTTAATTTCCAGCTTACCACGTTCAAGAGGACGTGCAAAACGGTGGTTTTTGGGTCCAGTCCCGAGCCACATGGAGGCAATGAGCGATAGGAAGGGATTTCGTCTCTCCTGATATTGGGGGTAGATGTCGTGCAGTGCTCGATTGGCTATAACTGGAAGTCCCTGGACAGGGCTGATTCAGAAATTTACTGGTAAGTGTTATCAGTAGTTTCTCGACCCGTTATGAGCCTCGTATCGGCATGACTTATCGAGTTATTGGAGTCTGACGTTTACCACCCCTAGACTTGATATGCGACATCTTAGACGAAGAGACCGGACTGTACGGTAGTGTTACTGACAGACTTTGCAGAAGCTAGAGCGGGCTTGCTTGTTGATCTTCTGCTCGCTCAATACCCGGATAGCCGTTACGTCCAGTTAGTACCGCTGACGGCTTGTGAGTGTTTGATGTGATCATTACCTACTGCCGGCGTATTGATGAGTCTTTAGAGTCCTACATAGAGGTTTTACTGGCTCAGGCAAAACGAAGTAGGAGCACATATGTGATGTGCGGGACCAAGAATGATACGAGTATGTGATACTGTATTCTATTCTCGCGATATTTGTATCGGTCGGTTATATGTGATATAGCCGGGTTATCGAATCAAGTGTTGATTCGATAAGATGGTACATATAATATTAGTCGGTTATATGTGATATAACCGGATTATTAAATCAAGTATTGATTTGATAATTTAGTGTATAATTGTATATTTGGTATACTAGTTTACATTAACTAATATTAGCTCACTTAAGCATTTATTTTTCTCACATGTGCACACTTAATATATATGTGATATATATTAATTGTGTTATTTTTGTGTCATGGTTGTTGATACACACTATATGGGTGTATGAGACTTACACTATACTAATTATAATATGGGATTTAATTATTTAAAGTAAATCCAAATTAGTGGATAAATGGTCACATGCATGAAGCTTATAGAAGCTTGTGGATGTATTGACTTGGTCCACTAATTTTGTTTTACTTAAAATATTTATTAACCTAACCATTATAATTTAGCCATGATTATGTCTCTACATGAGTTAGCTATATGATAGAAACTCACTCATGGTTGATTCTCTTCCCTCATTAGTTTTCATTCTCATTTCTTTGCTTCATCTTCTTCAACCTTGAGAAAAAGCTTACTAGGTTTTTGCAAAGTGAGAAAATATTGTGAGAAAAATAACACTAAAGTGAGCTCACTTCCTACTTCATCATTCTCTACTAGATTAGCACTTTAGTATAGGGTGTTAGCTTCACTAATCTCTCATTAGTGAAGTAGTAGCTTGAGTTAGTGTCTTCTCGACGTAGATCATTTTCGGCCTCGAAAACTTCAAGCAAGATCGTTCTTTTCATCTTGAGAAGCCATGCAAGAGTCCGGGAGTTCCATGATCGCAGCGAAGAGACCACTACAAGGAGTCAATGAAGTGAAGGACCGGTCTACAAAAGTTGTATTCCGTTATCACTTAGAAGTAAAGATATTTACTTTCTAGTTTAGCTCCTAAAAATCTAGTTAGATCCTTAGTTAGGGTTGTTTGGCACACTGAAATTTTAAATATAGCATGTATGATGCCTTGTGAAACCTTGTGGTTGTGCTTAAGAACCATACACCTATATCGTTATATCCTGATTATTACTGCTATTTTGATATCATGACGCACTGACGTCTGAGTTTTGCATGGCCCAGTTCCTCTATTTTTATCGCAGGCTGAACATGAGTACTTTAGCCGTCAAGCCGAGCAGTGAGGAATTAAATATGTGTGGTTTAGAGATGTTTTAGTTTAGTTTTTTTTTCCGCGGTTTTATTTTCTTGAGGTGAGCCCATATTGGGACAAGTTTTCAGATGTTATTTATTGGATTTAATTCGTTTCCGCTTATACATTTTTCTTGACTCTTTTTACTGTGGCAAATGGACATGTACTAGCTAGTTTTATATATTTTCTGTTCTTAATATCCTATAGACAGCCGTAATGTGACTGTGTAGGGATGTTTCCTAATCACAGGTAGTATGGTTGGTTCTGTCACGTGCCGTAGTTTGCGCACTCTATAAAGCGGGAGGTGACAAGAACTTCACATGCTTCTCTCCTAGTAGATAGCACCAAAAGCTGTAATTTGAAATCATAGCTTTTATGTTACTTGCCATAGCCTTTTTGGTATCCTTAGATAAGTAAAAAGGCTGGATTTTACAAAAATGCCATAAATTTTCTGTGCTTTGAACATAGATGCCGTTGCTTGGTTGTAGATAAATTTTGTTTGTTTTGTAACTAGTCAGTTTCACGTGACATGCACGTGCATAAATTTAAAGAACTCGTGAACCCAAAATGCATATTGTGCCTCTTAAAAAGAAAAGTTATTTTATTCATATGAAAGTATTTAAGAAAATATAGTAGTCCTAATTTGATCCATGTAAAAAAATTATAATTAAAATAATAGTAAGGAAAAAGAAAAAGAAAATGACTATCAAGGAAAAAAGTAGTTTCACATAATCTTTACTTTGCATATTTGACATATCCAAATTTTTTAATCGGGCTGGATTAATCAATATCAAACAATCACAAACTTAAATGATTCATGAATCACATCTACCATGCTATAATAAGTGAATTAGAATTGTTGACGAGAGAAATTTATGGTTTATCTCGGAAAGAGAAAGAGGTGGAAAGAGAAAACCTTAAATAAATTATTTTCAAGCCGCTTCTGTAGTGAAAACAAATAGTTGTGAATATAAGATGTGCATGTTGTTAACACTCATATATGTGCAACTCGCTTAGAAAATTGATAAAATTGAAAATATATAATAAGCAGCAATATGTAGCCCAATTTCTTCTTTCGTACAAAAGAAAATAATTATTAACAATATATTACATGAGGACAGTATCTATGCCACGCAACTTTTCATCTCGCTAGGCATTCTAGTTTTTCTGTTCTCTAATAAACAAAGCAGATAATTCATTAAAGAAACCAAGTGAGCCAAAAAGGAGAAACCAAGTGAGCCAAAAAGGATAATTAGTAAAAACAAATAGCAAACTATAATGATATGCACAATCTCAAGTCATAAGGCATGAGTGAAGTAACACATCATCTTTGCAACTCTTATTACAAAGCTAGTAGATACGATGTCTTTACCCATTGTCCTCCTAAAATTACTATATATCTAGCTCTCTCCGTTATTATTCATGCCCAAATTAAAACCTTGAAATGGATGAAAAGAGCCACATAACACAAAAAGAGAAAATAGAAGATGATTTACATATATACCTTTTTCGAGTATCTTCTAAAAACCTGCATATCAAATTGCCAAGAAACAAAAAGTTTAGTGAATTTTTTTTTCAACCAAACATGAAATATGATAGAATCATATTATAAGAGAAAAAGAGCATTCCTTCTCATTTGAAAACATAACTTTCACCGTAGAAACTAGAGAAGGATTGATCATATTTATATGTTATGATTTCGAAAGTTAACTTGAGAGTCATTAATCTCATAATTAATCTTTATGTTAAATGATAGAATGGCAAAGGCTGCGATGTTTACTCTTTGATGGTAACAAAAGTAATGTTGGCTCTCCTTGTAACGTTGGAATATGGAGGATTGAAAAAACCATAATGAATATAATAAACAATAACATTAATTCCATAAAATTCATCTACAAAAAATAAAATATAATAAAATAAAGAACCTTCATGTTAAATACAGTAAGGCCAGGTCCCTTATTTTCCATATTCACATCAGTTATGAGCTGTGAATTTGAAGAAAGAAAGTGTGTATACAAAAATTGATTGTAGGAATAAAAAGACTACCACCAAAATATAACATCTATTTTCACTTAAAGGAGTACTTTAGATTTAGATTAGATAGATTTTATCTCTTTTTTCTGATGGAGGTCCTTTTCGGGTCTCCGTCAGATGTTGTATTCTGTCGATCTCCCGGTAGATCTTGGAGGTGATCTCCTGTTGCGTGTGGGTCTCAATGGGTTTTGAGGAGATTGGTGGTTTTGAGGAGTTTACGCCGAGTACCTGCAAAGAAGTCCCGGGATGGTTTGGTACCACCGATGACCCTCCGACGATCAAGTTAGCACAAGATCCGAGCAGAGTAACGGCTAAGTGGAGTGAAAAAAGCTTACTTGACCCCTCTGTGATGGGGGTTTATGTGGTGGCGGCAGTACGCAGCAGCAGACGCGAGAATCTCGCCGGCAGTTACGTTTCCGACGTCACGCCCGCGTAAGGAGCGGATAGCCCGTTAATAGGGATCGTGATGGCGTGGAACGTGGGACGTTGCCGGCGGAGAATCTGCGCATGGCGAGATTTGCGGAGCGGCAATTACGCCTGTGAGTGGTGGAGTTGGTCGGTCGGAGGGACCAAAGAAGATGGCCACGGCAGGGGAGCTCGGGAACGAGCGGGAAGGCCGAGGAGTCTTGGTCCTGTGGCAGCTCGGGGTGAGCTGAGAGGCCGAGGAGGCCAATTTGCAGAGGGTACTGGGGAGAGCCAGCTTGTGCTTGTAGGTCGGGTACAGGGGTAGTCTGGTCGGCCCCTGTAGGCCCTTTCTTTTGAGTTCTGGGACACGTCATCTGCCACGTGTCCTGATCTGGGAGATCGCCAATATAGAGCATCATCATTAGCCCCCAACTCCTGTCCCGACCAGCTGGCGGGTCGGGTCAAGAGTGGACTGCCGGGCCGCCCGGGGTGAGCTCCCTCTTAAGATTTCGTCGGGACGCGTCCCCGGGCTGTCGGCTGTCTTTTCTGCCAGCGAATCAGGACGGGATCTCTGCATTTAAGGAAGATGCGCCGGTTCGTGTATCCTGTCACTGAAACGAAGGTTCGCGTGTCAAGCATTAGTTGGCCGACGCGACGTGTGCAGAACTGCAGCGTCTGATGGGATGCGGCCTAGTGTGGAAACGACAAGTGGAGCGATCGGGGCCGTTGGGCGCGAGGAGGCGTTTTGGCGGGAGATGAAGGGCGCCGTTGGATGAGCGCGATTGCAGTGATAAATAGGGACAGGGCCCACTCCAGAGCCCCTACTCCTTCATATTTCCTCGCTCGAAGTTTTGGTTGCTCGGCGCTCTTCCTCTTTTGGGCTGGATACATGGTTCGTTCCCACTCTTTGGGTTTCTCATTCCGGAGGGAGTCCAGCCGCGCGGCCATGCCCCCGGCTGGCTCGTGCCCCGCGCCGAATGTTCCACCGGCGATAGGGCCTCCCGCTTCGTTGGTGGCTCTTGGTGATTGCTCCAGCGGCGGCCAGAGACGTCCATGGTCATCCAAGCCCCAGACGAGAGACATAGGGGAGGGCGAGGACGGGGTCCCCCTTAAGAGGAAAAGGACAATCTCTCGTGCGCCGCCGTCGAGGGTTCCTGAGGGGATTCCCGTGCAGGAGGGTGATACCGTCTTCATGGCTCCATCTGGGCTTTCCGTCGCTGCCGGCCTGCTTGCAGGGATGGAAGAGTCGGCCGGGGGGAGGCTTCCGCATGGCACCGTGAGGATCCAAATGGAGGCCATAGCCCAAGGGTCGGTCCAGGTATGAACTCCCCCATGCGTTTTTTTTTTCCTTTGGCTCGAGCGTCTCCAAGTTTCTCATCCGTTTCCCGTCAAGTCCTCCAACACTGCGCCCTCGTTACTCGTATGGAGGACAAGGGGGCGTTCCATACACCGAGGCCGGTGGAAGCGTTTCCTTCAGAGGTCGAGGTCCTGTGACGTGACCTGCGTCTGGAGAGGGCGAGGGCTGATGTCCTGGCAGCCCGAGCGGAGAGCGCGGAGCTCGCCATCTCAACAAACCAGGGTGCCTATCGTCTCCTGAGTGCATCCCACCGAGTTGCTAAGGCGAAGCTGGAGGATCTGGCCGATCGTTTCAAGGCCATGGAGGAGGAGAAAAACGCCAGCAGGAGGGATGCCGAGGCGGCGCTTCGGGCAGCCGAGGTCGCCGAGGTTCGGGCTAGGAAGGCCGTGGCCGATTACAAGGTGTCAGAGCAGTTCTACGCCGACCTTGGCGAGCATTCCGCCGTCGCGTGGAACATGGCTCTAGATGCCGTGAAGGAGCAGTTTTCTGAGTTTGCCGACGGCGAGCTCCGTGCTCGGGTCCCATTCCCGGTGGCAAAGCCTCCGGCAGACAGCGATGAGGGAAGCAAGGCGCACCCCTGGTGGCATAACCTCCGGTGGTGAAGCCTCTGGCAGACCGCGATGACAGTTGTAAGTCCACGTTACCCGTCACCGGTTCTTTGGGGTTGCGGAAATAGTGAAAAACGATTTTCTATGGTGGGGTAACATGGACTCAAAATACGGATCTTTGTTAAACAACTATCTAACAACCTAACTAGGAGTTTTATCTACTCGGTTAGGGGGTTATACCTTAACTTGAACTCCTTCTCTTCAACTCCTTACGGTAGTCGGATCGGCCTCACCTCGTTGTCTCCTTGTGCCGAAGATGGATCCACCCGAAAGCTTCTACCTTTGGCTCCAACCTCAATCTAGAGGAAACTAGAACACTTAGTTTGCTAAACCTTGTATGCTAGGATGAGTAGAGAAGTGTTTTGGGTTTTTATCTCCAAGGAAATGGTTCTCAACTCATGAGAGGGAGTTTCCTTGAGCCAGAGAGAGAGCAAGAGGAAGAGGGAGAGCTTGAGGATGAGAGAGAGTGAGAATGATAGAATAGGCAAGACTTTTCTCACCCTTGCTCTCATAATCCAAAAAAAAACCCATAACAAATAATAATAATTGAGTATTATGTGATGGTTGTTATCATATCAAATGGCAATATCATTTCATGCATTAAATGCAATTTGTGAACAAAACAAGCAAGCAAAGGTCAATGCCATGAAATGATAGCCATTGTCATGATGATGGTCAACAAGTCCAACCTAGTTAACCGGTCAACGAAGTCAACAAGTCAACAAAGTCAACCTTTCAACCCAACCATGGCACAATAATACTTAATTAATATTATTAATCATATTTCAAATTCTCATTAGGGTTTAGCAAAAGTCAACAGTCAACAACCCTAATGAGAATCCTCTGCCTCTGTCTCTGTCAACCGTGCATACACACCCGCATCCGCGTTCCGAGGAACACGAATACAAACAAGATAAAACCAATCCCAAAACGTATACTAGGATCTGGCTTAAACCAAAGCCCGCTAGTAATAACTGTCCGGACACCAAACGTGCACAACTGCACGGATGTGACCGAATCCTGTCGTAAAACCATGCGACCTCTACCCTTTTGCCTAAAGGCGAATAGCTCTCTGTGTGGGACTCTAAAGACCCGACACTACGCTGGCAGTGGGTTTAACCACAGGCCGCAAGCGACACTAGCTATGCGTAACGGCCCCCAGGTAGATGCCGATAAGAAGACTGACGAGGTGAAACCCATCTGAACTCCTACTGAGCCTGAATGTGACAATCTCCGTACAGTCCAGTCTCTTCGTCTGAGAATATCGCATGGCGGGCCTAGGGGGCGGTAAATGTCAGTCCCCTAATAGCGGTACAAGTCATGTCGGAGTGTAGCCCAGAACACCCTGAGATAACACTGGAAACCTACCAGTATATCTCGCTTGCCCTGGCCAGGGACGACAATGTGTAATGGCTCTCCATGACACAGCGCGATATCAACTCCCAATACCGGGAGAGACGAATCCTGTCTAACCGTCACTGCCTCCAAGTGCTTCGGGACTGCACCCAACTACTACCTGTTTGCACGACTCCTTTGAGCCGTGGTAGGGTAGTAATCAAAGTACAGTGGGAACACACTCGAGGCGAAGTGACAGTGTCAAGTCAGCGGACTAAGCTGTACTCATGTCACCTGGGAACTGATAACTGACGATAGGTATAGTACCAACCATCAGTTCCCGACGAGTCCTGTCCAGTGTACTCGTAACCTAACGAGCACCCGCATACTATCTCAAGTACGACGTACCGACGGCTGTAGGACAGACCGTCTCCCCTGCCGAGATGAGAAGCGCATACGCTGGTCTACTCCGGAGTATCGATGCCCTGTCTCGATAGTCCTACGACTAGAGACCTGTATAAGGATGTGTTTGTGGATTACCCAGCCCCCACGAGTGTGACTGCCATCACAACGCTGGTAATCAAGCAAAGATCCTAAAGGCTCCACTAATGTGTATAGGTGATATACTAAAATAAACACATGTACGCATTAAAGTAGAAACAAACCAAGTAGCATACTACCATTTTGAGCAAGATTGTCTATACAACTGTGAATATCCTAAGCTTCCATTAAGTAATATACAAACTAGTATGATACAGTAATGGCCTCTAGGGCATATACACTAACAATTTCCCACTTGCACTATGGCCATGTACTGGCGTATCGAAGACCTATCATCTCGATCAGCCGCTCGAACTGAGTCTGGGGTAAGGCCTTCGTGAGTGGATCAGCAGTATTATCTTCCGTAGCAACTCTCCGAACCTCGATCTCCTGGCGACCCACGATCTCCCTGATCAGGTGATACCGCCTCAAGATGTGTCTGGACTTCTGATGGGACCTGGGTTCCTTTGCTAAAGCAATAGCCCCGTTGTTGTCGCAATACAGAGGTATTGGATCAACAATGGACGGAACCACCTGAAGTTCCATTAAGAACTTCCTCATCCAGACGGCTTCTTTTGCGGCATCAGCAGCAGCGATATATTCCGCTTCCATTGTCGAGTCAGCAACGGTTTCCTGTTTGGAACTCTTCCAACACACCGCCCCTCCATTGAGGGTAAAGACATAACCCGACATGGACTTGGAATCATCCTTGTCACTCTAGAAGCTGGAGTCAGCAAAGACCTCGATCTGGAGGTCTTTTCCGCCATACACCAAGAACATCTCCTTAGTCCTTCTCAGGTACTTGAGAATGTTCTTTACCGCTATCCAGTGCTTCTCCCCAGGGTTTGACTGATACCGGCTTACCACACTCAGTGCATAAGCTACATCTGGTCTGGTACACAACATCGCATATATTATAGAGCCTACCGCAGAAGCGTAGGGTATAATAGATATGCGATCCTTTTCCAAATCAGTCTTGGGAGACATCTCTTTGGAGAGGGTGATCCCGTGACAAGCCGGTAGATTACCGCGCTTGGAATCTTCCATACTGAATCTTTTCAGTATGGTGTCGATGTACCTGGACTGCGAAAGTCCCAACATCCTCTTGGATCTATCACGATGGATCCGGATCCCCAGAATGTAAGTGGCATCACCCAGGTCTTTCATGGAGAACCTGTGTGACAAGAACCCTTTGACAGATTGTAGCATAGGAATGTCATTTCCTATCAAAAGAATGTCATCCACGTATAAAACGAGGAATACGACAGTTCTTGCTATAAATCTACTATAGATGCGTGGTTCATCTGGATTTTTGATAAAGCCAAAATCTTTGACTGTCTCATCAAAACAGATGTTCCAACTCCGTGATGCCTGCTTTAGTCCATAGATGGACTTGAGCAACTTGCACACCTTTCCGCTGCTCCCACTCTAAATGAAACCTTCTGGCTGGTCCATATAGAAACACTCCTCTAAATTTCCATTTAGAAAAGCGGTCTTTACGTCCATCTGCCAAATTTCATAATCATGGAAGGCAGCAATGGCAAGAAGGATCCGAATGGATTTCAGCATAGCCGCTGGAGAAAAGGTTTCGTCATAGTCCAAACTAGGTCTTTGACGAAAACCCTTTGCAACAAGTCTAGCCTTATAGGTCTCAACCTGTCCATCTACACCAATATTCTTCTTGAAGATCCACTTGCATCCTACGGGTTTTACCCCATCTGGAGCAATGTCCAAAGTCCATACTTTGTTGGTGTACATGGACTCCATTTCGGTCCGCATTGCATCCAGCCATTTTACTGAGTCAACGCTCTGAATGGCCTGCTGGAAGCTAGTAGGCTCATCACTATCAATGATGCAATCCTCTCTATCCCCGTCTATGAGAAAACCGTAGTATCTCTCGGGCGGATGAGACTTCCTACTACTCCTGCGGAGCGGCGTAGGAATGTCATGTTCTTTCGAACCCTCTGGTTCTACTAAGCTTTCAGTAAAAGCTCGTGGTTCTGGAATTTCTTCCAGTTCTACTGCGCTCCCACTTATCTGATTTCCCAAAAACTCAGTTTCCAAGAAGCAGGCATGACGAGAAACAAAAACCTTTTGTTCCTCTTCGCAATAGAAGAAATATCCCTTGGAGTTCTTTGGATATCCCACAAACTTGCACTGTACTGAGCGTGCCTCGAGTTTGTCCGCATGCTGCTTTTTGACAAAAGCTGGACATCCCCATGTCTTAATGTGCTTAAGATAGGGTTTCTTCCCACACCATATCTGATATGGTGTGGTAGGCACAGTTTTAGTTGGAACTCGGTTCAAAAGATATGCAGCTGATTCTAGTGCATATCCCCAGAATGATCGCAGTAACTCAGCGTTACTCATCATGGAACGTACCATATCCAATAGGGTCCAGTTCTTTCTCTCCGATACACCGTTATGTTGGGGAGTGTATGGAGGAGTAAGCTGAGAGAGAATACCATTCTCTTTTAGGTAATCCAGGAACTCGGCACTCAAGTATTCACCACCTAGATCAGATCTCAGTGTCTTAATACTTTTGCCGGTTTGTTTTTCTACTTCATTCTTATATTCCTGGAATTTTCCAAAGGCTTCGGATTTATGTTTCATTAAGAAGACATATCCGTACCTTGAAAAGTCATCCATAAAAGTAATGAAGTAAGAATAACCGCTTCGCGCATGTGTAGACATAGGACCGCACACGTCGCTGTGTACGAGTCCCAAGAGCTCGCTCGCTCTTACTCCGTGTCCAGTGAACGGAGTCTTTGTCATCTTTCCTTTGAGACAGGATTGACAAGTTGCATATGATTGATATTGGAACGGATCCAAATATTCTTCTGTATGTAACTTCGTCAACCTTCTCTCATTGATGTGACCCAGTTTACAATGCCATAAGAAAGTCTGATTGATTTCTGGAGACTTTCTTTTGTGTGTATTCTGGACATTGAAAATCTGTAGTTGGTTTAATACTTATATACCATTGTTTAATGTACCTGACCCAATCAAAACTTGATTAAAGTGAATGTTTACAACATTGCTTACAAATGCAAATTCATAACCTTCTTTAGATAATAAAGATACAGATATGATATTACAAGTTGTATTGGGTACAAAATAACAATCACGCAAAACCAAAACATGTCCATCTGACATTCCCAAGTGATAGTCCCCCACGGACTCAGCATCCATGCCAGCGCCGTTTGCAACTCTGAGGGTCATATCACCTGCCTTTAAAACCCTACGCTTTCTCAGTGCTTGCATGGAATTACAGATATGAGATCCTGATCCGGTATCTAATACCCAGGAAGTAGAGTTTATTGATAGACGGTTTTCAATAACATACACACCTGAAGCCGAAGCCGCAACTTGCTTCGGGTTCTGGTTCTTGGCCTTCCAAGCCCTGCAATCCTTTTTCCAGTGTCCTTTCTTATGACAATAGAAGTACTCTTCTTTTCCCACAAGCTGTCCCGCTATCTTTGATGCCTTTACTTTTCCCTTCGTTTCCACTTTACTAACACCGTCCCTTGGTTTGGCGGGGGCTTTCTTCTTCTTTCCCTTGGCTTTCGCCTTGGACTTAGAAGAGGAAGATTCTCCTACAAACAAAGTGGATGTTTCCCTACCTTTTTGTATGGTGCCCTCTGCACTCCTCAGCAGGTTGAGGAGTTCTGAAAGTTCAACTTCCTTTTCTTGCAAGTTGAAGTTCAGGATAAACTGGGCGTAAGTGGAAGGAAGGGACTGGAGAATCAAGTCAGTATAGAGCTCGTTCTCTAACGTGGTCCCAAGGTCCGCAAGCTCTTCAATATAGCCAATCATCTTAAGCACGTGTTCCGCTACCGATGATCCGACGGCCAATCTCACCGAAAACAGCTTTTTCGAGACTTCGTATCTGGCGATACGGGATTGCTCTCCATACAGTTCTTTTGTATGGAGAAATATGGATTCAAGGTCCATATTCTCATGCCTCCTCTGATGTTCATTGTCCATAGAGGAAAGCACGAGGCACTTGGCCTTCGCGCGGTCGATCTCACAGGTCTTACGGATTTCCTTATCCGCGACGCTGGAGGTGGGACCTGGGATAGGGGAAGCTTTAGTGGTAAAAAGATACCCCAGCTTGTCGTAAGTGATTGCCATTTTGACATTCCTGAGCCAATCTTTGTAGTTTGGCCCTGTCAGTGTGTTTTTATCTAGAAGTAACTTAAGTCCGGTTATGACGATTGGTCGCTGCAATTAGGAGAGAGAGAAGAAACACTCAGCATGATGCTCTTGCAAGTTTAGAGTAGTTTTTAGTTTGTCTAAACAGGATGGCTCCCACTGTCTCTCAAATCCCTCCTCAAACCATAAAGGAAGAATTAGTCGGGATCAATCTCACCGTACAATACTTGCTTAACCGTTCAGCCAGGCCAGTGTCGCTACTTCGAGGGAGGTTTTCCAACGCTTTCGCGAAGTTCCTTAATTAAATAACCTCTTTTCCCTGGGGGCGTAGCCCCGCTAACACCTTTCTAGACACCTACTAGGTTTATAGCATTGATCGTTAAGTGAGAATTTTCCCGAAGAGTAGCATATACTCACAGTAGGATCGGGATCCAAATATCATTGCGTGACAAAACTGAAGGAATCCTACCAGAATCATCACACTCCAAATGGTATGCAGCGCTAGCAAGTTTCAGTTTCTTTTGAAACTCCCGATGTGGATTTTTGCCCCATGCTCTTATGACCTTGGCGAGAGGTTAAAATGTCATAAGTCACATGTCAAGTTCTACCCATCATTATCCAGGTTAATTTGAACCCATCCGTACCTACCCTTGACGTAGGCCAAAATGGCAGTACGACTGTCTCAAACCAACGCATTCTATCTATGCAACAGATAAATATCCGGCAGCTACCAATCACTATGCCTTGGCGTGAGGTCAAAATACATAGCTTGAATACTACCGAATATTTAACTTGAATGATGGAGGGCTACGAATGGTTTTGGCGAAACCGTGAACGTAGTGAACTTGATATAATCGATGGAACGAGATAGCTTTTAAAAGGAGTGGTTCAAGCTCCGCATTTAAAAGTTGGTTTTTGAAAAGAACCGAGTGGTTTTGAAAGTGTTCCAACGACTTTTACTTGGTTTATTTTCTTGCATCAATTTTAATGTGTCCCATCATTTAATCCTACCATTCCAGAAAACAACAAAAATATGACGTACGCTTATGCCATCCGCATTCGCCACGGGGCCCCGTCATTACCCGTTAGGTTACTTAACTAACGATAGAGCGGAGGCTGGACTAGCGCGGATGCAAAACATAAGTAACGCCTAAATAGATATCATATATAGATATATACATTCGTCAGATGCAATGATAGCCATTCCAGATCACAGATGTACACATTGGATATACTAGGAATCCGCATTCCGTACGAGCCTGTAACGAAAAGCGGATTACACGGTCGCGATGAATAGCCAATACCCCACCCTAGACCCCTACGGGTGCGGCAAACTACCCGCCAAATACCCGAAGTAAAGCAACCTCCCTCAACAACGTGAGTAGGCCACTCGGCACTTCGAGATACCCGGTAGTTTGTGCACCCCCTCCATGGGTCTATCCTAGGAGCAAAAACAGTAAAAAAATTATATAATGACGGCTACAACCTCATCCCGGTTGTGCGGCCATATAAATAATATTACATCAATTACAAATAACATGAATTGAAAGATAAAGAAAACTCTCATCTCACAACCCCCGGCTATTCATCCGCGAAAATCCAATGAATTCATATATACATACCATCAATATTACAGATCACAGATATGTATAACCCCCACTAATCGACGTATAGCGATTAGCAGACGTTCAATACATATATCACATCACAGATATAACCCGTTAGCTAAAGTCTTTAGAAGTTCGATCAAAATACGGATTTTTAAACCCCAAAAACAAATTTTGCTTTCTGGAAAATCTGGGTAGAAAAATCATATTCCAAAAATCCCAAAACACCCCACTGAACACACTGCAGGAAAAATTTCCCACGACCGAGTCAACTCGGCCGCGGATCCGCGGCGGGAGCACGCTCCTGCCGCGGTTCCGCGGCGTTTTGAACGAGTTAGTGGACCATTTTTCTTGCTTGTTCTTTAAAAACCCTGAACCGATTTTTAGTACATGATTTATTATTTTTTGAACAGAAATAAAAATCGGCAGAAAGTTGATATTTCGGGCATGTTTTGTGATTTTTTCTCCGATCGAACTTCTAGTTACTTTGCTAACATGTTAGATAGTGTTTAACTAGGCTCTGATACCACTGTAAGTCCACGTTATCCGTCCCCGGTTCTTTGGGGTTGCGGAAATGGTGAAAAACGATTTTCTATGGTGGGGTAACATGGACTCAAAATACAGATCTTTGTTAAACAACTATCTAACAACCTAACTAGGAGTTTTACCTACTCGATTAGGGGGTTATACCTTAACTTGAACTCCTTCTCTTCAACTTCTTGCGGTAGTCGGATCGGCCTCATCTCGTTGTCTCCTTGTGCCGAAGATGGATCCACCCGAAAGCTTCTACCTTTGGTTCCAACCTCAATTTAGAGGAAACTAGAACACTTGATTTGCTAAACCTTGTATGCTAGGATGAGTAGAGAAGTGTTTTGGGTTTTTATCTCCAAGAAAATGGTTCTCAACTCATGAGAGGGAGTTTCCTTGAGCCAGAGAAAGAGCAAGAGGAAGAGGGAGAGCTTGAGGATGAGAGAGAGTGAGAATGATAGAATGAGCAAGACTTTTCTCACCCTTGCTCTCATAATCCAAAAAAAAAATCATAACAAATAATAATAATTGAGTATTATGTGATGGTTGTTATCATATCAAATGGCAATATCATTTCATGCATTAAATGCAATTTGTGAACAAAACAAGCAAGCAAAGGTCAATGCTATGAAATGATAGCCATTGTCATGATGATGGTCAACAAATCCAACCTAGTCAACCGGTCAACGAAGTCAACAAAGTCAACCTTTCAACCCAACCATAGCATAATAATACTTAATTAATATTATTATTAATCATATTTCAAATTCTCATTAGGGTTTAGCAAAAGTCAACAGTCAACAACCCTAATGAGAATCCTCTGCCTCTGTCTCCGTCAACCGTGCATACACACCCGCATCCGCGTTCCGAGGAACACGAATACAAACGAGATAAAACCAATCCCAAAACGTATACTAGGATCTGGCTTAAACCAAAACCCGCTACTAATAACTGTCCGGACACCAAACGTGCACAAATGCACGGATGTGACCGAACCCTGTCGCAAAACCATGCGACCTCTACCCTTTTGCCTAAAGGCGAATAGCTCTCTGTGTGGGACTCTAAAGACTCGACACTACGCTAGCAGTGGGTTTAACCACAGACCGCAAGCGGCACTAGCTATGCGTAACGGCCCCCAGGTAGATGCCGATAAGAAGACTGACGAGGTGAAACCCATCTGAACTTCTACTGAGCCTGAATGTGACAATCTCCGTACAGTCCGGTCTGTTCGTCTGAGAATATCACATTGCGGGTCTAGAGGGCAGTAAACGTCATTCCCCTAATAGCGGTACAAGTCGTGTCGGAGTGTAGCCCAGAACACCCTGAGATAACACTGGAAACCTACCAGTATATCTCGCTTGCCCTGGCCAGGGACGACAATGTGTAATGGCTCTCCATGACACAGCACGATATCAACTCCCAATACCGGGAGAGACGAATCCTGTTTAACCGTCACTGCCTCTAAGTGCTTCGGGACTGCACCCAACTACTATCTGTTTGCACGACTCCTTTGAGTCGTGGTAGGGTAGTAATCAAAGTACAGTGGGAACACACTCGAGGCGAAGTGACAGTGTCAAGTCAGCGGACTAAGCTGTACTCATGTCACCTGGGAACTGATAACTGACGATAGGTATAGTACCAACCATCAGTTCCCGACGAGTCCTGTCCAGTGTACTCGTAACCTAACGAGCACCCGCATACTATCTCAAGTACGACGTACTGACGGCTGTGGGACAGACCGTCTCCCCTGCTGGGATGAGAAGCGCATACGCTAGTCTACTCCGGAGTATCGATGCCCTGTCTTGATAGTCCTACGACTAGGGACCTGTATAAGGATGTGCTTGTGGATTACCCAGCCCCTACGAGTGTGACTGCCATCACAACGCTAGTGATCAAGCAAAGATCCTAAGGGCTCCACTAATGTGTATAGGTGATATACTAAAATAAACACATGTACACATTAAAGTAGAAACAAACCAAGTAGCATACTACCATTTTGAGCAAGATTGTCTATACAACTGTAAATATCCCAAGCTTCCATTAAGTAATATACAAACTAGTATGATACAGTAATGGCCTCTAGGTCATATACACTAACAACAGTGATGAGAGAAGCGAGGCGCAGGAGAGGGTTTGTGACTTAGGCCTTTTTGATATTTCCTCGTCCCTCTTTTGTAAGCGTCTAGAACTTTGTAAGGCTGGGGAGCCCCCAATACCCTTGTAAAAACATTTTGCTTGTGCGAATAAAACTCTTGATGTTTCATTGCTTTGCACTTTATCTTTTGGATGTGAAGAGTATTCGTAGAATATCCTTGCTTGCTTTGTTGGGTTTCCATGTCAGGCGATCGCACGTCGAGTTGATTTCGATCACTTGTCAAGCATGCCGAGTGCTGCTGAGAAGGAGGTATTCCCATGGCCCCGGAGTTGAGGGGGGATCACTCAGACTTGAACAGATTTGGTGTCTCTCAATGGGGTTTCGGGTCTGCGACATTTGATGAGCAGCATTCTGCCCGCCGCAGATTTGCTAAGAAGAAGGGAGCTAGGTGGCCTCATTATGAGGGCTTCAAACCAGCAGCGTCTGGTCGGTAAGAGGATGCCCCACGGTGGGCGCCATCCGGGCAGTGAAGCTGCACGGTTGCCTCTTGGCGAGGGCCTTGATCCCTGACGCCGCTGGTAGGGAAGTTATCGGCTAGGGATGACCGAGCAGGGTAGCCGCTCGGTTGCCTCTTGCGAGCGCTTTGATCCTTAGCGTTGGAGGGGCTGTAAGAAGCCTACTAAGGATGACCGGACAGTGAAGCTACGCGGTTGCCTCTTGGCGAGGGCTTTGGTATCTGGCGTCGTGGGTAGGCAACCACCAACCGGGGATGACCGAGCGGGATAGCCGCTCAGATGCCTCTTGCGAGGGCTTTAATCCCTAGCGTCATGGGTAGGGAGCTACCAGCCGGAGATGACCAAGCAAGGTAGCCGCTCGGTTGCCTCTTGCGAGGTCTTTGATCCTTCAGGACGGGGACCGAGCAGGGTTACTGCCCGGTGCCTCTTGGCGAGGCCTTTGATCCCTGTCGGTTGTAGTAAGAAGCTACCAGCCGGGGATAGCCGAGCAAGGGTCGGGCCCGACTGTCTCTGGGGGGACTTTGGTCCTTAGCGCGAGAGGGGCTGTAAGAAGCCTACCAAGGACCCTTGGCCGGGCAGGGTTACTGCCCGGTGCCTCTTGGCGAGGGCTTTTGTCCTGAAGGATAGCTGAGCGAGGGTCGGGCTTGACTGCCTCTGGGAGGGCTTTTGATCCCTGTCGGTCGTGGTAGGAAGCTACCAGCCGGGGATAGCCGAGCGAGGGTCGGGCTCGACTGCCTCTGGGAGGGCTTTTTGATCCCTGTCGGTCGTGGTAGGAAGCTACCAGCCGGGGATAGCCGAGAAGGGTAGCTGCTGAGCTGCCTCTAAGGAGGACTTTGATTCTCAGCGTTGGAGGGGCCGCAGGAGGCCTGTTAAGGATAACCGGGTAGTGAAGATGCGCGGTTGCCTCTTGGCGAGGGCTTTTGATCCCTGGTGCCGCGTGTATGGAAGCTACCGGCCAGGAAGGGATAACCGGGCAGTGAAGCTGCGCGGTTGCCTCTTTGGTGAGGGCCTTGGATCACAAAGACAGAATTCTATTTGCAATGTTCTGGCGTTCCTTTATTTGAATGGTAAGGATTGTTAGGAAACATTTACATCGTCTTCGCGCGAAAGGAGGGGTACACACTTGTTGGCCTTGGCCTCATTGGTATAGCTTGAGCTTCTCGGCGTTGTAAGGCCGCAGGAACTTGCGTCCGTCCGCGTCTTGAAGGCGATAGGCTCCACCGGGGAGTACCTCAGAGACGAGGAAGGGACCGTCCCACTTTGGGGAGAACTTGTGTAGCATGCCTTGATCGATGAACTCGTTTCGCCGTAGGACCGGATCTCCGGTCTTAAAGGAGCGGCGCTTGACCCGCGCGTTGTAGTATCGGGCCGTTTGTTGTTGATAAGTGGCAACCCTGATTTGAGCCCGGTCTCTTTTCTCCAACAAGATATTCAGGTTGGTCCGTAGCGCCAAGGTGTTCGCATCGTCATCGAAGTGCTCGACCCGATGACTGGGCAGCCCGATCTCCGCTGGGACCATTGCCTCGGTCCCGTAGCAGAGGCTGAAGGGGGTTTCCCCGGTGGGGGTCTTCTTTGACGTGCACAGGGCCTATATGACCCGGGGCAGTTCTTCGACCCAACTTCCTTGTCTCCCTTTTAGGCGGGTCCGGAGATCTCGGAGGACGTCTCGGTTAGCGACTTCGGCCTACCCGTTGAATTGGGGATGCGCGGCCGCGGCAAACTTCATGATGATATAGTACTCTTTACAGAAGTTCTTCACTTTCTCGTTCTCGAAGTTCGTCCCGTAGTCGGTGATGATACATCTCGGGATGCTGAACCGGAGTATCAGATTGTTTTGCAGGAACTTGATGGTCGTGGCGGCATCCGGTTTCCTGATGGGGGCGGCCTCGATCCACTTGGTGAAGTAGTCTACCGCGACGAGGACATATTTGTGCCCGCCCGTGCCGGTAGGGAACTGACCGATCATGTCCAATCCCCACTGGACGAACGGCCATGGGGATGTTAGGACGGTCAGCTCGGTGGCGGGGAAGCGAGGGATGCTGCCGTGGAGCTGGCAACTCTTGCATCTTCTGACTAGCTTCTGGGCGTCCTCGTATACAGTGGGCCAGTAGTACCCCTGGAGCAACGCCTTTTGGATCAAGGTTCGGGCCCCTTGGTGCGCACCGCCAACCCCCTCATGGATTTCATGGAGGACGTAATCGGCCTCGTGGGGGTCGATGCACCGGAGCAGGAGCTGAGTGAAGAATTTCTTGTAGAGCTTCCCATTGCTCCAGATGAAGTGGCGGGCTTTGGCCCGGAGACGGCGGGCGGCTCCCCGATCTTCTGGGAGCGTACTGTCCTTCAGGAATTCCACGAGGGGCTTTCTCCAATCTTGGTCGCCTTCCTGCGCCGTATATACGTGGAGTGCTGTCGCTCCGTCTTCTACGCTGGGCTGAGGTAAGGGTTCGAAGAGGATAGACCGCTTATTGTTGGCCGAGTATGACGAAGCCAGCTTGCTCAGGGCATCGGCTTGGGCATTCAGCTGCCTGGGTATTTGTTCTACTTGGACTTCGTCAAAGTTCCTCCGGAGTTTCCTTACCTCGTCTAGATACTTCACCATCAGAGGCTCCCGAGCTTCAAAGCGGCTGGTCACTTGGCCGACGACAAGGGCCGAGTCGTTGCGGATTCAAATTGTCTTCAGTCCCAGCCCGGCGGCCATGCACAGTCCAGCCAAGAGGGCCTCGTACTCTGCCGCGTTGTTCGATACTTTGAAACCGAGCTTTAGAGAGTACTCCATTTCCGCCTTGTTCGGGCCCCAGATAATGAGGCCGGCACCACAGCCTTCCTCGGTTGAAGACCCGTCGACGTAGATGACCCACTCAGGAACCGAGTCAGGCCTTTCCGCGATGGGACACTGAGTTACGAGGGGCGGCGTGGACTCCTGTTCCTTGCTAGGGATGGTGGATTCAACGATGAAATCGTCCAGGGCCTGCGCTTTGATGGCCTGCCTCGGGCAATACTTTATGTCAAACTGAGATAGTTCCCACCTCCACTTTTCTAAACGGCCCGAGGATTCCGGTGATGCAAGGATAGCTCCCAACGGGCGCTCAGTGAGGACGATGATGGTGTGTGCCTGAAAGTAGTGCCGCAGCTTCCTTGAGGCCACCATGAGGGCCAAGACAATCTTCTCTATGGTTGGATATCTCGTTTCTGCGTCCTTAAATACATGGCTCACATAGTACACCGACTTCCACGCTCCATCGACCTCTCGAACGAGCACCGAGCCTGCTGCTTGGTCGGATACCGCCAGATACAGCGACAGCTCGTCTCCTTCAACTGATCGGGTGAGCAGTGGTGGCGTCGCGGGGTGCTTCTTCAATTGGTCGAAGGCGGCCTGGCACTCCTCCGACCACTCGAACCTCGGGATCTTCCTCAGAGCTTTGAAGAACGGGAGGCATTTCCCCCCGACCTGGACATGAAACGGCTCAGAGCAGCGACTCGTCCCGTGAGCCGCATGATCTCGACGTTAGTCTTGGGCGCGGCCATGTTAAGGATAGCGTCGATTTTCTCTAGGTTAGCTTCGATTCCACAGTGAGTGACCATGAAACCGAGGAACTTTCCCATCGTGACTCCGAATGCGCATTTAGCAGGGTTTAGCTTCATCTTGAACTTGCGGAGCACTTCGAAGGCCTCGCCCAGATCCCTGGTATGGTCGGCCGACGAGACGGATTTGACGAGCTTATCGTCAACATAGACCTCCATATTTCTGCCGATCTGTGGTTTGAACATGCGATTGACCAACCGCCGGTACGTGGCCCCGGCGTTCTTGAGGCCGAAGGGCATCACCTTGTAGCAGTATACCCCCCGGTCCGTTGTGAATGTGGTAAGGTCTTCATCTTCCGGATTCATACGGATCTGATTGTAGCCGGAGAAAGCATTCATGAAACTCATCAGCTCGTGGTCGGCCGAGCTGTCGACGAGCTGATCTATCTGAGGGAGAGGATAGTTGTCCTTGGGACAGGCCTTATTGAGGTCGGTGAAGTCGACGCACATGCGCCACTTTCCGCTTGACTTTTTGACCAGAACTACGTTCGCCAACCACTTCGAGTAGGGCACATTCCGGATGAAGTTGGCGGCGAGAAGTCGATCAACCTCAACATCGATAGCCTTCTGTTTGACCGGGGCGAAACTTCGCTTTTTCTGTCTGACGGGTCGGGCCGCGGGATTGACCCCGAGCTTGTGAGAAATGATTTTCGGGTCGATCCTAGGCATGTCAGCAGGCGCCCAGGCGAAGACATCGGAATTATTTCTGAGGAAACCGACCAGGTCATCTCGCTGAGTCCCTATCAGGAGTGATCCGACCTGGACGGTTTTTTCATCATCCCCCTCTGTCAGGGGCACCTCGGTCAGTGGTTCGACCGGCGTCCCCCGTACCTCCTTCTGCTCATTTCGGGTGTCCAGAGAACCCTCGATGTCGTCTTTTACCACAGCGTCGTCGGCCGACTTCTCGGACGAAGATGTTTCGGTAAGGCATACCTTCGCGACCCGCTGGTTTCCGTATACCCGACCTATCCCGCCCTGATCGAGAGGGAACTTCATCGCCAGGTGGTAGGTCTTCATCGCCAGGTGGTAGGTCGATATCTGGGCCTGGAGGGAGCTCAGCGTCGGGCGGCCGAGGAGGACGTTGTAGGCCGATGGGACCTTTGCTACGATGAAGTCCACAGGCAACGTACGGGTGCGGCCGGGCTCCCCGACGTTGAATTGCAGGGTGACCACCCCTTCCGCCGGGATGGAGTGGTTGGTGAATCCTGAAAGGACGTAAGAGGTCGGTTTCAAGTCTGCTGGGATGAGCCCCATGCGCAGAAATTAGTCGTGGAACGGGATGTCTGCCGAGCTTCCCGAGTCGACAAGTTTCCGGCAGACCTCGTACCGATGGATTCGGGCCGTGATCACCAGAGGGTCATTGTGGGGCATGGATATGCCGTGGAGATCCCCGTCGCCAAAGGTGATAGGCTCGTGGTCCCTGACCATTTTGCTCGGGCGGCCGTTGGCCTCCATTGCCGGCGTGGGGTGCTGAGTCTCGCAGGCTCTCGACTGTCCCTTTGTCATCATGACCATAGTTCTTGATGGGTCTTGGTTCCTTCCGGCAAGGTCCTTTAGGCCCCGTGGTGAGGTTTCCTTCGAGCTGCCTTGGCGGGCCTCGTGGGCGCTACCCCGTCGAGGGAGGTGGTGCCGGTTGTGCCTGGAAACAGGCGAGCTAACCGCCACCGCCCTGGTAGGGAAGGGGTTGCGACGAGGCTCGAGGCGAGGCTCTCCGACGTGGGACCTCGAGCTTGACTGGGACGGATCGAGGGATCGGCGACCGCTGGGGTTTGCGAGGCGGTGACCGGCGGAGGGGTTGATGACATTCAGCGGAGGTTCACCCGCGCCTCCGTTGAGGGGGAGGCGGCGGCGGGTGCTTAGATCTTCAGGGTGATCGCTTGCCATGTGGATGGAGATCGGAAGGCCAACTTTGTTTTTTTGTGGAGTTTATTTCCCACAGACGGCGCCAACTGATGGAGGTCCTTTTCGGGTCTCCGTCAGATGTTGTCTTCCGTCGATCTCCCGGTGGATCTTGGAGGTGATCTCCTATTGCGTGTAGGTCTCAATGGGTTTTGAAGAGATTGGTGGTTTTGAGGAGTCTACGCCGAGTACCTGCAAAGAAGTCCCGGGATGGTTTGGTACCACCGAGGACCCTCCGACGATCAAGTTAGCACAAGATCCGAGCAGAGTAACTGCTAAGTAGGGTGAAAATAACTTACTTGACCCCTCTGTGATGGGGGTTTATATAGTGGCGGCAGCACGCAGCAGACGCGCGAGAATCTCGCCGGCAGTTACGTTTCCGACGTCACGCTCGCGTAAGGAGCGGATCGCCCGTTAATGGGGATCGTGATGGCATGGAATGTTGGATGTTGCCGGCAGAGAATCTGCGCATGGCGAGATTTGCGGAGCGGCGGTTACGCCTGTGAGTGGTGGAGTCAGTCGGTCGAAGGGACCGAGGAAGATGGCCACGGCAGGGGAGCTCGGGAACGAGCGAGAGGGCCGAGGAGTCTTGGTCCTGTGGCAGCTCCGGGCGAGCTGAGAGGCCGAGGAGGCCAATTTGCAGGGGGTCCTGGGGAGAGCCACCTTGCGCTTGTAGGTTGGATACAGGGGTGGCCTGGTCGGCCCCTGTGGGTCCTTTCTTTTGAGTCCTGAGACACATCATCTGCCACATGTTCTGATTTGGGAGATCGCCAATATAGAGCATCATTATTTTCTATCATAACACCTTTTGTAATATCACTCGAATTTTACTATTATATAGTATCACAATCATATATAACTTAATTAATAAGAAAGCGGAGCTATAATAATTTTCATGTGAACATGTATAAAGTGCTACCGAAAATGGATTCTCATTATCATTTTAAGACTGCCTTATAATAGATGTAACAATAAAGTAATAGATATAAATTGACTATAAATAAATGAAATAAATATAATAATTATTAAATGAAATGATGTAGATAATTGACAATAAATTATGAAATGAACATGAATTCCATATTTACTTTATCTTTTAGTATTCTTTTCTTTAACCATCACTAATAATTCATGTCTGCGATCTCACTCTATTTTTACTAAATCCATTATTACAACCATTTATAATCTAATCAATATAAAGAGTGGACTTGATGGGTCTCTGGGTCTCCTTCAGATGTTACCATCCGTTGATCTACTGCGAACGCTGATGGATGGTTGAGATTGAGTTTGGAGGGTTGACCCCTGAAGCGTGTGGATCTCAATGGGTTTTATGTGGTTGAGGCCGAGCTACCTGCAAGGAAGTCCCGGGATGGTTGTGCCACCGAGAACCCTCCGATGATCAAGTTAGACGGGGTATTTTAGCAGAGTAACGGCTTATTGGGGTCAAAATGGTTTACCTGAATCGTCTGAGAGAGGGGTTTATATAGTGGCAGCAACGGGCAGACGGGCGCGAGATTCACGCCGGCCGTTACGCCCCTAGCGTTGCGCCCGCGTCATGGACGGGATTCCCCATTAATGACGAGATATGCTCGTTAATGGGAGATCGTGATGGCGTGGAACGCGGGATCATGGGCGGCGGATATCTCGCGCTTGGCGAGATTCGCGGAGCCGTGGCGGAGACGCCTGTGATCGGTGCTGTGGGTCGGTCGGTGAGACCGAGGAAGATAAGTTCAGTAGGAGGCTCGGGAACGAGCGGGAGGCTGAGGCATCTTGGTTCTGTGATAGCTCGGAGGCGAGCTGGGGGTGGTCTGGAAACCCACCGAAGGTCGGTAACATCCCCGGGTCGTAGGCCCGGAGGATACTTCCAACGTATCGTTCTTGATTCTTTCTTATAAGCTCCGGGACACGTCATCTGCCACGTGTCATGATCTGGGAAGTCACCGATATCGAGCATCATCAGGACTATAAAACTGGATGTGTATAATAGGGACTGCAAAACATTAAGACTACCAAAATCTTATCTAATTTTCGTTTACTAGAGTATTATAGATTTGCAACTGAATATCACTAGTATTTTGTGTGTGCAATGTATAGACATGGGAAAAAAGATGTGAGAAAGTTTTGAAGATTTTCATTTAAGATAATAGAGATCAGAAAATTTGGTAGTAGATTTCAATTGTTAAACATTTGAAATTTATTTCGGTAAAATAATAAAAGTCTTTAAGTTTACTAATAGTGATTTGTCAAGATATGAGAAGATTTAGAGAGTCTAATAGAATTCTAGAGGTTCTTCAAGATTTTGCGATTTTCACTTGTTACAACAAGAAGAATATTGAAAAACCAAAATAAAAAATCATAACTTTGAGATTTTTGAAAATGCAGGAACCTTTTTTTTTGGGAATATTTAAAATTTCGTGATTTGCATATGTTTGCTAGGAGTTTTCAATTACTTGAACTCTTAGTCATTCAGACCAGTTTTCTTTAATCTGTTAGATTCTTAGTAGCAATCGGTGACCTTTTTTTTATTTATTTTACATAGCTTCTTGATACCCGCAGGTTTTCTAAAAGCATGAGCAAGTAAAATATTAGGAAATCGAAGAAAATAGAAAATTATGAGATTTTTGAAATTTCATGATTTTCGTGCAGACATCATGCAAAATTAAGAACACATATATTTTTTTTTGAGATTTTAAATATTTTTATGAGTTTCATGTACTATCCAAAATATTGAACAAGCGAACATAAATTTTTTAAAAAATTTTGCAATTTTTATTTCTCTAGTAAGCAAAATGTTGAAAAAATGAAAAGCAAATTTTTTTGAGATTTTTAAAATTTTTACGATTTTCGTGTGTTATATAACATAAAAAAAAATTGTAAAATTGAAGAAAAACTTGAGATTGTTTAAAGTTTAATGATTTTTGCTTGCTATAAGAAGCAAATATTGAAAAACAGAAATTTTTGATATTTGGAAAAGCTCGCAATATTTGTGTGCTGTAGCAAGCATAATATTAAAAATCGAATAAAACAGGAAATATTATGATTTTTGAAATTTTCACAATTTTCGAATGTTATATAATATGCAAAGTATTGAAAATTTAAGGAAGGCAATTCTTTTGGATTTTAAAAAAGTTCTTGGTTTTCGTGTGCTATATAATATGTAAAATATTGAAAATTTGAAAGCACTATAAATTTTGGGAGTTTTGAAGATATCGCAATTTTCTTATGTTATATAACAAACAAAATATTGAAAAATCGATGAACACTGTAAAGAGGTTTTTGAAAATTTCGCGAATTTCATGTGTTTTAATATGCAACATATTAAAAAGTTATATAAAAATAAAAAAATTTGAAAATTCCGTACGATTGAAGAATTGTTATGTGACCTCTATTTAATTTTCTTATTTTATTTGGGTCATGGAATTTTTTTTATTGACACTCTATTCAATATTTATTATTCTTTTAACTCATACCGTTAGATTTATGTGATGGAAAAAATCTAATCGACTCCTTTTTATAAATATCTTTCTATTTTCTCTCTTACTACTTAGATTTTACTGGCCAATTATTTAAAAATTTCACGATTATGTATAATATGTAAAATATTGAAAAAATTTAACAATAGAAAAAAAAATTATAGGTAAAAGTTTCATGATTTTCGTTTGGTATTGCAAAAAAAAATTTAGAAAAACCAAAGAAAACAATTTTTTGACATTTTGAAAAATTCTCTATTTCCATCTATTATAACATGTAAAATATTAAAATTTTGAAGGAAATTAAAAATTTGAGATTTTTGAATATTTCATGATTTTCCTTTGCAATGCATAATATTGAAGCAAGAAAGAAAATTGAAAAGTTGAGCTTTTAAAAAATTATGCAAATTTTGTGTGGAAGTGTGCAAAATATTAAAATTTAAGGAATACAAATAATTTTGTGACTTTTAAATTTCGTAATTGTCCTGTGCTATATCTTGCAAAAATATTAAAAGCCAAAGAAAATAGAAAATTTGAGATTTTTGAAAATTTCTTAATTTTTATGTGCTAGCATGCATAATATTGTTTAAAAAAAAAAAGAAAACAAAAAATTTTGAAATCTTTTAAAATTTCATCATATTCGTGAGCTGGAGTGCAAAATTTTGAAAATTCGAAGAAAATAAATCTTTTAAGGATTTTTGTACATTTTGTGATTATCGTGTGATACAAGGAAAATGTTGAAAAACAGAAAAAAGGAAAATTTGAGGTTTTAAAATAACTTCTACAACAAGACAAATATGGAAAAGCTGAAGAAAAATGCCAAAATTGCATGTTAATCTTTCATATATTTTACATATAAAAATCATAAATATGAAATAAATTCAACTTATAAATCATATAACAATAAATTTCTTAATTAATATGATTTTTTTTTTTTACTTTAGACTTCACTATACGTGCATTTGCACGAGGCCACTTGCGTGTTTATGTATAAAGTGCCACGTGGAAGGCACATTGGAGCATTAAAGCGGAATTAAGCCATATTTCTTAGGAGGAGCAGGATACATTTCTATATTTGTTGTTATTTATTGCAGCCGAATACAAAAAATCAAAATTAATTTATAATTTTTTTCTGAAAAAATTATTATAGTTATAGAAGCATTATAAAATAATTATAAATTTTCATGATTATGTGAACGTCCATATAAGGCAAGGTGACCTTAATGGTGCGGTAGTGATCGGTGGGTGACCCAAGACGAGCGTGGCTCATGCAAATTAAGTTCGTTACGGCACGTCTGAGGACAAGCTTGCCTTTTCCGGCAAGAGGCAAGGTTACTCGCTACAAGTACTATAACTGCACTTCAGGATATATTCATCATTGCACTCTCCGAAACTTGAAGGTGGTTTTATCAAACTCTGCCGATAATGTAGTATTTTTTAATTTGTTTTTAAATTGTGAATATTTTATACTTTTGCCGCGTGCTGCGTAACACAAAATATCACTGTGAAGTTGGTCTTGATCACACGCCGAGGAAATTCCGGTTCACGACTCCTTCCGAAGTCGGTCTGGATGTTCCTTATACAATTCGGCGTTATAGGAATAATTCTACACCTTCTTCATGATTTAAAAACTTGTTTATGGCCATTTCAATAAAAGATAGTTTTGTGCCAGATTAAAGCAAACTTATAGGTTAGTGTATGTTTTTTCTTTGAACTTGTTCATAACAATAAGATTTTCAAATTAAGAGAAATCTATTTTCTGAACTCATACTTTCTAGAATTTGCGTTGTGCTGTGATTTTTGTTTTCTTTGTTTGTCTCCTACATTTCTCATTGGAGTTTATACAAAGAGGGGGAGGGATCCATTGCAAACCGGTCCGCGTTTTTAAAAAATGGGAACTTTCGATCTACGTCATATTTTAACGATCCGATCCGTTCAAATTGATCACCCTACCCTCAAATATATGTATATGAAAAATCAAAGGATTTAGAGACTTCTAACCTATGCATCGAATGACGTTTATGTTGCATTATCGAAGACGTTCATTTTTGCACCCATTGATACATATGCAAGAGGTCTTTAAATCGTTTGATTTTTCATACACATATATATTTAAGGGTAAGATGATCAACTTGAAATATGTCGTAGATCAGGAGTTCCCGTATTTAAAAAACGTAGACCGGTTTGCAATGGATCACCAGGAGCCCTTTGCGGAGTCCAAAGTTAATAAAAATCATATTAATGTAAAATAAATTATATGATTTGTAAGTTATAGTATTTCATATTTAAGAACATATGTAAAAATATACGAAGGATTACTTCAGTATTTTTTTTAGCTTTTCAAAATTCTTTTTGCTATAACATAAGAAATTCATAAAGATTTTAAAATTTTCAAAATTTTGTTTTGTTCCTGATGATGCTCGATGTCGGTGATCTCCCAGATTGCGACACGTGGCAGATGATATGTCCCGAAGCCCGCAAGGAAGGACCAAAAACAGCACGTCGGAAGAACACCCGGGTCTGTGACCCTTAGGCGTGGCCGACCCTCTGTGACCGACCACACAACTCCTGTGCCCACCTTACAAACAATTGTTGGCTCACCTCCGAGCCCCCGCACAATTGGCCTCCTCGGCCCCCTCAGCTCGTCTTCGGGCTACCGCAGAACCTAGATACCTCGGCCTCCCGCTCGTCCCCGAGCCTCCCGCCGAGCTCATATTCCTCGGTCATATCGACCAACCAACGACACCTATCGCAGGCGCAGCCGTCTCACCTCCATGAATCTCGCCATACACGAGATATCCGTTGGCCACGCCCCGCGTTCCACGCCATCACAATCCCCCATTAACGAGCATGTCTCGCCATTAATGGGAGATCCCGCCTATCACGCGGGCGTGACGCCAGGAACGTCACGGCCGGCGTGATTCCCGCGCCTGTCAGCATGTTGCCACCACTATATAAACCCCTCTCCAGACGGATCAAGTATAAGTCTTTTTCTCCCCGACTAGGCTGTTACTCTGCTCAAATATCTGGTCTAACTTGATCGTCGGAGGGTCCTCGGTGGTACAACCACCCCGGGACTTCCTTGCAGGTAGCTCGGCCACCACAACCTCAAACCCATTGAGATCCACACGCTTCAGGAGGCAACCTCCAGCTCAATTCCAGCCATCCATCGTCGCTCGCAGCAGATCTACGGAATGTAACATATTGACGTGATACGACGCACGTCAGCTGGCGCCGTCTGTGGGAATTTCTTGATTCCATTGAACAAAGTTCATCTTCCGATCTCCGTTCAATGGCGAGCGATCACCGCGACGATCCAAACACCAGCCGCCGCCCCCCCAACGGAGGCGCATACGAATCTCCTCCCCCGAACGCCATCAACGCCCTAGCCATCCGGATAGATCGACTCACGTCCGTCGTAGATGCACTCGTCCGTGTCCAAACGGCGAGGCTCCCCAGGTCGCCGCTCTCCCACCTCGGGATCGGGACCCCTACAGAGGGAGAGAAGTATCTGCACGCGTCGGCACAGCCGACCACCGCCTTGATGCTTCCCACGGCCGCCGAACTCCCGAGTCAACATATTCTATGACCCGCTGCGCGCCCCCCAGTTCAACACCCGAGATCTGTCGCCCGAGCGCCTCGCCCCGAGCCCCTACGAGCTCTCGTCCCTCCCGAGGAGATGTCGATCAGCTCGCCTGCTCACAGGCATAACCGACACCCCCTCCCTCGACAGGGTCACGCCGACAGAACTCGTCACGGTAGCTCGAAGACTACCTCGCCAGCCGACCTAAGGAACCTCATCAAAAGGAATCGGGGCTCATCAAAAATCATGGTTATGTCGGCGGAGGGTACGTCGAGTACTTACGAGACTCAGCACCCTACGCCGGCCGCAGAGGCCAACAGCCATCCGAGGAAGAAGGCCAGGGAGACCGGTCCGATCATTTTTTACGACGGGGACCTCCACGACATATCCCTGCCCCACAATGACCCTCTGGTGATCACCGCTCGGGTCCACCAATACGAGGTGCATAGGATACTGGTCGACTCGGGAAGCTCGGCGGACATTCTTTTCTACGACTGCTTTCTGCGCATGGGGCTCAGCCCAGCAGACCTGAGGCCGACCTCCCATGTCCTTTCAGGATTCACCAACCACTCCATCCTGGTGGAAGGGGTAATCACTCTGCGGTTTAACGTCGGAGAGGCCGGCCGTACGCGAACAGCGCCTGTGGAATTCATCGTAGCGAGAATCCCATCGGCCTACAATATCCTCCTCGGCCGCCCAACGCTGAACTCCCTCTGAGCCCAGATATCGACCTACCACCTGGTGATGAAGTTCCCTCTCGATTAGGGCGGGATAGGTTGGGTCTATGGAGACCAGCGGATTGCAAAGGTTTGCTTCACCGCAACATTGTCGTCTGGGTGGCCAACCGATGATGTCGAAGGTAAAGGTGACATCAGGGGTTCCCTGGACACTCGAGATGAGCGAAAAGAGGTCCGAGGGACCCCGGTGGAGCCATTGACAGAGGTCCCCCTCGTAGAAGGGGATGACGAAAAAATCGTTCAGATCGGGTCGCTCTTGACAGGAACTCAGCAAGATGATCCGGTTCATTTCTTCAGGAACAACTCCGACGTGTTCGCTTGGGCACCTGCTGACATGCCTGGGATCGACCCCAAAATCATATCTCACAAGCTCGGGGTAGATCCTACGGCCCGACCCGTTAGGCAGAAAAAGCAAAGCTTTGCCCCGGTCAAACAGAAGGCTATCGAGGACGAAGTAGATCGGCTCCTCGCCGCCAACTTCATTCGGAATGTACCCTATTCGGAGTGGCTGGCGAACGTAGTTCTGGTCAAGAAGTCGAGCGGGAAATGGTGCATGTGCGTCGACTTCACCGACCTCAACAAGGCCTGCCCCAAAGACAACTATCCCCTCTCTCGAATAGATCAGCTCGTCGACAGCTCGGCAGGCCACGAGCTATTGAGCTTCATGGACGCCTTTTCTGGCTACAATTAGATCCGTATGAATCCGGTAGACGAAGATCTTACCGCATTCACAACGGACCGGGGGGTATATTGCTACAAGGTGATGCCTTTCGGCCTCAAGAACTCCGGAGCTACGTACCAACGATTGGTTAACCGCATGTTCAAACCGCAGATCGGCAGGAACATGGAAGTTTACGTCGACGATATGCTCGTCAAATCCATCTCGTCGGTCAACCACGCTAAGGACCTAGGCGAGGCCTTCGAAGTGCTCCGCAAGTTCAAAATGAAACTAAACCCCGCTAAGTGCGCATTAAAAGGCACCGGGGGAAAGTTTCTCAGTTTCATGGTCACCCACCGCGGAATCGAAGCTAACCCAGAGAAAATCGACGCTATTATCAACATGACCGCGCCCAAGACCAACGTCGAGATCATGCGACTTACGGGGCGAGTAGCCGCTCTGAGCCGTTTTATGTCGAGCTCTGGGGAGAAGTGCCTCCCGTTCTTTAAAGCTCTAAGGAAGATCCCGAGGTTCGAGTGGTTAGAGGAGTGTCAGACCGCCTTTGACCAATTGAAGAGGCACCTTGCGACGCCACCACTGCTCACCCGACCAGTTGAAGGAGACGAGCTATCACTGTATCTGGCGATGTCCGACCATGCAACGGGCTCGGTGCTCGTCCGAGAGGTCGACGGGGTACAGAAACCGGTGTACTACGTGAGCCACGTCTTCAAAGACGCAGAAACGAGGTATTCAGCCATAGAAAAGATCGTCTTGGCACTCGTTGTGGCCTTAAGGAAGCTACGGCACTACTTCAAGGCGCACACCATCCTCGTTCTTACTGAGCGCCCGGTGGGGGCTATCCTCACCTCACCCGAATCCTTGGGCCGCTTAGAGAAGTGGAGGTGGGAGTTGTCCCAGTTTGACATAAAGTACCGCCCGAGGCAGGACATCAAGGCACAATCTCTGGTCGATTTTATCGTCGAGTGCACCATCCTCAGCAAGAAACCGGAGTTCACGCCGACCCTCGTGGCTCAACCCTCGGTCGAGGGGAGGCCCAGTTCAGTCCCTGAGTGGGTCATTTATGTCGATGGGTCCTCAACCGAGGAAGGCTGAGGTGCCGGCCTCATCATTCGAGGCCCGGACGAGGAGGAAATGGAGTATTCTCTGAAGCTCGGATTCAAGGCCTCAAACAATGCAGCAGAGTACGAGGCTTTGCTGGCTGGACTGCGCATGGCCTCTGGGCTGGGGTTGAAAACAATTCGAATCCACAGTGACTCGGCCCTAGTCATCGGCCAAGTGACCGGCCATTTCGAAGCTCGGGAACCTCTAATGGTGAAGTATCTCGCCGAGGTAAGAAGACTTCGAAAGAACTTCGACGAGGTCCAGGTAGAGCAAATACCCAGACAGCTCAATGCCCAAGCCGACGCCCTGAGTAAGCTGGCTTCATCCTACTCGGCCAACAACAAGCGGTCTATCCTCTTCGAGATCTTGCCACGGCTTAGCGTGGAAGACGAGGCGACAATATTTCATGTGTACACAGCCCAGGAAGAGGACCGAGACTGTAGGAAGCCCCTCATAGAATTCCTAAGGGAAGGTACGCTCCCGGAAGATCGAAAAGCAGCCCGCCGTCTCCGAGCCAAAGCCCGTCACTTCGTCTGGAGCAATGGGAACCTTTATAAGAAGTCCTTCACCCAGCCCCTGCTCCGGTGCATCGACCCCCACGAAGCCGACTACGTCCTCCCTGAAATCCACGAAGGAGTCGGCGGCGCACATCAAGGGGCCCGCACCATAATCCAGAAGGCATTAATTCAGGAGTACTGCTGGCCAACTATTCACGAAGACGCCCAGAAGCTCGTCAGGAGATGCAAAAGTTGCGGACTCCTCAAAAGCATACCTTGCCTTCCGGCTACCGAGCTAACCGCCCTTACCTTCCCGGGGCCGTTCGTCCAATGGGGATTGGACATGATAGGCCAGTTCCCTACCGGTACGGACGGGCACAAGTATGTCCTTGTCGCAGTAGATTACTTCATGAAGTGGATTGAGGTCGTCCCCATCAGGAAACCGGATGCTGCCACGGCTATCAAGTTCCTGCAGAACAACGTGATACTCCGGTTCGGTATACCGAGGTGTATCATCACCGACCATGGGACAAACTTCGAGAATGAGAAAGTGAAGGAATTCTGTAATGAGTATCATATCTTCATGAAGTTTGGCGCGGTCGCACATCCCCAATGCAACGGGCAAGCTGAAGTCGCTAATCGCGACGTCCTCCAAGGTCTACGGACCCGCCTAGAAGGACGCTGAAGCGGTTGGGTCGAGGAGTTACCCCAGGTCTTATGGGCCTTGCGCACATCAAAGAAGATTCCCACTGGGGAAACCCCTTTCAGCCTCTGCTACGAGACCGAGGCAATGGTCCCAGCGGAGATCGGGCTACCCAGGCACCGGATCGAACACTTCGACAACGAGGTGAACACTACGGCCCTCCGGACCAACCTAGACATCTTGTTGGAGAAACAAGACCGGGCTCAGATCAGAGCTGCCGCCTATCAGCAGCAAACCGCCCGATACTACAACGCGCGAGTCAAGTGTCCCTTCTTCAAGACCGGAGACTTAGTCCTGAGGCGAAACGAGTTCGTCGTCCAAGGCAGGCTGTACAAGTTCTCCCCTAAATAGGACGGTCCCTTCCTCGTCTCCGAGGTTCTTCCCGGCGGAGCCTACCGCTTGCAAGACATGAGCGGACGCAAGTTTCCACGGCCTTACAACGCCGAAAAGCTCAAGCTATACCAGTAAGGGGAATGTTCGCGAGTGTGTACTTCTCTTTTGACAAGAACAATGTAAACTTTTCTAAAGTCCTATCTATTTAAATAATAAGAGAGGAACACTAGAACATTACGAAAGAAGAATTTTATTCATTCAAAAAGGTACTATGGGCTCCTCAACCGTACATCAAAAAAGAAAAAATTACAATAACGGGAGAAAGGGTGCAGAAAACACTGCTCATGGTACTCCGAGCATATTTCAGCCAGCCGAGCCCTCGCCGCTTCAGCCCTTTGCCTCTGATGCTCCGCGAACATCGACATCGTGCATCAATTGGTAGCACTCAAGGAGGAGCGCCACTGAGCGATCCCGCCGACCCACGGAGATCAGGCCGAAGCGCTGCAAAGACCTTAGCTTACCAACCGCCTCATTCTTCAGCTGTTCTGATAAGGGGTTGTTGAGCCCTGGCGACGCTCTCCAGATGGAGTACATCAACAGCTGCAGCATAGGGGAGCGCCGGGGAAGCAGTCGACCGAAATGATCCTCAATGCGGCCTATGACTAACTGCACCGTGTCCTCGGTGCAGTACTGATCGTAGAGGTACACGTCCTCGAAACTTATGATGTCGGGGATGGTGAAGGGGAAGTCCTCCATTCTTACGTTTTGGTGTGAAGAAAAGAGTGATCAACGCTCCCTCCGTTTTATAGCCCCACTATGCTCTCAAGAGTCCAACAGTCGCCCGTTTCACCCACAACTATGCCGCCACGCGGCAGACATCGAGCCTTTCTCGGCGAAATCGAAACGACGCGGCTCCGGCGCTTCTCTTCCTCCACGTGTTCATTGCACGTGTTGCTTTCGACTGTGCTTATTCCCCGTACTCACGCCGGGAAGGTCGGACAGAACCTCACGAATCGACCGAGCGGATACCCTGCTCGGTTATCCCTGGAAGGTAACTCCTTACCCCCACAACGCCAGGGATCAAAGCCCTCGCCAAGAGGCGACTGAGCAGCTTCACTGCTCGGTCCGTCCTTAGCAGGCCCCTTACGGCCCCTCCCACGCTAAGGATCAAAGCCCTCATCAAGAGGCAACCGAGCTCGCCCTTGCTCGGTTATCCCTGGCTGGTAGTTATTTACCCCACAACGCCAGGGATCGAAGCCCTCATCAAGAGGCAACCGAGCTCGCCCTCGCTCGGTTATCCCTGGCTGGTAGTTCCCTACCCCACAACGCCAGGGATCGAAGCACTCATCAAGAGGCAACCGAGCTCGCCCTTACTCGGTTATCCTTGGCTGGTAGCTCCCTACCCCACAACGCTAGGGATTGAAGCCCTCGCCAAGAGGCACCGGGCAGCAACCCTGCTCGGCCCCATCCTTAAGGATCAAAGCCCTCGCCAAGAGGCACCGGGCAGTAATCTTGCTCGGCCCGTCCTTAGCATGCCACTTACAGCCCCTCCCACGCTAAGGATCAAAGCCCTCACCAAGAGACAGCAGAGCGGCTACCCTGCTCGGCTATCCCTGGCTGGGAGTTCCCCACCCCACAATGCCAGGGATCTAAGTCCTCGCCAAGAGGCACCGGGCAGTAACCCTGCTCGGCCCGTCCTTAAGGATCAAAGCCTTCAACAAGAGGCACCGGGCAGTAACTGTAAGTACATGCTACCTCTCCCGGTACTTACGGGAATGCGGAATTTGGTAAAAAACGATTTTTACGGAGGTGGTAACATGGACCTAAAACCCGGATCTTGGTTAAACATCTATCTAACAACCTAACTACGAGTTTCTAGCTACTCGGTTAGGGGGTTATACCTTGCTTGTCTTGAACTCCTTCGTCTTCAAGCTCCGATGGTGGTCCGGAATGGCTTCTTCTCGTCGTCTCCGTACGCCGAAGATAGATCCACCTGAAAGCTCCAACCTTTGGCTCCTTCTTCGTTCTTTGAAGAAACTAGTTCACTTGGTTTGCTAAACCTAGTGAACTAGAATGAGTAGAGAAGAGTTTGTATGGGATTTTATCTATGGTTCTTGATTCTCAACTCATGAGACAAGAGAACCATAAAATCAAGAGAGGGAGGAAGAGGTTGAGGGTGAGAGCAAAAACAAAAGAGCTCAAGAACAAGAGAGAGAATGAGCAAGAAAGAATGAGCAACTCTTTTGTCTCTCACCCTCTCATAATCCAAAGTCATGATAACTCATCATACTAAAAAAGTCTTATGTGATGGTAGAAGCAACCATAACCATATCATTTCATGCACTCATTTTACACAAATGAGCAAGCAAACAAAAGTCTTTGCCATGAAATGATGGCTATGGCTATCATGATGGTCAACTAGTCAAGCCTAGTCAACCGGTCAACAAAGTCAACAAGTCAACAAAAGTCAACAAGTCAACAAAGTCAACAAGTCAACAAAAGTCAACAAGTCAACAAAGTCAACAACCATATCACCATAATACTTAATTAATATAATAGTTAATCACATATCATATTCTCATTAGGGTTGAACAAAAAGTCAAATAGTCAACGGTCAACTGTCAACAACCCTAATGAGAATCCGCTGCCTCTGTCTTCCTGTCAACTGTGCATACGCACCCGCATCCGCGTTCCGAGGAACACGAATGCACACTGGATAAATCCAATCCCAAAAGGTACACTAGGATCTGGCTTAAACCAAAAGCCCGCTAGTGTAAACTGTCCGGACACTATACGTGCACAAGTGCACGGATGTGACCGAACCCTGTCGCAAAACCATGCGACCTGTCGCAATACCATGCGACCTCTACTCTTTTGCCTAAAGGCGAAAAGCTTTCTGTGTGGGACTCTAAAGACTCGACACTACGCTGGCAGTGGGTTTAACCACAGACCGCAAGCGGCACTAGCTGTGCGTAACGGTCCCCAGGTAATGCCGATAAGAAGACCGACGAGGCGAAACCCATCTGAACTCCTACTGAGCCTGAGTGTGACATTCTCCGTACAGTCCGGTCTGTTCGTCTGATACATCGCATGGCGGGCCTAGGGGGCGGTAAACGTCAGTCCCCCAATAGCGGTACAAGTCGTGCCGGAGCGAAGCCCAAAACACCCTGAGATAACACTGGAAGCCTACCAGTATATCTCGTTTGCCCTGGCCAGGGACTACTCGTGTAATGGCTCTCCTAGACACAGCGCGATGTCAACCCCCAATACCGGGAGAGACGAATCCTGTCTAACCGTCACTGCCTCCAAGTGCTTCGGGACTGCACCCAACCACTACCTGTTTGCACGACTCCTTTGAGCCGTGGTAGGGTAGTGATCAAAGTACAGTGGGAACACACTCGAGGCGAAGTGACAGTGTCAAGTCAGCGGACTAAGCTGTACTCATGTCACCTGGGAACTGATAACTGACGATAGGCATAATACCAACTAGTCAGTTCCCGACGAGTCCTGTCCAGTGTACCCGTAACCTAACGAGCACCCGCATACTATCTCAAGTACGACGTACTGACGGCTGTGGGACAGACCGTCTCCCACACTGGGATGAGAAGCGCATGCGCTGGTCTACTCCGGAGTATCGATGCCCTGTCTCGATAGTCCTGCGACCAGGGACCTGCATAAGGATGTGCTTATGGATTACCCAGCCCCACTAGTGTGACGGCCATCACATCGCTGGTAATCAAGCAAAGATCCTAAGGGCTCCACTAATGTGTATAGGCGATATACAAAAATAAACACATGTACACATTGAAGTAGAAACAAACCAAGTAGCATACTACTATTTTGAGCAAGATTGTATATACAAGGTGAATATCCCAAGCTTCCATTAAGTAATATACAAATTAGTATGATACAGTAATGGCCTCTAGGGCATATACACTAACAGTAACCTTGCTCGGCCCGTCCTTAGCAGGCCACTTACAGCCCCTCCCGTGCTAAGAATCAAAGCCCTCACCAAGAGGCAACCGGGCTCGCCCTTGCACGGTTATCCTTGGCTGGTAGTCCCCTACCCCGCAACGCCAGAGATCAAAGCCATCATCAAGAGGCAACCGATCTCGCCCTTGCTTGGTTATCCCTGGCTGGTAGTCCCCTACCCCGTAACGCCAGAGATCAAAGCCCTCATCAAGAGGCAACCGAGCTCACTCTTGCTCTGTTATTCCTAGCCGGTAGCTCATTACCCGCAACGCTAGGGATCGAAGCCCTCACCAAGAGACAGACGAGCGGCTACCCTGCTCGGCTATCCCTGGCTGGTAATGCACTGCCATACGACTCCAGGGATCCAATCCCTCGCCAAGAGGCCCCGAGCAGCAACAGCGCTCGGCCAATTCTTTAGAAATCACCAATCTCCTTGCAACAAAGGTCCTTCCAAATTGTTCAAGCGAACGATCACCACCTCGACTCCGAAGGATGGAGGACACCAACCTTCTTTCACGGCGGTTAATCAACAAGCATTCGAAGGGTGATCGTTATCTAAAACACGGGCCAGTGACATGCGGCTTAACGCTTGATCGGGGTACTCTGGGCTCCCCAGCCTTACCAAAATTGCCCGGAGGCTTACAAAAAAAGAGAGAAAAAGGAAAGGCTAAAAAGTCCAGGCCGCAAGCCCGCTTAGACCTGATGCCCCTCGGTACCATCCCTAGAAGCCGGGACTTCCGCTCCAGCAGCAGCTCCTCCCTCATCGCCCTCTGCCGAAGGCATGACCACCGATAGCGGGACCCGAGCGCGGAGCTCACCATCGGCAAACTCCGGAGACTGCGCCTTGACGACATCAAGAGCTGTGTGCCACGCAATGGCAGAGGCGTCGCCGAGATCGACTTAAAACTTGTCCGACCCGTTGTAATCGGCCACCGCCTTCCGAGCTCGAACCTCAGCAACCTTCGCCGCCTGAAGCGCAGCCTCTGCATCCCGTCTGCTGGCATCCCTTACCTCCTTCATTGCTGCATAGCGATCGGCCAGCTCCACCAACTTAGCCTCGATGGCTCGGTGGGACTCACTTAACCGGTGGTAGGACTCCTGACACTTTGAGACGGTAAGCTCCCCGGCGGCCAATTAGGCTTCAAGGACGGCCATCCTATCCCTCTCCAAACGCAGCTCGAGTCGAAGGTCCTCGGCCTCCGAAGAAGACTCCCCCGCCAACCTCCTAGCATGGGCATCATCCTCGGCCTCCATGCGAGCAACGAGGGCGCTGTGCTGAAGGATCTGATGAAAAACGGCAGAGAGGCTTAGAGACACTTGAATTGAGAAAAGGGCGCTCAAAATAACACATAGGGGAATGCGTACCTGCACCGCCTCCTGAGCTATAGCTGCCACTTGGGCCCTCAGGGTCCCCCGCGGAATCTTGCCTCCGGCCGACTCTTCCATGTCAGCGAGCAGGTTGGCGGCAATGGAAAGCCCGGACGGGACTACGAAACAGGCGTCCCCATCCTGCACGGAAATCCCATTGGGAATCACAGCCAGTGGCGCGCGAGAGACCGTCTTCTTCCTCTTAAGAGGAACCCCGTCTTCGTCCTCTCCCGCTTCCTTCATCCGGGGTTCGGAAACTGTCGGAAGCCTCTGGCTGCTGCCGCGGCGATTATCGGGGGCTCGGGTCGAGGCGGATGGCCCCGTCGCCGGCGATTCCCTTGGTGCGGAACTCGGGTCAGCCTGGGGCACGGTCACGCCCCCGGCTCTCTTCTGGGACAGGGCACAGAGGGCAGCAAGAACCCTGGATCGGTCCATTTGTCCTGCCAAGGAGCAAAGCAGGCTCGACTCAAAAGAAAAGGCAACAAAAATATATATAAAGAAGAATCTATGGGGGCTTCCCAGACCCTACCCGATCTATTTCTACAAACTCTTTGGAAGAAGATATCTGACCTGATGGAGAAGATGAGTCCCCGGAAGAGAAGACGAAAAGATCCGACCTAAAAAGAAGAGCGCCGAGCTAACAAGACTCAGGACGAGGAAGGTTTGAAGAGGTATGGGCCTTGATGGGGACCCCACCTCTATTTACAGCTGCCGGCGTACACATCCAACGGCGACGATCATCTCCCGCCAAAAAGACTAATCGCATTCGACGACCACTATCGCTCCACCTGTCGCACGCGCATTGGTCGTACCCCATCGGACACCGAAAATCTGCGGCCCGTCACGTTAGCTAACCAGCGCCAGACACGTAGGCTGCTGCTTCGGTAGACGTACGTACGATCCAGCGCATCCTCTTTAATGCGAGATCTGGCCCCTGATCCACTGACGCCATCAAGAAAATGCTACTGATTGCCCGGGAACGCACGCTTACGATATCTACGAAAAGGAGCTCACCTCGGGTGATCCGGCAGACCGCCCTCGACCCGACCCTTGAACAGGTCGGGACGAGAGTGGGGGCTAATGATGATGCTCGATATCGGTGATCTCCCAGATTGTGACACGTGGCAGATGACGTGTCCCGAAGCCCGTAAGGAAGGACCAAAAGCAGCACGTTGGAAGAACACCCGGGTCTGCGACCCTTGGACGTGGCCGACCCTCTGTGACAGACCACACAACTCATGTGTCCGCCTTACAAACAACTGTTGGCTCACCTCCGAGCCCCCACACAATTGGCCTCCTCGCCCCCCTCAGCTCGTCTCCGGGCTACCGCAGAACCTAGATATCTCGGCCTCCCGCTCGTCCCTGAGCCTCCCGCCGAGCTCATATTCCTCGGTCACATCGACCGACCAACGACACCTATTGCAGGCGCAACCGTCTCACCTCCACGAATCTCGCCATACGCGAGATATCCGCCGGCCACGCCCAGCGTTCCACGCCATCACGATCCTCATTAACGAGCCTGTCTCGCCATTAATGGGAGATCCCGCTTATCACGCAGGCGTGACGCCGGGAGCGTAACGGCCGGCGTGATTCTCGCGTCTGCCTGTCTGTTGCCACCACTATATAAACCCCTTTCCAGACGGATCAAGTAAGTCTTTGTCTCCCCGACTAGGCCGTTACTCTGCTCAAATATCTGGTCTAACTTGATCGTCGGAGGATCCTCGGTGGTACAACCATCCCGAGACTTCCTTATAGGTAGCTCAGCCACCACAACCTCAAACCCATTGAGATCCACACGCTTCAGGAGGCAACCTCCAGCTCAATCTCAGCCGTCCATCGTCGCTCGCAGCAGATCTACGGAAGGTAATATCTTGACGTGATATGACGCACGTCAGTTCCGTTTGCCGATATTTTTCTTGCTATAGCATAAGAAAATCATAAAATTTTAAAACTTAAATATTTCTTATTTTCTTAGGTTTTCAACATTTTTCATGATATATCACATGATAATCGTAAAATTTTCACAAATCTCAAAATTTTGTGTTTCCTTTCTTTTTCCAATTATATACATGCTATAACACATGAAAATCATGATTTTTTTTTTTCAATATTTTTTATGGCACAGAACAAGAAACATCTCGGAATTTTCAAAAATCTTCAGTTTTTTTTCTTTCATTATTTTGCATGCTACAACACACAAATCTCAAAATCTTCTGTTATCTTTGACTTTTCAATATTTTGCTCAACATGCTCCTTAGGAATTTCAATTGTGTTTAATTTCATCACCTGTGCTTGAGAGCACGATTCACAAAAGCATTTCTTCATGAGCCACTAATTTTTTTTGAGCCCTATTCCAATTGTCCACGAACGTATTGAGTCAAAACCGAAAGTCCAAATCAAACAGAAAATCCCAATCCAAATCCAAATCCAATCAAAATCGTCCTGCCAGGACGATTGTTCGTTCTACCTATGAATCCAAGATCAATAACATCTCCCCCCCCCCCCCCCCCCCAACACCAACTTCTCTATTTATATGGTTTTTACATGAGAGAGCAAGTAGTAATTCATGAAGCATCAACTGTATAGAACAATAAAGATGAAAAGCTACGAGACATTTAAGGCACAGCTTCTAACTAGTTTGGTAAATGTCTGGCTTGATCGCGCATCGGGTAAATATTTTGTTACAAGTTGGAGATGAATCTTAAGGGGAATGATCCCAACCTGCCAAGATAACTGGGCATCGAATGAAAAGCAATTTTCTAGCCTGATATGCCCGGTAAAGTCTCAATATACATAACATCTCAAATAAACAAAAATATTCCGAGGAAAGTGCTTATTTCTTTGAGCAATTGGGTAGGAGCTTCAACAAGTTCTATTATACAGAATATAACGAAAAAACTCAGATAGACAAAGGCTTGTGAAGCCTGCATTTTGAAATCTCGTGACATTCGTGCACGACATAAAACACGATCAAGCCTCCAGCTTTAAGCTATCATGATGTCCGCCCCACAACCGCACACGTTCTGCAGCTTGTGCTGCCTGCATTTCAGATAATACGTGTACCGAAATTAGTTAAGAATCGCTTCAACTTCCATATGAGAAAACTAGATATTTAAGCCATTATAGGAGAAATTTACATAGTTCGAGTCTTGAAAATAACTGGAATTTTGTATACTATCATCCACAAGGCTAATTTTTCCACGGAAAGTAGTTCCTTTAGATCTGAGTCTATTTATTTATGGGTAAACTTTCTAAAGCACCATCGAACTTCCAATGTTTTTAATATAGCACCATTAAACTTTAAAAAATGCCGTCAACCCCAATTGAGTTGGCAATTTTGTACAAAAATGTTAGCTTGGTTAACTCGTTTAAGACTAGTGGATTGAATAACCCCGAAATGACCTTTTACATGGACCGAATAGCCTCAAAATGAAACGAATTTGGCATATTTTGACAAAAATAACTAAAGAATGTACCCTCAATGAGGCTTTATGGTATTTTTAAAGTTCAATGGCGCTCTTTAAGAAATCCTAAAAATCCGATGGTGCTTTAGAAAATTAATCCTTTATTTATCTACAGAAGAATCCTACACAGAATAAAATTATCTTCAAGAGATTCAACATTTGCGGGTTCGTAAAAGGAATGAATATTTGTTGTAATTCAAGAGAAAATTTCTTGCGAAAAAAAATTAAATCAGGTAAGAGGAGAATAGTGAATCATACCTCATCCTTCCAATTGGTTTTCCAAATAACAACCAATAGGATCAGTGTTTGAAGCGCGGTACCGCAAAGCATTCCTGCCCAAATTCCCTGACATCATCGATTCATTATTAAGCATTTATCATAAAAAGCTCATAGAAAATAACATTTTAATATTTAATGGAGTATGTCTCAAAATAACGATGAGAATTTAACGAAAAAAAAGGCTATAATGAAGAACATCTAAAGTGCAAACTTAACCTGATTAGCTGATAGTAAATTAAGTAGGCTTAGTGCAAATTTGAATTTGAATTTCAAAGCAGCATGAGAATGTATCAACAACAGAATACTAGATGAAAAAAAACCATCACATTCGCAACTGATGATTCGACGAAGTTGTTTCATAATTAACTGGAAAATTAAATTTAAAAAAACATTCCAATACAGTTGTCAGAAATTTTTTTGACGACCACAAAACCCTTTGGGTCCTGTAAATCCTAACCTCCCTTTGTTCATGGAGGATTCTACTTCAATGATTAAATCCTAATTGTGTGTTCTTGTTATCTCTGTTAAAAAAAAAATCATGCCGCTGAAAATATTGTGATTTTCATCGTGTGAAGTAGTTGGTTTTAGGCTGAAAGCCAAGTACCGCTATTCAACAATTTCCTTCAAGCAGCTCTTGTTATTCAACTAACAGTAAAGAGGATCAATATCCTTTTTAATTACGGTTTGCGAAGATAATAATAGTTTTAAGGCTACTGCAGATTTATTTTATCAAGTACGAATAGCAAGTCTGAAAGTTAGGGAAGATGAGTCGGTAGGCCATGGGAATTGCGATGAAACGCGGTCAACAAAAAGGGAGAGAAAGGAGAGACGACTGCTATTTATTTAGGGTTGTGGGTGTGTCACACGCGCGTGGCTAAAAGTGCTAATGAAGTCGAGAGCTTTTAGCAAAATGCTAATGAAACATGTATAAAGAGGAGATTTGTATACCTCCACTCCCCAATGGACCAAATAACCCAAAACAAATCCCAGAGGAAGCCCGAACACATAGTAGCAGAATAGGTTAATGTAAGCCACCAGAGCCTGCCATCCACCTCCGACAGCAACTCCTGCATCGGGGAAGAAAAAAATAATCAAAGAAGAGATAATGCAGAAATGTAATCATTTTACCCAAAAGGAATTTGAAATCAAGTACCTATTTTCCAAGTCTTTCTCTCAAGGAATAGCATTGCAACTTATGAAAGAAGAAATCGTTGGTTATATTTGAAATAGAACGCAGCTCGACTTATTTTTACCTGAGATTACTGGTTGGACGCTATTAAGCACCATTGTCACGCCGAGAAGTCCAGCTATTTTAGAAACTGCTCTTTGCATCTCCCGGTCACTCGTGAAAATAATAGGGAAGTAATTTCGTAAACCTAATATTCCGACCATGCATAGGAGCCCAATCGCGAGCGAGGTGATGATCACCACAATGACGGAGTACATGGTGGCTCTAGGCCGACCTGATCCAAGTTCATTTGAGACCCGGATGCTGATAACAACAAAAAAAACACATAGGTTGTGATTGATAGATGCAAAACATCGTAATTTTCAGTATTTTCAGTTTAATATTAAGTAAAGAGCATATCGACATCCTACCTTACAGCTGCATTGATTCCGATAAATATCATGCCTTCCCATCCATTTATGTTCATGCTGGAAAAGCAGAGAAAAATAAGTCTTCAAAACTTAATCATACCACCACCAAAACTTTGTAAAGTTGAAAACAATGAAGCATGCAGTTTTGCTCACCAAATTGAAATGGAGCCGACCGCAATTTCTGCATTGTCGAGGTGACCGGTGAGAACCACAAGAACCATCATGTACCAAATCTCGAGGCAAAGCATTACGGCAGAGGCAAGAGAGAGCCTAACAAATGCCCAAATATCCTTGAATGCGTCCCAAGAGAAGCCAGTCCAGCCTTGCTTACACCAACCCATGACATAAACCAGTTGTACGATAGACAACGCCCACATAGAAATGTCGTAGGCGGCCGCAGCACCATACAATCCCCAACCGAACACATGGATGAATAGCCAAAGCAAGCCTATATGAAACAGAAGAGCAAAGGCCCCGATCCAGGCGAGGAAATTAACTTTGCTCTGAGCCTGAAGGAACTTCTGAGTCGGGAAGTTCACCACAAGAGAGAACATCTGGGGTATGATGGCGATTGTGAACTTGCCAGCCATGACAGCGATCTCCTCTTCTTGGCCTAAGAGTCTTAGAATGGGCGTCGCGAAGAGATAGATCGGGCACATGATGACCGCTGAAACGAATAGGATGATCCAGGAGCGCTGCATGTAGACACCCAGCATATCAACTTGACCTGCACCAAAGGCTTGTCCGCATAGCGTCTCCAGTGCACTCCCCATTCCAAGCTACCAAGAACAAAAGAAAATAATTGCTAAATTAACTTGTCGTGTTAAAAAATTCTACTATAAAATTTGATCCATCCCATACAAAGCGAAATTCAATGCACGAGCGAGGCATCGGTTAAGAAAATAGAAATACCAGTTGAATTGAATAGACAATTCAACTAGCAGGCAATTTCATACCCAAAGCGAGTTTTTTTTTTTTTTGCAGACTTTGAAAGACTAGCATCTATCTTATGCTTAACTACATTATATCTCATATGGCATTAACAGAACCTAATAGGTAAATCCAAGGAAACACTTGCAAATTTTACTTTCAAAATTTACAAGGTTAAAATCAAACAAGTTTCTATGTCATCATTCATCGTTTTATGCCGATGTACATCTATATATAGTGAAACGTCCATTGTATCCTGGAGAACAAACCGTCGTCCAAGCGACACTAAAATATATATTCTTAATGAGAGTAAACACATACACCGATGGGTAAATTTTTCTATAAATACTTTAGTCATATTTTTCAGCAAAACCTATGTTAGAAGCTCAATAAGCAATAAGCATCACCCAAAAATTAATAAGCTATATTGTATAATAATAATAACAATAATAATAATAATAATAATCTCTAATACTAACAAAAACTTTGTTGCAATAGGTACCGGTAAATCCTTAACCCAGCGATCAGTAACTAAAATCCCCCCAAATTAAATGGAATTAAATGGAATGGGGAAAAGTGAATGAAGATTATGGACATACGTACGAGGAAGCCGAAGGAGAGGTTGGAGATGACGGAGAGGCCGATGGCGGCGGCGGAGAGCTCGAGGTTTCCGATGTGGCCGACGAAGATCTGGGTGACAGAGTTCATGCCGTACTGGCAGAGGACGTTGCAGGCGATGGGGATTGCGATGCCCCACAGCTTCCGAGACTCCATCACGAACATCCCCCACGCCTCCCTCGCCGTCCTCACCACCGCCTCATCCTTCAACTCCAGCAACGGCGCCGCCGCCTCCTCACCACTGCTCCCCATTTCTTCTTCTTCTTCTTCTTTAGATTCTTTTTCTTAATTTCCTCCTCGAAAGAAAGAAGCTCTGCTTCTGATCACTCTCCCTCGATACTGCAATTTATTCAGAGAGAGGACAGAGAAAGAGTGGATGCAGAGACAGAGGGGGTCGGTTGCGGTTTTAAAGAACGTGCCACCTGCCAGGCCTCGGTCACGTGACTGGAATGTTTTCATATTTCACCTCTAAAACTCTACATTTTCATAATTCTCCCGGTCTGGGGACGTCAAGCAGGAGATTAAGGTCACTTGCGGACGGGTCATTTGGTGGGCAACAGGTACGGATTGAACCCATGAACCCACGGTTCGCACATGGATAATATTTAACGAGGAATAATTTTTTCGCCCGTGACCCGTGTTTTTACGGGCTGGCCCATGGGCCAAGCGGGTTGCTGGTCATTCTTGACATGTCTAAATAAGTCTTCATCTTGATTTATAAATTGAAAGGTAATCATGTCTTTTTACAAGGGAATGATTTATAAGCAGCTTAAAGGTCTCAGGGATGAATATGAAAATACAAAATTTTGGAGCTGAAATATGGAAAGACCAATGACTTGAGGATGATATATGAAAATATCATAATTTTTGGGGGTGGGATTGAAAAAGAAAGAATTGGAGGAGAGTGGGGCGAAGTTGGTTGGCTCATAAAGGGGTGCTGTAACCAACCACTGCCTCATATTGGGAGAATGATAGGTGAGAAGATGAGTATGGCAATCTAACTCCATCACTGTTGTCATTAATTACTAACTATTGCTGCATGCCAATGATTGTTACACTAGACGAAGGAGGTTTTGCTTAAAAGAAAGAAAATAGAAATGCAGTATTCCATTCATTTTGAGACCAGTTGGACAGACACCATGGCCGGTTTTAAAGTTTATTGGTGTTATTTCAAATAAAAAAAATCGGAAAAATTGACCAGCGTTCAATTTATTAAGTTCCACTTGTAGTTTCAAGTGCTTTTGATTTCAAACACGGTTTATCTTGGCATATATAACTCCAGCTGCATGATAATTTTTGAGTAAATATCTCTCATATATATCAGTTGAATTGTCAATCTTTACAAAAAAATAATAATAATTTATGATCGGCATGGTTTGTCTTTATCCTCATGGGCTAAAGCATATACTCACTTTTGTTTGAGTACCCTATATTTGGTTACGAAATTGTCACCCTCCTATGCAATACAAGTGCAATGTATATGCAACCAAGATATTTGAAACTACACCCACATGATTGTAGGGTTTTAGCGTGTGAGATTTTTTTAGTAGGGTCATCTTTTCCCAATTCAAATCAAACTGTCCTGCAACTAAAATGGTTGTCACGTGTGGCTGTAGCTATGGGAAACAACAAAATATTACCATTATTATATTTTTCACGTGACCAATGTCCCTTGAGTTGTTTAATGTTCTTAAGCTTTGATTTTGCCTGAGAAAATGTGCAATACTTTACCTAGCAAGCTTAAAATCCCACTAACGAAAAAGTTCCTATGCTTTATAAGTTTTCAACCTTGCAAATCTTTAAGGTATGTATTGAGGCCCATCAAATTTTATACCATTTCAATTAAACTTTTGCAGTAAAAAAAATATTCTCATATACACACAGCATGATTATAGCAATCATAATGCTTTAATAAGTAATTAGTACCGTGCATACTGAGGATTCTAGCCGTCATTATGCTTTAATGAGTAATTAGTACCATTTATTGGGATGGAAAGAAAATAAAAAATAATATCAGTTATATTGCGATCATCTTTCATTGCAATTATTCTTTACTTGTATTTTACACATGTGATGCACGTTGGTAATTGATATATAGATTTGTGGAGTTGATTATTGAAAGAGATGGAGGATAATTAGTTTAGAAAGAGCGGGGAGAGAAGTTATCAATTTTTATTTTTTATTTTTTTTGCTAGAGAAAATGTGAAAATTTTATAGCCATTTAGAAGGCTGTTGTTGAAATTGCATTCTCAATTTTGAGACCCCCTTATTCCAGCAATATAATAATAGAGATTCGGTCACAGTCTTACATGAAAAGAATATCACAAAGATTACAAAAAATATATATCGCAATCAATCCTAGTAGCTTTCCTATTTGTTAGTAATTATTCTGAAGCAAATAATTAAAGATGGTAGCATATTTGTCATTTTCTGAAATGAAGTAGGTAGGTTAAGATATTTCATATTTTATTCAGCGTGTGCGCGATTATTGGTTAAACAAAGCATTTTGGCTGGTGGTTGGTATGATGAGTGGTGATGAGCTTGCCACATTTAATGCCCTACCTTATTATATACATAGTTATTTTCTTTCACATAGAACCCCCAATGGCTAGGTATTTCTGAAAACAAACCCTACAAAGTTACACCATGAGATTATCCATAGTGGGCGCTTGATATATGCATTGGAAGATTGCCAGGAATTCCCACATTTCACGTTTTCTGAAATAAGATGTCCAGTCATCTATTTCTATATTCCCACGATGAGGAATCATAATTTTCTAAGAATATTGTTTGTGTTACAACATGCATGAATATTTTTCGTGGATCCCCTCGGTTACCACCTACCTATTTGATTTGAGGAGAAGAGGAAGCCGTTAGCGGTAAATTCGATCTAGGTCAGTAAGGGAAAGGAATTGAGCTAAAGACCAGCTGTTGGCAGGGTAAAACAGTTGTTTTACACACCTAATTGCAAGTTATAAAGATGCTAGGTAATGATTTTGATTGCAAAGAGTATTTTGAGTTAAACTACAGAATTTTGGGGGTTGATTTTATAAACATTAATCATTGAAATTGGCCCTCTCTGGAAGAGCGCAGGGTTCGATCCCCAGTAGATAAAGTGGCCGCAATTAATTAATGTTTTCGGGGTAAATTTGTGGGTCTCATATATGGAAGAATGGGATGTGCGCTTATGTGTGATGTGTGATGTATGCAAAGATGAGAACTTACAAACTATAATAATAATAATAATGATGATGATGATGATAATGAAAATAATAAGACTTCCTTTGGCAGACTATATGATTAAAATGTATAGGATTTCAGACTATATGATTAAAATGTATCAAATTCCACTCTAGGCAACACAGAAACAAGTTATAGAATTAAATTGGGCAATCGTTTCTTTATAACATAAATTGCTCGGAGAGAAATAAACAAATGACATTATTGAAAAGCTGACAGGATTTTTACGCTTATTAGTTATCTAAAAATGGTATAAATTTTATACAAGGCAACTTACAGAATTCCACTAGTGTCGTCCTTAAATATCTTATTCTTTCAGTGCTTGTTTGAAACCAGGATAAAGAAATTATGAGGGTTGTGTTAGGTAGCCGACAGCCAATGTAAACCATTGTTGAATCTACAAGTTGCTTATGGTCCCAGAACTTTAAATATATATGCTTGATTTAGGTGAGAAGAGAGGAGGAGAATGCTCACTGATCAGATAAAAGTAAGCAAAATATGCTTAGGGTTTTTCATCATTGGCAGCTGACATTAATCGCTCCTGCGCCTTCTATGTAAATTCTTTGCACATCGGAGATTTTTACGGCCGTGATCTGCAAAAATTGTATGACATGCTCTCATCTAACAAAAAGTGTGCATACCAAGAGTCAAATAAAATGGTGTTACATGTCTTAGACAAACAAACCCTAAACCATTCCAAATATTGATTAGATATTAAGAAAACCGTTGAAAAGATATTTCAGGGCTTACAACCCTCTCTTAAATCTTAATATGGTCGGATTTGACCGGGTGAGTTCGAGATGTCTATGCACGCAACATGTTGAAAAGGGAGACGTGTTCCCACCCAAATTGTGCGCACCTCTCCAGACGCGCACTTAGCAAAAGGTCATTGAGTGTCATGCGCACGTGCAAAGCACGTGTGCATATATGCCAGATCTCTAAGACGTGCATGCATCATCTTCGCAAGTGGCCAAGTGCCATTTCCGGGGTGACACGTGCAAAGCACGTGCGCATGCGCACCCTGACCATAACCGGTCCTATTAAGTAAGAAAATCTTCTATTAAATAATAAAAAATAACAAATCAAATTAAATAAATTCGGGGATAAAAAATCGAACGGTACGCATGCAGCACAAATCGATCCAACGATACGCATAACACCTTTAATTGATATAAATCAATTAAATCAACTGAAAATCAAATTAAAATCAAAACTAACTTAATTCATTCGGAACAATCCCTAACAAACCCTATTTTTTCCATCTCCTGTAAATAGGAAGCTCTCCATTAAAAAAAAAGAACCGACCCCGCATAAACTTGAGAAAAATTGCTTTCGAGCTCTAGATATTCTTCAATCTTCAACCTCTCAAAACCCTAACCAAGAAAGAGGTAAAAAGAAGAAGAGAAAAGATTTTTCTTTTTCTTCATAAAAATCTTCGGCTTTATATATAAAGGCTATTGCTTTCCATTCAAGCTATTGATTGATCAAGACAGAAGACTAAGAGCCTTTGCTTTTCTTGGATTCCATTGATTCCCTGATACATAGGATTCAAGAACCACATTTAAAAAAAATATGCTTAGACATCATTGAAACTGAAGTTTTTGCTTCTTGATTAAAGAAAAGTAAAGGACCAGAAGCCTTTGTTTGCTTCTTCTGAAAACCTTTGCTTTTTTTAAAGTGCGCACCTTAATTTAGAGCGCAATTCATGAAAATAGTCTATGAAAACATGCGCATCACGTGATATCCACATGAGCGCAGATGATAAATACTACCTATGAAGACATGCGCATCACGTGTCGTATCATACATGCGAGCGCAAACAGAAAGTATTACTTATGAAGGCATGTGCATCACGTGCTAAACACGTGAGCGCAAGTAAAAAAAATAGCTCATCAATAAGGTGCACAATACGTATAAAGCATGTGCGCACCCTCTCCAAAGAGAAAATATACACATGTGCATACTATATGTACTTGTGCACTTCAGTAGGTTTTTGCGTTAAAAATAAACCAAGCATAGAAGTCGTTCCTTCTTATATATGATCCAATGATCAAATAAAATAAATATCTCTAAGTTGTTCTTAATATAAAATTAGATTAACAATTTTTAGTCCATACTTGTTAAGTTGATCTTATTTTAAAATAAGATTAACGATTCTTAATCATATTCTTAAGTTGATCTTAATCAGATACTACTAACGATTCTTAAATGATATATTTCGAACTGATGTACCTCATTCATATGAGAAATGCTACTTAGGTTCAAATCCAAATATGATATGTACATATTTGGATTAATCGTCGCCCTACAGGCGACGATGTATATTAGTCACTGAATACAATTTAAGGACAACCCCAAAATAAACAAACTATAACATGCCACGAAATGATAAAAATGCAGTATAGAAAGTTGTTATGCTTGGTGATAACGCAATTATCCGTAGGGGCTTGTACATGTAGCAAAAAACGTCTCCACAATCAATAACCCCTCATCATTGAGGGAGAATCTGAAAAGTACAGATACAACGGTCGCATCCTTCCAAACCTCCGATATACGGTGCTATAAACCAACTTGGTATTTTTGAAGAGGTGGATGGATATGTTCCGAATAGCATCTGCCCTCAAATTCAGGCAAGACGTTCTATCCCAGTTCATCCCAATTCGTCTTCTGTTTTCGGCGGTAAACAAGACGGTCATACTCTATGTACACATTAATCTCTAAGCGCTCACCAACAAAATTCCCAGTCTTCTATTCCTCTTGGATCCTCTTCCGTCGATTCTTCAACTATAACAAGAGAACACAGAATCAAAGCAAGATCCTACGTTGTCCTTGTATGTGAGTGCATCTAAGATGAACTGTCCATCGTATCCTCAGGAACAGGACCATCGTCAATGACAATATATATATATATATATATATATATATATATAGAGGATAGTGAATACATTACTCGATCCGCAACTTTTCGACGATTACTTATAATTTGTTTGGGTCATGTTTTCCAACGAAATCTATGTAAAAAGCAGCTTCGAAAAAAAGCTCAAATCTAATTATTAAACAAGCAGCTAGTGAAAGTACAAAGTTATTGCCAAAAGTTATCTATTTTCTAGTATCCAGGAATCATGTGTCCCAGTAATAGTTTCGGATGTGGTTTTTATTATGATTCATGAAAACCGGACGCCAGCTGTTGATGCCACGGGCAAGACTGATGTCAATATTAATATTGGCACCAGTGACTACCACTGTTGACAGACTGTCATTGTCGTTGCTGTCTACTGTCAATGCTCCCCTCTCCACCACTCCTTGTCGTCTGCTATCTACCGTCAATTCATTGTTCTCGCTGCTGCAATTCGGCTCCTCCCTGCCAATGTCATTTTGGTCGACCCTCACTATCCTCACCACCATCTCCATCGACCCGAATTTTACCGCCGTCTCCGCAGATCCTCACAATCGTTGTTAGTCTCTGCCAAACCTCATAAACATATGGAATGCGGTATGTGGCCACATGCACTTGAAGGTTGCATTCTGGATAAACGGAATATGCATACATTAATATAATTAGAGTTTAAGAAACCGACATAAATGATAAATTACAATAAAAAAATATGCTTCAATATTTAGAGTGTCGACAATATCAATATAATGAAAATTAAGAGTTCAAGTGTACAATAGATATGCAAAGAGTCAACCATATTAAATAACAGAACAGCTTAAGTTATCTTTTATTACAACATGAAGTACAAACACTTTAGCACGGATTCGGTTAGCACATACAGGTTATATTAGATTCGTGCATTCATAATCTTCCAAAAATTTAGGATATAAGATACATTTTTATATCGAAAGATCATACGTATGTACATACACATACATATATATGTAGTTACATTCATTCATATACATATATACATACACGCGCACACCCACACACATAACAATACATAATATTAAACAATGCCAAGCTAATAACTAATTTTTGTGGAGAGTGAAACCCTAAATTTCGTTTTGTAAAAATCATGAGAGACAAAAATTAGAGATGTCTTAAGGCGGTTGGCCGCAGTGATTCATTGTGTCTATCGGACCGGGCCGGGCCGCCCGGCCCAGAGCCTGCAGGGTCAGGCGGTCTTCGGGCCGGGCCGGGCTCAGCCCGAAGCCCCCAAACCCGAACCCAATCCGGCCCATGGTCCAGCTTGGGTCGGGCCGGCCTGTTTAAAAATTTTGATTTTTTTAAAAAAAAAAAAATTAAAGTAAAATTTTATTTTTATGAAAAAAATTGGAAATTTTTTTAACCCGAACTTCGTGTAGGTCTCAGAGCAGACCTGAATATTTTATTAATTAAAAAATATTTTGAGAGAGGACATAAGTTGGCAAAGTTTACCCCTCATACAATTGCCAAAAAAATTAAAAATACAATTCAATAAAAAAAACTAACTGGTTAGCTTCTATCGGTCTTTACTCTTCATCGGTATCGGAGTCTTCAATATTCTTAACGTGTTGTTATCTAGCTTCTGTATCGAACCAATTTTTTTGACACACTGCGATCTCCAATGTGTCATCCGACAGCCTCGCTCTCTTATTGCTCAGAACATCTCCAATGTGTCATCCGACAGCCTCGTTCTCTTATTGCTCAGAACCCTGTTAGCTGCACTAAAATCAGACTCCGAAGCTACTATGGACACCGGAATTGTTAGTAAATCACGAGCCATGGCAAAAAACACGGGATACATGTGTCCATGTATTTTCCACCAATCCAAATTATCAAGATATCTATTTGATTTACGGTGAGAAAATTACTGAAATCAGTTTGCAAATACATTGTAACCTCATTATAAGTAGAAGAACTAGAAACGGTTGTTTTTTATTTTTTCTGCTGCAAAAACTGAAATATTCCCTTTTTAGAAGTTTGCTGTGAAGAGGAAGATAAAAAAGAAGTTTTGTTTTGACCGTACTGTACATCATATATGGTATACAATTTATGCAAATAAGAATCTAAAATATTTTTATAATCTCTTATATCGGTACCTAAGTTTTCATAGTATCCATCTAATAAAAAAATAAATTATCTTTTTTAAATCTAGGATTAAAAATAGATGTTAAACAAAACAATGCAGGAATTTTTCGTCAATATTTATTCAATTTCGTAAGCATGCTATGTAACATTCCAGCAAATGCATTTTCAGGGTCAATTACATGCTCATTAATAATGTTACTATTATAAAATAACCGTTCTACTGCTAAACATATAGTAGAATAATAAATACCGATAAACATTTAGTTGTATTGTAAAATATTTCTAAAAATTTCAAAACATATTCACAATCTAACCAATCATAATGCTCTAAAATATTATTAGGCATTTGTTCATCATAAAATAAACTAATAGGCTTCTGAGATTTTAATACACATTTTAATATCTCATAAGTGGAATTCCACCTAGTTGGAATGTTGAATTTGAAAAATCTAAATTTTAAATTTAACTGGGTACAAGTTTGCTTAAAATTTTGTTTTCGGGATCCAGAGATTTCAATAAATATCATTGCATCTTTAAATCTCGCTAAATGAGAATCAATTATAATAAGACCATCATGCACAATTAAATTTAAAACATGGCATGCACATCTTTGATGAAATAATTTTCTGTTCAAAACAGAATTTAAATTATTTTTAAAATTTGCTATAGCAGAATTATTATTAGTATCATTATCAAAACTAACAGAAAATATTTTATTTTGAATATTATATTCACGTACAGTAGTCAAAATACAATTACTTATATTATTTCCACTACGTGGATGCTCTATTTTTGAAAAACCAATAATTCTTTTATGTAAAAACCAATAATTATCAATGAAATGTGCAGTAACACAAATATAACTCATAACCCATTTTGTAGTCTAAAGATCAGAAGTTAATGCAATTTTACTATTAAAATTTGCAAAAATATCAATCAAATTGGGTTTACCATCATGAAAATTTTAAAAAACATAAGCGTTGTTCTGAGTACTTTTTGAAATGCTGGATTATATGCATTTTTTACCAATCTATCAAATTTTTCGTTTTCTGCAAAACCAAATAGTTATTCAGCATTTATGACATATCTTGTAAGTTCTCTTCTATCACTATCTTGCGAATAAGAAAAATTAGTTAAAAAGTTAGAAGACATACGTAGAGCCGTCTGCCGAGAATCAGTTTTTTCGTATTTGATTAAATGTCTTTTTAGATGGGTAGTTTCACCTGAAGTAGCACAAGTAAAATCTGCTTGGCAGTGAGTGCAAACTGCCCGTCCGTCTTTATCTGCAACCGTTCGTACTACAAAATGTTTCCAAACATCAGAAGTTTTAGTTCTTTTATCTTTAGGGGCAGAAGCTCTTGCTTCAAGAACGATAAGAGCAGGAAATTTTTCAGAGACATTATTTTGTGAAGCGGCAGGATTTCATAATTAGAAAATTCATAATTAGGAGAATAAAAATCAAAATTATTTTGCAGCATATTGGTTAATCTATGTCTCTCTTGTGAATCCATATTGATTTGAAATGTACGTCTCCGTGAAGATGAAGCACCCCTGTTACCTTGTGAAGATGAATATGACATTCTTAATTAAAAATATTAGAAACAGAGAAAGAGAGATGATAAAAAATATATGAGAAAAATCTATAATCAATATAAAAAACCCTGATTCCAAATATCATGATCAAATTAGTGAAACTGAAGTGAAAATTGAGACCGCGGAAATGAAGATTGCGTGATTCCAATTTTAACAGTAAACTTCTCGGAAAATAAAGAGAGTGGTTGGGAGATTGAAAATTTTATTGTTGTGGATTGTGAGAAGAATGACAAGTGTAGATATGTATTTATAGAGTTTTGGATTAGAGCGATAAAAATTCATAATTTTGAGTAAGAGTGTTTTAGATAATTTTACAACCCCACTTTAATTCAAATTTACCCACTTTTATTAAAAAAAAACCACCCATTAAAATAAACCCCACCCTAAGAATTTGACCGGCCCCCAACCCTAAAAAACCCCTTATGGAAATTCAAATTGAATTTGACCGGGCCGGGCTCGGGCTATTGCCGGGCCAGGCCTTGGCTTTTGTTGGGGTCAAAAATTACACCCCGGTTGACCACGTCAAAGTCAGTCAACCCCCAGCCAAATGGGCCCAATCCCAAGCAAGCGGGCATGAGCCCAAGTCAAGACCAAACGTGGAAGGGGCCGGTTCCATACCAAAAGAAGGCGATAAATTAGTTTAAATACATTTTTTTTAGAATTAAATGTATGGAAAATGGGTAAAATACCAAAATTTTGTAAACCCCATGTCTTATGCGTAAAAATAAATAATCACATAAAGCATGGGGAGGCACAAGTGCAAATCCAATGCTGCTTAATCAAGTACTCACAGTAAAATACTAAATTAAACATTAAGATTTAAAAAATGAGAACCAAAAGCACAAAATAGAGCATCATCATTCATCACAACAGCAAATTAGTTCAAAAGAAATAACAATTAAAGCATACTTATCACCACAAATTAACAAAATAGATAAGTTATTTGTGTGTGAATATAAATTTATTGAAAGCTCCATACCCGACATGCTTAAGAAGAACCAACCCACCCGTACAAATCAATATGGTTTTATACAGCCGCATAATCTTTTCCATGCTCTTGCTCACTTTGTTACCGCATATCCAAAAATTTGCCCTGTTTTATGTGAAGAGTCCCCTGCATTCATAACTCAAACCTTTTCAACAATGAAACTCGGCATCTTCATTGGCCTTTGTGTTTCTACCACCGTCATGGAATCTTATCTATCTATCCCTTATGTCTTTGATCCTAATTCCATATGGATTTAAAAATCAAATGGCATAATTTCAAGTTGAAATGAGCTTTTTCCATAGGTCGGTCATTTCGTTTTCTAAATTCCATGGTTTAAAACTTCATGAAGTATCTTCCCCTAAGTAATGATAACATTATTGGAGCTTCCGAGAATACGACCGTGGGTTAAACCCATGAACCCACGGTCATTCTTGACACGTCTAAATAAGTCTTCATCTTGATTTATAAATTGGAAGGTAATCATGTCTTTTTACAAGGGAATGATTTATAAGCAGCTTAAAGGTCTTAGGGATGAATATGAAAAAACAAAATTTTGGAGCTGAAATATGAAAAGACCAATGACTTGAGGATGATATATGAAAATATCATAATTTTTGGGGGTGGGATTGAAAAAGAAAGAATTGGAGGAGAGTGGGGCGAAGTTGGTTGGCTCATAAAGGGGTGCTGTAACCAACCACTGCCTCATATTGGGAGAATGATAGGTGAGAAGATGAGTATGGCAATCTAACTCCATCATTGTTGTCATTAATTACTAACTATTGCTGCATGCCAATGATTGTTACACTAGACGAAAGGAGGTTTTGCTTAAAAGAAAGAAAATAGAAATGCAGTATTCCATTCATTTTGAGACCAGTTGGACAGACACCATGGCCAGTTTTAAAGTTTATTGGTGTTATTTCAAATAAAAAAAATCGGAAAAGTTGATCGGCGTTCAATTTATTAAGTTCCACTTGTAGTTTCAAGTGCTTTTGATTTCAAACACGGTTTATCTTGGCATACTCCAGCTACATGATAATCTTTGAGTAAATATCTCTCATATATATCACTTGAAAGGTCAACCTTTTCAAAAATGAATAATTTGTGATCGGCATCGTTTGTCTTTATCTTCATGGCCTAAAGCATATACGTACTTTTGTTTGACCGTATATCTGGTTGCAAAATTGTGACCCTCATGCAATACAATGTATATGCAACCAAGATATTTGAAACCACACCCACATGATTCTAGGGTTTCAGTGTATGTGTTTTTTTTATAGGGTCGCCTTTTTCTAATTCAAATCAAACTATCCTGCAACTAAAATGGTTGTCACGTGGTGGCTGTAGCTAGGTGAAAGAACAAAATATTACCATTATTATATTTTGCACGTGACCAACGTGCCTCGCGCTGTTTAATGTTCCCACGCTTGATTTTGTGAAAGGAATAGCGCAATACTTTACCGCAATCCATCCAAAAGATAAAATGATGGAACTCATTGTCACGACCCGAAATTTCACGTGACTGACACTTAAATCATATGAAATCTATAGGACCCCATCTAATTCAAGTAAGCCAAAAAAATTCCAGAAATCTAAACCATTTTAAAGAAAAAGTGAAGAAAACTTATCTTTAAAGCAAGTGGTTTTAATAACATAAGCCGAAATATTGCATTTTAAAATCTCAAGTCTTTTCTGAAAATTTCGGCAAAATACCCTTTGTAAATTTTGGCCCCAAAAGGGTACAACATCCATAATATACATAAAGGTATCCCCAAGCGGGAGCTAGCTTTTCGCCAATTGGCGGTCACAACCATACAAGCAATATAATATACAACGCCGAAGGGCGAAAATCAAAACTCAAAAGGAAACTCAAAATCATCAAGAAAACCCATAATAATATAACGCGCGACTTTAAGGTCGAAAGAATAACAATTGGTTTTCTAAGTCTGAAATAATATACAAGTCTGGTTGATGGAGTTTACTAGATACAACTGAATATAAATATATAATGATGGTCACGATACAAGTGAGTCCACCTACCAAAGCAATCATCCGAAAAGGGACAGTGTACCAGCAAAACCGCAACGAACCTGTACGGCAAAACCTGCAAGAAACTGTGGCACAACGAGCGTGAGTAGAAAACATCACAGAGCAGAAATCGTATGTATGACTCAATCCTAGGTCAATACGATCAGTAATATATATATCTTCAACATGATAAAGTCTGAAGCATGATAAGATGGCAAGGATAAACATCTATACATAAGTGTAATACCAAGTGCTCGTGTCAGTGCCTCAGGTAGCAACATATCATAAATATGAGGTATCATCAATGAAATCAACATGAAATCAGTGTCAACTATATCATCAAGTCTATAAGTATGTAGATGTCATCCAACCATGTAATTAATGCCTGTATGCATGTGGATCTAGTCCACGGGTCAACCAATGACACAACATCATGCACGTAAATATCATAAAAGCATATGTATGAAAGTATGAGGATATAAATCAACGTGTGTTCCTCGCGACACATCAAAATCATGGAACCTGAGTGTCCAGCATCGACACTCGAAATATCATGAAACCCGTGTCCAGCATCGACACGTAAATCCTCATATAGCTCAAGCACCGCATCCTCAGATCGGCCCTCAGGCGCCGCATAATCTGGTCGGCCCTCATATCCATCTCACTACTCCGGTCTGTATCCTCCGGATAACCGCCGAGTCCAAATACTATCACCGGTAGATAGTGCTCCCCTGCCAAGCTCACCGTCTAACAATACGAGTCTTCTTGCCCGGGGGTACCTCACCGGGTCCACCATGTACCCGCAGACGGTGCCTACCGCTCCTCGAATCAGGTTTCACATAGCACACGTCTCAGAACCGAGAAAACGCATGGTGGACGCATTGAAATATCATATCAAGAGAAACCGGGTTTTTAAAACAATACATACTTTCTTTTGAAATAACCACGGTTCTCAAATCCAGAAATCTCATGAAAACGACATATCTCAATGTGTATAATCATAAAACATGATGTATGCGACATATAATATAAATGTAAGCATATCCGTATACCAAGCAACATGGGACAGTAATATGCACATATCAAGGGTAAACCGCTCTTTTAAATGAATCCAGTTTAAAATATCTCCTGCGGTTCCCAATTTCTTCAAAGTCAAATGCAACACCATATAAAGGTACATATGTAACTATAGCAAGTAAATTATGCAAGGAGTCATATCATGATGCAGCAATCCTACTGTGTAGTGACATGACAATTATCGATGATGATGTGTGTGAGCCGACAAGCAGGTGTACGTGGCGCATACGCATTATCGGTAATGGTGCTGGTGTCCTGACAGCATAGGTTTCAATATAACAATAAAACACAGTTAAGCATGCAATGCGATGCGAATAACAAGAATATGCGGAAAATGAATAATAAACGCAACAGTGAAAAATCTACATTAATATATATGAGTCATACAGTTCTGCCATTTGAAATAACACGAATCGTGGTGTTTAGAAAAATAAGGGCCATGGTGTTTTTAAGAAAAGATGCGTCCTTTGAAATATCCGTAGAATCTCTTGGCCTGTCTTTAAAATACTCACGATTCGTTAGTTTTGAAATAGGTATGGCTCAAATCTAGTCTAACATCTATAAGTAAACTATAGGACTAAACTAACAGGCTAATCGAAAAGGTAAGAAAACCACCTAAATCTGAGTCGATATATATATATATATATATATATATATATATATATATATATATATATATAGTCGGTGATCCCGCCTCAATAGTATCACATATGATACAATATATAACATGACATTCTCGAGTCAAGAGTGCGGATCTATCATCAATATTCATCTCGTACGGTAAATCCATCGTACGGCATCCCAAATCTGGGTACGGGTCAAATATCACATTTATCTCATTATTCATCTGACATCCTTATCATCACATATCGTGAACTGGGGGTACTGATCTAAAGTCTAGTATATACTGATACCATCTACATATATATATGCGTGTGTATGAAAACACATCGCCTATGGACCCGCTATAATATCATGTCGTATCTCATAATACGAAGCAAATCATATCGCCGATCTCATGGCACCATGCCCAATCTCATCGACTCATCTCTAAATATCGTATACTATCCTCATCATCCACACACACACACACACACATATATAGTCCCATACTTGTGTGTGTGTGTGTGTACACACATCCACATATACGCACAAGTAGTAAAATGTATGCAAGTGTGTGTGTGCGCGTGTATGAAATTCTTAACTCTAGGGTTTCGCGACTAAGAAACTACACTGTAAGCGTTTTCCTACAAGTACGCTAAACTAACCTAAAGTCACAAAATCATCTCTTGCTAGGTATGCACAACATAAAACATATAAGTATATATATCATAACGCATTCACGTTCTATCCTACGAAACTGCGGGGGTGCTATACACCATCCACCTGACTTCTCCCGTAGATATATATCTACTCACCTGATCTTCGCTTGCCGATGCCGATATCGCCACGTGCTTGCTTGTCGTCTCGAAGTCCTCGTGAGGGTACCTACATATCATAACATATCGTATCGCATTAAAATCCGACTCATGACCAAAACAACGTTTCGCAACCAACGGCCAACAACATTCCACTTGTCGCACTCACATTGGACGCGTCCCTTCAAGCGCAGGGACGCCTGCGATGCGTCTCGCCAGCCAACCAACGTTAGACACGTGGGCCGTCGCTTCGACGAACGTACACACGATCCGGCGCTTCCCCTTCAATGCGGGGATCTCCCCTCTGATCCGCTGACGCTGTCAAGAAAATACTACTCCTTGCCCGCGAATGCGCGCCGACGATATCTTCGAATGAAAGCTCACCCCGGATGATCGGTCAGACTACTCTCAACCCGACCCAGGAACGGGTTGAGACGAAAGTGGGGGGTTAATGATGAGGCTCGATATCGGTGACTCTCCAAATGCTGACACGTTGCGGATGACGTGTCTCGGAACCTACAAGAAAGGACCGAGAACTTCAATTGGGATCGCACCTCGGACTCCCGAACCGAAGAATCTCCTGACCTCCGGTGGCTTTCTAGACCACCCCTCGGCTCGCCTCCGAGCTATCACAGAACCGAGATGTCTCGGCTTCCCGCTCGTGCCCGAGCCTCCCGCCGAGCCCATCTTCCTCGGTCTCACCCAGACCGAGCCACTGCACGGATCGCAGGCACCTCCGCCACGGCTCCGCGAATTTCGCCATGCGCGAGACATCCGCTGCCCACGATTCCGCGTTCCACGCCATCACGATCCCCTATTAACGAGCATGTCTCGTCATTAATATGGGATCCCGTCTATCACGCGGGCATGACGTCAGGGGCGTAACGGCCGGCGTGATTTTCGCGCCCGCCTAGCCTTTGCTGCCGCTATATAAACCTCTCTCTCAGACGATCGAGGTACGCAATTTTTATCCACTAAGCCGCTACTCTGCCCAACTAGCACCACTAACTTGATCGTCGGAGGGTCCTCGGTGGTACAACCACCCCGGGACTTCCTTGCAGGTAGCTCGGCTCAACCTCAAATCCAAGCCCATTGAGATCCACACGCTAAAGTAGACAACCTCCAGATCAAATCTCAGCCGTCCGCCATTACGCGAAGAGATCAACGAAAGATAACATCTGAAGGAGATCCAGAGATCCATCACAAAAGATTACAAAAAATATATATCGCAATCAATCCTGTTTGCTTTCCTATTTGTTTGTAATTATTCTGGAGAAAAAGAATCAAATAATAAAAGATGGTAGCATATTTGTCATTTTCTGAAATGAAGTAGGTAGGTTAGGATATTTCATATTTTATTCAGCGTGTGCTGCTTCTCGTGATTATTGGTTAAATTTTGGCTGGTGGTTGGTATGATGAGTGGTGATGAGCTTGCCACATTTAATGCCCTACCTTATTAGATACATAGTTATTTTCTTTCACATAGAACCCCCAGTGGCTAGGTATTTCTGAACACAACCCCTACAAAGTTACACCATGAGATTATCCATAGTGGGCGCTTGATACATGCAATGGAAGATTACTAGGAATTCCCACATTTCACGTTTTCTGGAATGTGATGTCCAGCCATCTAATTCTATATTCCCACGATGAGGAATCCTAATTTCCTGAGAATATTGTTTGTGTTACAACATGCATGAGTATTTTTCGTGGATCCCCTACCTATTTGATTTGAGAAGAAGAGGAAGCCGTTAGCGGTATATTCGATCTAGGTCAGTAAGGGAAAGGAATTGAGCTAAAAACTAGCTGTTGGAAGTGTAAAACCGTTGTTTTACTCACCTAATTGCAAGCTATAAAGATGTTAGGTAATGATTTCGATTGCAAAGGGTCTGCTGAGTTAAACTAGAGAATTTTGGGGGTTGATTTTATAAACATCAATCGTTGAAGTTGGCCCTCTCTAGTAGAGTGCAGAGTGCAGGGGTTCGATCCCCAATAGGTAAAGTGGCCGCAATTAATTAACGTTTTCGGGAAAAATTTATGGATTTCATGTATGGATGGATGGGATGTATGCTTGCATGTGATGCGTGCATGTTATATGCATAGATGAGAACTTACAGAAGAAGAAGACGACGACAATAATAATAGACTTCTTTTTGCAGACTGTATGATTAAAATGCATAGGATTGATTGCACAAAACCCCCCATCATTTGCTTCTAACAGCAATTCTTCTACCCTCCCAATTGACATACTCATCAACCAAAATCCTAAAGATCACTCAAATTGCACTCTAGGCAACACAGAAACAAGTTATAGAATTAAATTGGTCAATTCGTTACTATAACATAAAGAAACATGAATTGCTCGGAGAGAAATAAACAAATGACATTATTGACAAGCTGGCAGGAATTTTATGCTTAAAAGTTATCTAAAAACGGTATAAATTTTATATAAGGCAACTTCCAGAATTCCACCAGTGTTTTTTCTTCAATATCTTATTCTTTCACTGCTAATTTGAAACCAGGATAATAAAATTATGAGGGTTGTGTTAGGTAGCCGACAGCCAACGTAAGCCATTATCGAATCTTTATCACATGAATCCTAAAGAAGGGAAGAAAAGCATTCATACAGCCGATCCCAAGAATTTGAAATGAAGACTTCTTGTTGCTGTACAGGGCAACTTACAGAGGGGTTTTATGCAATAAACTTCCCGTATGTTTAATTTAAACCCTAACTACCACAATAATAAGTGGATGATTGGAAATTATAATACCACAAAGCCAAATTCAGTCCCCAGGTCATGGCCTTCCAAATTTAAGAATTAGCTGCTTTAAAAATAACAAAGTGACAGGAACCAAAAAGCTCATTATTGCTCATTGTATAAAATTTGTCATATGCATAGAACATTATCAAGAAAACTCACTGCTCTCAGCATGACCTCAGAGCTAATTTTTAGGTAGAACATCACAGCTAAGCATCATAAAGAGATGATTCTAAAGTTAGCATGTAGTTTGAAAACTAGATGCTAACTTTAGAATAATATACCTTCATTCTATAGTTGGCAGAAACATTGCATGGCCACTCAATATAGCTAAGTTTCAAATCAAGTTAGCATGCAGTTTTAGCAGGCAAGTTGAATCCAATCAAGGTTTGTTTCGATATCACAGGAAGCCTAAGCGTCCGACAGCGCACCGATGACGATAAGCCAAAACGTATAAAGTTGTGGCCGGGTTACCTATAAGAGTTAGACAAACTACAAGTTGCTTATGGTCCCAGAACTTTAAATATGCTTGAATTAGGTGAGAAGAGAGAAGGAGAATGCTCACTGATCAGATAAAAGTATGCAAAATATGCTTAGGGTTTTTCATCATTGACAGCTGACATTAATCGCTCCTGCGCCTTCTATGTAAATTCTTTGCACATCGGGGAATTTTACGGCCGTGATCTGCGAATTATAGACAAATTGAAGACATTAATTAAATACACACAAAGGCACCCTACTCGAGCATGTAGCTAAAATCAAATGGCACATTAACCTCTTTCTACTTTCGAACCAGAATATTAGTTCACGAGTAGGTGTGCTTCACTGATTCCTTTTACATGCCAACAAGAAGTAAAGAAAATAAAAAACAGATTATTATTAACTAAGCACCAATATGATAAATGCAGTCAACATCATTGGAAGTGCCAAAAATTGTGTGACATACTCTCATCGAACAAAAAGTGTGCATACCAAGAGTCAAATTAAATGGTGTTACATGCCTCAGACAAACAAATTCTAAACCATGCCAATATTGATTAGAAATTAAGAAAACCATGGAAAATATATTTCAGGGCTTATAACCCTCTCTTAAATATTAATATGGTCGGATTTGATGGGTTGAGTTCGAGATGTCGATGCACTTAATATGATGAAAAGGGAGACGGTCATACTCTATGCACACATTAATCTCTAAGCCGTTGACTATTCGCTCACCAACAAAATTCCCGGTCTTCTATTCCTCTCAAATCCTCTTCCATCAATTCTTCAACTATAACAAGAGAACACACAGTCGAAGCAAGTTCCTAGGTCGTCGTTGTATGTGAGTGCATCTAAGATGAACTGTCCATCATATCCTAAGGAACAGACCATCGTCAATGACAATAAAAAATATATATTCTTAAGGATAGTGAATACATTACCTCGATCCGTAACTTTTCGACGACTACTTATAATATGTTTGGGTCATGTTTTCCAACAAAATCTATTGTAAGAAGCAGCTTTGAAAAAAGGCCCAAATCTAATTATTAAACAAGCAGCTAGTGAGTACAATGTTACTGCCAAAAGTTATCTATTTTCTAGGATCCAGGAATCATGTATCCTAATAATGTGTCCTAGTAATAGTTTCGGATGTGGTTTTCATTATGATTCATGAAAACCGGTTGCCAGCTGTTGATGCCACGGGCAAGACTGATGTCGATGTTACTGGCACCGGTGACTACCACTGTTGACAGACCGTCATTGTCGTTTCTGTCTACCGTCAATGCTCGCCTCTCCACCACTCCTTGTCGTCTGCTATCTACCGTCAATTCATTGTTCTTGCTGCTACAATTCGGCTCCTCCCTGCCGGTGTCATTTTCGTCTACCCTCACTATCATCACCACCATCTCCATTGATCCGACTTTTACCGCCATCTCCACGGATCCTCACAACCATTGTCACAGTCTCTGCCAAACCTCATAAACATATGGAATGCGGTATGTGGCCACATGCACTTGAAGGTTGCATATTGGATAAACGGAATATGCATACATTAATATAATTAGACGTTCAAGAAACCGACATAAATGATAAATTACCATGAAAAATATGCTTCAATATTTGGAGTGTCGACAATATCAATATAATGAAAATTAACGATTTTAAGTGTACAATAGATAAACCCACCGTTGCCGGTCACAAGTCCGGATGAGAAAGGGTGAGGGTTGTGGTAGGCTTGTGACAGCCAACGTAAAACGTTGTCACATTCTATGACACGAACCATGATAAGAATATCGTTTGGACATCCCCTACTCAGCGACGCGCTATATCGGAACCCGGATGTAGTGTTAAGTATGCAAGGGCTTCTAGGTCGTCGTCCGAAAGCAGCGTGCTACATCGGACCCCGTGTGTAGTGATAAATAAGCAAGGGCTTTGTAGGATCCGTCTAACTTCATGGAACATAGATTCCCTTACGGGTAGACTAACATAATTGGTGGAGGTGAAGATTAGGAGAAGAGTTAGTAGTATGTGTTTATAAGAAACTAAATAGATAGGTGAAAAAAGTAGAGTCATGGAGCCTTGGAGTCATAAGTTTTGGTATACGGGGAGAGATAAAAATCGTAATAGAGTAGGTGTAAATATAGATAGACGGTTGCTTGAGAATGTAGTTGAGATTAGAAGAAAAGGTAATAAGATTTTACTGGTTAAGCTTATTCTAAATGGGGAGATCTTTAATATTATTAGTGCTTATGTAATACCCAGTTTTTTTTACACCAATATCCGTATTTTTATAAAGTGTTACTTACAAAATTTGTTTATTTATATTTATAATTATTTTATTTATTTTAAAAACCCTAACCCTGAAACCCCAAACCCAAACCTTATTGTCTATTTCCCTTTTTATTTTTCCCAGCCCAGCCCACCATCCCTCCCTCTCTTTTTAATTCTTTCCTCAGCCCCGGCCCAAGCCCATACCCGGGCCCAAGCTTCATACCGACCCGATCCGCTTCTTCCCCACTCCCCTTTTCTTTTCCCGCTTCTTTCCTTCTCCTTCCCACGTCGCGACTCTTTCCCACGCCCCCGCTCCTCGTCGCGACCACATCCCACTCCACGACCCACGACCTCGCGCGCACGCCCGCTCACTCCCCTCGACCTCGTCTCCCTCTCTCCCTCTCTCCCTCATACAAAACCGACCCCCTCACCCTCACTACCTCCTTTTCCACTGCACCCCCGCCTTCTCCTCACAACACCACAACCACCTCTGGCCACCCACTGCACTCCGCCGAGCTCCTCCGCCGACACCCTCGCCGGCATCCCCAACTCCCCGACCAACCCACTGCAACCACCCCCAACTCGCCTCGTCGCCTTGCCGTCGCCCCACGCCGCAGCGTTCCCTCGAACCCTCGCACCAACCTCCGACCACCATCGTCGTCGTCTTCATCCCAGAGCACCACCTTCACCCACATCAGCCCATCACCGTGGCCTCCGCCTCCTGCTACACTGAGAACCTCCTTCCTCGCCACCTCCACCACCAGAAACTTCACCGGCCGACCACCCCACCATCTCCCTCGATCAACCTCCAGTGACCAACTTGAACACCACGGCAATCACCACGTCACCAGCAAGCCCCTAGCACCACCACCAAGCCTCAACCCCTTCAACCACCTCCCTGTCTCCAAGCTCCTGCTACTCGCTGTCTTCACCACCTCCTCTCACCGTGCCGACGACCATCTGCACTCTCGAAGCCCCTACTCCTCTCCTAGCCGAGCCCTTACTGCCACCTTCGCCGGAGCTCCTTGGACCATCGCCGATCACCATCTCCTCTCTACGCCGCAATCATCGTCATTGCCATCGTCCCATCCTCCTTCAACCCGAGCTTCACTGTGTTGAGGCCAAGCTCCTCTCCATAACTGAGTACCCCTAGTTGATGCTGCTGCTTGTGCCGTAGCCGTTGCTGCCGAGAACTCGAGCTCGAGCCAAGATCGAAACTTTTGTTGCTGTTGTGCCTGAATCGTCGTTACCGTGCCATGTGCGTGTCGCGATCGCGCCATTGTCGCTGCCGTATCATCGTCGATCCTTCGTCAGGCAAGTATAATGCTTGCTTCATGCTAATATTACTTATTCGATTCAGTTACCGAATAAATTCTATATATACTGTTCGTGCGAATCAATATAATGCAAGTGTTCGATGCAAAACCTGAATGGAAAACCCTCGTTAGATTGACGGAAACTAATCACATATGATGGCCTGAATGATAACGAACGCCGTGTTATGATTTGGCTGGAAAATACGGACTTTAATGACGAGATAGGCCTTTCCCATTTAGACCCGTTAAAACTGAAATCTTCCCGTACCTGAACCTAGTAAAAATCACAATTAATTGATTATAAATAGGAATGTTGCGTTCAAGGGCTCATATCGAATCCAACTCGACGATCTAGAACACCATAAGAGTTTTAATCTGTTTCTAAGCTAAAAAGGTGGCGGAATCTGGTTCGGAGTGCGGCTCTGGACTGCAGTCCAGAGCAGCACTCGATTCTCGTTTTGTAATACTTTCACCCTGCTATATGAAAATGTTATGATGCGGAACCTTATACCATAGCGAAGATAAATCTGTTTGCTAACCATTGAAAGTGATTTCATTCATTTTTACTGTCGTTAACTATTTAAATTATATTTTAAATCAACAGAACCTATGACTGTCCCAAACAGGGACAGAATGTATACCCCTATAATGTACAATGCATAACTTCCAGCACACCATGGATATTATCGATCCGTCTGGTGCGATGGAAACCTAACTGATAGGCCTAAACTTTGTTCAACTATAGTGTCGCCTAATTATGATCCCAACTGGGAGTAAAATGTGTTACGAGCGGACTTCCAATTCTGAAACTAGATTTCCAGCAGTGAACACTTAAATTGAAATGGCCACAACTGGCAAACCTGAAACCCGATTGACGCGAAACCAATTTTGACGGATAGATAATTAAACATACTGCTTACCCCTTTTACATTATTTCGCTAAAATCTGCATGTATGATTTATAGTAAATTATGCAAATGGTAGGACACTGGCTGATGACATTTTATTCATGAGTATTGCATTCTCATCATAGCATGTAGAGGACATATACATTGGTAACCTAGTGATCGTGTACAATACCCAGTGATAGATATTAATGTTTGATTGTGGTAAGTACGTTAGTGTTAAAGCGTGAATGAATAAGCGAAGTGACACATACTTATACACAATCAGCGAACCCTAATGATTTATTGCATTGTCGACGTCTATGGGACATATATAAGTGTAACTATAACTGAAATGGGACGGTTATGGAGCACTTATATCAGTGTCATAGATAAGGCACCAAACACTGTCCATATATCTTGGATACCAGTCGAGACATACTTGATGGGGATCGCGTAGACTTGTCATGGACCGACTAGTATTTGAGTTTATGGTTGGTGTTTGATATTAGACCACGGAGTGTGGGGTAGTTTGAGTTTGAGTTCAACGGAATCTCGGGAGTCCCATTGCCGGCATACATAGCGATTCTGGAAGTTATATGGGTGTCATTACTGATTATTAGCGACTCGGGCCCATGTGCCCTTGCCCCTGGGGCCCTACCCTTGGGTGGGGATACTCACGAGTGGTTGACTCTCATACTTAGACTGACGATAGGTTTAGCGAGCTGGACAGTGAGACTTAGAGACTGATTGATTTAGTGGCATGCATTGATTACTGACTGATACACCTGCCTTACTGTTTAACCGCTTTACTGTTTACCTGTACTGGCTCCTTCATGATCATATCATCACTTCATGCTTGATGTTTCATATTCATCATTATTACACTTGTTACACATGTATTTCTATTTATTGTTATTGTGTCGCTCTGACGACCTGAGTATGCATGCTCAGAGTGAGAAGTGGATTTAGCTTGGACCGGGACCTGACGTACCTCGAGGGCATTGCGGTTATCTAGATCAACGACTCAGCACTATACTTTCTTGATCTCTATCTGGTTAGTTTTTGTATCTGTTTTGATTTAGTCACTGCATTTCTCATTACCTGTGTATTGATTACTGATTGCCACGTAAAACTAGAAGCCGAAGTGTGACTACGGCAGGATGTTTCCTCGACCGTAGGAGCATGACTGGCCTTGTCAACCTCTCGTATCCCATATTTTGGGAAGCGAAGCGTGACAGCTTATGCACCACAAATAGGTCTTGATGACGCTAGTAAATGTTTATTCTGGGAGGATTCAGACGAAATGGTGCAAAAGATTCCTAGTGGAGAGAAGTTATTTATTGGTGGTGATCTCAATAGACATGTAGGTATCAGTCGTAGTGTGGGTTTGATACTATACATAGAGGTTTTGGTTTTGAACAAAGAAATGAAGCAGGTAGCTCAATTCTAGAGTTTGCTTTATCTTATGACTTGATCTTAGCAAACACTTGGTATAGGAAAAGAGAGTCGCACCTCTTCACTTTTAGGAGCGGATCGAATGCAAGTCAAATTGACTTTTTTTCTGACGAGAAGGATAGATAGATATTATTGTATCGTCTGTAAGGAAGTACCAGGTGAGAATGTAACCACTTAACATAAACTTTTAGTTTTAGATTTTCGATTTAGAAGTCCTAGAAAGATTAGACGTAAGATAGAGCCTAAAATTAAGTGGTGGCGACTAAACGAATGTAACCAATAAGATTTTATAAATCTTGTAGTTCAAGAGACATATTGGCAGTCTGAAAATGATTCAGACATAACATGGAACAAGATGGCTAGTTGTATTAAGATTTGTAACTAAAGATCTACTTGGTTTGTCGAGAGATGATGCTCCACCATCTAAGAACACATCATGGTGGAACGAAGAAATAAAGCTTGCTATTAAAATCAAGAGGAATTCTTATAAAGATTTGAAGAAAACCAGAGATGCAAAGAGATTTGAGAAGTATAAAATGGCTAAAAAGGAAATTAAGAAAGCTGTTCGGGAAGCTAAAACTAAGGTCTATTAGGAGGTGTACGAGAAGTTAGACACTAAGGAGGCTGAAAATGATATATACAGGATAACTCGGATGCGGGAAAGGAAAACCAGAGACTTGTGTGGGTTGAAGTGTGTCAAAATGAAGATCAGAAGGTTTTAGTTCGAGATGAGAATATCAAGAAAATGTGGAAATATTATTTTGACAAATTATTCAATGAAAGCTTTGTTTGGTCAAAAATTACACCCCGGTTGACCAAGTCAAAGTCAAAGTCAACCCCAAGTAAGCTGGCCAAGCCCAGGTCAAGTGAGCCCATGCCCAAGTCGAGCCCCGCGGCCAGCCTCTCCCATGCCAAAATGAAAATCATGTAATAAATAATTTTGATGAATAGATGTAAGAAAATGGGTATAAAGCCAAATTTTTGTAAGCTCATGGCTCATGTGCAAAAGAAATTAGCACATGAGGCATGGGATGGGCAAAATGTCATTTTGTAAAGGCCAAGGGGCTATGTGTAAATTTGTAAGCCTATATAAGACAACATGATAATGAATTGAAATAACCTTTTTTTCATTTCCCTCAAAAGCTAGGGTTTGTACCTCCTTCCCCTTCCTCAAGGTTCTAAACCTTCTTCCCCTTTTCTGAATTAAATCAAGAGTTCAACTCTTCCTTTCCCAAAAATAAATAGTTTTCACCATAAAACCCTTGAAGGGGAACTCAAATTTCCATCAAATATCTAAAAGGGCTTACCCCTTTTCTTCAAGCTCCAGCCAATAACGAGGAGGAAGAAGAAGACTCATCTCCAAAAATCCCATTTTGGGAAAATCCTAAGCTCAAGAGAAGATCTAGGGCTCAAGGGAGAAGAACTCCACAAAAAAATTATATACATATATAATAATAAATCTTTCTTTTTAGGAGTACAACTCCCAGTGCAGGGGCTAAGCCCCTTTGTCCTCTTTTTCGGGAGTTTAACTCCAAAAGTCAATTGGGAGTACAACTCCCAGTATAGAGGCTGCCCCTTTTCCCGCTGGCGCCCAGCGCCCGCGTGCCAAGTGTGCGAAGCGCCGGCACCCACGTGTCCTTTGAACACTATTTTCCCTCTTTTATATATATATATATATATATATACACTTTCCCCGTTAGAAAAAAATTTCTAACGAGACGCTGCCCCACACTCTGCAAGGAGGCTGCCCCAACCCGCTAACCGGGTAGCGGGACTCCCGTAAACTCTGCGAAACCCCCGATACATTCAATTTCCCTCCAAAACACAACACGCGCACACTGCACATTGAGTTCGCATGACCTGTTTTACCCGTCAATCGGAGATTTCCTCGCTCCAAAAGCGAGGGGTAATTAACGGCGGATTAGTCCGCGGCTGCCGGAGATTTGGATCACCACAATCAATAAACCCCGGCCTACCCTAGGCAGGGGAAATCTGTAATGCGCCTGACAAGCAACGCGTATTTCCCATCTCAATAGGGTGAAGAAAAACACCCTTCAGATTCTGGCACACCCGGTGGGACATTATCTTTCCTTCCATATTTCGGGTTAAATATCCATACGAACTCAATCAATATATATATTGATTGCTTGTACTGAAATCATGCTTCTATTTGCAGGTTAACAATTTCCAATTGCAATCTTCGGACGCAACAAAATGTCTCTAAGGACAAGCCCAGACTCCAACGATTGACCACCACGTCGTTAAACTGGGACCGACCGACCACCACGTCGTTAAACTGGGAACAGATGACCACCACGTCGTTAAACTGGGAACAATCGACCTCTAAGTCGTTAAACTGGGAATGTAAAAATGTGTAAATAAAAAAAACAGCCGAAATGATGGGGCAACCGCGAATAAATAGCCGAAATGATTTGATAAACTGGGAACAATCGACCTCTAAGTCGTTAAACTGGGAATGTAAAAATGTGTAAATAAAAAAACAGCTGAAATGATGGGGCAACCGCGAATAAATAGCCGAAATGATTGGGCAATCGCGACCGTCGCGATAAGAAAAGCTGAAATAATAGAGCAATCGCGGTAAAATAAATAAATAAATAAAAAACCTCTAAATGGCGAATGATGAGTCGCTCCTGGTACCATATTCCAGTGTAACGATGCAGACACCAACCAAAATCCAAACCCTAAATTCCCAAACGACGGATGATGAGTCGCTCCTAGTACTATATTTTAATGCAGCGATGCAAACGCCAACCAAAATCCAATTTCCCAAAATTTTCCCAGCCCTATGGTTGGTCCCCAAATTGACTACCGTATACAATCCACGGGCTCAAATAATACTTATCATGCCCATACCCCACCGCAATCACCAGTCCAGCGGCCGGTCTCCATCCTTGGAATTATGCTCCATTTGGGAAGACTCACACATGTGTCCTCACGATACATGAGGAGAACAAACTAACGAATTCCTCTCGACTCATAAGAAAACACTTTCGTGGGATCCTTACGACCAACAAAGGAATAACACACTTGGGGGTCCTCACGACTCCTAAGGAGAAAATACGCATACGGGATCCTTACGACTCGTAGGGGAAAATGCTTTTATGGGACCCTTGCGGCTCATAAAATTGAAAAGTCTTAGGGGATAGGGACCTAAGCCTGTCTCCTAAGCCATCGCTCCCCAGCAGGCAAAGGCAAATGATGAATTGCTCCTGGCATCTGTGCATCAGTGTTAACAACGTTGATGCTGATCCCAACCCCAAAATTCCAAACCTCCGATCCAATAGACCCCTAAGTCGTTAAACTGGAAGCAGATGACCTCTAAGTCATTAAACTGGGAACATATGATCCTTAAGTCGTTAAACTGGGAATGAGGGAAATCCCCTCACGGCAAATGATGATTTGCTCCTAGTATCATATTCCAATGTAGCGGTGTTGATGCCAAATCAAAACCAAAATCCCCAACTCCTCTCATGGCAGATGATGATTCGCTCCTGGTACCATATTCCAGTGTAGCGATGCTGATGTCAACCCAAATCACAATCAGCAAGACAACCAACTTCCCTGACGGAATCAAGCTCCACCTCGGAAACAAGTCGAATCTCGACACCGCAGAAAGCAGAGCAAATCAACTTCAACCCTGACACCGCAGCGGAGCAATTCAAATCCAATTTCGACACCGCAGAAAGCGGAGCAAGTCAACTTCAACCCCGACACCGCAGGAAGCGGAGCAAGTCAAATCCAGTCCCCGACACCGCAAGAAGCGGAGCAAGTCAAATCAAGCACCGACCGTCCACGTCGCTAAAAGGGCAGCAACGACCGTCCAAGTCGCAAAAAGGGCAGCACCGACCGTCCAACTTGCTAAAATGGCAGCACCGACCGTCCACGTAGCTAAAATGGCAGCACCGACCGTCCACATCGCTAGAATGGCAGCACCGACCATCCAAGTCGTAAAAAGGGCAGCACCGACCGTCCAAGTCGCTAAAAGGGCAGCACCGACCGTCCACATCTCTAAAATGGCAGCACCGACCATCCAAGTCGCAAAAAGGGCAGCACCGACCGTCCAAGTCGCAAAAAGGGAAGCAACGACCTCCCGGTCGGAATTATGCTTCGACTCGGAATCAAGTCAACCAACGACCTCCCCGTCGGAATTATGCTTCGACTTTCAAGTCAACCAACGACCTCCCCGTCGGAATTATGCTTCACCTGGGAATTGACCTCTGCATCGGAATCATGCTTCGTCCCAGAGTGTACCCCATGTTGAAATCATGCTTCGCCTCGGAATATCTGCCTTTCCTGTCAGAATTATGATTCGACTCGGAATCAACCTCTGCATCGGAGCTATACTTCGTTCAGAATGTCTGCCCTGTGCCGGAACTAAGTTTCGTCTCAGGATACACCTGTCACGTGTCGGAATTATGCTCCGATACCCGGAATTATGTCCGATCCTCGGAATTATGCTCGATCCCCAGAATTATGCTCCCGAAATAATGCTCCGCCCTCGGAATGATGTTCCACCTCGAAGTCCAACTCCAAGATCCATCAATTTCATGCACACAATTCATATACGCGGTGTGCATTTATTGATGGGGACACTTTGTTGGGGTCAAAAATTACACCCCGCTTTACCAAGTCAAAGTTAACCCCAAGTAAGCTGGCCCAAGCCTAGATCAAGTGGGCTCATGCCCAAGTCGAGCCCCTGGGCCGGCCTCTCCCATGCTAAAATGAAAGTCATGTAATAAATAATTTTGATGTAATTTTTATGAATAAATGTAAGAAAAATGGATATAAAGCAAAATTTTTGTAAAGCTCATTGCTCATGTGCAAAAAAAATTAGCACATGAGGCATGGGATGGGCAAAATGCCATTTTGTAAAGCCCAAGGGGCTATGTGTAAATTTGTAAGCCTATATAAGGCAACATGATAATAAATTGAAAGAACATTTTTTCATTCACCTCAAAAGCTAGGGTTTGCGACTCCTTCCCCTTCCTCAAGGCTCTAAAATTTCTTCCCATTTTCTGAATTAAATCAAGAGTTCAACTCTTCCTTTTCGAAAAATAAATAGTTTTTCACCATAAAACCCTTGAAGAGGAACTCAAATCTCCCATCAAATCTCTAAAAGGGAAGATTTTTAAGTCTCACCCCATTTTCTTCAAGATCCAGCCAATAGAGAGGAGGAAGAAGGGGACTCGTCTCCAAAAATCCAACTTTGGGAAGATCCTAAGCTCAAGAGAAGATTTAGGGCTCAAGAGAGAAAAAAGGAGTCCCCTTTCATCAACTTCGAAAATATCTTGGGAGTTTAACTCCACAAAAATAATATATATATATAATAAATCTTTCTTTTTGGGAGTACAACTCCCAGTACAGGGGCTAAGCCCTTTTGTCCTCTTTTTCAGGAGTTTAACACCAAAAGTCAATTGGGAGTACAACTCCCAGTATAGGGGCTAAGCCCCTTTTCCCGACGCCCGCGTGCCAAGCGCGTGAGGCGCCGGTGCCCGGCACCCACGCGTCCTTTGGACGTTATTTTCCCTCTTTTATATATATATACACTTTTCCTATTAGAAAAAAATTCCAACGGGACGCTGCCCCGCACCCCGTAAGGGGGCTGCCCCAGCCTATTAACCGAGTAGCGGGACCCCCGTAAACTCTGTGAGGCTCCCGATACATCCAATTTCCCTCCAAAACACAACACGCGCACACTACACATTGAGTTCGCATGACCAGTTTTACCCGTCAATCGGAGGTTCCCTCGCTCTAAAAGCGAGGGGTAATTAACGGCGGCTTAGTCCGCGACTGCCGGAGATTTAGATCCCCACAATCAATAAACCTCGGCCTGCCCTAGGCAGGAGGAATCTTTAATGCGCCTGACAAACGACGCGTATTTTCCATCTCAGTGGGATGACGAAAAACACCCTACAAGTTTCACCAAGAATTTGGATGGACTTGTCATTCAATCTCAAGATATAAACCGTGATTTCATGCGTAAAATAAGAGTATTTGAGGTTAAAGAGCTTTTGAAGAGAATGAAATCAAGAAAATCGGTTGGTTCAGACGGGATTTCTATCGAGATTTAGAGATCTTTAGGAGAGATAGGCGTTAAATGACTGACAGATCTGATTAATAAGATTTGGCATACCAAAAAATGAGTAGAGAAAAAATAACATTGTACATATCTATAAGAACAAGGGTGACATTCAAAGTTGCTCAAACCACCGTGAAATAAAACTTATGTGTCACACCATGAAGCTTTGGGAGAGAGTGATTGATCACAGGTTAAAGAAGAATGTTAAGATAACAGAGAACCAATTTGGGTTCATGCCTGGACGATCGACGACATAGACTATTCATTTGTTTCGTCAACTTGTCGAGCGTTTTCGAGAAAGGAGAAAAGATTTGCATATGATATTTATTGACTTAGAGAAAGCGTACGACAAGATACCTAGAGAGATATTATGGGGGACAATGATGAAGAAGGAGGTCTCAGTCAAGTACATTGGCATAATCAAGGACATGTACGATGGAGTAGTGGCAAATGTCGGAACCTGCAGCGACTTAACGAGTGATTTTTCGATTACAATCGGTTTACATCAAGGATCTGCATTTAAGTCCATTCATGTTTACCATCGTGATGGGTGAGCTTACTAGAAATATCCAAGATGAGATACCTTGGTGTATGCTATTCACTGATGATATTGTTCTAGTAAATGAAACGAAAGTGGGAGTTAATGCCAAATTGGAGTTATGGAGGCAAACGTTGGAATCTCGGGGCTTCGGATCAAGCAGGTCCGAAACAGCATATATGCATTGCAAATTTAGCAAACAGAGAAGTTGAGACTACAGTTGTATAACACTGGGTGGGCAAGAGATATCACCGAGCGATCGGTTTAGATATCTAAGTTCTATCATTCAAAAGGATGGGGAGATCGATAGCGATGTCAATCAAAGAATCCAAATTGGTTGGTTAAAATGAAGGAGTGCAATAGGGATTTTGTGCGATCGTAATTTTCCGTTAAGGTTGAAAGGAAAGTTTTATCGGAACGCTATTCGGCCTGACTTATTATATGGTACAGAATGATGGGCTCCTAAGAAACATCAAACATAAGATGCGCATAGCGGAGATGCGTATGCTTCGTTGGATATGTGGTAACACTAGAAAATATAAGATGCGAAATAAAGATATTTGTGCAAAAGTTGATGTAGCACCTGTGGAGGAGAAGATACGGGAAAACCGGCTAAGATGATTTGGTCATGTGCGACGCAGACTTATGGAAGCACCGATTCGACGAATAGATACTCTCGATATAGAAAATGTCAAAAGGGTAAAAGGGAGACTGAAGAAAACATGGATGAAGATGATACGAAAAGATATGGTTGCCAAAGGCATCAATGAAAGTATATTATTCGATAGGAGTGAGTGAAGACAGAGGATTCATGTGTTGGATCCGGCGTGATTCTCATGTTGGTTCATGTAGCCTACCCCATATGCTTGGGATAAAAGGCTCAGTTGTTGTTGTGAAGTGTACAATAGATATGCAAAGAGTCAACCATATTACTCCCTCCGTCCCACTTTAATAGTCGTTTAGAGACTTTTTTTCCCGCAATTCTAGTCGTTTTATGTAATTGAGATTATGTTATCAATTGATTACCGAATTTACCCTTCATTAAAATCCCATGCATGTCCCTTGTTGCACTTTGATTTTTGTGATTGAGGTGACTTTAATTAGGGGTATTGCGGTAAATTGAACCAGTCATAATTTAACACCTTAAACGTGAGAAATACCAAAACAACTATTAAATTGGGACGGAGAGAGTATATAACAGAACAAGTTAAGTTATCCTTTATTACAACATGATGTACAAACACTTTAGCACGGACTTGGTTAGCAGATAGAGGTTACATTAGATTCGTGGATTCATAATCTTTCAAAAACATTGGATACAAGATACATTTTTACATCGATAGATCATACGTACGAACGTACACATACATATATATCTAGTTACATTCATTCATATACATACATACACGCGCACGTGCACACACATAAATAACAATACATAATATTAAACAATGCCAAGCTAATAACTAATTTTTGTGGAGAGTGTAACCCTAATTTCGTTTTGTAAAATTCACGAGAGAGACAACAATTAGAGATGTCTTAAGGAGAGGAAGAAGTTGCAGCTCGAGCTTTGCAAGAAAAGGGTGGCGGTGGTGGCTCCGGCAGGAAGTAGGGAGAAAAGGAGGTAGTGGCAGTGATCATGAAGAGAGAAAAGCCCTAATTTTTCATCATTTTGCTTAGATCATGGGTTTGGGTATGATAATAAGTGTGTTAAGTGTTAACGGGTTGCTTTCAAGCATCAAAACCCAACCCAAACATCATTTATATATACCAAGTTAAATGATCAAACCAATATGCGAACCTGATTCGTGAATCGGGTCTAATCATGAAGTGTCTGAACTGATTTTTAGATTATTTAATTATGAAAATCGCATTCACGATTCCGATACATGAATTAGAGCGAATCAAAGTGAATCCATTCCGATTCGCGAATCTGAGTTGATTCCTGGGGATTTACACGAATCCGTTCTTCATAGTGTATAAACATAATGAGAATGATAAGAAAACTAGCGTACTTCAATTATATGTGCAAATCCAATGCTACTTAATCAAGTATTCATAGTAAAATACTAAATTAAACATTAAGATTTAAAAAATGAGAACCAAAAGTACAAAATAGAGTATCATCATTCATCACAATAGCAAATTAGTTCAAAAAAATAACAATTAAGGCGTTGTTATCACCACAAATTAGCAAAATAGATAAGTTATTTGTGTTTGAATATAAATTTATTGAAAGCTCCAAACCCGACATGCTTAAAAAGAACCAACCCACCTGTACAAATCGATATGGTTTTATACAGCCGCATAATCCTTTCCATGCTCTTGCTCACTTTGTTACCGCATATCAAAAAATTTGCTCTGTTTTATGTGAAGAGTCCCCCGCATTCGCATATAGAAACGCATAACTCAACTTTTTCGACATTGAAACGCGGCATCTTCATTGGCCTCTGTGTTTCTACCACCATCGTGGAATCTTGTCTATCTATCCCTTATGTCTTTGATCCAAATTCCATATGGATTTAAAAATCAAATGGCATAATTTCGAGTTGAAAAGAGTTTTTTCGATAGGACGGTCATTTCATTTTCTAAATTCCATGGTTTAAAATTTCTTGAAGTAACATCCCCTAAATAATGATAACAACGATAACGGTCACTCCAAAATATTCTGGCCACTGATCTGCAATTTACGTTCAATCTTTCACAAAATGTTGCTAAAGTTTATATTTCAGATTTTCAGTTTTTACTCTGTTAATCTTTTTTATTCTAGAACTCCTCACTACTTTCCTACAATGGAAATTACCTTTTCTCAAGATTCACCACTTAAAGCAAAATCATCAACTAACAACATAAACCACAAACAATAAGATATGCTTATTAGGTTAAATCCAAAACCAATGATAATTTTAACGATTTAATGTTGCCCCGTAGCCTAAGCCAATGATGAGAGGGATGACTTTATTTATCCTTCATCCAATCCACTTAGTAATTTCTATATCATACAAATCTTTTCAGATATGTTACCTACATACAAGATAGGACAATAAATGTTACCTTTTAACAATCCACCACGTTGCATTTGTAAGGACCGTATAGTAAACATTTTCTAACCAAACGAAAGAAAATGTTGGGAAATAATTATTCTCTATTTTTTTTCATCTAGTGCATAGATTGTATATGGAATTACACATAAATAGATTTTTAGTAAGTGTATGTGTGTATGAAAAAAGTCCTAAAATGAGAAATGATAGAAGAAATAAATATGGTGACAGGAACAAGAAGGCTATATTAGCTGAATATTGAATTAGCGTATTGTATTATGGATTACGGGTAGACTATGAACACCTATACACACAGGTGAAATGGCCTTTCGCCAAAATATTATCCATATATTTAGTTATTCGACCATTCGACCTTTTAATATGATTCAAAGCGGTAGTTGGCCCAAAACATCTAAGCGTGGCATTTTCAATCTTGTTTAAAAACATCTATGACAATCTCTTCCAAAGATTGATAGGAATATTAGAGTCCTACAACTCTCGCAAAGAAATTTTTTCCTTTAGTATCTTTTTCTTTACTAAAGCTAACATTATGGAAATACCTTACGTTCCTTCAATGAATTAGCATGTATGACTCTACTACAAGTTCTTCAATGCAGTGGCCATTAGATAATTACAATTAACTCCATGTTCAATAATTTCATCGTCCTTCACTCTTTGATCTTTTACTCTTATTTCTCTAAAATTATCAGGATTATTGTTCTTACTTCTATCATCTTAGAAAGCCCATATATGTCCATCATTCCATTCACTGATACGGCTTCTTAAACAAATTTTCATAACATGGTAACTTCTATAACCGCTTGCTTACCTCAGGCACGGCATGATGATATCTTAAGACAAAAATAATAATAAAAAGAAACAACTTGCATAAGTATTGCTGCAAAATCCTGTACATGAACCAGAGAGAAGGGAACCAAGCAGGACGGCGAAAGATAGCATATGTTTAGGGTTGATTGATATTAATTTAAGGGTTAATAAAATAATTATGAAAATTTATGATTTCCCTAAAATTTAAAATTTAGAGTTGGGTCTATGGTTTGGATTTAGGTTTCGTGTTGATAAATTAAGGGTTAGGCTTAGGTTCTTGTTTAGGCATCCCACACAAATCGCAAATCAAATAAAAAATTGCAAATTTAGGGCTTCTTGATTCCAAAACACAATACTTTGCAAACCCCGATAATATTAGGGATTCAACATTCACAAGCCCAGCGAATCCTTAATATATTTTTAGGGTTTTTGCAAATCAAGATCAAAATTCGAAGTAATTAATCATAGTAAATTATTTACCTTGAGGAAGAAGAAGAAGCTCTGTGATGAATGAGGAGAGCCGCCGAATGATGAAGGAGAGGCAACGGAGCTCGGAGAAGCTCGCCGGTTCTCGATTCGACCAAAAAAAACTATAATAATAAAAAAAGGTTGCCTTTTTGGGGAATAAATTTACCAAAAAATAATCATGTGGTTTTATTTTTGTACGAGGCTTTTTTTTAACTTTAACAAATATCATTATGAAGTATGCACGGTTAGGAAAAACCAACTTAAATACTTCGAAAAGGTTTTTCCTTAAATTTATTAAACTACAGGATAAAAAAATTCAATATCCTAATTCAGTAGTTAAAAAAAAACGGTAGAATATACTTAACAACCAAGTAGTTTTTCGCTAAGAGCCTATACTTCAATATGGTTTTTCGCTAATGGAAAAACCGCTCGTTAAAAGGTTAAACAATATGGGTGATTTTGGTAGATACCCCTTGGTTTTATTTTGCAGTTGAGAGTACTTTGGTTATCTACCAAAATAAGATAACCTGAGTTTACAGAACCTCAATCCGATAAACCCTGTTTGGAAATGAGCTAAGTTTTTTAAATCAGAGTTTCATAAAGTTAGTCACACTAAAGTTCAAAATGCTAACTCTGTCTTGCTTGCATTCATTTTGGAGTGGAGATATCTCAACATCTAATATAAGTTATCTAAACTCCACTTTCTCAAACACATTCTTATAACATAACTAAAGCTTATTTAGAATGGAGTTTGTAGCTTGCAGACCAAAGTTTGCGCCCTCTATATCTTCACTAAAAAATAAACTCCAGGTATTCCTACCTCCATAGTTAATAGGGCCTTGTAGTTTTCTAAACTTTAAAATTTGTGAAGAACATGATTATTTTGGAGTTTAAATAAACTCAAAACAACATTTTGGAGTTTAGACAGCTACAAAACCAAATACCACACTCAAGTTGTAATAACGGGTCCCACCTCGTATTTGAATCCGTATTTGAATAAATATTTTCCAATAATTTCATGTATATAATTCCTATTTATTTTCCCCTTACAATTTATTTCTTCTATTTTCTTAAACCCCAAGTCATTTTAAGGTTCTAAACACAACATCTTCTTTATTTTATATGGTACAAAACTACAAATTATAAGAAACAGTCTTGTTTGATATTGAATCAAACACCATTCTTGCTTCATCAATCATCCCACAATTAGAGTAAAGTATTGAGAAGGATGGTATCGCGGGCTCTTGTCTCATCAAAAGCCTTACAGGCATCTTGTCATTCGCCACATTCGGTATGCCTAAACTAACACATACCGCAGAAAATGCTAGCTAAGGTCGATGAATCCGCAAGTGAAATCTCTATTCACTTATTTAACATGCTAAATTAATGTCCAGAATATATATATATATATATAATGGAGGAAAGATGCCATAGGAGGAAATTTCCTCCTATGGCGTCGAAAAAACACACTCTCCATCGTGTTTTCCGACGATCGGAATGCATCATCTTCATCGTTATCATCTAAGATGTGGGTACACCAAATTTCATGTGATTCTACAACTTTTCACCATTGAGTTAGTGGGTTCAAAATTAACGGTTTACCGACAATAGAACTTTTTACATTGCTAAATCAACGGTGAAAAAGTTGTAGAATCACATGAAATTTGGTGTATCCACATCTTAGATGATAACGATGAAGACGATGCATTCCGATCATCGGAAAATACATTGGAGTGTGTTTTTTCGACGCCATAGGAAGAAATTCCCTCCTGTGGTCTCTTTCCTCCATTATTTTATATATATATATCCAACTAATTACTGCTAATCATTTTGTTAATTTAACGTTGGGACCTTCTAAAGGTTACTATCCGTGTTTATATCAAGTAAGAAATTCATGAAATGATTTTTGTGTGACTGAATAAAAGAGCCCGATAATTCGTTGGAATATCGTATACATATATACCTGAGATGTTCGATGCAAATCTTATACGAAAACAAATTCTAAAAATGTCGGAACTCATAATATTTAGATCCTAATACTCTTAACAAACACCCTGTAGAAATTTTATGGCAATCGATATTGTTTTCACACGTAAAGTGACGCCCATAGCGTCAATACCAAAACTCGTGTTTTACCGAATACTTGACACCGTTAAATTCATAATTAATTCCAGAAAAATTCAATCGCAGCGTGCTTGGGCTTGTTGCGAAGTGTGCTGCATAATATTTAACATGATGTTTAGGTTTACTGTTAGATATATCCTATGAATATCGAAAACAGAAAAATTATCTGACTTTGGACTGCAGTCCAGAGCAGGGATTCACCCTTAAGTATGACTTTACTCACATGAATCCTTGCTGTTTAATTATGATAGTGTGTGGAGACATTTACTCCTGCGTATAAAATTGTTTTATATTTTCAATTGTACTAGTTTCACTGAATTCCAGTATCATTTAGTATTTTAAATATATTTTAAACTGATGACATGTACGGCAGATTTCTGTCATCTCAGTTTGCACCCTTTATCAGTAAACTGACCATAACTCCTAAACCAAGATAACTATTATTGATCCGTATCCTGTGCTATAAAGTTAACTCATATACCTACAAATAGTTGAACTGTGACGTCACCTAATTGTGATCCCAACCGGGATTAAAACGTGTTACGAAACAGACTTTCAGTTCAGGAACTGAATTTCCAGCAGTGAACACTCAAAATGGAATGACCGTAACTCGCAAACCTGAAACCCGATTGACCTAAAACCAACTTTGTTGGATTTATATTTAAGTTTACTTTCTACCCCTTTTGTATCATTTTCCTAATTACGATCGCACTATTTAATATGATTTTCTGAGCTCATAAAGTACGTAGTGATTCATATTATACATGACTTGATTAGTGGCATAATTCACATGCATACTCGACCGTGATACCTTTAGTGATAGCGAGCGCTTTTATTGATTCTTAGCGATTATTGCATTGTCGAACGTGATTGGTATCGGATTAGTTGTGTCAAGTACACCGTGAAAAGTGAATGATCTGGGAAAGTGAACAATGCAGTGAAAAGTGAATAAAGCGGTGCTTTTGATGCATACATATACACAACTAGCCCCATACACGTAGTTATTGAAACCTTGGAGAAATGGGAAAATCAAGATGGAATCGAACTCATATTTAGCGAGGTATTTAATAATTTAGAGGATGATCATTCGATATGAGTGACAGTAATAGTGTAGATATTTATACCTAGCGGCACGACTGACATGGTTATGTCCCGGACACATTTTTAACCGTTGTCTCGGGCATGCACGAGACCCTTGATAAACATGAGGATACATTCCACTGATCAATTTTAAATGATATAAATACTGTTAGTTTAGTGACTTTCATATTAACCTAGATTACTGCCATAATTCATGCCCACTACTGCTACCTATTTTATGTTACTTTATACATTCATATTAGTACTTTATACCGCTGTTTCATGCTTCACTAATTACTGCCTGTTTAGTATTAGAATATTATAATATTAAGTCGGTCTAACGACATGAGTATCAGAGAAAGAAATGGACCTGCTTTATTTTGAGAAGATTGCGGAGATCCAGACCAGTGAACCGGCTGTATCATTTCTTTGATATCACTGGTTAGTTGTCTCTTTTGTTTGTATCCGTTACGCTCAGTTTCCTTTATATCGGATAATTTTAGTGACGTATTATCTCATCATCTGAGTTAGATTACTGCTACCATGTAATGTTTGTTTACCGCCGGAAACAGAGACGAACCGGGATGGATCGTCTTGCCTGAATCTGAGGGCAGATGCTATTTGGATTTATCCGTCCACCTCTCCAAAAATACCAAGTTGATTTATGCTACCATATATCGGAGGTTTGAACAGACGCGACCGTTGTAGCAGACTTTATCAGATCCTTCTCATTTTATGAGGGTTTTTTTATTGTGCGGACGCTCTTCCCTGCATGCGCAAGCCCATGCAGTTAATTACGTTACCGTATTGCGATAACCACTTTCTCCTTCTTCAGGACTTCACTTCGTGTCATGTGTATTTTTGTTTATTTCGGTTGCCCGTGGATTGTATACGGAGACTAGTTTATGTCGTCGCCCGTAGGACGCAGATTAGTCTAAATCCGTATATTTTAGACTTGGGCTTAGGTTATTTAAGGACCGTTAATCTGGTTTGAGATTAAGATCAACTTAAAATATATGAGCATTTGGGCTCAATTATTTTAAGGACATCATGGTCCATCATCGCCATGTTTGAGACAAAATTTTAGTTTAGGGAAATTTCGGTCCAACATTCATCTTGTGCGCATGTGTATTTGTTACGTGGCGGAGTGACCGATGGTAATATGGAATGTGCCCAATTTGGGGTGCGATCCGATTTGAGGTGTGCACGTCAATTTGAAAGTGCATTAATGTGAGATGGACAGAGTTGTTGTTGGTTGTCGGGACCCGCCACCTCTCTGATGACATTGAAGAATTACGACATATATCAGAGGTGTGGAAAGATGTACCCTTGAACCAAATCCAGTATTTGAGGGAAAGGGTTGTGGCGATCCTAAGAATCGTTAGTCGTATTTGAGACTAAGATTACTTTAGGAGATACGAGATGAATATCATTTTGGATGTCATCAATAAGAGATCATTAGTCATGCTTGAGACTAAGACCAGTTTAACAATATTTTTAAGGATCATTTTTACTTAAAATCCAGCAAAAGAGCATTTGGGCTCAGCTGCAGGAAAACTTCAGAGACTTAGTCAGTTTGGGTTTAGTCTGCTTATTCTTTTTCTTTTTCATTCAAAAGTGCTAAGAATTTATTTGGGCTATATTTGTTCAGCCCTTTTCTTTTTATGTAAAAGTACTAAGCATTTATTTGAATTCTGATGCTCACATATATGTTATGTGAAGTATTCAGTCATGGGCGCTGCCCAATGAATGTTGAACACTTTAGTCTTTTTAACTAAATGTGAAGTGCTAAGCACTTCCTATGGCATCCACGTAAGTTGCATGTGTGGCGCTGCCCAATTAGTGCTAAGCACTTAGCTGTTTTCGGCTGTATATGGAGTGCTGAGCACTTTTTATGTGGTGCCCACGTGAGGAGCATGTGAGGCGTGAACGCTGCCCAGTCAATGCTAAGCACTCAGCCGTTTTGGCTATTTATAGAGTGCTAAACACTCTCATTATTTTTGTGGCACCCACGTGAGGAGCACATGAGGCGCTGGGCTTCTGCTTTGGGCGCCCACGTGTTTTTCACGTGAGGCGCTGGGCGCTTTTGGAAGGGCCCCCTATGTGGGAAGCATATGAGGCGCTAAGTTCTTTTCTTTTTTAAAGATTGAGTATCTGTTAATAGTATTTTGACCATTAATGATCACCAAGATTTTTGTTTTGAAGATCTGGGATCAAGTTTTCTTTTAAGAACTAAGTTCTTTTATAAGAACTAAGTTTCTTTCAGGGTTAAACCCTATTTTCCTAGGAATTAAATCCCCATAGATAGGTTCTTTTTGTTAGTTATATGTATGCCCTAGAGGCCATTACTGTACATTGGATGTATATTGTAGTGGATGCTGGGACATATATAGGTAGGACTTTCTTGCTCGACATGATAGTACGCTATCTGGTTGCTCTTTATCTTAACATGTATACTTTCCGTCTCTCTGATTACATGTTGATAAAACCCTTATGATGTGTACTCGACTTCCAGGACTATGATACAGATCATACTAGTGGGGCCTGGGTAGTCCATGAGTACATCCTTGAAATGTTCCTAGTCGTGGGAATATCGAGACGGGGCATCGATATTCCAGAGTAGACTAGCGCATATCTTCTCGACCCATGCGATGGGCGATGGATGATCCCATATCCATTGGTGTTTGACATCGAAGATGGTATGCGGGTGCTCAGTGGAGACTGGGTACACTGAACGGACTCGCCGAGAACTCCCAGATGGTATTATACCTCACGTCAGATGGCAGTTCTCTGGTGACACTGGTACAGCTTAGTCTGTTGACCCGAGATCGTCATAGAGTCTTGTGTGTCTCCCACTGTGCTTTGATTTCCACCCTACCATGACTCTGCTGAGTTGTGCAAACAGGTGGTTTTTGGGTACAGTCCCGATTCACATGGAGGCAATGAGCGATAGGAGGGGATTCGTCTCTCCCGGTATTGGGGGTTGATGTTGTGCTATGCTCGACTGGCCATAACAGGAAATCCCTGGCCAGGGTTGCAGTGATATACTGGTAAGAGTTATCAGTAGTTTCACGAATGTTATGGACCCTACGTCGGCATGACTTATCAAGCTATTGGGGTCTGACGTTTACCATCCCTAGGCGAGATATGCGGCATATCAGACGAACAGACCAGACTGTACGGTAAGTGTTACTGGTTGGATTCGCAGGAGTGTGAGCGGGCTTGCTCGTCGATCTTCTGATCGCTCAATACCCGGGTGGCCGTTACGTTTAGCAGACCGCTTGCGGCTTGTGGGTGTTTGATATGATCATCATCCGCTGCCGGCGTATTGACGAGTCTTTAGAGTCCTACACAGAGGTTTCCTGGCTCAAGCGAAACGAAATAGGAGCACATATGAGATATGTGCGGGACCGAGAATAATGCGTGTATGTGATACCGCATTTCATTCTCGCGATGAATGTGTCGAATGGTTGTATGCGATATAACCTAGTTATCGAATCAAGGATTGATTCGATAAGCCGATACATTGGATACTAGCCGGTTATATGCGATATAACCGGATCATTGAATCAAGTGTTGATTTAATGATTTAATGTATAATTATATATTTGATATATTACTTTGCATTAATTAGTATTGGTTCACTTAAGATGGATTTTCTCACTTGAAGTGCACATTGTATATATGATATAGTTTTGTGCACTAGTTTGTATCATGTTTGATGATACATGCAAACTTGGGTGTATGTTTGACTTGAACCATGTTTAGGTTAATGGTTATGGTTTTAAAGTATTCACTTATTCATTTCATTTATATTCTTTATTTCTTTTGGCTAAAATAAAATGGTTGCTAATTTTGTCTTTTGTGGAAACTTCATGATGCTTTGAATTTGTAACCATTTTGTTTTATGTTTAAAACCTAACCATTAGCTAAACTAGAGTTTGCTCTCTACAAGAGTTAAGTCTAACCCAAGGTTGCATTATGATAAGATCAATTTTGATTTTATTATTTGATTTATCATTTTCTCATCATATCTTCTTCTTCTTCTTCATCTTCTTCAACAAAAGAAGAAGCTTGCTACTCCAATGGCAAGTGATGAAAACTAGTGAGAAATCAAAATCTAAAGTCTACCCATTTCCTATTTCTTCATCCTCTACTACTTGCCATGTAGTAGAGTGTGTTGTCTTCACAAGTTTCTTGACTTGGCGAAGGCGGAGCTCGAGTTTTGTGATGCCTCGACGTAGATCATCTTCGGCATCGAACCGACGATCAAGCCCGCCCATTTCTTCGACGAAGCCGATACTTGAGTTCGGGGTTCGATTTGGACAGCGGAGGGAGATCATCGTGGAGCTTAGGAATTGGCGGACCGGATCTACAAAGGTTGTAGCCCCTTTCCTTTAGATACATTTCCGTTTACTTGCATGCTTTGCCTAGATATCTAGTAAACGATCCGTATTAGGGTTTGTAGGCACCCGTAAAATTTGATTTGTGCATGTTTGATCACTTGTGAGACTCCATATGAGTGCCTAGAAACCCTACAGTGGTATCAGAGCCTCGCTAGAGCCTTAGGCGAAGTCCCGACGGAGTTAAAAGTCCGATCGACCCGAAACCCCGATTTTTAAATGCTCTCTGGACGTTTCTGTAAAATGAGGATTTTTCAATATTAAAAATATCCAGAAAAATCAGCAGGCTAATTTAAGAATTACTGTGAATTTCGATGGAGTAATTCCATCAAAGAGCCGCGGATCCGCGGCACGAGCATGGCTCGTGCGGCGGTTTCGCGGCCACTTTGTCGTTATGTGCATCCCATTTTGCACAGTAATTCTTAGTTGGCTGTGCTGGTTTTCCTGGGTTTTTTTAATAATTTATTCCAGAATTGTATTTTCTGAGTTGTATTGGGGACTCGGGGTATTCGATCGGACTGTCTAATTTTGTCGGTGTGCTTTTCCGGGTATTTTTAGAATATGTTAAAAAGTTCGACCGGATATAAATACCCACTTTTTCCCCTGCCGGGAAATTTCCAATTGTTGGATTTTTCCGTAGTTTAACGACGTTCTAAGTAGTGCAAGTAACGCGATGGACCCTCTAGAAGACAACAAACCTTAACTCGATTATGTGACCGTCTTGAACTGCCCTTTGAACCTTCGGGTTTGGGGCAGTACGGCGTGCCACATGTGAGGCGTTGGCTTGACCCTTCTACGGCTGGACCGTTGGTACTGAGGCACGAACTGAATGTTGTTAGACTTATTTCATGTGTTGAGCTGTATCGGGAAAACTTGGGTGTTCGATTGTTCGATCGAAAAGTTTAGCATTTTCTATTTATCTGGAATGTGATACAATAATTGGAATTCACAAATAGTTATGAGATAACGGAATGAATATTGTAAACATAGCAGTTTAGTCTCACTTGATCGGTTGTCACGGAATTTCGATGTGATTAAAAGTCCGTCGCAATCACGTAGTGTACGCGGATACTCGCCGGGTAAACTTGATAGACAGCCTCACTCCATAGCCCCGACCAAGTGACTGTAGGAGAACCCCGTCGCCGAAAGCATCCGTTCGGGTGCTCGCGGTAGCGGTGTTCCGCCTTAGTGCACTTTGTCGACGGCATCGGGGGTGCGGCCGTCTACTGAAGTTTGCGACGAGCATTCGATCAGAATGTCGGAAATCCTGTTGAATTGCCCGACTTGATATTGAAAAGAGTTTTCGATAATGAGACTAAAATGCGGGGTTTATAATTGTTAGGCATGTGATGTCTAAAGAATTCATTTGGTCAGGCATGCGATGTCTGAGGTGGTTGCGGATTCCAACTGTTGTAGTTTTACACTTTCTTTTCTGTGACCGTAAGTGTAATATGTGATGTCGCCGGTTTCGTTGCTATATGTCAACGACAATTGGGATGCGCATATTTACTTACGTTGATGACATGTGATGTTATGTGTTGCTGGATATGTTATATTGGATCGTCGTATTTGAATAGCCGGGTTTTTTTTATGTGAGATGAGTGTTTTTCATTTTCATTCATGTAAAAACTTGTATGTAATATTCTTTTATTGGGGCACTTCCAGGTTGCAGAAGTCGTCACCCGTTGTATATTATTTACTTTTCTGCACTAGGATAGACCCAAGGAGGGGAGCACAAGTAACCGGGTTCTAGGGTCCAGTGGGAGACCATCTCGAGGAGTCGAGTCCGGGTCTCCTAACCCTAGAATTGGTAGGGTTGCTTGCCGCTCTCGTAGGGGTCTAGGGGTGTGGGATTGGCTATTCATCACGACCGTGGAATCCGTGTTTTATACTGGCTCGTATTGAAAACACGGACGTCCTAGTATATCCAATATTTCATATGTTTCTTCTGCTGTGTTTTATCTGTGATCATGTGATGTTCTGTGACAGGTATTATATATAGTATATATGATATATTATATAGACGTTGCTTATGTTTTACACCCGCGCTAGCCCTGCCCCGCTTTGCCGTTAGTTACCTAACCTAACGGTGCACGAGGGGACATCGAGGCGAATGCAGATGGCATAAGTGTACGTCATATTTATCTGTGATGTTTAGGTAATTTTAATGATGGGATATTCATTAATGAGATTAATGAAAGAAAATAAACCTAATTGATGTTGTGGAATCGAATTTCAAAATAAAACAGGTAGCTACAGTTTTTGCTTTGCATTGTGGTGTTCCTTGTAGAACATCCTGCACCTTATTCGATAAGGAAAGAACCGAGATCTCTTCACCGGGAGTGACTCCTTTAGCAATAGCTGGCAGATGCTACAACCCTCGGTTTGTCTTTTGATCGCTTCTATAGTTTCTGCTTTGCACAGTGATATATATGATATATCCCGCACCTCATTCGACGAGGAAAGGGCCGACGATCTCTTCACCGGGAGTGACCCCTTTAGCAAAACTAGAAAAGCTTCAAAAACATTCCATTTAAAAACCATTTGATTCCGCAACGAGATCAAGTTCAAAGCGTTAAAGGTTTTCACAAAAAAACCAGCCGCAACCCTCCGTCATTTTAGGAAGTAGAGTACTTAGTATTCGTGCTGTGTTTGTTGACCATAGTCAAGACACAGTGTACGGTAGCTAAGTGATGTCTTCCTACACCGCATATGATGCGATTAGTTAGGACAGTCGCGTGACTTTGTTGACCTTAGTTAAGGGTCATGTGGGTGGGTCTAATTAATCACGAAATGACGGGTAGAACTTGACTAGTACTTATGATTTGTTGACCATAGTTAAGGTCATAGGTGCTACGGGTAAAAACCATTATCGGGAGTTTCAAGTGTTGAAACTTGCAATGAGATTGCATACCTTCTATGTGATAGTTGGATCCCGATACCCACTGCGAGTAATTGTTACTCCTGGGAGAGTTTTGCACTTTGCAATTAGCCGATCAAGTAGGTGTCTAGAAAGGTGTCAACGGGGTTACGCCTCTGGGAAAACGAGGTTTACATTAATTAGGTTCGTGCGAAAGCACGGGAGACCTCCCTCAAAGTACCGACACTGGCCTGGCTGAAATATTAGCGAACTTGTAGAGTGTAATTAATCCCGGCTAGTCTTTTCCTTTTAGGGTTTGAAGGAAGATTTGATAAAAACAGTGGGAGCCATCCTGATTAGATAAAGTATATAACCAATCTGATCTTGCAAGAGCGCACGCAGAGTGTTTTCTTCTCTCTCTCTCCTGGTAGCGACCATATCACGCCTTAATCAAGATAATAAAATGGAATTTTGACCGAACCCGCTTGTTATACTGAGCTGGGGAACGTTGGTCCCGCTCCAACTTATAATTGTTATAAGACAGAGCAGGAAATAGGGGAATACCAGAATTCCTATGCCGCCCAAACGAAGAAAGTACATATGATGCATCTCCTTCGGGTGTGTTCATTATAAAGAACTGTTTCTCAGTATCCTCTGCATCCTGGGTATGTGATGCCAGATCATGATCCCAGATATGTAATCTGTTACATAGGGCTAGAAAAGGGTAGAAAAACTGAGAACGGGTGATAAGTTTCATGAGACAGAAATCGGGGCAAGTGTTGCAGCCAAGTCTGTTGGTCACTGTCACCCTGTATTACCAGTACATTGATTCTGAACAAATGCTATTAGATACCGAACCTGATATACAAAATCATATCAGTCTCTTTATTAGTAAAGAAGGATATAATTTTGTATTGTTGGATAGTGTTTTGAACATTTCCTATATCAAAAGTTGATCGGTTCAGGCACGTTATCTAAAAGCATTGACGTTCTAAATCAAACCACAGTTCCTTGTACACTGAACACACACAAGAGGAAGTGTTCAGAAATGAACAAATTCTTCTTGAGGTATTGTAGACTAGGTCATATCAATGCGACCCGACTAGCTGAAGTTACATTTAGATGTATATTTAAATCAGTTTAAATTTACATCTTGTGAAACTTGCCAGTCATGTCACAAAGATATAATGACACCAGCTCTGCTTACTGGAAGCCGAGAAAGAGTAAATGAACTCTTAGGACTGATACATGATGATGTATGTAAAATCTCCTGTCTACACATGCCAGGACTGGTTCTTTATACTTCATTGTATTCTCTGATAATCTCTCAAGATTCAGTCATATGTTCCTGTTGATACATAAGTCTGAAGCTTTTGAGGTATCCACAGAATATAAGTTAGAAGTAGAGAACCAAAATAAGGGTATAAGTATTATGTCCTATGATAAGATCAGGGAGGAGAATACTTGTGCATGGCATTCCTGGACTATTCTAAAAGAAAATGAGATTCTCTCTCAGCATTACACCTCCGTATAAACCATAGCACGATGGTATATCGGGGCGGAGCAATCACACCCTATATGATAAGGTGTGCTCTATGATGAGTACTACTGAGTTACCCATTTCCTTTTGGGGTTATGCACTTGAGAAGCTGCATACCTATTGAATTAGGTTTGAATCAGATCACTGCCTACCACTCCATATAAGATATGGTATGGGAAGAACCCATCTCTTAAGTGAGTTAAGATTTGGGGTTGTCCGGCCTATGTTTAAAGCAAAATCCGGACAAGATCGAGGCAGGATCAGTTCTGTAGAACTGGAAAGGTTCCAGCTATACAAAACTGCAGTTGATGATTTGATAGAACCAAAGGATTCTATAGTTCCCGACGAACCTCAGCCTCTCCGCCGATCTAGTAGGATTCCTCATCCGCCTGAGAAATACCTCGGTTTCTCGATGACAGTGGGAGCAAGGATTGCATCATGAGATGATGACCCAACTAGTTTCGAGCAGGCCATCGAGAGTAGTGACTCTGTAAGAATGGCTGGATGCTTAGCGATCTGAGATGGAATCCATGTACACTAGCAAAGTATGGACTTTGGTTGCTATATCTGAAGGGTTAAATCCCCATCAGGAGCAAGTATATCTTGAGAAGATTACTTGGTGTAGATGGAAAGGTTGAGACTTTCAAAGCTAGGCTTATTAAAGGTTTTAGTCATCAACCAGGCATGGATAATGATGAAACCTTTTCCAAGTGACTATGCTTAAGTCTATCCAGATCCTACTTACCACGGTTACATACCATGACTACGATATCTGGCGGTTGGGTGCCATGACTGCTTTTCTAAATACTGATTTAGAAGAGAACGTCTATAAGAACACAGCCAGAGGTCTTCGTAAACAGTGGGAGCAGCGGAAACGTGTGCAAGTTGCTTTACATAATGAAACAGGCATCACGGAGTTGGAACGTCTGTTTTCATGTGATAGTCAAAGTGTTTGACTTCATCAAAATGGTAGACGAACCTTGTATATATAAAAGGGTAGTAGAGAGTAAGGTGGTCATCTTCGTATTGTACGTAGACAACATACTCTTGATAGGAAAAGAGTTTCCTATACTACGATCGGTCAATCTCCTATTATCACAAGGATTCTCCAAATAGGATAAAGATGATACCTCCCAAATCCTGAGATTTGGACCTATGAGATAGATCTAAAGGGATATTAGGGTTCTCACTAGGTATAGTGAGATTGTATCAATCGATCCTGGGGAGAATCACTGGAAGTGTTCCAGGGTGATAAAAGACGACTGAATGTCAGTCACAGGCACTGTCTTTACCCTGAGTAAAGGGACGGTATGTTGGAAGAGTTCCAAGCTAGATACCGTGACAAACTAGACGATAAAGGCTGGTAACATCGCTATTCAAGATACTACCAAAGAGGAAGTTTGGGTGTATATTGGTTCATAAGATGAACTAGGTTCCTGCCATTGTATGACAATGGAAGTGTGGTTTCGGCCCTAGAACCCTGGTCCCATCAGTGACCCAGACAAATTCTGAGGCAGCATCACCTGATTATGGAGATAGTTGATCTCCAGGATGATCGATGTTAGGAGAGTAGACTCAGAGGACAACACGGCGGATCCACTCACGAAGGCCTTTTTCCCGAAGAGAGACTTTTAGGGGATGGTTGAGTATGTGATACTGCAACCACTGCTACAGATGGCCCTAGTGCAAGTGGGAGATTGTTAGTTATATGTATGCCCTAGAGGCCATTACTGTACATTGGATGTATGTTGTAGTGGATGCTGGGACATATATAGGTAGGACTTTCTTGCTCGACATGATAGTACGCTATCTGGTTGCTCTTTATCTTAACATGTATACTTTCCGTCTCTCTGATTACATGTTGATAAAGCCCTTAGGATGTGTACTCAACTTCCAGGACTATGATGCAGATCATACTAGTGGGGCCTGGGTAGTCCATGAGTACATCCTTGAAATGTTCCTGGTCGTGGGAATATCGAGACGGGGTATCGATATTCCAGAGTAGACTAGCGCATATCTTCTCGACCCATGCGATGGGCGATGGATGATCCCATATCCATTGGTGTTTGACATCGAAAATGGTATGCGGGTGCTCAGTGGAGACTGGGTACACTGAACGGACTCGCCGAGAACTCCCAGATGGTATTATACCTCACGTCAGATGGCAGTTCTCTGGTGACACTGGTACAGCTTAGTCTGTTGACCCGAGATCGTCATAGAGTCTTGTGTGTCTCCCACTGTGCTTTGATTTCCACCCTACCACGGCTCTGCTGAGTTGTGCAAACAGGTGGTTTTTGGGTACAGTCCCGATTCACATGGAGGCAATGAGCGATAGGAGGGAATTCGTCTCTTCCGGTATTGGGGGTTGATGTTGTGCTATGCTCGACTGGCCATAACAGGAAATCCCTGGCCAGGGTTGCAGTGATATACTGGTAAGAGTTATCAGTAGTTTCACGAATGTTATGAACCCTACGTCGGCATGACTTATCAAGTTATTGGGGTCTGACGTTTACCACCCCTAGGCGAGATATGCGGCATATCAGACGAACAGACCGGACTGTACGGTAAGTGTTACTGGTTGGATTCGCAGGAGTGTGAGCGGGCTTGCTCGTCGATCTTCTGATCGCTCAATACCCGGGTGGCCGTTACGTTTAGCAGACCGCTTGCGGCTTGTGGGTGTTTGATATGATCATCATCCGCTGCCGGCGTATTGACGAGTCTTTAGAGTCCTACACAGAGGTTTCCTAGCTCAAGCGAAACGAAATAGGAGCACATATGAGATATGTGCGGGACCGAGAATAATGCGTGTATGTGATACCGCATTTCATTCTCGCGATGAATGTGTCGAATGGTTGTATGCGATATAACCTAGTTATCGAATCAAGGATTGATTCGATAAGCCGATACATTGGATACTAGCCGGTTATATGCGATATAACCGGATCATTGAATCAAGTGTTGATTTAATGATTTAATGTATAATTATATATTTGATATATTACTTTTCATTAACTAGTATTGGTTCACTTAAGATGGATTTTCTCACTTGAAGTGCACATTGTATATATGATATAGTTTTGTGCACTAGTTTGTATCATGTTTGATGATACATGCAAACTTGGGTGTATGTTTGACTTGAACCATGTTTAGGTTAATGGTTATGGTTTTAAAGTATTCACTTATTCATTTCATTTATATTCTTTATTTCTTTTGGCTAAAATAAAATGGTTGCTAATTTTGTCTTTTGTGGAAACTTCATGATGCTTTGAATTTGTAACCATTTTGTTTTATGTTTAAAACCTAACCATTAGCTAAACTAGAGTTTGCTCTCTACAAGAGTTAAGTCCAACCCAAGGTTGCATTATGATAAGATCAATTTTGATTTTATTATTTGATTTATCATTTTCTCATCATATCTTCTTCTTCTTCTTCATCTTCTTCAACAAAAGAAGAAGCTTGCTACTCCAATGGCAAGTGATGAAAACTAGTGAGAAATCAAAATCTAAAGTCTACCCATTTCCTATTTCTTCATCCTCTACTACTTGCCATGTAGTAGAGTGTGTTGTCTTCACAAGTTTCTTGACTTGGCGAAGGCGGAGCTCGAGTTTTGTGATGCCTCGACGTAGATCATCTTCGGCATCGAACCGACGATCAAGCCCGCCCATTTCTTTGACGAAGCCGATACTTGAGTTCGGGGTTCGATTTGGACAGTGGAGGGAGATCATCGTGGAGCTTAGGAATTGGCGGACCGGATCTACAAAGGTTGTAGCCCCTTTCCTTTAGATACATTTCCATTTACTTGCATGCTTTGCCTAGATATCTAGTAAACGATCCGTATTAGGGTTTGTAGGCACCCGTAAAATTTGATTTGTGCATGTTTGATCACTTGTGAGACTCCATATGAGTGCCTAGGAACCCTACAGTTTTTCCTAGTTCTTTTATGAATCTTTGGTTCTCAAGAACAAGATCTTCCCGATGAGAATTAAATTTTCAACTTGTGGGAGGCTTATCTTGTAGATCTCTGATCCAGAAAAAAAACTAAGTTCTTTGAGAAGGGTTAAACCCTTAAATAGGTAAAAGATATTTTTTTATCTCTGTGTTTTCTTTACCTAGGTTCTTTTTCTTGAAGAGAGAAGTCATTTTCTTTGAGAATTAAATTCTCAATTCTTTTAAAAGCTTTTTGCCTCTTTTTTCTTTGAAGCTTATGGGAGGTTCCTCTATCTGGTTGCGTTTCTCCCTGTGTGTCTCTGTCTCCGTGTCTCTTCCTGTGAGACTTGAAGTCTCAGGTTCTTTATATGGTAGAGGCAGATTGTTAACCTGTTTTGAGAAAATCTCTCATTGAGAGATTCCAAATAATTTAATTGGTCTCAAAGTTGATCTGGGTAATTTTACCCACCGTTGGATCTTTGATCCAAGGGTTTTCTGTTTTACAGAATATGATTTCTTGTTTCTAATGAGATTGGCGAAATATTTTCCCCTATACAGAATTTATTCTGTAAAATGGTGATTTTTAATCACCATTGGATTTTTAATTCAAGAGTTCTCTGTTTTACAGAGAGCAATCTTTTTTGTTTAGAAAGATTGAGAGAATATACTCCAAAAATTGGATCATTGATCCAACCGAGAGTATCTTTCTTATTTAGAAAGATATGTGAAATATTTTCTCCTAATAGAATTTGATTCTATATTTTGATGATTTATCATCCCCGTTGGATCTTTAATCCAACGGCTCTGTTTAATAGAGAGTACTGTAGAATTTAATTCTACCTGGACGCTGGCGCTCACATGTTCTGCACGTGGACGTCACTTAAGAATTTAATTCTTAAGATAGGTATTCCTGTGCTTTGCACATTGGCGCCCGCGTGAGGAGCACGTGCGGTGCCATATAAGAATTTAACCTTTATTCAGGAAGCACTCCTATGGTTTCCACATTGGCTCCCACGTGAGGAGCACGTGGGGCGCCACCATAGAATTTAATCCTATAAGATTGGTTCTGGCACTGGCACTCTCATGGAGAGCACGTGAGGCGCTGCCTCATTCCAACAGAGGTTTGCTCTTTTATTAAGTTAAATATTCAGGGAACAAATGCCCCCCACCGTTGTGCTCACATGGCTCACACGTGAGTGCAACGGTGTCACCTTTTCTACAGTTCAATCTCCTAGGAAGTTGAACCGTCCCTTCATGTCTTATAAATAGGGTATTTGGCCCTTGAGATGACTGTTGTTCCATCATCTTCTTGAATCTTCTTCTTCCTTGAGAATTTAATTCTCTCCTCGGAGTTTAGATCTCTGTTACCAGAACTTTCTCAGAGTTAAACTCTGTCAAAAATTGGTAAGAATTATGACTACGATTTAACTCTTAAAGAAACTCTTAAAAGAATCTCTTCGCGTTTTTGGGTTTGTAACCCAGTAACAGAGCTTTGCTTTTCTTTTGGAACGATTTCTTAGAGATCTTAAAAAACTTTTATTTGGGTAGCCCATGGGTCTTAAAGATCTTATGGTTTTTACCCTGTTAGTGACTTTGATCTTTGAGGATTGTTAGGAATTTAATTCCATTTCCCGTGGGATTTCTGAGAAAATTTCTTTTGAAAATTCTTTTGAGAATTTTATTCCCTTTTTTATTTTCTTTTTAGGATTCTTCTTGCAGATTTGAATCTGCTGTAGAACATATTCTTTGAGGCCATTGGGAGCCTTGGACTCCGTTGTTCAATGAAATTTTTCATTAAATGAGAATCCTTTTGGATTTTCATAATAAGTGCCTGCCTCATCATTGATGAGGCATCACCTTGATTTTGTGGGGCCCACTGCTTTTCTTCTAGATTGTAATGATTTTGGTATTTTGATTGCTAACCCTTTACTGGTTTTTATTTTCAGATTCTATGCCTTCTCATCTGTATGATCTTGAAAAGATTATCTCTTATGAGGAGATTCGCATCCGAGACCGCTGTCAAGGCCAGGAGTTTACTGACGCCCAATGCGCTGAGGTGATGTGTGACTTTGACGATTACAACGGTCGATTGCTCCCCCGCCGTTCTGCTCTTTTGAAGATTGTCGTTGGGTCGATTTGGGAAGCACTTCCAGAACTTGATGAGGCTATGCCACTCGAGGCACTTGATGATGCTGAAGACAATGTGCATTCAGTATATCTGATGGGCCTGATTTCAAAGAAGCGGAGAGATTGTCACGCCCCGCTTCCCAGTGTACGGGCAGAGAACGCGACGAGGCCACTTCGTATTTACTCAGAAGTAAACACGCTAAGCGTATTTAAGCAATATAAAATAAATGTACACAAGAGACAAGATGTAAATGAACAACAACTTTATTTATTAACATTCTTTTTATAATACAACTGAAATGGAAATACATGTACTGAAAGCAATGCCTAAACAATAGCATAACAGAAATGAAAATGAAATGTACAAGAAAATCAGAGCTCCGGGTCAAAGGCTAGCTGATCCAAATCCTCGCTGGTAGGCTCTGTCTCCAGAAGGTCCGAATCACCTGACAATATTCCAAAGAAAGAAGAAAGGAATGTCGTCGGCGAACAATCGCTCGATAAGCCCCAACAGTAAGAAGCGACAGAAGGAGAATATAACTTTTAAAGTTGTATTATATTGTTAACGCTGTTGTTTGTAGTTTGGTACAGAAAATGCCAGTGTATACGAGAGGAGTCTCACTATCCTGGAGACTAAGGTATACGGAGTACAAGGAACCGTTCAACCACGGTACAACGGCAATGGAGATTCAGGTTAGGTGTCGTATGGTTGCAGTCTCGTGCCACTTCTAACACCTTCCGTACCAATCTACCCCTTATAAATCCCGCGATATTTTGATTGTATTGTTGGATTGTATTGTATTGTCTTGTATTATAATTGTATAAATGGATGACTTGCCGAGACCATGATATCAGTAATGGAACAGATATAATGGATGAACATGTAAATGGAGTATATCCATGGTTCGATTCAGTCAAGTTTTATAGATTGAATAGCTTGAATAGATTGAATATACAGATTCATATTGAATTGTGGTTTCATACTTGAATCACATTCAAGTCGGATTGATTATATTTAGACTCAGTCTGAGTCAGACAACTAGAAAAGAAATTGAAGTCCTGAATTAGGTTTTGATGTTATCGGTAACTGCTGCATATGGACGGCAGGATTTGTGTCTTTTTCCAAAACAATTACCGTATTGATAACACCGTTTGTTAGGTTGTCTACCATAGATAGGAAAGCACCCATATTTCCGGCTCCCTGAGGCTCAAGAGACTGGTCCCGCTTAAACCTATGTTTACTGGGGTCCTTATTGTATTTTAGTATAACTTGAGGGGGTTTTATGTAAAAATTGTTTTGGTATAATTTCAAAATTCTTCTCAAGTATTTAATTATCATCTTTAGAGTTTTCATAGATGTATATTTTATAGATGTGAAATTTCTAGTGAGAAAAACCTAATTTTCATAGTATATGGTATTTATTTGTAATATGGATATTGTTTTGAATTATTATGGTAGTTTCATGTAATATTTGAATTCTTTTCTTGAGTTTTGGAAACATAGAATATTATATATATTTAAAATAAATATTTTGGTAATAATTATATATACATATTTAATGAAAATAATTTATTTATTTTCTTGTAGAAATCTCATTTTTCTAAAGAAAAATGTATAAAAATTCTATCGAGATCGAATGCTCCTTGCGGAGGTCTGCATCTCGCTCTACTAAGCCCGAGAATGTGGGATAATCAGCACCATCCCGAACAGGGTCCCCAAAATGGGTTGTAGAGGCGCAATTGCATCGAAATGTTTTAATACATCTTTTAAAGAAAACAGTTTTATAAGTTAAAGGGATTTATTTGCAAAATCGTATTTCCCGTATTCTATTATCCCAAAATTCATCGTTCTATGATAGATATGTGTGTTATGATGAGATAGGTCATTATCTCGTAAACTATCTAAAGGTATAGCAAGGAATTATAATGGTTTATGTCGAAACTAAATTATATGGTATTTTTCTGAAAAAATATGATAAAAGTTACAAAAATGATTATTTTGATGTGAAACTTGTTTTAGTGAGTTTTTTAATGTTTATTAATCAACATACGAGAATATGGTTTTATCTTGTTAAATAAAAATGTAGTTTTTAAAGAAAACCGAATCGGAAGTCGGATTAACTCCGCTTCTGTCGGGTTTTAGAAATGGAACTTTTTAAAGATAAAGATGAGAGAGGGAATTAGGACTTACTGGCTTATAAGGTAGAGGGGAGAAAGAGGAAGAGTGGGGAAGCGCCGGTGCGTCGTTTCGTCGCCGGAAACTCCTCGTATCGTCTCGTCGCCGGAAACTCCTCGTATCGTCGCCGGAACTTCATCGGAGTTTCGCCCTTTGCTAACTCCACTTGCACAATGTAAGACTTGGAAATTCTTGAGAGTTTTGGCAGGGATTTGTGAGTGAGAAGGGGTGATATGAGGGGTGGTATTTATAAGAAAAGCTAGGGTTTAGTGTAGTGAATGGGTGTATTAAAATTTGTAATAAAATAGGTTTAAATGTGAATTTTATTGCTCTCTGGAATAATTCAGAGTAAACAAGCAGTGTGGGGTTAGTGGGGTAGGCCAAACGTTGCAGATCTGAAGAGTTGGGAGCAATACCTACGGTCTAGACCGGCGGCGCCAGGCCTTTTCCCTCTTCTCGCCGGGTCAACACCGACGGTTGGGGCTAGGGTTTTGGCCACGTGTCCCTGTCGTTTAGTCTACCCTCGTGCACATGTTTGATTAGGCTGTGTCTCTTCAGTTTACGTGTAGTGAATGTGTAGACCCTTGGGTTTTAAAAAGATTAAAGGAAAATTAAATAAAAAGGTAATGTGGCTGATGGGATTTGAACTCTGGTGCTATGGTTCAGCAGTGCAAGGTCTTTACCAGTGAGCTACAAGCTCTTTCTTGCTGTTCAAAAGCAAATCAAACTTATAACTTGTGCTCAGGCTTAGGTGTTCCTTTCTGTATTTTGAAAAATTTTATACAGAAAGTTAGGGTTGTTACAGAGATGATCTTGTCGCTGTTTTGCATCACGTTTTCCAATAGAAGGCGATAATATCCGCGTACCAGAGGATAGATGACATCAGCGAGGATCCCGACGCTTGCATTCGTAAGAAAATGCATAAAAAGATGGTCAACGAAGCCAGAAGCAGTTTACTCAAACTTACCTCTAAGTTCATGAATCCGTGTCCGGAATTCAGCTCTTGCCATTGGAAACATTTTGATGATGTCTTTTTTTTATCACCCTTATCACCAATGTATAAGTTTCTTTGAAGTTTAAATAACAAAGCTCTCATTTTCTTTACGCCAATGCTCGTATATAACACACACACACACACACACACACATAAAAATGTTGGCGCCCACATGTCCCGCACGTGAGGCGCTATTGCAGGACTTAATCCCGAAAAGAACTAGCGCCAGCGCTCACATATCATGCACGTAAGGCGCTGCTCTAATCCTAGAAAGAATCAGTGTCGATGCTCACGTGTCAGGCACGTGGGGCACCGCTGAGGGAATCGTTTCACCTTCTTGCTCTGATTCCTATGAGTCAACTCTTTCTTTTCCCATGTCCTTTTTGCCAGGCCTTGGAAAGAGTTCCACTATGCACAACATTTTCCGTGCTTAAATTTAAATGCTTCTTTTTATATTCTGAAGTGATGATCTTCTTCTTCTTCACAAGAAGAGCCCTTTTTTTACAGACCAAGAGTTATGGCTTGCAATCGTCCTCATGCTCGTCGGCAACCATGGGAGGTACCTATCGAGGGAATTGTTCCCCATTTTGCTCCGCGATTAGTGGATTCTGTTCTCACTGACCAGTGTGACACGGTGATATATGAGCTTCTGGCTCGTAGGGGCTCTCCTCTTCCTATCGGCTCCATTTGGCTCCGGATGATCTTCCTGTCTGTGCTTGCTAACATCCCCTCTCATCTAGCGGAGATGACTCTGGTGATGCTCGATGCAGCGGAGGACAAGATCGAGTGCTTTTATGAGGCATATTTGATTTCCCAGCCCCTGAAGGACCGTTCTGTTCAGTTGCTAAGTCAGATGCGGGCTCAGCGGGCCGTCATGTCCGCCTTCGCTGATGGGCACGGCGCTGACCAATAGGGAGCGACCCCTCGCGAAGATCGCCGCTTCGATATGGTACAGAAGACAGAGAGGGAGTTAGAGAATTTTGTTTATTGTTTTACTAATCCCTGTATCTCTGATCCCATATTTGGTGATCTTTTTTCTGTGGAATAAATAAATAAAAAATTTGTTGACCGCTGAACGTTTCACCCCCAGCACATATCCATGTGGGCATCTTGCTTCTGCATGTATACTTTGTATTTTAACCTTAGAAGTTTCTGATGCATGCATCTAGATATATGTGAGTATTGGACTGATGTGAACAAATTCTTCGCCTTGCCACCTTGCTCACGGCGGTATACCCGTGAGTGAAGTATAATTTATGACTGGTTTCAGGCTGGCATGTCATTTAGAATTTTGAAAGCGGTTGGACACAAGCGTCGTCATCCATGATTAACTCAGGTCTTGATCCTTAAGAAACATAATTCCGAGCTCCGAGGTCTATGAGTTGCGCATTTCTGTTTCTTGATGCCTTAATTTAGTGCCAATTAGTTTATTCACTCATCCCGGAGCCTCTACTTTATTTACTCATTTCAGAGTTTGTAGTTTATTCACTCGTTTTGGAGTTTCTAGTTTATGTACTCATTTCGGAGTTTGTGGTTTATTCGCTCATTTCAGAGTTTCTAGCTTATGTACTCATTTCGAAGTTTGAAGTTTATTCACTCATTTCGGAGTTTGTAGTTTATGTATTCATTTCGGAGTTTTTAGTTTATTCACTCATTTCGAAGTCTCTAGTTTATGTACTCGTTTCGGAGTTTGTAGTTTATTCACTCATTTCAGAGTCTCTATTTTATGTACTCGTTTCGGAGTGCATTTAATTTACCTCCCTTGGGTTTACAGGAAAACTTATCCTAACATTATATACAGATAACCCCCATTCTTTACAACAGAGGTCCGTTAGGTTTGTGGTATTAGGATTTTAGTCTGTGGTACCGTCGTGTTGGCTGATGTATTTCTCGATATGCAGTGTTCAAGCTTTTGTTCGAGTAGCCCCGCGACTATCGTGTCTCTGATCCCTTTTGGGGCTGGACAAGACGTCTTTAAATAATCTCCTTAAGTCATATTACCGCCAGAAGGATAAGTGTTAGGAATTTTCCATGACACTTTTTACTTGAGTTTAGGCTTAATTTAGAACCCCGATGAATCATAACCACTCCGCTATGGTGTGTGATGATCTCCGATAGTCTTTTAGGCTTTATATGAGTTTTCGTCGAGACCCGAAGCTGGGAATATGCTGTCAATTCATTTTTTGCTTTGACGATATCGCGCCAATTCTTGGCTGAAGCTGGGTAGACATCTGTAGGACCTCTATGCTGCGTGTATTACAGTTGAAGTCCGGAGCTAGGAATATGCCATTGCTCCAATTTTATTTGATAGCTGTGTTCGCATCCTGCTGAAATGAGGGGGAACACCGGGATAGTCTCTAGGTTGTATATGTACCGTCAAGACTTGGAGCTAGGATTTTGCCGTTACTCCATTTTTGTTTCGGCCCTTGGGTCTTTTGTTAACGTTGTGTCTGCATCCTGGTGGAATGAGAAGGAACGCCGGGATAGTCTCTAGGTTGTATATGCACCGTCAAGACTTGGAATTAGGATTTTGCCATTACTCCATTTTTATTTCGACCCTTGGATCTTTTGTTGACATTGCGTCTGCATCCTGTTAGAATGAGAAGAACGTCGAGCTGATCTCTAGGCTGTAGATGTTGCCGTCGAGATCTGGCTTTCCCTTTGACGGAGCCTGGTGGGAAAATATGGTTCCCTTTTCATTTGTGCCTATGGATTGTATACAGGGGTCAGTGTGGACTCACCTGCAGGGCAAAGAAAATTTTATTTTATATTTTTTATTATTTTTCTGCGATGCTCTATCTTTTCAGCTTTTCATATCGCGAAAGTCGGATTGCCCAATCATTTCGTCTATTTTTCACGGTGCTCAATCATTTCGGCTATATTTTTTTTTATTTACTCGCTGCTTTTTATTAAGAGTTGCCTAAACATTTCGGCTTTCTCATACGCATTTTTTTTGCGACTCGCTGAGTTTTATTACGAGTTAGGAACTTGAGATATGATACCAATCTTGGCATCATCATCGCTGCAACTGGGATATTGCCAGGAGCGAATCATCATTTGCCATAAGAGAACTTGGAGTTTGACACCTGTTTAGGCATCAGCATCGCTACAACTGGGATATTTTCAGGAGTGAATCATCATTTGCCTTTGTCGATTTAAACAAAGATGGCTTAGCAAACTGGGTTATGATCCTGTCGACTAAGGCTTTTTGACTTTATGAGCCGTAAGGATCTCATAAAGGTATTTATCCCTACGAGTCAAGAGGATCTCGTAGGTGTATTTTCTCCTTAGGAGTCGTGAGGATTCCTAAACGCGTTTTCTCTTGTAAGTCGTAAAAATCTTACAAGAGTGTTTTCTACAAGAGTCGCGCTTACCATATGAGGACATTTCTCGCCATTGGTGGAACTTGGTGGGGAATTGTTTATTTATGCCCGTGGATTGTATACAAGGGTCGATATTGGACTACTTGTAGGTCAACTTGGGGAATATGACGGCTTAAGAACAGATTTAGATCTCTGTAACCCAAGACTTTTGAATTCCATGAGCCGTGAGGGTCTCATAGGGGGGATTCTCCTTACGAGTCGTGAGGATCTCGTAAGTGTATTTTATCCTTAGAAATCGTGTGGATTTCTAAGTGTGTTGCTCTTTTGTGAGTCATAAGGATCTCACGCAGATATTTTCTTTTCACAAGATCTAAAGGATCCTGCAAGTGTACTTTTTTCCTACGAGATTGTGCCCTTCCGAGTTTTTACAAACTCGCCGGTTGCCCTGCTGTTTTTACTCACGGCGCCTTTTCGGGTTTTCATTCGTGCCCATTTCGCTTGTGGACGTACAGTTTTTTTATTTAACGAAACTCTCGAAAGAAGCTTCGTCGTAGGTGGCCCATCTGTTTGCCGGTGGGATTTGGGAGTGGCTTCATTGCTGGAGTAGCTATGCAGCCGGTAGGACTTGAGTTGCAACCCTCGTTGTTGAGACTTCGATTGCAATATAGATCTCAAGTGAGGATAACGCGCCATGTTTGAGGCGACACACTGGTTTAGGGACGTTTCGGTCTATTATGGCCATGTTTGAGGCGAATTTTTAGTTTAAGGACATCTCGATCCATTGTTAGTTTAGGGATATCTCGGTCCGATGTCGCTTTGTTTGAGGCAGATAATTAGTTTAAGGACTTTTCGGTCCTATATCACCATATTTGAGGCGGGGTTCTAGTTTAGGGACATCTCGGTCCGTCATCACCATTTTTGAGAGGACGGAGCTTTTGGATACTACTTTTAGAGTTCTGATTCAGGAAGATAGCAAGCGGACACAAGCGTCGTTATTTATCATTGATCTAGGTCGTGACTCGTTAGGCATAGTATTTTTTTGAGGAATCGGCGGTTTATTGGCCGGAAGGGCCTTTCGCCTTGCATATCCATGAGCAGGTAGGCTCTACCTTGATAGACTTTGTCTATGATGTACGTGCCTTCATAGTTCGGCTCGAATTTCCCCCGTTTTGCATGATTGGGGATCATTGGTCTTTTGACGACCATCACGAGTTCGCCTTGGTAAAATGTTCTTGGCCTGGTCAGTTTTTCATATGACCTAGTCATCCTTACCTTATAAGCCTCCAGATTTTGCTGTGTTATAAGGAGAGTTTCGTTGAGGGCATCGAGCTCCTCAAGTCTAAGATGAGTGTTTTCTTCATTTGCCAGCTCGTATCGAACCGCTACTCGTAGAGAAGGGAGTTCTATTTCCAGGGGAAGCACTACTTTCGTGACGAATACCAACGTGTATGGTGTTGTATTCGTAGCCCTTTTGAACGTTGTTCGGTATGCCCAAAGAGCTTCATGCAGCCTTTCGTGCCAGTCTCTTTTATTTCTGGACACTGTTTTCTTTATAATCTTTGTCAAGGTCATGTTGAAAGCTTCATCTAGACCGTTGGTGTTGGGGTAAAAATTTACACCCCGGTTGACCGAGTCAAAGTCAAGGTCAACCCCAAGCCAGGTGGGCCCAAGCCCAGGTCAAGTGGGCCCATGCCCAGGTCGAGTCCGAAACATGAAGTGGCCGACCCCCCATGCCAAAAATGAAATCATGTAATAAATAATTTTTATGTAATTTTTTATGCATGAATGTAAATAAAATGGGCATAAAGCCAATATTTTGTAAGCCCATGGCTTATGTGCAAAAATGAAATGGCACATGAGCCATGGGATGGCAAAATGCCATTTTGTGAAGCCCAAGGGGCTATGTGTAAAATGTATGGCCTATAAAGGCAAAAGATAATGAAAATATCTAGGAACTTTTTTTCTCTCTCTAAAAAAGTTTCCAGATCTGAGATCTATTCTTCTTCTTCAAGGTTCCAAAACCTTCTTCTTTCTCTTGAATTAAATCAAGAGTTTTACTCTTCTTTTTATAAAACAAATTAGTTTTTCACCACAAAACCCATAAAGGGGAACTTGGATCTGTCATCAGATCTTAAAAAGGAGAGATTTTGAGATTTCACATCTCTTGATCTTCAAGATCCAGCAAGCAACAGGAGGAAGAAGAAGAACCACTTCCATTAAACTCAGAACACATTCAGGAGCCTGACTCCTCTCTGATTTCTCTTTGAGAAATCTTTTTTCAGGCTAAAAGCCTCTTGTCCTCTCCAGCGCGCAGCGCAAGTGCGCAAAACGCCTGCGTGCCGACACGTGGCGCGCGCGCTCGCGCACCTGCGTGCTTGCGCAAGTGCGCAAAGCACCCGCGTGCCGACGCGTGGCGCGCGTGCTCGCTTGCGCACCTGCGCGCTTGAGCAAGTGCGCAAAGCGCCCGCGTGCCGACGTCTGGCGCGCGCGCTTGCGCACCTGCGCGCTTGCGCAAGGGCGCAAAGCGCTCGCGTGCCGACACGTGGCGCGCGCGCTTGCGCACCTGCGCGCAGCCGCATTGCGCAAAGCGCCCGCGTGCCGACACGTGGCGCGCGCGCGCTTGCGCACCTGCGCGCAGCGCTCATGCGCAAAGCGCCCGCGTGCCGACACGTGGCGCGCGCGCGCTTGCGCACCTGCGCGCAGCGCTCATGCGCAAAGTGCCCGCGTGCCGACACGTGGCGCGCTTGCGCCTGAGCGCACAGCACCTAAGCGCACAGCGCTCAAGGCGCTGGCCCCACGTGCCGATGCTTTTTCCCCTGGATGCTTTTTCCCCCTCTTTTTATGTACATACATATACATATACATATGTATACAAATTCACACATATACATACTCCGCAACATTCTCCCCCCTCCAAAAAATTTTCGGGCCGGGGCGCTGCCCCGAACCCCGCAAGGAGGCTGCTAGACCCCTTGACCCCCAGCCCGCTATCCAGGTAGCGGGACCCCCGTAAAAACTCTGCGTGGCTCCCGATATATCCAAAACCCCCCTTTCAAAACAGAACACACGTACACTGCACATTGAGTTTGCATGCCCTGTTTAACCCGTTAATCGGAGGTTCCCTCGCCCCAAAGGCGAGGGGTAATTAACGACAGTTTAGTCCGCGGCTGCCGGAGATTCGGATCTCCACAATCATTAAACCCCCACCTACCCCTAGGCAGGGGGAATCTGTAGTACGCCTGACAAGCGTGCGCGTATTCCCATCTCAATGGGGTGACGAAAAACACCCTACAGGTTCTGGCACGCCCGGTGGGACAGCCGCCTCCCAAGAACAGCCGCCTCCGCTGGATGATGAAAACCCTCTCGATGAGGCTGATGGGCAGAGAGAGCCCTCAATTCATGAGGAGTCAGGCTCGGAAAGCGAAGATGAGCCAACTTTCCGTCCTAAGACCACAGAGCAGCAACTTCTCCAAGAGCTCCGAAAACAGCTCAGAAGCAAAGATAAGGAGATGGCCAAGCTCTACTCAAAGATCGACGACTTGACAAATGTCGTCTTACGGCTTACGGCCCAACTTGCCTCTCAGCCGCCCAATCAAGCACAGGGCTCAGCTCATGAACCGGGAAACGGTGTCCCAAAGCAACCGACGCCTATTCCCTCAAATCCAAAAGTGGGCGGACCTCATGAAAGTCAATCGCATCCTATCTCAGGAAATGTCTTGGCTACCGATGACAGTAGCCCGCTAACTGAAGATCAAATCATGGATTTGGTTGCCAGCAAAGTCAAAACACTGGTGGCCGAAGCCGAAGCGCAAAAAGATATCAGCAGTAGTGGGAGACCATATCCTGCTCAGTATGATCTGGTGGAATTTCCTAGCGGCTATGTCATCCCTAAATTCGGAAGATTCGATGGGACGGGAAATGCGAATCAACACATCGCCCACTTCAAAGCCTCTTGCGGGAATACTGGGGGCAATGATGCGCTTCTCCTCCGCCAGTTCGTTAATAGCCTGACCGATGTTGCTTTCGACTGGTACGCGAGCATACCAGATGGCCCCGTTACTACTTTCGTCCAAATGAAATCTTTGTTTCGACAAAGGTTCATGAGCGTCAGCGATAAGATCACCATTGCCGAGCTCGTAAGGACCAAGCCCAAGAACAACGAAAGCAACACGGATTTTATAACCCGATGGCGCAATCTCTCCGTCAAATGTGAACCACCGATAGAGCAGGACCAATCTGTCAGTCTCCTAGTCGGAAATCTCAACAATTGGATGGCCCCGTTTCTATGCACCGCGGGTCTCAAAACATTCCAAGAGCTGACCAGGAGAGTTCAGATGCTGGAGCGCTCAAAACAGGAGTCCTCCTCGGATTCTTAAAATAACAACAGGTCCTGGAGAAACCGGAAGGACGATAATCGCAAAGGAGGAAACTCCGATGATTCTGAATCTTTCAACACTTCGGCTAACCGAAATAAGCAAGGGATGAGTGGACCTAGCGCCAACCAGCCTCGGAAGCCAATGTTCGGAAAGGGAGGAGAATCTCCACTGAAAGAAAAGCTGGATAAGGTCTATTCCTTCAGAATGGACAAAATCGGTAAAATATTCAAAGACACCCTGAAGAACGGTCTACAACTGCCAGAGTCAAAAAGACCGCAGGAAGCGAATAGGACCGACGACCCTAAATACTGCCCCTATCACAGAGTGATAGGCCATGCCATTGAGGACTGCTTCGTCTTCAAAGATTGGGTCGAAAAGCGATACAAGGCAGGAGAGATAGAACTGTCTAAAGGCGTGTTAACAAACAGTCAAGCTGCAACCGCCAATTTCATACAAACGGAGACTAAAGTTCTTCGTGAAACGGATTCTCTCAGACATCTGCCTTTCTCTGAAAACAATCGACCACCACGTCATTAAACTGGGAACAATCGACCTCTAAGTCGTTAAACTGGGAATGTAAAAAAAATGTAAATAAAAAAAAATGTGTAAATAAAAGAAAAATAAAGAAAAGCCGAAATGATGGGGCAACTCGCAATAAAAATCAGCGAGTAAAAATGAAAATGGAAATAAAACCGAAATGATGGGGCAACCGCGAATAAATAGCCGAAATGATAGGGCGATCGCGACCTTCGCGATAAGAAAAGCTGAAATGATAGAGCAATCGCGGTAAAATAAAAAAAAACAACAAAAAAAAAACAAGGGCGGATGATGAGTTGCTCCTGGTACCATATTCCAGTGCAGCAATGCAGACGCCAAACAAAATCCAATTTCCCAAAATTCTTTCAGCCCTACGGCCAGTCCCCAAATTGACTACCGTATACAATCCACGGGCTCAAATAATTCTCAGCATACCCATGCCCCACCGCAACTACCAGTTACGCGGCTGGTCTCCGCCTTTGGAATTATGCTCCATTGAGAAGACCCACTCATGTGTCCTCACGATACATGAGGAGAACAAACCTTTGTGGGATCCTTACGACTCATAAAGGAAAAACACACTTAGGAGTCCTCACGACTCTTAAGGAGAAAATACACCTGCGGGATCCTTACGACTCGTAGGGAAAAAATGCTTTTATGGGACCCTCACGGCCCATAAATTTGAAAAGTCTTAGGTGATAGGGATCCAAACCTGTCTCCTGAGCCATCGCTCCCCAATCCCCAACGGCGAATGATGAGTCGCTCCTGGTACCATATTCCAGTGTAGCGATGCAGACGCCAACCAAATTCCAAATCTCATACCAACGGCGAATGATGAGTCGCTCCTGGTACCATATTCCAGTGTAGCGATGCAGACGCCAACCAAATTCCAAATCTCATACCAACGGCGAATGATGAGTCGCTCCTGGTACCATATTCCAGTGCAGCGATGCAGACGCCAACAAAGTCCTGAAATGTTTCTGGCCCTACGGTCTGGATCATACATCCTGCAAAACCGTATACAATCCACGGGCGTAAAACGATCCCAATCTCTCCCAAGTCCTCTCGGGGCACATGATGAGTTGCTCCTGGCATTATTCCAGTGCAGCAATGCAGATGCCAAACAAACCAAATCCAAATCCTCTCGGGGCACATGATGAGTTGCTCCTGGCATTATTCCAGTGCAGCAATGCAGATGCCAAATAAAAACCCCAATTCCCAAATCCTCTCATGACAAATGATGATTCGCTCCTGGTACCATATTCCAGTGTAGCGATGCTGATGTCAACCCAAATTGAATCAAACCAACAACCTCTACGGCGGAATCATGCTCTGTCCCAGAATTTACCCCGTGTCGAAATCATGCTTCGCCTCGGTGTACCTGCCTTCCCTGTCGAAATTATGCTTCGTCTCGGAATCAAGTTAGCCAACAAGTTCTGCGCCGGAATCATGCCCCGTCTCAGAATATATCCCGTGTCGAAATCAATGCTTCGCCTCGGAATATTTGCCTTCCTTGTCGGAATTATACTTCGCCTAGGAATTTACCTCTGCATCGAAATCATGCTTCGGTCAGAATGTCTGCGGCACTTCGGAATGATGCTCCGTACCCCTGGAATCATGCTCCGCTCTTCGGAAAGATGCTCCGAACTCTGGAATCATGCTCCGCCCTTCGGAACGATGCTCCGAATCCTGGAATTATGCTCCGCTCTTCGGAATGATGCTCCGAACCCTGGAATTATGCTCCGCTCTTCGGAAAGATGCTCCGAACTCTGGAATCATGCTCCGCCCTTCGGAATGATGCTCCGAATCTTGGAATTATGCTCCGCTCTTCGGAAAGATGCTCCGATCTCTGGAATCATGCTCCGCCCTTCGGAACGATGCTCCGAATCCTGGAATTATGCTCCGCTCTTCGGAATGATGCTCCGAACCCTGGAATCATGCTCCGCTCATTGGAATGATGCTCCGATCCCCTGGAATCATGCTCCGATCATCGGAATGATGCTCCGATCCCTGGAATTATGCTCCGCTCTTCGGAAAGATGCTCCGAACTCTGGAATCATGCTCCGCCCTTCGGAACGATGCTCCGAATCCTGGAATTATGCTCCGCTCTTTGGAATGATGCTCCGAACTCTGGAATCATGCTCCACCCATCGGAATGATGCTCCGATCCCCTGGAATCATGCTCCACCCATCGGAATGATGCTCCGATCCCCTGAAATTATGCTCCGCCCTTCGGAACGATGCTCCGAATCCTGGAATTATGCTCCGCTCTTCGGAATGATGCTCTGAACCCTGGAATCATGCTCCGCTCATCGGAATGATGCTCCGATCCCCTGGAATCATGCTCCGCAAATCGGAATGATGCTCCGATCCGTGGAATTATGCTCCACAAATCGGAATGATGCTCCGATCCCTGGAATTATGCTCCGCGGATCGGAATGATGCTCCGATCCCCTGGAATTATGCTCCGCTCTTCGGAAAGATGCTCCGAACTCTGGAATCATGCTCCACCCATCGGAATGATGCTCCGATCCCCTGAAATTATGCTCCGCTCTTCGGAACGATGCTCTGATCTCCGGGATTATGCTCCGCGAATCAGAATGATGCTCCGATCCCCGGGAATCATGCTCCCTGGGATGATGTTCCGCCCCTGGAATGATGTTCTAACTCGAAGTCCAACTTCAAGATCCATCAATTTCATGCACACAACTCAAATGGGCGGTGTGCATTTATTGATGGGGGGCAATTTGTTGGGGTAAAAATTTACACCCCGGTTGACCGAGTCAAAGTCAAGGTCAACCCCAAGCCAGGTGGGCCCAAGCCCAGGTCAAGTGGGCCCATGCCCAGGTCGAGTCCGAAACATGAAGCGGCCGACCCTCCCCATGCCAAAAATGAAATCATGTAATAAATAATTTTTATGTAATTTTTTATGCATGAATGTAAACAAAATGGGCATAAAGCCAATATTTTGTAAGCCCATGGCTTATGTGCAAAAATGAAATGGCACATGAGCCATGGGATGGCAAAATGCCATTTTGTGAAGCCCAAGGGGCTATGTGTAAAATGTATGGCCTATAAAGGCAAAAGATAATGAAAATATCTAGGAACTTTTTTTCTCTCTCTAAAAAAGTTTCCAGATCTGAGATCTATTCTTCTTCTTCAAGGTTCCAAAACCTTCTTCTTTCTCTTGAATTAAATCAAGAGTTTTACTCTTCTTTTTATAAAACAAATTAGTTTTTCACCACAAAACCCACAAAGGGGAACTTGGATCTGTCATCAGATCTTAAAAAGGAGAGATTTTGAGATTTCACATCTCTTGATCTTCAAGATCCAGCAAGCAACAGGAGGAAGAAAAAGAACCACTTCCATTAAACCCAGAACACATTCAGGAGCCCGACTCCTTTCTGATTTCTCTTTGAGAAATCTTTTTTCAGGCTAAAAGCCTCTTGTCCTCTTCAGCGCGCAGCGCAAGTGCGCAAAGCGCCCGCGTGCCGACACGTGGCGCGCGCGCTTGCGCACCTGCGCGCTTGCGCAAGGGCGCAAAGCGCCCGCGTGCCGACGCGTGGCGCGTGCGCTCGCTTGCGCACCTGCGCGCTTGAGCAAGTGCGCAAAGCGCCCGCGTGCCGACACCTGGCGCGCGCGCTTGCGCAAGTACGCAAAGCGCCCGCGTGCCGACACATGGCGCGCGCGCTTGCTTGCGCACCTGCGCGCAACGCGCATTGCGCAAAGCGCCCGCGTGCCGACACGTGGCGCGCGCGCGCACCTGCGCGCAGCGCCCGCGTGCCGACACGTGGCGCGCGCGCGCTTGCGCACCTGCGCACAGCGCTCATGCGCAAAGCGCCCACGTGCCGACACGTGGCGCGCTTGCGCCTGAGCGCACAGCACCTAAGCGCACAGCGCTCAAGGCGCTGGCCCCACGCATCCCTTGGATGCCTTTTCCCCCTCTTTTTATGTACATACATATACATATACATATGTATACAAATTCACACATATACATACTCCGCAACATTCTCCCCCCTCCAAAAAATTTTCGGGCCGGGGCGCTGCCCCGAACCCCGCAAGGGGGCTGCTAGCCCCCTTGACCCCCAGCCCGCTATCCGGGTAGCGGGACCCCCGTAAAAACTCTGCGTAGCTCCCGATATATCCAAAACCCCCCTTTCAAAACAAAACACACGTACACTGCACATTGAGTTCGCATGCCCTGTTTAACCCGTTAATCGGAGGTTCCCTCGCCCCAAAGGCGAGGGGTAATTAACGGCAGTTTAGTCCGCGGCTGCCGGAGATTCGGATCCCCACAATCATTAAACCCCCGCCTACCCTAGGCAGGGGGAATCTGTAGTACGCCTGACAAGCGTGCGCGTATTCCCATCTCAATGGGGTGACGAAAAACACCTTACAGTTGGCACGAGGATTATAGACTGAAGAGTATCTCCAGTCTATTTTATGCTGTTGCGCAAAGCGTCTGATTTTATGGCTTCTATAGGCTGGTCCATTATCCGAGATAATTCATCGCGGAGTACCGAACCGATAGATGACATGTGTCATGAAGAAATGGAGGATATTCTCCATCTTTACCTCCTTTAGTGGTATTGCTTCTGACCACTTAGAAAAGTAGTCGGTCGTTGCCAGTATGAATCGATGTCTTTTGGATGATGTCGGTTCAATAGGTCCAATTATATCGGTTCTCCACATTTCGAACGGCCAGCTAGCTACTGTTGGGTGTAGCAGATTCGGATGCTGGTGGATGAAGTCCCCATGAATTTAGCACGAGTGACACTGCTTCGCATATTCGAGACAGTCCCGAATCATTATGGGCCAGTAGTAACTTATTCTTTTTATCTTCAGCTTCATCTTTGGCCCAGCTTGATAAGAACCACAGAGTCCGTCATGAGTTTCTTGGACGACTTTCTTTGCTTCCTCTTGCTCCAGGCATCTTAGCCACAGACAGTCGAACGATCTCTTTTATAGAGTATCATTGACGAAGGCGAAAGACAAAGCTCGTTTCATGAGCTGGTGTCTAGACGACGCATTTTTGGGTGTTAGTTGGGATTTGAAGTAGTCTATGAAGACTTCCCTCCAGTCGATGACCTTTTCTTCGTCCTTTATTTGAAGGGTTACTTGTTCGGTCGTTTCTTTTGCTCCGGATAGCTCTGTTAAGTCTTCCGCGCGAGAACCATGCGGCTTTGCACAATGATCCTTACGTCGTTGAGATCTTCGTCGGCCAATTCCTTAGCCAATTTGGCCAATGCATCCGCCTTGCTGTTTTTTGTACACGGTATACTCTCCAGGATGTAGGAGGGGATTTGTGTTAGCAGTTGCTGCACTCTTTCGCCGTACTTTATCAGCTCTGGCTTGCACGTCTGATAGTCGCAATTTATTTGGCTAACGATCAGCTGGGAGTCTCCATATATGAGGAGGTCTTTGATTCCTATGTCGACAGCGATCTCGAGACCTGCTATCAAAGCTTCATATTCAGTTTCGTTACTAGTCCTTGGCTCCGTTAAGAAGAGGGCGTAAAGCAATATCCCTCCTTGCGGAGTCACGAAGATAAGGCCCATCCCGACTTTGAATATGGGGGTGTTTTGCTTTCGCCTTTTCATGGAAGATACTTCATCGAAGTAGAGTTCCTATTGGGAATTATTTTCTTCCTTCTCTCCTTTGATTGTGTCGAACACATGTTCATCCGGCAACTCACAATTTAAGAGGGAGTTGGCTGGTATTGGATGCTCCGTGAGAAAGTCGGCAATGGCCTGGCCTTTCACTGCTTTGAGGGGTCGATACGTTATCGAGAACTCCATCAGGAGGAGGGCCCATTTAGCAAGCCTTCTTGTTAGTATGGCTCTTAATATCAGATATTTGAGAGGATCTGATCAGTCGAAAATAATGTATTTTTAATACGTCAATTTCCCTACCATTTGCACTCATCTAGAAGTGTTCGGTTTGCATATTGCACATATTAGCAAAACAGTCGTAAAATACCAGATTACTTGTGTTGTATACTAAAACCGGCATTTCGAGGGAAATTGTGTGTTTATCATGACATCGCATTATCCTTGTGTAGCGCAACACTTGTTTCGAAGTCTGTGCAGGAAAATTCCAGGAACCGAGCCAAAATTGTCAAAGTGCTGATCAAAATTATGCCAAGTCTAAGATTTTTGATCTGGCATTTATACAGAGGGAATTATAATATTCAACATGTCAGATAAATACCAAGAATTCATCAGAAAGAAGCACAGGAAATATGAAGCACCAAGGCTCCTAAATGGCCGCGGATCCGCGGCCAGAACCCCTTTGGCGCCGCGGATCCGCGGCCAGAACCCCTTTGGCGTCGCGGATCCGCGGCGGCTTGATGCCTTCAATGCATCAGAATTCCTCCACGTGTCCTATGTAACGGCAGTAGCTTCCAGAAGAGTCCAGAAATGCCACGTGGCTTCATCTAGAAGGCTCGGCCTAACAACCTAGTTCTAGAAGCATCCCTCCAACAAACTATTTCTAGAAGCCTCTCTCTAACAAACTTTTGGAGGGAAATTTGAAATTTTAATTCTAGATCTAGGGTTTTGATGGCTTATAAAAGGAAACCTAGATCTAGGGTTAAAGGTCTTCTTCTTCTCTCTCTCCCCAAATTCAAAACAAGTTGAGTGACACAACTTGTAAACCCTAATTCAAATTCCAAAACCAAATTCAAGATCCCGAGTACCAAATCAAGCAAGAAGCCTTCAACCTTTTAGGAGCGGAACCGATCTTCAATCGAGCAAGTGATCCAAGCCGATCCACGACTCAAGGAGACGAGCGAAGCCAAATCGACGATCGAGTTCTTCCTCTTGTAGTTCTTGAGCGAATTGTAACGGAATTGTTGATAAATAAAAGGTGAAATTCTTTAATCTTGCTTTCTTTAAATTCTTGCATCATGATTCGATCTCAATTTATGATTGTGGTTCTTGTTGTGATGTTTGAGTAAAACTCCGCTCGTAAAGGAGTCGAGACGATCAATAGAATGATGATGTAACAAATCTTAAAACGATTCTTAAGTCCTACGAGTTTTGTAAACCCTAGCAAATTGAAGAATCGACGACCTAGTTTCGTTGCGATGCTTTCTTGATTGTGATCGCTTGAAATTAGGGATCCACGATCGATTCTTGAATTTACTAGAGACTAGAATGTGAATGATATCGACGAAGGGACAAGGGATATATGATGAAACCCTAGTTTCACAAGAAATCCCTAATTCTCGTTGATCATCATCGATCTAGTATCAATTCATCGATGGATAAGAATATGTAATCGCTAGATTTCATCACATCTATAGATACGATCGATTCCTACGAGCCTCACTTCGATTCTTGATATTTGATTTGGAAATCATCACAAATTCTCAATTCTTGATTTTATTGTTTCTTGATTTAGACTAGATTTTACTAATTCTTGAATTCAATTCTTTAAATCATGAATTATTTCTTTTCTTTTTTTTAAATTTTTGACTCATCTAATTCGAAACACGAACGATTACACTTTCCCTGTGGACGATCCGCACTTACTAACGCGCTACAATCGACACTGTTATTGATTGCGGTCAAATAATTTTTGGTTGTGATTTCTATACATTTTCTAAAACTACACACCGAGATTTCGAATTCAATCAGGATCCACCTTTGATATGAGATGGACCTCATGTGCCAAGGCGTAATGTCTGAGCTTCGTTATCGCGAAGATCAGTGCCATGCAATGCTTTTCGATGAGGGAGTAGTTGTTTTCTACCCCCAGGAGAACTCGACTCAAATAGTACAGAGCTCTCTCATTTCCCTGATTGTTCTCTTATGTCCATATCGCGCCTAGAGAACCTTCAAAGGCTGTTGTATATAGGATAAGGGGTTTTCGCTTAACCAGGGCAGTCAATACCGGCGGATTTTGCAGGTATTGCTTGATTTCGTCTAGTGCATTTTGGAATATTTGATCCCAGGCGAACGAGGTCCTCTTCTTCATCAGATGACTGTAGAGATGGCATTTTCTGGAGAGGTTGGCTATGAATCGCCGGATATATGCGAGCTTTCCTTGAAGGGATCGCAACTGTTTGAGAGTTCTTGGCATGGGCATTTCCATAATCGTCTTGATATTTGAGGGATCGATTTCGATACCCCGGTGTCGTATGATGAATCCTAGGAATTTCCCTGAAGAGACTCCAAACGCTTATTTTAGAGGATTCATCTTCAGATTACACTTCCGAAGACGTCAGAACACTATTTTTAGATGTTCCCAATGTTCCTCATGAGATCTGCTTTTAACCACAAGGTCGTCGATGTAGCATTCGACGATCTCATGGATGAGGTCATCGAAGATCTTTGTCATGGCCCTCTGGTAGGTTGCGCCAGCGTTCTTCAGACCGTAAGGCATCACCTTATAGCAAAACATGCCCAGCGGAGTCCAGAAGACAGTATGCTTTTGATCTTCAAGATGTATTTTTATTTGATTGTATCCTGAAGATCCATCCATGAAGGAAAAGGCCTCATGGGTAGACGTGTTATCGATCATCGGCTCGGTAACAGGTACTGAGAAGTTATCCTTCGGGCAAGTTTTGTTGAGGTCCCGAAAATCCACGCAGATGCGCACCGTTGTTCATATCATAATTTTGCATTATTATATTCCCCATTCTTATTCATTTTACAAATAAACAGGTGCTTTTGATCCATGTCTGCTACATAGTTGCAGGTTACAGGTTCTCGGAACAAAACAGTGAAAATGATGAAAAGACGCTACAAAAGTGAGACTACGACCAACAAACAGAAGAATCTTTATCATGCCGCCTAAAATTTGAGGAACAAACGAAGATCAGCAAACAGTTCGATTGCACAAAGGTAGCACAAGATTCAAGACTTCAACATGAAGCAAACGGTAAAAGTCCACGACGTTATGCACTGTGGAAATCTGGAAGAGACTAGAAGACATTTTGAAGAACCAAGTGAAGAAAAGCCAAGTAAAAAGCAACAGAAAGAACACCAGAAGAATTCAGCCAAAGAGCCTCCAATATGTCCGCTGATCCACGGCCAAACAAGGCATATGGCAGCGGATCCGCGGCCATACAGTACACGTGTTGGTGCAAAATTTGTCGGCGGCGGCGGTGCGTTGACCAGGCTTCTCAGGGTAGTTTTGTAAATGTAGATAGGGATCAGATGTAACCCTAGGGTTTCTATAATCTATAAATAGGAACCCTACAGCTCTTTTTTGGAGCATGCCTCTTCCTATGCCTCTTTTTAATTCCAAAATTCAGAATTTTTATTCACTGTAATGTTTGAAGAGTGCATCAAATAAAAAGTAAGTTTTCTTTTCTATGCCTTAGTTTAATTTCTTTTCTGCCCTAGTATAAAATTTATTTATTTGCCGTAGTTTAGATAATTAGTTGTTAAATTAAAAGCAAACAAAAAATTTCTCTTTTTATCAATTCCCTAATGAGTGAGTAGTTCCTCACTTATTAGGGGTAGGAATGGGAAATGTTTGAGAGATGAAAATCTCTCACCCCTTTCTTGCCCGTCATACATTTTAATAGGACTCTATGCATACATACACACACCGCTCACTACGGCACTCTATCCCACGAGATAGCGGTGATACCATAGTTAAAGACCGGTTGTGTATGTTTTCCATGGAGGTTAGGGTAAAAGTTAAGAAAGGACGGGTAAGGACCTAGAGGAAACCTAGTTTCTTTCCGATTGTGCTAATCCCCTTTGTTTATTATTACCATAACACCTAAATAGATCTCAATTAGGGCATAGAAAGCGGTGAGAAATATTGAATTTCCAAACTTAACCTAAACCTAACCCTAGCAAGGTTTTAATCCTAATCTAAATCAACCTTAGTTTTTAGTGATAATCCAATCCACCACAATTGAAATTAACTCGTTAGAACAATTAGAAAATACACAAAATCCCTGTGGACCGACCCGTACTCAACCGGCTAGCTACCAAGCGACGCCGTCCTTGATTGGGGTTAATATTCTTTGTTTCATCTTTTAAAAGTGAAAGCGCACATAAAAACCCATACCAATCAAATGGCGCCGTTGCCGGGGATGGCGTAGTTATTTTCTTTTTGTAATTTCGGGTTAATATAAAAATTGAAAAATCATAAAAACTGAAAAATTAAAAAATATAAAAAATTTATCATCTTGTTATTCTTTGAAGGGTGTTTCGTTTGAATTGTGTAGGATTGACGGACAAATTCAGATTTGGAAAAATCCAGTGAGCAAAACAGCAAACCGAAGATCTGAACAAACAGAGAATAACCACAACAGAGCAACAGAAGAAGTTTGGAGGCCCGATCCTTCTTTTTGACCACGGAACCGCCGCCAGAAGGTGTCTTTGACCGCGCTTCCGCCGCGGCTTGCTGACGTCAGCAAGCCAAAATCCCTCTATAAGTTTCCTTTCTTCTTCTGAATCCCCTGATATCCTCTGAAAAATTTTCCTGCAGGGTTCTTTGCATAAAAACTTCTCCCCTTTTCCAATAACTTGATCTTGTGCAGGATTCTTTGCGCCGCAATAATAAAAAAAAATTTGGCAAGTTTTTGTGTGTTTTACTGCTTTGCATCTTTAAAACTGACTTTAAGGGGCTTTAACACCAATCCAGATTGGGTGGGGATTTCATTACCCTTCCTAGGACCCCAAAAATCACAAAAAGCATTTTGCATTAACCATCAAGTTAATTAAAAAAGATTAGACTCAGCCTATAAGGACTGTCGCGCTCAATATGATAAAGGAATAGTTGTAGGCATCGATCATTTATCTAAACCAGACTTTGTGGTGCCTAGGCTAGACAAGTGGGGAAAGGTAATTTTAAAAGGCCCGTCTCACGGTGATTCATGAGCGGATCCCTCCTTTCTTTACTTGTGCTTACCTGGCCACAATTGGCGGTGAAAAGGCGATTTGAGGACCTCACAACTTGCTCTTTGGAACAGTTAGGAGCAGTCTAGTTGACCTAGGAGACCCTAGATCTAGGCTTGATTGTGCATATTGTGATTGCTTAAACGTGTGTCTAGCTTCTTATAAAAATCTTTTTGCAAAAAGCTCCTTATATATATAAAAAAAAACACAAAACAGAAAATTTTTACAAAGACTTGCCAATTTTGTCGCTAGAAATCCATTGCACTCCACTTGCACCCACATTCTTTTTCTTCTCCTTTCTTACATCATGGGTACCCCACCTTACAAAACTCTTGCCGAACTTTGGTACCCTCATCCAAACATTGCTTCCTACGCGAATTGTTTTGGTCGAGTTACGGACGACCCCTCCATGCCCAAAATTTCTTTGAAAGATCGAATAGAAGCGTTTAGGAGAAACAGTTTGACTCCGCAATCCACTTTGTATCAACCATTTCAACCTTCACCACCTTCTTACGTTGATACTACTTTTTCGAGTTCTGTTGTAACTCCGAAACCCATGTCTATTGCTGAACATATTGAACAATCTCGTTACCGATCTTTCATTCTTTTTAACACTTCCAGTTCTTGGGATCAACAAGTCCATTCACCTTTTTATCCAAATGTTGATCCTACTCCTGTCCAACCATTCAATTCCTACCAGTCCTACCCAACTTTCGCACCTTCCCTAGACATTACTTCTACACAACCATTTGGGAGTTTCACGTATCCAAACAACTTTGAATCTTTTACTGAAACCCCTTCACAACCCATGTCTAGTCTGGAACAGTCGTTGGAAGCTTATATTGTAGCGATAAACCAACAGATGAGGAATTTGGATGCGTCCATTGCCGCCCTTATGCAACCTAGTGACCCGGTAGCTAGTTTCCAACTAGCTCCAAAAATTCCAATGTATGATGAGGCGGTTGGACAGATTGAGAATTTGAGTGGAGAGAGTGAGCTGTGCACCCTTCCAAATCAAACCTATCCATCCCCAATTGAATCCCACAACTACGGTTTTGAATGTCTATCAAGTGTCCCAAATGATTCACCAGTTGAAAATAAAACGTTTAATGAGTAGTGCGACTTTGTAGTGCATGATTTGCCTGATTGTGAAGGGTCCCTTTCGAGTGAAACCATCACCAATCCTTTCGACCTCCACACCTCCAATCTAGAATCTGAATTGATAAATATCCATACTTTTGATGAGGTGTCCGAAAAAATTAATTTTCACTTGATTGAGGATATTGACGCTGGGAATAATTTGGATGATGAACCCGCAGATTTGACTAAATTTTTCTTTCCAATTCATTATCCCGAGTCATTAAATGTTTCTCCCGAACTTCATATGCGTCTTGATTTTGATGATAATTGCATGGATAAGATAACTTTTGAGGAGAATTATGAGGATAGTATTGAGGAGAGTATTGAGGATAGTATTGAGGATGAACCGGTTTTGTTTGATAAGTCGGATTTTTCAATTCATCCTCCTGAACCTTTAACTGTGACCCTTCCTAAATCACACCCCTTCGTCCTTTCCATCGTTTCGACCGCGCAAGAATCCGTCACGCTTCCATTTTCAATGTCTGGTTTACCAAGTTCAACGTACCCATGTTTTCTCGTGAATCTTGAGGGATTTGACCCCATTTCTCGACGGGTTGATAAATTAGCACAATCGCTTTTAACACATCGGTCATCACAATTTGTGCTAATTTTTTTACTCAATTTACACCCTCAAGTTCGTACTACACTTCTTTCTCTTTTCCGCCATTCTTCTCCTCCACCGAGACCGTATACTGCTTCTATTCCCACATGGTTTCGTGTGCTTCTCATTTCTTTCCTCTACACTTCATTCTTTCACCAACCACACCATTATAACGATAAAATTTTGAATGGTTGGTGCTAACTTTTGGCCTGTGTAAGGCCTTGTATAGCTTGATACTGTGTTTTTCTCCTCCCTAGCTCTGAACTTTAATGCTTCAACAGTAGAAACACTGTTTCACTTAAGTTTGGGGGGGACCTTTTTGTATAAATATTTTGTTTTGTTTTTCTGTTAACAATAAAAAATAAAAAAGAATAATCAGGGGAGTGCCGACAATTTTGACCCTCTTGGTGTAGCCTGACAGTGAGGACACTGTCAAGTTTAAGTTTGGGGGTGTGCTCGGTAAGGTTTCTTCCTTCGCATTCATGTGTAAATTTTTTCATTTGTATACTTATTTTAAAATCCATAAAAATTGAAAAATTTTAAAAATTATAAAAAAAATGGAAATTTCAATTTTGGCCATATTTGACTTAAGTTCAACAAGACGGTTAACTAGCTAGGAAAAACTAGATCCTAGACTTAGTAAATTAAAAACCCTAAAAATAACCTTTCTTAAAATTTAACTATAGAAAATATATGTTCTTGTAGTTTATTTAGAAATAGACAAATTTTGAGTTCAGTTCTTGGGCTAAATCAAAATAAGAGAAGTGTATTGAATTTTTATTAAAGTGTAAGTCTGAAAAATAATTCCTAAGTTTAAGTCTAAATTCTGAAAATATATACCCTACAACTTGTACAAACACGAACCTTGAAACTTGGAATAGTAGAGGATACCTTGAAATGCTCTTCTCTAAAATGCTTAGTATGAAGGAAAATAAAATTATAAGTGTGAATAAAGAGATATAAAAAAATGAACACTGGTTTTGTAATTACTTAAGGTTGCGTAAAATAAAAAAATATATAGCGAGGGTGCTTTAATACCTAGTGCCTTAGACCAACTGGTTTGGGAGTCATTGCTAAAGCCTTAGGTGTTACAAGACGAGGACTTACGCCTAAATGCGCGAACACATTTTGTAATCGGTCGTTAGTACCTCAAGAAGTATTAACGGTCGCATGAAGGATGTGTGAGCAATTTCATCTAAAATTCACCAACTAAAAGTACTTTGGACGATGGACAAGAGTATGATAGCTTGAATTGAATTTCCAAGTGTAGGGATGATACATACACACACATAGGGGTATATGATTGGGGTTTGGATGAGAGATAGGAATGAAAAATAGGACTTATAAATTTAATAGAGATGATAAAAATTCCTAAGTTGAGATGGAACCTAGAAGGAAAACTCAAAAGATGCTAAAAGCTAAGTAAATTTACAAAACATATATAATCTTAAGTTAAATGATAAGGAAGCGTGAAAAATACGGTTTGATAATTTCTGAGTTGAAGATAATAGAATTTCTTGCTAGAGAACCGAATTGAAGAATAAAAGTCAATAGGCCAAATTGATTGGATTTTGTGGGTAGTATCCGCTGAAAACCCCCAGGAGACAACACTCCTTCTACTAGAGACACCTAGAGGTTTAACGGCTTGTTGCACGAGCTCAGTGCAATCGCGTTTCCCTGCGAAAGTGAGGTTAGATTTTTTTCGAGAATAAACTAGTTTTGCTCAAGGACGAGCAAAAGATAAGTTTGGGGGTATTTGTTCATATTATAATTTTGCATTATTATATTCCCCATTCTTATTTATGTTACAAATAAACAGGTGCTTTTGATCCATGTCTGCTACATAGTTGCAGGTTACAGGTTCTCGGAACAAAACAGTGAAAATGATGAAAAGACGCTACAAAAGTGAGACTACGACCAACAAACAGAAGAATCTTTATCATGCCGCCTAAAATTTGAGGAACAAACGAAGATCAGCAAACAGTTCGATTGCACAAAAGTAGCACAAGATTTAAGGCTTCAACATGAAGTAAACGGTAAAATTCCACGACATTATGCACTGTGGAAATCTGGAAGAAACTAGAAGACATTCTGAAGAACCAAGTGAAGAAATGACAAGTAAAAAGCAACAGAAAGAACACCAGAAGAATTCAGCCAAAGAGCCTCCAATATGGCCGCGGATCCACGGCCAAACAAGGCATATGGCCGCGGATCCGCGGCTATACAGTACACATGTCGGTGCAAAATTTGTCGGCGGCGCCGGTGCGTTGACCAGGCTTCTCAGGGTAGTTTTGTAAATGTAGATAGGGATCAGATGTAACCCTAGGGTTTCTATAATCTATAAATAGGAACCCTACAGCTCTTTTTTGGAGCATGCCTCTTCCTATGCCTCTTTTTAATTCCAAAATTCAGAATTTTTATTTGCTGTAATGTTTGAAGAGTGCATCAAATAAAAAGTAAGTTTTCTTTTCTATATCTTAAGTTTAATTTCTTTTCTGCCCTAGTATAAACTTTATTTATCTGCCCTAGTATAAACTTTATTTATTTGCCGTAGTTTAGATAATTAGTTGTTAAATTAAAAGCAAACAAAAAATGTCTCTTTTTATCAATTCTCTAATGAGTGAGTAGTTCCTCACTTGTTAGGGGTAGGAATGGGAAAGGTTTGAGAGATGAAAATCTCTCACCCCTTTCTTGCCCGTCATACATTTTAATAGGACTCTATACATACATACACACACCGCTCACTACGGTACCCTATCCCACGAGGTAGCGGTGATACCATAGTTAAAAACCGGTTGTGTATGTTTTCCATGGAGGTTAGGGTAAGAGTTAAGAAAGGACGGACAAGGACCTAGAGGAAGAAACCTAGTTTCTTTCCGATCATGCTAATCTCCTTTGTTAATTATTACCATAACACCTAAATAGATCTCAATTAGGGCATAGAAAGCGGTGGAAAATATTGAATTTCCAAACTTAACCTAAACCTAATCCTAGCAAGGTTTTAATCCTAATCTAAATCAGCCTTAGTTTTTAGTGATAATCCAATCCACCACAATTGGAATTAACTCGTTAGAACAATTAGAAAATACACAAAATCCCTGTGGACCGACCCATACTCAACCGGCTAGCTACCAAGCGACGCCGTTCTTGATTGCGGTTAATATTCTTTGATTCATCTTTTAAAAGCGAAAGCGCACATAAAAACCCATACCAATCAACCGTCCCATTTTTCTTCATCACCGGAACGATGTTAGTGATCCAGTCAGGATATTGAACTTTTTGGATGAAGCCAGAGTCGATTAGTTTCTTGACCTCAACATTTATACCCATCTCAAGTTCGAGCCGCATTTTTCTTGGCACCTGTTTGACTGGATTTATGTCCGGCGATATGGCCAGTTTATGTACTGCCACCTTTGGATCTAAACCCGGCATCTCGGAATAGTTCCATGCGAAGTAGTCTTTATATTGCATGAGCACGTCTTTTAACATGACTACCTGTTTTTCAGATAGTAGCTCACCGACGAATGTCGGCCTCGGATCATTTTCTGTCCCTAAGTTAATTTTCCTTAGGTTGTCCGCCGTAGTATGTATCCCATTTTCCAGCTTTTTTGGAGATTACCTCATCCTCGTCTTCATTTGCGAAGCACATGCGGAGGTCATCTATAGTCTCGTGCCCTCCCTCCTTTGAGAGTGTTATCATGTGGCAAGTACGAGTTCGCTTCCATTTTTTGTGTTGAGAAGGTCCTATCCTCATGGTATAGGTCCTCTTTGGCTCATGCTTTTACGGCGGGGTTACCTTACAGTTGTCGGATAAAGCGAACCTGCCTTCTTGATACTGGTTTTCTACCCAGTCTTTGAAGGTGAAGTAGTCTTCAAGGGGATGACTTATTGCTCGGTGGTAAAAGCAATAATCCGCATGATGGACCCGTTTATTTGTTCGGGGCGTCGAGACTCCGGGAGCGTCACCATTTGATCCTTCATGTCAATGTTGAATATTTTCCTTGTCTTGTCTTGGAGGAAAGAGTATTCCCGACCCATCTTCTTTATAAAGGATAGGTTCCAATCGAGTTTCTCTCGAGTGCATGGCGTCTTAGATCCGCTCCGTTGTTTGCGTTCTTTGCCCTGCTTCTGCCTTTATTTCGGGCTTTTTCTCTGTTGCGAGAACGTACAGAGGGATGGGGATAAAGGGCATCGTAGTCTTCTTTCTCCGCAGATTGCTGATTGAGACGCTGCGTCCTGGCCTTTTCATAAATGGCCATTTCACGGCTGTAATTGTCTCGGCTCTTTTGACAAGCTTCTTTATTAGCTTGTCCATTTGTTCTTCGAGCAACAGATTTGACGTTTTTAGAGCGGGATTTTGCTCTGTTTCAACGTCACGGCCATTTAGAAGAGCGTTTTCCTCTTCGCTGGAGCTGTTTATGACGCGGCAGCTGTGAAACTGCTCCCGTTTTTTGGACCGAACGTATCCGAGCCCGGTTGTCTCTATCTTCCCATTGGGCATCTTTCGCTGAGTCTCGGGAATATCCCAAATCTTTTTGTAGAATTGGGCTTGTCGAACAGTTTGTTCTAGGGGCACACCTTGGCCTCTCAACAGCCTTTTCAATCCCTCCGCGTAGTATCTTGGCAGACGGATTGGCTGAAGCCTGTCAAGTGCAAAATCGGCACCATGCCAGACTTCCTTTTCTACTTTGGTCTCCGTAGATTGGTAGAAGTGCCACTCCTTTTCACCTCTTCTCCTGGGAGGGACGTAGAAAGTCCGTAATTCTTGTACGTTGTATGTATCGAGTGCATCAAGTTCCTTATAATGCCGAGGCGGAGTCGTTGTGATTTGCAGACTCTGATCGGCTCCGGCGAGGATTTGCACTGACGGACGGATGGAGAACACTGCGTTGGCATCGTCCTCAGAGTCGCTGCCAAAGACCAGAATAGGAGTAGATGGTCCAGGTCTGCTGTTTTCTTTTTGGGGTTGCCCCGAGTAGATTATTTCTTCATCTTCCTCGGAATCGCTCCTAAAGATCGGGATAGTAGCGACGGACTTCTGTTTATCCTCCGGCTTATGACACCTTCCGTATCCTCAAAGTCTGGTAAGAAGTACTTTGCGTCTTCATATTTCCGGACTTCGTTTACCGAGAACGGGTTAGCTCTCCCGTGACGGTATACTCTGAGCCATCCTTGAAATACTTCATACACTGATGTTGTGTAGAAGGGATGACGTTGTACTCATGTAACCAGGGCCTGCCGAGCAAAAGGTTATAGCAAGTCTTGGCGTCAATGACATGAAATTTGATGTCAGTGATGAGCAACCCGAAGCGCAACATCAGTATTACGGACCCAGGTGTCCGTGATGACTGTGAGTCAAATCCGGAGATGGTAATTTTGTCTCGGGCCAGGTGCTGAACATTCATGCAAATCTCCTTCAGCGCTCTCACGTTGAGAAGGTTGACAGAGGATCCGTTGTTGATAAGGATTTTCCCTATCTTAATGTTATGGCAGTACCCGGTGACGTATAATGGGCGATTATGTTCACACATACCGAGGAGGAGATCTTCATCGCTGAATGTAATGTCAGCTGTGTGGACCTCTTCCAGCTCATCCTTCATTTTCTCTTATGTGAGGAAAGCTTGGAACTGATCAGGCTCTTGTAATACCTTAATAAGAGAATCTCGTGCCTCTTTAGACAGGAGGAGAGCATCCAATGTGCTCAGTTGTGAGGGTATTTTCCTCAGATGTGCTAGGACATTGTAATCCACCTTATTTTTCTTAGGTGGGTCCCTGGTTGCGAGCTCTTTAACAACTCCATCGTCGAGGGCAATTTCCTCGGGGATTTTTTCTTTCCTTTTATCTTTTTTGCTCGAACCTTTATATTTGTAGGTCTGAGATTCTTCTCAGGCAGCGTGTAGTTACGTAGCTGAATGTTCTCACAGTTCTTCTCCTTCTCTTTTTTTTCGGTCTTTGAAGAGAGGGCTGAGGGGTATTTCGTCCTCAGAATCGCTCCCGAAGGTAAGTGTTGGGGTCGAAAATTGTACCACGGTTGACCAAGTCGAAGTCAAGGTCAACCCCAAGCCAAGTGGGCCCAAGCCCAAATCAAGTGGGCCAATGCCCAGGTCGAGTCCGAACATGAAGCGGCCGGCCCTCCTCCATACCCAAAATGAAATCATATAATAAATAATTTTTATGTAATTTTTTATGCATGAATAGGCATAAAGCCAAATTTTTGTAAAGCCCATGGCTTATGTGCAAAAAGAAATAGCATATGAACCATTGAATGGGCAAAATGCCATTTTGTACAGCCCAAGGGACTATATGTAAATGTGTCAGCCGATATAAGGTAACATGATGATGAATAAAATAAACTTTTTCATTCTCCCCAAAAACTAGGGTTCATGTGCCTCCTTCTCCTTCCTCAAGGTTCTAAAATCTTCTTCTTTCTTTTGAATTAAATCAAGAGTTTTACTCTTCCTTTTCCAAAACTAAATAGTTTTTCACCACAAAACCCACGAATAGTAACTCAGATCTCCCATCAGACCTCAAAAATAAGAGATTTTTAAAACCTCATACTTCTTGTTCTTCAAGATCCAGCCGACAGAGGAAGAAGAAGGAGACTCATCTTCAAAAATCCCATATTGGGAAGATCCAGAGCTCAAGGGAGAAGCCTTTTTCATTATCTCCAAAAATATCTTAGGCGTTTAACTCCATCCTGAATCCTCTTTAGGGAGTTTAAATCCTATTTCCGGGGCCAAAAGCCTCTTTTTCTCGCCGGTGCCCAAGCGCCCGAGCGCCTAAGCGCCCAGCACCCACGTGCCGGGCACGTGAAGCGCTAGTGCTCGAGCGCCTTGCGCTCAAGCGCCCAGCGCCCGAGCGCCCAGCGCTCAAGTGCCCAACGCCTACGTGCCGAGCACGTGATGCGCTAGCGCTCGAGCGCCTAGCGCTCAAGCGCCCAGTGCCCACGTGCCGGGCACGAGAAGCGCTAGCGCTTGAGTGCCTAGCGCTCGCTCAAGCGCCCAGCGCCCATGTGCCGGGCATGTGATGCGCTAGCGCCTAAGCGCACAGCGCTCAAGCACCCAGCGCTCGCGTGCTAGGTACGTGAGACGCTGACCTCACGCATCCTTTGGGCGCTTTTCCCCTTTTATGTATATATATATACATACATATATATATATATATATATATATATGTATGTATGTATGTATGTATGTATGTATACACACATACACACACATACTCTACAACACTGTCTCCCGTTAGAAAAAATTTCTAACGGGGCGCTGCCCCGCATCCCGTAAGGGGGCTGCTAGCCCCCTTGACCCCCAGCCTGCTATCCGGATAGCGGGACCCCTGTAAAAACTCTACGGGGCCGTCGATATATCCAAAACCCCTTTCAAAATACAACACTGCACATTGAGTTCGCATGACCAGTTTAACCCGTCAATCGGAGGTTCTCTCGCTCCAGATGCGTGGGGTAATTAACGGCAGTTAGTCCGCGGCTGTCGAAGATTCGGATCCCCACAATCAATAAACCCCCGTCTACCCTAGGCAGGGGGAATCTGTAGTACACCTGACAAGAGCGTGCGTATTCCCATCTCAATGGGGTGGCAAAAAACACCCTACAGATTCTGGCACGCCCGGTGGGACATATCTCTCATCCCATATTTCGGGTTAAACGTTCATGCGAACTCAATCAATATATATATCGATATTTATACTAAAATAATTCTCTTTCATGCAGGACTTCAAGCGATCAAGCCTCAACCATGTCTCCAAGGACCAGCTCAGCTCTCAACACGGCTCCCATCTCATACATGATGAAGATGGACTCCAGGACGGTCCTTCCGGTCAGTCTCGGGCGACAGTGGGAGGAGCCACCGCTACCATTTGGCTCTATTCTGTTCGTTCCAGCTAACGCCGTTCCTGCTCTTCAAGCTCCAGTAACCGACAAACCGGCCTCGAAAGGCAAAATGCCAAATGTGGTGATCTCGAGGGCGCCCCAACCTAATCGCGAATCGGTGTTCAAATGGCTCTCTATGGCCCCAGCTGGGGGCAAAGCCGTCAGAACAAAAGAAGTTGCCAGACGTCGTGGGAAAGCCCAGGCGATACCTTCGACGGACACGCGGGCGGATGTCTTCTCAAGCCTCCCCATCACTCAGCCTGTGGCGGCTTCCCGAAGAGCCGAAGCCTGCCAAGCGCTCAAGGCAGAGAAGCTGAGGCAGAAGCGGCTCAGATACAGAGCTAACAAAAGGGCGAGGGCTCATACTAGGCTGAGCTTCATGAGGCTCCAAGAACGGGGTTACCCTACCAAAGATAAAGAGACGTCTGGATATATGGTCCATACTGTCTACATGGTCGGACATGAAGAAACGAACCCTCCCATGGTTCACATCCATGGCGATGATATGGTGGACGCTACCCAACGTCAACTCGGTCTAAATGATGAAGAGCTCGCTCTGGCCGATAAGCCAAAAGAGCCCGGGGTGCCTGCGGAATTGTGCTCAGGCAATAAGGATGACCCGGTTGTTATAACCGGAACTGCAGAACAAGCATTATTCCAATGGCTTCAGAGGCAACTTCAGGACAGGGACGAGAAGTTAGCCAAGGTACAGTCTAAGGTCGACGAGTTGGTAAACGTCACGGCAGATCTCGCGACCCAAGTCGCCCGATTGCAATTACAGCAGAATCAAATTTTGGTTCATGAGCCAGGGATTGATACCTGGAGGCAGCCAATTGATACCCCCTTCAACCTAAGAAGGAGCGCCTTCGCGAAAAACGGCCGCGATCAGCCTCCAGTCCCTCCGATACATACACCGAAGGGAATCGCCTCTGAAAGAGAAAACGGAAAAAGTCTATTCCTTCAAACGGGACAAAGTCCACAAGATATTCAAGGACGACATAAGAAACGGTTTACAATTTCCAGAATCAAAGAGACCGCAAAAAGCTAATATGACCGACGACCCAAAATATTATCCCTATCATAGAGTGATAAGTCATGCCATTGAGGACTGCTTCGTCTTAGGTCGAAAGGCAATACAAGACGGGAGAGATAGAAATGTCTAAAGGCGTGTTAGCAAACAGTCAAGCTACGACCGCCGATTTCATACAAATGGAGACCGAAGCCTTTCGGGAACCTAATCCTCTCAGACATGTGCCCTTATCTGAAAAGGGCGAACCAAAGACTGATCGGCCTCAAGGACCAGCATCAGTAAAGGCACCTACTCTAATGGAGAGATAGAAGAAGGTGTACTCCTTCAGGAGGGATGAGGTCCGCAATATATTCGAGGAAGCCTTGAACAACGGTCTGCAATTGCCTATTCCGAAGAGGCCACATGAGATGAATATGACCGGTAATTCCGTATACTGCCCATACCATAGGGTGGTGAGTCATACCATTGAAGATTGCTGTGTTTTCAAAGATTGGGCAGAGGACCAATACAAGCTTGGAAAAACCTCACAGTCCTTGGATGTATCGGCAAGCCACAGAGCTACGGTCATCAACACAGCTCCGCCAAGATCAAAATTCAAGGAGCTGGGATAAGCAAAGAGGACCGCCACATCATTAAACTGGGAACACCAGAGGACCACCACGTCATTAAACTGTGAACAATCGACCTCTAAGTCGTTAAATTGGGAATGTAAAAATGTGTAAATAAAACAAAAAAATAAAAATAAAAATAAAAATGAAAAATAAAAAGCCGAAATGATAGGGCAACTTGCAATAAAAATCAGCGAGTAAAATAAAGATGAAAAATAAAGCCGAAATGATAGGGCAACCGCGAATAAAAAGTCGAAATGATAGGGCAATCGCGACCTTCGCGATAAGAAAAGTTGAAATGATAGAGCAATCGTGGTAAAAAAAAAGGGGGCGAATGATGAGTCGCCCTGGTACCATATTCCAGTGCAGCGATGCAGACGCCAACAAAAATCCAAACCCTCAAACGACGAATGATGAGTCGCTCCTAGTACCATATTCCAGTGCAGCAATGCAGACGCCAACCAAAATCCAATTTCCTAAAATTCTTCCAGCCCTACGGCCAGTCCCCAAATTGACTGCCATATACAATTCACGGGCTCAAATAATTCTCATCATACCCATATCCCACTGCAATCACCAATCCAGCGGCTGGTCTCCGCCCTTGGAATTATGCTCCATTGAGAAGACCCACTCATGTGTCCTCACGATACATGAGGAGAACAAACCTTTGTGGGATCCTTATGACTCATAAAGGAAAAACACACTTAGGAGTCCTCACGACTCCTAAGGAGAAAATACATCTGCGGGATCCTTACAACTCGTAGGGAGAAAATGCTTTTATGGGACCCTCACGGCCCATAAAATTGAAAAGCCTTAGGTGATAGGGATCTAAACCCGTCTCCTAAGCCATCTCTTCCCAATAAGCAATGGTGAATGATGAGTCGCTCCTGGTACCATATTCCAGTGCAGCGATGCAGACGCCGGCCAAAATCCAAATCCCCAAGTGGCGAATGATGAGTCGCTCCTGGTACCATATTCCAGTGCAGCGATGCAGACGCCAACCAAAATCCAATTTCTCAAAATTCTCTCGGCCCTACGGTTGGTCCCCAAGTTGACTACCGTATACAATCCATGAGCTCAAATAATTCTCATCATACCTATGCCCCACCGCAATCACCAGTTACGTGGCTGGTCTCCGCCCTTGGAATTATGCTCCATTGAGAAGACCCACTAATGTGTCCTCACGATACATGAGGAGAAAAAACCTTTGTGGGATCCTTAAGACTCACAAAGGAAAAACACACTTAGGAGTCCTCACGACTCCTAAGGAGAAAATATACCTGCGGGATCCTTACGACTCGTAGGGAGAAAATGCTTTTATGGGACCCTCACGGGCCATAAAATTGAAAAGCCTTAGGTAATAGGGATCCAAACCTGCCTCCTAAGCCATCGCTTTCCAATAGGCAATGGCGAATGGTGAGTCGCTCATGGTACCATATTCCAGTGCAGCGATGCAGACGCCGGCCAAAATCCAAATCCCCAAATGGCGAATGATGAGTCGCTCCTGGTACCATATTTCAGTGCAGCGATGCAGACGCCAACCAAAATCCAATTTCTCAAAATTCTCCCGGCCCTACGGTTGGTCCCCAAGTTGACTACCGTATACAATCCATGAGCTCAAATAATTCTCATCATACCTATGCCCCACCGCAATCACCAGTTATGTGGCTGGTCTCCGCCCTTGGAATTATGCTCCATTGAGAAGACCCACTCATGTGTCCTCACGATACATGAGGAGAACAAACCTTTGTGGGATCCTTACGACCCACAAAGGAAAAACACACTTAGGAGTCCTCACGACTCCTAAGGATAAAATATACCTGCGGGATCCTTACGACTCGTAGGGAGAAAATGGTTTTATGGGATCCTCACGGCCCATAAAATTGAAAAGCCTTAGGTGATAGGGATCCAAACCTGTCTCCTAAGCCATCGCTTTCCAATAGGCAATGGCGAATGATGAGTCGCTCCTGGTACCATATTCCAGCGCAGTGATGCAGACACCGGCCAAAATCCAAATCCCCAAGTGGCGAATGATGAGTCGCTCCTGGTACCATATTTCAGTGCAGCGATGCAGACGCCAACCAAATTCCAAATCGCATACCCTAACGGCGAATGATGAGTCTCTCCTGGTACCATATTCCAGTGCAGCGATGCAGACGCCAACAAAGTCCCGAAATTTTTCCGGCCCTACGGTCTGGATCATACATCCTGCAAAACCGTATACAATCCACGGGCGTAAAACAATCCCAATCTCTCCCAAGTCCTACCAGTGAGACCGCATTCAAAGCCCTACCAAAAAAAAGAAAGGGTATGTCCACAAGCAAAATGGGCACGGATGAAAACCCGAAAGGGCTCCGTGAGTAAAAACAGCAGGACTGCCGGCGAGTTTGTGAAAACCCGAAAGGGCGCAAACTCGTAAAAAAGAGATGAAATGCACTCGCAAAGTCCTCTCGACTTTGTGAGGAGAAAATTCCCGCGTGAGATCCTTACGACTCATAAAGGAGCAACACACTTAGGATTCCCCACGACTCCTAAGGAGAAAATACACCTACGAGATCCTTTCGACTCGTAGAGAGAAAATGCTTTTATGGGACCCTTACGACCCATAAGATTGAAAAGCCTTAGGTGATACGGATCTAAACCTACCTCTTAAGCCATCAATTCCCAAATCCTCTTGGGGCAAATGATGAGTTGCTCCTGGCATTATTCCAGTGCAGCAATGCAGATGCTGACCAAAACCAAAATCCCCAATCCTCTCAAAGGCAAATGATGATTCGCTCCTGGTACCATATTCCAGTGTAGCGATGCTGATGTCAACACAAATCAAACCAACCAATTCCAACATCGACCGTCCATGTCATAAAAAGGGCAGTGCAGGCTTCCCACAAATCGGGAATCAGATCACTCCGGGCCAGAGAAACGTCTGCCACGGACACTCCGTCTCGGAGACGCGTTAAGCGTCGACCGTCCATGTCGTAAAAAGGGCAGTGCAGGTTTCCTACAAAGCGGGAACCAGATCACTCCGGGCCAGGGAAACGTCTACTATGGACACTCCGTCTCGGAGACGCGTCAAGTGTCGATCGTCCATGTCGTAAAATGGGCAGTGCAGGCTTCCTACAAAGCGGGAACCAAATCGCTCAGGGCCAGGGAAAAGTCTACCACGGACACTCCGTCTCGGAGATGCGTCAAGCGTCGACCGTCCACATCGTTAAACTACTACCAGCCCGCGGCATCCTCAGGCTGACGTGTAAAAAAAAAGAAAGAAAAGAAAAAAACGGTATGTCCATAAGCAAAACGGGCACGGATGAAAACCCGAAAGGGCTCCGTGAGTAAAAACAGCAGGGATACCGGCGAGTGTTCGTGAAAACCCGAAAGGGCGCGACCTCGTTAAAAAAAAAGGGGAACATAAAGAATAAAAAAAAGACGGTATGTCCATAAGCAAAACGGGCACGGATGAAAACCCGAAAGGGCTCCGTGAGTAAAAACAGCAGGGCTACCCGGCGAGTGTTTGTGAAAACCCGAAAGGGCGCAATCTTGTTAAAAGACACTTACAAGGTCCTCTCGACCTTGTAAGGAGAAACCACCCGCGTGAGATCCTTACGACTCACAGGGAAGCAACACACTTAGGGATCCTCACGATTCCTAAGGAGAAATTACACTTGCGAGATCCTCACGACTCGTAAGGAGAATTCTCTTATGGGACCCTCACGGCTCATAAGATTTGAAAGTCTTAAGTTACAGAGACCTGAACCTGTTCTTAAGCAACCCCCACAACCTTCGATAGTGCCCTACAAGCGGCTCAATACTGACCCTTGTATACAATCCACGGGCGCGAATAAACATTTCCCTAACCAAGTCCCACCCGTGACTGGGAATATGTCCATACGGTGAACAACCCTTGTAAGTCCTCTCGACTTATAAGGAGAAAACCCTTTTGTAAGATCCTTACGACTTACAGGGGAACATACACTTAGGAATCCTCACGATCTCTAAGGAGAAAACACACCTACGAGATCCTCACGACTTGTAGGGAGAAACACCTTTATGAGACCCTTACGGCTCATGAAGTCAAAAGCCTTAGTCGACGGGATCCTAACCCTGTTTGCTAAGCCACCTTTGTTCGACATCGACAGAGGCAAATGATGATTCGCTCCTGGCAATATTGCAGTTGTAGCGATACTGATGCCTAAACCGGTATCAAATTCCAAGTCCTTTCATAGCAAATGATGATTCGTTCCTGGCAATGTTCCAGTTGTAGCAATGCTGATGCTGAGATTGGCACCAGATTCCAAGTTCCACACTCGCGATAAAAAAAAAACAGCAAGTCATACGTGCATACGAAATAGCCGAAATGATGGGGCAACTTGCAATAAAAATCAGCAAGTAAAAAAAATGTATGCATCCAAAACAGCCAAAATGATTGGGCAACTCGCAATAAAAAGCAGCGAGTGAAAATAAAATAAATAGCCGAAATGATTGGGCAACTTGCAATAAAAAGCAGCGAGTGAAAATAAAATAAATAGCCAAAATGATTGGGCACCGCGAAAAATAGCCGAAATGATTGGGCAATCGCGACTTTCGCGATATAAAAAGCTGAAATGATAGAGCATCGCGGAAAGAATAAAAAAAATGAATGATGAAAGAATGAAACTTTTTGCCCTACAGGTGAGATCACATCGATCCCTGTATACAATCCAGGGGCACAAACAAAGAAGGAACCATACCTTCCCGACAGGTTCCAACAGAAAACGAAGCCAAATCTCGACGGTTCATAGACAACCTAGAGACAACCTCGACATTTGTCGCAATATTGCAGACACAATGCCAACAAATGAAGTAAAGGAAGATCCCTAGCTTCAGGGTCTCGATGTCAATATCGACAACTTAGAGATCACCAACGGCGTTTCTCCTCACTTCAACTAGATGCAGACATGACGTCAACAATCGACCTCAGAGTCGCAACGAAATGGAACCATGACAAAGTCCCTAGTTCCAAATCTCAATGGCCACATCTGCAGCCTAGAGACCAACAACGGTGTGCCTCCTCATTCCAGCAGGACACAGATGTTACACCATCAAGCGGAGCGACGGCAAAATCCCAACTCCACCTTAGCATTCGTCTCGTTACAGCAGACGCGATGTCAACAACGGCGTTCCTTCGCAGTCCAACAGGATGCAGATGCGACGTCAACAAAATACCCCATGGTCGAAACAAATCGGAGTGACGGCAAAATCCCAGGCCCACCTCAGCATTCGTCTCGATACAGCAGACGCAGTGCGAGCAAATGAAGCGAAGGCCAAATTCCTAGCTTCAGGGTCTTGACGGCAAGTCATATAAAGCCTGAAAGAAAATCGGAGATCATCTCGCACCAACACAGAGTGGTCACCACCTCGACGATCGTCTCGATACAGCAGATGAAATGTTACCCCAGCGTTCTTCCCCCAGCAGGATTCGGACGCGCCAAAGCAAATGAAACAAAAGGCCAAATTCCTAGCTTCAGGGTCTTGACGGCAAGTCATATAAAACCTGAAAGACAATCGGAGATCATCCCACATCAGCGCGGAATAGTCACCACCTCGATGTTCATCTCGATACAGCAGACGAGATGTCACTACGGCATCCTTACTCCAACAGGATTCAGACACACCAAAGCAAACGAAGCAAAGGCCAAATTCCTAGCTTCAACGTCTTGATGGTAACTCATATAAAACCGGAAAGACAATCAGAGATCATCTCACACCAGCATGGAGTGATCACCGCTTCGACGTTCGTCTCGATACACCAGACGAGATGTCACTACAGCGTTCTTCCTCCAACAGGGTTCAGACGCGATAATAAAACAATGGAGCCACGGCAAAATCCCTAGTTCCAAACCTCGACGGTTCACCAGCAACCTAGAGACAACCATGACATTCGTCTCGATACAGCAGACGCAATGCCGCCAAATGAAGCAAAGGCCAAATTCCTAGCTTCAGGGTCTTAACGGCAAGTCATATAAAGCCTGAAAGACAATCGGAGATTATCTCGCACCAGTGCGGAGTGGTCACCACCTCGACGTTCGTTTCGACACAGCAGACGCAACATCACCAAAAGGAGCCACGGCAAAATCCCTAGTTCCAAACCTCGACGGTTCACCAGCAACCTAGAGACAACCACGACATTCGTCTCGATACAGCAGACGCAATGCCGCCAAACTAAGCAAAGGCCAAATTCCTAGCTTCAGGGTCTTAACGGTAAGTCATATAAAGCCTGAAAGACAATCGGAGATTATCTCGCACCAGTGCGGAGTGGTCACCACCTCGACGTTCGTCTCGACACAGCAGACGCAACATCACTAAAAGGAGCCACGGCAAAATCCCTAGTTCCAAACCTCGACGGTTCACTAGCAACCTAGAGACAACCATGACATTCGTCTCGATACAGCAGACGCAATACCGCCAAATGAAGCAAAGGCCAAATTCCTAGCTTCAGTGTCTTAACGGCAAGTCATATAAAGCCTGAAAGACAATCGGAGATTATCTCGCACCAGTGCGGAGTGGTCACCACCTCGACGTTCGTCTCGACACAGCAGACGCAACATCACCAAAAGGAGCCACGACAAAATCCCTAGTTCCAAATCTCGACGGTTCACCAACAACCTAGAGACAACCACGACATTCGTCTCGATACAGCAGATGCAATGCCTCTAAACGAAGCAAAGGCCAAATTCCTAGCTTCAGGGTCTTAACGGCAAGTCATATAAAGCCTGAAAGACAATCGGAGATTATCTCGCACCAGTGCAGAGTGGTCACTACCTCGACGTTCGTCTCGACACAGCAGACGCAACATCACCAAAAGGAGTCACGGCAAAATCCCTGGTTCCAAACCTCGACGGTTCACCAGCAACCTAGAGACAACCGCGACATTCATCTCGATACAGCAGACGCGATGCCAGCAAACGAAGCAAAGGCCAAATTCCTAGCTTTAGGGTTTTAACGGCAAATCATATAAAGCCTGAAAGACTATCGGAGATCATCCCACACCAGCGCGGAGTGGTTATGACTCATCGGGGCTCTCCAAAATGAGCCCAACCTCAAGTAAAAAGCGGCATGGCAAAATTCCTAACGCTTGCTCTTCCGACGGTCAAACTGCCTAGGAGGATTGCTTGAAGACGTCTTGTCCAGCCCAAGAAGGGATCGGAGACACGACAATCGCAAGGCTACTCGAACAGCAAAACTGCCTATCGAGGAATACATCAGCCGATGCGGCGGTACGACGGACAAAACCCTAAGTACCACAGACCCTAACAGACCTCTGTCGTAAAGAGCAGAGGTTAACTATGACGTTAGGATATTCTTGCGAGAAATGCTCAATTCGTCTCGACTCGTGAGGAAATTAGTGTTTTTGCAAGAAATGCTCGATTCGTCTCGACTCGTAAGGAAAAGCCTTAGGCAGCGGGGATTAAAAAACCTGTTTCCTAAGCACCAGGACCCTAGAAGTCGATCCAAAACGGTCTCTTGCATACTATCCATGGGGCACACTCTCCAAAGTCGAATCTCGATAAAGAGGGAAACAACCGCTTACGGGTCCTCTCGACTCGTAAGAGGGAAAATTCTCTTATAAGATCCTTACGACTTATAAGAGAAAACACACTTAGGAGTCCTCACGACCCTTAAGTAGAAAATACACCTACGAGATCCTCTCGATCCGTAAGGAGAAAAGTTTTTGTGAGACCCTCACGGCTCATAAAGTTGAAAAGTCTTAGGCTACAAGGACCCTAAACTTGTCTCCTAAGCCCTCAATTCCATGGCTACTCATAACTCTGCACTACTTTACCCACGCACATACTTATGTGGGTAAAGTAGTGGGGGGCATTTGTTCCCGCCAAAAATTTCTGCGCAAAAGAGCCCAAGGTATCAAATGGCAGCGATACGCTTATGAAAATGCGAACCAGTATTTTCCGGGCTGTTTTTTGACAAACTTCCAAATGAGAAACAGCTAAATTCTGATAGTATCAAAAGCGTCTCGAAAAACCCTTTGATTTGATATATTATGGGCTTTGTAATTCATCCGGGATCGAAAGTTATGAGCAAATATGCTATGCTTTTCCCTGATTAAAAATCAGGAATTACCTCAATAAGGTATCATGTGCTCACACGTGATCAATGGTCACGTGTTGACACGTGATAGTTAAAACAAAAATAAAAACAAACGGCTGAAAGATGACCCAATTTGGGGTTACGTGATCATACGTGACCAAGGGTCACGTGCCAGCACGTGACTAGCTTTGAAATCCTCACAGTTTAAAATAATTTAATTCTAAAAGTCAGAAAATACCTCAACGAGGTATCACGTGCTTACACGTGACCAATGGTCACGTGTTGACACGTGATGGTTAAAACAACAATATAAACAAGCGGCTGTTAAAGGAACCAATTGGGGGTCACGTGCTCACACGCGACCAAGGGGCACGTGCCAGCACGTGACAGGTTTTGAAAGCCTTACAGGTTAATAGAATTAAAATTCTAAATTTCTCTAAATCTTTCCAAATAAGAATTAAAATTCTAAAAGCTTCTAAATCTTTCCAAATGGAAAAAGATTATGGGAACCGCTGGATTAAAGATCCAAGGATGATTAAATATCACCAATTTATGGAAAAATCTTAGATAAAGAAAGATTTCCCCTAAAATCTCACCGGAAATAACAAACAGAATATCTTTGGATTTAAAATCCAACGGTGAATAAAATTCACTGAATGATCTAAAGGATCATATTAATCATGAAATCAATTAAAATCTTTCAATGAAAGATTCATTGAACAAATTGATTCTTTTCTTTCTCCTATAAATAGAAGCCAAGAAAAGAAGAGAAAGGGGACCTTTTTGGAGAGAAGAACAGAGAGATGAGAATTTAATTCTCAAGAGGAAAGAAAAGAAAGGAGAATTTAATTCTCAAGAAAGAAAACCCTAGGTGAGAAAAGAAAGGGATCAAAATTTCAAAAAAAGAGAATTTAATTCTCAAAATCTAAGAGTTTAACTCTTTTGCAAAAAAAACTTAGTTCTTCCTCTGGTTGAAGATCTGCAAAGAGCACATCTCCCCATAAGTTGAGAATTTAATTTTCATCGGGTTGAGATCCTGCCATGCAGATCCAAGACTTAGAGGGGGAATTGAGTTTAGAGAATTTAATTCTCCCAAAACAAAACTAGGGTTCAACCCTATTTGAGAATTTAATTCTCCTGAAAATATAGGAATTTAATTCCTTCAAGATGGACAGAATTAGGGTTTAACCCTACTCAAGAATTTAATTCTTTTACATTTATGGGAATTTAATTCCTCTAAAAAGAAATTGGGGTTTAACCCTACTTAAGAATTTAATTCTTGCACCATAGGAATTTAATTCCTCCAAAATCATAATTAGGGTTTAACCCTACAGAGAATTCAATTCTTAAAATAAGGAGACTTAAAAGATCTCTGTTCATGAAAAGAATTAAGGTCACGTGCCCCCACGTGACTCTTGAAAAGATCCCTGAAGAAAAGAAGTTTTGAGGCAATGCCTCACGCGCTCCCACGTGACTCCCAAAACGCAGAAAGAAAAAGCAAAAGAAATGAAGGCTTTAGGCGCTCTCACGTGCTCCCACGTGACCCCTTGGCAAACGCTTTAACAGTCAGCGCATAAATCCCCATCACGTGTCAACACGTGATGCTCAAAATAAAATAATAAAAAAGTGTTTAACACTTAATTGCAGAACGAAGAAAAGGGATCTGGTCCCACCTTTGGGCGCTCTTACGTATCCACACGTGACCCCTCTTTCTTTAGTGTTTAACACTAATTCGGGGATTATATTTATAGTGTTTAACACTGATTATTTCTAGTGTTTAACACTAAATTAAAGATTATATTTCCAGTGTTTAACACTGATTGTCTTTTAGTATTTAACACTAATTTGAGAGTTTTATATTTTCAGTGTTTAACACTGTTGTTAGTTAGTGTTTAACACTACTTTTAGCCAAATTGGCTAATTTTCTAGAGGTAAAAGTCCCTCCTCCAAATGAATCTCAAAATTGAGGAAATCAAAGACAAAATGTTGTCAGAGCCCCCAAACCTCTGTTTAGCACTGCGAATGATGAGGGGCTGAATCCAGACAAATGTCTAATGGCCCAAAGGGCCAATATTTCAAACATAATTGGACTTAGCCCAAACTGGCCATAAGTCCTCAAATCATCTTGAACTGAGCACATTTGCTCTTTCAACCAACTCATTGGTTCAAGGGTATATCTCTGAACTCCTCTGATATTTGTCGTTGTAATCCTTCAACGTCGTCAGAGAAGTGACAGGTCCCGACAACCACACATCGATACGGACCGTGGGGTCCTTAAACTCATGGACTAATTTGTCCTTAAACCAACAATATGGACTAATGCGTCCTTAAACTCATGGACTAATGCGTCCTTAAACCAGTATTCATCCCCAAAATGGGAATGATGGACAACCATGTCCCTAAACTGGCAATGGACCACTATGTCCCTAAATTGGAACAATAGAGCCCCCAAATGCTCTTTTGTCGGATCTAAACGATCCCGTTTAAGTTGATCTTAGCCTCAAATATGGCTAACGTATCCTTAAACCAAAATCTTCAAACAGACTCTAGTCCCAAACTGGACTATAGATCTCCCAACCAACTTTGGTTCAAGGGTACATTTCTGAACTCCTCTGACATCTGTCGTTGTAATCCTTCAACGTCGTCAGAGAGGTGATGGGTCCCGATGGCCATACATTCAACGGACCACTATGTCTCTAAACTGGAACAATAGAGCCTCCAAACGCTCTTTTGTTGGATCTAAACGATCCCGTTAAGTTGATCTTAGTCTCAAATTGGGCTAACGTATCCTTAACAAACGTTTGAGTTGATCTTAGCCTCAAATATGGCTAACATATCCTCAAACCAAAACCCCAAACCCAAATCTAAGAAAATACGGATTTGGACTAGTCCACGTCCTACGGGCGACGACATAACTCAGTCTCCGTATACAATCCACGGGCAACCAAACAGAAAACAAACACACACGACATGAAGTGACCATATGGAGAAGGAAAAAGTTGTTACCGCAATGCGGTAGCGTAATTAACTGCAGGGGCTTGCACCTGCAGGGAAGAGCGTCCCCACAATCAAAACCCCCTCAAGCGAGGGGGAATCTGACGAAGTCTGCTACATCGGCCGCATCCGTTTAAACCTTCGATACATGGTGCCATAAATCAACTTGGCATCTTCAGAGAGGTGGACGGATAGCACCAATTAGCATCTGCCCGAATTTCAGGCAAGACGCCCATGTCACGCCGTCTTTCGGATGGGAACACTTCGGTCCAGGGAAAAGTCTACCACGGACACTCCATCTCGGAGACGCGTCAAACGTCGACCGTCCATGTAGTAAAAAGGGCAGTGCAGACTTCCCACAAATCGGGAACTAAATCTCTTCGGGCCAGGAAACGTCTACTACGAACACTCCGTCTCGGAGACGCGTCAAGCATCGACCGTCCATGTCATAAAAAGGGCAGTGCAGGCTTTCTACAAAGCGGGAACCAAATCGCTCTGGGCCAGGGAAAAGTCTACCACGGACACTCCGTCTCGGAGACGCGTCAAGCGTCGACCGTCCATGTCGTAAAAAGGACAGCGCAGGCTTCCCACAAATCGGGAACCAAATCGCTCTGGGTCAGGGCGTCGACCGTCCATGTCGTAAAAAGGGCAGTGCAGGCTTCCCACAAATCGGGAACCAAATCGCTCCGGGCCAGGGCGTTGATCATCCATGTCGTAAAAAGGGCAGTGCAGGCTTCCTACAAAGCAGGAACCAGATCACTCCGTTCTGAGGAAACGTATACTACGGACACTCCATCTCGGAGACGCGTCAAGCGTCGACCGTCTATGTCATAAAAAGGGCAGTGCAAGATTCCCACAAATCGGGAACAAAATCGCTCCGGGTCAGGGCGTCGACCATCCATGTCGTAAAAAGGGCAGTGCAGGCTTCCTACAAAGAGGGAACCAAATCACTCGGTGCCGAGGAAACGTCTACTACGGATACTCCGTCTCGGAGACGCGTTAAGCATCGACCGTCCATGTCATAAAAAGGGCAGTGCAGGCTTCCCATAAATCAGGAACCAAATCACTCCGGGTCAGGGCGTCGACCGTCCATGTCGTAAAAAGGGCAGTTCAGGCTTCCCACAAATTGGGAACCAAATCGCTCCGGGCCAGGGCGTCGACCGTCCATGTCGTAAAAAGGGCAGTGTCAGCTTCCTACAAAGAGGGAACCAAATCGCTCCGTGTCGTGGAAACGTCTACTACGGACACTCCGTCTCGGAGACGCGTCGACCGTCTATGTCGTAAAAAGGGCAGTGCATCCCAAAAAGTGGGAACCAAAGCAAGTCGCCTCCGCGTGAAAGAAGATCCATCAATTTCATGCACACGACCCACATATGTGGTGTGCATTTATTGATGGGGGGCACTTTGTTGGGGTCGAAAATTGTACCACGGTTGACCAAGTCGAAGTCAAGATCAACCCTAAGCCAAGTGGGCCCAAGCCCAAATCAAGTGGGCCCATGCCCAGGTCGAGTCCGAACATGAAGCGGCCGACCCTCCTCCATACCCAAAATGAAATCATGTAATAAATAATTTTTATGTAATTTTTTATGCATGAATGGGCATAAAGCCAAATTTTTGAAAAGCCCATGGCGTATGTGCAAAAGAAAATAGCACATGAGCCATTGAATGGGCAAAATGCCATTTTGTAAAGCTCAAGGGGCTATATGTAAATGTGTAAGCCTATATAAGGCAACATGATGATGAATAAAATACACTTTTTCATTCTCCCCAAAAACTAGGGTTCCCGTGCCTCCTTCTCCTTCCTCAAGGTTCTAAAACCTTTTTCTTTCTTTCAAATTAAATCAAGAGTTTTACTCTTCCTTTTCCAAAACTAAATAGTTTTTCATCACAAAACCCATGAAGGGTAACTTAGATCTCCCATCAGATCTCAAAAATAAGAGATTTTTAAAACATCATACTTCTTGTTCTTCACGATCCAGCCGACAGAGGAAGAAGAAGGAGACCCATCTCCAAAAATCCTACTTGGGGAAGATCCAGAGCTCAAGAGAGAAGCCCTTTTCATCATTTCCAAAAATATCTTAGGATTTTAACTCCACTCTGAATCCTCTTTAGGGAGTTTAAATTCTATTTCTGGGGCCAAAAGCCCCTTTTTCTCGCCGGCGCCCTTGCGCCCGAGCGCTTAACGCCTTGAGCTCGAGCACCCAGTGCCCATGTGCCGGGCACGTGATGCGCTAGCGCTCGAGCGCCTAGCGCTCAAGAGCCCAGTGCCGACGTGCCGGGCACGTGATGCGCTAGCGCCTAAACGCACAATGCTCGCGTGCTAGGCACGTGAGGCGCTGGCCCCACGCGTTCTTTGGGCGCTTTTCCCCTTTTATGTATATGTATACATATATATATATGTATATGTATATGTATATATGTGTGTGTATATGTATATATGTGTGTGTGTATTGTCACGCCCCGCTTTCCAGAGTGCGCTAAGATAGGCACGTGACAGAGCCAACCATGTTACCTATGGATAGGAAATATCCCTCCACAGTCACATTACGGCTGTCTAGAGATATTAAGAACAGGAAAATAAAATAAACTATCTAGTACATGTCCATGAGCCAGAATAAACGAGTCAAGAAATAATATGCGGAAGCAATAAATCCAAAGAGAAAAAAATCTGGAAAGTAAAACATAACTAAATTGGATACTAACTGGATCATCACTGCTCGGCCTAACGGCGGAAGTACTCCTGATCAGCCTGCGACAAGGGTAGAGAATCTGGGCCATGCAAAACCCAGACGTCAGTGCGTCATAATAACAATAACTCTAAGCAAGCAGGATGCGATGAAATATGCAGGCATGAAGTATAAACAGTAACAGTAACATGAATAAAGGTTAGTGGGCAGAATATATGTAGGTGAAGTGCAGTGAGTAGTCTAAATTGTGACATATGGTTATCTACTCTAAAATTATTGAAATCAATTAGAGTAAACCTCCATGTAACTCAAAGGATATGTCCCGTTATCCTCCGGGACCACGGATCAGGTAGTGGGAGTCATGAATGACTCTGTCCCATTATCCCCCGGGACTACGGATCAAGTAAAAATCACGAATGATTATGTCCCGTTATCCCCCAGGACCACGGATCAAGTAATACCCTTGTAAGCTACACTTTAGTTTACACTTTTGATTTCCCTATACCCCCAAAGTTATGTGTTCAAGTCAGGTATTGGTAAATCTGGAGCTAATGCCAACACTGGATTAAGCAGGTACATGTTTGTCTGTATAGACAACAGGATATGTCCGTAGGGACAACAGGTCAAGATTGTCGGCATTAGTAACAAGATCAGGTAATGTGTCAAGCTGTGGTACATCAGGTCATGTCAGGTAGTGTACAAGTATCAAGTGGGTGCTCATAATCAAACTGTAATAAGTATGGGTACACAAAATCAAGTATGGAGTACTAATATAACAATAAAATGGAATAATATGATATGGTATGCAAATAGATATAAATTCAAAGATATGGATGCACAATTATTGATTAGGGTTACATTTATAGTTCCAATACTAATTAGGATGCACTTTATTAAACATGTGGTGTTAATATTACAGTGTTATGTATTAATGTGATCTATGGATGCAGTTGTATATATTTTAAATGAGATGGATGCAAACGGGTATCCGAAATCAGTAAAACTTTAAAATAGTAATGTGGGATGTACAACTAAGCAATATGTGATGTAAATATTCCATTGGATGCAGTATATTATAATCTAGTATGTAACAAGATAAGTTTTCATGATCTAGATCTGAAATGATATGAATGGATGCAAACGGAACATCGAAAAGTTATAAAACTAAACATGGGGTGCATGATTTTAAATACAGGTATGATATTTATTTAAATAGGTATATAATGAGTTATATAGCATATAGCAAGATTAACTTGCCTCAATGGATCACGATACGGATACGCACGGCAATGTCCAATGTCGGTAAAAGTCTCGATGGATGCTCGCGCGTACGGAACAGGACCAGGCAATGCAGAATGTGACCACGCAGGTAGGGGACGTCCACTGATTCTTCTGGAATGGCAGCGACGGTCACGGCTCCGGCGATCACCGGAAACAAGAAACCAAGAAAAGAGAAAAGTAGAAGAAGAAGAAGAAGGAAGAAGAAGAAGAAGAGAGGGTTGTTCTCTGGCCTGGGGTCCTCTGGGGTCAGAGGTGAGGCGAGGAAGTCATCGACGACGATGGAACGTCGACGGCGAGGTGCAGGCGACGGTTTTCCGGCGATGGCAGTGGGTGTTACGGGTTCTTGAAGTCGGGGTGCAGGTTCTAGCTCTGGTTTAAGAGTGTAGGAGAGAAGGAGGAGGAAGGTGATCAGAGAAGGAGATGAGGAAACGAGGTGGTTGCCGGCGGTGGGGTTTGCCGGCGAAGGGTGCAGATAAGGAGTTAGGGTTTCTCGTGCAGGGTTTTTGGGAGCTCGAGAAAAGAGTGGAGAGGAGAAGGAGGAGGTGATGATGACGAGAGCGACGAGACGAGGGGGTTGAGGAGGTCGACGATGGCGAGGCGCTGCGAGGCTAGGGCGATGAGGTCGGATTCTTGGGTTCGTCGCGGCCATGCCATCGGGAAAGAGAGGAAGGTGAGGTGGTGTTCGAGGAGTGGACGAGGGTGGTGGCGAGGTGAGGCCGTCGTGGGTGGTCGGCGGCGGCGACGAGCGAACCCGAGGGCGAGGGCTCGAGTTCGCAGGCGACGGAAAAATAAAAGAAACGAAGAAGGAAGTGAGGAAAGAGAGGACGTAGGAAAAAATGGGTTTTAAGAAAAAAGAAATATATATATAATATAGAGGAGAGAGACTGAGAGAAAGGGCTAAGAGAGAGAGAAACGGGAGAGAGAGAAGAGAGAGACAGAGTGAGGAGAGAGATCGAGATGAGAGAGAGAGAGTGAGAGGAGAGATAAAGTTGTTTTTTAGTGGTTAAGATATAAATTTTAAAAATATATTTTTCGTTATAAAATTTTAAACAGTTAGATTATTTTAAATATTATCTTAATAAAATTAGATATTTTGGCAAATACAAACTTACTCCAAAATACGCTCAGGTCGAGTCTAAAAATTCAGATTTAAAATATGAAAAATATATGCGATGTCCAAACTTCAAAATGAATGCTCAGGTAACGAAAATGCATACCCCCAAGAACAGATGCAAGTACATACGCGTAGCCATCCAAACACGTCCGTTTCACTGAACGGGATGAGAACAAGATGCGCGGATGCTACCATGGGGTTAAGGGTATCACGCAAGCCATGTTATGTAATTTTAAATTATTTTACGTGACTTAAAATGTTATATGGTAAAAGATGCAATACCAGATAAAATGCCAGTATGCAGTATTCATGAAAATGCACATGTCTATGTAACAAGTCAAGATAATTCATAAATATGAATCAAACAAGTTTCAAGCAAGCGGGTCGGGTCGAATGCAATATAAAATGTAACATACTATTCGCACCCAAAACACGATAAATCAGGAAAATACCACAATTAAGGAACATACGAGAACTGTAATTGGTATAAATGAACTAGGTTGTTACATTATACCCAACTACAAAAAAATTTCGTCCTCGAAATTCCAAGAACAAGAAAGGATATACAATCAAGAAACTACAAGAATAGATGTGGAAACTTCTGTCGGATTTCATCTTCTCGTTCCCAAGTTGATTCTCCATGTGAGCGATTTCCCCAAGAAACAAGTACGAGAGGGATAACCTTGTTCTTAAGAACCTTTTCCCTTCGATCCACAATCGACATCGGCCGTTCCCCAAAAGTTAAATCTTCTCGTATAGTCAGCTCCGAATGATCCAGCACGTGTGTTTCATCTCGAACATATTTACGAAGTTGAGATACATGAAACACGTCATGAACATTCCCCAAAGATTGTGGTAAAGCCAATCGATACGCCACTTCTCCAACACGCTCCAAAATCTCGAAAGGCCCAACGAATCGAGGACTAAGCTTGTCTCGACTCCCGAAACGAATCACTCCTCTAGTCGGTGATATCTTCAAGAATACCAGGTTACCAACAGCGAACTCTAAAGGTCTTCTCGATGTATCGGCCTAACTCTTCTGCCGATCCTGTGCCGCCTTCATATGATTCCGGATAGTATTAACTTTCTCCTCTGTTTGCACGATCAAATCCGGTCCCAACAATCTTCGTTCTCCAATATCGTCCAAACAAACAGATGAACGACACTTGCGACCATACAACGCTTCCAATGGAGCCATCTGAATAGTCACCTGAAAGCTGTTATTATACGAAAACTCCACCAAGTGTAGATGATCCTCCCATGAACCCTTGAAGTCCAACATGCAAGCTCTCAACATATCTTCAAGAGTTTGGATCGTCCTCTCCGACTGGCCATCTGTCTGAGGATGATAAGCAGTGCTAAACTTCAATCGCGTCCCCAAACTTTCCTGTAAGCTCCTCCAGAAGTGTGATAGGAAACGGGTGTTACGGTCGGACACGATGCTCACAGGTACTCCATGCAATCTTACAATCTCCTGCATGTACCGTTCTGCTAACGTTTCCGTTGACTGACCAAATCGAAATAGTATGAAATGAGCTGCTTTGGTCAATCGATCAACAATCACCTAAACTGCATTGTTGTCCTTTGGACTCCGCGATAAAGCTGTCACGAAATCCATGGTTATATGTTCCCACTTCCATTGAGGAATCGGAAGTGGTTGCAATAAACCAGCCACCCTTTGATGTTCAGCCTTAACTTGCTGACACACCAAGCACTTCGCTACAATGCGAGCAATCTCCCTTTTCATGCCTTCCCACCAGAAATGCTGTCGTAGATCACGGTACATCTTCATGCCTCCTGGATGTACGGAATATGCGGAACTGTGCGCCTCCTTCATAACTTCTTCGCGAATGTCTCCTTTCGGCACACACAAACAGCTACCATAACGCAACGAACTATCTTCATGAATCAACAAGTCTGTTCGAAGTCCCGCTTCAATTTGCTCTCGAAACTTTTGCAATCTTGGGTCCTGCGACTGCGCTGCTTTAATATTATCGATCAACGATGACTGTACTTGTAGCTGTATCAACTGTCCTGAAGAATGCGGTAACACGATCTCCAACTCGAATCTTCGAAAATCTTCGATGAGCTCTTTATGTGCAGTCAACATCCGAATTGCTGGCAACCGACTAAGTGTATCCGGCACTACATTAACTTTCCCCGGATGATACTTGAGATCAAGATCGTAGTCATCCATCAGCTCCCACCATCTTCGCTGCCTCATGTTAAGCTCTTTCTGCGTGAACACATACTTTAGGCTTTTGTTATCGGTGAATACTTCGACCCTTTCGCCCAGTAAGTAGTGTCTCCAAATTTTCAAAGCGAAAATCACAGCTGCTAGCTCCAAATCATGAGTTGGGTAATTCTTCTCATGGGTCTTCAACTGTCTTGATGCATAAGCTATAACCTTCCCATGCTGTATCAAAACACATCCCAAACCTTTCCCAGATTCGTCGCTGTGAATCACCAAACCTCTGGAACTGTCTGGTACGGTTAAAAAAATAGGAGCAGTTATCAATCTCTGTTTCAATACCTCAAAAGATGACGCACACTTATTCGTCCATACGAACGGTACTACCTTCCACATAAGCTTGGTCAAAGGTTCAGCCAAACGAGCAAAATTCTCCATGAATCTTCTGTAATATCCGACAAGTCCAAGAAAACTTCTGATCTCCGCTATACTCATTGGAATCGGCCAATCTTGAACTGCTGCAATCTTCTCAGGATCAACGGCGATTCCATCTCCGGATATGTCATGCCCTAAAACTTCACTTTTTCAAATCAAAACTCGCACTTGCTCATCTTTGCATATAATCTTTCTTGCCTCAATATCTGCAGTGCGATCTTCAAGTGTTTCTCATGCTCTTCATTGCTCCTCGAGTAGACCAGAATATCATCGATGAACACCACTATAAACTGGTCCAAGAATGGTGAAAAGATTCGGTTCATCAAGTCCATAAATATCGCCGGTGCATTCATTACTCCGAAGGGCATCACTAAATACTCATAATGTCCATACCGAGTTCGGAACGCCGTCTTGCAAATATCTTCTGGTTTAACTCGGACCTGATGATATCCGGATCACAAATCCAGCTTCGAGAATACCCTCACGCCACTAAGTTGCTCGAATAATTCGCCAATGCGAGGGATCGGGTACTTGTTCTTAATAGTCACCCGGTTTAGTTCTCGATAATCGATGCACATCCTCCTTATGCCGTCTTTCTTCTTGACTAGAAGAACTGGAGCTCACCAAGGTGAATTGCTGCTGCGAATCCAACCCTTCTCAAGTAATTCGATAATCTGCTTCTTGACTTCTTTCAACTTAGTTGGTTCCATTGGGTAGTACGCTTTTGAGATTGGCGCTGCACCAGGAACAAGATCGATTGCGAACTCCACATCTCGTTTTGGCGGTAAACCCGAGATGTCCTCGAACACGTCCATGAAATCTCGAACTATCGCTGGCGCTTCTTCCTTAACAACTTCCATAGACGAAAGAACATTATTTGTCGGCCTAGCCCTAAACTCGACTGGCCCGACAGAATTGCTTCCTCCAGTAAAGATAAACTCCGGATGTCCGGGAATCTGGAAAATCACTTTCTTTGCCCGACAATCAGTGTGAGCGTGGAAAGTGCCGAGAAAATCCATTCCCAAGACAACTTCATAACTGCCGGTATCGATCACCAAGAAATCTGCAAAACATAAACTGGTAAGCAATGAAACCGAGAGAACCAAGGTAATAAAACGACCATGGAACAAGGAAATGAGTCAAGACTAGGACTTCAAGTTACTTAAATAGAGTACCGCATTGTAACCATGCTGCAGTTCATGGGTACAATCACATAACTCCGTTCAAGTCGCCCAAATCCTAGTATCAGAATAGAAAGAAACAATAGGGAACCAGAAGGTTTCAAGTCGAGATGCAAAGTTGTTTTCATATCGTCAAGACAAAGGATCAAGAGAAAGATAAGATTCAAGAATCACAAGAACAAGATGGCAGGACATGTTCCTAATTACGAGTTTTCCAATTCGTATATTGGGTCCAATACCCAACTACAAAAGAATCAAACCCGATTAACCTATATCCTATGGCTCTGATACCAAACAAACCCTCTCACGCTCCATTTCCCAGAGTGCGCTAAGATAGGCACGTGACAGAGCCAACCATGCTACCTGTGGATAGGAAACATCCCTCCACAGTTACATTACGGCTGTCTAGAGATATCAAGAACAGGAAAATAAAATAAACTATCTAATACATGTCCATGAGCCAGAATAAACGAGTCAAGAAATAATATGCGGAAGCAATAAATCCAAAGAGAAAAAAATCTGAAAAGTAAAATATAACTAAACTGGATACTAACTGGATCATCACTGCTCGGCCTAACGGCGGAAGTACTCCTGATCAGCCTGCGACAAGGGTAGAGGATCTGGACCATGTAAAACACAGACGTCAGTGCGTCATAATAACAATAACTCTAAGCAAGCAGGATGCGATGAAATATGCAGGCATGAAGTATAAACAGTAACAGTAACGTGAATATAGGTCAGTGGGCAGAATATATATAGGTGAAGTGCAATGAGTGGTCTAAACTGTGACATAGGGTTATCTACTTTAAAATTATTGAAATCAATTAGAGTAAACCTCCATGTAACTCAAAGGATATGTCCCCCAGGACCGCGGATCAGGTAGTGGGAGTCATGAATGACTCTATCCCGTTATCCCCCGGGACCACGGATCAAGTAAGAATCACGAATGATTCTGCCCCGTTATCCCCCGGGACCACGGATCAAGTAATACCCTTGTAAGCTACACTTTAGTTTACACTTTTGATTTCCCCATACCCCTAAGGTTATGTGTTCAAGTCAGGTATTGGTAAATCTGAAGCTAATGCCAACACTGGATCAAGCAGGTACATGTTTGTCTGTATAGACAACATGATATGTCCGTAGGGACAACAGGTCAAGATTGTCGGCATTAGTAACAAGATCAGGTAATGTGTCAAGCTGTGGTACATCAGGTCATGTCAGGTAGTGTACAAGTATCAAGTGGGTGCTCATAATCAAACTGTAATAAGTATGGGTGCACAAAATCAAGTATGGAGTACTAATATAACAATAAAATGGAATAATGTGATATGGTATGCAAATAGATATAAATTCAAAGATATGGATGCACAATTATCGATTAGGGTTACATTATTAATTAGGATGCACTTTATTAAACATGGGGTGTTAATATTACAGTGTTATGTATTAATGTGATCTATGGATGCAGTTGTATATATTTTAAATGAGATGGATGCAAACGGGTATCCGAAATCAGTAAAACTTTAAAATGGTAATGTGGGATGTACAACTAAGCAATATGTGATGTAAATATTCCATTGGATGCAGTATTTTGTAATCTAGTATGTAACAAGATAAGTTTTCATGACCTAAATCTGAAATGATATGAATAGATGCAAACGGAACATCGAAAAGTTATAAAACTAAACATGGAGTGCATGATTTTAAATACAGGTATAATATTTATTTAAATAGGTATATAATAAGTTATATAGCATGTAGCAAGATTAACTTGCCTCAATGGATCGCGATACGGATACGCACGGCAATGTCCAATGTCGGTAAAAGTCTCGATGCACGCTCGCGCGTACGGAACAGGACCAGGCAATGAACGAATGTGACCACGCAGGTAGGGGACGTCCACTGATTCGTCTGGAATGGCATCGACGGTCACGGGTCCGGCGATCACCGGAAACAAGAAACCAAGAAAAGAGAAAAGTTGAAGAAGAAGAAGAAGAAGGAAGAAGAAGAGAGGGTTGTTCTCTGGCCTGGGGTCCTCTGGGGTCAGAGGTGAGGCGAGGAAGTCGTCGACGACGATGGGCCGTCGACGGCGAGGTGCAGGCGACGGTTTTCCAGCAATGGCAGTGGGTGTTACGGTTTCTTAAAGTCGGGGTGCAGGTTCTAGCTCTGGTTTAAGAGTGTAGGAGAGAAGGAGGTGGAAGGTGATCGGAGAAGGAGATGAGGAAACGAGGTGGTTGCCAGCGGTGGAGTTTGCCGGCGAAGGGTGCAGATAAGGAGTTAGGGTTTCTCGTGCAGGGTTTTTGGGAGCTCAAGAAAAGAGTGGAGAGGAGAAGGAGGAGGTGATGATGACGAGAGTGACGAGACGAGGGGATTGAGGAGGTCGACGACGGCGAGGCGCTGCGAGGCTAGGGCAACGAGGTCGGATTCTTGGGTTCGTCGCGGCCGTGCCATCGGGAAAGAGAGGAAGGTGAGGTGGTGTTCGAGGAGTGGACGAGGGTGGTGGCGAGGTGAGGCCGTCGTGGGTGGTCGGCGGCGGTGATAAGCGAACCCGAAGGCGAGGGCTCGAGTTTGCAGGCGACGGAAAAATAAAAGAAACGAAGAAGAAAGTGAGGAGAGAGAGGACGTAGGAAAAAATGGATTTTAAGAAAAAAGAAATATATATATATATAATATAGAGGAGAGAGACTGAGGGAGAGGGTTGAGAGAGAGAGAGAAACGGGAGAGAGAGAGAGAAGAGAGAGACAGAGTGAGGAGAGAGATCGAGATGAGAGAGAGAGAGTGAGAGGAGAGATAAAGTTGTTTTTTAGTGGTTAAGATATAAATTTTAAAAATATATTTTTCGTTATAAAATTTTAAACAGTCAGATTATTTTAAATATTATCTTAATAAAATTAGATATTTTGGCAAATACAAACTTACTCCAAAATGCGCTCAGGTCGAGTCTAAAAATTCAGATTTAAAATATGAAAAATATATGCGACGTCCAAACTTCAAAATGAATGCTCAGGTAACGAAAATGCATACCCCCAAGAACGGATGCACGTACATACACGTAGCTATCCAAACACGTCCGTTTCACTGAACGGGACGAGAACAAGATACGCGGATGCTACCACGGGGTTAGGGGTATCACGCAAGCCATGTTATGTAATTTTAAATTATTTTACGTGACTTAAAATATTATATGGTAAAAGATGCAATGCCAGATAAAATACCAGTATGCAGTATTCATGAAAATGCACATGTCTATGTAACAAGTTAAGATAATTTATAAATATGAATCAAACAAGTTTCTAGCAAGCGGGTCGGATCGAATGCAATATAAAATGTAACATACTATTCGCACCCAAAACACGATAAATCAGGAAAATACCACAATTAAGGAACATATGAGAACTGTAATTGGTATAAATGAACTAGGTTGTTACACACACACACACACACATACTCTACAACACTGTCCCCCGTTAGAAAAAATTTCTAACGGGTCGCTGCCCCACACCCCGCAAGGGGGCTGCTAGCCCTCTTGACCCCCTGCCCACTATCCGGGTAGCGGGACCCCCGTAAAAACTCCGCGGGGCTCCCGATATATCCAAAACCCCTTTCAAAACACAACACTGCACATTGAGTTCTCATGACCAGTTTAACCCGTCAATCGGAGGTTCTCTCGCTCCAAATGTGAGGGGTAATTAACGGAAGCTTAGTCCGCGGCTGCCGGAGATTCGGATCCCCACAATCAATAAATCCCCACCTACCCTAGGCAGGGGGAATCTGTAATACGCCTGACAAGCGCATGCGTATTTCCATTTCAATGGGGTTACGAAAAACACCCTACAGTAAGAACTTGGGGTTTTCCCCTTTCCGGACTGGCATCAACCATATGACAGTTGCCAGTCGTTTTTTCACACGCATCTGTCACACTTTTTTGCCGTCGATGAGCTTCTCGCTTCATCCTCTTGAATTGTTTTTGATGGGCAACGTATCTTTACCACCACTTCTTGAAGGCACTACATTTCTCGGTGGGGTGGGTAACCCTCTGATGATATAGGCAGTAATTTGGATGTGAATCCTCTCCATCGAGGCATATGACCTCAAGAGTGTTTCCTACGAGAGGTGGCAGCTTCATTCCCATTGACAGGGCTTTGGCGAACTGCTTCTCTGTCTTGATCCTGCTCTTATTTGTCGCAGGTATGTTTTGGTTTGGTTGGAGTACTTTACGACTCCTCCTTGCCTCGGCTTCATCATTCTGACACTGACGCTTAGCCTTTTAGTATATGGCTGTTTTGCATTCTCATTCAGCTTTGCTTTTTTGAAAGGTTTCATTTGACATCCTATCGATCGGGTTTTCTGACAGTTCCGGGGATTTTAGCACCAATCCTGCTCCGCGTTGTTTTCTGACGCTGAGGGAGTTTCTTCATCATTTAACAATGAATGGGAGACCATGTGGCAACTTGCTACATAGTCTTCGGTTTCTTCTGATGAGTCATTTTCCTCATCGTTGTCACCATCTTCGTTCTCAAGAATATGCTTGAGGAACTCATCGAGCGTGACCGGTTTCCGCGCATTTTGGTTGTACTCCTCCAGCGTGTCAATATACTTTTATAGGTCTGTGCGCTTGTCATCATATTTGGCAAGCTGCACGGGCTTCTTGGTCCTCTTCTTTTTCTTCGAAGACTTTGAAGGCTTGACTTGGGGATTTTGCCCTTTGTCAACAATCTTCGGTACGGGACACTGTTTCATCATCCCTTCGATGATTTCAGGTTCAAGTGGGCTTTTCCACCTGACCGCCGGACATGCTTGTAGATCTTTCAACAGTCTTTTGGTTTTAGCTGAAAGAATGACTTCCTATGGATTTTCTTCCATGAGCGAGCATGATGCCCCCGGCGCATCCATCTTTTCGGGAGTGTGCTTCTGCGGTAGGTTTACCCTCCAGTTTTCAGATAGCATGATTTTCCCCTGTTGATACTGGTTCTCGACCCAGTTCTTGAAGACGTAGCAATTCTCAATCGGGTGGCTCACCATTCTATAATAGGAGCAGTAGTTGGGGTTGTTGATGTCGCCGGGTTGCGGTGGACGCCGTGGGTTTGGCAATGTGATGAGCTTGTTGCGCACGGTCAATTCAAACAGTCTCCTCGTCTTATCGCGGGGAAACGAGTAAGCGCGTCCTAGTCTTTCCTCCAAGGATTGGCGCGGACGCGTGTTGTTTTAACAAGAAGCCGGTTTTGGGCCACTCGGTTGTTGTTGCGTGTTGGCAATGGAGGCCGCTTTCGCTTTACCCTTATTATTTCGAGGGTCCTTATTTGAGGAGGAAGGCCCGTGGCCCATCTGGTCCATTTGGATCAGTTTATTTATCAGAGCCTAGAAGGTCATTGGTTTGAAGAACGTCATGAACTGGGACACAGTCGTTTGAGGATCAAGTGTCCTGATGAACATGCCCATGATGGGGGATTCTTCAATGCGTTGTTCGCAATTTGACCATAAGTTCCGCCACCGGATCGCATATTGAACTCAGGTTTCTCCTCGCTTTACCCTGGCATTGATCAATGCCGTGATCGGGGTGCGCTCGCTTGCACTGGCGAACCGCTGTGTGAATAGCAGTTCCATCTCTGTGAATGTTCTCACGGAGTCATTTGAGAGCTCCGAGTACCATTCAAAGGCCGTCTCTGACAGGCTGCCAACGAACTGGCGAAGCAACAGTTTATCATCGTCTCCAGTGTTGCCGCACAAAGCTCTGAACTGCGCGACGCGCTGATGTGGGTTGCCTGTCCCCTTGTACATATTGAACTTGGGGATCATATATCCCGGCGGGTATTTGATTTGGTCATACCAACTTGGATACGGTCGCCGGTTCTAACGATTTGCCAGCAGCTTCACTAGCTTGATGAGCTCTTATTTGTTGAGCTATATAATCATCAAGAGAAGCTTTAGAAATCGTTTCCTCCTTAGCCGCCGATAAGGTCGGAAGAGGATATCACGACCCGAATTTAGTGCGTGACCGGCACTTAGATTGTATGACATTTAAACATGCCGACACAATCCAAGTAAGCCAGAAAACCAAGATCAAAACCCTATTTGCGGAATTTAAAAAGTTTACAGTTTTAAAGTGAAAAGGATGAGGTAGCATGTCGAATGGTTTGTAAGAAATGAAATTTAAACAACTGGTTTTTAGCATTTAAAATTTCGACAACACCTTCTTTTTAATTATTAATAAAAACAGTTATAAAATGTTTAATTAAGTGGCGTCCCTAATTGGGAGCAAAACAACGCCAAACGGCGGAAATCAATACGCAATAACAATACGATGCTCAAAGCGAAGAATCACATGCATAAGTAAAGAAAGTATAAATTTACACAACTAGCCGATCTCACTCAATCGAATCAAAACATATACAAGCATGCTTCGTTCTAAGTCAAATGTACAGGGTCTGATGGAGTAATACTAGATCCAAAAATACATATACCAAAATAGGAGATTACTACATATGTAACCCACCTAGCAAGAAAAGCAATATAAGCTGCAAAATGTGTCCGCACTGCTGCTATGCGTCCACGCGTCTCCTGCAAGGAACTAAGGCACAACGGGGGTGAGTTGCCAACTCAGTGAGCAAAACTAACATCTAGCAGTTGAAATTGTAAGCATGACGAAATAAAGCTAAAAGAAAACAAGGTAAGCATGATGTATAATAGCACATTGACGCATGAATATGTACTAAATGAATATATAACACAACACTAAAATCTCATCAAATATTTCAGAATATTGGTCATTTCCAAAAAAGATTCATTTTTTGTGTCCAACATCGACACAAATCTTCTGTTTTAGAAGGCATCGTTCCTCGAAAGATCTTGTCAATCAGCAACACCGGTCGGTATCCTCCAGATATCCGCCGTGTTTTACAACTATCTCCGGCATCGAGTATCTTCGCTAGGCTCCCCGCCTCAAATGAGGCTTTCCTGCCTCTCAGTCTCGACCGGGTCCACCATGTATCCGACCGTATATCCCCCCCACTCAGTCTGGATAATGTATAAATCAGCAACTATATAGCCCCCCACTCGGTTCGGAGTAAATCCAAATCATAAAAACAACTCATGGTGGACATATCACATCAATCATGAAAATTCATCGAATATGACCAGCAATGTATAAAACTCAAAACAGAATTCCTTGTGATCCAATATATGTGATGGTAGAGTAGCAATTTAAATTGAAATATGATATGCGTCATAATAATAACAAGTATGTATAACAATAATTATTAGTGATGCTAACAGTGTGCAATAGTGTATATGTGACATAGCAAGTCCTAAGGGTGTACGTGACATGTCAATTACCGATGAGGTGTGGTATAGCAGGCAGGGAGGTGCAAGTGCAACATAACTCATCGATAATAGTGCAAGTGTCCTAACAAGTGTTAATCAACAACAATTTATGGTTATGGATGCATAATATGAAATACTATATTTAAATATACAACACTATGAATGGAAAGCAATTATAACCAACTTCTAATTACGGGCGTTATACGCCATCCATACAATGTCCCCCGGTAGATGTTTAGTCTACTCACCAGAATAAGTCGAATCTATTCAGATATTATTAATCCCTTTCCTTTCCTTGCGGCCTTCGAAGTCCCCGCGGTCAAACCTAACATCGAAAATAATTTTTCGTATAAAAGCGGCTAAAAATCCGATATGGTAAAAACGCGCAGCTAACGAATTTATATTCTACACGTTACGTGAGAATATCGCAAACTATCTAAAACCTATGCTAACTTGCGCTAATCCCCATTCTGTTCGTAACTGGGAAAACAGAAATCGTGACACGAAATATCTGTATCGTATTTAGAATTATAACCAAAATAAGCAATTTACCTCCAAATTTTATATACAGAAAATATAACATAATCAAACTATACCAGATATCTTAAAATACATATAGAGGGCTACCCAAAAAAAACCTCAACATCCAAATCCTAACAAAAACCGGCGAGATCGGGAAAATTTGGATTTTCGCCGGTCGAAAATTCCTAGAATAGGTTCATGTTTCTAGTGTACACTCTAGGTCCAATCTACAAGTCTACTGTATTATTTGATTTTGTTAAAAATTAACTAAATTATAGCAGATTCAAAATAGAGTAAGAATCTAACAAAATACGATATTTACCGATATTCTACATCCTACTCTAAACAGTACTGTAATTAAAATCTATAGGGTTAGAAATTATACCAATTTGAAAAATCAACTGAATGGCTTTTCAAGAATTGCACAAGTCCATAAGGTCCTAGCTTGAGGGTTTAAGTTGAGGAACACAAATACTTAGCATTTCTTTTCTTCTCTTTCTTAAATGAGGTCTAGGATTTTTTTACTAAGCCGGGTAATTTGTTTCCAATCTTAATATATCAACAGAAACAAATATGAAAAAGATAAAGATAAGGAACGATAAGGTTAGGAGGAGGTGTCACTATGAAGGATGGTATGAAATCATGCAAGTAAGAGGTGTAGGTATTAGGTTTAATGTAAGGTGTGGTGTTTATGAGGTTTAACTTGCCTTAACCATAACCTAACACATTAACATAAAAACCCTCACACAAACTCCAATTCTCACAAAGAACTAAACTTTCCACAAAACCCCTTATGACACTTAATATTATATAAACAAAGTACTCTCTTTACTAAATTATTTACCACATATTAAAAGGTCTTTTTATTACAATAAAATTTCAAATAACATTTTTAATTAAATAAATAAAATAATTAACTATCTAAAATATTTCAAAACGTTACAATATTCCACCCTTAAGAAAATTCGGTCTCCGAATTTAAAACTTAAGTACACGTACCTTCAAAAAGATGTGGGAATTTCTTCCGTATGTCATCCTCGGCCTCCCAAGTGACTTCCTCGCTATTTGGTCCTCGCCAAAGAACCTTTACGGATGGAAGTACCCTTGAACTCAGTTTCTTTACCTGCAGGTCTAGAATAGCTACCGGCTGCTCAGTATAGGATAAATCCCGCTCAAGCTGTAGAGTCTGATGTTGGATAGCGTGAGAGGGATCGTGAAGGTACTTGTGAAGTATAGACACGTGGAACACAGGATGCACATTGGGAAAACTTGGTGGAAGTGCTAAACGGTAGGCTACAGCACCCACCCTCTCCAGAATCTCATAGGGCCTGACATATCTTGGACTGAGTTTCCCCTTCTTACCGAAACGCATCACACGCTTCATCGGAGAGACATCCCACATCGAACTCGAGTTGGCGTCGACGACGGTCAGCATAAGATTTCTGCCTGCTCTGGGCCGCTCTCATCCTGTCCCGTATCAACTGGATCTTTTCTGTAGTTTCCTGCATTAACTGTAGTCCTAATATACTGCTCTCACTAGGCTCTGTCCAACAAACGGGCGATCGGCACTTTCTCCAATACAATGCCTCGAAAGGCGCCATCTGAATCATCTCTTGAAAGTTGTTATTGTAGGGGAACTCTATCAAGGGAAAGCGACGATCCCAACTACCACCGAAATCTAGAATGCAATCTCGGAGCATATCCTCAAGAGTCTATATAGTCCGCTCTGACTGACCGTCGTTCTGCGGGTGGAAAGCTGTACTAAAACTCAATCGGGTGCGTAGAGCCTCTTGAAGTTTCTGTCATAGTCGGCTGGTAAACTGGGTGCCTCTATTGGACACAATGCAAGTCGGAACTCCATGCAATTGCATAATCTCGTCAATGTAGATATGGGCATACTGCGCATATCCATAAGTCGTCTTCACCGGAAGAAAGTGAGCTGTCTTTGTCAATCGATCAACAATCACCCAGATGGAATCATACCTTCTGCTAGACCTGAGCAGACCCATAATGAAATCCATGGAGATCTGCTTCCATTTCCACTCCGGAATGGGCAAAGGCTGTAACTCTCCTTCCGGCCTCTGGTGCTCGACCTTGACTTGCTGGCAAGTCAGGCATCTTGAAACGAAATCCGTGACATCTCTCTTCATTCCTTCCCACCAGTAGACATCTCTCAAGTCATGATACATCTTGGTGGAACTCGGATGAATACTATATGCTGACTGATGCGCCTCCTCTAAGATCCCACGTCTCAGTCCCTCAGAATCTGGCACACAGAGACGAGTCCCAAATCGTAGCACTCCATGGTCATCGATCACGAACTCTGAATCTCTACCCTGCCTTACCTGCTCTATGATCTCTGACAACTGAGAATCGTGGGACTGAGCCTCTCGGATGCAATCAAGTAACTGTGGACGGGTGCGAATATGAGCGAGCTGTCCTCCTGTCGATGTAAACTCAAACTGTACTCGGTTGTCACATAGAATCTGCCAATCTGCGGAAGACTGTCTCTGCACTGTGCTCAAATAAGATAAGCTACCTCCAGGCCTCCGACTCAAAGCATGTGCCATAATGTTCGCTTTTCCTGGATGATAAAGAATCTCACAGTCATAATCCTTCACGAGCTCTATCCAACGAGCTGCCTCAAATTCATATCCCGCTGCTGAAAGATATACTTTAAGCTCTTGTGGTCCATGAATATTTGGCATGACTCACCATATAAGCAATGCCTCCATATCTTGAGTGCAAAGACCACTGCGGCCATCTCTAAGTCATGAGTGGGATAGTTCTGATCGTGCTTCTTCAACTGCCGAGAAGCATAAGCGACGACCCTGCCGTGCTGCTTCAACACACAGCCTAAACCCACTCGAGAGGCGTCGCAATAAACAACAAAGCCACCTGACCCTGAAGGCAAAGATAAGACTGGTGCAGTCGTCAAGCGAGTCTTCAACTGCTGAAAACTCTGCTCGCATGCCTCTGTCCAAAGAAACGGAACTTCCTTACGGGTCAACCCGGTCAGCGGTGTAGCGATATGAGAAAAATCCTGCACAAAACGTCGGTAGTAACCGGCCAAACCCAAGAAGCTGCGAATCTCCATAATTGATACAGGCCTGGGCTAGTGCTGTACTGTCTCAATCTTCTTTGGGTCCACACGTATGCCATCTCTCGTAACCACGTGACCCAAGAAATCTACACTATCTAGCCAGAAAGCACATTTGGAAAATTTAGCGAACAACTGGTGTTCCCTCAAAATCTGCAATGTAATTCGCAAGTGCTGCTCACGCTCCTCTCGACTACGGGAGTATACAAAAATATCATCAATGAATACGATAATGAACTGATCAAGAAACTGCCTGAAAATGCGGTTCATCGTATCCATGAAAGCTGCTGGGGCATTGGTGAGCCCGAATGACATCACCAAAAACTTATAATGCCCGTATCGCGTGCGAAAAGCAGTCTTCGGAATGTCATCCTTCTGAACCCTCAATTGGTGATACCCTGACTGCAAATCGATCTTCGAGAAATAGCCAGCTCCCTGTAGCTGATCGAACAGGTTATCAATATGAGGTAATGGATACCTATTTCGCACTGTAACTCGATTCAGCTGCCTGTAATCGATATACAATCTTATGCTGCCGTCCTTCTTCTTAACGAACAGAACAGGAGCTCCCCACGACGATACACTCGGACGAACGAGCCCCCTATCAAGCAATTCTTGCAACTGACCCTTGAGCTCCTTCAGCTCCTTCGGGGCCATCCGATAGGGCGGTACAGAAATAGGCTCCGCACTAGGAATCAAGTCAATACAAAATTCGATATCACGTTCAGGCGGCAATCCTGGTAACTCAGCAGGGAAGACATCAGGAAATTCTCGTACGATCGGAACCTGGTCCAACGGGACCTCATCGGCTCCCACGTCCTGAATAAACGCTAAGAAATCATGACAACCCTTCTTCAAGAGCCATCCCGCACAAAGAGCAGAAATCAGGTTGTTAAGAGCTACACTATAATCTCCCTGCACAACTAAAATCGGCTCGCCTGGAAAATAGAATCTGACCGCTTTTCCCCGACAATCAACATAAGCATGACAAGCGGCCAGCCAATCTATACCGAGAAGTACATCAAAATCTAGCATATCCAGGAGGATCAAGTCGACTAACGAATCCCTATCACCAATACGTATGGAACAGGACCTAAATACGTGTCGGGCTACAAAAGAATCCCCCATAGGAGTAATCACGACTAGTGGTAACTCTAATAACGACGAATTTCTCCCCAGAGAAAGTGCAAAGTGTGCAGACACGTAAGAGTGCGTAGAACCTGGATCAAATAAAATATACGCGTCTATGGAACATGCTGAAAGAGTGCCTGTCACAACTGCATTGGATACCTGGGCATCCTGTGGAGTCAAAGAGAAAACCCAAGCCTGACCTCTACTAGCATCGTGACGTCCTCTCCCTTGGTCTCCTCATCCTCTCTGAATACGTCCTGCAAAACCCCGACCTTGCGATGCAACGGCCTGGCGCATAATACCAACTGGTGGAGGAAGTAATGCCATCGAAGTAGAAGGCGGAGGGGGTAAAGCATCCTATGGAGATACAGTCCCTCTATAGCGTCTACACTCTCTAGCCTAATGCCCTGGAAGTCCGCAACTAAAACATGTAGATGGGGGCCTCTTCTCCTCGGGGTATGAGCTAAACATCTGGCCCTGAGTCCAACCTCGACCAAAACTGCGGCCTGGAATGTGTCTACCTCGGCCTCTGCCAAACTACTTGGTAACTGACCCAATAGGTCTGGTCCTATTCAGTTCAGGAACAATCGTTGTCTCGTTCAGACGCTCCTCCACTCGCATTGCTACGCCCATGGCCTGTATATAAGTATCGAAATGCTGGGAGCCTATAGCAAGGAACAACTGTGTATCCAGGCTCCTCACAAACCTCTTCACTCTGAGCTCTTCCGTGGGAACTAAGTATGGAGCATAGCGTGATAATTGGGTGAACTGCAAATCATACTTTACCATAGGCATATCTGCAGATTTTCGCAACGCCTCAAAACTGCTGGCTCTAGAATCTCTCTCGCTCTGTGGAAGGAATCTGGCCAGGAAAACCTCAGAAAACTCTGTTCGTGACATCGGAGGAAGACCTGTAGCTCGCCCTCTCTCCATCGACTCACACCATGTCTGTGCAAGTCCCTCTAATTGAAAACTGGTCAGCTCCACCGACCTTGCATCTGAACATCTTAATGACCTGCCGATCCTAGCCATCCTATCAAGAAATGACCGAAGATCCTCTGCTACATCTGTCCCTGTAAACACCGGAGGCCTCAATCTCATGAACTCCGGAAGTGATACCTCCATAACCCTCGAGTCGATAGGTGCGACAGTCTGCACGAGCTGTACAACGGGCTTTACCATCGTCGATGCCTGATCCTATCTCTAAACACGGGTAGCTCAGTCAATTGCCCCATCATCTGCTGTAAGCCCAACATGCCCTTCTCTATTCTAGTCAGTCTATCTGGAGGAGGAGGATCAACATGCCCTGGTACCGTCGGGATGTCCTATGCGTCAGTCGCCGTCACAGGCGGATCTGTCCTAGCTGCATCCCTGGCTGCGGCTCGCCAAGCTCGCGTGGCCATCGTAACTGGGACAAGAAACGAGAGTTGATAAGGTGTACGAATAGGAACAACAATAAAAGAGAGTCAAATGAAGGATTAATCAAGATATACATCCTAAGGTTACTTAGACCGAGTGTCGTAGCGTAAATATGCCGCGGAACATATGTACGGTACTTTACTCATCCTAAATCACCTACTCTATCAAACCAAGGGTTAACCTACATAACGAAATTGAAGCCTTTTAACTTCAAGTCACTCCTAGGTTCTGTAAGGTTAATCCTAAGCTCTGATACCAACTTTGTCAAGACCCGAATTTGGTGCGTGACCGGCACTTAGATTGTATGACATCTAAAGATTGCGACACAATCCGAGTAAGCCAAAAAACTAAGATTAAAACCGTATTTGCGGAATTTAAGAGGTTTACAGTTTTAAAGTGTAAAGGATGAGGTAGCATGTCGAATGGTTTGTAAGAAATGAAATTTAAACAACTGGTTTTAGCATTTAAAATTTCGACAGCACATCCTTTTTAATTATTAATAAAAACATGTATAAAATGTTTAATTAAGTGGCGTCCATAATTGGGAGTAAAACAACGCCAAACGGCGGAAATCAATACGCAATAACAATACGACGCTCAAAGCGAAGAATCACATGCATAAGTATAGAAAGCATAAATTTACACAACTAGCCGATCTCACTCAATCGAATCAAAACATATACAAGCATGCTTCGTTCTAAGTCAAATGTACAGGGTCTGATGGAGTAATACTAGATCCAAAAATACATATACCAAAATAGGAGATTACTATATATGTAACCCACCTAGCAAGAAAAGCGATATAAGCTGCAAAATGTGTCCGCACTGCTGCTATGCGTCCACGCGTTTGCTGCAAGGAACTAAGGCACAATGGGGGTGAGTTGCAAACTCAGTGAGCAAAACTAACATCTAGCAGTTGATATTGTAAGTGTCACGATCCGAAATGGCACGTAACTGGCCCTTGAATCATATGAAGTCTATAGGACCCCATCTAATTCAAGTATGCTAAAAACCCAGAAATCTAAAACCATTTTAGGTAAGAAGAAACTTATTTTAAAATGGGTGGTTTTAATAGCATAAGCCGAATTATGCGTTTTTAAAAGATCAAATCATTTCTGAAAATTTCGGCAGAGTTTCCTTTGTAAATACTGGCCCCAAAAGGGTACAACATGCATAATATGAATAAAGGCATCCCCAAGCGGGAGCTAGCTCTTCGTCAATTGACGGTCACAACCACGCAAGAAATATAATATACAACGCCAAAGGGTGAGAATCAAAACTCAAGAGGAAACTTAAAACAGCATGAAATCCATAATAATACAACGCGCAACTCTAAGGTCGAAAGAATATAAAACTCTGGTCTCTAAGTCTGAAATAAATATACATGTCTGGTTGATGGAATTACTAGATACAACTGAATGTAAATAAAATACAATGGGGGTCACGATGCAGGTGAACCCACCTACCAAAGCAAATCACCCAGAATGGAAGCAGTGTGCCAGTAAAGCCGCAATGAAACCTGCAAGAAACTGTGGCACAACGGGGGTGAGTTGCCAACTCGTGAGTAGAAAACATCACCGAGCAGAAATCGTATGTATGACTCAATCCTAGGTCAATACAATCAATATATATAACCTCAAAATAATAAAGTCTGAAACATGATAAAGCGACAAGGGTAAATATCTATACATAAGTGTAATCCTATGTGCTCGTGTCAATACCTCAGGTAGCAAAATATCACAATAAGAGGTATGAATGCATGAAAACAGAATATATATAAATGAGAAACTGTTTTCTTGTTTTAGTGAGATTTCTGTAATTTAAAATGAGGTATCATCAATAAAATCAACATAAATCAGTGTCTAGCATCGACACAAAACATAAATCCCAATATCTCAATATCTAGAGCTCCGGCTATCCGGACTGGCCCATATCATAATATCTCAATACCTCAATATCCATATCTGGGGCTCCGGCTATCCGGACTGGCCCCTGGGCTCCGGCTATCCGGACTGGCCCGACTCCGATCAGTATCCTCCGGATATCCGTCGAGTCACAAAACAATCACCGGTCAGCAATGCTCCCTATTCCCCTCCGAAAGGCGGCGCACAGGACCGCGATGTCCTGACGCTGAGGTTCGGGGCAGATGCTATTTGGTTTTATCCGTTTACTTCTCCGAAGATGCCAAGTTGATTTATGGCACCGTGTATCGGAGGCTTAGACGGATGCGGCCGATGTAGCAAACTTCGTCAGATTCCCCCTCGCTTGAGGGGTTTTTGATTGTGGGGATGCTCTTCCCTGCAGGCGCAAGCCCCTGCAGTTAATTACGCTACCGCATCGCGGTAACAACTTTCTCCTTCTCCAGGATTTCACTTCGTGTCGTGTGTGTTTGTTTTGTTTGTGGTTTCCCGTGGATTGTATACGGAGACTGAGTAATGCCGTCACCCGTAGGACGTGGATTAATCCAACTCCGTATTTACTTAGATTTGGGTTTGGTGTTTTTAGTTTAAGGATGCATTAGTCGCGTTGCGGCTAAGATCAACTTAAACGTTCGTTAAGGATACGATAGTCCTGTTTGAGACTAAGATCAACTTAACGTGATCGTTTAGATCCGACAAAAGAGCGTTTGGGCTCTATTGTTCCAGTTTGGGAGATTCATAGTCCAATTTGGGACTAAAGTGTGTTTGGAGGATACGTTAGCCATTTTTGAGGCTAAGATCGACTCAAACGTTTGTTAAGGATACGTTAGTCCAGTTTGAGACTAGGATCAACTTAACGGGACCGTTTAGATCCGACAAAAGAGCATTTGGGCTCTATTGTGCCAGTTTAGAGACGTGGTGGTCCATAGCATTTATGGCCGTCGGGACCCGTCACCTCTCTGACGTCGTTGAAGAATTACAACGATAGGTGTCAGAGGAGTTCAGAGATGTACCCTTGAACCAGAGTTGATTTGGGGTTTTATCATTCATTTAAATGTCTAAGGATGCGCTAGCCGTGTTTGGGGCTAAGATCAACTTAAACGGGACCGTTTAGATCCGGCAAAAGAGCATTTGGAGGCTCTATTGTTCCAGTTTAGGGACGTAGTGGTCCACTTTCCAGTTTAGGGACGTGGTGGTCCATCGCCAGTTTAGGGACGTGGTGGTCCATCATTAGTTTAGGGACGTTTCGGTCCGATGTTAGTTTAGGGACGTTTCGGTCCGTGTTCGATGTGTGGTCGTTGGGACTCGTCACCTTTTTGACGTCGTTGAGGAATTACAACGATGGATGTCAAAGGAATTCGGAGATGTACCCTCGAACCGGATGCAGATTGATTTAAGAGAGCCATTTTGCTCAGTCAATTTAATTTAAGGACTTATGGCCACGAATGGGCTAAGTCCCGTTGAAAATGTCCGACATTGCTTTTGCATTTCTTTTTACTTTTATTTGGGCTTTGCCCAGAAAGGATGCAGAGCATCAATTTTATTTGGACTCTGTTCTTTATAAATGATGCAGAACATCAATTTGATTTGGGCCCAGCCTTTTTATTGCTTTGCAATTTATTTTGGCCCACTAGGTCTTTTTGATTTGGGCCTGGCCCTTCAAGTAATGCCAAGAATCTTTTAGATTCAAGAAAAGAAGTGCAGAGCACTTTTTAATTTCTTGATCTAAATTTAGATCAAAGAGAAGAAAGAAATCTTTTCTTTCTTCCTGTTTCAGAGAACCAAAGGTTCATAGCAAGTGCAAGGCATTATTTTTATTTTATTTATTTATTTATTTATCTATTTATTTATTTATTGAAGATCACTGATCTTGTTTTCTAGATCAATGATCTATTCTTTAAGATCATTTTCTCTTATCTCAAAGGTTTTTACCTTCTTTTAGAGGGTCTGCAGAGTTCTCTTCTCTCTCTTTTTTTTTTAGATCTTCCCCCCTTTTTAAAATGAGGTCTGGGGTCCTTTTTATAGTGCTCAGAAATTAGTTAAATTTGTTCAATAAATCTTCTCCTGAGTGATTTGGGGAATTTTCCCCACCGTTGGATCTTTGATCCAAAGGCTCCTGCCTTATACAAGAAAATCTTCTTGTTTTAACAAGATTTATTCAGTTTTGCGCAACTCTCCCAGTGAGTGACACGTGTCGCGCAGTGAAGCGCTTGCGCAACAGCGCTTGCGCAACTGCGCGGACACGTGTCGCGCAGTGGAGCACTTGCGCAACTGCGCGGACACGTGTCGCGCATCGGTGCGCTTGCGCAGCAGCGTTTGCGCAACTGCGCAAACACGTGTCGTGCAGCCGTGCGCTTGCGCAGTTGTAGTTGCGCAACAGCGCAGACACGTGTCGCGCAGCCGTGCGCTTGCGCAGTTGTGACTGCGCAGACACGTGTCGCGCTACCGTGCGCTTGCGCAGTTGTGCTTGCGCAACTGCGCAGACACGTGTCGTGCTGCGGTGCGCTTGCGCAGTTGAGTGTTACTTATGTTTTGTAAAGAGCCTTGCTCTGATTGGAGTTACTGCCTTGGGCGTTGTGCTGCCGTGTCAACTTCTGACACGTGGCGCGTTGCGCGCAGCGCAAGGCAACCGAAGCGTTGCTTCAAAAATTTGAATTTTTAAAATTCAAACAGAGCTTTGCTCTGATTGGGGGAACAAATGCCCCCCCACCGTTGCGCTCACGTGGCGCGCACGTGAGTGCAGTGGTGGCAAGATCCCGACCCTCTTAAGAAATAGCGATGGCTTGGGCCGCAGGTTCAGATCTGCTGCCTAAAACTTTTCAACTCTATAAGCCGTGAGGGTCCCATAGAGACTTTTCTCCCTACGAATCGAGAGGATCTTGTAGGTGGATTTTCTCCTTAGGAATCGTGAGGATTCCTAAGTGTGGTTTTCTCTCATAGGTCGTAAGGATCCTATAAGAGAATTTTTCCCTCTTACGAGTCGAGAGGACCCGTAAGTGGTTGTTTCCCTTCTTGTCGAAGTTCGACGTTGGAGAGTGAGACCCGTGGATGGTATGCAAGAGACCGTTTTGGGCCAACTCGCAGGGTCCCAATGCTCAGGAAACAGGCTTCTTTTATGCCCACTGCCTAAGGCTTTGTCTCACGAGTCGAGCCGCCTCGACAATTTTTCACAAGTCGAGACGAATCGAACGTTTCTCGCAAGAGCATCTTAACGTCGCATTTAACCTCTGCTCTTTACGACAGAAGCCCGTTAAGGTTGGTGGTACTTAGGGTTTTGGCCATCGTACCGTCGCATAAGCTGATATAGTCCTCGATAGGCAATCGTGCTGTTCGAGTAGCCCTGCGACTGCCGTGTCTCTGATCCCTTCGGGGGCTGGACAAGACGTCTTCAAGCAATCCTCCTTGGCAGTTTGACCGTCGGAAGAGCAAGCGCTAGGAATTTGCCATGCCGCTTTTTACTTGAGGTTAGGCTCATTTTGGAGAGCCCCGATGAGTCATAACCACTCCGCGCTGGTGTGGGGATGATCTCCGATAGTCTTTCGGACTTTATATGAGTTGCCGTCAAGACCTTGAAGCTAGGAATTTGGCCTTTGCTTCGTTTGTTGGCATTGCGTCCTCTGTATCGAGACGAATGTCGTGGTGGGAACTAGGGATTTTGCCGTGGCTCCGTTTGTTTGATGACGTTGCGTCTGCTGTATCGAGACGAACGTTGGGGTGACATCTCGTCTGCTGTATCGAGGCGGACGTCGAGGTTGTCTCTAGGTTGCTGGTGAACCGCCGAGGTTTGGAACTAGGGATTTTGCCATGGCTCCATTCGTTTAATGACGTTTCGTCTGCTGTGTCGAGACGAACATTGGGGTGACATCTCGTCTACTGTATCGAGACGGACGTCGAGGTTGTCTCTAGGTTGCTGGTGAACCGTCGAGGTTTGGAACTAGGGATTTTGCCGTGGCTCCATTCGTTTAATGACGTTGCGTCTGCTGTGTCGAGACGAACATTGGGGTGACATCTCGTCTACTGTATCGAGACGGACGTCGAGGTTGTCTCTAGGTTGCTGGTGAACCGTCGAGGTTTGGAACTAGGGATTTTGCCGTGGCTCCATTCGTTTAATGACGTTGCGTCTGCTGTGTCGAGACGAACATTGGGGTGACATCTCGTCTACTGTATCGAGACGGACGTCGAGGTGGTGACCACTCTGTGCTGGCGCGAGATGATCTCCGATTGTCTTTCAGGCTTTATATGACTTGCCGTCAAGACGTATGAAGCTAGGAATTTGGCCTTCGCTTCGTTTGTTTCGACCATGGGGTCTCCTGTTGACGTTGCTTCTACATCCTGCTGGACTGCGAAGGAATGCCGTTGTTGACATTGCATCTGCTGTGTCGAGACGAATGTTGAGGTGGAGCTAGGATTTTGCCGTCACTCCGCTTGTTTCGACCATGGGGTCTCTTGTTGACGTTGCTTCTACATCCTGCTGGACTGCGAAGGAATGCCGTTGTTGACATTGCATCTGCTGTGTCGAGACGAATGCTGAGGTGGAGCTAGGATTTTGCCGTCACTCCGCTTGTTTCGACCATGGGGTCTCTTGTTGACGTTGCTTCTACATCCTGCTGGACTGCGAAGGAATGCCGTTGTTGACATTGCGTCTGCTGTGTCGAGACGAATGCTGAGGTGGAGCTGGGATTTTGCCATCGCTCCGCTTTACTTACCATGGGGGATTTCGTTGACGTTGCATCTGCATCCTGCTGGACTGCGGAGGAACGTCATTGTTGACATTGCGTCTACTGTATCGAGACAAATGCTGAGGTGAAGCTGGGATTTTACCATCGCTCCGCTTTGTTTCGACCATGAGGTCTTTTGTTGATGTCATGTCTGCATCTGGTTGGAGTAAGGAGAAACGCCGTTGGTGATCTCTAAGTTGTCGATGTTGACGTCGAGACCCTGAAGCTCGGAATCTTCGTTTGCTTTATTTGTTGACATCGTGTCTGTAATATTGCGATAAATGTCGAGATTTTCTCTAGGTTGTCTATGAACCGTCGAGATTTGGCTTCGCTTTCTGATGGAGCCTGTTGGGAAGGTATGGTTCCCTCTTTATCTGCGCCCCTAGATTGTATACAGGGATCGATGTAATTTCACCTGTAGGGCAAAAAGTTTCATCCTTTCATTTTTTTTTATTCTTTCCGCGATGCTTTATCATTTCAGCTTTTTATATCGCGAAAATCGTGATTGCCCAATCATTTCGGCTATTTTTCGCGGTGCCCAATCATTTCGGCTGTTTATTTTGTTTTTACTCGCTGCTTTTTATTGCGAGTTGCCCAATCATTTCGGCTATTTTGCATGCATGCATGGCTCACTAGCTTTTTCGCTGCAAGTTTGGATTTTAGACACCGATTTCGGCATCAGCACCGCTACAACTGGGATGTTGCCAGGAGCGAATCATCATTTGCCTTGGAAGGACTCGGAATTTGATACCGGTTTAGGCATCAGCATCGCTGCAACTGGGATATTGCCAGGAGCGAATCATCATTTGCCGTAAAAGGACTTGAAATTTGATACCGATTTAGGCATCAGCATCGCTACAACTGGAATATTGCCAGGAACGAATCATCATTTGCCTCTGTCGATCCCGAACAAAGATGGCTTAGTAAACAGGATTAAGGGTCATGTCGGCTAAGGCTTTTCACTTCATGAGCCGTAAGGGTCTCACAAAGGTATTTCTCCCTACAAGTCGTGAGGATCTTGTAGGTGTGTTTTCTCCTTGGGAATCGTGAGGATTCCTAAGTGTATGTTCTCTTGTAAGTCGTAAGGATCTTACAAAAGGGTTTTCTCCTTATAAGTCGAGAGGACCAACAAGTGTTGTTTGCTGTACAAGCATATCCCTAGTCACGGATGGGACTTTGTTAGGGAAATATTTATTCGTGCCCGTGGATTGTATACAAGGGTCAATACGAGCCGTTTGTAGGGCAATATCGAAGGTTGTGGAGGCTGCTTAAGAACAGGTTAAGGTTTCTGCAACTTAAGACTTCCAAATCTTATGAGCCGTAAGGGTCCCACAAGAGAGTTCTCCTTACGAGTCGTGAGGATCTCGCAAGTGTATTGTTCCTTTATGAGTCATAAGGATCTCACGCAGGTGGTTTCTCCTTACAGGGTCTAGAGGACCATATAAGTGTTTCTTAACGAGGTTGCGCCCTTCCAGGTTTTCACAAACACTCGCCGGTAGCCCTACTGTTTTTACTCACGGAGCCCTTTCGGGTTTTCATCCATGGCCATTTTGTTTGTGGACATACCGTTTTTTTTATTCTCTTTTTTTTTTCCTTTTCTTTTTCTTCTTCTTGTTTTTTTTTTAAAACGAGGTCGGGCCCTTTCGGGTTTTCACGAACACTCGCCGGTAGCCCTGCTGTTTTTACTCACGGAGCCCCTTCGGGTTTTCATCCGTGCCCATTTTGCTTGTGGACATACCGTTATTTTTTTTTTTTAACGTCAGCCTGAAGATGCTGCGGGTTGGGAGTAGTTTAACGACGTTTCGGTCATTTGCAAGTTTTAGGACATTGCGGTCCGCCGTTAGTTTAAGAACGTTTCGGTCCGTTGTTAGTTTAAGGACGTCTCGGTCCGTTATCCAGTTTTAGGACGTAGTGGTCCGTTAGGCTTTCTCTATGAATGAGCATGATGCCCCCGGCGTGTCCATATTTTTCGGAGCATGCGGTTGTGGCGGGTTCATCTTCCAAATTTCGGACAACGCGAACTTGCCCTGTTGGTATTGGTCTTCAACCAAGTTTTTGAAGACGTAGCAGTCCTCGATCAGGTGACCTACTGTTTGGTGGTAAGGGCAATAACTAGGATTATTAACGTCGCCTGGCTGCAACGGACGTTTTGGATTCGGCAGATTAATGAGTCTATTGCGCACTGCCAGCTCGAACAGTCCCCTTATTTTATCTTGCGGAAACGAGTAAGGACGTTTCAACTTTTCTTGGAGGGATTGCCGCTTGTTGCTTTGGCAAGCAACCGGTCTAGGGTCACCTGATTGCTGGTGAGTGCTGGCGACGAGGGCCTTTTATCCTTTTCTTTTATCCTTTTTATTCGATCCTTTGTTTACGGGGCCGAGATTTTTTCCGAGTAGCATGCGATTGCACGGCTGAACGTTCTCGCGGCTTCTCAATTCCTTTATTTTTGAAATAGATTCCCTGAGGGAAGAGTTGGGGGTAGCTTCTTCGTCAGAGTCGCTTCCAAAGGTGATAATTTGTGATCCCTTGAAGTCGGCTATATGACAGTCGGCGGTGGATCTTTTGCGCTCATCTATCGCATTTTTCCGCTGTCCACAAGCTTCACACTTTGTCCTGTCGAAGTGTCGCTTTTGAGCGACATATCCTTGCCACCAACAGTTAAAGGATTCGCAGTCTTCGGTAGGATGTATGATCTTCTGATGATATAAACAGAAGTTAGGGTGCATCTCTACCTCAGAGAAAGAATTTTCTTCGGAGGGCGGTAGCTTCATTCCTACTGATAGAGCTTTGGCGAACCGTTTTCTCGTCTTGAATTCGTTTTTACCCCCAGTGTATGGCTTTTGATTTGACGGGAATACCTTGGTTCTTTCCAGTATGGCCATTTCATGCTCTTGATTGGCTTTTGCTTTCAGACGAATTTCATTTAGGAAGGCATCGATCAACTTGTCTGACGGCCGCGGAATTTCTGTTTCAGGGTCCGCCGTTGATTTCTCAGCGCAAGGATCCTCCTCATCATCCGTCAGTGAATGAGAAATCACATAACAAGTCTCTACGTAGTCTTCGGATTCATCCGATAAGTTTTCTCCATCGTTTTCATCCTCGACGAAAGAACAAGTTGCCCCCGGCGTGTCCGTCTTCTTTGGAGAGTGCGGCTGTGGGGGGTTTACCTTCCAGCTTTCAGACAGCGTGAACTTGCCTTGCAGGTATTGATCCTCAATCCATCCCTTAAAGACGAAACAATCCTCAATCGGGTGACTTACCGTTTGGTGGTAAGGGCAATAATTGGGATTATTAAGATCGCCTGGCTGCAACGGACGTTTTGGATTCGGCAGATTAATGAGTCTGTTGCGCACTGCCAGCTCGAACAGTCTTCTCGTTTTATTCTGAGGAAACGAGTAATGACGTCCTAGCCTCTCTTCGAGGGATGGGCGTGGACGCACGTTGTTTTGGCGAGCGACCGGCTTTGAGTTGCTCGACTGTTGCTGAGCGTTGGCAACGATGATCGCTTTTCCTTTCTCATTTCGGGGATCGGGTCTTGGAGGAGACGGTCTATGGCCCATCTGGTCCATTTGGGCTAATTTGTCAATCAAGGCCTGGAAGGTGGTCGGCCTGAAGAACATCATGAATTGTGAGATGGTCGCCTACGGATCGAGAGTGCCCACAAACATGCCTACCGCAGGTGCCTCTTCTATGCGTTGTTCGCATTTCGACCATAGGTTTCGCCATCGTGTTGCGTATTGAACCCACGTTTCGTCTGGCCTTATCCTGGCGTTGATCAGTGCTGTTATCGGGGTGCGCTCACTAGCACTCGCGAATCTTTGTGTAAACAGCAACTCCATCTCCGCAAATGTTTTGACAGAGTCGTTAGGTAGCTCCGAATACCATTCGAATGCCGTTTCTGCTAAACTGCCGACAAATTGTCGAAGCAACAGTCTGTCATCGCCTCCAGTATTGCCGCATAAGGCCCTGAATTGAGCGACATGCTGATGCGGATTCCCTGTCCCTTTATATACGTGGAATTTAGGGATCGTATATCCTGGCGGGTAATTGATTTGGTCATACCAGCTCGGATACGGTCGTCCGGTTCTACCAATTTGCTCAGCCGCTTCATTCGCCTGATGAACCCGGATCTGCTGAGCTATATATTCATCTAGGTCGACTTTGGAGATTGCCTCCTCCTTAGCTGTTGATAGAGCCGGCGGAGGATTTGACGTTTCTCCCCTGTTGTCTTCAAGGACGATCGGAGGATCTTCAGCAGGAGGGTCCGGCTGTAACATCATCTCTACCATATCTTGGAAGAGGAGCGCCATCTGTTTTATATTAGCCTCCTGCTCTGCAGCTTCTTTGTCCCTCTTTTCGAGGACTCTGCGTAAGAAGTCAGCATCAGTTTCTTGTTCGTGACGCTGCTCTGATGATGCCCCTGGATTTTCTTTTGGCTCGGTAAGTGCAGCCATTGTAGTCATCATTTCCTGAAGCTTTTGTTGTTGCTCCTGGGCTTTCGTCACGGATCGGGTGAGCGGTCGGTGGCCCGTAGAAGTGCGGCTTTCCTCCTTTCCAGAAGCCATATAAACAGTGTGCACCACCATGCCCCCAGATTTGGGGCGTTTGTGTTCAGCGCTTTTATGCTTCGCCATGTTCACAGGGGCTTTTTGTAGCCTCCTTTTTTAAGTGATTGGAGTTAAGGGAGCCGTTGTAGTGGGCACCCAAGTAGCTTTTGCTTTTTGTGGTTTGACAGAGTAATCCTTCCCCTGTCGAACCTTCATCTTTTTCTGTCGTCGGAAGCAGTCTTGATCGATCACCGACTCTTGGACCCGTCGCCAGACTTTGTAAATTTTAGAGGACAGCCGTTGAGGGGGCTGCTCTAACTTCTTCTCTGGAGTATTCTCCACAGGTGAAGGAGTTCGTTTCAAAATCGCAGTAGGAGAGTTTCTGCGCACCTTGTTGAGCAGTTCGAAGCTGTTCTTAGTTGGAACAGCAGTATCGATCCCAACCATTAGAGTTGGACGAGTAAGTCCAGAGGGGGAGTTGCCCCCAGCCTTCCTCACTCGGCGCCAGTAGCGACGTCGGGCATGTCGTGCTGATGGAGTTGTTTCAGCTATAGGGGTGACCTCCTCATGCCCCCTGTGTTGGTCAGAATGTACTGGTACCAGCTTTTTAAAGATCGACGTCCGTTGACCGGGGACGGCCAACTTGTCAGAAGCGGACTTCTGAACATGGGAAGCAACCTTGGTGATTTTGCCAGGAACGGGAGTTGGAATGGCTATCCGCTTCGGGACAACGCCTTCTGGTATGGCAGGCTTCTTCATGAGCCTGTTAGAGCTCTGGCCCAGTCCGTTAAAAACTGAAGCAGTAGAGTTGGACGACCCGTTGAGAGGGGTCGCGGCAGTGGTGAGTCGATCGAAGACCGACTTCCTTGGAGCTTCTTGCAATGTCATTGGGGCGTTGAAGCTCATTGATGGGAGCATGGTCCCAAAAAATAGTCCAGTGGTGGCTTGAGCCACCTGCTCCACCGGCATTTTGAAAAGGGAGGCCGCTTGGGGCCCGTAGGTCACTCCTCCAGCAATGACGGAGCGAGAGTTATCGCTGCGGACGGTGCAGTTCGAAGCCATCGATTTTCTGTTTTCTGCATAGAGCAAGACACCAAATCTTAGTACCTTGAATCCACAGGCAATCACAGCAAACCGCGATTTGGTCGCGAACACGACACACGAAGTGTGAAGTGGAAAGAGAAAGAGGTCCCACCGGGCGTGCCAAAATCTGTTCCCCTCCGAAAGGCGGCGCACAGGACCGCGATGTCCTGACGCTGAGGTTCGGGGCAGATGCTATTTGGTTTTATCCGTTTACTTCTCCGAAGATGCCAAGTTGATTTATGGCACCGTGTATCGGAGGCTTAGACGAATGCGGCCGATGTAGCAAACTTCGTCAGATTCCCCCTCGCTTGAGGGGTTTTTGATTGTGGGGACACTCTTCCCTGCAGGCGCAAGCCCCTGCAGTTAATTACGCTACCGCATCACGGTAACAACTTTCTCCTTCTCCAGGATTTCACTTCGTGTCGTGTGTGTTTGTTTTGTTTGTGGTTGCCCGTGGATTGTATACGGAGACTGAGTAATGCCGTCACCCGTAGGACGTGGATTAGTCCAACTCCGTATTTACTTAGATTTGGGTTTGGTGTTTTTAGTTTAAGGATGCATTAGTCGCGTTGCGGCTAAGATCAACTTAAACGTTCGTTAAGGATACGATAGTCCTGTTTGAGACTAAGATCAACTTAACGTGATCGTTTAGATCCGACAAAAGAGCGTTTGGGCTCTATTGTTCCAGTTTGGGAGATTCATAGTCCAATTTGGGACTAAAGTCTGTTTGGAGGATACGTTAGCCATTTTTGAGGCTAAGATCGACTCAAACGTTTGTTAAGGATACGTTAGTCCAGTTTGAGACTAGGATCAACTTAACGGGACCGTTTAGATCCGACAAAAGAGCATTTGGGCTCTATTGTGCCAGTTTAGAGACGTGGTGGTCCATAGCATTTATGGCCGTCGGGACCCGTCACCTCTCTGACGTCGTTGAAGAATTACAACGATAGGTGTCAGAGGAGTTCAGAGATGTACCCTTGAACCAGAGTTGATTTGGGGTTTTATCATTCATTTAAATGTCTAAGGATGCGCTAGCCGTGTTTGGGGCTAAGATCAACTTAAACGGGACCGTTTAGATCCGGCAAAAGAGCATTTGGAGGCTCTATTGTTCCAGTTTAGGGACGTAGTGGTCCACTTTCCAGTTTAGGGACGTGGTGGTCCATCGCCAGTTTAGGGACGTGGTGGTCCATCATTAGTTTAGGGACGTTTCGGTCCGATGTTAGTTTAGGGACGTTTCGGTCCGTGTTCGATGTGTGGTCGTTGGGACTCGTCACCTTTTTGACGTCGTTGAGGAATTACAATGATGGATGTCAAAGGAATTCGGAGATGTACCCTCGAACCGGATGCAGATTGATTTAAGAGAGCCATTTTGCTCAGTCAATTTAATTTAAGGACTTATGGCCACGAATGGGCTAAGTCCCATTGAAAATGTCCGACATTGCTTTTGCATTTCTTTTTACTTTTATTTGGGCTTTGCCCAGAAAGGATGCAGAGCATCAATTTTATTTGGACTCTGTTCTTTATAAATGATGTAGAACATCAATTTGATTTGGGCCCAGCCTTTTTATTGCTTTGCAATTTATTTTGGCCCACTTGGTCTTTTTGATTTGGGCCTGGCCCTTCAAGTAATGCCAAGAATCTTTTAGATTCAAGAAAAGAAGTGCAGAGCACTTTTTAATTTCTTGATCTAAATTTAGATCAAAGAGAAGAAAGAAATCTTTTCTTTCTTCCTGTTTCAGAGAACCAAAGGTTCATAGCAAGTGCAAGGCATTATTTTTATTTTATTTATTTATTTATTTATCTATTTATTTATTTATTGAAGATCACTGATCTTGTTTTCTAGATCAATGATCTATTCTTTAAGATCATTTTCTCTTATCTCAAAGGTTTTTACCTTCTTTTAGAGGGTCTGCAGAGTTCTCTTCTCTCTTTTTTTTTTAGATCTTCCCCCCTTTTTAAAATGAGGTCTGGGGTCCTTTTTATAGTGCTCAGAAATTAGTTAAATTTGTTCAATAAATCTTCTCCTGAGTGATTTGGGGAATTTTCCCCACCGTTGGATCTTTGATCCAAAGGCTCCTGCCTTATACAAGAAAATCTTCTTGTTTTAACAAGATTTATTCAGTTTTGCGCAACTCTCCCAGTGAGTGACACGTGTCGCGCAGTGAAGCGCTTGCGCAACTGCGCGGACACGTGTCGCGCAGTAGAGCACTTGCGCAACTGCGCGGACACGTGTCGCGCATCGGTGCGCTTGCGCAGCAGCGTTTGCGCAACTGCGCAAACACGTGTCGTGCAGCCGTGCGCTTGCGCAGTTGTGGTTGCGCAACAGCGCAGACACGTGTCGCGCAGCCGTGCGCTTGCGCAGTTGTGACTGCGCAGACACGTGTCGCGCTACCGTGCGCTTGCGCAGTTGTGCTTGCGCAACTGCGCAGACACGTGTCGTGCTGCGGTGCGCTTGCGCAGTTGAGTGTTACTTATGTTTTGTAAAGAGCCTTGCTCTGATTGGAGTTACTGCCTTGGGCGTTGTGCTGCCGTGTCAACTTCTGACACGTGGCGCGTTGCGCGCAGCGCAAGGCAACCGAAGCGTTGCTTCAAAAATTTGAATTTTTAAAATTCAAACAGAGCTTTACTCTGATTGGGGGAACAAATGCCCCCCCACCGTTGCGCTCACGTGGCGCGCACGTGAGTGCAGTGGTGGCAAGATCCCGACCCTCTTAAGAAATAGCGATGGCTTGGGCCGCAGGTTCAGATCTGCTGCCTAAAACTTTTCAACTCTATAAGCCGTGAGGGTCCCATAGAGACTTTTCTCCCTACGGATCGAGAGGATCTTGTAGGTGGATTTTCTCCTTAGGAATCGTGAGGATTCCTAAGTGTGGTTTTCTCTCATAGGTCGTAAGGATCCTATAAGAGAATTTTTCCCTCTTACGAGTCGAGAGGACCCGTAAGTGGTTGTTTCCCTTCTTGTCGAAGTTCGACGTTGGAGAGTGAGACCCGTGGATGGTATGCAAGAGACCGTTTTGGGCCAACTCGCAGGGTCCCAATGCTCAGGAAACAGGCTTCTTTTATGCCCACTGCCTAAGGCTTTGTCTCACGAGTCGAGCCGCCTCGACAATTTTTCACAAGTCGAGACGAATCGAACGTTTCTCGCAAGAGCATCTTAACGTCGCATTTAACCTCTGCTCTTTACGACAGAAGCCCGTTAAGGTTGGTGGTACTTAGGGTTTTGGCCATCGTACCGTCGCATAAGCTGATATAGTCCTCGATAGGCAATCGTGCTGTTCGAGTAGCCCTGCGACTGCCGTGTCTCTGATCCCTTCGGGAGCTGGACAAGACGTCTTCAAGCAATCCTCCTTGGCAGTTTGACCGTCGGAAGAGCAAGCGCTAGGAATTTGCCATGCCGCTTTTTACTTGAGGTTAGGCTCATTTTGGAGAGCCCCGATGAGTCATAACCACTCCGCGCTGGTGTGGGGATGATCTCCGATAGTCTTTCGGACTTTATATGAGTTGCCGTCAAGACCTTGAAGCTAGGAATTTGGCCTTTGCTTCGTTTGTTGGCATTGCGTCCTCTGTATCGAGACGAATGTCGTGGTGGGAACTAGGGATTTTGCCGTGGCTCCGTTTGTTTGATGACGTTGCGTCTGCTGTATCGAGACGAACGTTGGGGTGACATCTCGTCTGCTGTATCGAGGCGGACGTCGAGGTTGTCTCTAGGTTGCTGGTGAACCGCCGAGGTTTGGAACTAGGGATTTTGCCATGGCTCCATTCGTTTAATGACGTTTCGTCTGCTGTGTCGAGACGAACATTGGGGTGACATCTCATCTACTGTATCGAGACGGACGTCGAGGTTGTCTCTAGGTTGCTGGTGAACCGTCGAGGTTTGGAACTAGGGATTTTGCCGTGGCTCCATTCGTTTAATGACGTTGCGTCTGCTGTGTCGAGACGAACATTGGGGTGACATCTCGTCTACTGTATCGAGACGGACGTCGAGGTTGTCTCTAGGTTGCTGGTGAACCGTCGAGGTTTGAAACTAGGGATTTTGCCGTGGCTCCATTCGTTTAATGACGTTGCGTCTGCTGTGTCGAGACGAACATTGGGGTGACATCTCGTCTACTGTATCGAGACGGACGTCGAGGTGGTGACCACTCTGTGCTGGCGCGAGATGATCTCCGATTGTCTTTCAGGCTTTATATGACTTGCCGTCAAGACGTATGAAGCTAGGAATTTGGCCTTCGCTTCGTTTGTTTCGACCATGGGGTCTCCTGTTGACGTTGCTTCTACATCCTGCTGGACTGCGAAGGAATGCCGTTGTTGACATTGCATCTGCTGTGTCGAGACGAATGTTGAGGTGGAGCTAGGATTTTGCCGTCACTCCGCTTGTTTCGACCATGGGGTCTCTTGTTGACGTTGCTTCTACATCCTGCTGGACTGCGAAGGAATGCCGTTGTTGACATTGCATCTGCTGTGTCGAGACGAATGCTGAGGTGGAGCTAGGATTTTGCCGTCACTCCGCTTGTTTCGACCATGGGGTCTCTTGTTGACGTTGCTTCTACATCCTGCTGGACTGCGAAGGAATGCCGTTGTTGACATTGCGTCTGCTGTGTCGAGACGAATGCTGAGGTGGAGCTGGGATTTTGCCATCGCTCCGCTTTACTTACCATGGGGGATTTCGTTGACGTTGCATCTGCATCCTGCTGGACTGCGGAGGAACGTCATTGTTGACATTGCGTCTACTGTATCGAGACAAATGCTGAGGTGAAGCTGGGATTTTACCATCGCTCCGCTTTGTTTCGACCATGAGGTCTTTTGTTGATGTCATGTCTGCATCTGGTTGGAGTAAGGAGAAACGCCGTTGGTGATCTCTAAGTTGTCGATGTTGACGTCGAGACCCTGAAGCTCGGAATCTTCGTTTGCTTTATTTGTTGACATCGTGTCTGTAATATTGCGATAAATGTCGAGATTTTCTCTAGGTTGTCTATGAACCGTCGAGATTTGGCTTCGCTTTCTGATGGAGCCTGTTGGGAAGGTATGGTTCCCTCTTTATCTGCGCCCCTAGATTGTATACAGGGATCGATGTAATTTCACCTGTAGGGCAAAAAGTTTCATCCTTTCATTTTTTTTTATTCTTTCCGCGATGCTTTATCATTTCAGCTTTTTATATCGCGAAAATCGTGATTGCCCAATCATTTCGGCTATTTTTCGCGGTGCCCAATCATTTCGGCTGTTTATTTTGTTTTTACTCGCTGCTTTTTATTGCGAGTTGCCCAATCATTTCGGCTATTTTGCATGCATGCATGGCTCACTAGCTTTTTCGCTGCAAGTTTGGATTTTAGACACCGATTTCGGCATCAGCACCGCTACAACTGGGATGTTGCCAGGAGCGAATCATCATTTGCCTTGGAAGGACTCGGAATTTGATACCGGTTTAGGCATCAGCATCGCTGCAACTGGGATATTGCCAGGAGCGAATCATCATTTGCCGTAAAAGGACTTGAAATTTGATACCGATTTAGGCATCAGCATCGCTACAACTGGAATATTGCCAGGAACGAATCATCATTTGCCTCTGTCGATCCCGAACAAAGATGGCTTAGTAAACAGGATTAAGGGTCATGTCGGCTAAGGCTTTTGACTTCATGAGCCGTAAGGGTCTCACAAAGGTATTTCTCCCTACAAGTCGTGAGGATCTTGTAGGTGTGTTTTCTCCTTGGGAATCGTGAGGATTTCTAAGTGTATGTTCTCTTGTAAGTCGTAAGGATCTTACAAAAGGGTTTTCTCCTTATAAGTCGAGAGGACCAACAAGTGTTGTTTGCTGTACAAGCATATCCCTAGTCACGGATGGGACTTTGTTAGGGAAATATTTATTCGTGCCCGTGGATTGTATACAAGGGTCAATACGAGCCGTTTGTAGGGCAATATCGAAGGTTGTGGAGGCTGCTTAAGAACAGGTTAAGGTTTCTGCAACTTAAGACTTCCAAATCTTATGAGCCGTAAGGGTCCCACAAGAGAGTTCTCCTTACGAGTCGTGAGGATCTCGCAAGTGTATTGTTCCTTTATGAGTCATAAGGATCTCACGCAGGTGGTTTCTCCTTACAGGGTCTAGAGGACCATATAAGTGTTTCTTAACGAGGTTGCGCCCTTCCAGGTTTTCACAAACACTCGCCGGTAGCCCTACTGTTTTTACTCACGGAGCCCTTTCGGGTTTTCATCCATGGCCATTTTGTTTGTGGACATACCGTTTTTTTTATTCTCTTTTTTTTTTTCCTTTTCTTTTTCTTCTTCTTGTTTTTTTTTTAAAACGAGGTCGGGCCCTTTCGGGTTTTCACGAACACTCGCCGGTAGCCCTGCTGTTTTTACTCACGGAGCCCCTTCGGGTTTTCATCCGTGCCCATTTTGCTTGTGGACATACCGTTATTTTTTTTTTTTTTAACGTCAGCCTGAAGATGCTGCGGGTTGGGAGTAGTTTAACAACGTTTCGGTCATTTGCAAGTTTTAGGACATTGCGGTCCGCCGTTAGTTTAAGAACGTTTCGGTCCGTTGTTAGTTTAAGGACGTCTCAGTCCGTTATCCAGTTTTAGGACGTAGTGGTCCATTAGGCTTTCTCTATGAATGAGCATGATGCCCCCGGCGTGTCCATATTTTTCGGAGCATGCGGTTGTGGCGGGTTCATCTTCCAAATTTCGGACAACGCGAACTTGCCCTGTTGGTATTGGTCTTCAACCCAGTTTTTGAAGACGTAGCAGTCCTCGATCAGGTGACCTACTGTTTGGTAGTAAGGGCAATAACTAGGATTATTAACGTCGCCTGGCAGCAACGGACGTTTTGGATTCGGCAGATTAATGAGTCTATTGCGCACTGCCAGCTCGAACAGTCCCCTTGTTTTATCTTGCGGAAACGAGTAAGGACGTTTCAACTTTTCCTGGAGGGATTACCGCTTGTTGCTTTGGCAAGCAACCGGTCTAGGGTCACCTGATTGCTGGTGAGTGCTGGCGACGAGGGCCTTTTATCCTTTTCTTTTATCCTTTTTGTTCGATCCTTTGTTTACGGGGCCGAGATTTTTTCCGAGTAGCATGCGATTGCACGGCTGAACGTTCTCGCGGCTTCTCAATTCCTTTATTTTTGAAATAGATTCCCTGAGGGAAGAGTTGGGGGTAGCTTCTTCGTCAGAGTCGCTTCCAAAGGTGATAATTTGTGATCCCTTGAAGTCGGCTATATGACAGTCGGCGGTGGATCTTTTGCGCTCATCTATCGCATTTTTCCGCTGTCCACAAGCTTCACACTTTGTCCTGTAAAGTGTCGCTTTTGAGCGACATATCCTTGCCACCAACAGTTAAAGGATTCGCAGTCTTCGGTAGGATGTATGATCTTCTGATGATATAAACAGAAGTTAGGGTGCATCTCTACCTCAGAGAAAGAATTTTCTTCGGAGGGCGGTAGCTTCATTCCTACTGATAGAGCTTTGGCGAACCGTTTCCTCGTCTTGAATTCGTTTTTACCCGCAGTGTATGGCTTTTGATTTGACGGGAATACCTTGGTTCTTTCCAGTATGGCCATTTCATGCTCTTGATTGGCTTTTGCTTTCAGACGAATTTCATTTAGGAAGGCATCGATCAACTTGTCTGACGGCCGCGGAATTTCTGTTTCAGGGTCCGCCGTTGATTTCTCAGCGCAAGGATCCTCCTCATCATCCGTCAGTGAATGAGAAATCACATAACAAGTCGCTACGTAGTCTTCGGATTCATCCGATAAGTTTTCTCCATCGTTTTCATCCTCGACGAAAGAACAAGTTGCCCCCGGCGTGTCCGTCTTCTTTGGAGAGTGCGGCTGTGGGGGGTTTACCTTCCAGCTTTCAGACAGCGTGAACTTGCCTTGCAGGTATTGATCCTCAATCCATCCCTTAAAGACGAAACAATCCTCAATCGGGTGACTTACCGTTTGGTGGTAAGGGCAATAATTGGGATTATTAAGATCGCCTGGCTGCAACGGACGTTTTGGATTCGGCAGATTAATAAGTCTGTTGCGCACTGCCAGCTCGAACAGTCTTCTCGTTTTATTCTGAGGAAACGAGTAATGACGTCCTAGCCTCTCTTCGAGGGATGGGCGTGGACGCACGTTGTTTTGGCGAGCGACCGGCTTTGAGTTGCTCGACTGTTGCTGAGCGTTGGCAACGATGATCGCTTTTCCTTTCTCATTTCGGGGATCGGGTCTTGGAGGAGACGGTCTATTGCCCATCTGGTCCATTTGGGCTAATTTGTCAATCAAGGCCTGGAAGGTGGTCGGCCTGAAGAACATCATGAATTGTGAGATGGTCGCCTACGGATCGAGAGTGCCCACAAACATGCCTACTGCAGGTGCCTCTTCTATGCGTTGTTCGCATTTCGACCATAGGTTTCGCCATCGTGTTGCGTATTGAACCCACGTTTCGCCTGGCCTTATCCTGGCGTTGATCAGTGCTGTTATCGGGGTGCGCTCACTAGCACTCGCGAATCTTTGTGTAAACAGCAACTCCATCTCCGCAAATGTTTTGACAGAGTCGTTAGGTAGCTCCGAATACCATTCGAATGCCGTTTCTGCTAAACTGCCGACAAATTGTCGAAGCAACAGTCTGTCATCGCCTCCAGTATTGCCGCATAAGGCCCTGAATTGAGCGACATGCTGATGCGGATTCCCTGTCCCTTTATATACGTGGAATTTAGGGATCGTATATCCTGGCGGGTAATTGATTTGGTCATACCAGCTCGGATACGGTCGTCCGGTTCTAACAATTTGCTCAGCCGCTTCATTCGCCTGATGAACCCGGATCTGCTGAGCTATATATTCATCTAGGTCGACTTTGGAGATTGCCTCCTCCTTAGCTGTTGATAGAGCCGGCGGAGGATTTGACGTTTCTCCCCTGTTGTCTTCAAGGACGATCGGAGGATCTTCAGCAGGAGGGTCCGGCTGTAACATCATCTCTACCATATCTTGGAAGAGGAGCGCCATCTGTTTTATATTAGCCGCCTGCTCTGCAGCTTCTTTGTCCCTCTTTTCGAGGACTCTGCGTAAGAAGTCAGCATCAGTTTCTTGTTCGTGACGCTGCTCTGATGATGCCCCTGGATTTTCTTTTGGCTCGGTAAGTGCAGCCATTGTAGTCATCATTTCCTGAAGCTTTTGTTGTTGCTCCTGGGCTTTCGTCACGGATCGGGTGAGCGGTCGGTGGCCCGTAGAAGTGCGGCTTTCCTCCTTTCCAGAAGCCATATAAACAGTGTGCACCACCATGCCCCCAGATTTGGGGCGTTTGTGTTCAGCGCTTTTATGCTTCGCAATGTTCACAGGGGCTTTTTGTAGCCTCCTTTTTTGAGTGATTGGAGTTAAGGGAGCCGTTGTAGTGGGCACCCAAGTAGCTTTTGCTTTTTGTGGTTTGACAGAGTAATCCTTCCCCTGTCGAACCTTCATCTTTTTCTGTCGTCGGAAGCAGTCTTGATCGATCACCGACTCTTGGACCCGTCGCCAGACTTTGTAAATTTTAGAGGACAGCCGTTGAGGGGGCTGCTCTAACTTCTTCTCTGGAGTATTCTCCACAGGTGAAGGAGTTCGTTTCAAAATCGCAGTAGGAGAGTTTCTGCGCACCTTGTTGAGCAGTTCGAAGTTGTTCTTAGTTGGAACAGCAGTATCGATCCCAACCATTAGAGTTGGACGAGTAAGTCCAGAGGGGGAGTTGCCCCCAGCCTTCCTCACTCGGCGCCAGTAGCGACGTCGGGCATGTCGTGCTGATGGAGTTGTTTCAGCTATAGGGGTGACCTCCTCATGCCCCCTGTGTTGGTCAGAATGTACTGGTACCAGCTTTTTAAAGATCGACGTCCGTTGACCGGGGACGGCCAACTTGTCAGAAGCGGACTTCTGAACATGGGAAGCAACCTTGGTGATTTTGCCAGGAACGGGAGTTGGAATGGCTATCCGCTTCGGGACAACGCCTTCTGGTATGGCAGGCTTCTTCATGAGCCTGTTAGAGCTCTGGCCCAGTCCGTTAAAAACTGAAGCAGTAGAGTTGGACGACCCGTTGAGAGGGGTCGCGGCAGTGGTGAGTCGATCGAAGACCGACTTCCTTGGAGCTTCTTGCAATGTCATTGGGGTGTTGAAGCTCATTGATGGGAGCATGGTCCCAAAAAATAGTCCAGTGGTGGCTTGAGCCACCTGCTCCACCGGCATTTTGAAAAGGGAGGCCGCTTGGGGCCCGTAGGTCACTCCTCCAGCAATGACGGAGCGAGAGTTATCGCTGCGGACGGTGCAGTTCGAAGCCATCGATTTTCTGTTTTCTGCATAGAGCAAGACACCAAATCTTAGTACCTTGAATCCACAGGCAATCACAGCAAACCGCGATTTGGTCGCGAACACGACACACGAAGTGTGAAGTGGAAAGAGAAAGAGGTCCCACCAGGCGTGCCAGAATCTGTTCCCCTCCGAAAGGCGGCGCACAGGACCGCGATGTCCTGACGCTGAGGTTCGGGGCAGATGCTATTTGGTTTTATCCGTTTACTTCTCCGAAGATGCCAAGTTGATTTATGGCACCGTGTATCGGAGGCTTAGACGAATGCGGCCGATGTAGCAAACTTCGTCAGATTCCCCCTCGCTTGAGGGGTTTTTGATTGTGGGGACACTCTTCCCTGCAGGCGCAAGCCCCTGCAGTTAATTACACTACCGCATCACGGTAACAACTTTCTCCTTCTCCAGGATTTCACTTCGTGTCGTGTGTGTTTGTTTTGTTTGTGGTTGCCCGTGGATTGTAGACGGAGACTGAGTAATGCCGTCACCCGTAGGACGTGGATTAGTCCAACTCCGTATTTACTTAGATTTGGGTTTGGTGTTTTTAGTTTAAGGATGCATTAGTCGCGTTGCGGCTAAGATCAACTTAAACGTTCGTTAAGGATACGATAGTCCTGTTTGAGACTGAGATCAACTTAACGTGATCGTTTAGATCCGACAAAAGAGCGTTTGGGCTCTATTGTTCCAGTTTGGGAGATTCATAGTCCAATTTGGGACTAAAGTCTGTTTGGAGGATACGTTAGCCATTTTTGAGGCTAAGATCGACTCAAACGTTTGTTAAGGATACGTTAGTCCAGTTTGAGACTAGGATCAACTTAACGGGACCGTTTAGATCCGACAAAAGAGCATTTGGGCTCTATTGTGCCAGTTTAGAGACGTGGTGGTCCATAGCATTTATGGCCGTCGGGACCCGTCACCTCTCTGACGTCGTTGAAGAATTACAACGATAGGTGTCAGAGGAGTTCAGAGATGTACCCTTGAACCAGAGTTGATTTGGGGTTTTATCATTCATTTAAATGTCTAAGGATGCGCTAGCCGTGTTTGGGGCTAAGATCAACTTAAACGGGACCGTTTAGATCCGGCAAAAGAGCATTTGGAGGCTCTATTGTTCCAGTTTAGGGACGTAGTGGTCCACTTTCCAGTTTAGGGACGTGGTGGTCCATCGCCAGTTTAGGGACGTGGTGGTCCATCATTAGTTTAGGGACGTTTCGGTCCGATGTTAGTTTAGGGACGTTTCGGTCCGTGTTCGATGTGTGGTCGTTGGGACTCGTCACCTCTTTGACGTCGTTGAGGAATTACAACGATGGATGTCAAAGGAATTCGGAGATGTACCCTCGAACCGGATGCAGATTGATTTAAGAGAGCCATTTTGCTCAGTCAATTTAATTTAAGGACTTATGGCCACGAATGGGCTAAGTCCCGTTGAAAATGTCCGACATTGCTTTTGCATTTCTTTTTACTTTTATTTAGGCTTTGCCCAGAAAGGATGCAGAGCATCAATTTTATTTGGACTCTGTTCTTTATAAATGATGCAGAACATCAATTTGATTTAGGCCCAGCCTTTTTATTGCTTTGCAATTTATTTTGGCCCACTAGGTCTTTTTGATTTGGGCCTAGCCCTTCAAGTAATGTCAAGAATCTTTTAGATTCAAGAAAAGAAGTGCAGAGCACTTTTTAATTTCTTGATCTAAATTTAGATCAAATGGAAGAAAGAAATCTTTTCTTTCTTTCTGTTTCAGAGAACCAAAGGTTCATAGCAAGTGCAAGGCACTATTTTTATTTTATTTATTTATTTATCTATTTATTTATTTATTTATTGAAGATCACTGATCTTGTTTTCTTGATCAATGATCTATTCTTTAAGATCATTTTCTCTTATCTCAAAGGTTTTTACCTTCTTTTAGAGGGTCTGCAGAGTTCTCTTCTCTCTTTTTTTTTTTAGATCTTCCCCCCTTTTTAAAATGAGGTCTGGGGTCCTTTTTATAGTGCTCAGAAATTAGTTAAATTTGTTCAATAAATCTTCTCCTGGGTGATTTGGGGAATTTTCCCCACCGTTGGATCTTTGATCCAAAGGCTCCTGCCTTATACAAGAAAATCTTCTTGTTTTAACAAGATTTATTCAGTTTTGCGCAACTCTCCCAGTGAGTGACACGTGTCGCGCAGTGAAACGCTTGCGCAACAGCGCTTGCGCAACTGCGCGGACACGTGTCGCGCAGTGGAGCACTTGCGCAATAGCTCTTGCGCAACTGCGCGGACACGTGTCGCGCATTGGTGCGCTTGCGCAGCAGCGTTTGCGCAACTGCGCAAACACGTGTCGTGCAGCCGTGCGCTTGCGCAGTTGTGGTTGCGCAACAGCGCAGACACGTGTCACGCAGCGGTGCGCTTGCGCACTTGTGGTTGCGCAACTACGCAGACACGTGTCGCGCAGCTGTGCGCTTGCGCAGTTGTGACTGCGCAGACACGTGTCGCGCTACCGTGCGCTTGCGCAGTTGTGCTTGCGCAACTGCGCAGACACGTGTCGTGCTGCGGTGCGCTTGCGCAGTTGAGTGTTACTTATGTTTTGTAAAGAGCCTTGCTCTGATTGGAGTTACTGCCTTGGGTGTTGTGCTGCCGTGTCAACTTCTGACACGTGGCGCGTTGCGCGCAGCGCAAGGCAACCGAAGCGTTGCTTCAAAAATTTGAATTTTCAAAATTCAAACAGAGCTTTGCTCTGATTGGGGGAACACTCCCCTGTCACAGGCTCAACGCCGATCAACTGCGATCTTCTTGCCCCGGGGTACCACACCGGGTCCACCATGCACCCACAAACGGACTCTACTCCTCCTCGATTTGGGTGTATGATATCACTCAAGAGCCGAGAAAACTCATGGTGGACAATCTCAAATCATATCATGAGAAAACCACAACTTTCATTTTAAATGATAATCAGTTTTATAAAATCTTGCGGTTCCTCCAAATCCATAAATCTCATGGAAACCCAAATCTCGAGAATAAATAACAATGAATTTAAAAGCATTGGGCTCCGGCAAATCCGGACTAGCCCTAAATAAAAATGCATGGCAATGAATAATAAATATGCATGAAGTATAACAGTAATGAATGCGATATCTAAACTAGCATAATAATCATATGTCGAAACTATCAGTTAACGAGCGATATCAATCAAATAATATTCTCTAAAGTGTACGTGACATGGCAATTACCGATACTGATGTGTGTGAGCCGGCAAGTAAGTGTATATGGAACATACGCATCATCGGTAATGGTGCTGGTGTCATGATAGCATGATTTCAATATTAACATATGAAAACACAATATAAGCATACAATGCGATGCGAACAGCAATAATATGCGGGAGCTGAATAATAAGCACAACAATAATGAATATGCAATAAATAATATGGGTCATACAGTAAACTACAGGTCTAAACTAACAGTCTAATCAAAAGGTAAGGAAACCACGTAAATCTGAGCCGATACATACATATATATATATATATATATATATATATATATGTGTGTGTGTGTAATAGTCGGTGATCCCGCCTCAATAGTATCCCATACGATACCCTTTATAATATGACATCCTCGAGTCAAGAGTGCGGATCTATCATCAATATAGCTCGTACGGTAAATCTATCGTACGGCATCCCAAATCTGGATACGGGTCAAATATCACATTTATCTCATTTCTCATTTCTCATCTGGAATCCTTTTCATCATATATCATGATCTGGGGGTACTGATCTACGTCTAGTACAATCTGATACCATCTATGTATATGCATGCGTGTGAATGAAAACACAACGCCTAAAGGACCCGCTAAACATCGTGTCGTATCTTATAATACGAACCACGTCATATCACCGATCTCATGGCATCTAGCCCAATCCCATCGACTCATCTCCAAATATCATGTACTATCCTCATAATCCATGTATATGTATACGTACACACACACACACACACACACACACAGTCCCATACCCATGTGTGTGTGTGTGTCTATACACACACACACATACATATCCCCATATATGCACAGGTAAATAAAAGTATGCAAGTGTGCGTGTGTGCGTGTGGGTGTAAACCTTATTCCAGGGTTCGCGACTAAGAAGCTAAACTAAGTTACTTCTAACTCCCTTAAACTAAACCATGAACACAAAATCATATCTTGATAATCATCCACGTAACATAAAACACATATATAACCATATATATATATATATATATATATATATATATATATATAAGCTATACTACGAACTGCGGGGGTGATATACGCCATCCACCCGACTTTCCCCATAGATATATATCTACTCACCTCGATCCTCGCTTGCTGGAGTCGATGACGCCATGCTCATCCTCGTCGTCTCGAAGCCTATGTGGGGGTACCTACATGTATATCACATGACATTGTAAATAGAAATCGCGCACGAAAACCAAATCGGCACGTGTAACACACATGGGTTAAAAACCCATGATCTACGCATGCAAGAATAACTAACAACCCTCGACGATTGACGTATGAACGTGAATCGTCCGATTAAAACACCAATATCAAAACTTTATTTCATAAATATCACGAAACATAAAGCAGCAACTTTGAAACATGCTCCAGATTTTACCCTAAGTCAAATTAGCCAATTTTGCACATGTGGAGGGTCTAGTTTATAGATACTGGAACTACAGAACAAGCACGAGGCCAAAAAACCCTAACCTGGCCGCGGCCAGGATGAATTTATTTACGGCCAGAAGTGGGGGGTTGGGTCTCGGGTCTTGGGGTTATCATCTAGGCTGCCTGCTTGAATCCCTGTGTTTGCTGAGAGATTTTCAGGTCACCCGGGTGTTAGCAGATCACTAAATTCCATCACAATTTCCACAATTTCCCGATATCGAGATTTCTGAGTTTGGGTTAAGGGATTCTAGTCTCTGTTTTTATCCATAAAACTAACACTAAAGGGGTTTAAGGTCACCACTACACTCAATTGCACCCTTGGAATCAATTCCAAACCCTAACCTCAACTTTAAATTTTCAAAGTTCACAATTCTTCACTAAATCGGTTCTAACAAATATGGGTGCTAAAGTAAATGAAATGCAATGTAAATGGTATAGGAATTACATCATTTGGCAACTCAAGAATGTTCTTGAGTTGCCCCAAGTGCTCCAAAATGCAAACTTTCTTGGTCCAAAGTGCTTGGTGTGAGCTTGTGCATACTTTTTGTGAAATGGAGATGGAGTTTAGGTATTGTTTTGATGTGGTTTTGAGGCTTGAAGAGGGGGAGGGAACAAAGGCAGCAGCCCTTGAGAGGAGAGGAGAGAAGAGGGATGAAGATGATGAATGATTTAAGAGCCATGCCCAAGGTTTGACCCATCACCCTCTCTCTCTCTTGCTCATACCCCATTTTTTTTATTATTTTCCCTTTTCTTTTCTTTTATCTTTTCTCTTCTCTTTAAAATCCAAACCAAGCATGAAGAATTTTTTTTAAAGAAAAGCCATGGAAACAATGTAACACAAGTGTAAAATAACATGGTGCATGTCATGTGCACAAAACCGGATCAAAGCACGATTAGAGATATTTAATCGTGATTAGCATTAAAATAGTGTCAAATAAATCATAAATTTTCATAATTTGTTTAAATCACACAAAGCACCCTCATTTCAGTAATTTCTATAATTTTCCAAATTTTTCCCAATTTATCGGTATTTAATTATACCGCCTTATTAAAATATTCAATATATTTATTATTTAATTATAAAAATTTCCAAAAATAATATTTTATTTTTCTGAAATGTTACAGTCTTCCCCCCCTTAAAGAAATTCGGTCTCCGAATTTAAAATTAAATCTCTAAAATACTAAAACATTTCAGTAAAAAACTACGTCGTCGGGGCCCCGAAATCATAAATACATAAGGCACATCGTCGCGCAATGCATGCGCATGAAAGAAAAGTATATAATCCAAAATCAAAACTCCGTCAAGCATCCCGAAATCATCGGAGTTATGGCGAAGACACCAATGTCAAATCCAATACGAAAACCAACATGATATACATCAAAACTATACATGTAAACATCTGAAGGAAATGCATGCCAAACCTTTCATGTTGCTGTGCGATGCGCGTATCGCGGCACAGTGGCGGATGCCTATCGTAAGAAAATAACTATATATATATGTATATATCCTTTGTTTAATATGTACATCCCGCCGTTTTGAAAACAATTTAGAAGGGTTTCCTTATTTTAAACGTTTCGTGTCATCTCAGACACGTAGGCCAATACTGAGACTATAACTCCTTTTTGGAAATCCCTTCGATAACTATCAATGCATGCAAAATATGTTCAGGTACTGCCTTCGGATTAGTCATGCTCAGCTACTATACCAAATAGCAAATATCATAAAACATACTGCTCCATATGAAATCAATCCCAAAATGTGCATAAGAATACCGCGTGCGTATGGTGCACACGGAAATCAAAATCCATGAATATGCCATACATGAGCACAAAAATAAAATCTAAGTGCAACGGGTGTGCATGAAACATCTGTCAGAGGCAACGGGTGTGCCTGACAGCAATAACATGTGCATCTGATATGCACCAAGAATCCCGATTTAGTGCATCTGGTGTACCAAAATCGTATCTCATATCATGCGCCTAACATGCGTGAAAATCCAAATCAGGTCCATCCATCATGCACGAATCAAATCTAAATCCCGTGCATCCAACATGCACGAAATCACGAAATCCAATATTAAGCGCCGAACATGCGCAAAATCCAATCCAAGCGCGTCAAACATGCGCAAGAATCCAAACAGGTGCACAAAGTGCACAAAACAACTATCGAGTATCACAATCGAAATTGACGGTATACAACACATTTCAATTCAAATCCAAATCCAAATCAGGTATACCGTGGTATATAATCTCACAACCATACGCACCAGCGTGCACAAAAGCAAATCAAAATACTAAAAGTGCATGAAAACTATGCCGAACGCATAAGCCAAATCATATGCATGCCCTAGGCATGAAATCAAAATCAATGTCTCGAATGACACCTAAACGAAGTCAGGTGCAACTGTGGTGCACAAAATACGTATCACTGCACTGCAAGCATATGTGAACTATACCGAGTGCAAAAACCAAATCGTGTGCGTACCATATACACAAAATCAACCCAACTGTATGAAATCAATGAAATCATAAACATGTGCAGCCAAGGCATAAAAATGATATGAAGTGCAATAACGGTGCACAAATATAAATACCCAGTAGGTGCAACCATGGTGCACGAAAACAGATATCATAAAACTCAGTCATCAAGACTAAATCATGCGAATAGATCGTCCAAAATACCGAATCAAGTATGGCGGAATAGTCCCGCTCAAGCACATCCTCTAAGAATCTCTGGCCAACTGTCGTGGTCACTCATAACACGTCTCGTCGACGGTGCCGAACTCTGGCCTACTGGGTGTGCGTAAAATGACTACTCCTGGGTCCAATACTTCTCGTATAATATTCCAGAAAGGACCTGTCGAAGTCTCTCCCAAATCTCGTTTCTGCCGCACTGTCCGGAAGTTTTCACCCTTTACTATACCAATTTCTGGTTCCGGAACGGCTGCATATTCATCGCAACTCCTTCTGGAAGATAAATTCATATACAACGCCTCTGCATGCGTATCATATCTCTGATGTCGACGGAGTGGAACGTCATCTCTTCAAGATCTCGCACAAACCTCTTACTCCACTTTTCTCTAATGTCAACTGCTTCGGACTCGTCTTTTCGTGGCTGCATGGACTGTGCTCCAACGGCTATACTCTTATCTGGAGTCTCCCAAGCAATGCATCCCATCACATGATATCTGAATGAAGTCGAACCAACCGATCGATTCGTCAAAACCTCATAATCTCTCAAGAGCTCAACATCTTGGGTACAGTTTAATAATATCGAGTACATGCCACAGCACCTATGGACCAACTGTAGAAGGGCAAACCCAAGCCTTATTAATGGCACCGCTGAACTGCCGCAAACCCTAAGATTTAAAGGCGTTCTCATGGTCATTATGTCTAGTTAGGGTTTCATTCCTCTAGAGGGTCCGTAGAATTTCTTGCATGTTTTCTCCAAATACTTTAAACCTGGAAAATGGTTTTCTGACATTCGATCATCTCTATCGACTCCTAACGTATCTGCGTGAAGTCTTCTCAAGCTGGAATCAATCAATCTGATGACCTCGCATCGGGGTAAGCGAACGAACCACATATCCTAGTCATTCATCCTCGGGTGAGTAGCGACCTGCTATCATATCTCTATGTACAACTCGTACTGCAATAGCTCCAACATCTGGAGCAGTATCTCATCGTTCGCAGCAACAACTGGCTCATTCGTCTGCACGCTGAACAGTGCCTCAATCATCATGAATAAGCGATACATCAATGGTCATCATATTCTGGCTGGCCTCTATTAGTGGCTCAATCCTCTGGTGCAAATCTGCACGTCCGAGAAATCTCATAACAGCGATCCATCAAACGATCATGGCGCGAAAACATAAATAAACGACGCCTCTCTATGAAATCGTATGTCTCTGGAATCACGCCCTGGTCAGTCCTCGTTCGTGACGAGCACGAGCTGACCGCAACTCTAGCCGTAGCTCTCTCTGCCCGTGAAGTCGTGGCAGCAAAACCATAAACCCAAATCGATGAGGATAGATCATAGGAATGAATATAATGCTGTGCAAAGAAATGTACATCCTAAGGCTTCTTAAACGGAGTAGCGTATCGTAAGTATGCCGCGGAACATACACACGGTATGCCACTCTCCTTAAGTCACCTACTCCATCAACCAAGGTCAACCTACGCGATGAAAGTTCGGGTCTAATACCCCCTCGGCTAAGTCTAAGTTTCGTAAGGTTAAGCCTAGATTCCGTATATATACAAACGCCCTAGGCTGCGCATAGTCAAACCTAGACTCGAACCAAGGTTAACCTAGCACTCTGATACCAACTTTGTCATGACCCAAAATGGCACGTGACTGGCCCTTGAATCATATGAAGTCTATATGACCCCATCTAATTCAAGTAAGCCAAAAACCCAGAAATCTAAAACCATTTTAGGTAAGAAGAAACTTATTTTAAAACGGGTGGTTTTAATAGCATAAGCCGAATTATGCGTTTTTAAAACATCAAGTCTTTTCTGTAAATTTCGGCAGAGTTTCCTTTGTAAATACTGGCCTCAAAAAGGGTACAACATGCATAATATGAATAAAGGCATCCCCAAGCGAGAGCTAGCTCTTCGTCAATTGACGGTCACAACCACACAAGAAATATAATATACAACGCCAAAAGGCGAGGATCAAAACTCAAGAGGAAACTCAAAACAGCATGAAATCCATAATAATACAACGCGTGACTCTAAGGTCGAAAGAATATACAACTCTGGTCTCTAAGTCTGAAATAAATATACATGTCTGGTTGATGGAGTTACTAGATACAACTGAATGTAAATAAAATACAATGGTGGTCATGATGCAAGTGAACTCACCTACCAAAGCAAATCACCCGGAATGGAAGCAATGTGCGAGTAAAGCCACAACGAAACCTGCAAGAAACTGTGGCACAACGGGGGTGAGTTGCCAACTCGTGAGTAGAAAACATCACCGAGCAGAAATCGTATGTATGACTCAATCCTAGGTCAATACGATCAATATATATAACCTCAAAATGATAAAGTCTGAAGCATGATAAAGCGACAAGGGTAAATATCTATACATAAGTGTAATCCCATGTGCTCGTGTCAGTGCCTCAGGTAGCAAAATATCACAATAAGAAGTATGAATGCATGAAAACGGAATATATATAAATGAGAAACTGTTTTCTTGTTTTAGTGAGATTTCTGTAATTTAAAATGAGGTATCATCAATAAAATCAACATAAATCAGTGTCTAGCATCGACACAAAACATAAATCCCAATATCTCAATATCTAGAGCTCCGGCTATCCGAACTGGCCCATATCATAATATCTCAATACCTCAATATCCATATCTGGGGCTCCGGCTATCCGGACTGGCCCCTGGGCTCCGGCTATCCGGACTGGCCCGACTCCGATCGGTATCCTCCGGATATCCGTCGAGTCACAAAACAATCACCGGTCAGCAATGCTCCCCTGTCACAGGCTCAACACCGATCAACTGCGATCTTCTTGCCCCGGGGTACCGCACCGGGTCCACCATGCACCCACAGACAGACTCTACTCCTCCTCGAATTGGGTGTATGATATCACTCAAGAGCCGAGAAAACTCATGGTGGACAATCTCAAATCATATCATGAGAAAACCACAACTTTCATTTTAAATGATAATCAGTTTTATAAAATCTTGCGGTTCCTCCAAATCCATAAATCTCATGGAAATCCAAATCTCGAGAATAAATAACAATGAATTTAAAAGCATTGGGCTCCGGCAAATCCGGACTGGCCCTAAATAAAAATGCATGGCAATGAATAATAAATATGCATGAAGTATAACAGTAATGAATGCGATATCTAAACTAGCACAATAATCATATGTCGAAACTATCAGCTAACGGGCGATATCAATCAAATAATATTCTCTAAAGTGTACGTGACATGGCAATTACCGATACTGATGTGTGTGAGCCGGCAAGTAAGTGTATGTAGAACATACGCATCATCGGTAATGGTGCTGGTGTCCTGACAGCATGATTTCAATATTAACATATGAAAACACAATATAAGCATGCAATGCGATGCGAACAGCAATAATATGCGGGAGCTGAATAATAAGCACAACAATAATGAATATGCAATAAATAATATGGGTCATACAGTAAACTACAGGTCTAAACTAACAGTCTAATCAAAAGGTAAGGAAACTACGTAAATCTGAGCCGATACATATAATGGTGGACCCGGTGTGGTACCCTGGGGCAAGAGGATCACAGATGATGGCGTTGAGCCTGGCAGGGGAGCACTATCGACCGGTGATTTTACCCGACGCGTCGGATATCCGGAGGATACCGTTGTGATCTTGAGATGGATGGTAGGGGCCGGTCTGGACTGACGGCGCCCTAGATATTGTGATTGAGACATTGAGATTTTGAGATATCGAGGTACAGAGATTGCGACACAAAGATATCGAGATATTTGGATACTTGTTTTGTGTCGATGCTAGGCACTGTTTTATGCTGATTTCATTTATGATACTTCATTTTAAAAATACAGAAATCTCACTAATTTATAAAAGCAGTTTTCTTCAGTACATGCATTCTGTTTCATGCATTCATACATCATCCATATGATACATTGCTACCTGAGGCACTGACACGGGCACACGAGATTACATTCGAGTTAGATATTTACCCTAGCCATTGTTATAGGCTGCTGGTTATATATTTGAGGATTATATATTATGATCGTATGACCTAGGATTGCGTCATACATACGATTTTCTGTTCGTAGATATTTTTCTACTCACGAGTTGGCAACTCACCCCCGTTGTGCCCCAGTTTCTTGCAGGTTTCGCTGTACAGGTTTCATTACGGTTTTGCTGGCACTATTTCCATTTCCGGGTGACTTGCTAATAGGTGGGTTTATTGTATCGTACCCATCATTATACATTGTATATTATATTTCAGTTGTATCTAGAAGTTCCATCAACCAAACATGTATTTATTTGAGATAGAGACCTGTGATGTTTATTCTTTCGACTTTAGAGTCGCGCGTTATATTTCTATGGATTTCATGCTGTTTGAGTTTCCTTTTCTGTTGTGATCCTCGCCTTTAGGCGTTGTATATTATATTGCAAACTGGTTGATTTAAAAATGGTTTTCCTTCACTCTACTACTTTTCTTGGTTTGGATTTCTGGGTTCGGCTTACTTAGAGTACGTACACCTCGAAACGTTCGTAGTCTAAGTGCTGGTCATATTCCGTACTTTCGGGACGTGACAAAGTTGGTATCAGAGCGTTAGGTTTTATCTTCGGAGCATAGGATGACCCTTGGTTGATGGAATAGGTGACTAAAGTAGAGTGACGTACCGTGGGTATGTTCCGCAGCATATTTACGATACGCCACTCAACTTAAGAAGCCTTAGGATGTACATTTCTTTGTTCAGCGTTATATTCATTCCTGATCTAGCCTTATCGGTACCAGTTATGGTTTTGCTGCCACGATTACGGGCAGGGAGAGCTATGGCTAGAATTGCGGTCAGCACGAGCTCGTCACGAATGAGGACTGACCAGGGCGAAATTCCGGCGATACACGATTGCGGAGATGTGTCCTTTTATTGTGTTTTCGCGCCACGAGCGTTGGATGGATCGCTGTATGAGATTACTCGGACGTGCAGATTAGTACCAGAGGATTGAGCCACTGACAGAGGCCAGCCAGACTTTGATGACCGTTGAAGTATTACTTATTCATGATGATTGAGGCACGGTTCAGCATGCAGACGAGTGAGCCAGTTATTGCTGCGAACGACGAGATATCGCCCTAGATGTTGGAGTTATTGCAGTACGAATTGTACTAAGAGATGATGGAAGGTCGCTAGTCACTAAGGATGAATGACTAGGATATGTGGATCGTTCGCTACCCCGATGCGAGGTCATCAGATAGATTGATTCCAGCTAAAGACGACTTCACGCGGAGACGTTGAGAGTCGACAGAGATGATCGAATGTCAGAAACCTACTATTCCAAGTTTAAAGTAGTCGGAAAGACATGCAGGCAATTCTATGGTCCCTCTAGAAGAATGAAACCCTAACTCGACTTAATGACCGTGTGAAAGCCTTTGAACCGTAGGGTTTGTGGCAGTTCTGTAGCGCCATTAGTGAGGCTTGGGTTTGCCCTTCTATGGCTGGACCACCGATACTGTGGTATGTACTCGATACTATTATACTGTACCTAAGATGTTGAGCTCTTGGGGGATTATGAGGCTTTGACAAGTCGATCGGATGGCTCGACTTCATTCGGATGCTAGATGGTGAGATGCATTTCTTGGGAGACTCCAGATATGAGGATAGCCGTTGGAGCTCAGTTCATGTAGCCACGACGAGACGAGTCCGAAGCAGTCGACATTAGAGAAAAGTGGAGTAAGAGGTTCGTGCAAGATCTGGATAAGATGACGTTCCATTCTGCCGACATCAGAGATGCGATGCGCATGCCGAGGCATTATACTTGGATATACCTTCCAGAAGGAGTCGCGATGAGTATGCAGCCGCTCTGGAACAAGAAACAGAGATAGCAAAGGACGATGACGTCCGGACAGTTGGCAGAGATGAGACTTGGAAGAGACCGTGAACAGGATTCCTTCCAGGACACTGCTACAATGATATTTGCACCCAGGTTCAGATGTGTCACGTGCATTCAGAAAGCCAGAGGCCGACGCCAGTGACATGCTGCTTTGCGAATGGTCGCGATGATTGACCGAGAGATGACCAGAGAAGTGCCAAAACGGAATCGTCCCCGTTAGCACGTCTGACAGGGCCGATGAGCCGATGGATTGTGAGATTAGTAATCCACAGAGAAGACTTGGACCCAGGAGTGGTCATGTTACGTACACCAGCAGGCCAAAGTTCAGGATCGTCGACGAGACATGTTATGAGTGACCACGACAGTTGGCCAGAGATTCTTGGAGGATGTGCTTGAGCGGAACTATTCCGCCATACTTGATTTCGATGTTTTGGGCGATCTATTTGCATGACCGATTTTGATGATTGGGTTTCATGATATTTGTTTTCATGCACCATGGTTGCATCTACTGAGTATTTACAATTTTTGCACAGTTGTTGCACTTGATATTGTTTTCGTGCCTTAGTTTCACATGTTTATGATTTTATGGGTTTCGTACAGTGAGTTGATTTTGTGCATATGTACGCACACGATTTGGTTTTTGCACTCGGTATTGTTCACATATGCTTGCAGTGCAGCGATTCGCATTTTGTGCACTTAGTTGCACTGGACTTCGATTTCGATGGTGATGTTCGATATTGTTTTATGCACCTTGTGCAACTGATTGGATTGCGCATGTTCGGCGCTTGATATTGGGTTTCATGATTTCGTGCATGATAGATGCACCGGATTTGGATTTTTAGCGCATGTTGGGCGCATGTTATGAGATGCGATTTGGTGCACACCAAATGCACTAAATCGAGATTTTTCGTGCATGTCAGATGTACCTGATTTTGCTGTCAGGCACACACATTGCCTATGACCGATGTTGTGTGCACACCCGTTGCACCTTGATGTCGTCTTTGTGCACCTGCTTGGCATATGTATGGATTTTGATTTCCGTGCGCACCGGACGCACATGGTTTTCCTATGCACTTTTTGGGATTGATTTCTTATGGAGCAGTACGTTTTTATGATATTTGCTATGTGTTTTCGTACTGAGCAGGACTGGTCAGAGGACAGTACCTGGATATATTTTGCATACATTGATAGATTTCAAAGGGATTTCCAAAAAGCGAGCTATAGTCTCAGTATTTACCTACGTGTCCGATATGACATGAAACGTTTAAAACAGGGAACCTTTCTAAATTGTTTTCAAAGCGGCAGAACGTGCATATTAAACAAAAGATATATACGTATATGGCTATTTCCTTATAGAGACGTCCGCCACTGTGCAGTGTTATGTGCATTGCACATCGACTTTAAAGAATTTGGCATGCATTTCCTTCAGATATTTACATGTATAATTCCGATTTATAGCATATCGGTTTTGCTTTGGATTTGGCATTCGTGTTTTCATCTTGACTTCGATGATTGCGGGATGCTTGACGGAGTTTTGATTTCGAGTTATCTGCTTATTACTCACACGCATGTATTGCACTACGATGTGTTTTATGTATTGATGATTTCGGAGCCCCATTGACGTGGACATTTTATTGAAATGTTTTAGAATTTGGGGGTTTAAATTTAAATTCGGGGACCGAATTTCTTTAAAGGGGGAAGATTGTAACATTTCAAAAAATAAAATATTATTTTTGGGAATTTTTATAATTTAATATTAATTTTTGATGAATATTTTAATGTTTCGGTATAATTAAATACCGATAAATGGGAAAAAAATTATGGAAATTCTAAAATAGGGTATTTGTGGAAATATGCCATTTTAAAGTTTTTTTGGTTAAGTATATGCTATTTTAGTGTTAATCGCGATTAAAAATCGCTAATTGGATTTTTGTGCAAAAATGTGCACATAACATTTTCCACACTTGTCACACTTGTTTCATGTTTTGGATTCATGGTAGTCTCGGGTTGCCATGTTAGATGGGCATGTGGGTTAACCATGCTTAGATGACCATAGTGGATTAAACCTTTTGGTTAAGACAAATGTGGTTAGTTAAGGGTTGTTAGCTTTGTTTAAAGGTGATTAGGATAGGGGTTGACTTGTGTAGGGAGAGAGTGAGCCATGATGGCTTGTGTGTGCTAGCATTTAAGAAGAGAGAGAGGTGGCTCTAGGGTTGTGACCCATCTCATTTCAAAACTTTTTCATAACTATCACATCACTCCCTCTCACTCAAACACCACACCACCATCAATCCTACAACTCACACAACACCAACCCCCAACACTTCAGCTCAACAGTAGCAGCTGCAACAACACACACATAAAAAGAGAACATCATCAGCAACAACCTCATTCAAAACAACAGCAGTTGCTGCTGCAACAGCAACAAGAAAACAATTTGCAAGCAGCAGCATCAGCCACAACAGCAACCCAACACTATAAACTCCTGCAGCAGCACAGCAACACCAACACCAACACAACACCAACACAACTACATCAGCACAACACAGCAACACAACAACAACCACAACAACCCAGCACTGCATCAGCACCATCAGCAGCAGTTCAGCCCAGAAAACAGCATCAGCATCTGCTGCAACGGCAACATCAGCAGCTGCTACAGGAGCACAGCAGCAGCAACCCACTCCCCCACCTCCTCCTTCTTCCCTTCTCTTTCATCCTAGGACCCCTTAAGGTATATTCCCGCAACCTAACTCCTTTCTTGCTCGGTATGGTCGTTAAAGCTGGAATTTAGTGTTATTGTGTGTAGTGCTAGTTTAGGTAAATTAGAGTGAGATTTGGCCAAGTGATGGTTGTGATGGTTAGTATAGCCTAATTAGGTGCTGTTGAGACCAGTTAACCCTAGATCTAACCCAAATTCCAGTAAAATACCAGATTGTTCGACTTGGCGTAATTTAGCGTTTTTATCGATTTTGTGACCTTTCTAGAATCTGCTTTCATCCCGGAACCCCTAAAATAAAATTGACTTGGCAGTATACTGTGCAGGCACCCTGGAACCACCCCACAAAACCCTAGCCCCTAACTCCTATTCCAGGCCGCAGATAAATTCCCCCTGGCCGCAATTTGCGGCCAGAGCAGGAGGAAACCCCCTCGTTTTTGGTGCATAGCCCTTTTACCTGTAAACTTGACCCTGGGTATGTCTAGTTTTGTCTGATTCCAAACAGGGTAAAATCTGGGTTGATTTTCTTGAGTTGGCGCATGATTTACGACTTATTGTAGCATGGTTTTTGGTATTTGATGATTCGTTTCTGTCGGGTGGCGTTTGGACGTCAACGACAAGTGGATGTTGGCTGTGTTTGCATGCGAGGCTATAGGTTTTTACCTACTGGCGTAGCGTGTACCGTTTTGGTTTCCGACATGGTTTTCATGTGCTTTAGCATTTGTGATATCCTTGTAGGTACCCCTTGTGATGTCGAGGCGTTAGAGATGCAAATGGCGACATCGGCATCGGCACACATAAAGCAAGATGAGTAGATTTATATCTACGGGGAGAAGTCGGGTAGATGGCGTATAGCACCCCCGCAGTTCGTGGTGATGTATACGGATACGTATACACACCTACAATTATTATATGTTGTTTGGGATGAATGATGATGTTTAGGATGGATATTTGGGTGTGCTTGGATGATTTAGTGTCGCGAAACCCTAGAGTAGTGGTTGCACTACACATACACACACACATACATACTTGCATACATTCTTATTCATATGTGCTTATGGGATTCTATATAGTTATGTGTTCACATGGGTATGGGACTATGTGTTCACATACGGACTTGAGGATGATACTTGGGATTGAGATGAGTCGATGATATTTGATCCGAGATTATGATATCGGTGATATGGTAGAATTCATATTTGAGATACGTCTTGATGTTTTAGTGGATTTTTGGATAACGATGCCATGTGAATAGTGATATATGTATAAAACGGTTGGCATGTGATCACGATATGAGATATGATATGATATGATAAGATGTTATAATAGGTCGCATTAGGCGATGTATACCTTTTTATGACGATATATGATGATGATACCGGTTTGTAGGAGGCTGTAGATCAGCAGTTAGATCATGATTAGATTGATGATATTAGTATTGTACTAGATGTAGGTCAGTACCCGAATTGTGATCTTTGATAAAGAGGATACTAGCTGAATGATATGATGAATGTGATATCGACCCGTACCCGGATTTGGGATGCCGTATGACGGATTTACGTACAAGCTATATTTTTATATTTGATCCGCACTCTTGACTTGGGAATAACTGATTATAGAGATATGGTATCAGATGTGATATTATCGAGGCGGGATCACCGACTAGTATATATATATGTATCGACTCAGAGGTTAGGTGGTTTCCCTTACCTTCAGTTAGCCTATTGGCTCAGCCCTATAGTTGGTGTAGCTGTATGACTCTTATGATATTAAATGCAGTTTAGCTATCATTGTGTTTAGTATTCAGCTCCCGCACATTATTGTTGTTGCTCCACATCGCATACTTATTGTATTCATATTCTATTGTTGATATCATGCTGTTAGGACACCAGCACCATTACCGATGATGCGTATGTACCACGCACACTTACTTGCCGGCTCACACACATCTTCATCGGTAATTGCCATGTCACGTACACTTAGAGAATATTACTGCTTGATTTAGCTTGTTAGCTAGTAGTTTGACATGATATTAGTGTACTTGTCTTATATGCCAGCTTAGATATTGTAGTTATTACTTGTTACTTCATGCATACTGCTATTCATTGTTATGCCGCTTTCATGGATTCTCATGCCTATATTCATGGTTTTACATGCTATTGATGATTTGGATTCGGATTTCCATAAGATTTTCTGGATTTGGGGGGGGGGGGGCGAAACGCAAAACTTATATAAACCGCTTTTCTCTCTTTTTAAATAAAAAGTGCGGTTTTCCCATGATGTATGAGTCGTCCACCATGAGTTTTGCTGATGGATTTCGAGACCCGATTCAAGGAGGCGGATGAACCGTTTCGGGTACATGGTGGGCCCGGTGCGGTACCCCGGGGTAAGAGGATCGCAGATGATGGCGTTGAGCCTGGCAGGGGAGCACTACCAACCGGTGATTTTACCCGATGCGTCGGATATCCGGAGGATACCGTCGTGGTCTTGAGATGGATGGTAAGAGCCAGTCTGGACTGACGGCGCCCTAGATATTGTGATTGAGACATTGAGATTTTGAGATATCGAGGTACAGAGATTGCGACACAGAGATATCGAGATATTTGGATACTTGTTTTGTGTCGATGCTAGGCACTGTTTTATGCTGATTTCATTTATGATACCTCATTTTAAAAATACAGAAATCTCACTAATTTATGAAAGCAGTTTTCTTCAGTACATGCATTCTGTTTCATGCATTCATACATCATCCATATGATACATTGCTACCTGAGGCACTGACACGGGCACACGAGATTACATTCGAGTTAGATATTTACCCTAGCCATTGTTATAGGCTGCTGGTCATATATTTGAGGATTATATATTATGATCGTATGACCTAAGATTGCGTCATACATGCGATTTTCTGTTCGTAGATGTTTTTCTACTCACGAGTTGGCAACTCACCCCCGTTGTGCCCCAGTTTCTTGCAGGTTTCGCTGTACAGGTTTCATTACGGCTTTGCTGGCACTATTTCCATTTTCGGATGACTTGCTAGTAGGTGGGTTTATTGTATCGTACCCATCATTATACATTGTATATTATATTTCAGTTGTATCTAGAAGTTCCATTAACCAAACACGTATTTATTTGAGATAGAGACCTGTGATGTTTATTCTTTCGACCTTAGAGTCGCGCGTTATATTTCTATGGATTTCATGTTGTTTGAGTTTCCTTTTCTGTTGTGATCCTCGCCTTTAGGCGTTGTACATTATATTGCAAACTGGTTGATTTAAAAATGGTTTTCCTTCACTCCACTACTTTTCTTGGTTTGGATTTCTGAGTTCGGCTTACTTAGAGTACGTACGTCTCGAGACGTTCGTAGTCTAAGTGCCGGTCATGTTCCGTACTTTCGGGACGTGACACTGCTTGAATCCCTGTATTTGCTAAAAGATTTTTAGGTCACCCGGGTGTTAGCAGATCACCAAATTCCATCACAATTTCCATAATTTCCCAATATCGAGATTTCTGAGTTTAGGTTAAGGGGTTCTAGTCTCTGTTTTTATCCATAAAACTAACACTAAAGGGGTTTAAGGTCACCACTACACTCAATTTCACCCTTGGAATCAATTCCAAACCCTAACCTCAACTTTAAATTTTCAAAGTTCACAATTCTTCACTAAATCGGTTCTAACAAATATGGGTTCTAAAGTAAATGAAATGCAATGCAAATGGTATAGGAATTATCTCATTTGGCAACTTAAGAATGTTCTTGAGTTGCCCCAAATGCTCCAAAATGCAAACTTTCTTGGTCCAAAGTGCTTGGTGTGAGCTTGTGCATGCTTTTTGTGAAATGGAGATGGAGTTTTGGTGTTGTTTTGATGTGGTTTTGAGGCTTGAAGAGGGGGAAGGAACAAAGGTAGCAGCCTTTGAGAGGAGAGGAGAGAAGAGGGATGAAGATGATGAATGATTCAAGAGCCATGCCTAAGGTTTGACTCCTCACCCTCTCTCTCTTGCCCATACCCTATTTTTTTTTATTTTCCCTTTTCTTTTCTTTTATCTTTTCTCTTCTCTTTAAAATTCAAACCAAGCATGAAGAATTTTTTTTAAAGAAAAGCCATGGAAATAATGTAACACAAGTGTAAAATAACATGGTGCATGTCATGTGCACAAAACCGGATCAAAGCACGATTAGCGATATTTAATCGCGATTAGCATTAAAATAGTGTCAAATAAATCATAAATTTTCATAATTTATTTAAATCACACAAAGCACACTCATTTCAGTAATTTCTATAATTTTCTAAATTTTTCCCAATTTATCGGTATTTAATTATACCGCCTTATTAAAATATTTAATATATTTATTATTTAATTATAAAAATTTCCAAAAATAATATTTTATTTTTCTGAAATGTTATAGTAAGCATGACAAAATAAAGCTAAAAGAAAACAAGGTAAGCATGATGTATAATAGCACATTGACACATGAATATGTACTAAATGAATGTATAACACAACACTGAAATCTTATCAAATATTTCAGAATATTGGTCATTTCCAAATAAGATTCATTTTTCCGTGTCCAACATCGACACAAATCTTCTATTTTAGCAGACATCGTTCCCCGAACGATCTTGTCAATCAGCAACACCGGTCGGTATCCTCCAGATATCCGCCGTGTTTTACAACTATCTCCGGCATCGAGTATCCTCGCTAGGCTCCCCGCCTCAAATGCGGCTTTCCTGCCCCTCGGTTTCGACCGAGTCCACTATGTATCCGACTGTATATCCCCCCACTCAGTCTGGATAACGTATAAATCCGCAACCGTATAGCCCCCACTCGGTTCGGAGTAAATTCAAATCATAAAAACAACTCATGGTGGACATATCACATCAATCATAAAAATTCATCGAATATGACCAGCAATGTATAAAACTCAAAACAGAATTCCTTATGATCCGATATATGTGATGGTAGAGTAGCAATTTAAATTGAAATATAATATGCGTCATAATAATAACAAGTATGTATAACAATAATTATTAGTGATGCTAACAGTGTGCAATAGTGTATATGTGACATAGCAAGTCCTAAGGGTGTACGTGATATGTCAATTACTGATGAGGTGTGGTGTAACAGGTAGGGAGGTGCAAATGCAACATAACTTATTGATAATAGTGCAAGTGTCCTAACAAGTGTTAATCAACAACAATTTATGGTTATGGATGCATAATATGAAATACTATGTTTAAATATACAACACTGTGAATGGAAAGCAATTATAACCAACTTCTAGTTACGAGCGTTATACGCCATCCATACAATATCCCCCGGTAGATATTTAGTCTACTCACCGGAATAGGTCGAATCTACTCAGATATTATCATTCCCTTTCCTTTCCTTACGGCTTCCGAAGTCCCCGCGGTCAAACTTAACATCGAAAATAATTTTTCGTATAAAAGCGGCTAAAAATCCGATATGGTGAAAACGTGTAGCTAACGAATTTATATTCTACGTGTTACGTGAGAATATCGCGAACTATCTAAAACCTATGCTAACCTGCGCTAATCCCTATTCTTTTCGTAACTGGGAAACAGAAATCGTGATACGAAATATCTGTATCGTATTTAGAACTATAACCAAAATAAGCAGTTTACCTCCAGATTTTATATACAGAAAATATAACATAATCAAACTATACCAGATACCCTAAAATATATATAGAGGGCTACCCGAAAAAAACTCAACATCCAAATCCTAACAAAAACCGGCGAGATCGGGAAAATTTGGATTTTCGCTGGTCGAAAATTCCTAGAATAGGTTCATGTTTCTAGTGTACACTCTAGGTCCAATCTACAAGTCTACTGTATTATTTGATTTTGTTAAAAATTAATTAAATTATAGCAGATTCAAAATAGAGCAAGAATCTAACAAAATACGATATTTACCGATATTCTACATCCTACTCTAAACAGTACTGTAATTAAAATTTATAGGGTTGGAAATTATACCGATTTGAAAGATCAACTGAATGGCTTTTCATGAATTGCACAAGTCCATAAGGTCCTAACTTGAGAGTTTGAGTTGAGGAACAAAATACTTAGCATTTCTTTTCTTTTCTCTTTCTTAAGTGAGGTTTAGGATTTTTTTACTAAGTTAGGTAATTTGTTTCCAATCTTAATATATCAACTAAAACAAATATGAAAAGGATAAGATTAGGAGGAGGTGTCACTAAGAATGATGGTATGAAATCATGCAAGTAGGAGGTGTAGGTATTAGGTTTAATCTAAGGTGTGGTGTCTATGAAGTTTAACTTGCCTTAACCATAACCTAACACATTAACATATAAACCCTCACACAAACTCCAATTCTCACAAAGAACTAAACTTTCCACAAAACCCCTTATGACACTTAATATTATATAAACAAAGCACTCTCTTTACTAAATTACTTTACCACATATTAAAAGGTCTTTTTATTATAATAAAATTTTAAATAACATTTTTAATTAAATAAATAAAATAATTAATTTTCTAAAATATTTCAAAACGTTACAGAGGATTTGATGTTTCCCCTCTGTCATCCTCAATAATTATCGGCGGATCCTCGGCTGGGGGTTATGGCTGGATAATCATTCCAACTATATCTTGAAACAAGAGCGCCGTCTGCTTTATGTTAGCAACTTGCTCAGCGGCTTCTTTGTCTTTTCTTTCAACCACTCTTCGCAGGAACTTTGTATCGGTCTCCTGCTCCTGGCGCCGTTCGGTCTCTTTGTCCGGACTTTCTTTCTGTCCGGTAAGCGCTGCCATTTTGGTCAGCATTTCCTGGAGCTTCTGTTGTTGCTCCTAAGTTTTAGTCAGCGACCGAGTTTGCGGTCGGTGACCTACGGAAGCACGGCTTTCTTCTTTCCTGGAAGCCATGTAAACCGTATGCACGATCATACCCCCAGACTTGGGGCGTTTGGGTCCATCGCCTTTGGAATTTGCCGCCGCTGGCGGGATTCTTTCCGGTCTCATCCTTTTATGGGAGCTCGAAGTTGAAAGGGTTGTTGTAGCAGGCACCTGTGTAGAAGAAGCCCCCCGCTGTATGACGGAGGAGCGGTCCTCCTCTTACCGAGCCTTCGATTTCTTCAGTCGATGAAAATAATCTTTGTTGATCACAAAGTCCTGGACTTTTCGCCAGACCTTGTGAATTTGGGAGGAGAGCCGTTGATGGGGGCGGTTCGGCTTTGCCTGCACTGTGGTTTCTGCAGGCGGGGGCGATTTCTTTAGCACCGCTGTTGGAGAGTTCTTGCGTACCCTTTGGAGCAGATCAAAACTGTTTCCGGTTGGAACAACAATGTCAACTTCCACCATTAGAGCTGGTGGGGTAAGTCCAGAGGGGGAGTTTCCCCCAGCTTTCCTCACTCGGCGCCAGTGACGACGTCGAGCATGTCTTGCAAAAGAGACCGCATCAGTTTTCAAAGTGGCTTCATCATGCCCCCGGCTTTGGTGAGGGGCTACTGTTGGTGTCAGCATGTTGTAGACTGACGTCCTGATTGGAGTTTGGGGAAGGCCGGCTAATCTTTCGAAGACCGTCCTTCTGATGGAGGAAGCGCTTTTGACGGCTTCGCCCATAGCAGGAGTTGGGAGGGCTATCCGTTTTGGGGTAGCCTCTTCAGGTATCACGAGCTTCTTTGCGGGCCCGTTTGGGTTCTTGCCCAGCCTGTTGAAGACTGAGACGTCGGCTTTAGAAGGCCCGTTGAGAGGGGTCGTTGTGGTCGCCAGTCGATCGAAGACCAACCTCTTGGGAGCTTCTTCCTGTGGTGCTGAGGCACCAACACCCACTGGTAGGAACATAGTTGTCATGCCCCGCTTCCCAGAGTACGCTAAGTTAGACACGCGACATAGCCAACCATGCTACCTGTAGGTAGGAAGTATCCATCCACAGTCACATTACGGCTGTAGAGATATCAAGAACAAAATACAACTATCTAATACATGTCCATAAGCCAAGATAATATGAGTCAAGAATAATAAAAGTGCGGAAGCAAAAGATCCAATACAAATAACTGGAATGTATGTCCCATAATGTGGGCTCACATCAGGAATAAAATGCAGGAAATAAAGAACTAACTACTACCGACACCTCACAGCTCAGCCTGCTGGCTGAAGTACTTCTGCTCGGACTGCAGCAACGGTACAGGATCTGGGCTATGCAAAACCCAGACGTCAGCGCGTCATGTCATCAAGTAATAAAGTGTAACAGGGTAACAAGCAATGCAAATATAATCATGAGTTATAAAGCATGTGTAACAGTGATATAAATCAGGGCAGTGAAGGGTAGTGTGCAGTGAGTAAACTAAACTGGTCTATTGGCTTATCTATTCTAAAGTCTTTGAAATCAATTTAATGAATTATCGATGTAACTCAATAGTATCCCGTACATGCCCGGGACCACGGTCTACAGATTCTCGGGCTGAAATCGAGACGTGCCGATAGGCAGTAAAAGGTAGCAGGTACAGACGAATGATGTCAGCATCATCACTCCGGGGCTGGCCTAGCCCGCAAGACTGATCAGAACAGATATCGAACTGTTGAGTTACAAGTCAGGTTTCATCATTGATTTCCCCATACCCCCAAGCTATATATGTCAAGTCAGGTATTCAGTGATCAAGAACTAATGCCCACAGGATCAGGTAAGAGCAGGTTTGTCTGGATAGACAACAGGAACGGTCCGTGAGGACTACATGTCAGGTTTGTTGGCATCAGACATAAGATCAGGTAACGGGTCAAGCCATGGTATATCAGGTCAAGTCAAGTAGTGTACGGTACCATGTCGGGTCAATCAATATGTGTGTAGCAAGTCAGGCCGGGGTGTAAAAGACAACTTGTGGATATTCATAAACAACTAGCCTAATCATGGTTATAAATAAACAAGCATGGGTATCAACAACACAATACATGGGCACATGCAATAGGTTAAGCAATATGCGCAGATTAAACCAAATAGCTGTACAGTTATCAGTTGTGATTAAACCGGTTAAAGTTGCACAGGGATGTCCGATAGGTTAAAACTGGATAAAAGGGGTATCAAGGCTATAAACAAATGTGGTCTATCATGTACAGGTGATTGTTAGGTATAATTAATTAGATGCAAGATTAGTTTCAAGTTTGGAATCATAAAATGCGTAACGGAACTTTATACGGTTAACTTGAAATCCATTTCTTTCGATTCTAATTAGAGATTTAACAGGAAATAAGTAATTTAGCATATGAATAGTTTATTATAGCATGTAGCAAGTTTCACTTGCCTCGACGGGTCGCGAAACGGAAAACGAAACGTTACACGTCGGCGGGGAAAAATCACGACGCGTGCACGGTTTACGGAATGAACTCAAACGACGAACAGTGGAGTCACACGGGTCAGGGGTCCTCGTTGGGTCGTCGGGAAACGTCGTCGGCGCGGTCGGATTCCGGCCAAACACAAACAGTAAACATCAAAATATTCAAGAATGCATGAAATAAAAGAGAAGAGAAGATTAAGAAGGAAGAAGAGAAAGAGGATGGAGAAAGGGTGCTCACGTTGATCTGTAGATGGGTTGTGATCGTCGACTGCGTTGACGGAGCTCCGGTGAACTGCCTGCAGGAGCCAATCGGCCAACACAGAACCGGAAAGAATAAGAGAAGGGAAGAGGAAGGAAGAAGGAGGAAGAAGGGGTGTGAAAGCTCACCGCTATGTTGATCTGGAACGGTGGATGGAAACGAGATCCCTTCGGTGGTCGTCGCGGTGAGGAGACGTGCAAGCCTCGGCTGTGCACACCGGCGCTCGACGCGCACACAGGAAACGGGGAAGGAGAGGTGAGAGTAGAGGTGAGGGTGACGAGCTGCGACGAACGGCGATGGTCGTGTCGGCGCTAGGGCAACGGCGAGAGAAGACGGCAGCTAGGGTTTTTCAGGGATGGGTTCGTTTTATTTTAGAGAAGGGAAGGAAGGAATTATAAAAGAAGAAGAGAGAGAGAGAGAAGACGAGGGGGGAGAGAGAGAGAGAGATCGAGAGGAGAGAGAAGAGGAGAGAGACAGAGAGGTAGAGAGAGATCGAGAGGAAATGGAGAGGAGAAAGAAATTTGGCACTTAGCGCGGAGAGAGAAAGAGAGAAGAGAGAGAGAGAAGGAGAAAGGGAGAGAGAAAGGAATAAGGCAGCAAAGGGAGAGAGAGAAAGAGGTGGGGTCGGGAGAGAGAGGATGCTCGCGATTGGCTCAAAAGATTTCTGGGGTTAAAGATTTGTTAAGGAAAAATATAAAAGATATTTAAAAAAAACTAACAGAGTTGAAAGATTTCCCTTAGCAATTTTTTTTTTCATGCTGATAAAATATACGTTAGATTAGTTAAATATTAAAGTTGATTTTAAAGGAATTTAAAAAATAAATGGGATTCGCGGAAATACAAAATATTTCAGAATTGCGCCCGGGTCGGGTCTAAAAATTCGAATTTGAAAAATGAAGATTACTGGCAGGTTCCAAAAATTGAAATGAAGGATTTTATAATTAAAAAGCATACCCCCAAGAAAGGACGCACGTACGTGCGCGCAGCCGTCCAAACACGTCCGTTTCACTGAACGGGACGAAAACACGATGCAAGGACACTACCATAGGGTTAGGGGTAACGAGCAGGCCATGACAAGTATTTTTAATTTAATTTTAGATGACTTGAATCGTTATATGCAGAATACGACATGACAGTGTAAACTATACCCGGTAACAGTCAAAGCAAAATAAATGAAATAAACGCCACACACCACACAAAAGGTAACAGTAATTTGTAAAGCTGGACTCGGTTGTTACAATAGTCCGGAAGAATAGTCCAGTAGTGGCTTGCGTTACTTACCCCACCGGGATTGAAAAGATAGAGGTCGCGTTGGGCTCGTAGGTCACTCCTCCAGTTGGGGCAGAGTGAGAGTTGTTGTTGCATGAGGTGCAGTTGGAAGCCATCGATTTTCTGCATAGAAGTAAGACACCAAGTTTTAGTACCTCAAATCCAAGGGCAACCATAGAGAACCGCGATTTTGTTCGAAAAACACGATACACGGAGTGTGGAGTGAAAAGAAGAAAAGATCCCACCGAGCGTGCCAGAATCTGTTTACCGCCGGAAACAGAGACGAACCGGGATGGATCGTCTTGCCTGAATTTGGAGGAGATGCTATTTGGATTTATCCGTCTACCTTTCCGAAAATATCAAGTTGATTTATGTACCATATATCGGAGGTTTGGACAGACGTGACCGTTGTAGCAGACTTTATCAGATTCCCCCTTATTTTATGAGGTTTTTTTTTGATTATTAGGACGCTCTTCCTTGCAGGCGCAAGCCCCTGCAGTTAATTACGTTACTGCATTGCGATAACCATTTTCTCCTTTTCCAGCAGTTCACTTCGTGTCGTGTGTGTTTTTGTTTGTTATGGTTGCCCGTGGATTGTATACGGAGACTAGTTTATGTCGTCGTCCGTAGGGCACGGATTAGTCCAAATTCGTATATTTTAGATTTGGGCTTAGGTTTATTTAAAGATCGTTAATCTGGTTTGAGATTAAGATCGACTTAAAACATATGAGCATTTAGACCCAATTATTTTAAAGACATTGTCACGCCCCGCTTCCCAAAATACGGAATCCGAGGGGTAGACAAGGCCAGCCATGCTCCTACGGTCAAGGAAATGTCCTGCCGTAGTCACACTTCGGCTTCTAGTTTATCATGGTAAACAGTAAATGATGCACAGGTAATGAGAAATGCAATAACTGAAGGAAACAATATAAAGACTGACCTGAAGTAGAACAAATGAATGTAAATCGGGAAGGCAAGTCAAGAAGTCTGTGATGCACGTCTAGATCTGGTCCAAGCTAAATCTTCTCCTCACACTGAGCATGCATACTCAGGTCGTCAGAGCGACACAATAGCAATATAATGTATATAATCAAGTAACAGTTCTAACAGTGGTGAAGGATATGAATAACAGTAAATCAATAACAACATGAATATAAATGAGCAGGGATAAATGCAGCGGAGCAGTAAAGCAGTATACGATATGTCATGCATGTCAACACAGTATATAAGGAATGTAAATGACAGTAACCCTATCAGTCTCTAAGTCTCACTGCACAGGTCAATAAGCCTATCGTCAGTCCAAGTGTGAGAGTCAACCACTCGCGAGTGTCCTCCACCCAAGGGTAGAACCCAAGGGCAAGGGACTACGGGCCCAACATGTAACGAGTGTATCACGGTGATATAGCACATACCCTGTAAATCTCCATATAACTCCCTAAATATATAAGCCGGCATGGGACTCCCGAGATTCTGTTGAATTCACACTTGAACTACCCCACACCCCGTGGTCCACATCAAACGCTAACCACAACCCTAAATACTAATCGATCCGTGACAAGTCTGCGCGAGAACTGGAGGCAGGACCTCCATCAAGCACGTCCCGACTAATACCTAAGATAAATGGCAGTGTCGGATGCCTTATCTGTGACATCTATGCAAGCGCTCCCATAAGTGTCCCATACCACTTATAGTCACGCGTACACACATCCCACAGACGTCGACAATGCAATAGAATAAAAGGGACTCTGATTGTGCACAAGTACGTATCACTTTCACTTGATCACGAATGCACGAACACTGACGTACTTGCCACAATCATCACTAAAATCTAACACTGGGTAATTGCACGATGTCCCTAGGCTATCACTACAATGATATGGGTATGATATGATGCATGAACAGTATAAGAAGCACAACTAAGGTATCATAAAAACAGCAGTCTATCACTTGCACGATTTATCATGAAACATATGTATATAATTTAGCGAAATGATAAACAGGTAGTATTTAATATGTTCAGCTATCTATCCTTAAAATTTTGTTTCAGGTCAAACGGGTTTCAGGATCATTAGTTATAACCGTTTCATTTTAAGCGCACGCGGCTGGAAATCCAATTTCAGAATCAGGAATCCATTTCGCAACGCATTTTAACCCCAGTTGGGATCATAATTTAGCGACGCTATGGTTGAAAGAATTCTAGGGTTTTCAGTAAAGTTTTCAACGCAACAAACGGTTCTTCAATCGCGTCTGTATGTTAGGAGTTATAATCTGTTTAATATCAACATGTCAATTCTGAATCTGCTGGGACTGCTATGTGTCCCGATGTATTAAATTACCGATAAAATACCAAACGGTAACGAAACAGAATGAAACCAGTTGTGTTGTCTAGCTAACATGTTTCTCTACAATAAACAGTGGAGTTCCACAACCTAAGAGTTAAGCAAATCCTGTGGTACCCATTACGGAACAGCAACCAATAACTGGAGTCGCTCTGGACTGCAGTCCAGAGTCGCACTCCGAACTAATTTTCATCATGGTTTAAGTACAGGAATGTCTGGAAACTAGTACAGGGTTAAAGCTCGTCGAGTTAGCTTCACTTTGAGCCCTCGAGCGTACCAATCTAATATGTATGTGATTTATGATGAATTTAACTATTTTCAGGTGCAACAGAATTTCAGTTTTACGATCAAACTTGGGGGTAGTCATTTTAACTGCTAACAGTCGTATTTTCTAATGAAATTTGCACACGTTAATCATCTCTACGAGGGCCAATATAATATGTCCAGTTCCGTCAAATACGATAATGATTTTCTATGGGAACAAGTATCGAACAGTTTTGTGACAATATATAACATCAAGCACACATGGAATATATCTACGATTCTAATTTGTAATATATACGGAATAGCATGAAAGCAAGTAAGAACTTGCCTGGAGATGTCTTGGAGCACACGGCAGCGGCAACGACGTGAACGCGTGATGAATGACGCGTGCAAGGTTCGCGACCTTGGCTCGTGCTCGGGCTCTTTGGATTTGGCGGTTCGGTGGGTGTGACGGCGATGATTGCGATGAAAACGTTGACGACAGCGACAGCACGGGGCAGCGACGGCAAGGCAGCAGGATGCTTGATTTGAGGGGAGGATCTCGGGTCTTGGTTTTGAACGGAGACGAGAGAATGAAAAGGAGACGAGAAGAAGATGCTGGAGCTGATGATGATGATGGTGGTGAGAGAGGAGACAGAGGGATGTAGACAGAGCGAGAGAGGGCTGTAGAGTGGGAAAGAGAGAATGAGGTAGAACAGAGAAGGGGAGAGAGGGAGACGGTTAGAGAGAGAGGAAGTGAGAGAGAGAAGAGACTGAGAGAGAGGGAAGAGCTGAGAGAGTGAGAGAGAAGAGTCTGAGAGAGAGAGAAGAGACTGGAAACAGTGGGGAGAAAGAGAGAGCTGTGAGTTAAAGAGAGGAACACATAGAGAGAGATGCAGGGGAAGAGAGAAGGAGCAGAGAGAGTGTTTTAAGAGAGAGAGAGGGGGTTATAGAGATATAGAGAGAGACAGTGAGTGAGGGGATGCTCTGCGATGATGAGGGGGTGTAGGTGAGGGTGATCGGGGATGGTGGTGGCTGCCGTCGACGAGGAAACGAGGGAGGGGCAACAAGTGCAGGTGTCGGCTAAAGGGTGCAGGGGTTCGGCCGGGGTGAGCTCAGGGTGCGTGCAGAGGTCTCGTGGAGGGTGAAGGAGGTCGCGGTGTCGGGAGAAGGGTGAGTTGGTGGTCGGTGGTGAAGTGGAGCGCGAGAGAAGCTTGGGTTCGAGGCAGGGGTTTTCTGGGTGAACGAGGGGGAGAACGAGGGATCGAGAGAGAGTGGTGGGTAGAGGAGAGAGGGTCGCAAGGAAAACGTGCGCGTCGTGGGCAACGCTCGCGCGAGCGAGGGCGAGGGCGAGGGCGAGGGGCGCGGCGGGAGACGTGGTCGTGAGCGGGAGTTAGGGAAGTTACCGTTAGGGAGTTTAGGGGGAGGAGATGAACAGTGGAGCGGGGAGTGGGTTACCGGGCTTTTGAAATAGGAATTAGTTAAAAAGAATTAAAATGAAACGGGCTGAGGGAAAATGAGCATCTGGGCTTGTAGATTTTGGGCCAGAGGAAAAAGAAAAGAATTCACTTGAGGAAAATATGGAGACGGGCCCGGGCTGGGTATTTAAAAGAAACGAAATAAATGAATTGAGGAGGCCGGGCTGTATAAAAGAAATTCCCTTTTAGAAAAAAAAAAACAAAGCAAAACAGAAATAGGCCGGCCCAGGGAAATGGGCTGGGGAATAAAAATAAGAAATTGAAGAGATTAAAAGAGGTGGGCTGGCCGGGAAAAGAAAAGAAAAATTTAATTAGAAAAATAGTAACGGGCTGGGCTTGAGAAAAATAATTATAGGATTTGGGTTGAAGCGGCTGCGGGGAAAATCAAATGGAGAAGGTTTAGTCTTGGGTTCTGAATTCAATAACAGGGAAACGGCTGAGCTGAATAATAAAAATATTAGGGAAGGAAATTTTAGTTAGGTTTAAGGTCTAAAATAAAATAGATAACATTATAAAATAAAATAAATAAAATTATAAAATAACCAAATACAGATTCTGGTATAAAAAGGGGCTGGGTATTACATCATACCACCCTTACAAAAATTTCGTCCTCGAAATTTAAAATAAACGGTAAGTAATACAACCATAGGCGAAAGCCAATATTTTGCAAACTAACACATAAGGATTTACTAAAATTATGTGGACGAAGAAATTTGAAAGTATAAAATACGTAAGAATAACACACAAAAATATGGCTCTATGCTAGGTATAAAACAGGAACAACTTTAAAGGTAACTATATATATATATATATATACAGAAATATAAATAACAATAATACGAGTAGTATTATTCGAGGCGTACTCGATAAGATCGAAACTCAAACACGTACACGTATAAGTATATCAAAAGTAATACGTCAGAAATAAAATAGAATAAGGCACAAACATTGATAATAGATAACATAGGCACAAAACCCGAGAATAAAATAACGAGAATAAAGCTGTGAAAATTTATCGGTAGGTTAGAACATTTTAGGTAAGGTATCGATAAAATAGGTTTAAAATAATTTAGGAAACTTGTATAGTGAAAATAGGAGACATGGAACAAAATATGCGCGGTATAAGGGTTGCGCTACTGAAAATGTGAATACTAATAATGTACTTAAAATACATAAAACGGAGTAGTCAATAACACGTACTCTTTGATAAATTTAAAGTACTGAAAACTAAATTTTTTGAATAACAGTGTCCCTAAATATAATTAGGGTAATAGGAAAAACACAAATAGGTATAGGGCTAGATAGGGTAATGGTTATAAGGAAGTGTGGCTCAAACAGAAGGTTGAAGTGTGTCGGCTTTAGGCTGAGGATCAAGGAGATTGGGATCGGGTCAGCACAGGAAGTAAGGATGAGCAACAAAAGAATACAAAAGGAAAAGTGTGGGGGAAACAATAATTGGTACAACACCTGAATCAAAATTTGAAAAGTTAATGAATTCGAAAGTTTCACAGGAACTATTCTCCTCCCAGAAGGATCTCAAACAGGGCACAGACGAAGGATGAATGGTGGCTCAATCCAAGGATCAAGGGCGGTACTTTCTAATCAAAACGGTTGAAAACCATACAATGGGTAGGGATGGACAATCAGGGATCTCAGCAGAAAAGATAAATGGATAAGGGTAATAAACAAGTATTAAACGAACTAATGATCAAAGGTTTACGAATGCAGAAGATTTATTTCATTCCAGAAAATTTGAAACAAGGCATTCTCAGATACAAAAGTGGCCCTAAACTATACACATTTTATGTGGCCAGAAAGACAACATCAAAAGATATTCCATCAGTCGCGGTTGTGGAGATTCAGCAGGTTGCGGTAGGCTCGCGCACTCAAATAGGGGCGTCCATTTCCATATCGCCTCGCGGGCATCTCTATTGGAAGTCCTTCCACCACAGGGTCTTGATTATCTGGTCCTTCTTCCTCTAATGGAGCTTCTTCATCGAGGTCCGATTCCATGTGATTCTCTTCTTCTGGATTCTCTTCTATGGGGTTTTCCTCCACTGGATTTTCTTCTATCGGCTCTTCCTCGGGATCTTCTTCTATCGGGTCTTCCTCTATAGGGTTCTCTTCAGGATCTCCTTCTTCTTCTTCAGAATCCGCTATCATGTTAAACTCTGGGGCGGCTACTCCTTCGTCCTCTGAATCGTTGCTTTCGAAACCGACCTGGGGCCGTTGAGCTCATCGTCAGAACTCATCAGCGTGCGATCTACAGAAACGCATGACTGTGCATTCTCATCTAGATACGGCGCTGCTCCAGGATGGGCCATGGTCTGAAAAGGAAGTCATGATTAGATAGTGGGATATATCAAGAGATAAAGCTCAGGGTATGAAGTATAGGTATATATGCGGTTGCAGGAACTGAACATCAGGATAGAAACGCTGTGATAACGAAGAGTATGAATAAGGAGAAAACAAGAGAATGATGCATATATTATGATTCAAGTTTTATTGCATTCAATCAAACGTTCAGCGGATACAAGATTTCAAATGGAAAGAAATATTCATAAAAACGACAATTTCATTACTGAAAGTAGATAATATGAAAAGTCATTCTTCGACTACTGTAACATTGTATTTTCGTCGCGTGAGTTGAATCCTGCGTTTGATCCGCCTTATCGTCGAAGTCCGAACTACGCGACAATCCTCACTTGGCAGAAGTGGGGAGTGTGGACGAGTTTCTCCCTTGCAGTTCTTTTCTTTCTGGGCATCCGTTGATGAGGTGTTTGTCGGAACCGCATATCAGGCATTTTCCTTGGGCACGGCGACAATCCTTCTGAAGATGTCCTGGTCTCTTACAATATCCACAGCAAGGGTTCTTCTGATGCTTCTGTTGACGCTTCATCTTCTTCTCTTTTCCTCGTCTAATAGAGATCCCTTTATGATAGGATGCTCCCGCTGGGGTCTGACTCGCCGGTCTTCTCAGTCCTTCAGCTAATAAGCCGTTTGTTCGCTCTTGGGCTTCCTTCAAATATTGCAGTACACTCAGGATCTCAACGGTCTGATTCTGGGGAGCGGATAAAGACGAAGAGTCATTGGAAGACATGATCCTGAAATAATAATTTGGAGGATGATATAAGTCACAAGATTACGAATCAAAATGGATAGGACCAAGATTCAAAAATATCAGAGATGCTGAATTTATTATAAGTGGAGAATCAACCGTATGACTTTAAGTCACTTGATTAGATTACGATAGTGCAATTTGCAACCACGTAACCTTGTCTAGTCTCCCGAAACCATAGCGAATGGATAGCTGAACACACGATATGAATATGGATCAGGAATGACAAGTTTACAATCTAGACCGAGTGATGTCTTAGATTGCCAAACCCTACACGGAAAACCGCAATCCCAATCGATGCAAAACCTGGCTCTGATACCACCTAAACCATGTCACGCCCCGCTTCCCAAAATACGGAATCCGAGGGGTAGACAAGGCCAGCCATGCTCCTACGGTCAAGGAAATGTCCTGCCGTAGTCACACTTCGGCTTCTAGTTTATCATGGTAAACAGTAAATGATGCACAGGTAATGAGAAATGCAATAACTGAAGGAAACAATATAAAGACTGACCTGAAGTAGAACAAATGAATGTAAATCGGGAAGGCAAGTCAAGAAGTCTGTGATGCACGTCTAGATCTGGTCCAAGCTAAATCTTCTCCTCACACTGAGCATGCATACTCAGGTCGTCAGAGCGACACAATAGCAATATAATGTATATAATCAAGTAACAGTTCTAACAGTGGTGAAGGATATGAATAACAGTAAATAAATAACAGCATGAATATAAATGAGCAGGGATAAATGCAGCGGAGCAGTAAAGCAGTATACGATATGTCATGCATGTCAACACAGTATATAAGGAATGTAAATGACAGTAACCCTATCAGTCTCTAAGTCTCACTGCACAGGTCAATAAGCCTATCGTCAGTCCAAGTGTGAGAGTCAACCACTCGCGAGTGTCCTCCACCCAAGGGTAGAACCCAAGGGCAAAGGACCACGGGCCCAACATGTAACGAGTGTATCACGGTGATATAGCACATACCCTGTAAATCTCCATATAACTCCCTAAATATATAAGCCGGCATGGGACTCCCGAGATTCTGTTGAATTCACACTTGAACTACCCCACACCCCGTGGTCCACATCAAACGCTAACCACAACCCTAAATACTAATCGATCCGTGACAAGTCTGCGCGAGAACTGGAGGCAGGACCTCCATCAAGCACGTCCCGACTAATACCTAAGATAAATGGCAGTGTCGGATGCCTTATCTGTGACATCTATGCAAGCGCTCCCATAAGTGTCCCATACCACTTATAGTCACGCGTACACACATCCCACAGACGTCGACAATGCAATAGAATAAAAGGGACTCTGATTGTGCACAAGTACGTATCACTTTCACTTGATCACGAATGCACGAACACTGACGTACTTGCCACAATCATCACTAAAATCTAACACTGGGTAATTGCACGATGTCCCTAGGCTATCACTACAATGATATGGGTATGATATGATGCATGAACAGTATAAGAAGCACAACTAAGGTATCATAAAAACAGCAGTCTATCACTTGCACGATTTATCATGAAACATATGTATATAATTTAGCGAAATGATAAACAGGTAGTATTTAATATGTTCAGCTATCTATCCTTAAAATTTTGTTTCAGGATCATTAGTTATAACCGTTTCATTTTAAGCGCACGCGGCTGGAAATCCAATTTCAGAATCAGGAATCCATTTCGCAACGCATTTTAACCCCAGTTGGGATCATAATTTAGCGACGCTATGGTTGAAAGAATTCTAGGGTTTTCAGTAAAGTTTTCAACGCAACAAACGGTTCTTCAATCGCGTCTGTATGTTAGGAGTTATAATCTGTTTAATATCAACATGTCAATTCTGAATCTGCTGGGACTGCTATGTGTCCCGATGTATTAAATTACCGATAAAATACCAAACGGTAACGAAACAGAATGAAACCAGTTGTGTTGTCTAGCTAACATGTTTCTCTACAATAAACAGCGGAGTTCCACAACCTAAGAGTTAAGCAAATCCTGTGGTACCCATTACGGAACAGCAACCAATAACTGGAGTCGCTCTGGACTGCAGTCCAGAGTCGCACTCCGAACTAATTTTCATCATGGTTTAAGTACAGGAATGTCTGGAAACTAGTACAGGGTTAAAGCTCGTCGAGTTAGCTTCACTTTGAGCCCTCGAGCGTACCAATCTAATATGTATGTGATTTATGATGAATTTAACTATTTTCAGGTGCAACAGAATTTCAGTTTTACGATCAAACTTGGGGGTAGTCATTTTAACTGCTAACAGTCGTATTTTCTAATGAAATTTGCACACGTTAATCATCTCTACGAGGGCCAATATAATATGTCCAGTTCCGTCAAATACGATAATGATTTTCTATGGGAACAAGCATCGAACAGTTTTGTGACAATATATAACATCAAGCACACATGGAATATATCTACGATTCTAATTTGTAATATATACGGAATAGCATGAAAGCAAGTAAGAACTTGCCTGGAGATGTCTTGGAGCACACGGCAGCGGCAACGACGTGAACGCGCGATGAATGACGCGTGCAAGGTTCGCGACCTTGGCTCGTGCTCGGGCTCTTTGGATTTGGCGGTTCGGTGGGTGTGACGGCGATGATTGCGATGAAAACGTTGACGACAGCGACAGCACGGGGCAGCGACGGCAAGGCAGCAGGATGCTTGATTTGAGGGGAGGATCTCGGGTCTTGGTTTTGAACGGAGACGAGAGAATGAAAAGGAGACGAGAAGAAAATGCTGGAGCTGATGATGATGATGGTGGTGAGAAAGGAGACAGAGGGATGTAGACAGAGCGAGAGAGGGCTGTAGAGTGGGAAAGAGAGAATGAGGTAGAACAGAGAGGGGGAGAGAGGGAGACGGTTAGAGAGAGAGGAAGTGAGAGAGAGAAGAGACTGAGAGAGAGGGAAGAGCTGAGAGAGTGAGAGAGAAGAGTCTGAGAGAGAGAGAAGAGACTGGAAACAGTGGGGAGAAAGAGAGAGCTGTGAGTTAAAGAGAGGAACACATAGAGAGAGATGCAGGGGAAGAGAGAAGGAGCAGAGAGAGTGTTTTGAGAGAGAGAGGGGGGGTTATAGAGATATAGAGAGAGACAGTGAGTGAGGGGATGCTCTGCGATGATGAGGGGGTGTAGGTGAGGGTGATCGGGGATGGTGGTGGCTGCCGTCGACGAGGAAACGAGGGAGGGGCAACAAGTGCAGGTGTCGGCTAAAGGGTGCAGGGGTTCGGCCGGGGTGAGCTCAGGGTGCGTGCATAGGTCTCGTGGAGGGTGAAGGAGGTCGCGGTGTCGGGAGAAGGGTGAGTTGGTGGTCGGTGGTGAAGTGGAGCGCGAGAGAAGCTTGGGTTCGAGGCAGGGGTTTTCTGGGTGAACGAGGGGGAGAACGAGGGATCGAGAGAGAGTGGTGGGTAGAGGAGAGAGGGTCGCAAGGAAAACGTGCGTGTCGTGGGCAACGCTCGCGCGAGCGAGGGCGAGGGCGAGGGCGAGGGGCGCGGCGGGAGACGTGGTCGTGAGCGGGAGTTAGGGAAGTTACCGTTAGGGAGTTTAGGGGAAGGAGATGAACAGTGGAGCGGGGAGTGGGTTATCGGGCTTTTGAAATAGGAATTAGTTAAAAAGAATTAAAATGAAACGGGCTGAGGGAAAATGAGCATCTGGGCTTGTAGATTTTGGGCCAGAGGAAAAAGAAAAGAATTCACTTGAGGAAAATATGGAGACGGGCCCGGGCTGGGTATTTAAAAGAAACGAAATAAATGAATTGAGGAGGCCGGGCTGTATAAAAGAAATTCCCTTTTAGAAAAAAAAAACAAAGCAAAACAGAAATAGGCCGGCCCAGGGAAATGGGCTGGGGAATAAAAATAAGAAATTGAAGAGATTAAAAGAGGTGGGCTGGCCGGGAAAAGAAAAGAAAAGAAAAATTTAATTAGAAAAATAGTAACGGGCTGGGCTTGAGAAAAATAATTATAGGATTTGGGTTGAAGCGGCTGCGGGGAAAATCAAATGGAGAAGGTTTAGTCTAGGGTTCTGAATTCAATAACAGGGAAATGGCTGAGCTGAATAATAAAAATATTAGGGAAGGAAATTTTAGTTAGGTTTAAGGTCTAAAATAAAATAGATAACATTATAAAATAAAATAAATAAAATTATAAAATAACCAAATACAGATTCTGGTATAAAAAGGGGCTGGGTATTACAGACATCATGGTCCATTATCGCCATGTTTGAGGCGAAATTTTAGTTTAGGGACATTTCGGTCCAACATTCATCTTACACGCACGTGTATTTGTTATATGACGGAGTGACCGATGGTAACATAGAATGCGCTCAATTTGGGATGCGATCCGATTTGAGCTGTGCACGTCAATTTGAAAATGCATTAATGTGGGATGGACGGAGTTGTTGTTAGTTGTCGGGACCCTCCACCTCTCTGAAGACGTTGAGAAATTACAACGACATATATCAGAGGTGTGGAAAGATGTACCCTTGAACTAAATCCCGTATTTGAGGGAAAGGGTTTGTGGCGGTCCTAAGAATCGTTAGTCGTATTTGAGACTAAGATTACTTTAGGAGATACGAGATGAATATCATTTTGGATGTCATCAATGAGAGATCATTAGTCATGTTTTAGACTAAGATCGGTTTAACAATATTTTTAAGGATCATTTTTACTTAAGATCCAGCAAAAGAGCATTTGGACTCAGTTGCAAGAAAACTTCAGAGACTTAGCCAATTTGGGCTTAGTCTGCTTATTCTTTTTCTTTTTCATTCAAAAGTACTAAGCATTTATTTGGGCTATGTTTGTTCAGCCCTTTTCTTTTTATGTAAAATTGCTAAGCACTTATTTGAACTCTGATGATTACATATATGTCATGTGAAACATTCAGTCATGGGCGCTGCCCAATGAATGTTGAACACTTTAGTCTTTTTGACTAAATGTGGAGTGGTAAGCACTTCCTATGGCGTCCATGTGAGGTGCACGTGCGGCGCTGCCCAATTAGTGCTAAACACTTAGCTGTCTTCGGCTGTATATGGAGTGCTGAGCACTTTTTATGTGGTGCCCACATGAGGAGTACGTGAAGCGTTGGGCGCTGCCCAGTTAGTGCTAAGCACTCAGCCGTTTTGGCTATTTATAGGTGCTAAGCACTCTCATTATTTTTGTGCCGCCCATGTGAAGAGCACGTGAGGTGCTGGGCTTCTGCTTTGGGCGCCCACGTATTTTTCACGTGAGGCGCTGGACGCTTTTGGGAGGGGTGTCCATATGGGAAGTACGTGAGGCGCTAAGTTCTTTTCTTTTTCAGAGATTGAGTCTCTGTTAATGGTATTTTGACCATTAATGATCACCAAGATCTTTGTTTTGAAGATCTGGGATCAAGTTTTCTTTTAAGAACTAAGTTCTTTTATAAGAACTAAGTTTTTTTTAGGGTTAAACCCTATTTTTCCAGGAATTAAATCCCCATAGGATAGGTTATTTTTCCTAGTTCTTTTCTGAATCTTTGTTTCTCAAGAACAAGATCTTCTCGATACGAATTAAATTCTCAACTTGTGGAAGACTTGTCTAGTAGATCTCTGATCCAGAAGAAGAACTAAGTTCTTTGAGAAGGGTTAAACTCTTAAATAGATAAAAGAGATATTTTTATCTCCATGTTTTCTTTACCTAGGTTCTTTTTCTTGAAAAGAGAAGTCTTCTTCTTTGAGAATTAAATTCTCAGTTCTTTTGATAGCTTTATGCCTTTTATTTTAGAAGCTTATGTGAGGTTCCTCTATCTGGATGCGTTTCTCCCTGCGTGTCTCTGACTCTCCCTGTCAGACTAAAAATTTCGGGTTCTTTATACAGTGGAGACAGATTGGAAACCTGTTTAGAGAAAATATCTCATTGAGAGATTCCAATTGATTTAATTGGTCTCAAAGTTGATCTGGGTAATTTTATCCACCGTTGGATCTTTGATCCAAGGTTTTTTTTGTTTTACAGAATATAATTTCTTGTTTCTAACGAGTTTGGGGAAGTATTTTCCCCTATACATAATTTATTCTATAAAATGGTGATTTTTAATTACAATTGGATTTTTAATCCAAGAGTTCTCTGTTTTACAGAGAGCAATCTTTTTTATTTAGAAAGATTGAGGGAAAATATTCCAAAAATTGGATCATTAATCCAACCGAGCGTATTTTTCTTATTTAGAAAGATATGTGAGATATTTTCTCCTAATAGAATTTGATTCTATATTTTGATGATTTATTATCCTTGTTTGATTTTTGATCCAACGGTTCTGTTTAACAGAGAGTATTGTAGAATTTAATTCTAGCTGGGCGTTGGCGCTCACATGTTGTGCACGTGGACGCCACTTAAGAATTTAATTCTTAAGATAGGTATTCCCATGCTTTGCACATTGTCGCCCGTGTGAGGAGCACGTGCGACACCATATAAGAATTTAACCTTTATTCAGGAAGTGCTCCTGTGCTTTGTACATTAGCGTCCACGTGAGGAGCACGTAAGGCGTCACCATAGGATTTAATTCTATAAAATTGGCTCTGGCTCTGGCTCTGGCGCCCTCATGGAGAGCACGGGAGGCGCTGCCTTATTCCAACAGTGCTTTGCTCTTTTATTTGGTTAAATATTGGGGAAAGAATGTTAGAAGCCGAAGTATGAGTGTGGTAGGATTATTCCTTGACCGCAGGAGTATGGCTGGTCTTTTCACTCTCGTATTCCGAATTTTGGGAAGCGGGGCGTGACAAGTTTTGATCTAAATCGTAAACAATGTTTCCAAAACCATATATATGGTTTCGATTAAGTTAAAATGAAACCACGGTTTGCGTGTGTAAACCATGATTCCGTAAAATTAGGGGTTTCCATAAAGTTTAGGATTGAGAGAGAGAGAGAGAAACAAAAGTTTGCAAAACTCTACTCAATTTGGAGTCAACAAAAAGTGGGTTTTGAGCATCGAAACTTTTTGAGAGCATGATTTGGGAAACTCTAATTTGGTTGTAGAACGAGACATATATAGTTTCATTTTTAGAGTTTAACATTGAAACCCCACGGTAAATCCTTCATCAATGGTAACCTTAGCTCTCTCCCATTATCTAGAACCATAAGATTCTATCTACAACATAACGGTGTAGGCCGTTGTTGTTGTGTTCGGTACGGACCCCTGCATTATCGTTGTTCGTGGGATATTTAGAATGATTTTTTTTATATACTTTGTTTTTACTAATGCACTAGGTGAAAAGAAATCGAATTTTGATTTCCTTTTATTTTACTTTCCTTTTCTACTTTTACAAATGAATTTATCAACTCTAGCACCGGACCTTTCGTTAGAACTGGCTAAATTTACTTTAAGAAATGCATGTGAACATATGATAATAAAGAATAAAATAACAAAAGTTATCATCAATAAGATTACACTTGTAACAGATCTTTAATTGTAAGAGGAGAGGAATATTCCCCCCACTGTTATCCTTTAAAAAAATTGCTAATCTTTAATTAACATCATGTGCCTGATTACTTTGTAGCTATAGAGGGTCATGACCAAGTCTTAATTCCAAATCCAACTCCTTTCCGTCATCCCCCTTCTCTTCTCCCTCTTCGGCCCCGGGCTTGCCTTGTTCATCTCCATGCATGCCGAGACTCGTCTGCGGCTCCTTATGGTCAACGAAAAGATCGAGCTCCCTCGGCCTACGATCATGTTGATTGTTACCGTGTCCGATATCAGAAGTACTAGACCGCCTATATCGATTAGTAGTACTGCTCGCATAGCTGCTACCACCACCAGCCGACTGCCTATGGTCTGAATAAGGATGATAATGGCTCGCATTAACATTGGAGGAGACGGAAGCGAAGGCAGATACAGGAGGTCTAGGAACACGGGAGGGCCGGTCCCTGCGATGAATGTTCATGTGTCCACCAAGCGCCTGTGCAGTCGAGAACCCTCTCTTGCAGAATGTGCACTCGTACGAACGCGCCCGTGCCCCTGTACTCGAACCTTCGCCCGCGCCCACGGCCATATCATCATGCAATTCGACCTCCTCCTCGATCGTCGCTTTCGATTCTTCATTGTTAGGCTTCTGCTGCTGCTCTTGTTCATCCATCATAATAAATTAAAAACACTAATGCTTGATTATAGCAAAGGGTAGGTCAATTAGTTGAGACCCGAGATGGATTAACGACGCGGTTTTTGACGTAATGAATGATTATTAGCAGCACTAATTATATTTATATACATGTACTGTCTTTGGCCGGCACAAATATGTCTCATTTATTCCAATGTAGTAAGTAATTAATTATATTTTTGTATAATTAGGATTAATAGTGAAGACTCCTGTCTACAGCTTGGTTATAGATCTGTTGCTTTCAACAGATGAACACCTGGATTGCCTCTATGATTTAGTTTTCCATATCTACTTTGAGCCTGCTTGAGGTTTCAAAGACTAAATCCAGCTGTTTCATTTCTTATTATTTTAAGGGTGAATTACACTAAAATACCCCTGGCTATAGGCTTTTTTTTTTACTAAAATACCTTAGGTGTTACTTCAAGTATTTTAGTGAACAAAAATACCCTTGAAATCCACAGTTTAAGGTACTTTACTCTAATAAAAGGTATTTTCGTGAAAAGACATGATAGTTAAGGGTAGTTTAGGAAATTAACCCTTATTTTAATTCTCTAATTATTAATTCTATCTAATCACGTGATATTGTGTGGCACATTCGGGTCGTGTTGACCGAACAAGTAAATCAGTGGTGATTGTAGCTTTCCAAATGTGTTCACGTATCATCTTAGGTTTAGACCGTCGTAATGTAGAGCACGTGTATCAAGGCGGAAATATATCCTAAGAACATTGTTAAAGACGTGCATGTCCTGATTTTTTTTGGAAACTGGCCCGTAAGCCGTAAGACTCACACATCACACACCACACACACGTACACACCACACCCACGAATTTGCCCGAAAAGCTTTAATTAATTAATTTGTGGTCATTTCCTCTCCTAGGTTCGAACCCCGCACTCTCCCAGAAGGGGGAGAGCCATACCAACTGGCTATGCTCATTGGTGCATGTCCCGATTTGTATCCTTTATTTTCTTAAATTTTTCTGCCTTGGAATTTTAGATATATTTTGTTCATTAATCATGAATCAATAAAAGGAAAAGGTTTTATCAAGACCTTTTTAAGTTAAAATAACATATCTGCAATCTAATTTCAAAATGGAATCTTGGCAATGCCAGAGATTTTACATAAATATTTACATTTTGACTAACTATAAGGCTATATAGCGGGTTTAATTCTCCAACTTTGGATGGTTGTTTTTGTGCCAAAAAAATAATTTCTAATGTTTTCCTCATGACAAATGGTGTGCTTATATAACTAAATAAGTTATAATTAAATTGTTGCAGCATTAATTTTCATGTATAAGTCAATCATTAGCACAAGGATGTAATGTACTCATATCATAATCATTCTATTTTTTGTTTATTCCAAAAAAATAATCTCATATACCCATGTAGATATCGTCATCAAAGAGATCCTCGAATTCCATATCTCGAGGATCAAATATATCGTTGTATACTTGTATTCAACAAAAGCAACGCGGGAAGTGCTCGCATCTCCTTCATGGCGAGGCACTGCAACTTAAGTATACATTCAAACATACATCAAAATCATTGTACTATTATTCAAACTTTGTAAAGGAAGTTTCATAAATTAATAAAAAGATGATTTAGGACGGGAAGAAAAAAGGAAACAACGAAAATAAAACTCATCTATAATATGTTTGGGCATCTATATGGTTAATTTTCAATGATTTAAGTAAAAGGGATGAAAACCCGATGATTGAGCTTTGACAGGATTACCACAAGGAAAGGGCCTATTATTAGGCTGTTCAACTCCGTCATGGCCTTCATAAAAATATTTGTTTATCCAAAAAACCGAAGGTATAAAATTTACATGCATTTTGATCACGGACATCAACACATGAAATCAATGAGGCCGCATCGAATTAACCAGTTGAGAATAAATATCCCCGATATAATAAAGGATAAAAAATAACCTATCAACTAATTGATAGAAAAAGTTACAGGTTTTGACAACTTACATCTTCCTCGGTCACGATGGAGTCGTCTTCATCCTCAGAAAAATGCATTTCTTGGTTTCCAGCATTCACCATTGCTCAAACTTTCCGCCTCGAGGCGCCTGCACAATCTATGTACTAATCGAAATGAAAGGCTCCCTCCTCCTCTCTTCTGGTAGGACAATGGAGTAATGAAACAGACATTTATAGACCTTTGAGGCCGGTAATGCTACTTGCGAGTAAACTTCATCCTCTATCTTCCAACGCAAAGGGTGATCCGCAAGATGATCTAGAAATAGTAGATACAAATGTATTTAGTGATTTTCCGAGTGCGCTCATACACAATAATCCATATATGTTTACTATATCCGACTTGTCGCGAAAGCTTTTTCGCGCATTTCCTATTAAAATTAATATTTATGCTTCTACAATGAACCTGAAACAAACTTGAATGAAAATTGCATGAGGAGGATGAATTGAAACCGATGCGGTTTGTATCGTGATCTAGTAAAACTTTATTGACACGGTTCAATATGAATGATAACAGCAAAGGCAATTACCTTCTGAATGCATTTATCGACTAATTCATATCCGATCCGTCTACAATTAAAATAATCAGTGTGAAAGGTGTTGTATTTCTTTATTGCTTTCATTCTTTATTATAAAATTTTCAATTTACTTTTCCCTAAATGCTCATGACTTTTTCTCATATTTATTTTGATATAATTTTTAGGCTAAATGTAGAAACTAGTATAATTTCTGAAAACCGCCTAATTAGTAAACTGTTATTTTTCTTCACCCTTATTCTACAAAAAGGTGAGATGGTCGTTTCTGCATCATAGCACGATGCTAGTGTTTCAAATTACATAGACGGTTGTATGTGCATTCGATATTTAGATCACTCAAACTCCAACCGAATCCAATTAAATACAAGTCAAAAAGAATTTCACAAGGAGATCATACAATTTGCGAAGAACAAAGAATCTAACAAATTTCCACACAAATGCTTCAGATTATAATTGCAATTTGAGTTATATCCATTCACAAAGACCAATCCACTTTTAACAGGACAATATGGATGCATTAGACTTCACAGCATGGATATATAATAACAAGGTGACACACGGTTGCAACAGTTGTAACAAACAGACTTCGCGGTATAAATATTAAATATTTGATCAGCTAAATGTGACAGACATTGTTACCTAGTAAAGTAATATATGAGCAAGAAAAGCGCCACGAAAGACGCCACCTGGGTAGCCATTCTGCAAGTTGATTTGGTCTCGAACACCTGATTAATGACGCCAGGTGTCGCTAGTTAGCAGCATGACTGAAAGAGAGTTCGATAGTATGATAAATACAAATTTTCTTATATATAAAAAAAGAGAGAGCTGAATTTTAGAAAATTGCCCTCACTTTTACCTGATTAGCAAGAAACCACCTCCTCTTCTAAAAACATGCACGTTGTCCCTAATTTTATGTCTGTTAATCCCCCCCCCCCCATCCACCCTCCCGCAAAAAAAAAAAAAAATACTCCAGGGCAAACATGAACACAATGAAAGAATGGTCAAGAAAATGAAATAAGTTCAAGGGTAATTTGAAAATAAGAAAATTGATTTTTGAGGAAATAACAACTTTGTTAATGTCTATAGGGTAAGGTGCAGGTTTCAGAGAAAGAATGGTTTCCTGCTTTTCGAGCAGAAGTGAAAAGAATAGAGCGGGCTGCTGAAATTTAGCTAACGAAACTTATTACCATCTTGAATCGGTCCATAGTGCCAGAAAGAACACCCCTTGATGAATCCATGTCATTGCCCTGAACACAACACAAGCAGATGCATTGGATGATTTATTCGCTATGAGCATGCATGTAAGAAGCGAAGGATGTTAACTACCATTCTGTCGAGAACACGGTTATGATTCTCAACTTCTTCATGTATGTCCCCAGTCAACTGCCAAACAGCAAAATTTTCCATCAAATTTGTTGCACAATATTCAATTCATAAACAAACCACAGCGACAGGAAACTTTGTGCTGAGAATTCCGAAGGCATGATGCGATGATTAAAGATCATAGACTGCCTCCAAACATTAGTTGGTAAAGTAAGATAAGGATTGTATATAGAATCTAGTTCACAAATTTGATGGTAAAGTAAGATAGGATAAATATATCTGGGGCTCTTTAAGTTGAGTTTAAAACTTCTACAAATTGGCCTTGAAGTATAAAGAAAAGCTATGGTTCTAGAATATGTCCGTGACACTAAACAAGTCAATGTCTCTACCTCAATTCACAAAGGTTCGGGAGAACATCAGCTTTCCAAGGACAAAACACCTCAAGTACTAAATTATGAATGGTTAAACATGTTTCAAGAAACAAAAGATGAATTTATTGACGACTTGTGCTCCACTAAAAAGCATTTTATTTTGTGGGAAAGAACTTGTTTAAATAGGAATGGTGATATGCTAAGTGTTACTTGTGTTCGATCATGGTTGCTCTCGTCCATTTTTTCTTTTTTCTTTTTTTGTTGATAAAAACCGGTGAAAACAACCGAGCATTCATTAAAGAGAGGCTCGTCCATTATATAGAAAGCATAAAATCCATTGCATTCACTGCCCCAGAGAAGGGCACCAGCGGTAGATCATCTAATTTTTTACACCAACTGAATTTGAGCTTCAACAATCTTCTCGAATTTAACTGGAAACTTAAAAGTACAAAATCAGACAAAATTGATCTGCCAGGAACACAAGATAAGGAGACCAGCGAAAATGATATGAGATTTGTCAAGAATCAATAGATTTCACAGGAAACACTTCACAGTTTCTTGATAGATTTGCAAAGTGTAGAAGTTTGGTTTTCCCAAGGAAAAATAACGTCAAAGCTCATTGAAAATACATCATAATGAATAGTTTCCGTGCTTACGGCTGCCCAGATAAACAAACAGGAAAAAAAAAATCTCTATTAAGTGAAACGATGCTATGATGAAAATGATGCCTACATCCTAAATTTGAAGATCATGATTAGAGAATTTTATGAAGGATCCATTGTGTTATAAGTAAATTCAAAAGAGAGTATGCATGTTTAATTTCACCCTTTTAGGTAAAACAGTAAGATCATACAAATTTCAGTAACAGAATGTCCAAAACAAATCTCGACACCAAAGTTAAATCAACGTTAGGTTCAAGGTTGCTTTCGCATCCTACCCACTACATTCTTGATCAACAAAGGTGGATCCACAAATCGTTCTAAAACAATAAAACTAACCTGCGATATCCTTATGTCTCATTAAAAAGGCGTCATATAAAATTTTCTATCAACTTAAGGGTATTCTATTCCCAGAGCACCCTTACAATTTCTATGATCAAAATCTCCTTCAATTACACTATCTTATAAAACGAGAAACTTCCCACGTACCAATTGGGCATGGCTCATGCAGTATTTTTCCTCTCCAAAGAGTGAGGTCGCCAGTACAAATTCGCGGAGGGGCCGTCTAAAGCGTATATTAACTTCACACGCAATCTTCCTTTCTTATTATATCAATAAGATATGCAACCACCTTTCAGGCTTCCTGATCTAAAATAAAATATCTATCGACCTTTGAACATTAGCAATGAACTTGAGCACCATTAAGTAAGAATTGAAGAATATCCTTGATTAAATTAACAATTAATATATCGTTCTTAATTGCCTCTAACCATGTCCGTTTACGTCTACCCTTACCCCTAGTTGCCCAATTGAAATAACTTCCAAAAGTAAGCTACGCGTTATTCCTTGATTACGAGGCTAGGATAGGACAGGAATCTTCAAGGGGGGAATATATCTTCAAGACCTCTATCGTTTTTTAAGTGGCTAGGATAGGAATCAACTTGAGCCTTCAACCATGATAATTATATATGATTATAAACCTGTATAATCAGGTATAAGACTCAGAGTTCAATCCTAGCTTAACCATATAAAAACTTCATCGAAAAAACTCTACCTCTCTTCATTTTTATGTGGGTAGGATGGAACTAAACTTGAGCCTCTAGCTTTGTAATTACAAAGGTTTTTACCATGCATTTTTTCGTAGAATGAGGCTCAGAGTCCAATCCCATCTCACACACATAAAAATTTGTGCACTGGTCTAAGAGATGGTTTGGAGGAGATTTATAGGCACATATTTCTCTCGATATTCAACAATAGAATGAATTTAGAGCACCTAGTTAATTTATTAGATGAGATCTCACAAAGATTCTCATTATTATAGTTTTTTGCCCACAAAATTTGTCGACATCTTGTGGAATGAATTTAGACATTGATGAAATGGTGTGTGCATGCATGCAACAGAGGAATCTTTCATAAAAGGAATGCATTAATATGATGAATTATGTGGGGACTTTATATTAATATAATTTATATCCATAATTTAGTGGGTGGGGGGGGGGATATGTCATGTGACGTATGAGCCAGCATATATATATTTGATCCATACGATCAATGTACCACATCATCATAGAGAGCTGGGAACCAGGATATAGTACAACAACAATAACCTTCATCCCAAATTTTTGGGTCGGCTATATGAATCCTTTTTTTGCATTCTACACTGTTAAGGACCGTGTCCTCGGTTAAATTAATAATTAACATATCGTTCTTAACTACCTCCATCCATGTTCGTTCAGGATATAGTACACATCTATAAGTTGAGCGTCCTTTCACATGTTCCACTCCATGTATGAGTAACTTGCACTCATAGCCCAAAGCTCTTTTCTTATTATATTCTTGAGACTCGCAATATATTGAATGAAAGCTAACTTAAAAATCAAATGATCGACACCAAGACTATCTTGTCTCTTGCAATAGCGCAGATCTTATCATCAAATATATTTACAAACCCACTCCACAGGCAAGCTCACATAAACAAGTTAATAAAGAAACAAACTCAAGGTTTGTCAAATTTAAAATCTCGCAAAATGAACTAAATTGAGGTGGTTGGAGGGAAGTTTTGTATAGGGGTTCATAGGGGAAGTAATTAAGAGAAACTGCTTCTCTAAATCAAGTGATTAAAAGATATCATCATGTTCATCTTTTCACCCTCAACTGGTTTATTAGCTCATAACCACCCTAGGGTTAAGTTAACAATCGGGTCAAACCAACACTTCGAACCCAAATCAGACCATTCATCATTACTCAATTTCGAGTCAGTCAATGATGAAGTCAAATTATATCTTCAGAGTCATAAAGAGGCTAACCTCAAAGATGTTATGTGCTAATAAACCAGCTAATGAGTAATAAATGAAATACGCAATGCCCCCCCCCCCCCCCCCCGCCCCCCTATTTTAAAGATTAGCAAATTAGAACATATGCTTCCATGGGAACAACATGAGATGTGCGTGATCTAAGCAGACATAGAGAAATCGATGATAAATTAACGCTCGCATATAAATTTCAACGAGTTAAAGCATTAACTCTACAAAATGTAATCTTTGTTTCCATTTTAAATACAGTCATGTTCTAGTGGCACGTTTTTGAAGGGCTTCCTTGTCGGATGCCCCTAGATAAACTCAAACACCTAACCTAATACTTGTGCCCTGCACATAAGTACTACAATTGTCTTAGCATGCATCACAGGAACTAGGTGAATCTTATAGTGAAAATCCACAACTTCATTGCTATAATATTGCAAAAGTACCAGGTATAAGCTTCACTTTATAATCCTGGTTATTATTTATTAAATACATCTTCAGTATAGGTAGGCCCACGCTACCTAGTGATCTCCATCAATAATAGATTAAACATATAAAACTATCATTAGCAAGTTAATTCAAACTGCAACATTTTTCATGCGAACTAGTGGTGACACAACAACAACAATGATGATGATAAGGAGATTTGACTCTTCGGCAAACAATATAATGAGACAATAAAATGATAGCATAATACTACCTTATATGAGTAGCAGAAAAAATTAGGTTCATAACCCAACAAATAAACTAGCAAATTTTTTGTTTAACTCGGAAACTTACTAAACTATAATGCGTCTGAAAGCCTCTTCCGAAATTAGATTGACGATGATATTATGAGACGATCAAATTCACTATGACTTAGTGTTCTAGCTTGCACTCGTTAACAAGATACATCTTATTCTTTTAAGAATGCTGACTCTATCTTGGAGACCATCAACAGCTCTCTCATTTTCATGCTCATCAATTTCATGGGAAGAGTAGGCTCGCAGGCCGCCTTCCTCAATGCCATCAAATAGTGCAGATCTGTTACTATGATCGTCCCTGAAAATCACCAGTAATTATTGACTAATAAGGAACAAATAGCAAAGCAACAAATTTACATCACGCCTACAAAACCTTAGGATAGAGAAAAGAAAATCATCTGGTTAGATCCAAAGAATAAATTGCACACCTACCCTACCTGTCAAGCAGATGTATATTACCTACTACTATGTTTATCATGAGACAAGAATATGATCAGATGAAAGCCAAAGGTCAGTATCATACGTGGACGTATCGAACTGAAATAAGATCTAATTCTAAATCTAATTTAGATATATCAAAACCAATCTTAACACATTTCTAGTTGATGAAGCTAGAGAAGGGATAACTGTCAAAATACTAAGATGAAAAAGAATTAGAATTTAAAGAATGTATCATTAGCACAACACAAACAAGAAAAATCAAATATAGCTTTCGCGGAGATAAGATATGAGCTGAGTCGACTTGACAAAAAATACAAAAAGATTGATATAAGATTTGCTATTATTCTTGTAAAAAAAGGGACTTGCATTTACTTCTTGATCAAAAACATCATAGTCGTCGTCGTCAAAGTGTTTTCCCATAAAAATAATGGTCAGGCATGAAGCAAAAGCTAAATAAATATTTGACAAAGTTTTACAACCGGCTGTCGACCTGACGTCAAGTGCCAAATTCTTGGTTAAGAAAACTATAACAAGAGAGGTACTTGTTATAATCCTAAAGCTGGCAACCTCTAAATTCTTATAAGCTACGGAAAAATTCTGAAACAAGAGGAAACGTTAATACATATACTACATGGAATTATGTTCAACTATAAGGCAGCGATATTAACTCGAAACAAAACATATTTCCTGTATTTATGAATCAAAATATTGGGCAATTAACAATCATGCCCCAAACTATTATTCAGTGCATTCTAATTAATGTAGGCTGGTTACAAAAAAAAGGATCAGATCAACACAATTTGATAAAAGAAAGGAAGAAAGATTAGGGTACCTTCTTGAATTCATGGCTCCACAAGATATTTGTTGTTCCCCTATTAACAGCAGAAACCCTAATTAAATTCATTAACAAGAATAAGATCAAAATAGGGGGGTTAAAAAGGGAAAGGAGAAGTGATGGATCTCAGGATCTCCTTCAGATGTTACCTTCCATTGATCTACAGCGAGCGCTGATGGATGGCTAAGATTGAGTTGGAGGTTGCCTCCTGGAGCGTGTGGATCTCAATGGGCTTGAGGTGGTTGAGGCCGAGCTACCTGCAAGGAAGTCCCGGGGTGATTGTGCCACCGAGGACCCTCAGACGATCAAGTTAGACGAGGTATTTTGGCAGGGTAACGGCCTATTGGGATAAAATTGGCTTACATGAGTCATGAGAGAGGGGTTTATATAGTGACAACCATGGGCAGGCGGACGCGAGATTCACGCCGGCCGTTACGCCCCTGGCGTTACGCCCGCGTGACAGACGAGATTCCCCATTAATGATGAGATATGCTCGTTTATGGGGGAACGTGATGACGTGGACCGGGGGATCATGGGCGGCGGATATCTCGCTTCTGGCGAGATTCGCGGAGCCGTGGCGGAGACGTCTGTGATCGGTGCTGTGGGTAGGTCGATGAGACAGAGGAAGATAAGCTCGGCAGGAGGCTTGGGAACAGAGCGGGAGGCCGAGGCATCTTGGATATGCGATAGCTCGGAGGCGAGCTGGAGGGCTGAGGGAACTCAGCGTGCGGGAGGGCTCCGAGGCGAGCCGATGGTCGTTTGTAAGGTGATCGTAGAAGTGGTCTGGAAGACCACCGAAGGTCGGGAACATTCTCGGGTCGAAGGCCCGGGATATGCTTTCAACATACCGATCTTGATCCTTTCTCGTAAGCTCTAGGACACGTCATCTGCCACGTGTTATGATCTGGGGAATCACTGGTATCGAGCCTCATCATTATCCCCCCACTCTCGTCTCGACCCATTCATGGGTCGGGTCGAGAGTGGTCTGATCGGTCATCCGGGGTAAGCTCTTATTTGAAGATATCGTCGGTACGTATTCCGGTCAATTAGTTGTATTTTGTTGATGACGTCAGCGGATTAGGGGAGCGATCTCACATCAAAGAGAAAGCGCCAGTTCGTGCGTACGTTCGCCGAAGCGCCAGTCCACGTGTCTGGCGCTCGTTGGCTGACGCGACGTGTTGCCGGTGTCCTTCGTGCCTGATGGGACGCGCCTAATGTGAGTGCGACAGGTGGAATGTTATCGGCCGTTGATTGCGAAGCGCTGTTTTGGTGAGAGACGATCGACGCCGCAGGATGCGTACGCCGGCGGCTATAAATAGAGGTGGGATCCTCTTCAGGGTCCATACTTCGCCATAATTTCCTCGTCCCTTCGCGTGTTAGCTCGGTGCTCTTCCTTTAGGTCGGGATCCCAGCATTTTCTCTTCGAGGATTCATCCTTTTGATCAGGTTAGATGTTTTCTACCGAGGAGTCTGTAGAAATAACCCTGGTAGAGTTTAGGGAGTCTTCTGCAGCTTCCTCTTCTGCTTCCTCCTCTTTCTCGTCTGAGTCGGAGTCCCCCGGGAAGTTAGGGTTAGTCATGCTCTCCGGGGTCATGCGATGGGGGCGGTCACCAGAGCGCAGGTCAGGGGCGTCCGTGATGCGTCTTCCATACTGAGTCATGCGGACGAGCTTGCCACTATCCGGGCTCGCTTCCATATCCCTCCCGGCTACTCGCTTCGTCTGGCCGGGGAGGGGGAGAGGACAGATCAGGTATGGGGCAAGGAGATTGCCTTGTACCTGGAAGCCTTTTGGGCCGGGATGCGTCTGCCCTTCTCCCCCGAGGTGAGTGTGGTGTTGAATTGTTTTGAGTTAGCCTCGGGCCAGTTAGTGCCGAACTCTTGGAGGATTCTCCTCGGGTTCCTGGTCTGGTTGAAATTGCGGCAGATCCTTTTCAGTCGGAGCCTTCTCATATCCTCTCTCTGCTATAAAAACCATCCCGGCACTCGCAAGGGCGAGCCGAGCTGGGTATATATTTCTTTTAGAAAACACCGAGGAGGTGATGCTGGGTCAGGGGTCGTCGTAGTACCTTCTTCTATCCACGAATGGAAGAAGAAGTTTTTGTTTGTCGGGCCACCCGGGGATGAGGATTGGCCTGGGCCCATCCAGTGGCACAGGGCCAACTGCTCGCGGGTGAAAAGGTCGAATGATCCCGACGCGGTGTCGGTGTCGGAGTGGAAGTCCCTCCTCCGGGCCGATGTGTTGCTGTCTGAGCAGGCCCTCAGTTGGGCTGGGCTCAGCCCCGCTCAGTTTGCGGGTAAGTCAGGAGTTTTCAGGCGACTTGTTTAGACTTGTGTATTCTTCCACTTTTTCTGGGATTGCTAACTCTTTCTTTGTATTTTCGTCTTATGCAGAACCTATGGATCTAGGCAAATTTCGGGCAGCCCTGGTCGAACAGAAGAAGGGGAAGAATGCCGGAGGTGCCGGTCCCTCTCGCCCGTCGCGGCTTCGGCTCTATCGATGGCCGCTCCAGCTAGGAGCTCAAGCGCGCCTCGGGCCCCGGAGTCCAGCCATGTGCCGAACCGAAAACGTGCTCGGGAGCAGGAGCCCCAGGTTTTGGAGGTGGGAGGTGAGACTTGTTCCCCTGCGTCTCTCCTCAAGAGGTACCATAGGATGGTGCCCCACTCTCCGGCTTCTCCGATCATCGTGGACGAAGGGAAGCTTCGCTTCGAGGTGCCCTCAGGGCTTTCCGTCTCCGACAACCTGCTCTTGGAAATGGAAAGGTTAGCTGGGGGCAGAATCCTTCGGGGGACCCTCAGGGCCCAAATGGCGGTCATAGCCCAGGATGCCATGCAGGTCAGTGTTCGCACCTCACTCGGGTCTTCATTCAGTATTTTTGTTCGCAAGATTGGGTGCCCCCTTATCTTTTTGACCCTCCTTTGTTTTCTTCAGGTCCTCCAGCACTGCGCCCTTGTTGTCAACATGGAGGACGAGAAAATTGCCCCGGCGATGCAGGTCGCGGGCGAGCTCTCCTTGCAGGAGGAGAGCTCTAGGCTGGAGCTGTAAGAGGCGATGGAGAGGGTCGCCACCCTCGAAGACCGGGCGGCGGCCAGGGATCGGGAGATCGCCAGCTGCCGAGAGGCCGTCCGAGCCCCCGAGGCTAAGTTGGAATATTCCAGGGTGCTTGTCGCCACCCTGAAGAAGACGGCGAACACCTTTTGGAGGGAGAGCGAGGCGGCGAAAGAAGGAGTGAGGCATGCCGACCTCCGAGCGTCGAAGGCGGTGGAGAATTACTAGAAGTCGGACCAGTTCTACACCGACCTGGCTCAACCCGCTGCCCTCGTTTGGCATGAGGCCCTCGAGGCTGTCAAGACGCTAATGCCAGAGTTTCCTGACGGCGAGCTCCGGGGTGAGTACCCTCTCGGGGATGAGGCGCAGGGAAATGCTCCCAAAAGCGCCGCAGGGGGAAGGGCCCCTGGTGGGAGCGTTGGGGAGGAGTTGGTCCCCTCGGCTCCCAGCGCCGAGGCTCCTGCGATTGGCGCCGACCTTCAAGACGCCACCCCGGTTGTGGTGGTGGATGCAGAGCCCATCAAGGTTCTTCCCGGCCCCGAGGCCTGAATCTCCCCGCCTCCTTATTTTCTTTTGCGCTGAAATTTTGTAAACCTCCGGGCGTTTTTGTAAGGCTGGGGAGCCCATAATACATCTGTAAAGACTTCCAGCTTTGTGAATAAAATCTTTTTGCAGTGTTCTTTGCGTGCACATTTCCCCTTTGTTTATGGTAAAAATTTTTATTTGCGCGGTACTGCTTTTATGATGTGTTAGGTCGGAGATCGGTTTTTCATCTAGCGATCGCACGTCGAGTTGAATTCAACCATTTTTCAAGTGTGCAAAGACCGGTGTAAGGTCAGTATCTCCATGGCCCCGAAGTCGAGATGGGGATCGCTTATTAAAGACGTATAGGAAGTTGAGCAGGGCAGCTGCTCGTTGGCCTCTTGATGAAGGCTTTGATCCTTGGCGTCGTTGGGCAATCTAGCCAAGGATGAACCGAGCGGAAAATTTGCTCGGTGGCCTCTTAATGAGGGCTTCGATCCTCAGCGTGGAGGGCAAGAAGTTGCCTGCTAAGGATGGACCGAGCAGGGAAGCTGCTCGGTGGCTTCTTGATAAGGGCTTTGATCCTTAACGTCGTTGGGTAAGAGATTACCAGCCATGGATAGACCGAGCAGGGAAGCTGCTCAGTGGCCTCTTGATGAGGGCTTTGATCCTTGGCGTCGTTGGGTAAGAGATTACCAGCCAAAGATGGACCGAGCAGGGAAGCTGCTCGGTGGCCTCTTGATGAGGGCTTTCATCCTTGGCGTCGTTGGGTAAGAGATTACTAACTAAGGATGGACCGAGTTGGAAAGCTGCTCGGTGGCCTCTTGATGAGGGCTTTGATCATTGGCGTCGTTGGGTAAGAGATTACCAGCCATGGATAAACCGAGAAGGGAAGCTGCTCGGTGGCCTCTTGATGAGGGCTTTGATCCTTGGCATCGTTGGGTAAGAGATTATCAGCCAAGGATGGACCGAGCAGGGAAGCTGCTCAGTGGCCTCTTGATGAGGGCTTTGATCCTTGGTGTTGTTGGGTAAGAGATTACCAGCCAAGGATGGACTGAGCAGGGAAGCTGCTCGGTGGCCTCTTGATGAGGGATTTGATCCTTGGCGTCGTTGGGTAAGAGATTACCAGCCAAGGATGGACCGAGCAGGGAAGCTGCTCGGTGGCCTCTTGATGAGGTCTTTGATCCTTGGCGCAGGAGGGCAAGGAGTTGCCTGCTAAGGATAGACCGAGCAGGGTTGCTGCTCAATTGCCTCTTGATGAGGGCTTTGATCCTTGGCATCATTGGGTAAGAGATTACCGGCCAAGGATGGACCGAGCATGGAAGCTGCTCGGTGGCCTCTTGATGAGGGCTTGGATCCTTGGCGTCGTGGGGTAAGAGATTACCAGCCAAGGATGGACCGAGCAGGGAAGCTGCTCGGTGGCCTCTTGATGAGGGCTTTGATCCTTAGCACGGGAGGGCAAGGAGTTGCCTGCTAAGGATGGACCGAGCATGGTTGCTGCTTGGTTGCCTCTTGATAAGGGCTTTGATCCTTGGCATCGTTGGGTAAGAGATTACCAGCCAAGGATGGACCGAGCAGGGAAGTTGCTCGGTGGCCTCTTGACGAGGGCTTGGATCCTTGGCGTCGTGGGGTAAGAGATTACCAGCCAAGGATGGACCGAGTAGGGAAGTTACTCGGTGTCTTCTTGATGAGGGCTTTTATCCTTAGCGCGGGAAGGAAAGGAGTTGCCTGCTAAGGATGGACCGAGCAGGGAAGCTGCTCGGTGGCCTCTTGATGAGGGCTTGGATCATTGGCGTCGTGGGGTAAGAGATTACCAGCCAAGGATGGACTGAACAGGGAAGCTGCTTGGTGGTCTCTTGATGAGGGCTTGGATCCTTAGCGTCGTAGGGTAAGAGATTACCAGCCAAGGATGGACCGAGCAGGGAAGCTGCTCGGTGGCCTCTTGACGAGGGCTTTGATCCTTAGCGCGGGAGGGCAAGGAGTTTCCTGCTAAGGATGGACTGAGAAGGGTTGCTGCTCGGTTGCCTCTTGATGAGGGCGTTGATCCTTGGCGTCGTTAGGTAGGGCGTTGCCTGCTAAGGATGGACCGAGCAGGGAAGTTGCTCGGTGGCCTCTTGATGAGGGCTTTGATCCTTGGCGTCGTGGGGTAAGAGATTACCTGCCAAGGATGGACCGAGCAGGGTTGCTGCTCGGTTTTGCAAGGTTCGGTCTAACCTTCTTAGGTGTGCGAACATCAGGAAGAGTGACCGTCGTGGGTGACACGTGTCAGGAACGCATGGGGGGAGGTGAACCGTTTAGAAGAGCCGCGTCAGTTCCGCCACGTGGCGGTGCGGTATTGGAGTAATTTGGGTGAATCCCAGGATTCATGCCCATGCGCGTGCGAATTTGTGTCCTTAAGCATTCTGTTTGAGGTTATAAATAGAGAAGGGTGTGTTGCCCATACTTAGGCTTGCACCCCGAAGCACAATAATGGACGGATTCCCTTTCTCCATTCCCGAGATCATTTCCTTCGAAGACGTGTATCCGTATGATCAGCGGATCTCTGAGGATACGCTGCAGGCGGTGGTTTGGCGCGTTGAGGATCATGTCGGCCGCTTGCTTCCCCGATGATCACCCCTACTCCAGCTGCTGATGTACTCGATCTGGAGGGCATCACCGGGGCTGCACAACCCTTTGTCCGAACAACTAAAGGATGAGGCAGTTGGCAAGATGAGATCATTATGTCGTCTCGGCCTGATCTCGAAGAGTCGGCGGGATCGATCGGTGGCACTCGTCCTCGAGTGTTACCGACTGAGGCATCTCGCCGATGGGTGCCCGCCTGTAGAGCCTTTTGGCCCGTCCATGGCCTCGAGAGTTCGCGGACAGCATCAGAGGCAGAGGTCCGAGGCGGCAAGGGCTCGGCTGGCGGAAATTTTTTCGAAGTACCACGAGCAATGTTCCTTGCACCCCCTTCCTCCGTTGTTGTAAGAGTTTTTCTTTTTCTTTTTGATGTAAGGCAGAGGAGCCCACAATACCTTTTGAATGAATAAAATTCTCCTTTTTGCGATACTCTATTGTTTCCTTCTTATTATTTAAATAAAAAGAACTTAGAAAAATTTACATCGCTTTTGTGAAAGAAGAAATATACATTCATAGACATTCTTTTCAGAGGTACAGCTTGAGCTTCTCGGCGTTGTAAGGCTATGGAAATTTGTGACCATTCGCATCTTGTAGGCGATAGGCTTCACCGGGCAGGACCTCAAAGACGAGGAAGGGACTGTCCCATTTCGGGGAAAACTTATGCAGCTTGCCTTGATCGACGAACTCGTTCCGCCTTAGGACTAAATCTCCAGTTTAGAAGAAGCGACGCTTGACTCGCGCGTTGTAGTAGCGGGCGGTTTGCTATTGATAGGCGCCAGTTCTGATCTGAGCCCGGTCCCGTTTCTCTAACAAGATGTCCAGATTAGTTTGGAGGGCCGATGTGTTTTCTTTGTTGTTGAAGTGCTCGACCTTGTAGCTGGGCAGCCCGATCTCCGCCGGGACCATTGCCTCGGTACCATAGCAGATGCTGAAAAGGGTCTCTCCAGTGGGGGTCTTCTTCGACGTGCGCAAGGACCATAAGACTCGGGGTAGTTCTTCGATCCAACTGCCTTGGCGTCTTTCTAGGCGTGTCCGGAGACTTCGGATGACGTCCCGGTTAGCGACCTCGGCCTGCCCATTGCACTGGGGATGCGCGACCGTGACAAACTTCATAAGGATACGATATTCGCTGCAGAATTCGTTAACTTTTTCATTTTCGAAATTTTTCCCATGGTCGGTGATGATACACCTCGGGATACCGAATCGGAGTATCACGTTGTTCTGCAAGAACTTGATAGTCGTGGTGGCGTCCAGTTTCCTGATGGGGACGGCCTCGATCCACTTCGTGAAGTAGTCCACTGCGACGAGGACGTACTTGTGCTCACCCGCACTGGTAGGGAACTGGCCTATTATGTCCATTCCCCATTGGGCAAACGACCACGGGAAGGTTAGGGCTGTTAGCTCGGTAGCCGGAAGGCGAGGTATGCTTCCATGGAGTTGGTAGCTTTTGTATCTCTTGACGAGCTTCTGGGAATCCTGAAGAATCGTCGGCCAGTAGTACCCTTGGAGCAGTGCCTTCTGGATTAAGGTGCGGGACCCTTGGTGAGCGTCGCCGACCCCTTCGTGGATCTCACGAAGGACGTAGTCGGCCTCGTGGGGGTCGACGCACCAGAGTAAGGGCTGAGTGAAGGATTTCTTGTAGAGGTTCCCATTGCTCCAGACAAAATGGCGAGCTTTGGCTCTGAGATGGCGAGCCTCCCCTCGATCATCTGGGAGTGTACCTTCCCTCAGGAATTCTATGAGGGGCTTCCTCCAATCCCGGTCTTCTTCCTGGGCTATTTATAGTTGAAGTGGCGTCACCCCGTCTTCTACGCTTGGCCGTGGTATGACCTCTAAGAGGATGTTCCTCTTGTTGTTGGCCGTATAGGACGAAGCTGGCTTATTCAAGGCGTCGGCTTGGGCATTTAGCTGTCTGGAGATCTGCTCCACTTGGAGCTCGTCGAAGTCTTTTCGCAATCTTCTCACCTCGGCCAGATACTTCACCATCAGAGGCTCTTGTGCCTCGAATCGGCCAGTCACTTGGCCAACGACTAGGGCAGAGTCGCTGCGGATTCGGATCGTTCTCAACCCTAGTCCGGTGGCTGTGCGCAGTCCGGCGAGCAAGGCCTCGTATTCCGCTGCGTTATTTGAGGCTTTGAACCCGAGCTTCAGAGAATACTCTATTTCTGTCTCGTTCGGGCCCCGAATGATAAGGCCGGCACCACAGCCATCCTCGGTCGAGGACCCATCGACGTAAAGGATCCAATCAGGGATGGAGTCGGGCTTTCCATCAACTGAGGGTTGAGCTCCGGCGGCCGGCGTGGATTCTGGCTCTTTGCTGGGGATGGTGCACTCGACGATAAAATTGACCAAGGCTTATGCCTTGATAGCCTGTCTCGGACGGTATTTTATGTCGAACTGGGACAACTCCCACCTCTATTTCTCCAAACGGCCTAAGGACTCGGGGGAGGCGAGGATAGCCCCCAAAGGCCGCTCAGTAAGAACGAGGATAGTGTGCGCCTGGAAATAGTGCCATAGTTTCCTTGAGGCTACGTTGAGTGCCAAGACGATCTTCTCAATGGCTGGGTATCTCGTTTCCGCGTCCTTGAAGACGTGGCTCACATAGTATACCGACTTCTGGACACCCTCGACCTCTCGGACGAGCACCGAACCTGCAGCTTGGTCGGACACCGCTAGATATAGCGATAGCTCGTCCCCTTCAAATGGCTGGGTGAGCAGCGGGGGAGTCGCTAGGTGCCTCTTTAATTGCTCAAAGGCAGTCTGGCACTCCTCTGACCATTCGAACCCTGGTATCTTCCTTAGAGCTTTGAAGAACGGGAGACACTTCTCCCTAGACCTTGACATGAAACGACTCAGAGCCGCATGGTTTCGACGTTAGTCTTGGGCGCGGCCATATTAAGGATGGCGCTGATTTTCTCCGAGTTAGCCTCGATTCCACGGTGGGTGACCATGAAGCCAAGGAACTTTCCACTGGTGACTCCGAATGCACACTTGGCAGGGTTCAGATTCATCTTGTATTTGTGTAGGACGTCGAAGGCCTCTCCCAGATCCTTGGCGTGTTCGTCCGACGAGACTGATTTGACGAGCATGTCGTCGACGTAAACTTCTATGTTCCTGCCGAGCCACGGCTTGAACATACGATTGACCAAGCATTGGTACGTAGCCCCTGCGTTTTTGAGGTCGAAAGGCATCACCTTATAGTAGTATACCCCCCGGTCTATTATGAATGCGGTGGGATCCTCGTCCGCCGGATTCATACGGATCTGGTTGTAGCCGGAGAAAGCACCCATGAAGCTAAGTAGCTTGTTGCTTGCCGAACTGTCGACGAGCTGATCTATCCGAGGGAGGGGATAGTTGTCTTTCGGGCAGGCCTTGTTGAGATCGGTGAAGTCGACGCACATGCGCCACTTCCCGCTTGAATTTTTAACCATGACTACGTTCGCCAACCATTCCGAGTAAGGCACGTTCCGAATGAAGTTGGCGGCGAGGAGCCTTTCTACTTCGTCCTTGATCTCTTTTTGTTTGATCGGGGCGAATCTTCATTTTTTTTGCCTGACAGGTCGGACCGTAGGGTCCACCCTGAGCTTGTGCGATATAATTTTGGGGTCGATCCCAGGCATGTCGGCAGGCGCCCAGGCGAACATGTCAGAGTTACTTCTGAGGAAGTGGACCAGGTCGTCCCGCTGGGTCCCCATTAAGAGTGACCCGATCTGAACGGTTTGTTCATCGTCCCCTTCTACAAGGGGGACCTCTGTTAGTGGCTCCACCAGGGTCCCTCGGACTTCTTTTTGCTCGTCTCGAGTGTCCAGAGAACCCTTGATATCATCCTCTCCCTCAATGTCATCGTTTGGACACTCAGACGTAGATGTTGCGGTGAAACAAACCTTTGCGGTTCGTTGGTCCCCGTAGGCCCGACCTATCCTACCTTGGTCGAGTGGGAATTTCATCGCTAGGTGGTAGGTCGATATCTGGGCCCGGAGGGAGTTCAGTGTCGGGCGACCAAGGAGGACGTTGTAGGCCGATGGGATTCTCGCGACGATAAACTCCACAGGCATGGTGCGCGTACGGCCTGCCTCCCCGATGTTAAATTGGAGGGTGATTACCCCTTCTACAAGGATGGAGTGGTTAGTGAACCCTGACAGGACGTGGGCAGTCGGCCTTAGGTCTGACGGGGTGAGTCCCATACGCAGAAAGCATTTATAAAAGAGAATGTCCACCGAGCTTCCTGAGTCGACCAATATCCTCTGCACTTCATAGCGGTGGACCCGAGCTGTGATCACCAGTGGGTCGTTGTGAGGCAGGGATATCCCGTGGAGGTCCTCGTCGGTAATGATGATCGACTCGGCCGCTTTAGCCTTCTTCCTTCGGTGGCTGCCAGTCTCCTCGATCGGTAAGGGGTGCCACGCCTCGTCGGTTCCTGTCGTACCCCCTGCTGACACGACTATGATTTGGCCAATTGTCAACTCGATGGGAGGGGGTGGTGCTCACGGTCGGCTTGTCGCTTGTTTCGCAAGTATGTTGCCAGGTGCCCTGAGCGGATTAACTCCTCGATGTAGTCTCGGAGCGGCTTGCAGTTCTCGGTGGAGTAGCCCTGCGACCTGTGGAAAGCGCAGTAGGGGCCCCGAGTATGCTTTGCCACCCTATTCGAGGCTGGGGGGAGTTTGAAGAACCTCTCTCCCTTTGCCTCCTCCAACAGTACCATCCGGGAGACGTTGAGCGGGGTGTATCCTGAAACTTTGGGGAGTAGGGCTTTGGCCGCTCAATCTTCTTTTTCTCCTCCCTGGCCCTTTTCTTATGATCGGCTTGCTCTGTCCGGGGTAGATTGGCGTTCACCTCGGACTTAAGATGGATCTCACATTCGGTCCAGGCCTTTACCTCAGCCATGGTCTTAGGTTGCGCTAATGCAAAGGAGCGTAGCCACTCCTTGTGCCTAAGACCCGACCTAAGGGCTGTAATGACCGTCTCGTCCCGGTGCTCCGGGACCTCGAGGAGGGCATTGTATAAGCGGGTGACCTATCCATTGAAGGATTCTTTGTCCTTGCTCTTTATGGTGAAGAGATGATCAACGGTCCGCTTCCGCCGTTTGTTCCCGACGAAATGGCCGAGAAATTGGGTGACCAGCTCATCAAAGGTAGAGATTGAGCGTGGCATGAGTCCTCGAAACTAGTCTCGTCCAGAGCAGATGAGAGTGGCGGGGAAGGCACGACATTGCACGACGTTAGAGTTGTCCTGGAAACTCATCCCGGCAGTGAACGCATCCAAATGGTCTTTCGGGGGCTTGTTCCGGGAGGAGACGCGGACGGTGAGTAGCTCTTTGGTGAAGGGCTTCATGAATGAGTTGGCGGCATATTTAGCCCCGTCGCTTGAAGGACGATTTTCCCGATGCATGCCTTCGATCTTCTTTTCTAGGGCGCCGAGTCGGCCGTGGTATCCTGATGATTCGACATACTCTGATTTTTGGCCTCTGCTGCCGGAGACCTGCGCCTGGCCATGACCCCGGTTCCGTTCGATGAGGTTCCTTAGGTCCCCTGGCGAGGTCGTCTTCGAGCTACCATGGCGAGTCCCGTCCGTGCGACCCCTTCGAGGGAGGGGGTGCCGGTCATGCCTAGGTGCAGGCGAGCTGACCGACACCTCTTCGGGAGGGTCAAGGGCGTGATGGGCCTTGGGACGAGGTGCTCTGGCGAGAGATCTCGGTGTTGAGTTGTGCGGCATCCAGCGGGTCATTGAATTGGTTGGCCCGGAGGATCTGCGGCCGCCGGAGATAGTGAAGCGGTGTTCGATCGTATCGACGCAGACAGAGTCTTCTCTCCCTCTGTAGGGGTCCCGGTCCCGAGGTGGGGGAGTGGCGACCTGGGGAGCTTGCCCGGCCGTTTGTACACGGATGAGTGCATCCACGACAGACACGAGCCGATCTATCCGAGCAGATAGGGCGTGAATGGCGTTCGGGGGAGGAGGGGATCTATCCGCGCCTCCATTGTGGGGAAGGCGGCGGCTAGTGCTTGGATCGTCGCGGTGATCGCTCATTATGAAGTTGAGATCGGAAGGTGAACTTTCGTTGAGTGGACTAGATTCCCACAGACGGCGCCAACTAATGGATCTCTGGATCTCCTTCAGATGTTACCTTCCGTTGATCTGCAGCGAGCACTGATGGATGGTTGCGATTGAGTTGGAGGTTGCCTCCTGGAGCGTGTGGATCTCAATGAGCTTGAGGTGGTTAAGGCCGAGCTACCTGCAAGGAAGTCCCGGGTGGTTGTGCCACCGAGGACCCTCTGAAAATCAAGTTATACTGGGTATTTTGGCAGAGTGACGGCCTATTGGGGTAAAATTGGCTTACCTCCATGTTGGGTTACCTTAACGCCCTAGCTATCGAATATGGCAGTTTGTGGAACAAAATTTTTCTTACGATTTCAAAAACGATGCTAAGATAACCTAATAAATCCCGGATCTTTCCATAAACCTATCTAGCAAAACTTATAGTGCTGTCTGCTATGAAAGAAGTCTCACCAAACGATCCAAGTCTCTCGGTCTTCTTTCCTCGTCATATGCTCTAAGAGGCCACCATGAACATGCTTGATCTTCCTTTCCCACTCTATCGGTTCTCCGGGATCGAGCTTGTTCTCTGGTCCTCCTTTGTTGTAGATGATCCACCCGAGGGATGTGATCTATGGCTCTAGCTCCTAGCAAAGTGTCAATAGGAGCAACTAGAGAACTTGGGTTGCTAATCCAAGTTGTCTAGGATGTAGTGTGGAGTTCTATGTGTTCTACTAACTCTATCTTGCCTCTTCACTTGTTTCTCAACTCATGAGAGGGTGGTGAAGAGAAAGATGATAAAGGTGGAGGAAACTCAAGAGGAGGAAGGAGGGTGAAGCAAAAATGGAAGCTCAAAAATAACGAAACATGCAAGTGAGAGAAAATCAACACAATGGTTTTGTGTATGAATTTTCATGAATAAAAAAGTGTAGCCATGCTTCAATAGTAACCACAAATGAATAAAGAATTCATTTATGAACTATTGAAGCCATGCCACTCACCATGCCTCCCTCTCCTTAATTTCCACCTCATTTCCATTTATCAATAAATGGAAAAGTCCATGATGAGGTGTCCAACTTCTAGAAGGTAATCTTTAATAAAATACGGATTACAGTCTGCTGTATATACATACCTACATTCGGATAAAAACATGAATGCCCAAAGAGATAGAATAACACGAAGAACGCAATACTAGAATATACATATCGAAATACATATATGTAAATTATCAAATCAATACCTGATTTAATAATCCGTCTCAAAACCAGAGCTGGCTAGTATTACCAACTGTCCGATCGAAAGTCTGGGTACAAAGTACATCAATCGATCGGAACCCTGGATGTATCCAATACGGTTACTACATCATTTTTCCTGAACCAGGAAAACCCTCTGTGTGGGTCTCTCAAGACTCGACAGTACGCCGGTAGCGAGTTACTGGATAAATCCATAACCACAAGCATGTCAGCGGCACTAGCTGTACGTAACGCCTACGTGGGTACCTGTCGAAAAGGAAGGCCGATGAGCAAACTCATCTGGATCCCTACCGAGCCTATCTGTGACAATCTCCGTACAGTCCGGTCTCTTCGTCTGAGAGTATCGCATACCGGGTCTGGGGGGTGGTAAACGTCAGACCCTAATAACCCGGTAATTCGTGCTGATGTGGCCCAGGACTAATCCGGGAAACTACTGATCAGCCTATCAGTAAATCCCAACTTCTTTGGCCAAGGTCTTATGGTCCTGACCAATCAAACACAGTGCGATATCGACTCCTAATACCGGGAGAGACGAATCCCCAACAATCGCTCACTGCCTCTATGTAGCTCGGGACTGTACCTAACCAAAACCTGTTTGCACGACTCAGTAGAGCCGTGGTAGGATAGTGATCAAAGCACAGTGGGAACTCACACGAGACAAATGACGATCTCAGGTCTAAAGACTAACCTGTACTCATGTCGTCTGAGAACTTCCATTTGATGATAGGTATAGTACCATCTGGAAGTTCTCGGTGAGTCCGTCCAGTATACTCACCCCCAGTGAGCACCTGTATACGATCTTAGGTGCGAAAGACCAATGGTTGCGGGACCATACCATCGCCCCTCGTCGGGGTTGTTCAGTTGATAAAACTGCACATTTAATATGACTGCACATTTAATATGACATTTTTCCTACCATTTCTATATTAGAAAAGGTGTTTATTATAATATATGATACATATGAGGGTTTATCTGTAAAAATACTATTTTCATGTGTTTATATATTATAATTAACATTTGGTAGGAAAATGTAAGCATAAATATCATTGACCAAATCTTAATGGTGAAATTAATATTTCAATAAAACAAACTCTACTAATATTATTTGTTGAGTTGTTATGCAGAATTTTCAGGGCTAAAATCATGGGAATCAAAATTGTTAAAGCAAACCTGCCTAATTAAGAAAGTAAACTAAAGAAATCAAGTCTGGCAGTAACTAAGAAAAGATTTTTAGTTTCCAGAGATTTCAAAGATCGCCACGTGTCATGAAGATGAAAGCCCAGAAGACCAAATCAAATGATCCCACTATAAGGCCGCGGATCCGCGGCCAAACCCACCTATTGGCCGCGGATCTGCCGCGTGCCAGATGAATCGGGAGCAGGAATTTTTCTGTTTGGATCATAACTACTTGCTTCCAAATTAGGAAGCTAGGGTTATGGCTATGGGACTATAAATAAGGACCGAGAGCCTCTTGGAAAAATTATCAAGCTGAAGAGATCACGAAATCCGTGACAGGCTCACGCATCCAGGCTGTCATCAACTGTTCATCTACCTCCTTAGAAGAGATCGAGAAACAAACTAGGTTTTTGTAATCATTTTCTAAGGAATCAAAGTGTACTTAATCTTGTTGATTAATAAAGGTAGTTTTATTATATTGCATTTTATTTTCTTCATGATTTCTATCTCTTTTTATCCCAACACGCGCAAGTAATTCTTCGCTTGTTAGGGTTCATGGGATTAGGGTAAGTTAATGGATGATGAAGATTCTTAAACTCTTTCTAAGTCCTATAAAGTTTATAAACTTTATCAAAAGAATAGTTAACATCCTAATTGGGTGCGCTACCAATTCATTGCTAGTCTCGACCGCGATTAGAGATTAGATTAACTATTGTTTTGGTAAAGGCTAGATATGAACGGAGATCCATGTCGAGATAGGGGTTAAGAGTGGGAACCCTTTTCCCTCCAGAAAACCCTAATCCACATGCATCACTGTCGTTCTAGTTTTAAATCTATTAAAGGATAAAAAGAGTAATCTTTCATTAATCATCCATAACTATTAAATCCCAATGAACCCTACAAGCCCCCTTCTACTATAAAACCTACTTTCGTAGCTAATCTAGATCTATATTTTGCATCCGTGTTTAACGTAGATCTAGATCCTACAACCATTCTTCACCATTCTTTATTCTTCCTCCTTTCTTTCTCAACACGCCTAAAGTAAGAATAAAAGGTTCCACGTTTCCCAGAGGACGACCCGTACTCATCTCGGTCTAGCTACACGCGATACCGTTATTGATTGCGGTTAACTACTACACATAAAAAATAGATCAATCAGGGGTCTAGAAACATATACACTAGTCTGCTCCGGAATATCGATGCCTAGTCTTAATACTCTTACGACTAGGGACCATTTAAGGATGTGTGTACTGACTACCCAGCTCCCACAAGTATGATCGCCATCACAACACAAGTAGTCTAGCAATGATCCTACGGGCTTTATCAACATGTAGTCGACATATATAACATATGCACATGTTAAAAGATAAAGACAAACCATAATAGTATACTACTGCATCGAGTCTTTATCAATATGTACAAGCAGAACATAACATCAATAGAAATAAACACACATATCCTGACAAAGACAAGTCAAATAATATACTATATATACTGAGCAAGATTATCCTGTACATACATATTCCCAGCATCTATATGTATACATATACAATACTGGCCTCTAAGGCATACATATCAAACAATCTCCCACTTGCACTAAAGGCCAGTAATTGGTGTACCGAACACCCAATGTCTGCACTAAGGCCAGCTGTTGGCGTACCGCATACCCAACATCTCAAAAAGTCGCTCGAACTGCGCTTGAGGAAGGGCCTTTGTAAATGGATCCGCCGTATTCTCTTTCGTATCCACTCTCCGGACCTCAACCACTCCGCAGATCTGGTAGGATATCTCATCCACCCGAGAGATACTACGATTTTCTCATAGACGGGGATCGAGAGGGTTGTATCTTGGAAGAAGATGATTTTACTAGTTAATGCCATTATCAGTAGGGACTCTGATAAGTGGCTGGATGCCATGAAATTCGAAATAGAGTCTATGTACGCCAATAAAGTGTAGACCCTGGATGTTGCTCCACCTGGGGTAAAACCCGTTGGATGCAAATGGATCTACAAGAAAAAGATTGGTGTAGATGGGCAGGTGGAAACCTATAAGGCTAGACTTGTTGCAAAAGGTTTTCGTCAAAGACCAGGATTGGACTATGATGAAACATTTTCTCCAGTGGCTATGATCAAATCCATTCGGATCCTACTTACCATTGCTGCCTTCTATGCCTATGAGATCTGGCAGATGGACGTGAAAACGGCTTTTCTGAACGGAAGTTTAGAAGAGTGTGTTTATATGGATCAGCTAGAAGGTTTCGTAGACAGTGGGAGCAGCGAGAAGGTGTGCAAGTTGCTTAAATCCATTTATGGATTAAAGCAGGTATCGCGGAGCTGGAATATCTGTTTTGATGAAACAGTCAAGGGATTTGACTTCATTAAGAACGAGGATGAGCCTTGTATATATAAGAAGATTGTAGGTCGAACTGTCGTGTTCCTAGTCTTGTACGTGGACAACATTCTTTTGATAGGAAATGACATTCCTATGCTACAATCGGTCAAGCTATTTTTGTCACAAAGGTTCTCCATGAAGGACCTGGGTGATGCCTAGTACATTCTGGGGATTAGGATCTACAGAGATAGATCCAAGAGATTACTCGGACTCTCGCAGTCCAGGTACATAGAGACCATACTGAAGAGATTTAGTATGAAAGATTCCAAGTGCGGTTACATACCCGTATTGCACGGAATCACCCTCTCCAAGCAGATGTCTCCCAAGACTGACGAGGAGAGGGTTCGCATGAGCACTATACCCTACACTTCGACGGTAGGATCTATAATGTATGCGATGCTATGTACAAGGCCAGATGTAGCTTATGCGCTGAGCGTGGTGAGCCGGTATCAGTCGAACCCAGGTGAGGACAATTGGACAGCAGTAAAGAACATTCTCAAATACCTGAGAACCGATTCCTGGATCTACCCTAAACCCTATACTAGCAAGCAATATAAAGATTTAGGAATGGTTATACCGAGTTGATCTGTGTCTTTCGGTCTTCAACCTTCATCCCAAGCTCCTAGTGGTTGTGGATCGAGTTTGGTTGCCGGTCTTCCTTCATCTACGATGATCCACGTGAGGGAAACGACGCAAGCTCCAGCCTCGCCAAAAGAGGCAACCGACGCTCCAAGGTTGCCAGCAATGAAGAGTGGAGGTGTAGGAATGTGTCACTATCTATTTTCTCTCTTCACAAATGCTCAGAAAAGCAACCATAGAAGATGAAGAGGAGGTGGGGAAACCAAGTGGCATAAGCAACTAAAGAAAGTGCTAAAATTTTCTCCAAGTGAGAAATGAGAGTGTAATGAAGCAAGTGAGGAAAATGAAATGAGCAAGCCATCCAAAGAAAGTGGCTTCCCCCCTCTCTCAATCATGCACACACATAAAAAAAATATCTCCTCATTTTACCAATAAACAAATGCATGCCATACCTCTCTACATGCTTAAGCCCACACTCATGCCAACTCACCCTTCACTTCATTTCCATACTTGATTTTCTAAAATGAAAATCAATTAATGAGGTGGCCATCTTCTAGAAGCTAATCCGTATAAATATGAAATGCAACCCGGTACACGTATCGAAATACATATACGCGTATTCGTACCAAAATACGAATAGCCAAGAGAGAAAATGAATAGTGAACAATAATACTAGAATACATATATATAAATACACATATATAAATTATTAAATTAAAACCTGATTTAATAATCCGGCTTAATCCTAAGCCGCTAGTATTATCAACCGTCCGATTAAAATCTGTGCAGCCTGTACACATATTTAATCGGACACCTGTATATACCAACATATGTCATCTACACCATATCGCTTGAACTGTGAAAATCCTCTGTGTGGGACTCTAAAGACTAGTCAATATGCTGGCAATGGGTTTAACCAAAAGCATGTCAGCGGAACTAGCTGTACGTAATGGCTACCCAGGTATTAAGCGAAAGGAAGTCCGACGAGCAAACTCATCCGTACCCCTACTGAGCCTGACAGTGATAATCTCCGTACAGTCCGGTCTGTTTGTCTAAGAGTATCGCATATCGAGTTTAGGGGGATGGATAAAGTCAGACCCCCTAATAACGCGATATTTTCGTGTCGGTATGAAACCCATCACCACCTGAGAAACTACTGATTCTAGATCAGTAATTCTCGACTACCTTGGCCAAGGATTTCTGGTGATGGCCATCCGTGCACTGCACGGCATCAACCTCCAATACCGGGAGAGACGAATCCCTGACGATCCGCTCACTGCCTCCATGTGGCTCGGGACTGTACCCAACTAAAACCTGTTTGCACGACTCTTTTGAGCCGTGGTAGGGTAGTAATCAAAGCACAGTGGGAACTCACACGAGAAAAATGACGATCTCAGGTCGACAGACTAACCTGTACACATGTCACCTGGGAACTGCTATCTGACAATAGGTATAATACCAACTAGCATGTTCCCGGCGAGTCCGTCCAATGTACTCATAACCCAATGAGCACCTGTATACTATCTTAGGTGAACAAACTAACACCAATGGCTTGTGAGACCTGACCACCGTCCCTCGTCGGGGTTTCGATCAGTATACACTAGTCTACTCCGGAGTACTGATGCCGAGTCTCGATACTCCCATGACTAGGGACATTTAAGGATGTGGTTATATACCACCCAGCTCCTATATATATGATCGCCATCATAATGCTGTAAGAATCCTATGGGCTCTATCAACATGTAATAGTGATCTGTAATACCACCTGAAGCTGTACATGATGATAAAGACAAACCAGATAGTATACTATCATCTCGAGTAAGGCTGTTCTACCGGTATAGGTCCTCCCTCAATCATCACAACCGTGTGCCTGCAATTCAATAATTGACTTGAGGGCACTATAGCAAACAATCTCCCACTTGCACTTAAGGCTAATTATTGCGGTGTCGCATACTCACAGCCCGTGTGATACCGAAACCCAACTTCTCTACTAATCAGTCTCGCAAAGCCCGTTTGCGAAACTATTGTGTTCGAGAAATAGCCTCAGTGAGTGAATCTGCTCCAGTGTTTCTATCTTTATCTCTCTATATCTCAAATTCGCGGAGAAAGACTATTTCCTGAAATGAGCAATACATGTCTTAGAATTTGTTTGGATATCTGATGGGACCCAGATCACAAATGAACACCAAATCCAACAAATTTATTAGACTGTATCATCCACTAAATTTAATCAGTACCCTGCATCATGCCTTCCTCAGTATCCGCTTGGACCACCTGTCCAGCATACTGCCCCTCAGAAGAGGGAAAACTATAACTTTGACAGTCACTCTATCATCCAGGTCACCTTGGAAGCCTGAAATGATAACCGCCTCCCGAAGGAAGCTGTCGTTACCATATACCAAGAACATCCACTTATGTTTATAACTGCTTCCCAATGTTTCTCCAGGATTGGATTAATATATGTTTATTGCAGTTAGTGCAAAAACAATATCTGGTGTTGTACTTGACATTTCATGATTGACTCAATTGCTTAAGCAAGTGATATGCCAATCATGCAAATCCCTCTCTTCATCAGTCTAGAAGACATCTCTTTAGAGAGGGGTGAATCCATCACCTGCGGGTACACCACCTCGTAAGGAGTCGTCCATTCTAAAACACTTTAGAATAGTGTCAAGTACTCTAATTGGGACACTTCCCAAATCTAGATCTAAAACCATAGATCTACTCACCAGAATTCCTTATATTTTATCCAGATCCTATGTGGAGAAACAACTTTGTAACAACCACAGTATAACCGATCGCAGTATATGAATTTCACTTCTTATAAAGTGCATGTCATCCAAATACTTGGACATCACTCTCTACTACTTTCTTACCATATCTATCTTCTATTATGATGAAGTCAAAACCTATGACCGTGATATCAAAAATAGATGATCTGTTTCCGCTATATCTGCTTTAGTCTATAAATAGACATAAGCTACTTGCCCACTATGCTTCCGCTGCTCCCACTGACTACAACAACCCTCTGGAAGAGTCATATACACGTGCACTTCTAAAGCTAGTTTAGAACGACGCTATACTCATCCTCCTGCCGGGTCTCATAGTCTAGAACAGCAGCAATGGCAAGTCTGGGTAAATAAGAACCTCCCTGTCACCGTCTCTGAGAAGACCGAAGTACCTCTCGGGTGCCTGAGGTTACCCACCATATCTGCGGAGTGGCTAATAGAATGTCAAACCCAATTGAATCTTTAGGTTCCATTAATTTTTCAGTAATCGTTTGTGGTTCTGGAATCACTTCCAGTTCTACTATACTCCCACTAGCGTTTTCTGAAAAAGTCCATTTTGCTAAAACCGTGGCGAGTCAAGAACAATATCACTATTGATCTTCCAGATGGTAGAAAGTTAATCCTCTTCATAGCCCGGGATAACCCACAAACTGCCATTACTGAAACGTGCCTTGAGTTATCCAGAGTCTGGTTTTAAGCATAAGCCGGACAACTCCATATACCTTAACATCGTTAAGATATGAACCATTTTATATACAATATAGAAACATTGTCACTAATTTAATTGGAACTAGATTCAAATCATGCAGCTGTCTCCAGTGCATGTCAACTAAGTAGAATGAGGCCAAGCAGCATTACTCATCTAGGAGTGCAACCACATATGAGTAACCTGAAAGAGAAGCAAGTTCTCAAAACCATTACTTTCAACGGAATACCAAACACAAATATCTACATCTTCGATCACCTTGAAGAATCATGATACTTGCAATATATGGTTCTCTACTTTATTCTTATACCTATAACTTCTCAAAACTTGGACCTTGTATTTCAACGAAATATAGGTCTACAACTAGAGAAGTCATAAGTAAACAAAATATAGTACGAGCACCAACCCTTTTGTCTTTATGGACACCGGACAACATACAATACTTTGTACAAGTCTCCTGAGTTCGATAACTCAAACCCTGTCGTAGGATGAAAACTGTGCTATGGTTAAGAAGAATTACACCGCTGTTGAATACACCTTACCTAATCACCAACTGATATAGGTAAATGCCATAGACATAATTTCAAAAAGTTATATCTCACTTTATAAAATAAACGTACAGATATATCAGTTTGAAATTGGTTCATAACAACGGATATTCAAAACCAAATATTTGCCGTCCGGCAAAAACTTAGGTGATTTTCTCAAATATCACCAATTACAACGAATTCCGATATAATGAGGATACAATCACCTAATTCCCAATATCTTACTCCCACTCACCATCTGTAACGTCATACAGATGTGAGAATCAAACCTGGTAAATACATACCCTTGAGTTAGAATCTAATTGGGAAAACAGTTTTCATTTAATATCGCATAGTGAAACTGAAATATGAAAATGTTTCGAAGGGGTAACCTGGTATTCCTAGTAATGCCTCTTCCACTATCCTGATTCATGACTGTAACCGTATAGTTTCGTACCCTCACTCCAATCCCTTTACTATGTCTTTACTTATTACCTTCTGTACACCACCTATTACGCTTATTGGATAGTCTTCTTCCAAACCTTAGGCAAAGGTTACGCTAGCACCCCGACCAACTTCCGTGGCCAAATGTGGAACAAAATTTTTATACGAATCGAAACTTGGCACTAGAATAACCCTAAACCCGGATCTTACCATAAACCTAACTAGCATGTAAGGGTTCTATCTACTATGATAGTCCTTCAGGTCTTTGATCCTCTCCTTAAGCTCCTGGATGGAAATATGGATCGTGCTTGAACTTTGGCCTCCTCGCGTCAATGATGATCCACCTGAAAGTGCCTACTAAGAGGTCCTACCTCCTAATTGAGGTAACTAGAATACTTAGCTTGCTAATCTAAGTAGACTAGAGTGTGTAGAGAATGATTATGGAATGCTTTATCTCACTAACCCTAGGTTTCTCAACTCATGAGACAATTAGGGTTAGTGTTAGAAGAAGAGAGAAAGGAGAAGATGAGAGTGTAGAGTGAGCTAGAGCAAAAAATGAAGAATGGCTAAGTGAATCAGATAATAATGCAAGCAAAAGAAAAATATCTCCACAAAATATCAACCATGGAAGAATAGTAAACCATGAGTCATTGCATGAGTCATCAAGCTAGCCATGCTTCATTTAATGAAAATGCAAACCTCATTTCTCCACCTCATTAATCCATTAACTAAAATGGTAAATCAAAATAATGAGGTGTCTTCTTCTAAAAACACCTTGCATAATTACAAGAATGCCCCTCACCCGTATATACATATCCGTATCCGTATTCCGAAAAATATGAATACAAAAAGACAAAATAATCCAAGAATATAATACTAGGTTCCGACTTAAACCAAAGCCCTCTAGTATTATCTGCTCGAACATCATACGTGCACAAGTGTACGTATGTGATCGAACCCTACCATAAAACCATACGGCCTCTACATCGTTTTGCCCAAAGCAGAGAAACCCTCTGTGTGGGACTCTAAAGACTCAACAGTACGCTGACAGTGGCTTTAACCACAAGCACGTCAGCGGCACTAGCTGTATGTAACGGCTACCCAGGTACCTGTCGAAAAGGAAGGTCGACGAGCAAACTCGTCCGAACTCCTACTGAGCCTATCCGTGACAATCTCCGTACAGTCCGGTCTCTTCATCTAAGAGTATCGCATACTGGGTCTAGGGGTTGGTAAATGTCAGACCCTAATAACCTGGTAATTCATGCTGATGCGGCTCAGGACCAATCCAGGAAACTACTAATCAGCCTATCAGTAAATCCCAACTGCCTTGGCCAAGGTCTTATAGTCCTGAACAATTAAACACAGTGTGATATCGACTCCCAATACCGGGAGAGACGAATCCCCGACAATCGCTCACTACCTCCATGTGGCTCAGGACTGTACCCAACCAAAACCTGTTTGCAGGACTCAGTAGAGCCGTGGTAGGGTAGTGATCAAAGCATAGTGGGAATTCACACGAGACAAATGACAATCTCAGGTCTAAAGACTAACCTGTACACATGTCACCTGAGAACTTCCATCTGACGATAGGTATGATACCATCTGGAAGTTCTCGGCGAGTCCGTCCAGTGTACTCACACCCAGTGAGCACCTGTATACGATCTTAGGTGCATCAGACCAATGGCTGCAGGAACAATCATCCCCCGATGGGGCTAGAAACGTATACACTAGTCTACTTTGGAGTATCAATGCCCAGTCTCGATACTCACGCGATTAGGGACCATTTAAGGATGTGCTTATAGACTACCCTGCTCCCATAAGTATGATCACCATCACAACGCAGGTAGTCAAGCAAGATCCTACGGGCTTTATCAACATATAACCGCAATATGTAATAACGAGTATAATATATGCCATGTTAAGATAAAGACAAACCATAATAGTACACTACCATATCATGTCTTTATCAATATGTGCAAGCGGGATAAAGTATCAATAAAAACAAATACACATATCAGATAAAGAAAACTGAAATAATATACTATAAAACTGAGCAAGATTGTCCTGTATATACATATCCCTAGCATCCATATGTATACATATACAATACTGGCCTCTAGTGTATACATATCCAATAATCTCCCACTTGCACTAAAGGCCAGTAATTGGCGTATCGAATACCCAACGTCTGCACTAAGGCCAGCTGCTGGCGTACCGCATACCCAACATCTCAAAAAGTCGCTTTAACTGCGCTTAGGGAGAGCCTTTGTAAATGGATCCGCCGTGTTTTCTTTTGTATCCACTCTCCGGATCTTGATCTCCTGGTGATCTATGATCTCCCTGATCAGGTGATACCGCCTTAAGATGTGTCTGGATTTCTAATGGGACTGTAGTTCCTTCGCTAAAGCTATAGCCCTATTGTTATCACAATACACAGGTATCAGATCAATAATGGACGGAACCACCTGAAGTTCAGTAATGAACTTCTTCATCCAGACCGCGGCATCGCTGGCAGTAATGTATTCAGCATCCATCGTCGAGTCTACGACGGTGTCCTGTTTGGAACTCCTCCAACACACCGCTCCTCCGTTGAGGGTGAACACAAAACCCGAGACAGACTTGCTGTCATCCTTGTCACTCTGGAAGCTTGAATCGGTAAAGGACTTGACCCTGAGGTCTCCATTACCATAAACCAGGAACATCTCCTTAGTCCTTCTCAGGTACTTGAGAATGTTCTTCACTGCTGTTCAGTGGTTCTCACCTGGGTCTGACTGATACCGGCTCACCACGCTTACTGCGTAAACTACATATGGTCTTGTATATAGTATCACACACATTATAGATCCTACCGCCGAAGCGTAGGGTATAGTGCTCATGCGCACCCTCTCCTCGTCAGTCTTGGGAACCATCTCCTTAGAGAGGGTGATTCCGTGCAATGTGGGTATGATACCGCGCTTGGAATCTTCCATACTAAATCTTTTTAGTACGGTCTCTATGTACTTGGACTGTGAAAGTCCCAATAATCTTTTAGATCTCCCCAGAATGTACGAGGCATCACCCAAGTCCTTTATGGAGAACCTTTGTGACAAGAATAGCTTGACCGATTGTAGTATAGGAATATCATTTCCTATCAAAAGAATGTCGTCCACGTACAAGATCAGGAATACGAGCCTACAATCTTCTTATAAATAAATGGCTCATCTTCATTCTTGATGAAGTCAAATTCCTTGACTGTTTCATCAAAACAGATGTTCCAGCTCCGCGATGCCTGTTTTAATCCATAAATGGATTTAAGCAACTTGCACACCTTCCCGCTGCTCCCACTGTCTACAAAACCTTCTGGCTGTTCCATATAAACGCACTCTTCCAAACTGCCATTTTTATGTCCATCTGCCAGATCTCATAGTCATGGGAGGCAGCAATGACAAGTAGGATCCGAATGGATTTGAGCATAGCCATTGGAGAAAAGGTTTCATCATAGTCCACTCCTGGTCTTTGACGAAAACCTTTTGCAACGAGTCTAGCCATATACGTTTCAGCCAGCCCATCTACACCAAATTTCCTTTTGTAGATCCATTTGCATCCAACGGGTTTTACCCAAGGTGGAGCAATTTCCAAGGTCCACACTTTATTGGTGTACACGAGCTCCATTTCGGATTGCATAGCATCCAGCCACTTATCAGAGTCCCTACTGATAATGGCCTGCCTGAAACTAGTAGGATCATCTTCTTCCAAGATGCAATCCTCTCGATCCCTGTCTATGAGAAAACCGTAGTATCTCTCGGACGGATGAGAAATCCTACTAGATCTGCAGAGTGGCTGAGGTTCGTCTGGAACTATTGAATTTTGTTGTTCTACTAAATCTTCAGTTATAGTTTGTTTCTCTGGAATTTCTTCCAGTTCTACCGTGCTCCTACTTGTTTGTTTTGCAAGAAATTTCCACTCTAAAAAAGTAGCGTGCTGAGCAACAAACACTTTCTGTTTCTCGGTTTGGTAGAACAGATATCCATTTGAATGCCTGGGATATCCTACAAACTTACATAAAAATGACTGTGGCTGAAGTTTGTTCGGATTCTGGTTTTTCACATATACCGGACAACCCTATATCTTAACCCGTTTAAGACATGGTTTTCTACCACTCCATATTTCATATGGAGTCTTAGGCACTGATTTAGACAGAACCTGATTCAACAAGTACGCTGCTGTTTCATGCGCAAGCCCCCAGAATGAAAGAGGTAACTCAGCACTACTCATCATAGAGCGAAACATGTCCAATAAGGTACGGTTCCTCCGCTCTGATACGCCGTTGTGCTGAGGTGTATACGGAGGAGTAAGCTGAGAGAGAATACCATTCTCTTTTAGAAAGTCCCTGAATTCAGTGCTCAAGTACTTCCCTCCTCTATCAGATCGGAGTATCTTGATACTTTTGCCAGTCTGGTTCTCTACTTCTTTTCTGAATTCTTTGAATTTCTCAAAAGCTTCAGATTTGTGTTTCATCAGATACACATATCCGAACCTAGAGAGATCGTCAGTGAATGTGATGAAGTAAGAGAACCTACCCCGTGCATGTATAGACATTGGACAACATACATCACTGTATATGAGTCCCAAGAGCTCTCCTGCTCTTTCTCCGTGTCCGGTGAATGGAGATTTGGTCATTTTTCCCTTGAGACAAGACTGACAAGTTTTATAAGATGAAAATTCGAATGTGTTCAAAAGTCCATCTTTATGCAACTTACTTAGTCTTTTCTCTCCGATATGATCAAGTCTACAATGCCACAAGTAGGATTCGTTTGTATCTGAACTCTTCCTCTTGTGTGTATTTTTTACATTGAGAACCGTGTTCTGATTTAGAACATAGATACCATTACACAGTGTACCTTCTGCAACCAATACCTTATCAAGGTAGATGTTCATGATATTTCTATCAAGAACAAAGCTATATCCATCTTTATCAAGTAAAGAAATTGATATGATATTGCAAACCATGGAAGATACATAGTAGCAATTGTTCAAAATCATAGTATTGCCATTTGGCAATACTAGGTGATATTCACCGACGGCTGCAGTATTAACTTGTGCTCCGTTCCCTACTCTGAGGGACATATCCCCAGGTCCAACCATCCTACTTTTTTTCAGTCTCTGCAATAAATTACAGATATGAGATCCTGATCCGCTATCTAGTACCTAGGAGGTAGGACTGACCGAAAAGCAGTTCATAACTACAAGAACACCTGAAGGAGATACATTAGTGTGCTTCTTCTTCGATGAGGTCATCAAGGAATTCATGCTTTCCTATTTCCCTTGCTCATACTCATCACTTCTGTCATAGTTTAGAGCCGAACCGACATTCCCCAGCCCCGAATAAGAATTCGGATCGGTCAAGCGATACATTTTATTATCTTGATTAGGGCGTGAAATGGTTGCTACCTGGAGAGAGAGAAAAGAAACACTTAGGGTGCACTCTTGCAAAATTAGATTGATTATTATTTTATCTAACCAAGATGGCTCCCACCGTTTCCTCAAATTCTTCTTCAAACCTTAAAAGAAAAACTAGTCAGGATTAATCGAACGTCACCATACTTGCTTAACCTTTCAGCCAGGCTAGTGTTGGTACTTCGAGTGAGCTTTTCCAACGCTTTCGCGAAGTTCCTTAATTATATAACCTTTTTTTCTTGGAGGCGTATCCCCACTAACACCGTTCTAGACACCTACTTGGTTTATATCATTGATTGTTAAGTGAAATAATCTCCCGAGAGTAATCCAACTCATCTGTGGGATAGGGATCCAACTATCATTGTGTGATGACCTAGATGGAATCCACTCTAGTCACCACACTCCAGAAGGTATGCTAAATCTGCAAGTTTCCTATATATTTGAAACTCCCGATGTGATTTTTGTCCCAAGCGGCTTCATGACCTTGACAGAGGTCAACATGTCATAGGTCGCAAGTCAAGTTCAAGCTGTCATTGTCCTGAATTGATTTAGACCCACCCGCATAAGTCTTTGACAGAGGTCAAAATGACCATGTGACTGTCCTAAATAATCGCATCTATCTATGCAACATACGAGTATTGCTTAGATACCATTCACTATGTCTTGACAGAGGTCAACATACACAGCATGAATACTAAGTAATACTTGTAAGAAATGACGGAGGCTTACGACTGGGTTTTTGGTGAAATACCCGTTAACGTAATGAACTTGATATCGTTGAAGAAACCTGATAGCTTTGAAAAAGGAGTGGTTTAAGCTCCGCATTTTGAAAATTTCTGGTGTTGAAAAAAAACCGAGTAATCTATAGTATAGTCTTTTGCTCAAGAGGCCACTCCCCGTGAAGAGATCTCGGCTCTTGCCTCATGGAATGAGGTAGAGGATATTCATGATCGAATACCACTATGCAAAGCGAAAGAATATAACTGTAGTTTTTCGAAATTTGTTCCAACAACATCTTTTAGGTCTGTTTTCTTGCATTAATCAAAATTAATGCGGTCCCATCAATTAACCTATCACACCAGAAAAGAACGAAAATATGATGTACGTATATGCCATCCGCATTCGCCATTGGGCCCCGTCATCACTCGTTAAGTTACTTAACTAACGACAGAGCGGGGGCTGGACTAGCACGGGTGAAAAACATATACAACATCTACTAGTATATATATATAAGTATATACAACATTCATCCCAGGCATAATAATAATCAACATCACGGAATTTCAGCCAACAATACAGAGTGGTGGATAATCTTGGAGCCTCGGGTTTCAATTGAGCCACAAATGAGACCCGATGTTCCCGGTCATGTGGATAGCCTGTGTAATGAAAACCTGGACCCCTACGAGCGCGGCAAGTTACCCGCCAATCCCAGAAGTGAAGCAGCCCCCTTCAATAAAGTGAATGGGCCACCAAGTGCTTCACGAAATCTGTTAACTTAGGAGCCCCACCGAGGGTCAACCTATACCCCCTACGAGTGCGGCGAATAAACCGCTAATTTTAGAATGAAGCCCCCTCCGTCTCAACACCATGAGATGCAGGCTTGTTGCCTTCTAGAACCCGGCTATTCGTGCACTCTCCCACGGGGCAATCCTAGTACAGAAAAAGAAAATAATATGTATAAATGGTGACATCGAACTCAACCCGGTCGTGCCCCAAACAAATAATATACAACCCGGCAAAGACGGCAGTCCACATGTCGGACGCTCGCCCCGCAAAATGAATATACAAATGAATCTTTAACTGTACCACTAACATTGCACCACATGCTATCCACCACGACTATCCAACCACAATCATAACACAAACACAAAACATCAACGTGAATGTCATGTTCGCAAACCCGTCTAAAAGAACATATAGCAATTAAACGAGTTGTACCGATCGAATGACATTCACGGTCGCAGATAAAAGTAAATGAACTGTAAACTATTAAACAGTGTCAGATATAACGACTTCGAAACACTCCAAATTGCCCCTAACTCATAAACAACAGAACATCAAACTTGGGCAAAAACAAATAACACCTGAAACCCAAACTCCAAGAGATAAGAATACAGACCAAACATCGAGAAAATCCACCATACAAAAACCGGTGACATCGGAATTTTTTAAGGTTTGGCCGACCAAAAATAGTTAGAATCGTCTCGTTTTTTGTCAGTGTTCATCCTTCTGTGAATAGAGCACTCTGCAATTGTTTTAAAAAAATTTGGAGCATCTGCAAAAATCGATAGAAACTTAAAGTTTGGTTTCTATGTTTGGAGTTGTTTCGGTTTTGTTGTTTTAATATTGTTTAAACTTACTTGTGTAGGGTTTATGGGCTGGCTCTGATACCATGAAAGGTTACGCTAGCGTCCCGGCCAACTTCTATGGCCAAATGCGGAACAAAATTTTTCTACGAATTAAAACTTGGCGCTAGAATAACCCTAAATCCGGATCTTACCATAAATCTAACTAGCATGTAAGGGTTCTATCTACTATGATAGAAAGTATACCTAAAGAAACCAAGTCTTTCGGGTCTTTGATCCTCTCCTTAAGCTCCTCGATAGAAGTATGGATCGTGCTTGAACTTCGGCCTCCTCGCGTCAATGATGATCCACCCGATAGTGCCTACTAAGATTTCATACCTCCTAATTGAGGTAACTAGAATACTTAGCTTGCTAATCTAAGTAGACTAGAGTGTGTAGAGCGTGATTATGGAATGCTTTTTCTCACTAACCTTAGGTTTCTCAACTCATGAGACAATTAGAGTTAGTATTAGAAGAAGAGAGCAAGGAAAAGATGAGAGTGTAGAGTGAGCTAGAGCAAAAAATGAAGAATGGCTAAGTGAATCAGATAATAATGCAAGCAAAAAAAAATATCTCCACAAAATATCAACCATGGAAGAATAGTAAACCATGAGCCATTGCATGAGTCATCAAGCAAGACATGCTTCATTTAATGAAAACGCACACCTCATTTCTCCACCTCATTAATCCATTAACTAAAATGGTAAATCAAAATAACGAGGTGTCTTCTTCTAGAAGCACCTTTCATAATTACAAGAATGCCCCTCACCTGTATATACATACCCGTATCCGTATTCCGAAAAATACGAATACAAAGAGACAAAATAGTCTAAGAATATAATACTAGGATCCAGCTTAAATCAAAGCCCGCTAGTATTATTCACCCGAACATCGTACGTGCATAAGTGTGCGTATGTGATCGAACCCTGCCGTAAAACCATACGGCCTCTACATCGTTTCGCCCGAAGCAGGGAAACTCTCTTTGTGGGACTCTAAAGACTCAACAGTACGCTTGCAGTAGGTTTATCCACAAGCACGTCAGCGACACTAGCTGTACGTAACGGCTATCCAGGTACCTGTCGAAAAGGAAGGCCGTCAAGCAAAATCGTCCGAACTCCTACTGAGCCTATCCGTGACAATCTCCGTACAGTCCGGTCTCTTCGTCTAAGAGTATTGCATACCGGATCTCGGGGGTGGTAAACCTCAGACCCTAATAACCTGGTAATTCGGGCTGATGCGGCTCAGGACCAATCCAGGAAACTACTGATCAGCCTATCAGTAAATCCCAACTGCCTTAGTTAAGGACTTATGGTCCTGACCAATCAAACACAGTGCTATATCGACTCCCAATACCGGGAGAGACGAATCCCCGACAATTGCTCACTGCCTCCATGTGGCTCGAGACTGTACCCAACCAAAACCTGTTTGCAGGACTCAGTAGAGCCGTGGTAGGGTAGTGATCAAAGCTCAGTGGGAACTCACACGATACAAATGATGATCTCAGGTCTAAAAACTAACCTGTACACATGTCACCTGAGAACTTCCATCTGACGATAGGTATGATACCATCTGGAAGTTCTCGGCGAGTCCGTCCAGTGTACTCACACCCAGTGAGCACCTGTATACGATCTTAGGTGCATCGGACCAATGGCTGCAGGACCAACCATCCCTCGACGGGGCTAGAAATGTATACACTAGTCTACTCTGGAGTATCAATGCCCAGTCTCGATACTCACGCGACTAGGGACCATTTAAGGATGTGCTTATAGACTACCCTGCTCCCACAAGTATGATCGCCATCACAACGCAGGTAGTCAAGCAAGATCCTACGGGCTTTATCAACATGTAACCGCAATATGTAATAACGAGTATAACATATGCCATGTTAAGATAAAGACAAACCATAATAGTACACTACCGTATCATGTCTTTATCAATATGTGCAAGCAGGATAAAGTATCAATAAAAACAAATACACATATCAGATAAAGAAAACTGAAATAATATACTATAAAACTGAGCAAGATTGTCCTGTATATACATATCCCTAGCATCCATATGTATACATATACAATACTGGCCTCTAGTGTATACATATCCAACAATCTTCCACTTGCACTAAAGGCCAGTAATTGGCGTATCGAATACCCAACGTCTGCACTAAGGCCAGCTGCTGGCGTACCGCATACCCAACATCTCAAAAAGTCGCTTTAACTGCGCTTGAGGGAGAGCCTTTGTAAATGGATCCGCCGTGTTTTCTTTTGTATCCACTCTCCGGATCTTGATCTCCTGGTGATCTATGATCTCCCTGATCAGGTGATACCGCCTTAAGATGTGTCTGGATTTCTAATGGGACTGTAGTTCCTTCGCTAAAGCTATAGCCCTATTGTTATCACAATACACAGGTATCAGATCAATAATGGACGGAACTACCTGAAGTTCAGTAATGAACTTCTTCATCCAGACCGCGGCATCGCTGGCAGCAATGTATTCATCCTCCATCGTCGAGTCTACGACGGTGTCCTGTTTGGAACTCCTCCAACACACCGCCCCTCCGTTGAGGGTGAACACAAAACCCGAGACAGATTTGCTGTCATCCTTGTCACTCTGGAAGCTTGAATCGGTAAAGGACTTGACCCTGAGGTCTCCATTACCATAAACCAGGAACATCTCCTTAGTCCTTCTCAGATACTTGAGAATGTTCTTCACTGCTGTTCAGTGGTTCTCACCTGGGTCTGACTGATACCGGCTCACCACGCTTAGTGCGTAAACTACATATGGTCTTGTACATAGTATCACATACATTATAGATCCTACCGCCGAAGCGTAGGGTATAGTGCTCATGCGCACCCTCTCCTCGTCAGTCTTGGGAAACATTTCCTTAGAGAGGGTGATTCCGTGCAATGTGGGTATGATACCGTGCTTGGAATCTTCCATACTAAATCTCTTTAGTACGGTCTCTATGTACTTGGACTGTGAAAGTCCCAATAATCTTTTAGATCTCCCCAGAATGTACGAGGCATCACCCAAGTCCTTTATGGAGAACCTTTGTGACAAGAATAGCTTGACCGATTGTAGTATAGGAATATCATTTCCTATCAAAAGAATGTCGTCCACGTACAAGATCAGGAATACGAGCCTACAATCTTCTTATAAATAAATGGCTCATCTTCATTCTTGATGAAGTCAAATTCCTTGACTGTTTCATCAAAACAGATGTTCCAGCTCCGCGATGCCTGTTTTAATCCATAAATGGATTTAAGCAACTTGCACACCTTCCCGCTGCTCCCACTGTCTACAAAACCTTCTGGCTGTTCCATATAAACGTACTCTTCCAAACTGCCGTTTTTATGTCCATCTGCCAGATCTCATAGTCATGGGAGGCAGCAATGACAAGTAGGATCCGAATGGATTTGAGCATAGCCATTGGAGAAAAGGTTTCATCATAGTCCACTCCTGGTCTTTGACGAAAACCTTTTGCAACGAGTCTATCCTTATACGTTTCAGCCTGCCCATCTACACCAAATTTCCTTTTGTAGATCCATTTGCATCCAACGGGTTTTATCCAAGGTGGAGCAATTTCCAAGGTCCACACTTTATTGGTGTACATGAGCTCCAATTCGGATTGCATAGCATCCAGCCACTTATCAGAGTCCCTACTGATAATGGCCTGCCTGAAACTAGTAGGATCATCTTCTTCCAAGATGCAATCCTCTCGATCCCTGTTTATGAGAAAACCGTAGTATCTCTCGGACGGATGAGAAATCCTACTAGATCTGCAGAGTGGCTGAGGTTCGTCTGGAACTATTGAATTTTGTTGTTCTACTAAATCTTCAGTTATAGTTTGTCCCTCTGGAATTTCTTCCAGTTCTACCGTGCTCCTACTTGTTTGTTTTGCAAGAAATTTCCATTCTAAAAAAGTAGCGTGCTGAGAAACAAACACTTTCTGTTTCTCGGTGTGGTAGAACAGATATCCATTTGAATGCCTGGGATATCCTACAAACTTACATAAAACTGACCGTGCCTGAAGTTTGTTCGGATTCTGGTTTTTCACATATACCGGACAACCCTATATCTTAACCCGTTTAAGACATGGTTTTCTACCACTCCATATTTCATATGGAGTCTTAGGCACTGATTTAGACAGAACCTGATTCAACAAGTACGCTGCTGTTTCATGCGCAAGCCCCCAGAATGAAAGAGGTAACTCAGCACTACTCATCATGGAGCGAAACATGTCCAATAAGGTACGGTTCCTCCGCTCTGATACGCCGTTGTGTTGTGGTGTATACGGAGGAGTAAGCTGAGAGAGAATACCATTCTCTTTTAGAAAGTCCCTTAATTCAGTGCTCAAGTACTCCCCTCCTCTATCAGATCGGAGTATCTTGATACTTTTGCCAGTCTGGTTCTCTACTTCTTTTCTGAATTCTTTGAATTTCTCAAAAGCTTCAGATTTGTGTTTCATCAGATACACATATCCGAACCTAGAGAGATCGTCAGTGAATGTGATGAAGTACGAGAACCCACCCCGTGCATGTATAGACATTGGACTACATACATCACTGTATATGAGTCCCAAGAGCTCTCCTGCTCTTTCTCCGTGTCCGGTGATTGGAGATTTGGTCATTTTTCCCTTGAGACAAGACTGACAAGTTTTATAAGATGAAAATTCGAATGTGTTCAAAAGTCCATCTTTATGCAACTTACTTAGTCTTTTCTCTCCGATATGATCAAGTCTACAATGCCACAAGTAGGATTCGTTTGTATCTGAACTCTTCCTCTTGTGTGTATTTTGTACATTGAGAACCGTGTTCTGATTTAGAACATAGATACCATTACACAGTGTACCTTCTGCAACCAATACCTTATCAAGGTAGATGTTCATGATATTTCTATCAAGAACAAAGTTATATCCATCTTTATCAAGTAAAGAAATTGATATGATATTGCAAACCATGGAAGATACATAGTAGCAATTGTTTAAAATCATAGTATTGCCATTTGGCAATGTAGGGTTCCTAGGCACACTAATAAGGTCTCACAAGGCATCAACCATGCCAATTTCAAATTTTACAAGTGCCGAGAAACCCTAATACGGATCGTTAACTAGATATTTAGGCGAAAGATGCAACTAGTTAACAACTTAACTAAAAGAACGGAAATACAACCTTTGTAGATCCGGTCCTCCACCTCCATAGCTCCATGATGAAGTCTCCTCGCTGTCCAAATAGAATCCCGGGCTCTAGCGTCGGTTTCATCGGAGAAATGGACGGGCTTGGTCGTCGGCTTCTATGCCGAAGATGATCTACGTCGAGGCAACACTAGATCAAGCTCCAACTTCACCAAGTCAAGAAACTTGTGAAGAAAACACCCTATACTACTTGGCAAGAGGTAGAGGATGAAGAAATAGGAAGTGGGTTCACTTTAGAATTAGATTTCTCACTCTTTTCATCAAATCACCATTGATGGAATCAAGTTTTTCTTCTTGAAGAAGAAGAAGAAGAAGATGATAGAATATGATAAGAATTTTTTTTTATTAAAATAGAAAAGAAAATGAATTCTTATCATATGCAAACCATGGTTAGGTGTAGAGAATCAACTAGGGTTAGTAAATGGTTAGGTTAAGACATGAAGACAAAATGGTCACTTTAGTCAAACCTTCATGAAGCTTCAACAAGCTTCATCTTGAAAGCAACCATTTTCTCTTTTTCCTTTTAACAAAACAAAATAAATAAATGCATAAATAAATCAAATGAAACCCTAACCATTAACTAACTATGGTTTAATCATACACTTAACTAAGTTAGCATGTATCATCAAATATGATACAAACAAGTGCACAAAAGTATATCACATATACAACTTGTGTACATCCGAGTGAGAAAATCCATCTTAAATGAACCAATACTAGTTAATGCAAAGTAATATATCAAATATATAATTATGCATTAAATCATTAAATCAACACTTGATTTAACGATCCGGTCATGTCGCATATAACCGACTAGTATCCAATGTATCGGCTTATCGAATCAATCCTCGATTCGATAGCTAGGTTACATCACATACAACCATTCGACACATTTATCGCGAGAATGGAATACGGTATCACATACACGCATTATTCTCGGTCCCGCACATATCTCATATGCGCTCCTATTTCGTTTCGCTTGAGCCAGAAAACCTCTGTGTAGGACTCTAAAGACTCGTCAATACGCCGGCAGCAGGTGATGATCATATCAAACACCCACAAGCCGCAAGCGGTCTGCTAAACGTAACGGCCACCCGGGTATTGAGCGATCAGAAGATCGACGAGCAAGCCCGCTCATACTCCTGTGAATCCAACCAGTAACACTTACCGTACAGTCCGGTCTCGTCGTCTGATATGTCGCATATCTCGCCTAGGGATGGTAAACGTCAGACCCCAATAGCTCGATAAGTCGTGTCGATATGAGGTCTATAACAGTTCGAGAAACTACTGGTAACACTTACCAGTAAATCTCAGCGACCCTGGCCAGGGATTTCTGGTTATAGCCAATCGAACACAGCGCAACATCAACTCCCTATACCGGGAGAGACGAATCCCCTCCTATCGCTCATTGCCTCCATGTGATTCGGGACTGTACCCAAAAACCACCGTTTTGCACGCCCTCTTGGACATGGTAAGGTGGAAATCAAAGCACAGTGGGAACCACACAAGACTCTATGACGATCTCGGGTCAACAGACTACTCTGTACCAGTGTCACCAGAGAACTGCCATCTGACGTAAGGTATAATACCATCTGGGAGTTCTCGGCGAGTCCGTCCAGTGTACCCAGTCTCCACTGAGCACCCGTATATCATCTCTGATGTCAAACACCAATGGATATGGGATCATCCATCACCCATCTGTATGGGTCGAGAAGGTATACGCTAGTCTACTCTGGTATATCGATGCCCCGTCTCGATATACCCGCGACTAGGGACTTTGAAGGATGTACTTATGGACTACCATGTCCCCACTAGTATGATCCGCATCATAGTCCAGGCAGTCAAGTACACATCCTAAGGGCTTTACCAACATGTAACAGAGAGACAATCAGTGTACACGTCAAGGTAAAGTGTAACCAGATAGCATACTATCATGTCGAGCAAGAAAGTCCTCCCTATATATGTCCCAGCATCCACTACAATATACATCCTATGTATAGTAATGGCCTCTAGGGCATACGTATAACTAACAATCTCCCACTTGCACTAGGGCCATCTGATAGCAGTGGTTGTAGTATCTCATACTCAACCATCCCATAAAAGTCTCTCTCTGGTAAAAGGCCTTTGTGAGTGGATCCGCCGTGCTGTCCTCTGAGTCTACTCTCCTAACCTCGATCACCCTGGAGATCAACTATCTCCATGATCAGGTGATACTGCCTTAGAATATGTCTGGATCACTAATGGGACGGACGTTCCTTGGCATAAGCCACAACTCCATTGTCACACAATGGGAGGAACTAAGTTCATCTCATGAACAAATATACATCCAGACTGCCTCTTTGGTAGCATCTGAAGTAGCGATGTATCGAGCCTTTATCGTCCAGTATGCCACAGTATCTAGCTTGGAACCCTTCCAACATACCGTCCCTTTACTGAGGGTAAAGACAATGCCTGCGACTGACTTTCAGTCGTCCTTATCACCCTGGAACCCTTCCAGTGATTCTCCCCAGGATCGGTTGATACCATCTCACTACAACTAGTGAGAATCCTAACATCCAGTTAGATCTATCTCACAGACCCAAAACTCAGGATTTAGGAGGTATCACTTTGATCCTATATGGAGAATCATTGTGATAAGCGGAGATTGACCGAGCGTAGCATAGGAAACTCCTTCTCTATCAAGAGTATGTCATCCACGTACTCTACGAGGATCTCCACCATACTCCCTACTACCTTTTTGTTTATACAAGGTTCATCTACCATTTTGATGATGCCAAACTCTTTGACTAACACATCAAAACAGATGTTCCAACTCCGCGATACCTGCTTTATCCTATAAAGCATCTTGTACACGTTTCCGCTGCTCCCACTGTCTACGAAGCCCTCTGGCTGTGTACTTATAGACGTTCTCTTCTAAAACATCATTTAGAAAAGCAGTCATGGCACCCAACCGCCAGATATCGTAGTCATGGTATGTAGCCGTGGCAAGTAGGATCTGGATGGACTTAAGCATAGCCACTTGAAAAGGTTTCATCATTATCCACGCCTGGTCGATGACGAAAAGCTTTAACAAGCCTAGCTTTGAAAGTCTCAACTTTTCCATCTACACCAAGTAATCTTCTCAAGATATACTTGCTCCTGATGGGGATTTAAGCCTTCAGATATAGCAACCAAAGTCTATACTTTGTTGGTGTACATGGATTCCATCTCAGATCACTAAGCATCCAGCCATTCTTACAGAGTCCCACTCCTGATGGCCAGCTCGAAACTAGTTGGGTCATCATCTCATGATGCAATCCTCGCTCCCACTGTCATAGAGTAACCAAAGTATCTCTTAGGTGGGTGAGGAACCCTACTAGATCGGCGGAGAGGCTGAGGTTCGTTGGTCTCTACTGAATCCTTTGGTTCTATCAAATCATCAGCTGTAGTTTGTATAGCTGGAACATTTCCAGTTCTACATAACAGATCTTGTCTCGAGTTTGTCCGGATTTTGCTTTTAGACATAGGCCGGACAACCCCAAATCTTAACTAACTTAAGATATGGGCTCTTCCCTTTCCATATCACATATGAAATGGTAGGTAACTGATTTGAACCCTATTCAATAGGTATGCAGCTTCTCAAGTGCATAACCCCCAAAAAGGAAAAAGGTAACTCAGTAGTACTCATCATAGAGCACACCATATCAAATATGGTGTATCTGCTCCGCCCCGATATACCATCGTGCTATGGTGTATAAGGAGGAGTAATGCTGAGAGAGAATCTCATTCTCCTTTAGAATAATCCAGGAATTCTGTGCTCAAGTATTCTCCTCCTTTGATCTCATCAAAGGACATAATACTTATACCTGTATTTTGGTTCTCTACTTCTAACTTATATTCTGTGAATATCTCAAAAGGTTCGGACTTGTGTTTCAACAGGAACATAGGTCTGAATCTCAAAAGATCATCAGGGAATGTAATGAAGTATAAAGAACCGGTCTTGGCAAGTGTAGACAGGGGACCTACATACATCAACATGTATCATCCCAAGAGTTCACTAACTCTTTCTCTGTTTCCAGTAAACGAAGCCATGGTCATCTTATCTCTGTGACATGACTGGCAAGTTTCACAAGATGTAAATTCAAACTGATTTAAATATGCATCTAAAATGTAACTTCAGCCAGTCGGATCGCATTGATATGACCTAGTCTACAATGCCTCAAGAAGGATTCGTTCATTTCTGAACTCTTCCTCTTGTGTGTGTTCCGTATACTAAAGAACTGTAGTTTGATTTAGAACATCAATGCTTTTAGATAACGTGCCTGAACCGATCAACTTTTGATATAGGAAATGTTCAAAACATTATCCAACTATACAAAATTTTATCATTTCTTTACAAATAAAGAGATAGATATGATTTTGTATATCAGGTTCGGTATCTAATAACATTCGTTCAGAATCAATGTATTTGGAATACAGGGTGACAGTGACCAACAGACTTGGCTGCAACACTTGCCCCATTTTCTGCCTCATGAAACTTATCACCCGTTCTCAGTTCTCCTACCTTTTTACAGCCCTATGTAACAGATTACATATCTGGGATCCTGATCCGGTATCATATACCCAGGATGCGGAGGATACTGAGAAACAGTTCTTTGTAATGAACACACCCGAAGATGATGCATCAGCATGCACTCTCTTCGTTTGGGCGGCACGGGAATTCTGGTAATCCATAATTTCCTGCTCTGTCTTATAACAATTATAAGTTGGAGCGGGACCAACGTTCCCCAGCTCAGAATAACAAGCGGGTTCGGTCAATATTCCGTATTGTTATCTTGATTAAGGCGTGATATGGTCGCTACCTGGAGTGAGAGAGAAGAAAACACTCAGCGTGCGCTCTTGCAAGAATAGATTGGTTTTTATTTTATCTAATCAGGATGGCTCCCACTGCTTTTTATCAAATCTTCCTTCAAACCCAAAAAGGAAAGACTAGCCGGGATTAATTATACACTACAAGTTCGCCAATCTTTCAGCCAGGCCAGTGTCGGTACTTTGAGGGAGGTCCCCCGTGCTTTCGCACGAACCTAATTACAGTAAACTTCGTTTTCCCAGAGGCGTAACTTCGTTAACACCTTTCTAGAAACCTACTTGATCGGCTAATTATAATGTGTAAAACTCTCCCAGGAGTAACTCTTACTCACAGCGGGTATCGGGATCCAACTATCTCATAGAAGGTATGCAATAACATTGCAAATTTCAACACTTGAAATTCCCGATAATATTTTGCCCCTAGCGTGCTATGACCTTGATGCATGCCAAACAACCCATAGTCCGCTAGTCAAGTTCAACCCGTACATTTCTTGATTGAATTAAACCCACCCGCACGACCCTTGACGCATGCCAAACAACACCGTACGAATACCCTAATCCAATCGCATCATATGCTAGCAGATAAGCACTAGTTAGCTACCGTACACTACGCCTTGACGCATGCCAAACAACCGCAGCACGAATACTAACTAGTACTTATCTGAAATGACGGAGGGCTACGACAGGTTTTTCTGAAAACCTATTGCGTAATGAACTTGAAATCGTTGTAGAATCAAATGATTTTAAAATGGAGTGCTTTTGAGGCTTTTCTAGTTTTGCTAAAGGAGTCACTCCCGGTGAAGGGATCGTCGGTCCTTTCCTCGTCGAATGAGGTGCGGGATATATCATATATATCACTGTGCAAAGCAAAATCTCTTAAAAGCAATCAAAAGACAAACCGAGTGTGTAGCATCTGCCAGTTATTGCTAAAGGAGTCATTCCCGGTAAAGGGATCTCGGTCTTTTCCTCATCGAATAAGGTGCAGGATATATCACATATACCGCTGTGCAAAGCAAGAACTGTAGCTACCTGTTTTATATTTTGAAATTCGATTCTACAACATCTTAGGTTTCTTTTATTTCATTAATCACATTAATGAAGTCCCATCATTTAAGTACCTAAACATCACAGATAAATACGACGTACACTTATGCCATCCGCATTCGCCTCGATGTCCCCTCGTGCACCGTTAGGTTAGGTAACTAACGGCAGAGCAGGGCAGGGCTAGTGCGGGTGTAAAACATAAGTAACATCTATATAATATATCATATATATACTATATACAGTATCTATCACAGAACATCACATGATCACATCACAGATATCGCAGCAGAAGAATCATATGAAATATTGGATATACTAGGACGTCCGTGTTTTCAATACGAGCCAGTATAAAACACGGATTCCACGGTCGTGATGAATAGCCAAACCCACACCCCTAGACCCCTACGAGAGCGGTAAGCAACCCTACCAATTCTAGAGTTAGGAGACCCGGACTCGACTCCTCGAGTTGGTCTCCCACTGGACTCCAGAACCCGGTTACTTGTGCCCTCCTCCTTGGGTCTATCCTAGTGCGGAAAAGTAAATAATATACAAAGGGTGACATCTTCCGCAACCTGGAAGTGCCCCAATAAAAGAATATTACATACAAGTTTTTACATGAATGAAAATGAAAAACACTCATCTCACATAAAACCCCCCGGCTATTCAAACACGACGATCCAATATAACATATCCAGCAACACATAACATCACATGTCATCAACGTAAGTAAATATGCGCATCCCAATTGTCGTTGGCATATAACAACGAAACCGGCGATATCACATATTACACTTACGGTCACAGAAAAAAAAGTGTAAAACTACAACAGTTGGAATCCGCAACCTCTTTAGACATCGCATGCCCAATCAAATGAAATACTTAGACATCGCATGCCTAACAATTATAAACCCCGCATTTTAGTCTCATTATCGAAAACACTTTTCAATATCAAGTCGGGCAATTCAACAAGATTCCCGACATCCTGATCGAATGCTCGTCGCAAACTTTAGTAGACGGCCGCACCCCCGATACCGTCGACGAAGTGCACCAAGGCGGAACACCACTGCCGCGAGCACCCGAACGGATGCTTTCGGCGACGGGGTTCTCCTACAGTCACTTGGTCGGGGCTATGGAGCGAGGCTGTCTATTAAGTTTACCCGGCGAGTATCCGCGTACGCTACATGATTGCGACGGACTTTTGATCACATCAAAATTCCGTGGCAACCGATCAAGTGAGACTAAAGTGCTATGTTTATAACATTCATACAGTTATCTCATAAGTTCTTGTGAATTCCAATTGTTGTATCCCATTCCAGATAAATAGAAAATGTTAAACTTTCCGATCGAACAATCGAACACCCAAGTTTTCCCGATACAGATCAACACATGAAATAAGTTTTAAAAACATTCAGTTCATGCCTCAGTACCAACGGTCCAGCTGTAGAAGGGTTAAGCCAACGCCTCACATGTGGCACGCCGTACTGCCCCAAACCCTAAGGTTCAAAGGGCAGTTCAAGACGGTCACATAATCGAGTTAAGGTTTGTTGTCTTCTAGAGGGACCATCGCATTACTTGCACTACTTAGAACGTCTTTAAACCATGGAAAAATCCAACACTTGGAAATTTTCCGGCAGGGGAAAAGTTGGGTATTTATATCCGGTCGAACTTTTTAACATATTCTAAAATTATCCGGAAAAGCACACAGACAAAATTAGATAATCCGATCGAAATACCGAGTCCCTAATACAACCCAGAAAACTCAACTCTTGAGTAAATTTTAAAAATTTCCATAAAACTCAGCATTTAAATAAAGAAGTTACTGTGCAAAAATGGTTGACTGAAGAGACTAAATGGGCGCGGAACCGCCGCAATAGGCGGCTAATGCCGCGGTTCCGCCGCGCTTTAGAAAGATCATTAGGTAATTTTTGCACCGTAATTCTTAGAATTTCCTGCTGAATTTTTTAAGCATTTTTAATTTGGAAAAAACCACTTTTTCAGAAAAAGTCCAGAGAGGGTTAAAAGTTAGGGTTTCGGGGTTCGATCGGGTTTCTAACATCGTCTACGCATCGCCTAAGGCTCTAGCTAGGCTCTGATACCACTGTAGGGTTTCTAGGCACACTAATGAGGTCTTACAAGACATCAACCATGCCAATTTCAAATTTTACAAGTGCCGAGAAACCCTAATACAGATCGTTAACTAGATATTTAGGCGAAAGATGCAACTAGTTAACAACTTAACTAAAAGAACGGAAATACAACCTTTGTAGATCCGGTCCTCCACCTCCATAGCTCCATGATGAAGTCTCCTCGCTGTCCAAATAGAATCCCAGGCTCTAGCGTCGGTTTCATCGGAGAAATGGGCGGGCTTGGTCGTCGGCTTCGATGCCGAAGATGATCTACGTCGAGGCAACACTAGATCAAGCTCCAACTTCACCAAGTCAAGAAACTTGTGAAGAAAACACCCTATACTACTTGGCAAGAGGTAGAGGATGAAGAAATAGGAAGTGGGTTCACTTTAGAATTGGATTTCTCACTCTTTTCATCAAATCACCATTGATGGAATCAAGTTTTTCTTCTTGAAGAAGAAGAAGAAGAAGAAGAAGAAGAAGAAGAAGATGATAGAATATGATAAGAATTTTTTTTTATTAAAATAGAAAAGAAAATGAATTCTTATCATATGCAAACCATGGTTAGGTGTAGAGAATCAACTAGGGTTAGTAAATGGTTAGGTTAAGACATGAAGACAAAATGGTCACTTTAGTCAAACCTTCATGAAGCTTCAACAAGCTTCATCTTGAAAGCAACCATTTTCTCTTTTTCCTTTTAACAAAACAAAATAAATAAATGCATAAATAAATCAAATGAAACCCTAACCATTAACTAACCATGGTTTAATCATACACTTAACCAAGTTAGCATGTATCATCAAACATGATACAAACAAGTGCACAAAAGTATATCACATATACAACTTGTGTACATCCGAGTGAGAAAATCCATCTTAAATGAACCAATACTAGTTAATGCAAAGTAATATATCAAATATATAATTATGCATTAAATCATTAAATCAACACTTGATTTAACGATCCGGTCATGTCGCATATAACCGACTAGTATCCAATGTATCGGCTTATCGAATCAATCCTCGATTCGATAGCTAGGTTACATCACATACAACCATTCGACACATTCATCGCGAGAATGGAATACGGTATCACATACACGCATTATTCTTGGTCCCGCACATATCTCATATGCGCTCCTATTTCGTTTCGCTTGAGCCAGGAAACCTCTGTGTAGGACTATAAAGACTCGTCAATACGCCGGCAGCAGGTGATGATCATATCAAACACCCACAAGCAGCAAGCGGTCTGCTAAACGTAACGGCCACCCGGGTATTGAGCGATCAGAAGATCGACGAGCAAGCCCGCTCATACTCTTGTGAATCCAACCAGTAACACTTACCGTACAGTCCGGTCTCGTCGTCTGATATGTCGCATATCTCGCCTAGGGGTGGTAAACGTCAGACCCCAATAGCTCGATAAGTCGTGTCGATATGAGGTCTATAACAGTTCGAGAAACTACTGGTAACACTTACCAGTAAATCTCAGCGACCCTGGCTAGGGATTTCTGGTTATAGCCAATCGAACACAGCGCAACATCAACTCCCTATACCGGGAGAGACGAATCCCCTCCTATCGCTCATTGCCTCCATGTGATTCGGGACTGTACCCAAAAACCACCGTTTTGCACGCCCTCTTGGACGTGGTAAGGTGGAAATCAAAGCACAGTGGGAACCACACAAGACTCTATGACGATCTCGGGTCAACAGACTACTCTGTACCAGTGTCACCAGAGAACTGCCATCTGACGTAAGGTATAATACCATCTGGGAGTTCTCGGCGAGTCCGTCTAGTGTACCCAGTCTCCACTGAGCACCCGTATATCATCTCTGATGTCAAACACTAATGGATATGAGATCATCCATCGCCCATCTGTATGGGTCGAGAAGGTATACGCTAGTCTACTCTGGTATATCGATGCCCCGTCTCGATATACCCACGACTAGGGACTTTGAAGGATGTACTTATGGACTACCATGTCCCCACTAGTATGATCCGCATCATAGTCCAGGCAGTCAAGTACACATCCTAAGGGCTTTACCAACATGTAACAGAGAGACAATCAGTTTACACGTCAAGGTAAAGTGTAACCAGATAGCATACTATCATGTCGAGCAAGAAAGTCATCCCTATATATGTCCCAGCATCCACTACAATATACATCCTATGTATAGTAATGGCCTCTAGGGCATACATATAACTAACAGGCAATACTAGGTGATATTCACCGACGGCTGCAGTATTAACTTGTGCTCCGTTCCCTACTCTGAGGGATATATCACCAGGTCCAACCATCCTACTTTTTTTCAGTCCCTGCAATAAATTACAGATATGAGATCCTGATCCGCTATCTAGTACCCAGGAGGTAGGACTGACCGAAAAGCAGTTCATAATTACAAGAACACCTGAAGGAGATACATTAGTGTGCTTCTTCTTCGATGAGGTCATCAAGGAATTCATGCTTTCCTATTTCCCTTGCTCATACTCATGACTGCTGTCATAGTTTAGAGCCGAACCGACATTCCCCAGCCCCGAATAAGAATTCGGATCGGTCAAGCGATACATTTTATTATCTTGATTAGGGCGTGGAATGGTTGCTACCTGGAGAGAGAGAAAAGAAACACTTAGGGTGCACTCTTGCAAAATTAGATTGGTTATTATTTTATCTAACCAAGATGGCTCCCACCGTTTCCTCAAATTCTTCTTCAAACCTTAAAAGAAAAATTAGTCAGGATTAATCGCACGTCACCATACTTGCTTAACCTTTCAGCCAGGCTAGTGTTGGTACTTCGAGGGAGGTTTTCCAACGCTTTCGCGAAGTTTCTTAATTATATAACCTCTTTTCCTTGGAGGCGTATCCCCGCTAACACCGTTCTAGACACCTACTTGGTTTATATCATTGATTGTTAAGTGAAATAATCTCCCGAGAGTAATCCAACTCATCTGTGGGATCGGGATCCAACTATCATTGTGTGATGACCTAGATGGAATCCACTCTAGTCACCACACTCCAGAAGGTATGCTAAATCTGCAAGTTTCCTATATATTTGAAGCTCCCGATGTGATTTTTGTCCCAAGCGGCTTCATGACCTTGACAGAGGTCAACATGTCATAGGTCGCAAGTCAAGTTCAACCCGTCATTGTCCTGAATTGATTTAGACCCACCCGCATAAGTCTTTGACAGAGGTCAAAATGACCATGTGACTGTCCTAAATAATCGCATCTATCTATGCAACATACGAGCATTGCTTAGCTACCATTCACTATGCCTTGACAGAGGTCAACATACACAGCATGAATACTAAGTAATACTTGTAAGAAATGACGGAGGCCTACGACTGGGTTTTTGGTGAAATACCCGTTAACGTAATGAACTTGATATCGTTGAAGGAACCTGATAGCTTTGAAAAAGGAGTGGTTTAAGCTCCGCTTTTTGAAAATTTCTGGTTTTGAAAAAAAACTGAGTAATCTATAGTATAGTCTTTTGCTCAAGAGGCCACTCCCCGTGAAGGGATCTCGGCTCTTGCCTCATGGAATGAGGTAGAGGATATTCATGATCGAATACCACTATGCAAAGCGAAAGAATATAACTGTAGTTTTTCGAAATTTGTTCCAACAACATCTTTTAGGTCTGTTTTCTTGCATTAATCAAAATTAATGCGGTCCCATCAATTAACCTATCACACCAGAAAAGAACGAAAATATGATGTACGTATATTCCATCCGCATTCGCCATTGGGCCCCGTCATCACTCGTTAAGTTACTTAACTAACGACAGAGCGGGGGCTGGACTAGCACGGGTGAAAAATATATACAACATCCACTAGTATATATATATAAGTATATACAACATTCGTCCCAGGCATAATAATAATCAACATCACGGAATTTCAGCCAACAATACAGAGTGGTGGATAATCTTGGAGCATCGGGTTTCAATTGAGCCACAAATGAGACCCGATGTTCCCGGTCATGTGGATAGCCTGTGTAATGAAAACCTGGACCCCTACGAGCACGCCAAGTTACCCGCCAATCCCAGAAGTGAAGCAGCCCCTTCAATAAAGTGAATGGGCCACCCAGTGCTTCACGAAATCCGTTAACTTAGGAGCCCCACCGAGGGTCAACCTATACCCCCTACGAGTGCGGCGAATAGACCGCTAATTCTAGAATGAAGCCCCCTCCGTCTCAACGCCATGAGATGCAGGCTTGTTGCCTTCTAGAACCCGGCTATTCGTGCACTCTCCCATGGGGCAATCCTAGTACAGAAAAAGAAAATAATATGTATAAATTGTGACATCGAACTCAACCCGGTCGTGCCCCAAACAAATAATATACAACCCGGCAAAGACGGCAGTCCACATGTCGGACGCTCGCCCCGCAAAATGAATATACAAATGAATCTTTAACTGTACCACTAACATTGCACCACATGCTATCCACCACGACTATCCAACCACAATCATAACACAAATACAAAACATCAACGTGAATGTCATGTTCGCAAACCCGTCTAAAAGAACATATAGCAATTAGACGAGTTGTACCGATCGAATGACATTCACGGTCGCAGATAAAAGTAAATGTACTGTAAACTATTAAACAGTGTCAAATATAACGACTTCGAAACACTCCAAATTGCCCCTAACTCATAAACAACAGAACATCAAACTTGGGCAAAAACAAATAACACCTGAAACCCAAACTCCAAGAGATAAGAACACAGACCAAAAATCGAGAAAATCCACCATACAAAAACCGGTGACATCGGAATTTTTTAAGGTTTGGCCGGCCAAAAATAGTTAGAATCGTCTCGTTTTTTGTCAGTGTTCATCCTTCTGTGAATAGAGCACTCTGCAATTGTTTTAAAAAAATTTGGAGCCTCTGCAAAAATCGATAGAAACTTGAAGTTTGGTTTCTATGTTTGGAGTTGTTTCGGTTTCGTTGTTTTAATATTGTTTAAACTTACTTGTGTAGGGTTTATGGGCTGGCTCTGATACCATGAAAGGTTACGCTAGCGCCCCGGCCAACTTCTATAGCCAAATGCGGAACAAATTTTTTCTACGAGTTAAAACTTGGCGCTAGAATAACCCTAAATCCGGATCTTACCATAAATCTAACTAGCATGTAAGGGTTCTATCTACTATGATAGAAAGTATACCTAAAGAAACCAAGTCTTTCGGGTCTTTGATCCTCTCCTTAAGCTCCTCGATAGAAGTATGGATCGTGCTTGAACTTCGGCCTCCTCGCGTCAATGATGATCCACCCGAGAGTGCCTACTAAGATTTCATACCTCCTAATTGAGGTAACTAGAATACTTAGCTTTCTAATCTAAGTAGACTAGAGTGTGTAGAGCGTGATTATGGAATGTTTTGTCTCACTAACCTTAGGTTTCTCAACTCATGAGACAATTAGAGTTAGTATTAGAAGAAGAGAGCAAGGAAAAGATGAGAGTGTAGAGTGAGCTAGAGCAAAAAATGAAGAATGGCTAAGTGAATCAGATAATAATGCAAGCAAAAAAAAATATCTCCACAAAATATCAACCATGGAAGAATAGTAAACCATGAGTCATTGCATGAGTCATCAAGCAAGACATGCTTCATTTAATGAAAACGCACACCTCATTTCTCCACCTCATTAATCCATTAACTAAAATGGTAAATCAAAATAACGAGGTGTCTTCTTCTAGAAGCACCTTTCATAATTTCAAGAATGCCCCTCACCTGTATATACATACCCGTATCCGTATTCCGAAAAATACGAATACAAAGAGACAAAATAGTCCAAGAATATAATACTAGGATCTGGCTTAAATCAAAGCCCGCTAGTATTATTCGCCCGAACGTCGTACGTGCATAAGTGTGCGTATGTGATCGAACCCTGCCGTAAAACCATACGGCCTCTACATCGTTTCGCCCGTAGCAGGGAAACTCTCTTTGTGGGACTCTAAAGACTCAACAGTACGGTTGTAGTAGGTTTAACCACAAGCACGTCAGCGACACTAGCTGTACGTAACGGCTATCCAGGTACCTGTCGAAAAGGAAGGCCGTCGAGCAAACTCGTCCGAACTCCTACTGAGCCTATCCGTGACAATCTCCGTACAGTCTGGTCTCTTCATCTAAGAGTATTGCATACCGGATCTAGGGGGTGGTAAACCTCAGACCCTAATAACCTGGTAATTCGTGCTGATGCGGCTCAGGACCAATCCAGGAAACTACTGATCAGCCTATCAGTAAATCCCAACTGCCTTAACTAAGGTCTTATGGTCCTGACCAATCAAACACAGTGCTATATCGACTCCCAATACCGGGAGAGACAAATCCCCGACAATTGCTCACTGCCTCCATGTGGCTCGAGACTGTACCCAACCAAAACCTGTTTGCAGGACTCAGTAGAGCCATGGTAGGGTGGTGATCAAAGCTCAGTGGGAACTCACACGATACAAATGATGATCTCAGGTCTAAAGACTAACCTGTACACATGTCACCTGAGAACTTCCATCTGACGATAGGTATGATACCATCTGGAAGTTCTCGGCGAGTCCGTCCAGTGTACTCACACCCAGTGAGCACCTGTATACGATCTTAGGTGCATCGGACCAATGGCTGCAGGACCAACCATCCCTCGACGGGGCTAGAAATGTATACACTAGTCTACTCTGGAGTATCAATGCCCAGTCTCGATACTCACGCGACTAGGGACCATTTAAGGATGTGCTTATGGACTACCCTGCTCCCATAAGTATGATCGCCATCACAACGCAGGTAGTCAAGCAAGATCCTACGGGCTTTATCAACATGTAACCGCAATGTGTAATAACGAGTATAACATATGCCATGTTAAGATAAAGACAAACCATAATAGTACACTACCGTATCATGTCTTTATCAATATGTGCAAGCGGGATAAAGTATCAATAAAAACAAATACACATATCAGATAAAGAAAACTGAAATAATATACTATAAAACTGAGCAAGATTGTCCTGTACATACATATCTCTAGCATCCATATGTATACATATACAATACTGGCCTCTAGGGCATACATATCTAACATCCTGAGTCATCTGAGAGAGGGTTTTATATAGTGGCAGCCATGGGCAGGCGGGCACGAGATTCACGCCGGCCGTTATGCCCCTGGAGTTATGCCCGCATGACAGGTGGGTTCCCCAATAATGACGAGATATGCTCGTTAACGGGGGAATGCGATGGCGTGGAACGCGGGATCATGGGCGGCGGATATCTTGCGTCTGGCGAGATTCGCGGAGCCGTGGCGGAGACGCCTGTGATCGGTGCTGTGGGTAGGTCGATGAAACCGAGGAAGATATGCTTAGCGGGATGCTCGGGAACAGAGCGGGAGGCCGAGGCATCTTGGATATGCGATAGCTCGGAGGCGAGCTGGAGGGCTAAGGGAACTCGGCGTGCGGGAGGGCTCCGAGGCAAGCCGATGGTCGTTTGTAAGGTGATCGTAGGAGTGGTCTGGAAGGCTACCGAAGGTCGGGAATGTTTCCCCCTAATAAGAGAGCAAGGCTCTGTTCAAAATTTGAGCCGAGGCAGCGCCTCACGTGCAAAGCACGAGAGCGCCAGCGCCCAGAGTTAAAAACTCTGAGGCAGCGCCTTATGTGCAAGGCATGAGGGCGACAGCGCCAAGAATTAAAAACACTGAGGCAGTGATTGATATGTTATTTAGCGTGCTTATGCGCTTCAAAAGATAGATCAAAAATATTTAATAACCGCAATCAAGAACGGTATCGCTTGGTAGCTAGCCGGTGAGTACGGGTCGGTCCACAGGGATTTTGTGTATTCTCTAATCGTTCTAACGAGTTAATTCCGATTGGTGTCGGATTAATTAAATCTAAAAATAAAGTTTATCTAAATCTTGCTAGGGTTAGGTTTAGGTTAAGTTTGGAAAGTCAATATTCCTCACCGCTTTCTATGCCCATATTAAGATCTATTAGGTGTTATGGTAATTATTAATAAAGTGGATTAGTACCATCGGGAAGAAACGGTGTTTCTTCCTCTAGGTTCTTGTCCTTCCTTTCTTAATCCTTACCCTAACCTTCATGGAAGACACGCTCAACCGGACCTTTATACTACGGTATCACCGCTACCTCGTGGGATAGGGTACCGTAGGGAGCGGTGTGTGCATGTATTCATGGAGTCCTATAAAAACGTGTGATGGGCAAGAAAGGGGTGAGAGATCTTCATCTCTCAAGCCTTCCCCAAATCTAACCCTAACAAGCGAGGAGACTACTCGCTTATTAGGGAATTGAAAAACATGATCTATACTAATTAACTAGGGCAATTAATGAAATCTAAACTAGGGCAAGAATAGAAAATTATACTGGGGCAGATAATAAAATTAACTAGGGCAAGAATTGAAAACTTACTCTAATTTGATGCACTCTTCATTCTTTACAGAAATTTACAGATCTGAATTTGAGATTTACAATGAGGCACAAGAAGAGGCATAACCTAAAAAAGGTTTTAGGGTTTCTATTTATAGATCATAGAAACCTTAGGGTTACAATCGAGTCATATCTGCAATTACAAGTATACCCCTAAGAAGACTAGTCAACGCGCGACGCACCGACACAAATTTCCACCGACACGGGCTCTGTATGGCCGCGGAACCGCGGCCAAAACCCCTGTTTGGCCGCGGTTCCGCGGCCAAAAGGAGAGATCATGAGCCGAGAATTTTAGGGAATCTTCTGGTGGCCTTTGTCTTCTTGTTTCTTTGCTTGGTTTCTCAGGTTGTCTTTTAGTTTTCTTCCAGATTTTCACAGTGAGTAATGTCGTGGACTTTACCGCTTGCTTCGTGTCGAAGTCTTGAACCTTGCACTGCCTTTGTTCTTTGTGAAATCGTCCATTGATCTTCGTTTAGTCTTCAAACTGTAGGCTTGATCAAGATTCTTCCATTTGTTGGTCGTAGTCTCACTTTTGTATCGTCTTTTTATCCTTTTCACTGTTTTTGTTCCGAGAACCTGTAACCTACAACTATGCAGCAGACATGGGTCAAAAACACCTGTTTATATGTAAAATGAATAAGAATGGGGAATATAATAATGCAAAATTATTATATGAACAAATATCCCCAAACTTATCTTTTGCTCGTCCTCGAGCAAAACTAGTTTTATTCTCGAAAAAGACCTTACCTCACTTTCGCAGGGAAACGCGATTGCACTGAGCTCGTGCAACAAACCGTTAAACCTCTAGGTGTCCCTGGTAGGAGGAGTGTTGTCTCTTGAGGGTTTTCAGCGGATACTACCCACAAAATCCTATCAATTCGGCTTATTGACTTTTATTCTCCAATTAGGTTTTCTTACAAGAAACTCTATTATCTTCGACTCGTAACTTATCCACCCGTATTTTTCACGCTTCCTTATTGTTTAACTTAAGATCATATATATTCTTGTGAATTTACTTAGCTTTTGGCATCTTTTAAGCTTTCCTTCTAGGGTTCTATCTCAACTTAGGAATTTTTATCATCTCTATTAAAGATATAAGTTCAATTCTTCATTCCTATCTCTTATCTAAACCCCAATCACATACCCCTACGTGTGTGTATATATCACCCCTACACTTGGAAATTCAAATCAAGCTATTATACTCTTGTCCATCATCCAAAGTACTTTTAATTGGTGAATTTTTAGATGAAATTGCTCACACATTCTTCATGCGACCGTTAATACTTCTTGAGGTACCAACGACCGATTACAAAATGTGTTTGCACATTAAAGCGTAATTCCTAGTCTTGTAATACCTAAGGCTTATAGCAGTGACTCCCAAACCAGTTGGTCTAAGGCACTAGGTGATAAAGCACCCTCGCTAAATATTTTTTTCTATTAATGCAGCTTTAAGTAATTACAAAAACCAGTGTTCATTTTTTTATCTCTTTATTCACACTTGTATTTTTATTTTTCTTCGTACTAAGGACTTTAGACAAGAGCATTTCAAGGTCTCTTCTACTATTCCAAGTTTCAAGGTTCGTGTTTGTGCAATTTGTAGGGTATATATTTTCAGAATCTAGACTTAAGCTTAGGAATTATTTTTCAAACTTATACTTTAATAAAAATATCAATACTTTTCCCTTATTTTAACTTAGCCCAAGTAGTCAAAATCGAAATTTGCCTATTTCTAAATAAACTACAAAGACATATACTTTCTACCGTTAAATTTTAAGAAAGGTTATTTTTAGGGTTTTTAATTTACGAAATCTAAGATCTAGTTTTTCCTCTAGCTAGTTAACCTTCTTGTCAAACTCAAGTCAATTATGGCCAAAATTGAATTTTTCAATTTTTATATTTTTTAAATTTTTTTCAATTTTTATGGGTTTTAAAATAAGTATGCAAATGCAAAAATGTACACATGAATGCGAAGGAAGAAGGCTTACCGAGCATACCCCCAAACTTAAACTTGACAGTGTCCTCACTGTCATGCTATACCAAGAGGGTCAAAATGTCGGCACTCCCCTGTTTATTTATTTATAATAAATTTTTTTTATTGTTAAAAGAAAACAAAATAAATATACAACAAGCCCCCCAAACTTAAGTGAAACAGTGTTTCCACTATTTTAATCGTTAAAGTTCAGAGTTAAGGAGGAGAAAAATCAAACTATACAAGGCCTTACACAGACCAAAGGTTAGCACCAACCATTCAAAAATTCTATCGTGATAATGGTTGGGTTGGTGGAAGAATGGAGTGTAGAGAAAGGAGTTGAGAAACACACGAGACCGTATGGGAAGAAGGGTGGAATATGGTCTCGGTGGAGGAGAAGAATGGCGGAAAAGAGAAAGAAGTGTAGCACGAACTTGAGGGTGTAAATTGAGTGAATAAATTAGCGCAATTTGTGATGACCGATGTGTTAATAGCGATTGTGCTAATTTATCAACCCGTCGAGAAATAGGGTCAAATCCCTCATGATTCGCGAGAAAACATGGGTACGTTGAACTTGGTAAACCATCCATTGAAAATGGAAACGCGACGGATTCTTGCGTGGTCGAAACGATAGGAAGGACGAAAGGGAGTGAGTTAGGGATAGTCTTATTCTCACCTAAGTAATCTGTCTCGAACTTGAAGGATTCCATCAATGGTTCGAAATGACTGTAAGCAACCGAGTCTGATGATTCAACTAACTCATCTGAAAATTCAAAGGACTCAAACTCGAGCGGTGAGTCTTCAAAATCGTCCGAAAAAGTGAAACACTCGTAATCGTTATCGGCTGTGAGAACTGTGTCAGATTCAAAGAGGTACGCATTAGTGGCGTCAAAACTGTTGTGATCAAACAGAAATTTTTCAAGCTCACAGTCCTCAAGCGTGATCTTTTGCATGGTCGGAACGATTGAAAGGAGCGAGGTGGGTGATTTAGGAAGTATAACAGTTAAAGGTTCAGGAGAATGAATTGGAAAATCCGACACATCAAACAAAACTGGTTCATCCTCAATACTATCCTCAATACTCTCCTCACTACTATCCTCATAATTTTCCTCAAAAGTTATCTCATCCATGCAATTATCATCAAAATCAAGACGCATATGAGATTCGGGAGAAACATTTAATAACTCGGGATGATGAATTGGAGATAAAATTTCAGTCAAATCTACTGGTTCATCATCCAAAATATTCTCGGCGTCAATATCCTCAATCAAGTAAAAATCAATTTTTTCAGAAACCTCATCAAAAGCATGGATATTTATCAATTCTGGTTCTAGATTGGAGGTGTAGAGATCAAAAGGATTGGTGACAGTTTCACTCGAAAGGGGCTCTTCACAATCTGGCAAATCAAGCACTACAAAGTCACACAACTCATTAAACGTTTTATTTTCAACTGGTGAATCATTTGGTACACTTGTTTGAAAACCGGAGTTGTGGGATTCAATTTGTGATGGGTAGGTTTGATTTGGAAGGGTGTATAGCTCACTTTCACCACTCAATTTCTTACTCTGTCCAACCGCCTCATTATACATTGGAAAATTTGGAGATAGTTGGAAACTAACTACCGGCTCACTAGGTTGCATACGGGCGGCCATGGACGCATCCATATTCCTCATCATTTGGTTTGTCGCTACCATATAAGCTTCCAACGACTGTTCTAGACTAGACATGGGTTGTGAAGGGGTTTCAGTAAAAGATTCAAAGTTGTTTGGATACGTGAAACTCCCAAATGGTTGTGTAGAAGCAATGTCTATGGAAGGTGTGAAAGTCGGGTAGGACTGGTAGGAATTGAATGGTTGGACAGGAGTAGGATCAACATTTGGATAAAAAGGTGAATGGACTCGTTGATCCCAAGAGCTGGAAGTGTTGAAAGGAGTGAAAGATCGGTGACGAGATTGTTCAATGTGTTCAGCAATAGACATGGGTTTCGGAGTTACAACAGGACTCGAAAAAGGAGTATCAACATAAGAAGGTGGTGAAGGTTGAAATGGTTGATACAAAGTGGATTGCGGAGTCAAACTGTTTCTCCTAGACGCTTCTATTCAATCTTTCAAAGAAATTTTAGGCATGGAGGGATCGTCCGTAATTTGACCAAAACAATTCGCGTATGAAGCAAAGTTTGGTTCAGGATACCAAAGTTCGGCAAGAGTTTTATGAGGTAGGGTACCCATGATGTAGGGAAAGGGAAGAAAAAGAATGTGGGGTGCACAGATTTCTTAGCGACAAGTTGCAAGTTTTTGTAATTTTTTTTTCTTTTTGTGTTTTTTATGGAGCTTTTTGCAAAAAGATTTTCAATAAAAGGCTTAGACACACGTTCAATCAATCACAAATGCACAATTAGGCCTAGATCTAGGGTCACTTAGGTCAGCTAGATAGCTCCTAACTGTTCCAAAGGGCAAGAAGTAGGACCTCAAACCGCCTCTTCACCGCCAGTTGTGGCCAGGTAAGCACAAGTAGAGAAAGGAGGGATCCGCTCACGAATCACCGTGAGACGGGCCTTTTAAAGTTACCTTTCACTACCTGTCTAGCCTAGGCACCACAAAATCAGGTTAGGATCAACGGTCGATGCCTACAACTATTCCTTTGTCTTATTGAGCGCGAAGTCCTTAGGGCTGAGTCTAATCTTTTTTAATTAATTGATGGTCAATGCAATATGCCTTATGTGATTTTTGGGGTCCTGCGAAGGGTGATGAAATCCCCACCCAATCTGATTGGTGTAAAAGCCCCTTAAAGTCCAATTAAATATATGCAAAGCAGTAAACATAATGAAATACTTGCAAACAATTTTTTTTAAGCGCGGCGCAAAGAATCCTGCACAAGATCAATTATTGGAAGGGGAGAGATTTTTTAAGCGCAAAGAATCCTGCAGGCAAATTTACAGAGGAGATATCAGGGGGTTCAGAGGAGGAGAGAGAAAACTTACAGTGAGTTTTTTAGGTGATGACGTCACCTCCCAGCGGCGGAAGCGCGGCCAAAGGGCGCTTTCGGCGGAGGAAACGCGGCGGCGGCGGCGGTTCGATTCCCGAGATTTCTTCTGCTGCTCTGTTATGATTTTCCTCTGTCGTTCAGATCTGCCGTTTTCTGTTTTGCTTGCTGGATTTTTCCAGATCCGAACTCGTTTGTCTATCCTGCAAAATTCACACGAAAATACCCTTCACAAAATAACAAGATGACAAATTTTTATATTTTTCAGTTTTTATGATTTTTTAAATTTTATATTAACCCAAAATTGCAAAAAGAAAATAACATGCCATCCCCGGCAACGGCGCCATTTGATTGATATGTTATTTAGCATGCTTATGCGCTTCAAAAGATAGATAAAAAATATTTAATAACTGCAATCAAGAATGGCGTCACTTGGTAGCTAGCCGGTGAGTACGGGTCGGTCCACAGGGATTTTGTGTATTCTCTAATCGTTCTAACGAGTTAATTCCGATTGGTGTCGGATTAATTAAATCTACAAACTAAAATTTATCTAAATTCTTCTAGGGTCAGGTTTAGATTAAGTTTGGAAAGTCAATATTCCTCACCGCTTTCTATGCCCATATTAAGATCTATTAGGTGTTATGGTAATTATTAATAAAGTGGATTAGTACCATCGGGAAGAAACGGTGTTTCTTCCTCTAGGTTCTTGTCCTTCATTTCTTAATCCTTACCCTAACCTCCATGGAAGACAAGCTCAACCGGTCCTTTATACTACAGTATCACCACTACCTCGTGGGATAGGATGCCGTAGGGAGCGGTGTGTGCATGTATGCATGGAGTCCTATAAAAACATGTGATGGGCAAGAAAGGGGTGAGAGATCTTCATCTCTCAAGCCTTCCCCAAATTTAACCCTAACAAGCGAGGAGACTACTCGCTTATTAGGGAATTGAAAAATATGATCTATACTAATTAACTAGGGCAATTAATGAAATCTAAACTAGGGCAAGAATAGAAAATTATACTAGGGCAGATAATAAAATTAACTAGGGCAAGAATTGAAAACTTACTCTAATTTGATGCACACTTCATTCTTTACAGAAATTTACAGATCTGAATTTGAGATTTACAATGAGGCACAAGAAGAGACATAACCTAAAAAAGGTTTTAGGGTTTCTATTTATAGATCATAGAAATCCTAGGTCTAAATCTAGATTTAAATCTTGTTAGGGTTAGGTTTAGGTTAAGTTTGGAAAGCCAATATTCCTCACCGCTTTCTATGCCCATATTAAGATCTATTAGGTGTTATGGTAATTATTTATAAAGTGGATTAGTACCATCGGGAAGAAACGGCATTTCTTCCTCTAGGTTCTTGTCCTTCCTTTCTTAATCCTTACCCTAACCTCCATGGAAGACACGCTCAACCGGTCCTTTATACTACGGTATCACCGCTACCTCATGAGATAGGGTGCCGTAGGGAGCGGTGTGTGCATGTATGCATGGAGTCCTATAAAAACGTGTGATGGGCAAGAAAGGGGTGAGAGATCTTTATCTCTCAAGCCTTCCCCAAATCTAACCATAACAAGCGAGGAGACTACTCGCTCATTAGGGAATTGAAAAACATGATCTATACTAATTAATTAGGGCAATTAATGAAATCTAAACTAGGGCAAGAATAGAAAATTATACTAGGGCAGATAATAAAATTAACTAGGGTAAGAATTGAAAACTTACTCTAATTTGATGCACTCTTCATTCTTTACAGAAATTTACAGATCTGAATTTGAGATTTACAATGAGGCACAAGAAGAGGCATAACCTAAAAAAGGTTTTAGGGTTTCTATTTATAGATCATAGAAACCCTAGGGTTACAATCGAGTCATATCTGCAATTACAAATATACCCCTAAGAAGACTAGTCAACGTGCGACGCACCGACACAAATTTCCACCGACACGGGCTCTGTATGGCTGCGGAACCGCGGCCAAAACCCCTGTTTGGCCGCGGTTCTGCGGCCAAAAAGAGAGATCATGAGCCGAGAATTTTAGGGAATCTTCTGGTGGCCTTTGTCTTCTTGTTTCTTTGCTTGGTTTCTCAGGTTGTTTTTTAGTTTTCTTCCAGATTTTCACAGTGAGTAATGTCGTGGACTTTACCGCTTGCTTCGTGTCGAAGTCTTGAACCTTGCCCTGCCTTTGTTCTTTGTGAAATCGTCCATTGATCTTCGTTTAGTCTTCAAACTGTAGGCTTGATCAAGATTCTTCCATTTGTTGGTCGTAGTCTCACTTTTGTATCGTCTTTTTATCTTTTTCACTGTTTTTGTTCCGAGAACCTGTAACCTGCAACTATGTAGTAGACATGGGTCAAAAGCACCTGTTTATTTGTAAAATGAATAAGAATGAGGAATATAATAATGCAAAATTATGATATAAACAGACAGCGCCTCATGTGCAAAGCACGAGAGTGCCAGCGCCAGAACTAAAAGTTCTCCACCCTTAGATCAAAGATCCAACGGAGATGATAAATCATCAGAGCACAGAATTAAATTCTGATTGAGGAAATACTCCTCAAATATTTTTAAACAAGAAAGATTGTGCTCTGTAAATCAGAGCACCGTTGGATCAAAGATCCAATGGTGATTAAAAATCACCAAGCTACAGAATAAGAAAATATCTTCCCAATCTTTCTAAACAAGAAGGATTACCGTTGGATCAAAGATCCAATAGTGATTAAAAGTCACCAAGATACGGAATAAATTCTGTATGGGAAAATATTTTCTTAATATTGTTAAAAACAAGAAAAATTTCTTTTGTAAAACAGAAGTCCTTGAATCAAAGATCCGACGGTGGATGAATTCCCCCAAATCAATTACGAAATCTCTCAATGAGAGATTTCTTTAACTAAATCAACAAACTTGCCTCCACTATATAAAGGCCCGAAGACTTCAAGTCTTTTACAGAAGAACCCCTCCATAAACTTCAAGTTCAAAAAAAAAGGAGCAAGCAAAAAGTGCTTTAAAAACCAGAGAGGAAAGAAGAACTTTCTTCAAGGTAAATAGAGATCATAGTATCTCATCTACATACCCAAGGGTTTAACCCTCAAAATGAACATAGTTCTTTCCCTGGATATGAGATCCGTGAGGCAAATCTCCTACAAATGAGAATTTAATTCTCGTAGGGATGAATTTGTTCTTGGGGATTGAAGATCCAGGGGGAACAAAGAATTGAACTCTTCAGAAAAATGCACAAAGAGGAAAACATCGTCGAGCGCCCCACGTGCCACTCACGTGGGCGCTGCTAAAATAAAGAGTGTTTAGCACTCAGTGGTTGGTGCCCAGCGCCAAGCGCTCCACGTTCCTCTTACGTGGGCGCTAATAAAATAAAGAGTGCTTGGCACTCAGTAGTTGGCACCCATCGCCAAGCGCTCCACGTGCTTCTCACATGGGTGCTAATAAAATAAAGAGTGCTCTGCACTCAGTGATTGGCACCCAATGCCAAGCACTCTACATGCCCCTCACGTGGGCGCTGGTAAAATAAAGAGTGCTCTGCACTCAACGGTTGGCGCCCAACGCTGAGCGCCCCACGCGCTTCTCACGTGGGCACTGTTTAACATAAAGCGCTCTATAAATAAAGCCCAGCGCCATAAAAAGTGTTTAACACTCAATAAAAATAAAATAAAATAAAATAAAATAAGGGTGAGTATCAAGGCCCATATCAATGTTCAGCATTGTTGAACAAAAGGGACCGATCCCAAATAAGTGTTTAACACTTTATTCAAAAATTGAGTGGGCCGAGTCCAAGTTGACCAAAAGTCCCTGATTCAAATCAACCGAGCCTACGGGCTCACAATTTTTATAAATTTGATATTAGTCCTAAACCTAACTACATATCTCTTAACTGACATTGGTTCAAGGGTACATCTCCCCACACCTCTTATATATGTCGTTGTAATTCTTCAACGTCTTTGGAGAGGTGGCGGGTCCCGACAATCAATAAACCTAATAGACCGCAACATTTTTAAACTAATAACGGACCGCAATGTCCGTAAACTAAACTCTATGGACTATGATGTCCTTAAACCTAACAGACCGCAACGTCCCTAAACTAAACTCTACGGACTATGATGTCCTTAAACCTAATGGACCGCAATGTTTCTAAACTAAACTCCATGGACTATGATGTCCTTAAACCTAAAACTCTATGGATTATGATGTCCTTAAACATGGACTATGATGTCCTTAAACCCAATGGACCGTAATGTCTCTAAACTAAAATGATAGAGCCCAAATGCTCTTTCGTTGGATTAAGGGTGATCCTGAACCCCCGTTAAGTAGATCTTAGTCTAATATCGGATTAACGTATCCTTAACAAACATTTAAGATGATCTCGATCTCAAACGATGTTAACGATCCTTAAATCAAACCAAACCCAAATCTAAAAAAATACGAATTTGGACTAATCCCCGCCCTACGGGCGACAACACAAATTAGTCTCCGTATACAATCCACGGGCAACCAAAAATAAAACAAACACATACGACACGAAGTGAGCATCTAGAGCAGGAGAAAGTGGTTATCGCTACGCGGTAACGTAATTAACTGCAGGGGTTTGCGCCTGTAGGGAAGAGCATCCCCACAATAAAAAAAACCCTTCATAAACGAGGGGGAATCTGAAGAAGTCTGCTACATCGGCCGCATCTGTCCAAACCTCTGATATACGGTGCTATAAATCAACTTGGTATCTTCGGAGAGGTGGATGGATAAACCCAAATAGCATTTGCCCCCAAATTCAGTCAAGATGTTTGTCTTCCCGGTTTTCGTCGGTAAACAGATTCTGGCACGCTCGGTGGGACCTTTTCCGCATTCCACTCCTCGCTTCGTGTGTCGTGTTCGCGAACGAATCGCGGTTTAATATGGTTGCCCATGGATTCGAGGTACTAAGATTTGGTGTCTTGCTCCATGCAGAAAAGAAGATGACATCGATGGCTTCTAACTGCACAAATTTCAACAACAACTGCCACTCCGTCCCTGCTGGAGGAGTAACTTATGGGCCCCAAGCGGCCTCCATCTTCGCAATGCCGGTGGAACAAGTGACACAGGACACCACTGGGTTGTTCTTCAGGACCATGCTCCCGCCAATGAGCTTCAACGCTCCAGTGCCGTCACAGGAAGCTCCAAAGAAGTCGGTCTTTGATCGGCTTGCAACCACTACGTCCCCTCTTAACGGGTCATCCAAATCTACCACCTCAGTCTTCGACAGGCCGAGCCTAAGCTCAAATGGGCCCATGAAGGGGCTCGCAGCACCAGAGAAGGCTATCCCAACTCCTGTTGCAGATGGGGTCGTCCAAACTACTTCTCCTACTCGAAAGTCGGCCTTCGACAGGTTGACCATTCTTCCCCAGCGGATGTCAGTCTTTGACAGGCTGGTGCCAATAACAGCCTCTCCTCAAAGCAGGGGGCATGACGAAGCTGCTCCGACGATAAAGGTGATCCCGGATACACGACATGCTCGACGTCGTCACTGGCGCTGAGTGAGGAAAGCTGGGGGCAATTCCCCTTCTGGACTTACCCCGCCAGCTCCAATGGTGGAAGTTGATGCTGCTGTTCCAACTGGGAACAACTTTGAGCCGCTCAGAAGGGTATGCAAGAACTCTCCAACTGCCATGTTGAAAAGGTCTCCTCCACCTATGGAGAGCATTACAAAGGCAAACCCGGAACAGCCCTCTCAGCGGCTGTCCCCCAAAATCCACAGGGTCTGGCGAAAAGTCCAAGACTCTATAATTGACAAAGACTACTCCCGTCGATAGAAGACAATGAAGGTTCGGCAAGAGGAGGACCATCCCGCCGCCATGCTACGGAAGTTATCGTCTGCAGGGATGCCTGTTGCAGCCCCCTCAACCTCGACTGTCCATAAGAGGAAAAGGCTGGAGAAGATCCCCCTTCCCGCGGCAAATTTCAAAGGCAGTGGCCCCAAACGCCCCAAGTCTGGGGGCATGGTTGTGCATACCATCTACTTGGCATCCAGAAAAGAGGATAGTCGTGCTTCCATGAGTCATCGACCACTCACACGGTCTGTGACGAAAGCTTGGGAGCAACAACAAAAGCCCCAGGAAATGTTGACAAGAATGGCCGCACTCACTGGGCAGAAGAAAAGCCCGAAAGTATCGTCAGATCAATGCCAGGAGTAGGAGACCGACACAGAATTCCTATGGAGGATTCTTGAAAAGAAAGATAAAGAAGACGCGGAACAAGCGGCTAACATAAAACAAATGGCGCTCCTGTTCCAAGACATGGTGGGGATGATGATCCAGCCGGACCCTGCAGCCGAAGATCCCCCATTAATAATTGAAGACGACAGAGGGGAGACATCAAACCCTCTTTCGGCTTTATCAACAGCCAGGGAGGAGACGATCTCGAAAGTTGCACTTTATGACTACATAGCTCAACAAATATGAGCTCATCAGGAAAGCGAAGCTACCGGACAAGTCGTCGGAACTGGGCGACCCTATCCGAGCTGGTACGATCAAATTAAGTACCCGCTAGGATACACGATCCCTAAATTTCACGTGTATAAGGGAACAGGCAATCCCCATCAACACGCCGCTCAGTTCAGAGCTCTATGCGGCAATAGTGGAGGTGACGACAAACTGCTGCTTCGCCAATTCGTCGGCAGCTTAGTGGAGACGGCATTTGAATGGTACTCGGAGCTTCCGAATGAATCCATCAAAACATTCATAGAAATGGAGTTGCTATTCACCCAGCGTTTCGCAAGTGCCAGCGAACGCACCCCGATCATGGCATTGATCAATGCCAGGGTGAAGCCAGGAGAGACTTGGGTTCAGTATGCAATTCGGTGGCGGAACCTATGGTCAAGATACGAACAACGCATAGAAGAAGCTCCTTCCATGGGCATGTTCGTGGGGACCCTGGATCCGCAGGCAACTATATCCCAATTTATGATGTTCTTCAAGCTGACCACTTTCCAGGCCTTGATCGACAAGCTGGCCTAAATGGACCAGATGGGCCATAGACCGTCCTCCTAAAAAATGGAGCTTCGAAATGAAAAGGGTAAAGGAAAAGCGACTTTCGTCGCCAACACTTAGCAACAGCCGAGTGATCCAAAACCAGCTGCTCTCCAAAATGATAAACAGTGATCACTCGGAGAAAAGTTGAGACGTCCTTACTCATTCCCTCGGGATAAAACGAGAAGACTGTTCGAACTAGCGGTGCACAACAGGGTCATCACTCTACCGGATCCAAGACGCCCACTGCAACCGGGCGACGTCAACAATCCCAATTACTGCCCCTATCACCGAATAGTGGGTCACCCAATCGAAAATTGCTTCGTCTTCAAAAACTGGATTGAGGACCAGTACCAACAAGGCAAATTCACGCTATCTAAAAACTGGAGGGTAAACCTGCCACAACCGCACGCTCCTAAAAAGATGGACATGCCAGGGGTATCATGCTCATTTATAGAGGAAGCTCCATGGGAAGTTGTTCTTTCGGCTAAAACTAAAAGAATGCTGAAAGATTTTCAAGCATGTCCGACGATTAGGTGGAAAATCCCGCTAGAGCCAGAAATCATTGAGGGGATGCTGAAACCGCGCCCAACATCGTGAGTTGGTAGCGATGGGCAAAACACCCAGGCCCAGCCGTCGAAGTCTTCGAAGAAGAAGAAGAAGACCAAAAATCCCACGCAGTCTGATAACAAACGTATGGATTTGCAAAGGCATATTGACGCACTGAAGGAATATAACCAGATGGTGTGAACCCCGGTCACACCCTAAAAGTTTCTCAATCATATCCTTGAGAGCGGAGATAATGACAATGATGAGAGAGAAGACTCGTCAGAAGAACCCGAGGATTATGTGGCAAGTTGTCATATGATCTCTTATTCGTTAGTAAATGATGAAGAAGCTCACTCTGCGTCAGAAGATAATATAGAGGAGCCGGGGGCAGAATCGGTACCAAAATCCCTGGAACCATTAGACGAAATGATTGGCATGCTGCTGAACGAAGCCCGTCAGAAGAGCAAAACTGATCAAGAGCATGAAATGGCCATATTCGAAAGGGCCAGGAGTTGGCATCAAGTTAAAGAAGTCATGGTAGGGTTAAGCCATAAAGCACTCCAACCAGATCGAAGCACGCCCGCGGCAGACAAAAGCAGGCTTAAGACAAGGAAACGGTTCGCTAAAGCCTTGTCAATGGGAATGAAGCTGCCATCTTTCAAAGGAAATACTCCTGGCGGTATGCACCTTGACGAAGCGGATGTACATCTTAACTACTGCTTATACCATCAGAGGATTGCACACCCTACTGAAGAATGCAAGGCCTTTAAAAAGTGGTGGCAAGGATACGTTGCTCACCGACAACATCTCAGGCGGATGAAGCGCAAAACTCGTCGGGAGCAGAGTGGCAAGACATACGAGCAAAAAAGAACTGCCGGCAACTGCCACATGGTTGATACCAAGAGATCTCAAGTTCTCACCTTCGGAAGCGATTCTGACGAAGAAATAGCCCTCGGCCCTCTATTCAAGGAATCCACCTCAGGAAAAGAAGAAGAAATAAAGAATTGTGAGAATATTCAGCTGCGCAACCGTACGTTGCCCGAAAAGAATCTCGGACCCACAAACAAGGGATCGAACAAAAAGGATAAGGGGAAGGAAAAAGTCCCTGGGGATATCACCCTCGATGACCGAGACGTCGAAGAGCTTGCAGCCAAGGACGTGCCTAAGAAAAACAAAGTAGATTACAATGTCCTGGCACACTTGAGGAAGATGCCCTCACAGCTAAGCGTTTTGGATGCCTTTCTGTTGTCTAAAGAGGTGTGAGATTCTCTAATCAGGCATTACAAGAGCCCGAGAAGTTTCGAGCTTTCCTTGCCGAAGAAAAGATGAAGGACGAGCTGGAAGAAGTGCACACATCTAACATCACTTTCGGCGATGAAGATCTCCTCCTCGGAACGTGCGAGCACAACCGTCCCCTGTATGGTACTGCTATGACATCAAGATAGGGAAGATCTTAGTTGCCAACGGGTCCTCTGTCAATCTCCTAAATGTGAAAGTGCTAAAAGAAATCTGTATGAGCATTCAACACCTGGTTCGGGATAAAATCACCATCTCCGGGTTCGACTCCCAGTCATCACGGACGCTTGGGTCTGTAATACTGACATTACGCTTTAGGCTGCTTGTCACTGACATCAAATTTCATGTCATCGACGCCAAGACTTGCTACAACGCTTTGCTCGGAAGGCTTTGGTTACACGAGTACAACATCATCCCTTCTACACAGCATCAGTGTATGAAATATTTCAAAGATGGTCTCGAGTATACCATGACGGGGGAACTAAACCCATTCTCCGTAAATGAAGTCTGAAAGTACCAAGATGTAAAGTATTTCCTACCAGACTTTGAAGACACGGAAAGATGCCATAAACCGGAGAATAAGCAAAAAGCTATCACCACTATTCCGGTCTTCGGGTGCGATACCGAGGAGGAAGAAGAGATAGTCTATTCGGGGCCGCCCCAATGCAACAGGCCGGGACCATCTACCCCTATTCTGGTCTTTGGCAGTGACTCTGAAGACGAAGTCAACGTAGTGTTCTCAGTCCGTCCATCAATGCAGGCCCTCACTGGAGATGATCAGAGTTTGAAAATCGCCATGGTTCTGCGGCAGCACTATAGAGAGCTTGATGCGCTTGAGAAATATAGTGTGTAAGAGCTGCAGACATTATACGTCCCTCCCAGACGAAGAGGTGAAAAGTCGATCCTATTCTATTGATCCATGGAGACTAAAGTCGAAAGAGAAGACTGGCATGGTGCCGATTTTGCGCTCGACAGGCTCCGACCCATCCGTCTGTCCAGATACTACACGGAGGGATTGAAAATGTTATTAAGATGCCAAGGCGTACCTTTCAAACATACTCCTCGACAAGCTCAGTTCTACAATAGGATTTGGAACGTCCTCGGAACTTAGCGAAAATTGCCCAACGGAAAAATGGAAACGATTGGGCTTGGATATGTCCAGTCTAAGAAACGGAAGCAATTCCATGGCTGCCATGTCGTAAATAACCTCGATGAAGAAGACGATGCTCTTTTAAAAGACGCTGACGTTGAACCAGAACGAGGTCCTTCCATAAAAATGCTGAGCCCATCGTTTGAAGAACAAATAGACATGCTAGTAAGGGAAGCGAGACAAAAGGTTCGGAACGACCACAGCTGCGAAATGGTCATTTACGAGAAAGCCAAGACGCAACGCCTTCTTCAGCAGGCTATGGAGGATGATAATGCCCTTCGCCGTCAGCCCGCCATGCATTCCCAAGACAAGAAAAAGGCCCGATGCGGAAGCAAAAACAAGTTGAAGAATGGAAAAAACGTCCGACAGCGGCAAAACGGATCCAGAAGGCCACGCGATCGAGAAAGGGTCACCCGTAATTCGACTCTTATGAAAAAGATGAGTCGAGCATATTCTTTCCCTCAAGACAAGACAAGGAGAATCTTGGACCTTATCATGAAACATCAGATGATGACACTCCCGGAGTCTCGGCACCCCGATCAAGCAAACGAGGTTCATCACCCGGATTATTGCTCCTATCACCGAACGATAGGACATCCTCTTGAAGACTGCTTCACCTTCAAAAACTGGGTCGAAGACCAATATCAGCAAGGCAGGTTTGCTCTATCCAACAGTTGGAGGGTATCCCCACCATAAAGGCATGTGCCAAAAGCAACGTATATGGGGAGAGTAGAACCAGATCAACACCGGTCTCGGAAACGATCTCGTACCTGTCACGTGATAACGCTGCCGGAAGAAGGAGTGCGCAAGAATATGGATGACCTCTCCTAGTGCTTTGAGAATGAGGATGAAGATGAGTTGATCTCAGAATTTCCACTGGCGCCAAAAGAATTGGAAGATGGGATACACACTACGGCGGACAACCTGAAAAAAATCGACTTGGGGACGGCAAACGACCCACGCCCAGCAATCGCCAGTGAGTTGCTGTCTAAAGAGCAGGCGACTATGCTAAAAGATGTGCTCATGCAGTATAAAGATTGCTTCGCATGTAACTATTCCGAGATGATGGGGCTAGATCCAGAAATAGCTGTGCATAAATTGGCGATATCTCCAGACGTCAAGCCAGTCAAACAAGCACCAAGAAGAATACGGCTCGAACTGGAAATGAGTATCAACGCCAAATTCAAGAAGTTAATCGACTCCGGCTTCATCCAGGAAGTTCAATACCCCGACTGGATCTCCAACATTATCCCAGTGATGAAGAAAAATGGGACGGTGCACATCTGCGTGGACTTTCGGGACCTCAACAAAGCCTGTCTGAAAGATGACTTACCCGTACCGGTTACCGAGCTGATGATAGATAACACGTCCACTCATGAAGTCTTCTCCTTCATAGACGGATCATCGGGGTATAATCAAATAAAGATGCATCCCGAAGACCAGAAGCATACCGCTTTTCGGACTCCTCTGGGCATATTCTGCTAAAAAATGATGCCTTTCGGTCTGAAGAACGCCTGTCACGCCCCGCTTCCCAGAGTACGCTAGATTAGGCACGTGACATAGCCAACCATGCTACCTGTGGGTAGGAAGTATCCATCCACAGTCACATTACGGCTGTAGAGATATCAAGAACAAGATAAAACTATCTAAAACATGTCCATAATCCAGAATAACAGGAGTGAATAATAAATAAATGCGGAAGCAAATGATCCAATACAAATAACTGAAAAGTGTGTCCCATAATGCGGGCTCACATCAGGAAATAAATGCAGGAAATAAAACTAACTACTACTGAACTCACAGCTCAGCCTGCTGGCTGAGTACTCCTGCTCGGACTGCAACAGCGGTACGGAATCTGGGCTATGCAAAACCCAGACGTCAGCGCGTCATGTCATCAAGTAATATAATATGAATAGTGTAGCAGGCAATGTAATATAAACATGAATACAGCAAGAATAACAATAATATGAATCATACCAGTACAGGGTAGCGTGCAGTGGGTAAACTAAACTGTTCTATCAGGTTTTCTATTCTAAAGTCTTTGAAATCAATTGATGAATCATCGATGTAACTCAATAGTATCCCGTACATACCCGGGATCACGGCCATAATGTTCTCGGCCGAAACCGAGACATGCCGCTAGGCACAAAACAGGAATGTGTACACTCGATAGTATCCCGTACATACCCGGGATCACGGCCACAATATTCTCGGCTGCAGCCGAGACATGCCGCTAGGCACAAAACAGGAATGTGTACACTCGAACAGGTAGTGAACTGTCGAGTTACAAGTCAGGTTCACCTTTGATTTCCCCATACCCCCAAATTATGTGTGTCAGGTCAGGTATTCAGTAGTCAAGGACTAATGCCAACACAGGATCAGGTAACAGTAGGTTTGTCTGGATAGACAACAAGATTGGTCCATGAGGACAACATGTCAGGTTTGTTGGCATTAGGCACGAGATCAGGTAACAGGTCAGGTCATGGTACATCAGGTCAGGTCAACAGTAAACGGTACCATGTCAAGTGTATCAATATATACCATATGTAACAAAGTCAAGTCAAGATGTAACAATATCGTGGATGTGCTCACAGACAGATATATAATCGAACAGGGTATTTAATAACATGGAATGAGCAATGAGCTAAATAAGCAGTTTCATTCGATCACAAGAGTGCAGTAATACAGTGCAGCCGTTGTATTATTTAACAGGTTTTGAGCACCCTTCGCGGTGCAATAGTTTAAATGATGATGCAATACAGTTATATCAAGCCTTTGAATATGAATGACCGAATGGGATCGAACTACATGGGTAAGTGCTACAATCTATTAAACGGTAAAATGTGATTAACAGGTACACTTGGTTCTTAGGTTGAAAGTGGCAAACTGTAATTTTATGTTAACTGTAAAATGATATATGTCATATTGCAACCAAATGAGAAATGACTATACCGAGTTAAGTTTTACAGGTTTAATGAGTCAAAACATATATAATTGTATAGTATAGCATGTAGCAAGTGATACTTGCCTCGACGGGTCGCGAACCGGGAAGACGGAACGTAACGTCGGTGGGGAAACACGCGACGGACGCACGGTTCACGGATTGAACCCAAACGACGAACCAAGGGACCTCACGGGTCAGAGCACTCCGCTGGATCGTCAGGACACGTCACCGGCACGGCCGGATTCCGGCGAACAGCGACAACAACAAACGGAAAATTAATGCACGGCTAAGGGATAAACCGGAGGGAAAATGGAAGGAGGAAGGGGAGAGAAGGCTTACTGGTGTTGTAGAGGGCGTGACAGCGATGGGGTCGACGGCGGTGGGGCACCGGCGAGGAGGTCGCAGCGTTGAAGGTTAGGGCTCGGGTATGGGAAACGGGAAAGAAGGTGGAGAGGGAGAGGAGGTGGTCGGGGCTGGAGTGCGCAGGTGATAAGGAGGTGCTGAAGGTGGCGCGGGTGGCGACGACGAAGGTCGCCGGCGATGTCTCAGGCCGTACAGAGAAGGCACGGGGGTATCCGGGTTGCTGCTGCACCGTGTACATGAGGAGAAGGAGGAGGTGTTGAGGTTGGACCGAGGAGGCGGAGGCGAGGGCGACGGTGGCGCCGGCGCCGGCGTCGGAGCTGCGGCGGCGACGGCGAAGGCGGCTAGGGCTAGGGTTCGCGATGGGTTTTCTCGCGTGGCTACAGTTCGTGGGGAAAGAAAGATGAAGGGGGGATTTTATATATATAGGGGAGAGAGAGAGAGACGATAGAGAGAGAGAGATAGATACGAGAGATAGAGATAGAGAGAGAGAGAGAGAGATATTGGAGGGGCCCACGGGGGTTAAGAACCCCGTGATTGGCTAAGGAAAGCTTTAAAAGAAAATACTAAAAGATTTAATAGATTATAGGTAACAGTAAGATTATATTATAACGAAATTTTATATGGTTTCGAATATTTTATTAATTTGGGATTTTGGCGCTAAATGAAACATTTCAAAATCGCGCCCGGGTTGGGTCCAAAAATTTGAAATTTAAATAATAGGATTTTAAGCGGGTTCCAAATTTTAAAATTAAGTGTTTTATGATTAAAAAGCATACCCCCAAAACGGACACATGTACGCGCGCGTAGCCGTCCAAACTCGCCCGTTTCACTGAACGGGACGAGAACACAATGCACGGACGCGACCACGAGGCTAGGGGTGTCAAGTAGGCCAAGATGTATATTTTCAATTTTATTTTAGATGCCAAAATTTGTTATATGTAGAAATGACTTTGCCGGGTAAATTTTACAGTAAGCAACAAACAAGCAAGTTAAATGAAATGAGTACCACATTATGCTCAAACAGTAACAGAAATTAGTAGTATTGGGCTCGGGTGTTACATTATACCCAACTACAAAAAGAATTTCGTCCTCGAAATTCCAAGAATACAAAGATAGAAAACTACAGGAAAAGGTGAGGAAACTTCTGTCGAATTTCATCTTCTCGTTCCCAAGTGGACTCTCCATGCGATCGATTTCCCCAAGAAACAAGCACAAGGGGAATAACCTTATTCTTGAGAACCTTTTCCTTTCGATCCACGATTTCAATCGGTCGCTCCTCAAAAGTCAAGTCTTCTCGTACTGTTAGCTCCGAATGATCCAAAACGCGTGTTTCATCTCGAACATACCTTCGTAGTTGAGATACGTGAAACACATCGTGCACATTTGCCAAGGTCTGCGGTAACGCCAAACGGTACTCTACCTCTCCAACACGCTCCAAGATCTCAAAGGGTCCAACGAATCGAGGACTAAGCTTTCCTCGACTCCCAAACGAATCACCCCTCTAGTCGGTGATATCTTCAAGAACACCAAATCACCTATGGCGAACTCTAGAGGTCTTCTTGACGTGTCAGCCCAACTCTTCTGTCTGTCTTGAGCTGCCTTCATATGATTCCTGATTGTGTTAACCTTCTCAACTACCAAATCTGGTCCCAACAATCTTCGTTCACCGACATCATCCCAACATACAGGTGAACGGCATTTACAACCATACAAAGCTTCAAACGGAGCCATCTGGATAGTTGCTTGAAAACTGTTGTTATACGAAAACTCCACCAAGTGTAGATGATCCTCCCAAGAACCCTTGAAGTCCAACATGCATGCTCTCAACATATCTTCAAGAGTTTGGATCGTTCTCTCCGACTGACCGTCAGTTTGAGGATGATAAGCTATGCTAAACTTCAAACGAGTCCCCAAACTTTCCTGTAAACTCCTCCAGAAGTGTGATAAGAACCGAGTGTCCTGATCGGACACGATGCTCACCGGTACTCCATGCAACCTTACAATCTCCTGCATGTACCGCTCTGCCAAAGTCTCTGTTGATTGACCAACCCGGAATGGAATAAAGTGAGCTGCCTTGGTCAATCAATCAACAATCACCCATACAGCATTGTTGTCTTTTGGACTCCGCGGTAAAGCCGTCACGAAATCCATGGTTATATGTTCCCACTTCCACTGAGGAATCGGAAGTGGTTGCAATAAACCAGCAACCCTTTGATGTTCAGCCTTAACTTGCTGACACACCAAGCACTTTGCCACAAAGCGAGCAATCTCCCGTTTCATGCCTTCCCACCAGAAATGCTGTCGAATATCTCGGTACATCTTTGTGCCTCCTGGATGTACAGAATAAGCTGAACTGTGTGCCTCCTTCATAAGCTCTTCGCGAACATCTCCCTTTGGCACACACAAACGGCTACCATACCTCAACGAACCATCTTCGTGGATTGGTAAATCTGTTCGTAGCCCGGCTTCAACTTGCTCTCGAAACTTTTGCAGTCTAGGATCCTGCGATTGTGCTGATTTAATATTCTCGGTCAAAGACGAATGTACTTGCAGCTGCAACAACTGTCCCGTAGAACGCGGTAGCACAACCTCCAAGTCAAATCTTCGAAAATCTGCGACGATCTCCTTCTGCGTAGTTAACACCTGAATTACTGGTAACCGACTAAGCGCATCCGACACAACATTAACCTTCCCCGGATGGTACTTAAGATCAAGAACGTAGTCAGCCATCAGCTCCAACCATCTACGCTGCCTCATGTTAAGCTCCTTCTGTGTGAACATATACTTCAAGCTCTTATGATCTGTAAAAACTTCGACTCTTTCGCCCAAAAGGTAGTGTCTCCAAATCTTCAAGCGAAAATCACAGCCGCAAACTCCAAGTCATGAGTTGGATAAATCTTCTCATGGGTCTTCAACTGTCTCGATGCGTATGCTACAACCTTCCCATGCTGCATCAAAACACATCCCAATCCTTTCCCAGATGCGTCGCTGTGAATCACCAATCCTCCGGAATTGTCTGGCACGGTCAGAATAGGGGCGGTTATCAACTTCTGCTTCAATGTCTCGAAAGCTAACGCACACTTATCCGCCCATACAAAAGGTACCTCCTTGCGCGTAAGCTTGGTCAACGGCTCTGCCAGACGAGCAAAGTTCTCCACAAATCTCTTGTAGTATCCGGCTAATCCAAGGAAACTTCTTATCTCAGCAACATTCTTCGGAATAGGCCAATCTCGAACTGCTGCAATCTTTTCTGGATCGACGGCAATTCCATCGCCAGACACAACATGCCCCAGAAACTTCACTTCCTCCAGCCAAAATTCGCACTTACTCATCTTCGCAAACAATTTCTCTTGTCTCAATGTCTGCAGTGCGATCTTCAAATGCTCAGCATGCTCCTCAAAACTCTTCGAGTAAACCAGAATATCGTCAATGAATACCACGATAAACTGTCCAGAACGGTGAGAAGATTCGGTTTATCAAGTCCATGAATACTGCCGGCGCATTCGTTACTCCGAAGGGAATCACTAAGTATTCGTAATGTCCGTACCGAGTTCGAAACGCCGTCTTGCAAATATCTTCTGCTTTTACTCGAACCTGATGATATCCGGATCGCAAATCCAGCTTTGAGAATACCCTCGCGCCACCAAGCTGCTCAAAAAGTTCTCCAATGCGAGAGATCGGGTACTTGTTCTTAATAGTCACTCGGTTTAATTCTCGATAGTCGATGCACATCCTTCTCGTGCCATCCTTCTTCTTTACTAGAAGAACTGGAACTCCCCAAGGCGAGTTACTGCTTCGAATCCAACCCTTTTCAAGCAATTCAGCAACCTGTTTCTTTACTTCTTCCAACTCTACCGGCGCCATTGGATAATACGCTTTAGATACTGGCGCTGCACCAAGAATAAGGTCAATTGCGAACTCTACGTCTCGTTTCGGCGGTAAACCCGATATATCTTAAAATACGTCCATAAAGTCATGAACAACAGTCGGCTCTTCAATTTCATCACTTCCATTGATGTAAGGATATTGTTTGTCAGCCTAGCCCTAAATTCGACTGGCCCGACAGAACTGCTTCCTTACCGCAACTGCTGTCCTTATCGTTGGCAGCTAAAGGTCCAGCGAAACTACTGAGTCTCGCCCACTCTGCTACATGCACGTCTACGGGTGCTCCCTTCTGCTTTAGTCCGATGAACTTCTCTTCCATTTCCTCCCGTGCAGTCCGCGGGAAGAACTTCTCCAGGAAACTCTTAGAAAAATCCGCCCACTTGATCGGCTTGGGCAAGCGGGTCTCCTCAACAAGCCACCATTCTCGGGCGTAGTCCACTAGCTGAATGCGTACCACAACAACTTTTTTGTCATCTGTAATCTGTGCCGCAAAAAGCAAGTTCTCTGTGTCAACTAGCCACTGCTCCACTGGAAACGGCTCCATTAAACCAGTAAATATAGACGGACCCAACCGTCTGAAATCTGCTACGGTCCCTACTCGGTCAACTGGTCTAGCTCCAACATTGTTCACAGACTGCTGAACGATCTGCAAACCTTCCCGAAACGAGTCTGCTTGCTGCTGGATCAGCTCGGTCTGTTTCTTTGATTCTCCAGCATTCCTCTTATCACTCCAAGCATGGCGGCTTCGTCCACACGCCTCTGGTATGTCTTCAATTTCTTACCGGCCATAATCCTGAACTCAAAATACCCAACATTAGCGTGATGATAGATTTTGAATATAGATCAAGGCTAGAACTCCAAGATACTTAAATAGAGTACCGCATTGTAACTATGCCGCGGTATCATAGCCACAATTACATAACTCCATCCAAGTCGCCTAAGTCCCAGAGATAACAAGGAATCAGGTTTTCGAATCGATATGCAAAGGAAGTTTGCACATCGTAAAAGATATAATCAGGAAGAATGTGATTCAAGAATGGTAAAACGGTCAAGGTGGCAGGACATGTTTCCCAAACACGGGTATTCTGATTCGTGTATTGGGTACAATACCCAACTACAAAAGAATCAACCCGACTATCCTATGGCTCTGATACCAAAAGAACCATTTCACGCCCCGCTTCCCAGAGTACGCTAGATTGGGCACGTGACATAGCCAACCATGCTACCTGTGGGTAGGAAGTATCCATCCACAGTCACATTACGGCTGTAGAGATATCAAGAACAAGATAAAACTATCTAAAACATGTCCATAATCCAGAATAACAGGAGTGAATAATAAATAAATGCGGAAGCAAATGATCCAATACAAATAACTGAAAAGTGTGTCCCATAATGCGGGCTCACATCAGGAAATAAATGCAGGAAATAAAACTAACTACTACTGAACTCACAGCTCAGCCTGCTGGCTGAAGTACTCCTGCTCGGACTGCAACAGCGGTACGGAATCTGGGCCATGCAAAACCCAGACGTCAGCGCGTCATGTCATCAAGTAATATAATATGAATAGTGTAGCAGGCAATGTAATATAAACATGAATACAGCAAGAATAACAATAATATGAATCATACCAGTACAGGGTAGCGTGCAGTGGGTAAACTAAACTGTTCTATCAGGTTTTCTATTCTAAAGTCTTTGAAATCAATTGATGAATCATCGATGTAACTCAATAGTATCCCGTACATACCCGGGATCACGGTCACAATGTTCTCGGCCGAAACCGAGACATGCCGCTAGGCACAAAACAGGAATGTGTACACTCGATAGTATCCCGTACATACCCGGGATCACGGCCACAATATTCTCGTTTACAGCCGAGACATGCCGCTAGGCACAAAACAGGAATGTGTACACTCGAACAGGTAATGAACTGTCGAGTTACAAGTCAGGTTCACCTTTGATTTCCCCATACCCCCAAGTTATGTGTGTCAGGTCAGGTATTCAGTAGTCAAGGACTAATGCCAACACAGGATCAGGTAACAGTAGGTTTGTCTGGATAGACAACAAGATTGGTCCATGAGGACAACATGTCAGGTTTGTTGGCATTAGGCACGAGATCAGGTAACAGGTCAGGTCATGGTACATCAGGTCAGGTCAACAGTAAACGGTACCATGTCAAGTGTATCAATATATACCATATGTAACAAAGTCAAGTCAAGATGTAACAATATCGTGGATGTGCTCACAGACAGATATATAATCGAACAGGGTATTTAATAACATGGAATGAGCAATGAGCTAAATAAGCAGTTTCATTCGATCACAAGAGTGCAGTAATACAGTGCAGCCGTTGTATTATTTAACAGGTTTTGAGCACCCTTCGCGGTGCAATAGTTTAAATGATGATGCAATACAGTTATATCAAGCCTTTGAATACGAATGACCGAATGTGATCGAACTACATGGGTAAGTGCTACAATCTATTAAACGGTAAAATGTGATTAACAGGTACACTTGGTTCTTAGGTTGAAAGTGGCAAACTGTAATTTTATGTTAACTGTAAAATGATATATGTCATATTGCAACCAAATGAGAAATGACTATACCGAGTTAAGTTTTACAGGTTTAATGAGTCAAAACATATATAATTGTATAGTATAGCATGTAGCAAGTGATACTTGCCTCGACGGGTCGCGAACCGGGAAGACGGAACGTAACGTCGGCGGGGAAACACGCGACGGACGCACGGTTCACGGATTGAACCCAAACGACGAACCAAGGGACCTCACGGGTCAGAGCACTCCGCTGGATCGTCAGGACACGTCACCGGCACGGCCGGATTCCGGCGAACAGCAACAACAACAAACGGAAAATTAATGCACGGCCAAGGGATAAACCGGAAGGAAAATGGAAGGAGGAAGGGGAGAGAAGGCTTACTGGTGTTGCAGAGGGCGTGACAGCGATGGGGTCGACGGCGGTGGGGCGCCGGCGAGGAGGTCGCAGCGGTGAAGGTTAGGGCTCGGGTATGGGAAACGGGAAAGAAGGTGGAGAGGGAGAGGAGGTGGTCGGGGCTGGAGTGCGCAGGTGATAAGGAGGTGCTGAAGGTGGCGCGGGTGGCGACGACGAAGGTCGCCGGCGACGTCTCAGGCCGTACAGAGAAGGCACGGGGGTATCCGGGTTGCTGCTGCACCGTGCACACGAGGAGAAGGAGGAGGTGTTGAGGTTGGACCGAGGAGGCGGAGGCGAGGGCGACGGTGGCGCTGGCGCCGGCGTCGGAGCTGCGGCGGCGACGGCGAAGGCGGCTAGGGCTAGGGTTCGCGATGGGTTTTCTCGCGTGGCTACAGTTCGTGGGGAAAGAAAGATGAAGGGGGGGATTTTATATATATAGGGGGGGACAGAGAGAGACGTTAGAGAGAGAGAGAGATACGAGAGATAGAGAGAGAGAGAGAGAGAGAGAGAGAAAGAGATATTGGAGGGGCCCACGGGGGTTAAGAACCCCGTGATTGGCTTAGGAAAGCTTTAAAAGAAAATACTAAAAGATTTAATAGATTATAGGTAACAGTAAGATTATATTATAACGAAATTTTATATGGTTTCGAATATTTTATTAATTTGGGATTTTGGCGCTAAATAAAACATTTCCAAATCGCGCCCGGGTTGGGTCCAAAAATTTGAAATTTAAATAATAGGATTTTAAGCGGGTTCCAAATTTTAAAATTAAGTGTTTTATGATTAAAAAGCATACCCCCAAAACGGACACATGTACGCGCGCGTAGCCGTCCAAACTCGCCCGTTTCACTGAACGGGACGAGAACACAATGCACGGACGCTACCACGAGGCTAGGGGTGTCAAGTAGGCCAAGATATATATTTTCAATTTTATTTTAAATGCCAAAATTTGTTATATGTAGAAATGACTTTGCCGGGTAAATTTTACAGTAAGCAACAAACAAGCAAGTTAAATGAAATGAGTACCACATTATGCTCAAACAGTAACAGAAATTAGTAGTATTGGGCTCGGGTGTTACAACGCCGGTACTACCTATCAGAGGACCATGACGAAGATTTTCGATGACCTCATACATGAAATCGTCGAATGCTATATCGATGAACTCGTAGTGAAAAGCAAATCGTACGAGGAACACTGGGAGCATTTGAAAACAGTGTTCCAACGTCTTCGTAAGTATAACCTGAAGATGAACCCTCTGAAATGCGCATTTGGTGTCTCCTCAGGCAAATTTCTAGGGTTCATCATACGACATCAGGGCATCGAAATAGATCAATCAAAGATCAAGGAGATTATGGAAATGCCCACTCCAAGAACTTTAAAACAATTGCGGTCTCTGCAAGGGAAGCTCGCGTATATCCAACGATTCATAACCAACCTCTCCGGAAAATGTCGTCCCTATAGTCACCTGATGAAGAAGGGAACCCCGTTCATTTGGGATCGTAAATACCAAAGTGCGTTGGACGAAATCAAGCAATATCTGTAGAACCCACCGGTACTGACTGCTCCGGTCAAGGGAAAGCCCATCATCCTGTACACAACAACCCTTGAAGGTTTTTTAGGCGCGTTATTGGCACATGAGAACGACCAAGGGATAGAGAGAGCCCTCTACTATTTGAGTTGAGTTCTCCCGGGGGAAGAAAACAACTACTCTCCTATCGAAAAACACTGCCTGGCGTTAATCTTCACGATAACGAAGCTTCGGCATTATGCTTTGGCGCATGAGGTCCATCTTATATCAAAAGTGGATCCTCTCAAATATTTGATGTCAAGAGCCATACTCACGGGACGACTCGCTAAATGGTCCCTACTCTTAATGGAATTCTCGATAACATACCGACCTCTCAAGACAGTGAAAGGCCAGGCCATCACCGACTTCCTCACTGAGCATCCGATACCTGCCGATTCACCCCTAAATTGCGAATTGCCTGACGAGCACACATTTGACACGGTCGACGGGGAGAGAGGAGGAAGTGATACCCGATGGGAACTTTACTTTGATGGGGCATCTTCCATAAAGAAGCGAAAGCACACCTCCCCCATAATCAAATCTAGGGTAGGCCTCGTCTTCGTGACTCCACAAGGAGGGATAATGAGCTTTGCCTTTTCCTTAACAGAGCCGAGGACAAACAATGAAGCTTTGATAGCAGGTCTTGAGATTGCTGTCGACATGGGCATCGAAAACCTCCTCATATATGGAGACTCCCAGCTGGTTGTCAGCCAAGTAAATGGCGACTACCATACATGCAAACCGGAATTGATCAGGTATGGTGAAAGAGTGCAGCAACTGCTGACGCAAATTCCCTCCTACGCCGTGGAAAGCATATCACGTACAGAAAATAGCAAAGTGGACGCATTAGCTAAACTCTCTAAAGAACTGGCTGACGAAAACCTCGATGATGTAAGGATCGTTGTGCAAAGCCGTCGGGTTCTCGCACCGGCAGAAATATCTTCGGAGTCGTCTGAAGAAAAGGAAGCAGCCAAGCAAACATCCCTACAAATAGAGGACCAAGAAAAGGCTAAGGATTGGAGAGAAGTCTTTATAAACTACTTCAAATCCTGTCAAACACTGGAAGATGCATCCTCAAGACATCAGCTCATGAAACGAGCTCTGTCTTTCGCCTTTGTCAATGATACTCTATATAAGAGATCGTTCGACTCTCTGTGGCTGAGATACCTGGGACCAAAAGAAGCAAGGAGAGTCGTCCAAGAAACTCACGATGGACTCTGCGGTTCTCATCAAGCCGGGCCAAAGATGAAGCTGAAGATCAAAAGAATGGGCTACTATTGGCCCATGATGATTCAGGACTGCCTCGAATACGCGAAGCAGTGCCACTCGTGCCAAATTCATGGAGACTTCATCCACCAGCATCCAAACCCGCTACACCCAACAGTGGCTAGCCGACCGTTCGAAATGTGTGGAACCGACATAATTGGGCCCATCAAACCTGCGTCATCTAAAGGACATCGGTTCATATTGGCGACAACTGATTACTTCTCTAAGTGGACAGAAGCCATACCGCTAAAAGAAGTGAAGATGGAAAACATCCTTCATTTCTTCAAGACACATGTCATCTATCGGTTCGACACTCCGCGATAGATTATCTCCGATAACGGGACGGCCTACAGAAGTCACAAAATCAGCCGCTTCGCACAGCGGCATAACATAGACTGGAGATACTCTTCGGTCTATAATCCCCGAGCTAACGGTCTAGCTTTCAACAAGACCTTGACAAAGATCATAAAGAAGACGGTGTCCAAAAATAAAAAGGACTGGAGCGAGAGACTGCATGAAGCTCTCTGAGCGTATCGAACTACGTTCAAAACGGCTACGAATATAATGCTATATACATTGGTATTCGGCGCGGAAGCAGTACTCCCCTTGGAGATAGAACTACCCTCTCTACGAGTAGCGGTTCATTATGAGCTAACAGATGAAGAGAATGCTCATCTTCGGCTTGAAGAGCTAGACGCCATCGATGAAACTCGTCTCGTGGCACATCAAAGCTTGGAGGCTTACAAAGCAAGGATGACGCGCTCATACAAAAGATTGACTAGGCCGAGAACATTCCGCCAAGACGAACTCGTGCTAGTCGTAAAAAGGCCTATGATCCCTAATCGTGCTAAACGGGAAAAATTCGAGCCAAACTATGAGGGCCCGTACATCATAGACAAAGTCTATCAAGGTGGGGCTTATTTGCTCATGGATATGCATGGCGAAAGACCCTTCCGGCCAATAAACGGTTGATTCCTTAAGAAATACTACGCTTGACAAGTCACGGCTCAGGTCAATGATGGATGACGATGTTCGTGTCCGCTCGCTGTCTTCCTGAGTCTAAACTTTATATCCGGCAAAGCTTTGCCTTGAAGCTACAACGGACCGCAACGTCCTTAAACCAGCTGCGGACCGAGATGTCCCTAAACTAACGATAGGACCGAAACGTCCCTAAACTAACGACTGATCGAAACGTCCCTAAACTAACAATGGACCGCAGTGTCCTGAAACTAGCTACGGACCGTAACGTCCTTAAACTATTATGAACTGCAACATCCTTAGGCTAACGCGGGAAAAAACGGTACGTCCATAAGCGAAATGGGCACGGATGAAAACCCGAAAGGGCTCCGTGAGTAAAAACAACAGGGCTACCAGCGAGTTTGTGAAAACCTGAAAAGGCGCAGACTTGTAAAAAAAATTTCCTGTCCACTTGCAGTGTCCTCTCGACCTGGTAAGGAGAAAATACCCGCGTGAGATCCTTACGACTCGCAAGGGAGCAAAACACTTAGGAATCCTCACGACCCCTAAGGAGAAATTACACTTACAAGATCCTCACGACTTGTAAGGAGAATGTCCCCCTATGAGACCCTCATGGCTCACCGGATTCAAAAGTCTTAAGATACAGAGACCTGAACCTGTTCTTAAGCCATCATATTCCCCCAAACTGCCCTACAGGCGGTCAATATTGACCTTTGTATACAATCCACGGGCATAAATAAGCGTTCTCTCGCCCAGTTCCTCCAATGGTGTGAAATTCCCCTATCTGGTGAACAACACTTGTAGGTCCTCACGACTTATAAGTAGAAAATACTCTTGTAAGATCCTTACGATTTATAAGAGAACACACACTTACGAATCCTCACGATTCCTAACGAGAAAAACGCACCTACGAGATCCTCACGACTCGTAGGGAAAAACACCTTTATAAGACCATTACGGCTCATGAAGTCAAAAGCCTTAGTCGACAGGATCCTAACCCTGTTTGCTAAGCCACCTTTGTTCGAATCAACAAAGGCAAATGATGATTCACTCCTGGCAATATCCCAGTTGTAGCGATGCTGATGCCTAAATCGGCAACAAATTCCAAGTCCTTTCACGGAAAGTGATGATTCGCTCATGGCAATATCCCAGTCGCAGCGATGCTGATGCTAAGATTGGTATCAGATCTCAGGTCTATACTCGCAAAAAAACCAGTGAGCCAAAAATACAAAGAATATATAGCCGAAATGATTGGGCAACTCGCAATAAAAAGCAGCGAGTAAAAAGAAAAATAACCGAAATGATTGGGAACCGCGAAAAATAGCCGAAATGATTGGGCAATCGCGACTTTCGCGATATAAAAGCTGAATGATAGAGCATCGCAGAAGGAAATAAAAAAATGATGAAAGAATGAAACTTTTTCCCTACAGGCGAATCCATACTGACCCATGTATACAATCCAACGGCATAAATGAAAAGGGAACTACATTTCCCAACAAACTCCGTCAAAGGGAGAGTCAGATCTCGAAGGCAACATCTGCATCCTAAAAGATCAACATGATGTTCCCTCCCGACACCACAGAAAGTGGAGCAAGTCAACCAATGACCTCCCCGCCGTAAAAACGCTCCGTCTCGGAAACAAGTCAGCCAATGACCTCCCGCCAGAACAACGCTCCGTCTCGGAAACAAATCAGCCAATGACCTCCCCGCCGAAACAACGCTCCGTCTCGGAAACAAGTCAGCCAATGACCTCCCCGCCGGAACAACGCTCCGTCTCGAAAACAAGTCAACAAATGACCACCCTGCCGGAACAATGCTCCGTCTCGGAAACAAGTCAGCCAATGACCTCTCCGCCGGAACAACGCTCCGTCTCGGAAATAAGTCATCAAATGACCTCCCTGCCAGAACAAAGCTCCATCTCAAAAATAAGTCATCCAATGACCTCCTTGCCGGAACAACGCTCCGTCTCGGAAACAAGTCAACCAATGACCTCCCCGTCGGAGCAAATCTCCATCTCGGAAACATGTCAGCCAATGACCTCCCTGCCGGAACAACGCTCCGTCTCGGAAATAAGTCAACAAATGACCCCCCCGTCAGAACAACGCTCCGTCTCGGAAACAAGTCAGCCAATGACCTCCTTGCCGGAATAAAGCTCCGTCTCGAAAACAAGTCAGCCAATAACCTCCCCGCCGTAACAACGCTACGTCTCGGAAACAAGTCAACAAATGACCTCCCTGCCGGAACAAAGCTCCATCTCGAAAACAAGTCAGCCAATGACCTCCCCGTCGGAACAAAGCTCCGTCTCGGAAACAAGTCAGCCAATGACCTCCCCACCGGAACAACACTCCATCTCAGAAACAAGTCAACAAATGACCTCCCTGCCGGAACAAAGCTCCATCTCGGAAACAAGTCAGCCAATGACTTCCCCTCCAGAACAAAGCTCCATCTTGGAAACAAGTCAACAAATGACCTCCCTGCAGGAACAAAGCTCCATATCGGAAACAAGTCAGCCAATGACCTCCCCGCCGGAACAACGCTCCGTCTCGGAAACAAGTCAACCAATGACCTCCCCGTCAGAGCAAAGCTCCATCTCGGAAACAAGTCAGCCAATTACCTCCCTGCCGGAACAACGCTCCGTCTCGGAAATAAGTTAACAAATGACCTCCCCGCCGGAACAACGCTCCATCTCAGAAACAAGTCAGTCAATGACCTCCCCGCCGGAACAAAGCTCCATCTCGGAAACAAGTCAGCCAATGACTTCCCCACTGGAACAACGCCCCGTCTCGGAAACAAGTCAACAAATGACCTCCCTGCCGGAACAAAGCTCCATCTCGGAAACAAGTCAGCCAATGACCTCCTCGCCGAAACAACGCTCCATTTCGGAAACAAGTCAACCGATAATCTCTTGACTCGTCTTGATCCCCTAGGGAAATCAGTGTCCCTGCGCAAACCTCTCAACCCATAAAAAGAAAACTCTCTTGTGAGATCCTTACGAGTCTCAAGAGAAAACAAACTTAGGAGTTCTCACGACCCCTAAGGAGAAATTACACCTACGAGATCCTCTCGACTCGTAGGGAGAAACGTCTTTATGAGATCCTCACGGCTCATAAAGTTGAAAAAGTCTTAGGTAGCAGACTTGAACCTGTTTCCTAAGCCATCGCTGCCCTGCAAAGGAGATCAAGATAGACTATCTACAAAATACATTTACCAAAAGGACACGCCCATATAAAATGAAGGATGTCTTTTATTCATGAATTCAAGTGAATACAAAATAAATTTCACAAAAGAATCAAAATGAATACATGTTATTCATAAACCACAAGTTTATAGTAAAAAAAATGGGGTACACAGACGGTTATTGAGGAGGAGGCGTTTTCAACAAATCAGCCAGCTGCTCGCGCGCTCCGCTCAATCCTTTCTCGTAATCGGCCGCCGCCACCAACTCCGCTTGGACTTGGGCCCGTTGCCCTAAACAAGATGAAAGCTTTTCATCAGTTCTTAGCATCCCAGCTTCGCAGTCCTGCACGACCCGCTCGGTAGAGTCAAGCGTCCGTCTCAGTGTTAACCCATTCGAGATCCATCGCTGGAGATTGTCGAAGATAGCTTTTAACTGCGCAGCATTCGCTTCTATCTGAGCGCGTAACCGGGAAGATTTGCTTGGAGCTATTTCATGTTCCTTTCTCCTCAGGGTCGCCTCTTGTTCAAAATGGCGGATGAAAGGAACACCATTCTCGACCCACGTAGCCCGCTGGGAGTTCAAAGCTAATACTTCATGAGCGAGACGCTTGAGCTCAATCTCGTGCAGGCAAGCCTTGATCTTTCTGCAGTAATTAACCCAAGACTCGACGACACCTTCAGCATGAAAGTTCACGAGTATCGCCAGCATAAGATTAACCTCAACAGCAAAATCTGCAGCGGATGTGAGGGCTTCGGCTTCAAGATCCTCGACGAATTCGCTCAACATTCGCCGGCTATTCGCAGCACCCCTGGAAGATGGGCGTTTAGTAAAAGACCCTACCGGCATTAGGATGCGAGACTCAAAGGGAGCTGGAGCCGATGCGATTGCTGCAAAACAAATTATGGTCAAATGTCGACTCGGGAGGTAAAGAAAATACACGAGCGATGGAGTCTACTGTACCGGTGGTGGCAGATGGCAAAATTGAGAGTACCGGAGGCGCGACTATTCTCTTGTCCCCTCCTCCGATCAGTAACGCTGCGATCAATACAAGAAAGACTTAGCAACAATACGGCTATTCATAAAAAAAGGGAGACAATAACTGAAGGATATACTAACCAACACCAGCAGGCGGAATGACTTCCGACTGAAAGGAGAAATACGGGTTCAACACCTGGTATAGATGGTCGAAAAGGACTCCTGCAGAGTTGCGACATTATACTGTCAATATAAGGAAGATGGTGTCCATAGTTAAACTAAATAAATCGCAAACCTATACCTTCCAGCATTTCGGAAGACATAGGAGAAGGCGAGAGAACAACAACCATCATGGCGGCGACTGGAGGTGCTTCAGGTAGCACAATCTCAGCGTTCACTGCACCTACAAACAAAATATCGTCAGAAGAAGCTGAACGAGATTGAGAGATAAATAGAGAACAGTGACTCAAGACTTACCTGATGGGTCATCAACCAAAACCGCGACGGAAGCATCACCAGGCGTAGCGGCTTCTTCGCTCTCCCTCAGAGGAGTAGTTTCTGCGCCCATGGCTTCATCCCCTGATTCGATGAGGGCCGTCGTGACGCTTGCGACACCTGCCGATACCAGGGAGCCACACGGGGAAAGAGCAGCAGTCTGGACGATCCCAGATCTAGAGAGAGGGTAGCAATTTCGGGCACAGTAACCACCAGGCTTTCACCCGTCATCCCATCGCCAAGACTCGGCCCTAAAAAAAATGCATGTGTCAAAATTCGAAGATCAAGTTCAAGTAAAAGACTCAGCATTACGTTACTTTGGGGTAGCTTTTCAGTTTTTTCCCGAGCCGCGCGTGCAATTTGTTTACGGGCGGTAGACAACGCTGGGGGAACATCCGCCGAAAGAGTATCAACAAGGGGGATGCTGCTTGAGCCTGCACCCACGGCCAAACTGGTATCGCGTTCCTTTGCTACACACTTCCTAAGCTTCTTTTCGGTCTGAGCAGTGAGAAATGATCTCCTCAAGACCTCTGATAAAGGGACGTCGTCGTCCGAACCAAGCTCTGCCTCCGAAGCCGTTATGGCATCTGTCATCGGCTGCTTTAACAAAGCCTCCTGCGGTAATGTTGGAGGAGCTGGGGCTACAATAGCTGACTCTGGAAGCGTCGCTGCATCATCACTTGAGATAGGTACCACACTCGGAATAACCTGAGTCAAGGTAGTCCCTGCAATAAAATAAGGGAGAGGGTCAGAGCACGAATAAAAAAAGGGGAATGAAGACACAATGAGCTGAATTATACCAGGACCAAAAGAAGTGCGGAGCCTCTCTTCCTTCTCGAATTTCTTAATGGAAGCCGCGAGAGCCTCTTCGGCAGAAATACCTGTTGAAGAAAAGGGCATTAGTAAAAGCATAATAATAAGGAAGGAATGAACGCGGGAAAATAGAACTGAAGTATACCCGACTTCGCGATGGTGATCAGCGCCGCTTCTTTGCGAGCCATTCGCTCGGAGGCCACAAGGGTATCCTGTAGATCGGTGTCGGTCATAGGCGTGTCGAACAGGCCATCGTTAGTGCCATACTCACACAAGTCTTCGTTGTAGGGAGCATGGGGCTCCTGTCCGAGTACAACGTCAGCAGAAAAGAGCGAGTTCTTCTTTTTCTGTGAGCGAACGCCGGCGGTCGATGACACGAACTTGCGCTTGACGGGCATTTTTGGGCGACGAGTCCCGATTTCCGTACCTACTCCAGACTCCGGGGACGCTGCAGTTACCGCTTCCACAGGAAAACGGGGTAGAGGTTTCTCAGGAAAGGTACGCGGGACCGCAACTGCAGCAGCTTCTCTTAAGGAAGGACCAACAGTGGTCCATCGCTTTAAGGGGACAGCTGGATTACCGGCAGGGACCGCACCCTTGCGATCGAGCAGTAACCGCCTTTCTTCCCTAATAACAGCACCCATCGCATGCTGGCACTACGCCACGTATGCGTTCGAGGCTTTCGGAACGCAGTTCGGCTCACTGATAAAAAAATTGGACCCGGTGTTTAGCCGCATGAAATGGTGCAGCGTGCTGCGGATACCCTCTTCCGTAGCAACCGGCTCAGCTAAAAAAGCCTCAAGCGGGACACCCTGATCGTAACTCGACTGTTGAGCAAAACGGTGCGGGTTGTACCTCATGAACAGCGCCGAGTCGTTCTTCCTGAACACTAAAAAGCCCGTCCTAATTGAATACAAATGCAGAATCTCCCGAGCCTTCAATATAAGAGCCCCGTCTTTGAAGGTATCGCGCAGCGGCTGCACCGTTTTAGTGGATTCCTTGCCGATAGTTAAGATCTTATCGACGAAGGTCATGCTATCCCCGACCATACGCGGGCGAAGGACCAGACCCCGAGCCTCTCGCTGTGACGGATCTAGAGCAGAAGCATCAACTAGGAACATAACCCGAGGGAAATTATAACCGTCATAGAAACGGGGCCGTATGTGGACTCCAAAAGCGCCGAGCACATACAGCTCGATCCACGACGTGAAATAGTGCAGTGAGAGATTTACGGGTTGTACCTCGGCTGAGTGGTGTCTGCCGCTAAGCTGAGGCCATGATACAGGTGAGCCAACCCAGTGATCCCGATGGCCACTCGTGTCCCGGCAACCATTCGGTGAGCCGGATAGAAGACGGATGGCCTCATATAGCGAGGGTGCATTAGGAGCACAAACCAGCTTAACCATAGGCCGAGGAACCCTAAAAAGAACGCCTCTTCTTCAATGTCTGAAGCTGCGAGCTCTGTAAAGGGGACGACCGGGGTGTCTGGGAGGAAGAAATTCCTTTGATCTGCTTCCGCTATCGGCTGGCTGTCCAACCCCAAACAAAAAAGATCGTCAAGCTTAGAGAATTTCGCGGCTTGTTTTGACAAGACTTCCGGGAGAAGAAAGCGGGCGATGAAATCCGCGAAGCTGACTCCATGCTCTCTGGACTCGAGAAACAGACTCTCGTAAATGTTCAACACCTTGATTAGACTCGGGATTCGATGTTGAATAGCATTCTCCGGAGTAAGACCCATCACCACTGATTTAGTGGCGAAGATGTATTCGTCAGGGGGATGTATTTCCTCGTAATGTTCCCCTCTGACAGGTAAGCCCGAAATTTCTGCAAATTCCTCCAAGGAAATCGAAACCTCCCGGTCCGATAAAAGAAAGGTGTGAGTCGGGATATTCCACTGTTCCAAGAAAGCCTTGACCCACCATACGTGAGGCGCGAGATACTGGAAAAGAGACGCGTAGATAGCAGGGTACAACCCGAACTTCAGCAGAAGCAACTTTTTGGCTGACAAGATGTATCGAGCCCACTGCAAGTATCCGGCTGAATGGCGAGGAGTCAAGCCTATCATGTATGCCTGTCCCCAAGGGCGCGACTCGCCTTGACATATGCGCCACCCCAGAATATTTAAAGCCATCGACGACTGTAAAGGTATCGAGCCCATAGAGGGCTGGAGGCGTCCATCCGTAATCCAGTTAACCTCCTCCACAGCGTAATTCACCTGGGGTGAGTCAGCATAATGGATGGCGGAAATTGGATCTGAAGGCACAGCACAAGAGAAACTGCGCCGACCCTGAATAATTTAGTTGTACTACAACCCCCATAAGTGAAGAGACTTCTGCTCCGGGTCGTGATCTTTAATCAATGCAAAAAATTCTCGATCCACGGGCGCGTCGGCGTATGCACTCTCTGGGCGAACAAATGGGAAAGAAGAGTCAAAAGACATAGTACCTGTGTGAAAAAAATAAGGTTTAGATGTCAATTCTACATTACAAATTCTGACATCCGGTACTTTAAATTTGTACCACCCTGCAATGCAGGAAAAGGGACCGATGGGGACCCACAAAATCAAAGTGGCGGCTCATCATTGATGAGACAGTCAATCATTAAGGAGAAAATCTTAAAAAGATTCTCATTTAATGAGAAACTTATTGGGCCGAGGAATTAAACTCTCTCGAGAGCAATACTCTGCAAACAGAAATTACATCTGTCAACTTTAATTATAAGGGGAATACAAAATTCCCCAAAATTTCTAAGAGCCATGCTCCGTGAAAACGATGGAGTAATCCATTAGACCCCTAAAAAAGCAAAGCTTTTTACAGAGTAAAAACTCCAAGATCTTTTAGATCTACAAAACGAACTCTAAGAGTTCTTCATAAAAATGAACAATGTTCTAACTAATGGGTTAAGTAATCCTAAAAATCCATTTTAAGATCTAAGATCTGAGAAGAGCAAAGCCCTTTTAATAGGTTCGATCCTTACCAAATTTGGGCAGAGTTCTAATTCTAAAAGGAATTTCCTTGGGCAGAGATCTAAGCTCTGAAGGGAGAATTAAATTCTCAGAAAAAAGAAAGCAAGAAAATGAACAGAAGTCATCTTAAGGGCCAAATGCCCTACTTATAGGCGCTGGAAGACGATCCAATTTCCAAGATGATCCAACGGTGGAAAGGTTGCCACCGCTGCACTCACGTGTGAGCCACGTGAGTGCAACGGTGGGGGGCATTTGTTTCCCCCCAATACGAGAGCAAGGCTCTGTTCAAAATTTGAACTGAGGCAGAGCCTCACGTGCAAAGCCCAAGAGCGCCAGCGCCTAGAGTTAAAAACTCTGAGGCATCGCCTCATGTGCAAGGCACGAGAGCGCCAGTAACAAGAGTTAAAAACTCTGAGGCAGCGCATCACGTGCAAAGCACGAGAGCACCAGCGCCAGAACTAAAAGTTCTCCACTCTTGGATCAAAGATCCAACGAAGATGATAAATCATCAGAGTACAGAATTAAATTCTGATTGAGGAAATACTCCTCAAATCTTTTTAAATAATAAAGATTGTGCTCTGTAAATCAGAGCACCGTTGGATCAAAGATCCAATGGTGATTAAAAATCACTAAACTACAGAATAAGCTCTGTAGGGGAAAATATCTTCTCAATCTCTCTAAACAAGAAGGATTACCGTTGGATTAAAGATCCAATAGTGATTAAAAATCACCAAGATACAGAATAAGTTCTGTATGGGAAAATATTTTCCCAATCTTGTTAAAAACAAGAAAAATGTCTTCTGTAAAACAGAAGTCCTTGGATCAAAAATCCGACGGTGGATAAATTCCCTAAATCAATTACGAAATCTCTCAATGAGAGATTTCTTTAATTAAATCAACAAACTTGCCTCCACTATATAAAGGCCCCAAGAGTTCAAGTCTTATACAGAAGAACCCCCCCATAAGCTTCAAGTTCAGAAAAAAAGGAGCAAGCAAAAAGAGCTTTAAAAACAAAGAGGAAAGAAGAAGAACTTTTTTCAAGGTAAATAGAGATCATAGTATCTCATCTGCATACCCAAGGGTTTAACCCTAAAAAAGAACATAGTTCTTTCCTTGGATATGAGATCCGTGAGGCAAATCTCCCACAAATGAGAATTTAATTCTCGCAGGGATGAATTTACTTTTGGGGATTGAAGATCCAGGAGGGGACAAAGAATTGAACTTCAGAAAAATGCACAAAGAGGGAAACAGCGCCGAGCGCCCTACGTGCCACTCACGTGGGCGCTGCTAAAATAAAGAGTGTTCAGCATTCAGTGGTTGGCGCCCAGCGCCAAGCGCTCCACGTGCCTCTCACATGGGCGCTAATAAAACAAAGAGTGCTTAGCACTCAGTGGTTGGCGCCCAGCACTAAGCGATCCACGTGCCTCTTATGTGGGCGCTAATAAAATAAAGAGTGCTCTGCATTCAGTGATTGGCGCCCTGTGCTAAGCGCTCCACGTGCCCCTCACATGGGCGCTGGTAAAATAAAGAGTGCTCTGCACTCAACGGTTGGCGCCGAGCGCCCCACATGCTTCTCACGTGGGCGTTGTTTAACATAAAGCGCTCTATAAATAGAGCCTAGCGCCATAAAGAGTGTTTAACACTCAATAAAAAAATAAAATAAAATAAAATAAGGATGAGCATCAAAGCCCATATCAATGTTCAACATTGTTCAACAAAAGGGACCGAGCCCAAACAAGTGTTTAACACTTTATTCAAAAATTGAGTGGGCTGAGTCCAAGCTGACCAAAAGTCCCTGATTCAGATCAACCGAGCCTACGGGCTCATAATTTTTATAAATTTGATCTTAGTCCTAAACCCAACTACAGATCTCTCAACTGACATTGGTTCAAGGGTACATCTCCCCACACCTCTGATATATATCGCTGTAATTCTTCAACGTTTTCGGAGAGGTGGCGGGTCCCGACAATCAATAAACCCAATTGACCGCAACATTTTTAAACTAATAATGGACCGCAACGTCCCTAAACTAAACTCTACGGACTATGATGTCCATAAACCTAACGGACCGCAACGTCCCTAAACTAAACTCTACGGACTATGATGTCCTTAAACCTAATGGACCGCAATGTCTCTAAACTAAACTCCATAGATTATGATGTCCTTAAACCCAAAACTCTATGGACTGTGATGCCCTTAAACATGGACTATGATGTCCTTAAACCCAATGGACCGTAATGTCCTAAACTAAAACGATAGAGCCCAAATACTCTTTCGTTAGATTAAGAGTGATCCTGAACCCCCGTTAAGTAGATCTTAGTCCAATATCGGATTAACGTATCCTTAACAAACATTTAAGTTGATCACGATCTCAAACGAGGTTAACGATCCTTAAATCAAATCAAACCCAAATCTAAGAAAATACGGATTTGGTCTAATCCCCGCCCTACGGGCGACAACACAAATTAGTCTCCGTATACAATCCACGGGCAACAAAAAATAAAACAAACACACACGACACGAAGTGAACATCTGGAGCAGGAGAAAGTGGTTATCGCTACGCGGTAACGTAATTAACTGCAGGGGCTTGCGCCTGCATGGAAGAGCATCTCCATAATCAAAAAACCCTTCATAAACAAGGGGGAATCTGACAAAGTCTGCTACATCGGCCGCATCTGTCCAAACCTCCGATATACAGTGCCATAAATCAACTTAGTATTTTCGGAGAGGTGGACGGATAAACCCAAATAGCATCTGCCCCCAAATTCAGGCAAGACGTTTGTCTTCTCGATTTTCGGCGGTAAACAGGGAACATCCTCGGGTTGAAGGCCCGGGGTATGCTTCCAACGTACCGATCTTGATCCTTTCTCGTAAGCTCTGGGACACGTCATCTGCCACGTGTCATGATCTGGGGAATCACCGGTATCGAGCCTCATCAAGAAGCTTACTATTTGAATGAGAGCAGCATAGAGTATATAGAGAGAGAGAGGTTAGGGTTTGGGGAAAAAACTAGTATCCAATGATTTGTACCATGCAAACCACTTACAAGCCCTTTGATAGCTTTGGGTTTTGTGTAAGAGAAGTCATAGCTTGCAAGTGGTTTGCACCATACAAGTTCTTGCATAGAAAGCTTTTTTCGAGTTTGGGGGGTGGTTCTTCGAAAAAATTTACGGTGTGCAAGCCATATATGTCCGGCCATGAAAGAGAAAGAAATAGGGACACGGGCCCACCAGGCTGCCAAAGGTGCCTAAAATTCTTCATCTCTTCGTCTTTTCTACCAGGATGTATTACACCTGTCACACCGAATAATTTCCTGTGGTTCTTCAGATCTTCTTGGGGGGAAGGTAGTGGTCATTAATTATGTGGTTTACCCATCGCTATTCCCTACCGTTTCTTATGGATATGTTTACACTAATATTTTGCACGTGCATCACACGTGTGTATATTTTGAACAACAAATGTGTAAAGAAAATTATCCTGAATATTACATGAAAATTTCTAAAGATTTCTATAGTTTTTCTAAATTTATATTAAATAAGAGCAATACTTTTCCTTCCCGTCTACCCAAGAGATAAAAAGATACGATCCACAACACCTAGATAACAGTGTCAAACATGTAGGCCCATGTGTCTGTCTTTTTGGTAAACTTTTGTATAGACAATTAAATAAACACGATTAGTAATAATATTAAAATTGAGAAATTTATGAGTTATACAAAATAACAAATATATTAGAGCTTATATATAAATTTGTAAGGTGTATATATTTTTAGGATTTTGAGAGAGAATGTGTAATTAATGAGAGAGAGAAAGAGTGTTGTTGAGTTTTCATTTTCTAATTTTTTTTTGTGGTGGATGGACATCTTCAATTCTTTACTTTGGCTAATGGAATTTTGTCATTATTTCTATTTTCTATTTTGTTGATTAACTTCTAGTTATAATAGTAAAAATGATTACGTGGCATTTTTGGGTTCAGAGTCCTTTTCTCTGTTTTTTTTGGATGCAAACCGTCTTGGAAATCGATCAGTCAATTGAACCGGAAATTCTTACTACATGAACTATATTTGCATGGTGTTTTGGGTTCTGAGCCTTTTTTTTGCTAAAGGGTTCTGAGTACTTCCATTCTCTTTCCCTCTAGTTGTTTCAGAATTTACATTTAGTATTTCTTGAAATGTTAAAAGAAAAATGAAATTTGCATATTAAATTCCATCAAATTGAATCTTTGGTAACTAGATTTATAATATGAGAGAACCGAATCTTAGATGCCACAAGGTGAAAAAGTGTTGGATTCACATAAAATTTGGTGTATCCACATTATGCACGATGAAAATAAAGATAGTAGATGCTGATTGTCGAAAAAATTGGTGGAGTGTTGATTTTTTCGACAACCTAGGAGGAAACTTGCTCCTGTGGCACCTGGAGTTTAAAAATCATCAGTTATCTAGACTCCAAAATTGAGATAACCGGAGTTTACAAAGTTCGAATTTAATCTAAGTTTTTTATACTGCAAATTTTCGAAGAAACATCCATCGGTGAGTTTAGATAACTCTAAAACAAAACTGGAAAGTTTATATAACTACAAAGCTAAACACCCAATCAAAATTTATCACTTAATTAAAGGTAGTTTTCCTTTCAAACCATAGTATCTACCTTTACATAAAAATGATCTTCCTTTCAATCACTTATATACTATTATCTACTTCTATTATTATATTATTATATTGAAAAAGCGGTATTTTTATTTTGAAATTGATACCTAATTTGTTTTTTCCATTCTTCAAGAAAAATCAATAAAAAAAACATAAAAATTTTGGCCAAGATTTATAACCGCAACTAACCACATCACTTATTATCAAGAAGAGAAAAAAACCCAACATGTCACTTAAAACTACCTTGCCCATAGAATAGTTTTTAATGAAAAATAATAAAAAAAACACAAATAAAATCATTGAAATTTGATATATACGTGTATCATATGTGCAAATCACTAGTCTATTATAGCTTAACAAACAAGATAGCAGTCTATTATAGCTTAACAAACAAGATAGCAATACAGGGGCTTGGAGCAGCCCAGTGGTGGGGGTGTTGGAGTTTGGGGAGGAGACATGGGTTTGAACCGGGATGGATGGCTAATTTATTCCACTTATTAACTCATTTATTTCAAAGTGTCATATTGTTAACATGACACCAAAATGAATAATGTATTAAGTGCTTGATACTAAAAGTGTCACCGAAATAGCTACACTCCTTTTGTAGACCCTAGAAACTTATCAGGACTCAAAAAGAACCAACTTTTAACTCCATTCAGTATGTAATACCGAAATATTCTTAATTACTATCACTGTTTTTCAATAAAATACCTTAAAGTTGTTTTATTACACATAAAAGTACCTTAAACTACTGTTTTCAGTTATTTCCTTTTCAATAAGATGCCCTCAGAAGCAACGCTAAATGCATTTTCTGTAATAAGAAAACTCTAAGGTATTCTAGCGAAAAAATGAGATAGTTAAAGGTATTTTATTGTAATATATGTCTCTAAATTCTATTCATGGACTAAAAGGAGCGAATGCTTTCATTGATAGGCAACTACATTCCCGCCACAATCTCAACTCCAACCATCAAACTTTTGAACTTCTCCTTCCCTCTCTGCATCTATGCCAGTAAAGCGTTCGACCAAATTCCCCACAAAGAGCCCCAAGCTTGGAACACAATGCTCTCCCTCTACTCCAAAGCCGGACGCGTCTCCGGCCTCCTCGAATTGGGTTCCTTGGTGGAGGCCGAGAAAGTCTTTAGTAGGGCTTAAGATCAATGCGAACTTGGCGGTTTGGGGCCTTATGATGAAAGCGTAATTGAGGGAGTATATGGGTGTTCATGTGTTTGAGTTGTTTTGAGTTGGGGCATGAACTTACCCTTGTGATGTCGTTTGCCTCGGCGAGGCTTATGCGATCGATTCATGGATTTTGCTTGAAGATGAATTGGTTGGACTATAATGTGTGTTTGCAGACCCCGCCTTCTTAATATGTATACAAAAAGCGGCTTCATTGACTTTGCGGAAAAAGTTTGTTTGATGAAATGCCCTCCAAGGACGTCGTCACGGGGAGCACCATGGTTTCGGGCCTTAGCCCAGATTGGGAGAGCCTATCAGGCGCTTCGCGCATTTATAAAAATGTTAGAAGAAGAATCTATGGCACTGAATAATGTCACTCTTTCTAGCGATTTATTCACTTGCGTGTGTGATGATGCTCACAAGTGGTATTTTCTCAGATTACGACACGTGGCGGATGACGTGTCCCGAGGCTACGGAGATGGAATAAATGAGATGCATTAGGGGCATTCCTCGGGACCTCGTCTCCGAGGATGCATCCGACCTTTCATAGGCCTCCCTGAGTAATTTCCACCATTACCTAGCAAACAGCCAACAGCTCGTCTCCGAGCCATCTGACATGCCGAGCTTCCTCAGCCTCCCTGCTCGTCTCCGAGCCATCTGACAGGCCGAGCTGCCTCGGCTTCCTCGATCAACCGAGAGCGCGGAACCCATGCGCCCCCGCAACGGCTCCGCGTATCTCGCCAGGGAGAGATATCTGGATCCTCACGTTCCGCGTCACACGCTAGCGCGTCCTCCCATTAATGGGCGTATCCTGCCATTAATGTGAGGATAACGTAGGGGCGTAATTGACAGCGATGATCTCGTGCCTGCTCGCTCCACGCGAGCACTATATAAACCCCTCTCTCAAACGACTCAGGTAACTCAAACTCATTCTAATACGCCGTTACTCTGCACCTATTCCTCGGCACTAACTTGATCGTCGGAGGGTCCTACGGTGGTCATCCACCCCAGGACTTCCTTTGCAGATAGCTCGACGTCAATACCAACCCATTGAGATCCAGACGCTCAACAACTCCCAAACCAAATCTCAACTGTTAAAGACCGCCATCACAGGATCTACGGAGGACAACATCTGAAGGAGATCACAGCCTCCATCAGTTGGCACCGTCTGTCGGAAGGTTCCAGAAAATTCTCCACCCCTAAAGTTGATCTTCTGCCCTCGACCCGATGGCGAGCAACAACCGCGACGATCCGAATACGACCTGCCATAACAGAGGTGGGAGCAGCTCGTCTCCTCCTCCTAACGTGATCAATGCCTTATCCGCATGGATAGACAGGCTCACATTGCTAGTGGATGCCCTCATCCGCGTTCAACCGGCGGGCCCTACCCACCAGACCGCAGTTCCCCCTCCTCGGGATAATGACGTCCACAGGAAGGATGGGCACGCTCAAGCCCTCGATCTCCCTCACGCTCATCCCAGCGTCACCAAGCGCCGGCGTGCTGACTCCGACCACCGTGACCCACATGCGGAGATTGATTCCATGACTCGCTGGGCACCGAACAGCTCCACGCCCCGATCCTAGGGAATACTGGGCCGTCGCTCCGATGCCTGCCGCGCGTTCTCTCCTCCTGAGGAGGTGTCGGTCAGTTCGCCTACTACCAGGCATGACCGATGACCCTACTCTTGCCGGGGCCGCGCGAACGGTGAACGCCAGGACTCCTCGAGAGGATTTGAGAAATTTGATAGAGCGGAATCGGAGTCGCACCATCGTGCAGACCCGGAGCGGGGGTAGACACCACTCCGACTGTGCAAAATCCTCAGGGTACCACCACCGACTTGAAGCCCCCGAGAAGAAAATCGAAGGCATACGACAGGATGGCCATGCATCCGGTGAAGTGGCAAGGTATTCCGCCGACTCACTAACCAAGACCTTTACAGAAAAGCTGCTGGCCAAGCACGTCTCGTCCAGGAACAAGCCACCAAAAGTGCCCATCTTCGACGGGAATTCTTACCTGAAAGACCACTTGGATGCTTTTACGGTGGGCATGAGCTTCCAAGATAACTCGGACGCGGCTCAATGCCAAGCTTTCCCCACCATCCTAATCCGGGCTGGCCAGGACTGGTTCCGAGAACTTACAGCACGCTCCATCTCGAGCTTCGATGAGCTGGCCACCTAATTCCTCGGTCACATCGTCGGGAACCGACGAAAGAAGAGGATAGTCGACTACCTGTTCACTGTGAAGAGCGGATACAAGGAATACTTCAAAGGGTATATCACCCGATTCTATAATGCCCTCCTAGAGGTCCCCGAGCACCGCGATGAAACGGTTATCACCGCGCTGAGGTCGGGTCTTAGGCACAAAGAGTGGCTCCGCTCTTTTGCATTAGCGCAACCTAAGACCATGGCCAAAATGAAAGCCTGGACGGAGCGAGCGATCCAACTCGAGTCCGAGGTGAACTCAAACCTCCCCTAAGCCGACCAGGCGGACAGAAAGAAGGGATAGGGAAGAGAAAAAGAAAGTCGCTCGTCCGAAACCTTACTCGCCGAGATTTCTGGAGTACACTCCTCTAAACATCTTTCAGAACGAGTTGCTGGAGGAAACTAAGGGCGAGATGTTCTTTAAGCTCCCGCCAGTCACCCAAAGGGCGGGCAAGCGTCTCCGTGGCTCATACCGCGCCTTCTACAGGTCAAAGGGTCACCCGACTGAGAACTGCAAACAACTCTATGACTACATCGAGGATTTGATTCGCTCAGGCCACCAGGCGAAATACCTGCGGGACAAGCGGCAGGCGGAGCGGGAGAAAAAGGACCAAATGCCTCCCGGGGAATTAACGATCGGATAGATCATGGTCATTACGTCGGAACTAGCTCAGGAAGATGAGGGGAACTACTAAATCCTCCCAGTCGAAGGTACAAGAGACATACCACACAAGAGGTGCAGGAGGGACGAGCCGATCATTTTCACTGATGAAGACCTTCACGGAATATCTCTCCCTCACAATGACCCTCTCGTGATAACGGCCAGAGTCCACCGTTATGAAGTCCAGAGGATATTGGTCGACTCAGGGAGCTCGGCGGATATCCTGTTCCACGACTGTTTCCAGCGTATGGGGCTAGGACCATCCGATATTCGACCTACCTCCCATGACCTCTCTGGGTTCACCAATCATTTCGTCCCTTCCGAGGGATTGGTCACCCTCCTCCTCAACATTGGAGAAGTGAGAAATATGCGAACCATACCAGTGGACTTCCTTGTCGCTAAGGTCCCTTCATCCTATAACATTCTCTTGAGACGTCCTACCTTAAACGCTTTCCGGGCCCAGATCTCGACTTATCACCTTGCGATCAAATTCCATTTGGATCAAGAGGGATAGGCCGGGCCTATGGAGACCAGCAAACTGCTAAGATTTGCTTCACCTTGACGTCCCCTACCGGAGAGAAGGACGGCGATTCTGAGGACATGCATGACTTCCAAGTGTCCTTAGATACACGCGACGACCTAAGGGAGGTTAGAGGTGCCCCGGTGGAAGCATTGACGGAAGTCCCCCTCGCAGAAGGGGACGTTGGCCAGACAGTCCAGGTCGGCTCCCTCCTGACAGGAGATCACCGTGAAGACCTGATGCGATTCCAACGAGATAACTCGGACGTATTCGCTTAGGCACCGGCGGACATGCCCGGAACCGACCCTAGAGTGATCTCCCACAAGCTCGGGGTCGACTCGAAAGAAAAGTCCGTCCGAAAAAAGAAGAGGAGCTTTGCGCCGGCCAAGCAAAAGGCGATAGAATACGAGGTGGATCGACTGCTCGCCGCCAACTTCATCAGAAACCTGGACTACTCAGATTGGCTGGCGGACATAGTCATGGTCAAGAAGGCAAACGGGAAACGACGCATGTGCATCGATTTCACGGATTTGAACAAGGCCTACCCCAAGGACAACTATCCACTTTCTCGGATAGACCAGCTGGTAGACAGTTCGGCCGGCCACAAATTACTGAGCTTCATAGACGCTTTCTCCGGTTACAATCAGATCAGGATGAACCTGGCCGACGAAAAAGTTACCGCCTTCACCACCGATCGGGGGTATACTGCTACAAATTGATGCCCTTTGGACTCAAGAACGCCGGGGTCATGTATCAGCGCTTGGTCAATAAGCTGTTCAAACCTCAAATTGGCAGAAACATGGAAGTCTACGTTGACGACATGCTCGTAAAATGCCTCTCGGCAACTGGGCACACTAAAGATCTCGGTGAGACATTCGACGTCCTGCACAGGTACAAAATGAAGCTGAATCCAGCTAAGTGCGCGTTCGGAGTCACCAGTGGGAACCTCCTTGGGTTCATGGTAACCCTCCGAGGAATCGAAGCAAACCCTGAAAAGATCAGCGCCATCCTCAACATGGCAATGCCCAAGAGCAATGTCGACATCATGCGACTCACGGGAAGGGTCGCTGCCCTGAGTCGCTTTACGTCCAGGTCTGGAGAGAAGTGCCTCCCATTTTTCAGGGCCCTAAGGAAAATCCCTAAGTTCGAATGGTCGGAGGAGTGCCAGAACACTTTCGAACAACTCAAGGCGCATCTAGCAACCCCACCGCCACTCACCCGACCAGTCGAGGGTGACGAACTATTGCTATATCTGGCCATCTCCGACCGAGCTGCAGGCTCAGTGCTTGTCAAACAACGCGAAGGCATACAGAGGCTGGTCTATCACGTGAGCCATGTTTTCAAGGACGCGGAAATGAGATACCCGGCCATAGAGAAAATAGTCCTGGCACTTGTTGTCGCCACTAGGAAGCTTCGGCACTATTTTCAAGCGCCCATGATCCTCGTCCTCACCGAGTGACCTTTAGGGTCGATTCTCGCCTCCTTCGATTCATTGGGACGTCTGGAGAAATGGAAGTGGGAACTGTCCCAATTCGATATCAAATACCACCCCTGACAAGCCATCAAAGCATAGATCTTGGCGGATTTTGTTGTCGAATGCACCATCCCCACTAAAGAAGAAACGCCAACACGGGGCCCCGAACCACGTCCCTCGGTCGAGGAGGTGCCCTACCCCATCCCGGATTGGGTGCTCTATGTGGACGGATCCTCTATCGAGGAGGGGAGCGGGGCTGGCCTGATCATCCGCGGCCCGGACGAAGCGGAAATGGAATACTCCTTAAAGCTCGAGTTCAGAGCATCAAACAACGCCGCGTAATACGAGGCTTTGTTGTCAGGACTGCGAATCGCCTCCGGGGTAGGACTGAAGACTATCAGAGTTTGCAGCGACTCCGCACTGGTAGTCGGCCAAGTAACCAGGCGTTTCGAAGTCCGGGAACCGCTCATGATAAAATACCTGGCCGAGGTAAAAAGGCTTCGAAAAAAGTTCGACGAAGTCCAAGTAGAGCAGATCCCCAGGAACTTGAACACCCGGGCCGACGCTTTGAGCAAGCTCGCTTCGTCCTATTCGACCACCCGTAAAATAAATATCATCTTCGAAGTCTTACCATGACCCAGCGTGGAAGAGGGAGAGGTTACGCTCCAGATATACACAACCCAGGAAAAAGGCCAAGATTTGAGGAAGTTACTCGTGGAGTTCCTAACAGACGGTGTGCTCCCCGAAGACCGGGGAGAAGCTCGCCAGCTACGGGCTAAAGGACGCCATTTCGTCTGGAGCAACATAAACTTGTACAAGAAGTCGTACACTTAGCCCCTGCTTAGATTCTTCGACCCCCACGAGGCTGACTACGTTTTACGAGAAATATATGAAGGGGTCGGGGGAGCACATCAAGGATCCTGCACCTTGGTCCAGAAGAAGCTTCTCCAAGGGTACTACTGGCCAAAATTTCACCAGGATGCCGAGAAGCTGGTCAGAAGGTGCAAGAACTGCCAACTCTTCGGCAGTATACCTCGTTTTCCCGCAACCGAACTAACGCCACTTAGGTCTCTTTGGCCATTTGCACAATGGGGGATGGATATGGTCGGTCAACTCCCCACCGTCACAGGCGGACACAGATACATCTTCGTCACTGTGGACTACTTCACAAAATGGATAGAGGCCGTGCTTATCAGAAAACCGGACGCCGCCTCTACGATAAGGTTCCTGCAGAACAACACAATTTCTCGATTCGGAATCCCTAGCTGCATAGTTACCGACCATGGGACCAACTTCGAAAACGATAAAGTCAAAGAGTTTTGCTGCGACTACTACATACTGATGAAGTTTGCTACGGTAGCACATCCTCAATGCAACAGGAAGGCCAAGGTAGCGAACTGAGGCATCATCCACAGTCTCAGAGCCTATTTGGAAGGAAGGCAAGGTGGCCGGGTCGAAGAACTGCCGCGGGTGGTATGGGCATTACGAACATCAAAGAAAACACCCACGGGAGAAACCCTGTTCAGCCTCTTCTACGGTACCGAGGCAATGGTCCCCACGGAAATTGGACTGCCCAGTTACAGGGTAGAACATTTTGACGATGAAGCCAACACCTCGGCGCTCCGAAGCAACTTGGACATCTTATTGTAAAAACGGGATCGAACGCAAATCAGAGCGTCCGTCTACCAGCAGCAAACCGCTCGCTACTGCAATGTCCGAGTTAAACATCAGGCCTTTAAGACGGGAGACCCGGTCTTATGAAGAAACGAGTTCGTAGACCAAGGGAGACTGCATAAGTTCTCCCCGAAATGGGACGGACCGTTCCTCATGACTGAAGCATTGCCCAGTGGAGCCTACCGCCTGTAGGACGCCGGGGGGCATAATTTTCCTCGGCCCTATAATATCGAAAAGCTTAAATTTTATAAATAAACATGTATCGTCTTTCAAAATAATGTAATTTCTTTTTGAATTTAACTAAGTTTTCCAGGCTAGTCCTCTCGCGGAAAAGACTTTGTGTACCTTCGCAGGGATCTAGCCCTTTGTTTCTTTTCTCGGTTCCAAGACTCCGAAGTGTTTTAATAAAACACAAAGTATATATCAAGGAGAGGAAAAGAGATGGTACACTGCAATCAAAGACAAGTTTATTTATTTAAAAGGTATTATGGGCTCCCCGGCCTTACAACAATTACAACAAAGGAGGACGGGGGTTAAGAAAACATTGTCGATGATACATCGAAGAAATCTCCTCCGCCGATCCTAAGCAGCTTCGACCCGCTCCCTCCGACGGTATTCGCGAAACCTAGAAGCCACGGACTCCCCAGGATCCTCCTCCGCCGAGCAAGACGCGACGACCAACTTTTGATGAAAACTCTTAAGCAGAAGGTCCACCGAGCGGTCCCGGCTGCTCTTCGAGATCAGACCAAGCCCATGGAGCGTGTGCATTTTGTCGAACGCTTCGTCCATCAACTGCGGAGATAGCATGTTGCACAAACCAGGGAAAGTCTTCCATATCGTGTAAATCAGCACCTGAAGCCGAGGAGATCGCCGGGGAAGCAAGCGTCCGCAGTGGCCTTCCAAGCGGCTTATCACTGCCTCGTACGTCCCCTCAGAACGATCAAGGTTATAAAAATATACGTCATTGCGAGAAACGATCTCTCTGATGGTGTACACGTGGCCAGTCATCTTCAGAAACACAAGGCTAAGAAGACACCAATATACCTTCGGTATTTATAGCCTCAACGAAAATCTTCCAACAGCCGAGGTTTACTAGCACAATGACGCAAATCACGGAATATTGCACTTTCCCGATATAGCACTGCCACGTGTCACCCGCGATGGTCACCATTCCCACCCTTTACGGGTCAAAGGAGGTTGAAAGACGCCCCAAGAAGATACTATAGAGTCAACAAAACCCTCATCACGAGGCGGCCGAGTAGCCTCGTGCTCGGCCCATCCACCACGGGTAGCTTCCTGCCCAACAACACTGTGGATCTAAAGCCCTCGTCACGAGGCAACCGAGTAGCTTCCCGCTCGGTCCATCCGCAGCGGGTAGCTTCCTACCCAACAATGCTGTGGATCCAAAGCCCTCGTCATGAGGCCACCGAGTAGCTTCCTGCTCGGTCCATCTGCAGAAGGTAGCTTCCTTCCTAACAATGCTGGGGATCAAAGCCCTCGTCACGAGGCCACCGAGTAGCTTCCTGCTCTGTCCATCCGCAGCGGGTAGCTTCCTGCCCAACAATGCTGTGGATCAAAAGCCCTCCTCATGAGGCCACCGAGAAGTTTCCTGCTTGGTCCATCCGCAGCGGGTAGCTTCCTGCCCAATGACGCTGTGGATCTAAAGCCCTCGTCGCGAGGTAACCGAGTAGCTTCCTGCTCGGTCCATCCGCAGCGGGTAGCTTCTTTCCTAACAACGCTGGGGATCAAAAGCCCTCCTCACGAGGCCACCGAGCAGCTTCCTGCTCGACCCATCTACAACGGGTAGCTTCCGGCCTAACAACTCTGTGGATCTAAAAGCCCTCCTCACGAGTCCACCGAGCAGTTTCCTGCTCGGCCCATCCGCAGTGGGTAGCCTCCTGTCCAGCAACGCTATGGATCTAAAGCCCTCATCGTGAGGCAACCGAGTAGCTTCCTGGTCGGTCCATCTGCAGTAGGTAGCTTCCTGCCTAACAAAGCTGTGGATCCAAAGCCCTTGTCATGAGGCCATCGAGTAGCTTTCTGCTCGGTCCATCCGCAGCGGGTAGCTTCCTTCCCAACAACGCTGTAGATCCAAAGCCCTCATCACGAGTCCACCGAGCAGCTTCCTGCTCGGCCTATCCACAAGAGGCGGATTTCTGCCCTACAAAGAAGTGGATCTGAAAGCCCTCCTCATGAGGCCGCCGAGCGGGTTCCTGCTCGGCCCATCAACCGGTTCATACTCGACGCACGATCGCCATCTCGACTCCGGAGAAAGGGAGGATACTGTTAGTGATATATGCCCTAGAGGCCATTATTGTATCATACTGGTTTATATATTACATATTGAAAGCTTGGGATATACACGGATATAGTAACAGTCTTGCTCAAAATGGTAGTATGCTATCTGGTTTTTTTCTACCTCAAAATGTGCATGTGTTTCTTTTAGCATATCACTTATACATATTGGTAGAGCCTTTAGGATCTTTGCTTGATTACCAGCGTTGTGATGACAGTCACACTAGTAGGGGCTGTGTAGTCTATAAGTACATCTTACATAGGTCCCTAGTCGTAAGATTATCGAGACAGGGCATCGATACTCCAGAGTAGACTAGTGTATACGCTTCTCATCCTAGCAGGGGAGATGGTCTATCCCACAGCCATTAGTACGTCGTACTGGAGATAGTATGCAGGTGCTCATTAGGTTATGAGTACACTGGACATGACTCGTAGGGAACTGCTGGTGGATATTATACCTATCGTCGGGTGGCAGTTCACAGGTGACATGAGTACAGCTTAGTCCATCGACTTGACACTGTTACTTCGCCTCGAGTGTGTTCCCACTGTTCTTAGATTACTATCCTACCACAGCTCAAAGGAGTCATGCAAACAGGTAGTAGTTGGGTGCAGTCCCGAAGCACTTGGAGGCAGTGGTGGTTAGATAGGATTCGTCTCTCCTGATATTGGTGGTTGATATCACGCTGTGTTCGGAAAGCCATTACACAAAGTCCTTGGCCAAGGCAAGCGAGATTTACTGGTAGGTACTCCAGTAGTTTCTCAGGGTGTTTTGGGATACACTCCTACATAACTTATTGCACTATTGGTGGTCTGATGATTACCGCCCCTAGGCCCGATATGCGATACTCTTAGACAAACAGACCGGACTGTACAGAGATTGTCACAGATAGGCTCGGTAGGAGTTCGGATGAGTTTTCTTATCGGCCTTCTTATCGACAGATACCTGGGTAGCTATTACGTGCAGCTAGTACCGCTGACGTGCTTGTGGTTAAACCTATTGCCAGCGTAGTGTCAAGTCTTTAGAGTCCCACATAGAGGGTTTCCCTGCATCGGGAAAAAGATGTAGATGTCGTATGGTTTTACGGCAGGGCTTCGATCACATACGTGTACTTGTGCACGTATGATGTTCGGGCGGATAATACTAGTAGGCTTTGGTTTAAACCGAATCCTAGTATTATATTGATGGATTATTTTCGTCTAATTGTATTCGTATTTTTTCGGAATACGGATAATGGTATGTATATACGGATGATGGGCATTCTTGTAATTTACTCAAGATTGCTTCTAGAAGAAGACACCTCATTAAGATTTTATTCTTTTGATTATAAGAATAATGAGGTGGAGGAAATGAGGTGGGGGTTTACATTGAATAAGGCATGGCTACTTGGTGACTCATGTGGTGACTTATGGAATAACTTACTCTTTAGATATTTTGTGAAGCATGCTTAAAATTTTGTAAGATATTTTATCTCATCAATTAATGGTATGCTTCATTATTCATCACAAATAGAAAGCCATCTTTATTCTAATGTTAACACTACACTCTCTTTTCCTCAATCTCCTTCTTCTTCCTCTACCCTAAATCTCTCTTGTGTTGAGAATTCTAGGCTACTTAGAGACATACTATTCTATCTACACTCTCTATATCATCCAGGACATCTAGTTTAGCGAACTAGATGCCGTAGTTACCTCGGATTTGAGGTTGGAGCTTGGACTATAGACTCTCGGGTTGATCGTCTTTGACTCGAGGAGGCCGACGAGAAGGTATCGATCCAAACGATCCTTATAGCTTATGACAAGGAGGAGGACGGCGACAAGAAGACCCGAAGGACATGGTAACATGAGGTATAACTTTCTATCCGAGTAGTTAACCTCATACAGTTTTTTTAGTTAGGGTTTAGCATCGATCTTGGAGTTCAAGTTGGTGTTGCGACACCTATAAAAATGGTTTTTTACGTATTCCGCCTTCCCGCGAACCCGCGGAGTGCGCGACATCGATTTACAGTGGTATCAGAGCCTACTAAACCTTAGCTAACGTTTAGACAACGTGTAAAACTACGAAACCTAAATAACTCCGAAACACGAAACTAAGAAACCAAGTTTCTGTCAAATTTTTCGGAGGCCCTAAATTTTTTTTAAAACAATTGCAGAGTGCTCCTTTACTTATGAGATGGACACATAACAAAATCGAGGCAATTCCTCCCAACTTTGGCCGGTCACATAGGCAAAATAACCGGCCCCACCAGTTTTGTTGTCTGGGAATGCACTGGGTTTTGTTCTGTGGTCTTGATGCTTGGATTTAGGGTTTCAGGTGGTGTTTGTTTTTGCCAATTTTGATTATACTGTTAATTCTCTATTGTGGCAAAATGGAGTATTTCGAAGTCGCGGTTTTAACGTAGTTTAACATGTTTCAGTTGTTATATGTCTTTTGAAACGTCCGCTAATCACTATACGTTGATTAGTGGGGGTTGCACATATTTGAGTTGCTGCTATGTTGGTTTGTGTATATGGAATATTGGATCGTCGATGATGAATAGCCGAGGGATGTGAGAAGAGAGTTATATTTCTTTCATTCGATGTAAATTGTAAAGTGATGTAATATTATTTTGCGGGGCACCTCCGTGTTGAGGTTGTAGCCACCGTTGTATTATTTTTTTTTATTGTTTTCTGATCCTAGGATAGACCCAAGGTGGGGTGCACAAACTGCCGGGTACTTTGAAGTGCCGAATGGCCTACTCATTTTACTGAGAGAGGTTGCTTCACTTCGGGTATTTGGCGGGTAGTTTGTCGCACCCGTAGGGGTCTAGGGTGGGGTTTGGCTATTCATCACGACCGTGGAATCCATCTTTCGTTACAGGTTTAAATGAAACGCGGAATTCCTAGTATATCCAATATGTTCATCTGTGATCTGGAATGCCTATTATTGCATGAGACGAATGATTATTATATATATGCTATATAGTAGATGTTGCTTATGTTTTGCATCCGCTCTAGTCCAGCCCCCACTCAAGCATTAGTTAAGTAACCTAACGGTGTTAGATGGGGCCCAGTGGCGAATGTGGAGGGCATAAGCGGACATGGTATTTTCGTTTCTCTCTGTGATGATAGGTGTAAATGATAGGACTGCATTAGATTAATGCAAAACAAACAAACCAAAGCTGAATCGTTGGAACAATTTTAAAACCACTCGGTTTTTTCAAAACAGAAACTTTTAAATGCGGAGCTTAAACCACTCCTTTAAAAGCTATCAGGTTCCTTCGATTAAATCAAGTTCATTACGTTCATGGTTTCGCCAAAAACAGCCGTAGCCCTCCGTCATTTTAGTTGAATATTCAGTAGTATTCAAGTTATGTATTTTGACCTTCACCAAGGCATAGTGATTGGTAGCTGATGGATATTCATCTGTAGCATAGATAGATGCATTGGTTTGAGACAGTCGTACTACTATTTTAGCTTTCATCAAGAGTATGTACGGGTGGGTTCAAATTAACCTGGACAATGACGGGTAGAACTTGACACGTGACTTATGATATGTTGGCCTTCGTCAAGGTCATAAGAGCATGGGGCAAAAATCCATATCGGGAGTTTCTAAGGAAACTGAAACTTGCTAGTGCTGCATACCATTTGGAGTGTGATAATGCTGGTAGGATTACTTCAGGATTATCACACAATGATATTTGGATCCCGATCCTACTGTGAGTATCCGCTACACCTCGGGAGATTTTTCACTAACACAATCAATGCTATAAACCAAGTAGGTGTCTAGAACGGTGTTAGCGGGGCTACGCCTCTAGGAAAAAGAGGTTATGTAATTAAGGAACTTGACGAAAGTATTGGAAAACCTCACTCGAAGTACCAACACCAGCCTGGCTAAAAGGTTAAGCAAATATTGTAGGGTGAGATTAATCCTGACTAATTCTTCTTTTATGATTTGAGGAAGGATTCGAGATACAGTGGAAGCCATCCTGTTTAGATAAATTAAAAACCAATCTAAACTTGCAAGAGCATCATGCCGAGTATTTTCTTCTCTCTCTCCTAATTGCAGCGACTAGGTGACCAAGATTAGGTTACAGCTGGATAATAAAATGACTAAGTTATACTATATTGACTGACAAAGATTTGTCCAAATGTCTATTACCTATGACAAGATGGACCACCTCATTACTACTCAAGCCCCCGCCGTTCTAGGTACCTAATCCACCATCGCGGATAATGATATCCACAAGACATCGGAAAAAGATAATGTGAATGCCAAGTGCCTCGTGTTGGCCTCAGTAGATGGTGTAAACCAGAGGCAGCGCGAAAAGATGGACTTAGTTTCCATCTTCCTTCATAACAAAGATTTATATAGAAAGCAATCTCGTATCACAAGGTATGAGATCTCGAAGGAATTGCTTCAAGAGAGGTTGGCTGTCGGGTCATTTGTAGGGGACCACGTCCCTACAATGATCAGCTATATTAAACAGCTTACAGACCTGGGGATCACGTTGGAGAAAGAGTCATATGCTGACTTGATTCTACAGCCCCTATCTTCTACTTACGCCCAGGGGAAGAAAGTTATACTTTCAGTTGAGGGCACCCTGTAGGAAACCAGGGAGACACCCGCTCTGCTTATTGGGGAATCTTCCTCTTCTGGATCCAAGGAAAAAGCCAAGGGTGAGAAGAAGAAGACCTCCACAAAGCCGATAGGCGGTGTCAGTAAGGTAGAGGGACAGGAAAGGGCAAAAGTTTTGGGGCTAACGGTAGGGAAGGAGGGATGTTCCTATTGTCATGGAAAAGGGCATTGGCAGAAGGAATGCAGGGCTTGAAAAGCCAGAATCTAGGATCCGAAGCACATTGTGGCTTCGACTTCGGGTGTGTTTGTGATTAAAAACTGTATGTCAATTAACTCCACTTCCTGGTTACTAGATGCCGGATCAGGATCTTATATTGGTAATTCATTACAGGTTTTGAGAAATCGTAGAGTTATCAGGGCAGGTGATATGACTCTCAGGATTGCTAACGGAATGAGCATGGACGCTGTATCCGTAGGGGAATATCACCTAGAATTGACAAGTGGGTAGATATTGATTTTACGTAACTGTTGGTGTGTACCTAGTCTAGCTTGTAATATCATATCTGTATCTTTACTTTCTAAGGAAGGATATGATTTTATATTTGTAAGCGATGTGGTCTACATCCACCTTAATCAGAGGTTGATTGGGTCAGATAAACTAGAGGACGGTATATACGTATTAAATCAAGCTCAGGTTTTCAACATCCAGAACACACTTAAAAGAAAGTCTCCATAATTAAATAAGGCTTTCTTATGGCATTATAGACTGGGTCACATCAATGAAACATGGTTGACGAAGTTACATAGAGAGGGATATTTGGATCCGTTCGAATATCAGTCTTATGCAACTTGTCAATCTTGTCTCATGGGAAAGATGACAAAGACTCCGTTCACTGGACACAGAGTAAGAGCGAGCGAGCTCTTGGGATTCAGACACAGCGACGTGTGTAGTCCAATGTCTAAACTTGCAAGAAGTGGTTATTCCTATTTCATTACTTTTACGGATGATTTCTCTAGGTATGGACATGTCTTCTTGATGAAACATAAATCTGAAGCCTTTGAGAAATTCTGGGAATATAAGAATGAAGTGGAAAAACAAACAGGCAAAAGTATCAAGACACTGAAATTTGATCGAGGTGGTGAATACTTAAGTGCCGATTTGCTGGGTTTCTTAAAAAAGAATGGAATTCTCTCTCAGCTTGCTTCTCCATACACACCTCAACACAACGGTGTATCAGAAATACGGAATAGAACCATATTGGATATGGTACGTTCCATAATGAGTAACGCTGAGTTACCGCGATCCTTCTGGGGTTATGTACTAGAATCAGCTGCATATCTTTTGAACAAGGTTCCTACCAAGACTGTTTCTACTACACCATATCAGATGTGGAGTGGGAAAAAACCCTATCTTCGGTATCTGAAGATATGGGGATGTCCGGCTTTTATAAAAAAGCAGCATGTGGACAAGCTCGAGGCACGCTCAGTACTGTGTAAGTTTGTGGGATACCCAAAGAACTCCAGGGGGTATCTTTTCTATTATGCAGAGGAACAAAAGGTTTTTGTTTCTCGTCATGCCCACTTTTTGGAAAATCAATTTTTGGAAAAAGAAACTAGTGGGAGCGCAATAGAACTGGAAGAAATTCCAGAACCACAAGCTATTACTGAAAGTATGGTAGAACCAGAGGTTTCAAACGAACCGGACATTCCCCTGCCACTCCGCAGAACTGGTGGGCAGTCTCATCCGCCCGAGAGATACTACGGTTTTCTCATAGACGGGGATAGAGAGGATTGCATCATTGACAATGATGCGTCAACTAGCTTCCAGCAAGCCATTCAGAGCGGTGATTCGGTAAAATGGCTGGATGCAATGCAGACCGAGATGGAGTCCATGTATACCAACAAAGTATGGACTTTGAATATTGCTCCAGAAGGGGTAAAACTCTTAGGCTGCAAATGGATCTTCAGAAAGAAGATTGGTGTAGATGGACAGGTTGAAACCTATAAGGCTAGACTTGTTGCAAAAAGTTTTCTTCAAAGACTTTGTTTGGACTATGATGAAACCTTTTCTCCCGTGGTTATGCTCAAATCCATTCGGTTCCTTCTTGCCATTATTGCCTTCCACTATTATAAGATTTGGCAGATGGGCGTAAAGACCGCTTTTCTGAATGGACATTTGGAAGAGTGCATCTATATGGATCATCCAGAGGGTTTCATTCAGAGTGGGAGCAGCAGAAAAGTGTGCAATTTGCTTAAGTCCATTTTTGGAGTAAAGCAGGCATCGCGGAGTTGGAACATCGGTTTTGATGAGACGGTCAAAGAATTCGACTTTATCAAAAATCCAGATGAGCCATGCATCTATAGTAAGATTTTAGCGAGAACTGTGGTATTTCTCGTCTTGTACGTGGATGACATTCTCTTGATAGGAAATGATATTCCTATGCTACAATCAGTCAAGGGATTCTTGTCCCAGAGGTTCTCCATGAAAGACCTGGGTGATGCCAACTACATTCTGGGGATCCAGATCTATCGTGATAGATCTAAGAGAATGTTAGGACTTTCACAGTCAAGGTACATCAACACCATACTGAAAGGACTTAGTATGGAAGATTTAAAGCGTGGTAGTCTACCTGCTTGTCATGGAATCACCCTCTCCAAAGAGATATCTCCTAAGACTGATTTAGAAAGGGCTCGCATCACATCTATAACCTACGCTTCTGCGGTAGGCTCTATAATGTATGTGATGTTGTGTACCAGACCAGATGTTGCTTACGCACTAAGTGTAGTAAGCCGGTATCAGTCAAACCCAGAGGAGAAACACTGGGAAGCAGTAAAGAACATTCTCAAGTACCTGAGAAGGACTAAAGAGATGTTCTTGGTGTATAGCGGAAAAGACCTCCAGATCGAGACCTTTGCTGACTCCAGCTTCCAGAGTGATAAGGATGACTCCAAGTCCATGTTGGGTTATGTCTTTACCCTTAATGGAGGGACGGTCTGTTGGAAGAGCTCCAAGCAGGAAACCGTTGCTAACTCGACGATGGAAGCGGGGTATATCGCTGCTTATAACGCCGCAAAAGAAGCAGTCTGGATGAGAAAGTTCTTAACTGAACTTCAGGTGGTTTCAACTATTGTTGATCCAATACCGCTGTATTGCGACAACAACGGCACTATAGCTTTAGCGAAAGAACCCAAGTCCCATCAGAGGTCCAGACATATCTTGAGGCGGTACCACCTGATCAGGGAGACCGTTGATCGCCGAGAGATCGAGGTGAGGAGAGTAGATACGGAGAACAGCACTACAGATCCACTCACAAAGGCCTTCCCTCAGACACAGTTCGAGAGGCTATTCGAGATGAAAGGTCTGCGATATGCCAATACATGAACTTAGTGCAAGTGGGAGATTGTTAGTGATATATGCCCTAGAGGACATTATTTTATCATACTGGTTTGTATATTACATATTGGAAGCTTGGGATATACAATGATATAGTAACAGTCTTGCTCAAAATGGTAGTATACTACCTGGTTTGTTTTTACTTCAATATATGCATGTGTTTCTTTTAGCACATCGCTTATACATATTGGTAAAGCCTTTAGGATATTTGCTTAATTACCAGCGTTGTAATGGCAGTCACACTAGTGGGGGATGGGTACTCTATAAGCACATCCTATAGAGGTCCTTAGTCGTAGGATTATCGAGACGGGGCATCGATACTCTAGAGTAGACTAGTATATACGCTTCACATCACAGCAGGGGAGATGGTCTGTCCCACAGCCATTAGTACACCGTACTGGAGATAGTATGCATGTGCTCATTGGGTTATGAGTACATTGACATGACTTGTAGGGAACTGCTGGTGGGTATTATACCTATCATCGGGTGGCAGTTCCTAGGTGACATGAGTACAGCTTAGTCCGTCAACTTGACACTACTATTTCGCTTCGAGTGTGTTCCCACTGTTCTCAGATTACTATCCTACTATGGCTCAAAGGAGTCGTGCAAACAGGTAGTAGTTGGGTATAATCCCGAAGCACTTGGAGGCAATGGTGGTTAGATAGGATTCGTCTCTCCCGATATTGGGGGTTGATATCGTGCTGTGTTCGGAAAGCCATTACACAAAGTCCTTGGCCAAGGCAAGCGAGATTTACTGGTAGGTACTCCAGTAGTTTCTCAGGGTGTTTTGGGCTACACTCCGACACGAATTATTGCGCTATTAGGGGTCTAAAAATTACCGCCCCCTAGACCCGATATGCGATACTCTTAGATGAACAGACCAGACTGTAAGAAGATTGTCACAAATAGGCTCAGTAGAAATTCGGATGAGTTTGCTCATCGGCCTTCTTATCGACAGATACCTGGGTAGCCGTTACGTGCAGCTAGTACCGCTGACGTGTTTGTCGTTAAACCCATTGCCAGCGTAGTGTCGAGTCTTTAGAGTCCCACACAGAAGGTTTCCCTGCATCGGGCAAAAGATGTAGAGGTCGTATGGTTTTACGGCACGGATTTGATCACATACGTGTACTTGTGCACGTATGATGTTCGGGTGGATAATACTAGTGCGGTTTGGTTTAAGCCGGATCCTAGTATTATATTGATGGATTATTTTTGTCTCATTGTATTCGTATTTTTTCGGAATACGGATACGGGTATGTATATACGGATGAGGGGCATTCTTGTAATTTACTCAAGATTGCTTCTAAAAGAAGACGCCTCATTAGGGTTTTATTCTTTTGATTAAAAGAATAATGAGGTGGAGGAAATGAGGTGGAGGTTTACATTAATTAAGGTATGGCTACTTGGTGACTCATGTGGTGACTCATGACATGACCCACTCTTTAGATATTTTGTGAAGCATGCTTGATATTTTGTGAGATATTTTATGTCACGCCCCACTTCCTAGTGTACGGGTAAGAAGACGCGACGAGGCCCGCTACGTATTTACTCAGAAGTAAACACGCTAAGCGTAACTAAGCAATATAATGTTCAAGAAGACATGAAGTGTAAATGAACAACAACTTTTATTTATTAAACATTTCTTTACAAGTACAACTGAAAATGTAAATACAGGAATGGAAAGCAATGCCTAAACAATGGCATGAATTGAAAAGAAAATATATACAAGTATCTAGAGCTCTAGGTCAATGGCGAGCTGCTCCAAGTCTTCAATACTGGGCTCAACCTCCAGAGAGTTCGATCCACTTGACAACATTCCAAAGAAAAAAGAGAAGGAATGTCGTCAGCGAACAATCGCTCGGTAAGTCCCAAAGATAGGTAAGAATAGACAGATGAGAATATAACTGGTGTTGTTCACTGCCGGAAGCCGGGAAGACTGGATGTCTTGCCTGAATCTGGGGGCAGATGCTAATTGATGCTATCCGTCCACCTCTCCGAAGATGCCAAGTTGATTTATGGTACTATGTATCGAAGGTTTAAACGGATGCGGCCGATGTAGCAGACTTCGTCAGATTCCCCCTCGTTTGAGGGGTTTTTGATTGTGGGGACGCTCTTCCCTGCAGGCGCAAGCCCCTGTAGTTAATTACGCTACCGCATCGCGGTAACAACTTTCTCCTTCTCCATATGGTCACTTCGTGTCGTGGGTGTTTGTTTTGTGTTTGGTTGCCCGTGGATTGTATACGGAGACTAAGTTATGTTGTCGCCCGTAGGGCGTGGACTAGTCCAAATCCGTATCTTTCTTAGATTTGGGTTTGGGGGGGTTGTGTTTAAGGATACGTTAGCCTTACTTGAGGCTAAGATCAACTTAAACGTTTGTCAAGGACACGTTAGTCTAATTCTAGACTAAGATCAACTTAACGGGATCGTTTAGATCCAACAAAAGAGCAATTGGGCTCTGTTGTTTAGTTTATTGACATTGCGGTCGATAATTAGTTTAAGGACATTACGGTCCAATGTTAGTTTTAAGACATTGCGGTCAAGGTTAAGGACATCATAGTCCGTGAGTTTAAGGACCTCACAGTTCGGTGTTAGTTTTAAGACATCACGGTCGAGATTAAGGACATCATAGTCCGTGGATTTAAGGACTCTACAGTCCGACATTAGTTTTAAGACATCACGATCGAGATTAAGGACATCATAGTCCATGAGTTTAAGGACCCCACAGTCCATAGTAATGTGTGGTTGTCTGGACCCGTCAACTTTCTGACGACGTTGAAGGATTGCAACGACAGATCTCAGAGGAGTAAAGAGATATACCCTCGAACCGGGTGTAAATTGATTAGAAGAGCAGATGAGCTCAGTTCAATTTAAATTGAGGACTTATGGCCAGAGTTGGGCTAAGTCCAGTTAAAAATGTTTTAACATTTTATTTCTGTGTTGGCTATTATTAAGCCTTTATTTGGGCTCGGCCCTTTTTAATAATGCTAAGCATTGGGCTCTGTCATTTTGTCTGGTATTAAATGCATAGCATTCATCAGAACAAAGTATGTTCTGACAGCGCGCCACGTGGCGCACTAGGCGCTTTACTCCAGTCAAAGAGCGTATTGCGCTTCTGTCGGTTAGCGCACACGAGGAGGACACGTGTCGCGCTTAGCGCTAAGCGCTAGTTTGTTAGCGCACTGCGCTTTTAATTTATGAGCGCGCTGCGCCAGTTTATGGGTGCGCCAGTGAGTGACACGTGGCGCGCTTGGCGCTGAGCACCAACCCAAGAGCGCAGTGCGCTGTTTTCAGGAGCGCCAAGCGCAGATCGTGTCACGTGGCATGTTTTTGGCGCTGAGCGCCAGTCCAAGGAGCGCAAGGGCGCAGTTCATGAGTGCAAAGATCTTTCCAGTAGCGCAAAGTGCATCAGATCAAAATTAAGATCAAAGAACAAGTTTATGTTCTTCAAAGGAGGCCTTGCCTCAAGATCCAAGAACCAAAGTTCTTGTTTTTATTAAAAGGCTCTGCCTTTATAGATCAAAAGATCTGTGAATGAAGTAAAATACTTCTTTTTTATATTTTAAGGATTAGATCTTTTAATCCTTTATGTTTAATCAAAGACCTTGATCTTTTTTATAGATCTAAGATCTTTTTAGAAGATGTTTCTTCTTTTTACGAGATGATTTCATCTCTGTTGTTCAAGAATTAATTGTTTTACCTTTAAAGATGAAGAAATGATCTTCTTTCTTCAAAGGCTTACATTTCTTTCTCTTTGAGTTTTTCTCAAAGTTTTCAGAGGGTTTTCTCTATATGAGACTTGAAGTCGTGGGGCCTTTATATAGGGCCAATTGATTTGTTAAATTAGTTGAAGAGATCTTTCTCTGATTGATTTGGGAATATTTCCCCACCGTTGGATCTTTGATCCTAGGGCTTCTGTTTTACAGAAGGCAATCTTCTTGTTTTAATAAGATTGGAAAATCTTACCATAACAGAATTTTAATTCTGATTAATTAATAATTTATTATTATTAGATCTTTTGATCTAAAGGTGGGGAATTCTTTTAATTCCAGCGCTGGCGCACTTGGCGCTAGCGCACCTGCGTTTGACACGTGGTGCGCAACGCAGAGCGCAGCGCAACTGCGCTAGAGCAACCGTGCTTGACACGTGGTGTGCAGCGCAACTGCGCTAGCGCGCCCGTGCTTGACACGTGGTGCGCAGCGCAGAGCGCTGGATCTGAAGCGTTGCTTCAACTTTTTTAAAATTTGAATTTTGGAACAGAGCTTTGCTCTGATTGGGATGCGCTGCCTAGGGCGCAACGCTCCTGGCGCTGGCGTGTCTGCTTTTGACACGTGGCGCGTAGCGCAGAGCGCACGGGATCTGAAGTGTTGCTTCAATTTTGAATTTTGAAATTCAAAACAGAGCTTTGCTCTGATTGGAGGAAACAAATGCCCCCCCACCGTTGTGCTCACGTGGCGCACACGTGAGTGCAGCAGTGGCAACATCTGAGCCTTTGGATTAACTCAGAAGTTGAGGAGGCGGTCCAGCGCCTATAAATAGGACCTTTTGGTCCTCAGATTATCTTCATCTTCTTCTTAAGAATTTTATTCAGAGCCTTGCTATTTTGTTTAAGAACTTTCAAGAGTTAAAACTCCACTAAATTTTGGTAAAATTAAATTAAATTAATTCTAATAAATTAGGGTTTTTACCCATTAACAGAGCCTTACTCTTCGTAGATCTTTTGATCTAAAGAAAAACCCTTTAGGGTTTCATAAATAGAGCCTTGCTCTCATGAACCCATAGATCTAAACAGATCTTTCTTAGGGTTTCTTAGCCCATGAATCAGAGCTCTGCTCTTTTGACAATATATAGATCTTTTGATCTTTTGATGAAGAACTTTTAAGAGTTTTTTCATGGATCTTTTAAGATCCCAAAATTTTAATTCTCAAGAATTAATTTTCATTAATCTTTGATGGATTTTCTATCATCATTACAGAGCTAGGCTCTTTAAGAAATTTTATTCCCTCGTAACCAGAGTTTGACAGGTGTCACTCTGTTATAGAGTTTTGCTCTGAAAGGGAGATTTTCTCCTTCTCCCGAGGGATTTCTTATTCAATGAGAATATTCTTTGAGGATTTCCTCATTAGTTGACAGTCTCGTCCAATGATGAGGCTGTCTTATTAATTGATGCATTGTCATCTGGATTTTGTGGGTCCCCCTTTGGTCCCCTCTCCACTGCATTGCAGTGTGGTACAGATTTTAAAGTACCGAGCGTCTGGATTTTTTAAAATTAAATTATGACACTGATAATTGAATTTCGTTCTTTCTTGCAGGCGACATGTCTTCTGATCTTTCTTTCCCATTTTTCCGCTCAGAGGGAGGATTCCCTGAAGCACCGGTAGACCGAGAGGTTCTTGCTCTTATTAAGGACTATGACCCAGAATACAAAAACCTTCACCTGTAGGGTAGGTGGTACGACCAAATTATCAAAGGTCGCCGAAGCTTCTCTTGTGCGACGCCATCGGATCCGATCTCATCGATCTCGTATGCAGATGTACCCCCGGTGAACTATACCGTGGAGGTCGTTAATTGGACTTCGGAGGGTCTTCTTCAACCTTCGATTGCTGCCATACCCATGCAGCTGCCGGCAGCTTTGGATATTTTGGGGCGACGCATATGCCAGGGCGAGTCGCGCCTTTGGGGACAACCTTACAACATCGGGTTGACCCCTCGACATTCGGCTGGGTATCTGCAGTGGGCCAGGTACATTTTGTCAGCGAAGAAGGTGCACCTGCTGAAGATCGGTCTATACCCTGCGGTTTATGCCTCGCTGTTCCAGGATTCTGCTCCTCCGACATGGTGGATTAAAGTGTTCGTGGAGCAATGGAACATCCCCACCCATACCTTTCTTCATATGGACAGAGAAGTTTCCATCTCTCTAGAAGAATTTGCTGAGATTTTCGGTCTGCCGTTGAGGGGGGAGCACTATGAGGAGCTGCTTCCTCCGGATGAACACGTTTTTGCCACCAAGCCGTTGGTGATGGACCTAACTCCAGAGAACGCTATTCAGCACCAGTTTCCGAGTCTGATAAAGGTGCTGAATATGCACGAAAGTCTTTTCTTGGAGTCCGGAGGTCGGGGAGTTAGTTTCGCAGACTTCATTGCCCGTTTTCTTCGACCGGAGGTCCTATCGTAACGGGGCAAAAAATTTGCCAAGCTCTACGATCCCTTCGGCTTTGGCTTAGATCGTCGACCAGTACTGGAAGATAATCAAAAAGGCTTTTATCTCCCCGATGCCACAATCATCCCTTTGTCGGAAATCACTGCTCCGGGCATCGACGAGGAGACTTTCTTTCTCGGGTTTCTGGAGCTATGGTTGTGCTGGTTCGCGCTCCCCATGCACCCTCGCTATATGAGGCCGTCCGTCTTCTACCCAGCACATCAAATGGTGGCTGGCATACAATTGGCCATCGGTATTGCCGGGTTGGCCCACCTGTACCATGGTCTTAGCGTGGCGGCGGACACAACTGAACCGGGGTGCAAGCCGCCAATTTCCCGATGCACTACTTTACTTCGTGGATAGAAATGCACGTGCTCGGGGTGTTTGGTATTCATAAAAGGCCCTCGTTTTACGAAAAGTACAGATTCCCGAGAATTATGCGGCTGATTGACGCTTTTATCGTGAATCCGCCTCAGCGGGAGGCTAAGGGGTTGCTTCTTCGTCCGCGCACGGTCGGAGCGGGTATATCTTTCACGGACAAGGTCCTGAAAATCGGCCAGGAAACTTCCAAGACTGTGCTGGCGTTGCGCGACAATTTCAAGGACGGGGCCTCCGTGTTGAAAGCTCGAGAGATTCTACATCTATACTCCATCAGGCCGGGCTTCCTCGTATTAAGGAAAAATGATGCGGCACTTTTTATGAGATACAACCCCCATCGTTTTGCCCAGCAGCTAAGTTATAATCAGGGGGTCCCACTGGAGGCGTTTTTGGAAGATCCTGTGGCCACCAAAGAGGGAATACGGAGTGCACTGCATCACTTTATGCGGTTAAATACGGGCTTCCACTTCTTCATTAGCGAGCCGAGTTGCATTCCAAGGGCCCTTAACGTATACGGGGCCTGGTATCAACACGCGATGGGCGCTGTCATCAGGGAAGAGAAGCGGTTGCTGATCGATCGCAAGAGTGCGCCCCCCGCCAGCGATCGCAACGTCCCTCTAAAGCGAAGGACCCCTGTCCTTCCTTCACTAAGAGGAGATGCTGTAGTTGAGTCTCCATGTGTGCTAAGCCCCACACGTGGATTGCCTCGTGATTCCGTGGACGTGCCATCAGCGCCCCGTGCTCCCGTGGAGACGGTAAACATGGTTTCACCCGAATCCGGCGTAAGGCTCGGATATCGGGACCCGCCGTCCCAAAGTGCCCACGAAGTGTAAGCTGATTTTGGCTGCAACCGGAGTTCGCACGCAGAAGAGGAAGAAGAAGTCGATCCTCTCTGCTGACGTTGTATTTGGTCAGGAACCTCATGCTCCTTATAGCGAGGGCTTGAGTGAGTACGGGACCAACGACGGCCTATTTATGCCGCCAGATGACACTGATCTGGCGGCTGCCATTGCGGCTTCCGAGCGATTGGCAAGGCGCGATGAGTAGTTGGCTAAACTCGCGCAATCAGGTAATCATTAGTTGTATTTTTCGTCATTGCATCATACCTCTATCATTGTCTTTGACTAACGCTTTTCCTTCTTTAATAGGCATTTCTACCAAAGAAGCTCTCGCTGCTTCTCTCAAGACTTTCGAGGAGGAGGAACGACTTAGAGCATCCTTAGGCCTTGGTACATTTCGGTTCGCTATGTTTCTGCTTCCATTTCTTATGAGTAATCTGACCATCTCTTTGTCTTATCGCAGGGACCACAAGGCCTATCTCGCAAGCTGATGTGGAAATTCTCCCCGGGCCGGATCCCGAAGTCCCGGCCTCTTCGACATTGCCGCACGAGGCCCTGCTTAAAAACCGATGATGGAAGCCTTGACGGCTCTGGAGGTAACCCTGAATGCGGACGGCGACGCCTTGCTGAAGGAGGCTTCCAAAAGGTCCGTCGTGACGGCCCGGGTGGAAAGGAAGCGCCTGAGGCGCGCAGCAAGGGAGCGTAGTGCTGCTCTAGCTGCGGGAGCAGGTTCAAGCGCCATTACTCCCGCTGCTACTCCTTCAGAGGAGCTCCCGGTTGCCCTGTCTACTGCTCATAGATGGGCGGCACGTGCAGCTCGGGAGGCCAACGGTAAATCAACCTCAGGTAATGTGTTTTGAGGCTTCGTTGTCAAAACTTTAAACTATCAGTTCTTATATATCTTATCCTGCAGGGCCGAGTCTTACTGAAGGAGTGACGGTGACCGTTGAGCCTGAGGGGGCGGTGGAGGATGTAGCTGCTGAACCCGAGGCGACGGTAGGCGATGTAACCATAGTTGCCGGGCCCGAGATAGTGGCTGACGAGACGGTCACGACTGCTATGCCCGAGGTGGCTACCAATGCCGAGCCTGAGGTGGCTGCGGGTGAGACGGCTGCTACGGCCGAGCCTGAGGCAGCAGTGGACGAAACGGCTGCTACGGACAAGCCTAAGGCAGCTATGGACGAGATGGCTGTGACCACTGAGCCCGAGGTGGTAGCGGGCGAAACGGGTACGATCGCCGGGCACGAGATGGCCGCTCTTTCTCAAGAGTCGGGCACTGCTCCGATTATCACTCTCCCTGCCTATGGTTCCTTGTCGTCTCCTGGCGTCGCGAGCGTGACGACGGCTCCTGTGGAGTCAGGGGACGAGGCGACGGGAGGTGAGACCACCCCAATGGAGGAGGGAGACGCCACCGTTGCATCAAGTGCGCCCTAGTCATGGCTCCGGCTGGCGACTCATCAGGTAAATTTTGGGTCACCGCCCTTCTTTTTATTCTGCAATCTTTCCTAATAAAGTTTATCTTGCTTCTAATGCAGGTACGGCTGGTGCTGAAATCAAGCTACTCGAGACAGCGCCGTCAGTTACCGCCCTCATGGTGACCACCTCTCTGCCTTCTCTCGCACCGTCGCAAATGCTAGAAGGTATGGATTTGTAACCCATTAGTCTTATCCCTCGGGCATATAATTCATGTACTGACGTTGCGTTATCGCGTTTTTGCAGGAGTCCTTTTTGACCAGCTGTACCAGGTGCTGCATCCTCACTTTTCCTTCCCGTCGGAGATTGCTTCATCCAGTGGCACTGGTGAATATAGCTTTCAATTGATGCTCTTTCTTTTACTGATAATGAAATTATTTCTGACTCTTCTTTGCCTTGATTGCAGTGCTACAGATTGAAGGAGGAGATGTGAGATCAGTTCCGCCACCGGTTCTCCCGGCTTTGCCACCTGCTGCAGCTGGTATAGTAAATTCCATTGTTCATGAATCTCTTATATTTCTAGATCCGTCATCTGATTGTGACTTGTTTTGCAGCAGTCGCTTCGATTTCGGCCTCTTTCGAATCTTGCCTTATGATGCCGGCAGGCCCCTTCTCCAGGCGTCCATCCTCAAAGGGTGCTGTGATGAGTCTGCGCATGTTGAGCGAATACGTCGAGGAGCTTGATGCGGAACCTCCTACATCTACCGCAGATTTCGCTGCCGAGGTCAATCCGATGCCGGCGACGCTTGTAAATTTCCATAATGAAGGCGTCGTCGAGTCTTGGGTTAGTCACTGCAGGAAGATCGAAGCCTGTCTGCATCAACTTGAACTTATGCGTCTTGCCCCTGAGACTCAGGCTTTGAACTCACAGCGGGCCGCATGGGTCGAGCAGAGTGCGTCCTTCCTCCGCCATTTCGAACAAGAAGCGACCTTAAGGCGGAAGGAATGCGAGGAGGCTTCCACTGAGTCTATCCAGTTGCGTGCCCAGGTCGAGGCGAACGTTGCACAACTAAGAGTCGTCTTTGACACCTTGCAGCAATGTATCTCGAACGGGCTTGTCTTGAGACGGAAGCTCGATTCTATCAAGCGGGTTATGCAGAGTCGCGAAGCTACCCAACGGGAAATTGATGAGATGATTTCATCATGCTTGCAGCAAAGGACTCGAATCGAAGCGGAGCTAGCCGCGGCGGCTGATCATGAGAAGGCACTGAAAGAAGCGTGAGAGCAGCTTGCGGACTTGTTGAAAACGCTTCCTTCTCAGTAGCTGCCTTTGTATCATACACTTGTAATCGAATACAAGATCTATTTTTTATTCCTTTATACGATGTATCTTGTATTCGATTGAGTTTCATGAATAAAGACATTCTTTTTGTTATACTGTTGCCTTCTTCTCCTTGCTGTGTTGTTGCAATGTGATTTTAGCAAGTGCGATCTGTAGATAGCATATAACTGTCAATTTTGGATTCTTTGTAGAGTGGTGATGGCTTAGAAAACAGGGTTAGGATCTGTCACCTAAGACTTTTCGACTTTATGAGCCGTGAGGGTCTCATAAAGACTTTTCTCCCTACCGGTCAAGAGGATCCCGTAGGTGTAATTTCTCCTTAAGAATCGTGAGGATTCCTAAGTGTGTTTTCTCTTGAAAGTCGTAAGGATCTCACAAGAGAATTTACTCCCTTACGAGTCGTGAGGACCCGTAAGTGATGGATGCAGTTGTCCTTATCCGCATTTCATGGAGTCAGGGGTTGCTCTGGATGCTTCCCACGGGTTCACTGCCGTGTTTGGCGAGGACCAGGCTTCGCTCTGGACGTTTTCCAGAATACCGTAGTTTAAAGACATCACGGTCGAGGTTAAGGACATCATAGTCCATGAGTTTAAGGACCTCACAGTCCAATATTAGTTTTAAGACATCACGGTCGAGGTTAAGGACATCATAGTCCATGAGTTTAAGGACCTCACAGTCTAATGTTAGTTTTAAGACATCACGGTCGAGATTAAGGACGTCATAGTCCGTGGATTTAAGGACTCCATAGTCTGACGTTAGTTTTAAGACGTCACGGTCAAGGTTAAGGACATCATAGTCCATGGGTTTAAGGACTCTACAGTCCAATGTTAGTTTTAAGACATCACGATCGAGGTTAAGGACATCATAGTCCGTGGATTTAAGGACTCCACAGTCTGTTGTTAGTTTTAAGACATCACGGTCGAGGTTAAAGACATCATAGTCCGTGGATTTAAGGACTCCACAGCCCGATATTAGTTTTAAGACATCACGGTCGAGGTTAAGGACATCTTAATCTGTGGATTTAAGGACTCCACAGTCCGTGAAATGTGTAGTTGTGAGGACCCGTCACCTCTTTGAAGACGTTGAGGAATTACAACGACAAATATCAAAGGAAAGAAGAGATGTACCCTTGAACCAAGGTAAAATTAGTTTAAAATCATTGCGGTTGATTGTTAGTTTTAAGACATCACGGTGGAGGTTAAGGATATCATAGTCCGTGAGTTTAAGGACCTCACAGTCCGATGTTTGCTCTGGATGCTTCCCACGGGTTCACTGCCGTGTTTGGCGAGGACCAGGCTCCACTCTGGATGCTTCACACGGGTTCACTGCCGTGCTCTGCGAGGACCAGGATCTGCTCTGGACATTTTCCACGGGGTCAGAAGTGACGTTATCCGCGTTCCATATGATCAGGAATTTTGCTCTAGATGCTTCCCACGGGTTCACTGCCGTGTTCGGTGAGGACTAGGCTCCGCTCTGGATACTTCACACGGGTTCACTGCCGTGCTCTGCGAGGACCAGGATCTGCTCTGGATGTTTTCGCGTTCCACATGACCAGGAATTTTGCTCTGGATGCTTCCTACGGGTTCACTGCCGTGTTCGGCGAGGACCAGGCTCTGCTCTGGATGCTTCACACGGGTTCACTGCCGTGCTCTGCGAGGACCAGGATCCGCTCTGGACGTTTTCCACGGGGTCAGGAGTGACATAATCCGCGTTCTACGTAGCCAGGAATTTTGCTCTGGATGCTTCCCACGGGTTCACTGCCGTGTTCGACGAGGACCAGGCTCCGCTCTGGATGCTTCACACGGGTTCACTGCCATGCTCTGCGAGGACCAGGATCAGCTATGGACGTTTTCCACGGGGTCTGGAGTGACATAATCCACGTTCCACGTAGCCAGGAATTTTGCTCTGGATGCTTCTCGCGGGTTCACTGCCGTGTTCGGCGAGGACCAGGCTCCGCTCTGGATGCTTCATATGGGTTCACTGCCGTGCTCTGCAAGGACCAGGATCCGCTCTGGACATTTTCCACGGGGTCAAAAGTGATATTATCCGCGTTCCACCTGACCAGGAATTTTGCTCTGGATGCTTCCCACGGGTTCACTGCCGTGTTCGGCGAGGACCAGGCTCCGCTCTGGATGCTTCACACGGGTTCACTGCCGTGCTCTGCAAGGACCAGGATCCACTCTGGACGTTTTCCACGAGGTTAGAAGTGACATTATCCGCGTTCTACGTGACCAGGAATTTTGCTCTGGATACTTCCCACGGGTTCACTGCCGTGTTCGGCGAGGACCAGGCTCCGCTCTGGATGCTTCACACGGGTTCACTGCCGTGCTCTGCGAGGACCAGGATCCGCTCTGGATGTTTTCCATGGGGTCAGAAGTGACATTATCCGCGTTCCACGTGACCAGGAATTTTGCTCTAGATGCTTCCCACGGGTTCACTGCCGTGTTCGGCGAGGACTAGGCTCCGCTCTGGATGCTTCATACGGGTTCATTGCCATGCTCTGCAAGGACCTGGATCCTCTCTGGACGTTTTCCACGGGGTTAGAAGTGACGTTATCCGCGTTCCACGTAACCAGGAAATTTGTTAATTATATCCGCATTTCACGGAGTTGGGATTTGACTCTCGGTCATCTGTACACCGCCGAGTCATGGAACTGGGAGTTGCCGCTGTTCCGCTTTGCTTGATGTTGTGTCTGCTGTAATGCGACGAATGTTGAGATGATCTCCAGGCTATCTGTGACCCGTCGAGATTTGGCTTCTTCTTCTGATGAAACCTGGGGAGGAGGAGTGTGATTCCTTCTTTGTTTGCACCCCTGGATTGTATACAGGGACTGATGTAATATCACTTGTAGGGCATAAATTTCATTTTTATTTTTATTTTATTTCTTTCCGCGATGCTCTATCATTTCAGCTTTTATATCGCGAAGGTCGCGGTTGCTCCATCATTTCGGTTATTTTTCGTGGTGCCCAATCATTTCGTCTATTTGTTTTATTTTTACTCGCTGCTTTTTATTGCGAGTTGCCCAATCATTTCGGTTATTTGTTTTATTTTTACTCGCTGCTTTTTATTGCAAGTTGCCCAATCATTTCGGATATTTCGCATGTATACATTTTTACTTGCTGATTTTGTCGCAAATTGCCCCATCATTTCGGCTATTTCGTATGCATGTGTGGCTTGCTGACTTTTCGCTGCAAGCTTGGAATTAGACACCAATTTCGGCATCAGCACCGCTACAACTGGGATATTGCCAGGAGCGAATCATCATTTGCCTCTGTCGATATCGAACAAAGGTGGCTTAGCGAACAGGGTTAGGATCCTGTCGACTAAGGTATTTGACTTCATGAGCCGTAAGGGTCTCATAAAGGTATTTCTCCCTGCGAGTCGTGAGGATCTCGTAGGTGTGTTTTCTCTTTAGGAGTCGTGAGGACTCCCAAGTGTATGATCTCTTATAAGTCGTAAGGATCTTACAAGAGAGTTTTCTCCTTATAAGTCGAAGGGACTCACAAGGGTTGTTCACCGTGCGAACATATCCCTAGTCACGGGTGGGACTTGGTTAGGGAAATGTTTATTCGCGCTCGTAGATTGTATACAAGGGTCAGCATTGAACCGCTTGTAGGGAAATATTGGAGGTTGTTGGGGCTGCTTAAGAACAGGTTTAGGTCTCTGTAACTTAAGACTTTTGAATCTTATGAGCCGTGAGGGTCCCATAAGAGGGTTCTCCCTACGGGTCGAGAGGATCCCGTAGGTGTAATTTCTCCTTAAAAATCGTGGGGATCCCTAAGTGTGTTACTCCCTTATGAGTCGTAGGGATCTCACGCAGGTGGATTCTCCTTACAAAGTCGAGAGGACCTTGCAAGTGTCTTTTAACGAGATTGCGCCCTTTCGGGTTTTCACAAAACTCGCCGGTAGCCCTGCTGTTTTTACTCACGGAGCCTTTTCGGGTTTTCATCCGTGCCCATTTTGCTTATGGACATACCGTTTTCCTCTTTTTTTTATTCTAACGAGGTTGCGCCCTTTCGGGTTTTCACAAGACTCACCGGTAGCCCTGCTGTTTTTACTCACGGAGCCCTTTTGGGTTTTCATCCGTGCCCATTTTGCTTATGGACATACCGTTTTCTTTTTTTTTTATTTTAACGAGGTTGCGCCCTTTCGGGTTTTCACAAGACTCGCCGGTAGCCCTGCTGTTTTTACTCACGGAGTCCTTTCGGGTTTTCATCCGTGCCCATTTTGCTTATGGACATACCGTTTTTCCTTCTTTTTTTTTTATCCTAACGAGGTTGCGTCCTTTCGGGTTTTCACAAGACTCGCCGGTAGCCCTGCTGTTTTTACTTACGGAGCCCTTTCGGGTTTTTATCCATGCCCATTTTGCTTATGGACATACCGTTTTTCCTTCTTTTTTTTGTATTAGCTTTGGGATGCTGCAATCCACCGTAGTTTCTCGGCATCTCAATCTACAGCTAATTTTCGGACATAGTGGTCCGTCGTTAGTTTAAGGACGTTTGGTCCGCTGTTAGTTTAAGGACATTTCGGCCCGCTGTTAGTTTAAGGACGTTTCGGTCTGTCATTAGTTTAAGGACGTTTTGGTCCGCCGTAAAGGAAGCCGGTTACTACTGATAGAGTTTGGGCTTAGGAAGATAGCGAGCGGACATAGTCGTCGTCATCTATCATTGACCTAGGCCATGACTCGTCAAGCATAGTATTTCTTCAGGAAGCGACCGTTTATTGGCCTGAAAGGTCTTTCACTATGCATGTCCATGAGTAGATAGGCTCCACCCTGGTAGACCTTGTCTATGATGTACGGGCCTTCATAGTTCGGCTCGAATTTTTCCCGCTTGGCGCGATTGGGGATTATAGGTCTTTTGACCACTAGTACGAGTTCGCCCTGGCGTAATGTCCTCGGCCTAGTCAATCTTTCGTAAGATCGCATCATCTTTTCTTTATAAGCTTCCAGACTTTGTTGCGCTATGAGCCGGGTTTCATCAAGGACATCGAGCTCCTCAAGCCGAAGGTGAGCATTCTCTTCGTCCGTTAGCTTGTAATGAACTGCCACTCGTAGAGAGGGTAGCTCTATCTCGAGGGGGAGTACCGCTTCTGTACCGAATACCAATGCGTATGGAGTTGTGTTCGTGGCCGTCTTGAACGTAGTTCGATACGCCCAGAGAGCTTCTTGCAGTCTCTCGTGCCAGTCCTTCTTATTTCGGGACACCGTCTTTTTCACGATCTTTGTCAGGGTCTTATTGAAAGCCTTAGCTAGACCGTTAGCTCAGGAGTTATAAACTGAGGAGTATCTCCAGTCTATGTTATGTTGTTGTGCGAAGCGGCTGATCTTGTGGCTTCTGTAGGCTGGCCCGTTATCGGAGATGATCCGTCGTGGAGTTCCAAACCGATAAATAACGTGCATCTTGAAGAAATGGAGGATATTCTCCTTCTTCACTTCCCTCAGCGGTACTGCTTCCGCCCATTTGGAGAAGTAATCAGTTGTCGCCAAAATGAATCGATGTCCTCTGGACGATACTGGTTCGATGGGGCCGATTATGTCAGTCCCCCACATTTCGAACGGCCAGCTAGCTACCGTTGGATGTAATGGATTTGGGTGATGATGGATAAAGTCCCCATGAATCTGGCATGAGTGTCATTGCTTCGCATACTCGAGGCAGTCCTGGATCATCGTGGGCCAATAATAACCCACCCGTTTGATCTTCAACTTCATCTTCGGTCCGGCTTGGTGAGAACCGCAGAGTCCGTCGTGAACTTCTTGGACGACTCTTTTAACCTCTTCAGGTCCCAGGCATCTCAACCACAGAGAATCAAATCACCTCTTGTACAGAGTATCATTGACGAAGGCGAAAGATAGGGCTCGCTTCATGAGATGATGTTTTGAGGACGCATCTTCAGACGTTCGACAGGATTTGAAGTAGTCTATGAAGACTTCTCTCCAATCTTCAACCTTTTCTTGGTCTTTTACTCGTAGAGCCATTTGCTCAGTCACTCCCTTTTCCTCGGGTGATTCCGACGATATTTCTGCCGGTGTGAGGACCCGACGGTTTTGTACAACGATCCTCACGTCATCGAGGTTCTCGTCGGCTAGTTCCTTAGCGAGCTTGGCTAATGCATCCGCCTTGCTATTTTCCGCACGCGGTATACTTTCCAAGGTGTAGGAAGGAATTTGAGTCAGCAGCTGTTGCACTCTCTCGCCGTATTTCACTAACTCTGGTTTGCACATCTGGTAGTCGCCGTTTATTTGACTAATGACCAGCTGGGAGTCTCCATATATGAGGAGGTTTTCAATTCCCATGTCGATGGCGATCTCGAGGCCTGCTATCAAAGCTTCGTTCTCGGCTTCATTGTTTGTCCTTGGCTCTGTCAAGGAGAAGGCGAAGCGCATTATCCCTCCTTGTGGAGTCACGAAGGTGAGGCCTACCCCTGATTTGATTATGGGCGTGTTCTGTTTGCACTTCTTCATGGAGGATGCTCCATCGAAATAAAGTTCCCACCGGGTACCACTTCCATCGATCGCATCAAACGCATTTTCGTCTGGCAGTTCGCAATTCAAAGGGGAATCGGCCGGTATCGGATGCTCAACGAGGAAGTCGGTGATGGCCTGGCCTTTCACTGCTTTAAGAGGCTGATAAGTTATCGAGAATTCCATCAAATATTTGAGAGGATCCACCTTCGATATGAGACGGACTTCATGCGCCAATGCATAGTGCCGGAGTTTCGTTATCGCGAAGATCAACGCCAGGCGGTGTTTTTCGATGGGAGAATAATTGCTTTCTGCCCCCAGTAGAACTCGGCTTAAATAGTAGAGGGCTCTCTCCTTCCCTTGGTCGTTCTCTTGTGCCCATAATGCGCCTAAAGAACCTTCGAGGGCTGTTGTATAAAGAATGAGGGGCTTTCCCTTGACCGGAGCGGCCAGCACTGGCGGGTTCTGCAGATACTGCTTGATTTCGTCCAGTAAGCCTTGGCATTTGTGATCCCAGACGAACGGGGTTCCCTTTTTCATCAGGTGACTGTAAGGACGGTATTTCCCTAAAAGATTGGCTATAAATTGCCGGATATACGCGAGTTTCCTTTGGAGAGACCGCAATTGCTTAAGAGTCCTTGGCGGGGCATTTCCATGATCGCCTTGATCTTCGACGGATCTATCTCGATACCTCGGTGCCGGACAATGAATCCTAGGAATTTGCCCGAGGAAACTCCGAATGCGCATTTGAGGGGGTTCATCTTCAAGTTGTATTGCCGAAGGCGTTGAAATACGGTCTTCAGATGTTCGAGATATTCCTCGTATGATTTGCTTTTCACCACGAGGTCGTCGATATAGCATTCGACGATTTCATGTATAAGGTCATTGAAGATCTTCGTCATGGCCCTCTGATAGGTGGCACCGGCGTTCTTTAGACCGAAAGGCATTACCTTATAGCAGAATATACCCAAAGGGGTCCGGAAAGCGGTATGCTTCTGATCTTCGGGATGCATCTTTATCTGATTATATCCTGACGATCCGTCCATGACGGAGAAGACTTCGTGAGTGGACGTATTATCTATCATCAGCTCAGTGACCGGTACCTGGAAGTCATCCTTCGGGCAGGCTTTATTGAGATCCCGAAAGTCCACGCATATGCGCACTGTCCCATTCTTCTTCATCACTGGGACGATGTTGGCGATCCAGTCAGGATACTGAACTTCTTGGATGAAGCCGGAGTCGATTAGCTTCTTGACCTCGGCATTGATGCTCATCTCAAGCTCAAGCCGCATTCTTCTCGGTGCTTGTTTGATTGGTTTGACGTCCGGGGATATCTCCAATTTATGCACAGCAATCTCTGGATCTAATCCTGGCATTTCGGAATAGTTCCACGCGAATCAATCCTTATGCTGCATAAGCACATCTTTTAGCGTAGCCACCCTTTCTTCAGATAGCAGCTCACTGACGAATGTCGGTCGCGGGTCATTTGCCGTCCCCAAATCAATTTTCTTGAGGTTATCTGCAGTGGTGTGTATTCCATCTTCCAGCTCTTTTGGCGCTGGTGGAAACTCTGAGATCACCTCGTTATCATCGTTTTCGAAGCACCAGGGGAGGTCATCCCTATCCTCAGGCTCTTCTTTTGATAGTGTTATCATATGACAAGTACGAGCTCGCTTCCACGACCGATGTTGATCTGGTTCTACTCTCGCGGATTTGGGTTCATGTTTCTGCGGCGGTGTTACCCTCCAACTGCTGGATATAGCGAATTTTCCAAGCTGATATTGATTTTCGACCCAGTTCTTGAAGGTGAAGCAGTCTTCGAGGGGGTGTCCTATTGCTCGGTGATAAGAGCAATAGTCTGGATGAGAGACCTCGTTAGCTTGCTCGGGGTGTTTGGACTCCGGAAGTGTAAGCATTTGATGTCTTATGGCAAGATCGAGTATCTTCCGTGTCTTGTCTTGAGGAAAAGAGTATGCTCGACTCATCTTCTTCATAAGGCACAAATTCGGACCGCTCGATTCCCGATTGTGTGACTTCTTGGTCGCGCTTTGTCGCTGTCGAACGCCTTTTCCGCTCTTTGACTTGTTTCTGCTTCTGCGTCGGGCCTTTTGTACAACAGGTTGACAAGGAGGGGCATTTTCATCTTTCGCAGCCTGTTGAAGAAAGCGCTGAGTCCTGGGTTTCTCGTAGATGGCCATTTCGCGATTATGATCGTCTCGAACTTTTTGACCAGCTTCCCTTATAAGCTTGTCCATTTGTTCTTCGAACGACGGACTGGGCATTTTCACGTCGGGGGCTCTTTCTGGTTCAGGGTTAGCATTCTCCCATTGAGTATCTCCTTCTTCATCAAAGTCATGTACGACATAGCAGTCGTGGAGTAGCTCCCGTTTCTTGGACCGAACATATCCAAGCCCGATCGCTTCCATTCTCCCGTTGGGCAACTTACGCTGAGTTCCGGGAACGTTCCAGATCCTGTCATAGAACTTAGATTTTCGAGCAGTTTGCTTAAGGGGTACACCTTGGCGTCTCAAGAGTCTCTTTAGTCCGTTCGTGTAATATCTGGGCAAACGGATGGGCTGGAGCCAGTCAAGTGTAGAATCTGCTCCATGCCAGATTTCTTTCCCTACTTTGGTTTCCCCGGATCGGTAGAATATGATCGCCTTTTCGCCTTTTCGCGTGGGAGGGACGTAGAATGTCTGCAGCTTTTCCACACTGTAGGTATCAAGCACGTCTAGTTCTTTATGATGTTTGGGCGGAACTATGGCAACTTGCAAACTTTGCTCTTCATCAGCGAATGTTTGTATTGAAGGCCGAGCTGAGAATATAGCATGGACCTCATCTTCCGAGTCATAGCCAAAGATCAACATGGGAGCGGACGGTCCTGGCTTGTTGTACTGGGGTGGGCCTGGATAAACTATCTCTTCCTCTTCCTCAGTATCACTCCCGAAGACAGGAATGGTGGTGATAGCTTTGTTCTCCGGCTTGCGACATCTCTCTGTGTCCTCGAAATATGGCAAAAAGTATTTTGCATCTTCGTACTTGCGGACTTCGTTCACGGAGAATGGGTTCAGCTCTCCCGTTACGGTATACTCGAGACCATTCTTAAAGTATTTCATACACTGATGTTGTGTAGAAGGGATGATATTGTACTCGTGTAACCAAGGCCGGCCGAGCAAAGCGTTATAGCATGTCTTGGCGTCAATGACATGAAATTTAATATTCGTGACAAGTAACCCGAATCGTAATGTCAATATTACAGACCCGAGAGTCCGTGATGATTGGGAGTCAAAACCGGAGATGGTGATTTTATCACGAGCGAGATGCTGGACGCTCATGCAGATTTCCTTCAACACTCGCACGTTGAGGAGATTGACAGAAGACCCATTGTCAACCAGGATTTTGCCTATCTTTATATCGTGGCAGTACCCTGAGACATAGAGGGGACGGTTGTGCTCGCACGTGCCAAGGAGGAGGTCTTCGTCGCCGAAGGTGATATCGGCTGTGTGTACTTCCTCCAGCTCGTCCTTCATCTTTTCTTCAGCGAGAAAAGCTTGGAATTGCTCTGGCTCTTGTAGCGCCTTGATCAATGAATCTCTTGCTTCTTTGGATAGTAAAAGGGCGTCGAGAATGCTGAGCTGCGAGGGTAATTTTCTCAAGTGTGCCAGAACGTTAGTCCACCTTACTTTTCTTTGGCGGGTCCTTGGAAGTCAGCTCTTTCATGACTTGGTCATCCAGGGCGATATCCTCAGAGACCTTTTCTTTTCCCTTATCTTTTCTATTCGTTGGTCCGAGATTCTTTTCTGGGAGCGTGCGATTGCGCAGCTGAATGTTTTCACAGGCCTTCGGTTCTTCTTCCTTCCCCAAGGTGGATTCTTTAAAGAGAGGGCCAAGAGCCATCTCTTCGTCAGAGTCGCTTCCGAAAGTTAGAATCTGCGATCCCCCGGTGTTGACCATGCGACAGTTACCGGTAGTTCTTTTATGCTCCTCGGTTGCACTTCTTTGCTCCCGAAGAGTTTTGCGCTTCATCCGCTTAAAATGTTGCCGGTGAGCAACATACCCCTGCCACCATCTTTTAAAAGCATCACATTCTTCGGTGGGGTGCGAAATCTTTCGATGATATGAGCAGTAGCTAGGATGTGTTTCTGTTTCACCATGAGTGTTTCCTTCAGAGGGTGGTAGCTTCATTCCTATTGATATGGCTTTAGCGAACCTTTTCCTCGTCTTGAACTTGTTTTTATCGCGACGGATGTTCCTTGATTCGGCTGGAGTGTCTCGACTCTTTCATCTAGTCGCCGGCGTTTGGCTCTTTCAAATATGGCCATCTTACGCTCCCGATCGGCTTTACTTTTCAGATGAATTTCATTCAGAAAGGCGTCGATCATTTCGTCTGACGGCCACAGAAGTTCCGGCTGGGGACCTGCCCCCGGTCTCTCTATGCAAGGAGCCTCTTCATTGTCTAGCGATGAATGAGAGATCACATGGCAACTTGCTGCGTAATCCTCAGATTCGTCCGATGATTCCTCTCCATCGTCTCCGTCTTCAAGAACGTGGCTGAGAAACTCTTGGAGCGTGATTGGAGTCTGCGCCTTCTGGTTATACTCTTCCAGCGCATCGATATGTTTCTGCAGGTCCGTGCGCTTGTCGCCAGGCTTCACGGGCTTTTTGGATTTCTTCTTCTTCTTCTTTGAAGATTTTGACGGCTGGGTGTGAGTGTTTTGGCCATCACCACCAATCTTTGGAGCTGAGCGCGGCTTCAGCATCCCTTCGATGATCTGGGGTTCCAGCGGGTTCTTCCACTTGATCGCCGGGCAGGTCTGAAGAACATTCAGCATCCTTTTGGTTTTGGCTGAAAGCACGACCTCCCATGGAGCTTCTTCAACAAAAGAGCACGTTGCCCCCGGTGTGTCCGTCTTCTTAGGAGTGTGCGGTTGTGGTGGGTTTACTTTCCACATCTCAGACAGCGCAAACTTGCCTTGTAGGTACTGATCCTCGATCCATCCCTTAAAGACGAAGCAATTCTCTATCGGGTGGCTTACCGTTTGGTGGTAAGGGCAATAATTGGGATTATTCACTTCGTTGGGTTGCGGTGGTTGCCTTGGATTCAGCAAATTGATAAGCCTATTGCGCATAGCCAGCTCGAACAGCCTCTTCGTTTTGTCCCGTGAGAATGAGTAAGGACGCTTCATTTTCTTATTATAATAGCGCCGTCTCTCCTCCAATTGATCCGTTAGTCTTGGAGCACTGGGTTGCTGTTAGGTGTTCGCAACGAAGGTCGCCTTCCCTTTACCCTTTTCATTTCGCGGGTCCGGCTTCGGAGGAGACGGTCTGTGACCCATCTGATCCATCTGGGCTAGCTTGTCGATTAAAGCCTGGAATGTGGTCGGTTTGAAGAACATCATGAACTGTGAAATAGTTGCATGAGGGTCTAAGGTGCTCACGAACATGCCCACTGCTGGTGCTTCCTCGATGCGCTGTTCGCACTTCGACTACAGATTTCGCCATCGGGTTGTGTATTGAACCCAAGTTTCGCCCGGATTCACCCTTGTATTGATCAATGCCGTTATTGGGGTGTGTTCACTTGCGCTCGCGAATCGCTGGGTGAACAATAACTCCATTTTTGCGAAAGTTTTGACAGAGTCATTTGGGAGTTCAGAGTACCACTCAAACGCCGTTTCCGACAAGCTGCCGATGAATTGGCGGAGCAAAAGCTTATCATCGCCCCCGGTGTTGCCGCACAGGGCTCTGAACCGGGCGACGTGCTGGTGGGAATTGCCCGTCCCCTTGTATACGTGGAATTTGGGGATCGTGTATCCCGGCGGGTATTTTATCTGGTCATACCAGCCTGGATATGGTCGCCCAGTCTTCACGACCTGGCCATCCTCTTCATTTACCTGGTGAACTCGTATTTGTTCAGCAATATAATCATCCAGGGCGGCCTTGGAGATAGTTTCCTCTTTGGCTGTTGAAAGAGTCGGAGGTAGATTTGATATTTCTCCTCTGTCGTCTTCGAGGATAATCGGAGGATCTTCAGCTGGAGGGTCCTGCTGGATCATCATACCCACCATGTCTTGGAACAGAAGAGCCATTTGCTTTATATTGGCCTCTTGTTCCGCAGCCTCCTTGTCTTTCTTTTCAAGCATTCTCCGAAGGAATTCAGCGTCAGTCTCGTGTTCGTGACGTTGTTCCGATGACGTCTCCGGGCTTTCTTTTGGCCCGGTGAGTGCGGCCATGGCAGTCAGCATCTCCTGAAGCTTCTGCTGTTGCTGTTCCTGAGCTCTTGTGATGGATCAGGTGAGTGGTCGGTGACCCGTAGAAGCGCGGCTATCCTCCTTCCCGGCTGCCATGTAGACGGTATGCGCCACCATGCTCCTAGACTTAGGGCGTTTGGGCTCAATGTTTTTGTGGTCGGCCACGTTTACAGGGGCTTTCTCTGGCCTCCTCTTCTTATAAGCGGTCGAAGTTGAGGGGGCCGTCGCGATGGGCACCCAGATAGCTTTTTGTGGCTTGGCAGGATGGCTTTCTTCTTGTTGAGCCTTCGCCCTTTTTTGTCGGCGAGGGTAATCTTGATCAACCATTGAGTTCCGGACCTACCGCCAGACTTTGTAGATCTTGGAGGACAGCCGCTGAGGGGACTGTTCTGGCTTTGCTTCCGCAACATTCTCTACTGGAGGAGGAGATCTTTTCAGTACGGCGGTAGGAGAATTCCTACGCACCTTATTCAGCAGCTCGAAGATATTCCCGGTTGGAACAGCAGCATTGATTTCCACCGTTGGGGCTGGTGGAGTTAGCCCAGAGGGGGAGTTGCCCCCGGCCTTCCTTACCCGGTGCCAGTGGCGACGTCGAGCGTGTCGAGCTGATGAAGTTGGTTCGGTGACGAGGATAGCTTTGTCTTGCCCCCTGTTCAGGTGAGAGGATGCTGCTGGCGTCAGCCTGTTGAAAACTGATGTCTTTTGAGTAGCAGGAGCGGGAGTGGGAGTTGGGACAGTCAGTCTTGTTAAGGCCGACCCCTTGGCAGGAGAAGCCGCCTTGACGACTTCAGGAGCAGGGTTGGTTACTCTTTTCGGAGCAACCTTTTCTTGAGTTGCAGGCTTCATCATGGACCCACCTGAACTTTGGCCCAATCTGGAGAAGACCGAGGCGCCGGTGCTGGACGACCCGTTGAGAGGGGCCACAGTAGTTGTAAGCCGATCAAAGACCGACTTCTTGGGAGCTTCCGGCGTTGGCACAAGAGCGCTGAAGCTCTCCGGCGGGATCATGGTCCCGAAAAACAATCCAGTAGTAGCCTGGGTGACTTGTTTCACCGGCATTGTGAATAGGGAGGCTGCTTGAGGCCCGTAGGCTATGCCCCCAGTTGAGGCAGGACGTAGATTGCAGCTGCATGTGGAACACTTTGAGCAGGTGAACGCCATTGATCCTTTGCTTTCTGCACCAAGCAAAACGCCAAATCTTAGTACTTCGAAACCCAAGGGCAACCATTAACAAACCGCGATTTGTTCGCGAACACGACACACGAAGTGTGGAGTGGAAAGAATAAAAGGTCCCACCGGGCGTGCCAGAATCTGTTCACCGCCGGAAGCCGGGAAGACTGGACGTCTTTCCTGAATCTTGGGGCAGATGCTAATTGATGTTATCCGTCCACCTCTCCGAAAATGCCAAGTTGATTTATGGCACCATGTATCGAAGGTTTAAACGGATGCGGCCGATGTAGCAGACTTTGTCAGATTCCCCCTCGTTTGAGGGGTTTTTGATTGTGGGGATGCTCTTCCCTGCAGGCGCAAGCCCCTGCAGTTAATTACGCTACCGCATCGCGGTAACAACTTTCTCCTTCGCCATATGGTCATTTCGTGTCGTGGGTGTTTTTTTTGTGTTTGGTTGCCCGTGGATTGTATACGGAGACTAAGTTATGTTGTCGCCCGTAGGGCGTGGACTAGTCCAAATCCGTATCTTTCTTAGATTTGGGTTTGGGGGGGTTGTGTTTAAGGATACGTTAGCCTTACTTAAGGCTAAGATCAACTTAAATGTTTGTCAAGGACACGTTAGTCTAATTCTAGACTAAGATCAACTTAACGGGATCGTTTAGATCCAACAAAAGAGCAATTGGGCTCTGTTGTTTAGTTTATTGACATTGCGGTCGATAATTAGTTTAAGGACATTACGGTCCAATGTTAGTTTTAAGACATTGCGGTCAAGGTTAAGGACATCATAGTCCGTGAGTTTAAGGACCTCACAGTCCGGTGTTAGATTTAAGACATCACGGTCGAGATTAAGGACATCATAGTCCGTGGATTTAAGGACTCTACAGTCCGACATTAGTTTTAAGACATCACGGTCGAGATTAAGGACATCATAGTCCATGAGTTTAAGGACCCCACAGTCCATAGTAATGTGTGGTTGTCGGGACCCGTCATCTCTCTGACGATGTTGAAGGATTACAACGACAGATCTCAGAGGAGTAAGGAGATGTACCCTCGAAGCGTGTGTAAATTGATTAGAAGAGCAGATGAGCTCAGTTCAATTTAAATTGAGGACTTATAGCCAGAGTTGGGCTAAGTCCAGTTAAAAATGTTTTAACATTTTATTTCTGTGTTGGCTATTATTAAGCCTTTATTTGGGCTCAGCCCTTTTTAATAATGCTAAGCATTGGGCTCTGTCATTTTGTCTGGTATTAAATGCATAGCATTCATCAGAACAAAGTATGTTCTGACAGCGCGCCATGTGGCGCACTAGGCGCTTTGCGCCAGTCAAAGAGCGTATTGCGCTTCTGTCAGTTAGCGCACACGAGGAGGACACGTGTCACGCTTAGCGCTAAGCGCTAGTTTGTTAGCGCACCGCACTTTTAATTTATGAGCGCGCTGCGCCAGTTTATGGGTGCGCCAGTGAGTGACACGTGGCGCGCTTGGCGCTGAGTGCCAACCCAAGAGCGCAGTGCGCTGTTTTCAGGAGCTCCAAGCACAGATCGTGTCACGTGGCATGTTTTAGCGCTGAGCGTCAGTCCAAGGAGCGCAAGGGCGCAGTTCATGAGTGCAAAGATCTTTCCAGTAGCGCAAAGCGCATCAGATCAAAATTAAGATCAAAGAACAAGTTTATGTTCTTTAAAAGAGGCCTTGCCTCAAGATCCAAGAACCATAGTTCTTGTTTTTATTAAAAGGCTCTGCTTTTATAGATCAAAAGATTTATGAATGAAGTAAAATACTTCTTTTATATATTTTAAGGATTAGATCTTTTAATCCTTTATGTTTAATCAAAGACCTTGGTCTTTTTTATAGATCTAAGATCTTTTTAGAAGATATTTCTTCTTTTTACGAGATGATATCATCTCTGTTGTTCAAGAATTAATTGTTTTACCTTTAAAGATGAAAAAATGATCTTCTTTCTTCAAAGGCTTGCCTTTCTTTCTCTTTGAGTTTTTCTCAAAGTTTTCAGAGGGTTTTCTCTATATGAGACTTGAAGTCTTGGGGCCTTTATATAGGGCCAATTGATTTGTTAAATTAGTTGAAGAGATCTTTCTCTGATTGATTTGGGGATATTTCCCCACCGTTGGATCTTTGATCCTAGGGTTTGTGTTTTACAGAAGGAAATCTTCTTATTTTAATAAGATTGGAAAATCTTACCATAACAGAATTTTAATTCTGATTAATTAATAATTTATTATTATTAGATCTTTTGATCTAACGGTGGGGAATTCTTTTAATTCCAGCGCTGCCACACTTGGCGCTAGCGCACCTGCGTTTGACACGTAGCGCGCAGCGCAGAGCGCAGCGCAACTGCGCTAGCGCGTCCGTGTTTGACACGTGGTGCGCAGCGCAGAGCGCTGGATCTGAAGCGTTGCTTCAACTTTTTTAAAATTTGAATTTTGGAACAGAGCTTTGCTCTGATTGGGATGCGCTGCCTAGGTGCAGCACTCCTAGTGCTTGCGTGTCTGCTTTTGACACGTGGCGCGCAGCGCAGAGCGCACGGGATCTGAAGCATTGCTTCAATTTTGAATTTTGAAATTCAAAACAGAGCTCTGCTCTGATTAGGGGAAACAGGTGTATTGTAATATTTTTTGTTCTGTTAATGTGGTTGTTTGTAGATTGGTACAGAATATGCCAGTGTATACGAGAGAAGTCCCACTATTCCGGAGACAAAGGTATATGGAGCACAAGGAACCGTTAAGCTACGGTACAACTGCAATGGATATTCAGGTTAAGTATATTAAAGTGACCATCTCGTGCCACTTCTAACACATTCCGTACCAGTCTACCCCTTTAAAACCCCGTAATGTCTTTTGTATTGATTGTATTTTTTTGTTTTATAAATGAAAGGTTTGCCGAAACCATGATATCATGTAAACGGAATGGATATAAATGAATAGTTACGTAATCAGAGTATATCCATGGTTCGGTTTAGTCGAGTCATGTTGATATAGATTGAATTCTGGTATAAATGGATTCATGTTGAAATGGAGTTATACTTAAATCATATTCAAGGATAGATTGATTGATTGATTTCAGATTAGACTGAGACTCTGTCTGAGTTAGACACTTTAAAACGAATTGAAGTCCTGAATTAGTTTTGATGTTATCAGTAACTGCTGCACATGGACGGCAGGATTTATATCTTTTTCCAAGATAATTACCGTATTGATAATACCGTTTTTAGGTTGTCTACCTTAGATAGGCAAGCACCCATATTCTCCGGCTTCCTGAGACTCAAGAGAACTGGTCCCGTGCAAACCTATATTTACTAGGGTCTTTATTGTAAATTAATATAACTTGAGGGGGTTTTATGAAAAATAGTTTTAATATATTTTCAAAATAAACCTCAAGTATTTATTTATTGTCTTTGAGGTTTTCATAGATGTAGCTTTTATAAAATGAAGTTTTCTAGTGAATAGAACCTAGATTTCATTGTATATGGTATTTTAGTGTAATATTGGAATTGTACTGATTTGTAATGGCGGTTTCATGAAATTTGTGATTCTTTTGATTTAGAAAAACATGGAATATATATAATATATTTAAAATTGGTATTTTGATAATATTCATATATATATATATATATATATATTTAGTGAAAATAAATTTTATTTATTCAGTAGAAATCTCATTTTTCTTTAAAAATGCATTAAAAATTCCATCGAGATCAGATGCTCCGTGAGGAGGTCTGCATCTCGCACTACTAGGCCCGAGGATGTGCGATAACCCACACCATCCCGATCGGGGTTCCCAAAAATGGGTTGTAGAGGCGCATTTGGCAGGAATTAAATAATACACTTTTAAAGAAAATGGTTTTTGAATGTTTATGGTATTTTATTGTAAACTTGTAAATTCCCACAATTTAATTTCCAAAATTCATCATGCTATATCAAGAATGTGTGTTGTGATGAGGTAGGTCATTACCTCGTGAGTTTTCTAAAGGTAATACGATAAAGATGAATAAGCAATGTCGTATGTAAACATGATGGTATTTTACCGTAAAACTGAAATAGAAGTTGCAAAACATATTATTTTAAGATGAAACTTGTTCGAATGTGTTTGTTTATGATTTCTAAACAATATACAAAAATATTGTAAATTTTTTATTAAGATAAATGGTGTTTTTAGTTAAATTAGAAACGGAAGTCGGATTAACTCCGCTTCCGACTAGTTTGAAAATGGAATTAGTTTTAATAGAAGGAGAAGAGGGAAAGTGGGACTTACTATTGGAAATAAATAAGAGAGGTAGAGGAAGCTTATGGAATCGTCGGGGAGTCGCTTCGTCCCCGGATTTGTCCCGAAACGTCGCCGGAAATTTGCCTTGAGCTAACTCCACTTGTACAACTTTTGACTTGGAAATTTTAGAGAGTTTTTTGTGATAATTTTCAGAATGAAGAGGCTAGGGTGTGATGTTTATATTTATAGGAGAAATTAGGGTTTAGGGTAATGAAGGAGGAATTAAAAATATGCATTAAAATTATAATTAAAGAGTGAAATTATACTTTCTGGATAATTGCAGAGTAATCAAACGACATAGGAGTAGTGCGGTAAGCCAACAGGTGTTAGGGTTTAAAAATTTGTAGCATTACCTACGGGGAGGCCAGTGGCGCCGGTGATTAGTCTAAAAATTTGTATTTACCGTAATCAGAAACGGCGTCGCTTTGCAGCTAGCCGGTGAGTACGGGTCGATCCACAGAGATGTGTAATTTTCTTAATGTGTTTTTACGAGTTGATTCCAAATGTTATTTGGATTGATTTATTAAATCTAAAACCTAGATCTATCAATAAACTAAATTAAAGTCTTGCTAGGGTTAGCTTTAGGGGAAGTTTGGAGATTAAAGGTTTCCTCACCGCTTTCAATGCCTTATTTTAGATCTATTAGATGTTATAGTAATTATCAATAAAGTGGATAAGAATCTCTTGGGAAGATGTTTATTCCTCTAGATTCTTGTCCTTCCTTTATCGATAATTTCTCTAACCTCCATGGAAAACACGCGCAACCGGTCCTTTATACTACGGTGTCACCGTTACCTCGAGGGGTAGGGTGCCGTAGGGGGCGGTTGTGCGTGCATGCATGGAGTTCTAATTCTTAGTTGTGAAAAGGCATAAAAGGGATGAGAGATCTCATCTCTCAAACCTTTCCCTAAGGCTAACCCTAACAAGCGAGGAGATTACTCGCTCATTAAGGGATTAAAAGACATTCTAATTAATAAAGAATTAAAACAAAGAATTAAAAAGAACTTACTAGTTTATTGATGGCTCCCTCCAAGCAAGAATACAGAACAGATCTGAATTTTTTTATTGAAAAGAGACATGAGTTTTACAGATCTGTGATTACAATTTATAGGAAAACATGAAAACTAGGGTTTCAGACTCTCGCAGATGTGAAATTACAGATTTGCCCTCGGAAAATCCCAACACCCGCTCCGACGCACCGACACAGAAAAATTCCACCAACACGGGCTCTGAATGGCCGCGGAACCGCTGCGCCAGCCTAGGTTTGGCCGCGGTTCCGCGGCCAAACTGTGGAGTTAGGTTGTAAAATTTCTGGGCCTGGTTCAGGGCTTCTTGGGCTTCCTATTTTTTCACTTCTTTTCTCTATTTGGCTTCTGGGTTTTCTCCAGATCTTCAGTGAAAACTTGTAAGGATCTTCTGACCGTTCACTTTGACATTTCGGACTGCATTGCCTTATACAATTGTGAATTGTTCTTCGTCTAGGCTTGATTAGGATCCGTCTACTTGTTGGTCAAAAAGTCCCTTTTTTGTATCAACTTTCGTCGTTTTCACTGTATTTGCTCCAAGAGCCTGTATCCTGTAACATGTAACAAACGTGCGTTAAGAGTACCTGTTTATTTATAAAACGGATAAGAATAGGGGAATGAAAAATGCAATATTATGGTCTAAACAAATACCCCCAAACTTATCTTTTGCTCGTCCTCAAGCAAACTTATTTTTTTTCACTAATATCCTAACCACACTTTCGCAGGGAAACGCGATTGCACCGAGCACGTGCAATAAGCCGTTAAACCTCTAGGTGTCCCTAGTAGGAGGAGTGTTGTCTCCTGAGGGTTTTCAGCGGATTATACCCACAAAATCCTATCAACTCGGCCTATTGACTTTTGTTTTCCAATAAGGTTTTCTAACAAGGAATTCTATTATCTTTTACCCGTAATTATCCACCCATATTCTTCACGCTTCCTCATTATTTAACTTAAGATTATATATGTTATGTAGACCTACTTAGCTTTCGGCATCTCTTAAGTCTTCCTTCTAGGGTTTCATCTCCACTTAGGAATTTTTATCAACACTATTAAAGATACAAGTTCTATCTTTCATTCCTCTCTCTTATCTAAATTCCAATCACATACCCCTACGTGTGTGTATAGATCACCCCTACACTTGGAAATTCAAATCAAGCAATCATGTCCTTGTCCGTTGTCCAAAGTACTTATTAATTTAGTGAATTTTTAATAGAATTTTGCTTACACATCCTTCATGCGACCATTAATACTTCTTGAGGTACCAACAACCGATTACAAGATGCGTTAGCACTTTAAAGCGTACTTCCTAGTCTTGTAACACCCAAGGGTTTAGCAGTGACTCCTAAACCAGTTGGTCTAAGGCACTAGGTGATGAAGCACCCTCGCTAAATATTTTTCTATTTTTACAGCCTTAAGTAATCACAAAAACCAGTGTTCATTTTTTTCTTTATTCACATTTTTTCTTTTATTTTCATTGTACTAAGGACTTTAGACAAGAGCATTTCAAGGTCTCTTCTACTATTCCAAGTTTCAAGGTGCGTGATTGTACAAATTGTAGGGTATACGTTTTCAGAATCTAGATTTAAGTTAGGAACTATTTTTCAAACTTATACTCTAATAAGAACATCAATACTTTTCCTTTGTTTCGACTTAGCCCAAGAAGTGAACCCAAAATTTGCCTATTTCTAAATAAACTACAAGGCATATACTTTCTACCGTTAAACTTTAAGGAATGTTATTTTTAGGGTTTTTAATTCACTAAGTCTAAGATCTAGTTGTTCCTAGCCAGTTAACCTATTTGTCAAACTCAAGTCAATTAGCCAAAATTGAATACATTAATTTTTATATTTTTGAAAATTTTCAAATTTTATGGGTTTTCAAATAAATATGCAAATGCAAAAAAAATATATATATACAAATGAATGCGAAGGAAAAAGACGTACCGAGCATACCCCCAAACTTGAACTTGACAGTGTCCTCACTATCATGCTAAACCAAGAGGGTCAAAATACCGGCACTTCCCTGTTTATTTATTTATAATTTTTTTTTATTGTTAAGAAAAACAAAAATATATATAGAAAGACCCACCCCCAAACTTCATTTAAACTATGTTAGACATTACTGCCAAACCTTGCATAGACCAAACGTTAATACCAACCAGTTGAAAAATTTATCAGTAAAGAGTATCAGTTGGTGGAAGAATAGGTTGTAGCGATCTATAAAGAATTGGGGAAGATAGAAGTGGTGGTATGGAATGTATGGAGGTGAATAGACAGGAGGTGGCGATGAATCAAAACGAGAATGTGAATAATCAGCAATCAGTGGAATGTTGGCATTCTCGTAGCTTCTAAAAAGAAATGGGGGTGGTTCAACTTCTAAAGGAGGAGGTTGATTAACCACAATACCCCCAAAATGTTCCTGTGGGTCCTCTATTGACTTGGCATCATCCATCAATTGCATATGATATTCAATTATAAGGGAACTGGTCTCCTCGATGTCCGCCATAGTCCAACCGAAAACTTGCCGCCTATCTTGTAAGACCATTAAAAGGGCGTTCTCTTGCTCAAGGGCTAGAGAAGCAGATATGATAATGGGAAAGGTCTCATTCTCACCTATGTAAGCATATTTAAGGTGAGGCGGTAAGGACATGAGTTCGAGTTTCGGAGGTGAAAGAATCATTGCGGAATCTACCTCGAACTCAAAGGACTCCAACACAGGTTCGAAATCACTGCAAACAACCGATTCGGATGGTTCAACTAACTCATCCACAAATTTAAAAAACTCATATTCGGGCTGTGAGTCGTCATCATCCGAAAAAGTGAAACATTCATAATCCATATCGGTTGTGTCAACGGTGGTAGGCTCAAGGAGGGACGAACTAGTGGCGTCAAAACTGTTTTCATCAAACAAGAATCTTTCAAGCTCGCAGTCCTCCTGCATGATTTCGTGAACAGAGCAAACTTCTCGTGTACTAGCTTTAGGCACGGGGGGCAGACTTCCCATCTTATAAATATTGAACTCACTAGACATCTTCCCAAAGGATAGAGTCATGGAGCCATTGGGACAGTTTATTACAGCATTGGAAGTGGCCAAAAATGGTCGACCGAGGATCACCGGAATTTGGTTTCGTGGGTTAGCAACAGGTTGTGTATCCATAACAATAAAATCAACGGGGAATATGAACTCCCCAACTTTGATCAACACATCCTCTAGCTCACCCCTTGGATAGGTGATTGATCGATCAGCCATCTGGAGAGTACAACGAGTGGGTTTCAACTCTCCAACCCCTAATTGTTCGTACACAGAGTAGGGAAGCAGGTTAACACTAGACCCAAGATCTAAAAGTGCTCGATTAATGTTCTTATCCCCAATTGTGATTGAAATCGTAGGACAGCCGGGGTCCTTTCGTTTTTGGGGTAAGGTTTGAGTGTGGTTAATAGCATTGCTCACTGCACTAGCCACTAGCACTTTCTTGGGTACTTGAGATGCCTTTCTCTTCGAGGTGCATAAGCCCTTTAAGATTTTCGCGTATGAAGGGACTTGTTGGATAGCATCCAAGAGAGGTATATTTATGCTAACCTGCTTAAATAATTCCACAATCTTCTCCACTTGTGCAGTTGGTTTATTGGGACTCAACCTGTTTGGAAATGGTGCATTTTGAAAATTTGTTGAGTCAAATATTTGTGGATTAGAATGTGGAGTAGGAACGGATCCCAGTGTAGATGTGTTCGTGTTGTGAGAAATGGGTCCGTTCGAGCTAGAAGAAGTAGAGCCGTGTGAAGGGTGGAGAATAGGCTCTGAAGAAAAAGGTGAAGAAGAAGGTGAAGAAAATGAAGAAGGGGAAGGTGACGATGGAGAAGAAGAAGAAGAAAGAGAAGAAGAAGAACCACCGTGGGGATGTCATCATTAGTTCCCACATTATTTTGCAACTCTCTTCCGGATCTCAACGTGGTCACCGCATTTACATTGTGATTGTGATATGCGTTTTGTGTGTGACCGGGATTTGGCATTGGTTGAGACGGAAGCTTTCCCTTTTCTCTCTCGCTCAACGCAGCAGTTAATTGTGCAATTTGTGCCTCAATAGATTTGATACTTTGATCGTGTGAGGCATTGCTATGCATCAAAGACTGAACATAATTTTCAAATCTTGCTGCGAATTCTGTAGATTGCTTGAGAAACGCATCTAGACTTTTTTCGAGCGAGATAACCTTATCATCATTTGGTTGAACCAAATTGTTCGTTTGATTTGTATAAGGTTGTTGTTGGAAAGGTTGCTGGTTTTGAGTTTGTGAAGGTGCTTGTTGTTGTTGTGGAGGAGGAGGTCTTTGAAAATTGTTATTTCCTTGGAATTGTTGATTTTGGTTCTACGCGAAATTTGGGTGACTCCTCCACCCCGGATTGTATGTGGAAGAGTATGGATCGTTTCTTTGTCGTTGCTGAAATGCAGCATTGACTTGATCCTGTCCTTGAGTAGATGCATTATAAGGACACTCTTCGGTTAGATGCGATAGATTCGCACAACAAGCACAAACAGTTCGTGGAGGTAAAGCAGGGGCAGGAGAAGACGATGAGATTTTGGTCTCAATGGCTTCTAGCTTTTTCATAAGTGCGGCCATCTCGGCCTTCATAGCAATTGACATATCTACTTGATGTATGCCTGTCCTAGATTGACCAACAGAAGAAGATGATGTGGTCTTGGTACTCTCCCACTGAATTGTTTGCTCACTAAGATCCTCAAGAAACTGCCACGCTTCGTCGCTAGACTTGGAGAGAAAATGACCTTGACATATGGTTTCTAGCAACTGCTTCGTTGCCGAGTTCAATCCCTCGTATAATGTTTGGCAAAGTTGCCAACTTTCGATCCCATGATGAGGGCATTGAACGAGTAGGTCTTTAAATCTCTCGAAGCACTTCCAAAATGGTTCGGAAGGAAGCTGTGAAAATTGTATAATCTCGTTACGGATTCTAGCAGTTTTGTGATGAGGATAGAACTTTTTCAGAAAAGCTCTCACAAACTCATCCCAATTTCTAATGGAATGTGATGCGGTGCTGTATAGCCACTTCTCGGCTAGGTCACATAAGGTAAAAAGAATGACCCTTAGCCTTATAGCGTCATCACTTAATTGGGTCGTTTTCATCATAGCGCAAACGTTTTGGAATTTATTGATAAAGATATATGCATCTTCGGATTCCAAACCATGAAATTTTGGCAGCATATTGATGAAATGTGGTTTTATTTCAAAAATTTTCCCATTTGCCGGTGGGGGTGAAAGACATGTAGGTAAAGAAGTGCGGACGGGGTAGAAGAGATCCTGGAGCGCGACTCGTGCGGGCGCTACAACAGGTGGAAGATTCGGGTTATTCGCACCTAACGGAGGTGGAATCATTCCCGTCGGTAAGGTATCGTTGGGTTCGTGTCCCGACATACCTTCGATAGAAGAATTTGCAGGTGGAGGTAAGGAAATGGAGGGAATTTCGACTTCGGTGTCGAAAGGTTCGTCGGTCGGTACCAACGAAATACGGACTAATCGGGCGTGAGTATCCCTAGTCCAAAGTGACATACACTAAAAGGGGTAGTGTAGTCAGAAAAAAGAGAAGAACGACAGAAAGTGGAGGTAAGATAACGTCAGTGAAGGGAAGTGGTGGAAGTGAGTTGCAAGTTCCTTTAGCGACAAGTTGCAAGTTTTGAAAAGATTTTTCCTTTTTTTCTTTTTTATTTATGTGAGAGTTTTGCAAAGAGGTTTTTGAAAAGAGACTTATGAGACAAATGTATCAACCACACATGCACATTCAGGCCTAGATTTAGGGTCACCTAGGTCTGCTAGACAGCTCCTAACTAGGGCTAGAAATAGGACCTCAAACCGTCTCTTCACCGACAAGTACAGCCACGTAAGTGGGAAGGAACCACAATAGTGGGCCTAATTAATAACCACTAGCCTAGACACCGCAAAGTCAGTTAGGATAAACGGTCGATGCCTATACTAGTCCTTTTCCTATTGAGCTCGATGTCCTTAGGTCTGAGTCTAGTATTTTTTAATTAATTGTGGTCGATGCAAAATGCTTTAAAGTGATTTCTGGGGTCCTGGGAAGGGTGATGAAATCCCAACCCAATCTGAGTTTAGTCAATTAGCCCCTTAAAGTCCGATTAAATTATGCAAAACAATAAAATTCACTTGCAATCAATTTTTAGCGCGGCGCAAAGAAATCTGCAGAAAATCTGTTATTTAGAGGGGGAGAGAAGATTTTTTTAGCGCAAAGAATTCCTGCAGAAAATTTTTACAGAGAGATATATGGAGGTTGACAGAGGAGAGAGGGAGAAAACAAACCAGTAAAATTGGGTGTGCTGATGTGGCAATGGCGCGGCGGAACCGCGGTCTGGGGCGCGCAAACACCGCGGAAACGCGGCGGTCTGGTGGGATCACACTCTGAAAAAAATTGCACTGCTCTGTTATCAAATTTCCCCTCTGTTCTGATATGCACTTTTCTGATTTGCCCTCTGTAAAATTTCAGATCCGAGAATCTTCGCTATTCCTGCAAAATTCAAAAGACAAACCCTTCAAACAGATAAAAATTGATTATTTTTTTATTTTTTTCAATTTTCAGATTTTTATAATTTTTAAAATTTATATCAACCCGAAATTACACAAAAAGAAATTTTACGCCATCCCCGGCAACGGCGCCATTGATTAGTCCAAAAATTTGTATTTACCGTAATCAGAAACAGCGTCGCTTTGCAGCTAGCCGGTGAGTACGGATTGATCCACAGAGATGTGTAATTTTCTTAATGTGTTTTTACGAGTCGATTCCAAATGTTGTTTGGATTGATTTATTAAATCTAAAACCTAGATCTATCAATAAACTAAATTAATCTAAATTAAAGTCTTGCTAGGGTTAGCTTTAGGGGAAGTTTGGAGATTAAAGGTTTCCTCACCGCTTTCAATGCCTTATTTTAGATCTATTAGATGTTATAGTATTTATCAATAAAGTGGATAAGAATCTCTTGGGAAGATATTTCTTCCTCTAGATTCTTGTCCTTCCTTTATCGATAATTTCCCTAACCTCTATGGAAAACACGCGCAACCGGTCCTTTATACTACGGTGTCACCATTACCTCGAGGGGTAGGGTGCCGTAGGGGGCGGTTGTGCGTGCATGCATGGAGTTCTAATTCTTAGTTTTGAAAGGGCATGAAAGGGGTGAGAGATCTCATCTCTCAAACCTTTCCCTAAGGCTAACCCTAACAAGCGAGGAGATTACTCGCTCATTAGGGGATTAAAAGACATTCTAATTAATAAAGAATTAAAACAAAGAATTAAAAAGAACTTACTAGTTTATTGATGGCTCCCTCCAAGCAAGAATACAGAACAGATCTGAATTTGTTTATTGAAAAGAGGCATGAGTTTTACAGATCTGTGATTACAATTTATAGGAAAACATGAAAACTAGGGTTACAGACTCTCGCAGATGTGAAATTACAGATTTTCCCTCGGAAAATCCCAACACCCGCACCGACGCACCGACACAGAAAAATTCCACCAACACGGGCTCTGAATGGCCGCGGAACCGCGACGCCAGCCTAGGTTTGGCCGCGGTTCCGCAGCCAAACTGTGGAGTTAGGTTGTAAAATTTCTGGTCTTGGTTCAGGGCTTCTTGGGCTTCCTATTTTTTTACTTCTTTTCTCTATTTGGCTTCTGGGTTTTCTCCAGATCTTCAGTGAAAACTTGTAAGGATCTTCTGACCGTTCACTTTGACATTTCGGACTGCATTGCCTTATACAATTGTGAATTGTTCTTCGTCTAGGCTTGATTTGGATCCGTCTACTTGTTGGTCAAAAAGTCCCTTTTCTGTATCAACTTTCGTCGTTTTCACTGTATTTGCTCCAAGAGCCTGTATCCTGTAACATGTAACAAACGTGCGTTAAGAGTACCTGTTTATTTATAAAACGGATAAGAATAGGGGAATGAAAAATGCAATATTATGGTCTAAACAGCCGGCACCTTGGCCAAATTTCGCCGGTCCAATCTGGTGGGTTGGGGTCTCGATCTTTGCCACGTGTCCAAGTCGCCCCATATATCTCAATACATATGTTTGATTTTGTTGTGACTTTTCATTTTACGTGCAGTGCACATGTAAACCTTTGGACTTTTAAAAGTTTAAAAGAAAAATCAACAAAAAAAATATATGTGGCTAAGGGGATTCGAACACAGGGGCTATATCATAGCAGTGCAAGGCTTTACCAATGAGCTACAAGTGTTTTTTTGCTGTTCAAAAGCAATTTAAATATTTATAGTATACACATGGTTGCAAATACTCTATTTGTACATTAACTTTTAAACAAATTTTATGTATATTAAAACAGAGTCCTTAAAAAAATTTCGTCCTCAAAATTTATAATTATTTTAAGGACTAATTACAAACAAGTGAGGGTATTTTGCACGCATTTCGTCTTCTCTTTCCCGCGTTGATTCTCCTAGTGTGTCTTTTCTCCACATCACCCGAACCAAGTTTACTTCCTTATTCCGAAGTGATTTTACCTTTCTGTTTAGGATTTCAACGGGTTGTTGCTCACAAGATAAATATGGTTGTACCGTGAGCTCGGAGTGATCAAGAATGTGGCCGGGGTCAGTCAAATATCTTCGGAGTTAGGATATGTGGAACACATTGTGCACTCTCTCCAATGAGGATGGAAGTGCCAAGCGATAAGCCATTTCTCCGACTCGTTCGAGTATGTCGAACAGTCCAATATACCTTGGACTGAGCTTACCCCGTCTTCCAAAGCGAATCACTCCACAGTTTGGAGAAATCTTCAAAAATATATGATCTCCTGGTTGGAACTCCAAGTGACAGCGCTTTGCATCAACCCAGAGCTTCTGTTGATCTTGGGCTATGCGTATTCTTTTCCTGATAGTGCGAACTACATCGACAGTTGCCACTATCATCTCAGGTCCAAGGAGTTCTGTATCTCCAATGTCGTCCCAACTTAATAGTGATCGACACTTCCTTCCATAAAGTGCTGCAAATGGTGCCATTCCAATACTTGCTTGGTAGCTATTGTTGTATGAAAACTCCACAAGATGTAGGTAATCTTCCCACGATCCTCCAAAGTCTAGCATACAAGCTCTCAGCATATCTTCTAAGATCTGAATCGTTCGCTCAGAATGTCCATCTTTTTATGGATGGTACACTGTGCTAAAATTCAGACTTGTTTCTAAGCTAGCTTGCAGACTCTTCCAAAATTGCGATCGGAATCTGGTGTCACGATCGGAGACAATACAAACCGGTACTCTATGTAATCTTACGATCTCCTGCATGAGTTCATGGGTATCAGAGATAGTACATAATGAAGAGTTAAATCTTACTTAAATTCAAACTTACTTCCATATACTTCTTTGCTGGTGTCTCAGTAGATTGGCCAAATCGAAATGGGATGAAGTGAGTCGAGTTTATGAGTCGATCCACAATAACCCATACCGCATCGTTACCTTACGTGCTGTGAGGAGTGCGGTTACGAAATCTATAGTGATGTGTTGCCACTTCCATTTTGGGATAGGTAACGGTTGAAGTAAACCCGTTGTCCTGTGATATTCAGCCTTTACTTGCTGACACACCAAGAATTTAGCGACGCTTCTGGCTATTTCATGCTTCGTTCCATGCCACCAGTAATTTTGACGCAGATCTTTGTACATTTTTGTGCCTCCAGGGTGTACTGAATAAGGAGAGCTGTAAGCTTCTTTCATCAAATCTTCCCTCACAGAACCTTTTGGTACACACAACATACTGCCGTATCTCAACGATCTGTCTTCATGGATGATGAAGTCTGTTCGAAGTACACTTTCTACTTGTTCTCTGATCTTTTGCAACTTGGCATCACTTGCTTGAGCTGCTTTGATCTGATTGACAATAGTAGACTGAACTTGTAAGTTCAGCAAACTTGAAGTGTTACCTGGCACGACTACTTCAATCTCCATCTGATGAAAATCTTGTTGGAGCTTCCACTGTGCGGTGAGATTCATTGATAATGGTTGGCGACTAAATGCATCAGGAACTACATTCACCTTCCATGGATGATATTATAGGTTGATGTCGAAGTCTGCCATAAGTTGTAACCATCTTCTCCACCGCATATTCAACTCTTTCTGAGTAAACACTTATTTCAGAATTTTGTGGTCTGTGTATATATCTATCTGTTCACCAAGAAGGTAATGGCGCCAAATCTTAAGAGCAAAAATAACGGCTGCCAACTCCAAATCATGCATCGGATAATTGTGTTCATGAATTTTCAGCTGTCTTGATGCATAAGCTATAACTTTACCGTGCTAATGTAGAACACATCCTAATCTCTTACCGGATGCATCGCAATGCACTTTAAAACCTCCTGATTGGTCCGGTATTACAAGAATAGGTGCTAATATCAATCTTGACTTAAGTTCTACGAAAGCTTATTCGCATGCTTCTGACCACACGAATTCTTCATCTTTATGCGTGAGCTTAGGTCAGGGGTGTTGCAATCTTCGAAAATCCTTCAATGAATCTTCTGTAATATCCTGCTAAGCCCAAGAAACTTCGAATTTCCTTCACTTACTTCGGTGTCGGTCATTCGCTTACTGCTAATACTTTAGCTGGATCTACAGAGATTCCTTCACCTGATACAATATGTCCGAGAAAACCGACTTGATCTAGCCAAAACTCTCACTTGCTGTATTTTTTATAGAGTTGATGCTGTCGTAAAGTTCCCAGGACAATTCATAGGTGCTCGGCATGTTCTTTCCGACTCTTAGAATACACTAGGATGTCGTCGATGAAGATGACAACAAATCTGTCTAGGTACTCTCAGAAAACTTGATTCATCAGGTTCATGAATATAGCCGGTGCGTTGGTCACTCCAAATGGCATCACAAGAAACTCATAATGACCATAGCGAGTCCTGAATGTCGTCTTCGAAATATCAGACTCTTTGACTTTCACCTGATGATAACCCGAACGGAGATCTAATTTGGAGAAAATGCAAGACCCACTTAGCTGATCGAACAGATCATCGATGCGCGGAAGTGGATACTTGTTCTTTATAGTTATTTCGTTCAGAGCTCTATAATCAATGCACATTCGATATGAATCTTCCTTCTTCTTCATAAGTAGAACTGGCGATCCCCAACTTGAAGTGCTGGGACGAATCCATCCTTTCTTTAATAATTCGTCCAACTGATTACGGACCTCCTTCAAACCTTCAGGGCTTAACTGATATGGTGCTTTGATCATCGGTTGTGCTCCAGGTACTAAATCAATGTTGAATTCAAGAGCTCGATTGGGAGGCAAACCTGATATGTTTTCAGGAAATATATCGTTGAACTCTTGAACTATCTCTAGCTTCGATCCTTCCTCTGCTTGAAGTGTAGCAATCACTGCCTTCCTCGGTTTTGCTTTGTATGTGCTTGACTCCAAGACACGGTCTCCACTTTTGAAATAAAAGACCGGATGCTCTGGAATCTTGAACACTACACTTTTTTGACGACAGTTATGGTAGCATAGAATGTTCCTAACCAATCCATACTCAAAACGACATCGAAATTTGGTATGTCCAATACCTTGAAGTCAGCATAGAATTCTCTGCTGCAGACGACTACTGGACACAGGTCGTATCCCATTATTGTCTTTAGAACGTCGTTCCCTGAACTGACATTCCAGATGGATACGAGAGGTTTGACTGGAATCGCATGAGTTCGGACGAACCGTTGCGACATAAAGCAATGAGATGATCCAGTATCAAAGAGTGTTAGTGCAGGAAGTAAAGCTACTAAGATCGTACCTAACTTATGTGGGATATGTTTTAGGTATAAGATAAAGATATATGGGTTTATATAAAGACTGAAAGAAAGCTTGAAAGGAAAGAGTTACCAGTGATGACTTGGCCAGTGGCTTCAGCTTCTTCCACAGTCATTGTGAAAGCCTGTCGCCTTGGTACATTCTTCCTTGCTGGAGGAGCATTCCTCTGTCCGTTCCTCTGTACTTGAGGTAAGTTCCTTTGAGCTTGGTGGAACTGATGGGGAGGAGGTGCAGTCGATCCACGAGGAGGTAGAGTTGGGAGAGCAAGTCGTGGAGCAGGTGCCTGGATAGCCAGCCGCTGCGGATAGGTAATTGCTGGTCTGGGTGCAGTATTTGGATTGAGTCTACGAGGACAAGACCCAATATCATGTGTGGCTGAGCCGTAGACTAAGCAAAAGCGATTTTCACGCCGGCAGTCCTTCTGTAACAACCCTAATTTTTCTATACACTTTTCTATACAAATTTTTTTCAAAAATCCATAAAGGAGTATTTTAACCTGAGCACAATATATAAGTAATTATTTTGTTTTTCAATAACTCCATTTTTAGTGTACATAAAATTGTTTTAAAATAAAAGTATACTTGGGGTATTTAATGTTGCTGTTACCACTTTAAGTAATTATTTCACACCATAATTACAAGAAGGAGCTTGTAGCTCATTGGTAACCCCTTACACTGCTGAACCAAGCCACTAGAGTTCAAATCCCCTGCCCCACATTATTTTTAGATTGTTTTTGCTTTAAATTCCTTGGAAGCCCAACAGTCCACAGACCATAACTCCCAAAACTTGAACTACACTTGAAAAACTAAATATACCAGTGCCTTAACCCGGAGACCCCCCACCTACCCATGCTCCGACTCGGCCCGACTCGGGCCGGTGCCGCCGGCCGGACTCGGTTGGACGGCCGAGTCCCCAATACAAAATTTGTGTCTTTTCATCTTCTCATACCCCCTGTATACTTTAAATGTCTGGATCGGTTCCAGAAACGCAATTATACCTCGTTCACTCCATTTTTATTACTTTTTCCTATATTTTTACATTTTTTTATTAAAACCTTTCACCTACCCTACCCTATAAATACACCCCCTACCCTCTACCCTCTTATCCTAAAACCCTAGGCTCACTCTCTCAAAATTTTCCAAGAAGTGTGTACTTTGAAATCAAGTTCACGGCGAAATTCCGGCGGGAATTCCGACGACGTTTTTAAGAACAACCGGCGACGAAGCAACGCCTCGGCAACCTCCCTAGTCCCCCCTTCACTCCTTTGCTTAATCGAAACCCGTAAGTCCCATTCTATCCCCCTTTCTATCTCTCTAAAATACGAAATTACGAAACCCGACGGAATCAGAACAAATCCAATTTCCGATTCGGTTTTCTATAAAATTTCACTTCTAACCAATACATTCATGCCTAAACATCTTTATCTTGACTATTAAACTTTTAAAAATCAATTTGAACAAGTTTCGTCACATGAAATGATAACCTTTCCAATTTATCGTATTTTTCACTTTAATACCATCATGTTTCGATTTCATATTTAACCCCTTAACTTTGCTATACATTCAAAGTAGAGCACGAGGTATTGACCTACCTCCACACACACGCAAATACAACCCCAAAACGATATCATCAAAACTTAGAATACAATAAAACGAAACTTTCATTTAAATACCATATTCTTAATAAAACCATTCTTAAAAGTTTTAGATTTGACACACTTTTAAATAAATACCTCTTATTAGGAAAACACGATAAGTTGTGGACATCGATCGTTTATCTAAACCTGACTTTGTGGTGTCTAGGCTAGGCAAGTGAGCTTAGGTAATTTTAAAAGGCCCGTCTCACGATTCATGAGCGGATACCTCATTCCTCACTTGTACTTACCTGGCCACAATTGACGGTGAAGAGCCGATTTGAGGTTTCTAACGACTTTTCGTTTAGATGATTTAGAAATAGGCTAGTTGGCTTAGGAAACCCTAGAATCTAAAATACGGAAAATTACACTTTGCAAATAAATATCTTTTACTTTATAAAACCGTTTTCTAAAGGATTAGCATTTTACAATCTTTGCAAAGCGCCGCTACAACCCATCTTTGGGAAACCCGTTCGGGATCGTACGGTTTATCGAGCACCCTCGGGCTAGTAGTGCGAGATTCAGACCTCCGCAAGGAGCATTCGGTCTCGAAAGGTTTAAAATACGATATCTTAAGAAAATGAGATTTTTGGAATATAAAATATTTATTAAAATTATTTTTATATTAACATATGTATATTTATCATTTAAATATCTATTTTATTATAATATAAATTTTCCACCTTTTTCTAAAAATCATAAGAATAAATTTTACACTAAAATACCATGAACTTCAAATAAATCAATATTATAAATAAATACCTTTATAAAACTAGGATATTTGCACTAGAAATGTCACAATATAAAATCCACCCTCATTACAACTCTAAAGACGAATAATGAATACTTGAGGTGTATTTTGAAAAGTATATAAAAGTATTTTTACATAAAAACTCCTCAAGTTTTATAAATTACCCTAAGGACCCTAGCAATTATAAGACTTCGAGTCACATTCCTGATTGTCTGACTCAGGTTTGAGTCTGATTAATCTGACTTGAATATGATTCAAGTCAATCTATAATCTACAAGATTCCAATTCCACATGAATTCATGAATCCAATACTAATCTATACAGCTTAACCGAACCGAACCATAGATATATATTTCTTTTACATGATTCTCAGTATTCCATTTACATGGTTCTATGGTTATAACTGTTTCCTGATATCATGGTTTCGGTCAGTCAGTCAGTCTTACAATCAATACAATTTACAAGATAACAATACAAATAAGATATCGCGGGGTTTTAAGGGGTAGATTGGTACGGAAGGTGTTAAAGGTGGCACGAGGTGGTCTGATTTAATACACCTAACATGAATCCGGTTGCTGTTGTACCGTGGCATAAACGGTTCCTTGTACTATACGTGCCCCTAGTCTCTGGCATATAGAGACTCCCCTCGTATACACTGGCATCCTTCTGTACCAAGCTACAAACAACAGCGTCAATACGACATTACTACAGGATAATACAACTTTAAAATATATCTTCTTATTCTGTCTCTTTTCTACTTTCCTCTCATCTTTGGGACTTACCGAGCGACCTGTTCGCTGACGACATTCTGTTTCTTTCTTCTTTGAATGTCGTCAGGTGATTTAGACCCGGCAGAGATCGTGCCATCGCAAGAAGACTTGGAGCAGTTTACTGAAGACCCTGCACTGTAGTTTCATTGTACACTTTTCCTTTCTGTACTTTTCATTTCCTATTATGCCACTGTTTAGGTATCGTTTTATTTCATTTGTATTTCCTTTCATGTATTGTACAAAGAATGTTAATAAATAAAATTTGTTGTTCTTTTTATTTCTTGTCTTTTGTGTATTTATTTTATATTGCTTAGATACGCTTAGCGTATGTACTTCTGAGTATATACATAGCGGACCTCGTCGCGTTCCCTTTGCCGTACACTGGGAAGCGGGGCGTGACATCAGCAGCCGGTATCAAGTGTGCCACAAACCTGTTAAGGTCTTGTGTTAACTGTGCAGTATGTGATATAATAAAATCGAATGTTGAGACATATCTTACCTACTAAGTATGGTAAACTCAGCATCATACTCATCCACAGATTTGGCCCACATCGAATCTTATTGTAGATGGATGAATTGCTGCTCCTTGTCAAATCGGGCAGTCTCTGGAAAGTACTTCGCATCGAACATGTCGCGAAAAGTTTTCCATTCGATAAGCTGGGCAAGACGACTTTCTTCCGCCTTCCACCATACTCGGGCGTTGTCGATGAGTTGCAGCTTTGCAACTCGTACCCAAGCGATGTCTGGCACTTGTGCTGCTGCCAGATCGTCCTTAATGCGCTGAGCCCATTCTTCAGCTTCCAAAGGGCTCTCTTTTCCTGAAAATTGTTTCGGGTGCAATGCCCAGAATTGCTTTACTCCGGACGCTTCCGGTTCTGGACAGTTCAGTAATATAGCAGTCTGCTGCTGCTGTCCTTCCAGGAGACATCGGATTACCTCAAGCAGTACCGTCTGCTCATTAATCGGAGCAGCAACGGTAGGCATAGGCGGTAGAGGTGGTGGAGTCTTGTTGAAGTTTGTGCTGGTATTGTTTGGAGAATCCATAACTTTGAAAGAAAAAATAGGGTTAAAATAGATTCAAAGTATATAAAATTATAAGATTCAAGGAATATGAAATGTAAAGAATGTTTTTAGTTGCTGATTTTTGTGTCATATTGCTTAGGACTTCATGCAGAATTGACGTGCATGTCCATGCAGAACTGACCTGCATGGGCCGCCAACAAAACATGTCATGCCCCGCTTCCCAGTATACGGGTAAGAAGACGCGACGAGGCTCGCTACGTATTTACTCAGAAGTAAACGCGCTAAGCGTAACTAAGCAATATAATGTAAATATACATAAGAAGACATAAAGTGTAAATGAACAACAACTTTTATTTATTAAACATTTCTTTACAAGTACAACTGAAAATGTAAATATAGGAATGGAAAGCAATGCCTAAACAATAGCATGAACTGAAAAGAAAATATATACAAGTATCTAGAGCTCTGGGTCAATGGCGAACTGCTCCAAGTCTTCAGTACTGGGCTCAACCTCCAGAGAGTCCGATCCACTTGACAATATTCTAAAGTAAAAAGAGAAGGAATGTCGTCAGCGAACAATCGCTCGGTAAGTCCTAAAGATAGGTAAGAATAGACAGATGAGAATATAACTGGTGTATTGTAATCTTTTTTGTTCTGTTAACGCAGTTGTTTGTAGCTTGGTACAGAATATGCTAGTGTATACGAGAGAAGTCCCACTATTCTGGAGACTAAGGTATACGGAGCACAAGAAACCGTTAAGCCATGGTACAACAGCAATGGATATTCAGGTTAGGTGTATTAAAGTGACCATCTCGTGCCACTTCTAACACATTCTGTACCAGTCTACCCCTTTAAAACCCCGTAATGTCTTTTGTATTGATTGTATTGTTTTGTTTTATAAATGAAGGACTTGCCGAAACCATGATATCATGTAAACGGAATGGATATAAGTGGATAGTCATGTAATTAGAGTATATCCATGGTTCGGTTTAGTCGAGTCATGTTGCTATAGATTGAATTCTGGTATAAATAGATTCATGTTGAAATGGAGTTATACTTGAATCATATTCAAGGAAGATTGATTGATTGATTTCAGATTAGACTGAGACTCCGTCTAAGTCAGACACTTTAAAACGAATTGAAGTCCTGAATTAGTTTTGATGTTATCGGTAACTGCTGCACATGGACGGCAGGATTTGTGTATTTTTCCAAGACAATTACCATATTGATAACACCGTTTTTAGGTTTTCTACTTTAGATAGGCAAGCACCCATATTCTCCGGCTCCCTGAGGCTCAAGAGAACTGGTCCCGCTTAAACCTATATTTACTAGGGTCCTTATTGTAAATTAATATAACTTGAGGAGGTTTTATGAAAAATAGTTTTGATATATTTTCAAAATAAATCTCAAGTATTTATTTATCTTCTTTAGGGTTTTCATAGATGTAGCTTTTATAAAATGAAGTTTTCTAGTGAATAGAACCTAGATTTCATTGTATATGATATTTTAGTGTAATATTAGAATTGTATTGATTTGTAATGGTAGTTTCATGAAATTTGTGATTCTTTTGATTTAGAAAAACATGGAATATATATAATATATTTAAAATAGGTATTTTGATAATATTCATATATATATATATAGTAAAAATAAATTTTATTTATTAAGTAAAAATCTCATTTTGCTTAAAAATTGCATTAAAAATTCCATCGAGATCGGATGCTCCGTGAGGAGGTCTGCATCTCGTTCTACTAGGCCTGAGGATGTGCGATAACCCGCACCATCCCGATCGGGGTTTCCCCAAAATGGGTTGTAGAGACGCATTTGCAAGGAATTAAATAATGCACTTTTAAACAAAACTGTTTTTGAATGTTTATAGTATTTTATTGTAAACTTGTAAATTCCCATAATTAATATTCCAAAAGTCATCGTGCTATGTCAAGAATGTGTGTTGTGATGAGGTAGGTCATTAGCTCATGAGTTTTCTAAAGGTAATACGATCAAGATGAATAAGCAATGCCGTATGTAAACATGATGGTATTTTACCATAAAATTAAAATAGAAGTTGCAATACATATTATTTTTAGATGAAACTTGTTCGAATGTGTTTGCTTATGATTTCTAAACAATATACAAAAAGATTGTAAATTTTTTATTAAGATAAATGGTATTTTTAGTTAAATTAGAAACGGAAGTCGGATTAACTCCGCTTCCGACTAGTTTTGAAAATGGAATTAGTTTTAATAGAAAGAGAAGAGGGAAAGTGGGACTTACTGATTGGAAATAAAGAAGAGAGGTAGAGGAATCTTATGGAATCGTCGGGGAGTCGCTTTGTCGCCGGATTTTTCCCAAAACGTCGCCGGAACTTTGCCTTGAGCTAACTCCACTTGTACAACTTTTGACATGGAAATTTTAGAGTGTTTTTAGTGATAATTTTCAGAATGAAGAGTCTAGGGTGTGATGTTTGTATTTATAGGAGAAATTAGGGTTTAGGGTAAGAAGGAGGAATTAAAAATATGCATTAAAATTAGAATTAAAGAGTGAAATTTCACTCTCTGGATAATTGCAGAGTAATCAAACGACATGGGGTAGTGGGGTTGGCCAACAGGTGTTAGGGTTTAAAAATTTATAGCATTACCTATGGGGGGGCCGGCAGCGCCAGCCCCTTGGCCAAATCTCGCCGGTCCAATCCGGTGGGTTGGGGTCTCGATCTTTGCCATGTGTCCAAGTCGTCTCATATACCTCAGTGCACATGTTTGATTTTATTGTGACTTTTTATTTTACGTGCAGTGCAGTGTAAACCTTTGAACTTCTAAAAGTTTAAAAGAAAAATCAACAAAAAAATATATGTGGCTGGGGGGATTCGAACACAGGGGCTATGTCACAGCAGTTCAAGGCTTTACCAATGAGCTACAAGTACTTTCTTGCTGTTCAAAAGCAATTCAAATACTTATAGCATACACAGAGTTGCAAATACTCTATTTGTACATTAACTTTAAACAAATTTTCTGTACATTAAAACAGAGTCGTTACATTTTATCTCATCAATTATTGGTATGCTTTTCATTATTCATCACAAATAGAAAGCCATCTTTATTCTAATGTTAACACTACACTCTCTTTTCCTCAAGCTCCTTCTTCTTCCTTTAGCCCTAAATCTCTCATGTGTTGAGAATCTTAGGGTACATAGAGACATAATAATCCATCTACATTCTCTACATCATCTAGGACATCTAGTTTAGCTAACTAGAAGCCGTAGTTATCTCGGATTTGAGGTTGGAGCTCGGACTATAGACTTTCGGGTGGATCGTCTTTGACTCGAGGAGGCCGACGAGAAGGCATCGATCCAAACGATCCTTGGAACTTATGACGAGGAGGAGGACATCGAAAAGAAGACCCGAACGATATGGTAACGTGAGGTATAACTTCCTATCCGAGTAGTTAACCATATACAGTTTTGTTAGCTAGGGTTTAGCATCGATCCTGGAGTTCAACTTGGTGCTGCGACACCCGTAAAAATCGTTTTTTTACGTTTTCCGCCTCCCCACGAACTCGCGGGGTGCGTAACATCGACTTACAGGTACCGACCTTCCTACACTTGGCCATCAATCGACTCGTACTCGACACGCGATCACCACCTCGACTCCGGGGAAAGGGAGGATACCGACTTTTCTATACTTGGCTATCGTTCGACTCTACTCGATGAACGGTCGGCAAGTGTCGGAAGGGTGGACACCGGCCTAACACTTGAAAGATAATGATACTTACGAGCTAAAAGTACTTGCAAAGTGAAAAGATACTTACGAGCTAAAAGTACTTGCAAAGTGAAAAGATACTTACGAGCTAAAAGTACATGCAAGATGAAAAGACCTACGAGCTAAGAATACCTGCAGACGGAAGATTCGAACAATGAAAAGTATACGAACTAAAGTACTTGCGCAGTGAGCAGACATTTGGGCAAAGGAAAAAGGTGTACTTTATTTATAATTAAAAATAAATACAAGGTATTCTGGGCTCCTCAGCCTTACAAAAATGCCCGAAGGCTTAAAAAAATCCTAAAAAGAAAAAAAAGGAGAAGAGGGATAGTTCAGGCTGCCCGTTCGGCCAGGATCTCTCCCAGCTCAGCGCTCTCGCCGGGGACCAGATTGGTGACCTCAGGGTCGGTGCTCCCGCCAACGGCTTTGCCTCCTACGGCCTGCTCGGCGCCTCCCCCCTGCGGCCCTTCCTCGGCGAGGGGGTACTTTGCGCGGAGCTCACGGTCGACGAACTCCGGCATAGACTCCTTGACAGCGTCGAGGGTGCTGTGTCACATGACGGCCGCGGATTCGGCAAGATCAAGGTAGAATTGATCGGACGCCTTGTATTCCTCTACGGCCTTCTCCGCCCGGCCCTCTGTGAGCTTCACCGATTCTAGGGCTGCCCGAGCATCCTTCTTGGCAGCGTCCCTCGACCTCTTCATCACATTGTAGAGGCTGTTTGGCTCCTCCAACTTGGCATGGATAGCCCGGTTGGATTCGTTCAGGAGCCGATGGGACTCCTTCAGCCTGGAGGTCGTCAGCCCCTCCGTGACCAATCTTGAATCGAGACTGGTCACCTTCTCCTCCGCCTGCTGCAGTTGGAGGCGAAGTTCTTCCTCCAGCGAGAAGGATTCGCCCGCCTTTTTCATGGCTGGGGCTACCTTCTCGGATTCCATGGCAACGAGGAGAGCGCAGTGATGAAGGATATGAGGAAAGCGGAAAATGGGTTAGAAAGCTCAAACCGAGAAAATAAGACTTAAGAAATTTTAAGAAAAGTCAAGTACCGACCTGAACCGCCTCCTGCGCTATGGCAGCCACCTGGGCCTTTATGGTCCCCCAAGAAATCTTGCCCCCGGCTGCCTGCTCCATGTCCGAAAATAAGTTGTCAGCGACGGAGAGCCTCGAGGGCACCTTAATGCAGAAATCGCCCTCCTACACTGGAATCCCAGTGGGTGGTGGCTGAGAGACCACATGCTTCAGTCTTTTGAGGGGGACCTCGGCGGGCTCCTCCTCCTCCCTGGTCCAGGGTGCCGGGTCCCGCACATGCTTTTGACCCTCCCCCTCACGGCGCTCCTCCTGGACTGGAGGTGCTGCGGAAGCTTTGGGCGGGGGTGTTTTCCTCCCGAGCTCGGACTGGGGCGGAATGAGCTTGCGCCCCCGGCCTTCCTTCCTTGGGTCTTGGCGGTTAAGGCGGTCAGGATTTTTGATCGGTCCATGAGCTCTGCAAAAAAGAACACACAAACAAAGGTGTTAGCGAAATTGAAACGGCAAAAGAAATTTAGTAAAGTCTAAACAGATCTTCGAAAGCCCTAACTTACCTAAGAAACGAGCAGGATTGAGCTCAGCCCAGCTCAGTACCTGCTCGGATAGCAGGACATCCGCCCGCTGGATCGGTTCCCACTGGGACACCAACCTCGCCTAAGGAAAAATTGACTGCTTTACCCTCGGGCAGTCGGCCCTGTGCCACTGTGTAGGCACAGGCCAATCCTCGCCTTCCGGTGGCCCGACGAATACATACTTCTCCTTCCATTCATGGATGAAAAAAGGGACGACCACTACCCCCGATCCGGCCGCCCCACCCTTACATTTTTTTAACGAAAAGTATACCCAGCTCGGCTCCTCCTTACTTGTACCGGGGTGATTTTTGTAACAAAGGAAAGACACGATGAGGGTAAAACTGAAGGGGATCTGGTCTAATTTCAACCGGACAAGAAACCTGAGGAGGATCCTCCACGAGTTCGGCACTAGCTGGCCCGGGCCAAGATTGAAGCAATGAAGTACCGCACTAACCTCGGGTAAGAAGGGTAGACGCATTCCTGTTCGGAACACTTCCAGATACAGGGCAACCTCTTTACCCTGCTCATGATCTGCCCGCTCACCCTCCCTAGCCAAACGAAGGAAATAATTAAAGGGAATATGGAATCGAGTCCGGATATTGGAAAGCTCGACCATGCGATTCAAGACAGAGAGCGCATCGCGGGTGTTCCCGATCCGCACCTTGGGAACCCTTGTCACCACTAGACGGCGAGTGACAAGGGCGGTCCTAACTCTCAGGGGCGAGCCCGACACAGAGGACACTGAAGAAGAAGAAGAATCCTCTCGGCTATCTGAAGCCGAGGAGGACCCACTGGACCCGACCCCAGAAAGTGAGGCATCATCGCCCGACTCTACCCGTACTATATCTACAGACACCTCGGAGGAAAACATCTCACCTGATTCAAAGAAATGGCCTCGTCGAGAAAAAACCAACAGAAGATCCGATCTAAATGGAGGTACGCCGGGAAATCTTCAACAACGAGAGAGAATTAGGGCAAAGTGTTGGCCCTAGGACGGTCCCCTCCTATTTATACACCCCAAAAGAGAATATCCTATGGCTCAGATTGATTCCCGCCAAAACGAAATGTCGCGCCTAAGCGGCAATCGAAGCTCCATGTCACGCCCCGCTTCCCAGAGTACGCTAGATTGGGCACGTGACATAACCAACCATGCTACCTGTGGGTAGGAAGTATCCATCCACAGTCACATTACGGCTGTAGAGATATCAAGAACAAGATAAAACTATCTAAAACATGTCCATAATCCAGAATAACAGGAGTCAATAATAAATAAATGCGGAAGCAAATGATCCAATACAAATAACTGAAAAGTGTATCCCATAATGCGGGCTCACATAAGGAAATAAATGCAGGAAATAAAACTAACTACTAATGAACTCACAGCTCAGCCTGCTGGTTGAAGTACTCCTGCTCGGACTGCAACAGCGGTACGGAATCTGGGCCATACAAAACCCAGACGTCAGCGCGTCATGTCATCAAGTAATATAATATGAACAGTGTAGCAGGCAATGTAATATAAATATGAATACAGCAAGAATAACAATAATATGAATCATACCAGTACAGGGTAGCGTGCAGTGGGTAAACTAAACTGTTCTATCAGGTTTTCTATTCTAAAGTCTTTGAAATCAATTGATGAATCGTCGATGTAACTCAATAGTATCCCGTACATACCCAGGATCACGGCCACAATATTCTCGGCCGAAACCGAGACATGCCGCTAGGCACAAGACAGGAATGTGTACACTCGATAGTATCCCGTACATACCCGGGATCACGGCCACAATATTCCCGGCTGCAGCCGAGACATGCCGCTAGGCACAAAACAGGAATGTGTACACTCGAACAGGTAGTGAACTGTCGAGTTACAAGTCAGGTTCACCTTTGATTTCCCCATACCCCCAAGTTATGTGTGTCAGGTCAGGTATTCAGGAATCAAGAACTAATGCCAACATAGGATCAGGTAACAGTAGGTTTGTCTGGATAGACAACAAGATTGGTCCATGAGGACCACATGTCAGGTTTGTTGGCATTAGGCACGAGATCAGGTAACAGGTCAGGTCATGGTACATCAGGTCAGGTCAACAGTAAACGGTACCATGTCAAGTGTATCAATATATACCATACGTAACAAAGTCAAGTCACGATGTAACAATATCGTGGATGTACTAACAACAGACATATCAGCAGCATCATGTTCAAATCAACGCGTTAAACATTAATCGGATTTATTATCTAGCTGTACAATTTTCAATTGTGTTAAATAGATAGTGTCAATATCACGTGAATACAGGATGGTGAACATAACTGTTGTAATCAAGTTGATAACATATTGAGTGTTCCAAGAATATCACGACAAGTATGATCTGCTTAAAGAATGCAATTGTAATTTAGCCGGTTATGCATATTGATAAACTAAACTGAAATAAAGCATCATAGCAGTGAATCAATGCAATCTATCATGTACGGGTTTATCAGGAAATAATTTATTTAACATGAAGCAAGGTATGTAAGGTGATTTACTAAATGATATATCATTAAACCACACATGGATGTTAAAGCAAGTTATAAAGTAGCAATAGCATGTAGCAAGTATCGAATACTTGCCTCGACGAAACGACGAACACGAAAACGGAGGCGCGAACCCACGCGACACGACAACAGCAAGAGCTCGGGAGATCTGGACAGAGATAGATGCTCTCTCGGCAACCCGGCAGCGAGGCGATCGGTGCCGACAAGATCACCGGCGGTTCAAGCCGCGACGGTGACGACAACGTGAAGGGTTTCGGGAGAGGTGGTCGGGAAGGTGCAGAATCGGTCGGTAGAGGTGGTGTTGGCGTTCAGGGGGTTTGCGGGGAGACGAGGAGACGGAGGGTGGTCGGTGGTGATGGGTTTTCCGGCGAGGGTGAGGTTGCAGGCGATGGGTTAGGGCTCGGGTATGGAAAAGGGAAAGAAAGTGGAGAGGGAGAGGAGGTGGTCGGGTGCTGGAGTGCGCAGGAGATGAGGAGGTGCCGAAGGTGGCGCGGGTGGCGACGACAAAGGTCGCCGGCGACGTCTCAGACGGTACAGAGAAGGCACGGGGTATCCGGGGTTGCTGCTGCACCGTGCACACGGGGAGAAGGAGGAGATGTTGAGGTTGGAACGAGGAGGCGGAGGCGAGGGCGACGGTGGCGCTGGCACCGGCGTCGGAGCTGCGGCGGCGACGGTGAAGACGGTTAGGGCTAGGGTTCGCGATGGGTTTTCTCGCGTAGCTACAGTGTGTGAAGAAAGAAAAGATGAAGGGGGAAATATTTATATATAAGGAAGAGAGAGAGAGGGTTAGAGAGAGAGAGAGATATAGAAAGGTAGAGAGAGAGGGAGAGATACGAGAGGTAGAGAGAGATATATATAGAAAGCCAGAGAGAGAGGGACGTTAGAGGAGGGGGCCTACGGGGGTTAACAACCCCGTGATTGGCTGAAAGATTTTAATAAATATTTTAAAGATTTCTAAATATTAGCTTAACAGTAAGATTTTGAATATATTATGGTTTAGAATATTTTATTAATTTGGGATTTTGGCGCTAAATGAAACATTTCCAAATCGCGTCCGGGTTGGGTCCAAAAATTTGAAATTTAAATAATAGGATTTTAAGCGGGTTCCAAATTTTAAAATGAAATGTTTTATGATTAAAAAGCATGCCCCCAAGTCAGACACCTGTACGTGCGCGTAGCCGTCCAAACTCGCCCGTTTCACCGAACGGGACGAGAACTCGATGCACGGACGCTACCACGCGGCTAGGGGTGTCGAGTAGGCCAAGATAGATATTTTTAATTTTACTTTAGGTGCTAAAATTTGTTATATGCAGAAATGACTTAGCCAGATAAAATTTCACGGCAAGGGTCAAACAGGCAAGCTAAATAAAATAAGTAATATCTAATGCTCAACTGGTAACAGAAAAATAGTAGTATTGGGCTCGGGTGTTACATTATACCCAACTACAAAAAGAATTTCATCCTCGAAATTCCAAGAATACAAGATAGAAACCTACAGGAAAAGGTGAGGAAACTTCTGTCGGATCTCATCTTCTCGTTACCAAGTGGATTCTCCATGCGATCGATTACCCCAAGAAATGAGCACGAGGGGGATAACCTTGTTCTTAAGAACCTTTTCCCTTCGATCCATGATTTCAACCGGTCGCTCCTCAAAAGTCAGGTATTCCCGTACTGTTAACTCCGAATGATCCAAGACGTGTGTTTCATCTCGAACATACCTTCGTAGTTGAGATACATGAAACACATCGTGCACACACGCCAAGGACTGCGGTAACGCCAAACGGTACGCTACCTCTCCAACGCGCTCCAATATCTCGAAGAGTCCAACGAATCGAGGACTAAGCTTTCCTCGACTCCCAAAACGAATCACCCCTCTAGTCGGTGATATCTTCAAGAATATCAAATCACCCACGGTGAACTCTAGAGGTCTTCTTGACGTATCTGCCCAACTCTTCTGTCGGTCCTGTGCTGCCTTCATATGATTTCTGATAGGGTTAACCTTCTCAACTGTCTGCACAACCAAATCTGGTCCCAATAATCTTCGTTCACCGACATCGTCCCAACAAACAGGTGAACGGCATTTACGACCATACAAAGCTTCAAATGGAGCCATCTGAATAGTTGCCTGAAAACTATTGTTGTAAGACAACTCCACCAAAAGTAGATGATCCTCCCAAGACCCCTTGAAGTCCAACATGCATGCTCTCAACATATCTTCAAGAGTTTGGATCGTTCTCTCCGACTGACCATCAGTTTGAGGATTATAAGCCGTGCTAAACTTCAATCGAGTCCCCAAACTTTCCTGTAAACTCCTCCAGAAGTGTGATAAGAACCGAGTGTCCCGATCGGACACGATGCTCACCGGTACTCCATGCAATCTTACAATTTCCTGCATGTACCGCTCTGCCAAAGTCTCTGTTGATTGACCAACCCGAAAAGGAATAAAGTGCGCTGCCTTGGTCAATCGGTCAACAATTACCCATACTGCATTGTTGCCTTTTGGACTCCGCGGTAAAGCCATCACGAAATCCATGGTTATATGTTCCCACTTCCACTAAGAAATCGGAAGTGGTTGCAATAAACCAGCAACCCTTTGATGTTCAGCCTTAACTTGCTGACACACCAAGCACTTCGCCACAAAGTGAGCAATCTCCCGCTTCATGCCCTCCCACCAGAAATGCTGTCGAAAATCTCGGTACATCTTTGTGCCTCCTGGATGTATAGAATAAGCTGAACTGTGTGCCTCCTTCATAAGCTCTTCACGAACATCACCCTTTGGCACACACAAACGGCTACCATACCTCAACGAACCATCTTCGTGGATCAATAAATCTGTTCGTAGCCCGGCTTCAACCTGCTCTCGAAACTTTTGCAGTCTAGGATCCTGCGATTGTGCTGCTTTAATTTTCTCAATTAAAGACGACTGTACTTGCAATTGCATCAACCGTCCCGTAGAACGCGGTAGCACAACTTCCAAGTCAAATCTTCGAAAAATCTGCAATGATCTCCCTCTGCGTAGTTAACACCTGAATTGCTGGTAACCGACTAAGCGCATCCGGCACGACGTTAACCTTTCCCGGATGGTACTTAAGATCAAGGTCGTAGTCGGCCATCAGCTCCAACCATCTACGCTGCCTCATATTCAACTCCTTCTGAGTGAACACATACTTCAAACTCTTGTGATCTGTAAAAACTTCGACTCTCTCGCCCAAAAGGTAGTGTCTCCAAATATTCAAAGCGAAGATTACAGCCGCAAGTTCCAAGTCATGAGTTGGATAATTCTTCTCATGGGTCTTCAGTTGTCTTGATGCGTAGACCTTCCCATGCTGCATCAAAACACATCCCAATCCTTTCCCAGATGCGTCGCTGTGAATCACCAATCCTCCGGAATTGTCTGGCACGGTCAGAATTGGGGCGGTTATCAACTTCTGCTCCAACGTCTCAAAAGCTAACGCACACTTATCCGTCCATACAAAAGGTACCTCCTTGCGCGTAAGCTTGGTCAACGGTTCTGCCAGACGAGCAAAGTTCTCCACAAATCTCCTGTAGTATCCGGCTAATCCAAGGAAACTTCTTATCTCAGCAACATTCTTTGGAATAGGCCAATCTCGAACTGCTGCAATCTTTTCTGGATCGACGGCAATGCCATCGCTAGACACAACATGCGCCAAAAACCTTACTTCCTCCAGCTAAAAATCGCACTTACTCATCTTCGCATACAATTTCTCCTGTCTCAACGTCCGCAGTGCGATCTTCAAATGCTCAGCATGCTCTTCAAAACTCTTCGAGTAAACCAGAATATCGTCAATGAATACCACGATAAACTGGTCCAAGAACGGTGAGAAGATTCGGTTCATCAAGTCCATGAATATTGCCGGCGCATTCGTTACTCCGAAAGGCATTACTAGGTACTCGTAATGTCCATACCGAGTTCGAAACGCCGTCTTGTAAATATCTTCTGCTTTCACTCGGACCTGATGATATCCGGATCGTAAATCCAACTTCGAGAATACCCTCGCGCCACTAAGCTGGTCAAAAAGTTCTCCAATGCGAGGGATCGGGTACTTGTTCTTGATAGCCACCCGGTTTAATTCTCGATAGTCGATGCACATCCTTCTTGTGCCATCCTTCTTCTTTACTAGAAGAACTGGAGCTCCCCAAGGCGAGTTATTGCTTCGAATCCAACCATTTTCAAGCAATTCAGCAACCTGTTTCTTTACTTCTTCCAACTCTACTGGCGCCATTGGATAATACGCTTTAGATACTGGCGCTGCACCTGGAATAAGATCAATTGCGAACTCCACGTCTCTCCTCGGCGGTAAACCCGATATATCTTCAAACACGTCCATAGAATCACGAACAACAGCCCGCTCTTTACTTTCATCACTTCCATTGATGCAAGAATATTGTTTGTCGGCCTAGCCCTAAACTCGACCGGCCCGACCGAACTGCTTCCTTAACGCAACTGCTGTCTGCTGCAAACTCCCTTTCATCCCAGATAAACTCTGCTGCTCTTGGCTGCTGCAAGTATTTATGAGAAAGTGGTCAAACCCAGGGAGACAATCTTCCTCTGGATGTCCACGTCCAGTCTGCGCATGAACCTCTGTTCCCTGTCTGCATCGTTGGCAACTAAAGGTCCAGCAAAACTACTGAGTCTTGTCCATTCTGCTACATGCACATCTACGGGTGCTCCCTTCTGCTTTAGTCCGATGAACTTCTCTTCCATTTCCTCCCGTGCAGTCCGCGGGAAGAACTTCTCCAGGAAACTCTTAGAAAAATCCGCCCACTTGATCGGCTTGGGCAAGCGGGTCTCCTCAAAAAGCCACCATTCTCGGGCGTAGTCCACTAGCTGAATGCGCACCACATCAACTCTTTGTCCTCTGGAATCTGTGCCGCAATCAGCAAATTCTCCGTGTCGACCAGCCACTGCTCGGCTGGCAACGACTCCTCCAAACCAGTGAATGTAGTCGGACCCAAACGTCTAAAATCTGCCACGGTCCCTACTCGATCAACTGGTTTAGCTCCAGCGTTGTTTACAAACTGCCGAACGATCTACAAACCTTCCTGAAACGAATCTGCTTGCTGCTGGATCAGCTCAGTATGCTTCTTCTGATTTTCCAGCATTCCTCTTATTACTCCAAGCATGGCGGCTTCGTCTACACGCCTCTGGTATGTCTTCAATTTCTTACCGACCATAATCCTAAACTCAAAATACCCAACATTAGCATGATGATAGATTTTGAATATAGATCAAGGCTAGAACTCCAAGATACTTAAATAGAGTACCGCATTGTAACTATGCCGCGGTATCATAGCCACAATTACATAACTCCATCCAAGTCGCCTAAGTCCTAGAGATAACAAGGAATCGGGTTTTCGAATCGATATGCAAAGGAAGTTTGCACATCGTAAAAGATATAATCAGGAAGAATGTGATTTAAGAATGGTAAAACGGTCAAGGTGGCAGGACAGGTTTCCTAAACACGGGTATTCTGATTCGTGTATTGGGTACAATACCCAACTACAAAAGAATCAACCCGACTATCCTATAGCTCTGATACCAAAAGAACCATGTCACGCCCCGCTTTCCAGAGTATGCTAGATTGGGCACGTGACATAGCCAACCATGCTACCTGTGGGTAGGAAGTATCCATCCACAGTCACATTACGGCTGTAGAGATATCAAGAACAAGATAAAACTATCTAAAACATGTCCATAATCCAGAATAACAGGAGTCAATAATAAATAAATGCGGAAGCAAATGATCCAATACAAATAACTGAAAAGTGTGTCCCATAATGCGGGCTCACATAAGGAAATAAATGCAGGAAATAAAACTAACTACTACTGAACTCACAGCTCAGCCTGCTGGCTGAAGTACTCCTGCTCGGACTGCAACAGCGGTACGGAATCTGGGCCATGCAAAACCCAGACGTCAGCGCGTCATGTCATCAAGTAATATAATATGAACAGTGTAGCAGGCAATGTAATATAAACATCAATACATCAAGAATAACAATAATATGAATCATACCAGTACAGGGTAGCGTGCAGTGGGTAAACTAAACTGTTCTATCAGGTTTTCTATTCTAAAGTCTTTGAAATCAATTGATGAATCGTCGATGTAACTCAATAGTATCCCGTACATACCCGGGATCACGGCCACAATATTCTCGGCCGAAACCGAGACATGCCGCTAGGCACAAGACAGGAATGTGTACACTCGATAGTATCCCATACATACCCGGGATCACGGCCACAATATTCCCGGCTGCAGCCGAGACATGCCGCTAGGCACAAAACAGGAATGTGTACACTCGAACAGGTAGTGAACTGTTGAGTTACAAGTCAGGTTCACCTTTGATTTCCCCATACCCCCAAGTTATGTGTGTCAGGTCAGGTATTCAGTAATCAAGAACTAATGCCAACACAGGATCAGGTAACAGTAGGTTTGTCTGGATAGACAACAAGATTGGTCCATGAGGACCACATGTCAGGTTTGTTGGCATTAGGCACGAGATCAGGTAACAGGTCAGGTCATGGTACATCAGGTCAGGTCAACAGTAAACGGTACCATGTCAAGTGTATCAATATATACCATATGTAACAAAGTCAAGTCACGGTGTAACAATATCGTGGATGTACTCACAACAGACATATCAGCAGTATCATGTTCAAATCAACGCGTTAAACATTAATCGGATTTATTATCTAGCTGTACAATTTTCAATTGTGTTAAATAGATAGTGTCAATATCACGTGAATACAGGATGGTGAACGTAACTGTTGTAATCAAGTTAATAACATATTGAGTGTTCCAAGAATATCACGACAAGTATGATCTGTTTAAAGAATGCAATTGTAATTTAGCCGGTTATGCATATTGATAAACTAAACTGAAATAAAGCATCATAGCAGTGAATCAATGCAATCTATCATGTACGGGTTTATCAGGAAATAATTTATTTAACATGAAGCAAGGTATGTAAGGTGATTTACTAAATGATATATCATTAAACCACACATGGATGTTAAAGCAAGTTATAAAGTAGCAATAGCATGTAGCAAGTATCGAATACTTGCCTCGACGAAACGACGAACACGAAAACGGAGGCGCGAACCCACGCGACACGACAACAGCAAGAGCTCAGGAGATCTGGACAGAGATGGATGCTCTCTCGGCAACCCGGCAGCGAGGCGATCGGTGCCGACAAGATCACCGGCGGTTCAAGCCGCGACGGTGACGACAACGTGAAGGGTTTCGGGAGAGGTGGTCGGGAAGGTGCAGAATCGGTTGGTAGAGGTGGTGTTGGCGTTCAGGGGGTTTGCGGGGAGACGAGGAGACGAAGGGTGGTCGGTGGTGATGGGTTTTCCGGCGAGGGTGAGGTTGCAGGCGATGGGTTAAGGCTCGGGTATGGAAAAGGGAAAGAAAGGGGAGAGGGAGAGGAGGTGGTCGGGTGCTGGAGTGCGCAGGAGATGAGGAGGTGCCGAAGGTGGCGCGGGTGGTGACGACGAAGGTCGCCGGCGACGTCTCAGGCGGTACAGAGAAGGCACGGGGTATCCGGGGTTGCTGCTGCACCGTGCACACGGGGAGAAGGAGGAGATGTTGAGGTTGGAACGAGGAGGCGGAGGCGAGGGCGACGGTGGCGCTGGCGCCGGCGTCGGAGCTGCGGCGGCGACGGTGAAGGCGGCTAGGGCTAGGGTTCGCGATGGGTTTTCTCGCGTAGCTACAGTGCGTGAAGAAAGAAAAGATGAAGGGGGAAATATTTATATATAAGGAAGAGAGAGAGAGGGTTAGAGAGAGAGAGATATAGAAAGCCAGAGAGAGAGATATAGAAAGCCAGAGAGAGAGGGACGTTAGAGGAGGGGGCCCACGGGGGTTAACAACCCCGTGATTGGCTGAAAGATTTTAATAAATATTTAAAATATTTCTAAATATTAGCTTAACAGCAAGATTTTGAATATATTATGGTTTAGAATATTTTATTAATTTGGGATTTTGGCGCTAAATGAAACATTTCCAAATCGCGCCCGGGTTGGGTCCAAAAATTTGAAATTTAAATAATAGGATTTTAAGCAGGTTCCAAATTTTAAAATGAAATGTTTTATGATTAAAAAGCATGCCCCCAAGTCAGACACCTGTACGTGCGCGTAGCCGTCCAAACTCGCCCGTTTCACCGAACGGGACGAGAACTCGATGCACGGACGCTACCACACGGCTAGGGGTGTCGAGTAGGCCAAGATAGATATTTTTAATTTTACTTTAGGTGCTAAAATTTGTTATATGCAGAAATGACTTAGCCAGATAAAATTTCACGGCAAGGGTCAAACAGGCAAGCTAAATAAAATGAGTAATATCTAATGCTCAACTAGTAACAGAAAAATAGTAGTATTGGGCTCGGGTGTTACACTCCACGTGGCGGTCGACCATTGGAGACATCCCTTCGATTGCAGGAGTTAAAGACAGCCTATCTTGCCCGCCAACCGACGTTCGACACGTGGCCCGTATCCCAACTGACGAATCGACTGAAATGGAGACCCCTCTTTAAAGCGCAATCATTTCACTGATCCGCTGACACTATCGGGGATACGCGTGAAAATTTAGGCGCACAACGAGATGACACGTGGGCTTAAAGATCGAAACGACGCAACTGCCTAACGCCATGTTATTTCCGGGCGATCCATATTATGATTCTCGGCGCCAAAGTGAGCAGAAGAAAAACCGAGTAGGCCACTCTCGACCCATCCTATAAATAGGTCGGAACGAGAGTGGGGGGCTAATGATGATGCTCACAAGTGGTATTTTCTGAGATTACGACACGTGGCGGATGACATGTTCCGATGGCTACGGAGCTGGAATAAATGAGATGCATTAGGGGCATTCCTCGGGACCTCGTCTCCGAGTACGCATCCGACCTTTCATAGACCTCCATGATTACTTTCCACCTTCACCTAGCAAACAGCCAACTGCTCGTCTTCGAGCCATCTTATAGGCCGAGCTTTCTCGGCATCCCTGCTCGTCTTCGAGCCATCTGACAAGCCGGGCTTCCTCGGCTAATCCGATTAATCGAGAGTGCGGAACCCAAGCGCCCCCGTAACGACTCCGCCTATCCCGCCAGGATGAGATATCCACCTCCCCACGTTCCACGTCCCACGCCGGTGCATCCCCCAATTAATGGGCGTATCCCGCTATTAATGTGAGGATAATGTAGAGGCGTAACTGACGGCGATGATCTTGCGCTTGCTCGTTCCACACGACCACTATATAAACCCCTCTCTCAGACTACTCAGATAACTCGAACTCATTCTAATACGCCATTACTCTGCACCTATTTCTCGGCATAACTTAATCGTCGGAGGGTCCTACGGTGGTCACCCATCCCGGGGCTTCCTTTGCAGATACCTCGGCGTCAACACCAACTCATTGAGATCCACATGCTCAACAAGTTCCAAACCAAATCTTAACCGTTAAAGACCGCCATCACAGGATCGACGGAGGACAACATCTGAAGGAGATTACAGCCTCCATCAGCGTGTTTGGGAGCATTGCAGCATGGGAAGAGTGTCTATGGATGCATGTTCCGCTTCGAAATTATAAAAACTGCTTTTTCTTTGAAATCAACTGCCAGAGAAGAATGAATACACTTGGAGTGCAATGATTGCGGGGTTCAGTATGTATGGAATGTGCTCAATTCATTGATACTATGAGGTATGAGGGCATTGTGCCCAACTTTATTACATTCGTTTCGGTTCTGTCTGCTTGCGGCCACTATGGTAAAGTCCAAGAAGGGCGTTCCTACTTGGACTCTATGATGAAATATTATAAGATCGTTCCAACGAACAAGCATTTCTCGTGTATGGTCGATCTTTTAGGCCGAGCTACATTAATTGAGGAGGTTGAGTTCTTAATCAAGCAGATGCCAGTAAAACTACATGCCAGCGTCTGGGGAGCTTTCTTGAATGCATGCAGTATTCATAAAAAGGTCGCGTCAGCAGAGCAAGTAGCGAATAAGCTCTTTGACATCGGTGTAACAGTTTCTCCATGTCTATATACGGTATATTGATATATTCGCTGTTATTTCTCGCACTGCACTAGTTCAAACTGCGCCATCTTGAGTTCTTGAATGGGCCTGTTGTTCCTGTCATTGATAGACTTCGTTTTCAGCCCATGTTGATAGATAGGTTAGAGGTATACTATCTTTTTCTTTTTCTTTTTTACCTAACCATGCACATCGATTCGACGATTATGAAAATAAAATAAGTGCTATTATTGACTCTTTTGATTTACATACACATTAAGAGACAATATGTTTCCTGGATTAAGAGCACCAGGCATCATCCTCATAATATTTTGCGACTTTTTCCTGTTTTTGTTTTAAAAAACAAAATTCTTTAATCTATGATTGTTGCTAACCTTAATCAAAATATTTTATTGCAGGCCAGTGGAAGAAGAACATGAAGGCTAGCAGTTACAATATCAGGTACATTTACTAATCCACTTTATTCATATGTAGAAGATCATTAATCTATTATAACAAGGTAATTAACCCACTAATTTACCTTAACAACTACATTAATTAAAATTAGCAGCATCAAACACTATGATTGCTAAACATAAAGGAGAGCTTAAATAGATCACAACCACTCTTATAGGAAGAAGATATTATAATTATTAGTAGGACAATATTAGTTATAGAATAGTTAAATAACATACCTATAGTTAATTAATTAAATGAGAGGGACTAGGAGCAACTTGACCAGAAAATCGTCATATATAATTGCTTACAACAAAAACTAGTACATTACATATCCCATATTTTGCGTAAAACAATGCCGTTGATTATAATTCTGTACTTAATTATTATAGACGAAGCACATTATCCTTTGAATTCATTTAGTGTCATCTTACATCTTCATACAAAATAACGCCGATTCATCAAAAGGGAAAAGATATCGACTTCGGTAATTCAATATTTTTGTGCATTCTATTGCACTAACAAAATAAGGACTGACTGTGTGTGTGTGTGTGTGTGTAACACCGAACAAAATACCGGAAATCCTTTTTAAGTGCTTATCTCTTCGGAGGCAATTTAACTAATAAATCAAAAATATATACCCCATAGTCCCCACTACTTGCTCAAATACTAGTCAATAAAGATGAAGAAAAACCAGTTGGTTAAGCATTTGACTAATCATGATTAGCATTCTGTGGTCATACAAAAGAAGAAAAGCCTAACAAAGAAAGTGAAAGAGGTCAGATTAATAAAAGCAGCAGCAATTAAAGAAAAAGGAACAGGATCTTGTGAAGTAAAAGGTTCCTGATGCTGATGTTCTATGATTTCTTTTTTAGTGTGACACAACCTAGTGGTGCATATTAAACAAGTTAAAAAGAAAGAAAAACAATGAATGCACATTTAGGCCCCATAAGTTTTATTATATTTTTGAGATACTGAGGCCCTAGCTAAATTACTTCACTGGAATGACTACATATTTAATTGTAATATGCAACTGCTAATATAAAGTAAAATTTTAGTGGCCGAGGTATGTAAAATGGTTGTTTAACTAATATACCCCTTTTATTTTCTCCCTTTCGTCACCTTTTTCTTCCCTCCTTGATGGCCGAAAGCCGTTGGATTTGTTGCCGGAAACAACTCGAAACTGAATCCCAATGCGAAAAAGTAACAGGTGTCCACTAAATCAAGCCAAATGAAAACTTCTCGGTTCCATCTGATAATGCTTCTACATGTATTGGTTAGATTATCGCAAGCTCTCAGCATGTGGTGCTCTTTCAGAAAATACTTTCAAACCTGTTAGGTTCCATCTCTCTGTGATTATTCAAGCAATCATATCTACATGCTTAATTCGTTTATATATGGATCAGTGTACAGGATTTCAGCTTGTTTATAATCTTCACATATGCCTTGGAGTTACTTCATATAAACTTCAATGGTGTCTTGAAACATTCCAACCAACCCAGTCATTGCTTGTATGTCGTTTTATTTACAGTGCCCGTTTAGGTTCACAGCGAGAGAAAACTTTATGTAGGCGCTATTCCTTTTCGCTACAGATTGAACAACTGCAATAAATCTAATAAAACACCTGAACATGATCAGAAAATTAAAAATAATAGTCGTTGCAGTTAAATAATGTTTGTTAGAATATAACTCGCTCAACCCTCATCATAAATTCAAAGTTGTACTTCGGTGAAAGGGAAATTTGAAAGGTTATGTTAACGTCCTGGCCAACAGCCGAGGCCAATTGCAGAACAATTTTTTTTCTAACGATATAAACTTGACGCTAGAATAACCTTAAACCGACCATAAACCTAACTAGCATCTAAAGAAGCTATCTAGTGTGAAAGAAGTTTATACCATGAGACTCGAGTCCTTCGGGTCTTCACTCCTCTCCTTTAGCATGCTCCAAGTGGGCTCCACGATCGAGCTTGATCGACGGCTTCCTCACGTTAAAGATAATCCACCCGAAAGTGTCTACCTTGGACTTCTACCTTTAAACTAAGGTAACTAGGTTACTTAGTTTGCTAATCTAAGTAACCTAGGTGATGTAGAGAGTGATGATGGATTAATTGGTCTCAAGAACCCTAAGTTTCTCAACACATGAGACTATTAGGATTTGAGGTAGAAGAAGAGAAGTTTGGAGGAGACGAGAGTGTTGTAGAGAGCAACTCAAGAATGAAAAAACCCCAAGTGAAGAATGGCTAAGTCTTGTGACTAATAAAGCAAGCATGCCAAGATAATAATAAAAAACTATCTCCACCACAAAATATCTAGATATTTTCTAAAAAATATCTAAATGCCACCTTGCCTCAATAGTAACTCATGACTCACCAAGTGAGTCAACAAGTAGCCATACTTCACTTAATAAAAGTCAACACCTCATACCTCCACCTCATTAACTATTTAACTAAATGGTTAAAACAAATAATGAGGTTTTTTCTTCTAGAAGCACTCTTGTAACATATTACAAGAATATCCCTCACCGTATATACATACCCGTATCCGTATTCCGAAAAATACGAATCTAAAAAAGACGAAGATAATCCGACAATATAATACTATGATCCGGTTTAAACCAAAGTCCGCTAGTATTATCCGCCCGAACATCATACATGCATAAGTACACGTATGTGATCGAATCTGCCGTAAAACCATACGGCCTCTACATCGTTTCGCCTGAAGCAGCAAAACCCTCTGTGTGGGACTTTAAAGACACGACAGTACACCGACAGTGCGTTACTGGATAAATCCATAACTATAAGCACGTCAGCGGCACTAACTGTACGTAACGGCTACCTGGGTACCTGTCGAAAAGGAAAGCCGACGAGAAAATTCATCCGGTTCCCAACTGAGCCTATCCGTGACAATATCCGTATAGTCCGGTCTCTTCGTCTAAGAGTATCGCATACCGGGTCTAGGGGGTGGTAAGCGACAGACCCTAATAACCCGATAATTTATGCTGATGTGGCTCAGGACCAATCCAGAAAACTACTGATCAACCTATCAGTAAATCTCAACTCCTTGGCCAAGGTCTTATGGTCATGACCAATTGAACACAATGCGACATCAACTCCCAATACCTGGAGAGACGAATTCTTGACAACCACTCATTGCCTCCATATGGCTCGGAACTGTACCCAACCAAAACCTGTTTACACAACTCAGTAAAGCCGCGATAGGGTAGTGATCAAAGTACAGTGAGAACTCACACGAGACAAATGACGATCTTAGGTTCAAAGACTAACCTGTACACATGTCACAAGAGAACCGCAATCTGACGATAGGTATAATACCATCTAGAGGTTCTCAGCGAGTCTGTCCAGTGTACACACCCCCAGTGAGCACCCATATACAATCTTAGGTGATCACACCAATGGTTTTGGGACCAACCATCGCCTCTCGTCCAGGTCTAGAAACGTACACACAAGTCTACTCTGGAGTGTCGATGCTCGATCTTGATTTTCCTGTGACTTGGGACATTTAAGGATGTACTTACAGACTACCCAGCTCCTATAAGTATGATCGCCATCACAACGCAGGTAGTCAAGATCCTATGGGCTTTACCAACATATAACTGCAATATGTAATAGCATATGCCATGTTAAGATAAAATCAAACCATAATAGTATACTACTATATCAAGTCTTTATCAATATGTGCAATATGGATAAAGGATCAATAAAAACAAATTCATATATTCTGATAAAGACAACTGAAATAATATACTATATAACTGAGCAAGATCTCCTATACATACATATCCCCAGCATCCACATGTATACATATACAATAAAAATGGCCTCTAGGGCATACATATCCAACGATCTCCCACTTGCACTAAAGGCCAGTTATTGGCGTACCAAATACCCAACGTCTGTTCTAAGGCCAGCTGCTGGCGTACCGCATGCCCAACATCTCAAAAATTTGCTCGAACTGTGCTTGAGGGAGGGCCTTTGTAAATAGATCCACCGTATTCTCTTTTGTATCCACTCTCCGGACCTCGATCTCCTGGCGATCTATGATCTCCCTAATCAGATGATACCGCTTTAAGATGTGTCTGGATTTCTGATGGGACCGTGGTTCCTTCGCTAAAGATATAGCCCCATTGTTATCGCAATACAAAGGTATCGAATCAACAATGGACGGAACTGTTAGGTCCCGGCAGCGCCCCGGCCGTCGAAACGCGGCAAAAATGCGGAACGAAAATTTCTGAAACCGGCGCTACCGCTACCCCGATTTCCGGATCGACCTTAAACCCTATACTAGCGAGCTAAACTAAGAGTTAGAATTGTTATACCGAGTTGATCCAAGTCCTTCGGTCTTCATTCCAAGCTCCTAGCGGTTCTTTGACGAGATTTGGTTGCCGGTCTTCCTCCATCTTCGATGATCCACCTGAAGGAAATGGCGCAAGCTCCAGCTTCGTCGAACGAAGCAACCGATGCTCCGAAGTCGCTAGCAAAGGAGAGTGGGGGTGCATAAAAGTGTCACTACAATTTTTTCTCAATCCTTTTTGCTCATTGAGCAAGCATAGAAGATGAGTGAGATGAACTTTGGCATGAGCAAGAATAATGCTAAGTGTTTTGTGTGGATTAGAGTGAGAGAGTGAGGAGGCTTGCATAATGTGTAATGTTGCCAAATGAAATTAACCCCATGCCCACCATAATGTGGCCTGCGCCCCCTCTCCCTCAATCACAAAAAAAATAATATCATTTCCAAATAAACAAAGCAAATAAATCACAACCATACCATACACTATGCATGACTCATTCCCATACCTTTGACTCATCTTTTCCACCTCATTAAAGAAAAACAAATGAATTTCCATAAATGGAAAATCACGTAATGAGGTGGCAAATCTTCTAGAAGCTATTCCGTATAAAATACGGAATACTTCCGGTACATGTATCGAAATACGTATACGCGTATTCGTACAAAAATACGAATAGCCGAGAGAGAAAATAAATAGCGAACAATAATACTAGAATACATATATATAAATACATATGTAAATTATTAAATCAAAACCCGATTTAATAATTTGGCTTAATCCTAAGCCGCTAGTATTATCAACCGTCTGATTAAAGTCTGTGCAGCATGTACACATATTTAATCGGACACCTGTATGTATCAACATACGCCCTGTACACTATATCGCCTGAACCGTGAAAAACCTCTGTGTGGGACTCTAAAGACTCGTCAATACGCTGGTAGTGGGTTTAACCACAAGCACGTCAGCAGCACTAGCTGTACGTAACGGCTAATCAGGTATTGAGCGAAAGGGAAGCCGACGAGCAAACTCATCCTGAACCCCTACTGAGCCTGTCAGTGACAATATCCGTACAGTCCGGTCTGTTCGTCAAAGAGTATCGCATATCGAGTCTAGGGGGTGGATAAAGTCAGACCCCTAACAACGCGATATTTAGTGTCGGCATGTAACCCATCACCTCCTGAGAAACTATCGATCCTGGATTAGTAATCCTCGTCTACCATGGTCATGGATTTGTGGTGATGGCCACCCGTACACAATGCGACATCAACCCCTAATACCGGGAGAGACGAATCCCCGACGATCCGATCACTGCCTCCATGTGGCTCGGGACTGTACCCAACTAAAAGCTGTTTGCACGACTCCTTTGAGCCGTGGTAGGGTAGTAATCAAAGCACAGTGAGAACTCACACGAGAAAAATGACGATCTCAGGTCGACAGACTAACCTGTACACATGTCACCTGGGAACTGCTATCTGACAATAGGTATAATACCAACTAGCAGGTTCCCGGCGAGTCCGTCCAGTGTACTCATAACCCAATGAGCACCTGTATACTATCTTAGGTGAACAAACTAACACCAATGGTTTGTGAGACCTGGCCACCGCCCCTCGTCGGGGTCTCGATCAGTATACACTAGTCTACACTGGAGTATCGATGCCCGGTCTCGACACTCCTACGACTAGGGACATTTAAGGATGTGCTTATAGACCCCAGTTCCCACATATATGATCGCCATCATAATGCTGGCAGTCAAACAAGAATCTTATGGGCTCTATCAACTTGTACATGATGATAAAGGCAAACCAGATAGCATACTATCATCTTGAGTAAGACTGTTTTATCGGTATAGGTCCTCACTCAATCATCATAATCACCAATCCGCGACTATGATAATTGCCTTGAGGGTACTATATCCAACAATCTCCCACTTGCACTTAAGGCCAATTATTGCGATGTCGCATACTCACAGCTTGTGTGATACCGAACACCCAACTTCTCTACTAATCAGTTTCGCAAAGCCCGTTTGCGAAAATCATTGCGTTTGAGAAATAGCCTCAGTAAGTGGATTCGCTCCAATGTTTCTCTCTGTATCTCTCTTAATCTCAACTTCGCGGAGAAAGCTATCTCCCGAAATGAGCAATACTTGTCTTAGAATTTGTCTGGATGTCTGATGGGACCCAGTTCATAAATGAACTCCAAATCCAGCAAACTACTTAGACCGTATCGTCCACTGAATTTAATCAGTATCCTGCGCCTTGCCTTTCCTCGGTATCCGTTTGGACCACCTGTCCAACATACTGTCCCTCAGAAGAGGGAAAAACTATAACTCTGACAATCACTCTGTCATCTAGGTCACTTTGGAAGACTGATATGATAACCGTCTCCAGAAGGAGGCTGCCGTAATCATTTCCCAAGAACATTCACTTATGTTCAATAACTGCTTCCCAATGTTTCTCCAGGATTGGATTAATATATCTGCTTATTGCAGCTAGTGCAAAAACAACATCTGGTGTGGTACTTGACATTTCATGATTAACTCAATTGCCTAAGAAAGTGATATGTTAATCAAGTAGATCCCTCTCCCCTTTAGTCTGTAAGACCCCTTTAGAGAGATTGACTCCATCACACACCACCATGCCAGGAGTCGTCCATTTAATGTCAAAGTACCCAGATTAGGATACTTCCTAAATCTAGATCTAAAACCATAGATCTAGTAACCAGAAACCCTGATATTACATCCATATCCTGTGTGGAGAAACAATTTTGTGACAACCAAAGTATAACCGATCGTAGTATAGGAATATCTCTTCCTATCAAGTGCATGTCATCCCGAATCCTCGGACATCACACCCTACTACCTTCTTACCAGATCCATCTCCTATTCTGATGAAGTCAAAACCTATGACTGTCACATCAAAAATAGATGATCTATTTCCACTATACCTGCTTTAGTCTATAAATAAACATAAGCTACTTGCCCACTATTCTTCCGCTGCTCCCACTGACTACAACAACCCTCTGGCAGAGTCATATATACGTACACTTCTAAAGCTAGTTTAGAACGACGTTATACTCATCCTCCTGCCGGGTCTTATAGTCTAGAACAGCAGCAATGACAAGTCTGGGTAAACTAGAACCTCCCTGTCACCGTCTCTGAGAAGACCGAAATACCTCTTGGGTGGCTGAGGTTACCCACCAAATCTGCGGAGTGGCTAATGGAACATCAAATCCAATTGAATCCTTTGGTTCTATTAAATTTTCAGTAATCGTTTGTGGTTTTGGAATAACTTCCAGTTCTACCATACTCCCACTTCTGTTTTCTGAAAAATCCATTTTAATAAAACTGTGGCGAGTCAAGAACAATATAAATATTGATCTTCCTGATGGTAGAAAGTTAACCCTCGTCAAAGCCCGGGATAACCCACAAACAGCCATTACTGAAACGTGCCTTGAGTTTATCCGGATTCTGGTTTTAAGTATCAGCCGGACAACTCCCTATACCTTAACATCGTTAAGATATAAATTGATTCTATATATATCTAATATAGAAACAAAAGCACTAATCTAATTTGAACCAGATTCAAAAACATGCATCTATCTCCAGTGCATATCAACCAAATGGAAAGAGGACAATCAACATTACTCATCTAGGAGTGCATCCATATATGAGTAACCTGAAAGAGAAGCAAGTTCTCAAAACCATTACTATTTACGGAATACCAAACACAAGTATCTATATCTTCGACTTCCTCGAAGAATCCCGATACTTCCAACAAATGGTTCTCTACTTTATTCTTATACTTATAACTTCTCAATACCTGGACTTTGCATTTCTACGAAATACTTGTCCAGAACTGGAGAAGTCATAAGTAAAAAGAAAATAGTATGAGCACCAACCCTATTGTCCTAATGGACACTGGACAACATACAATACTTTATATAAGTCCCCTGAGTTCAACAACTCAAACCCTGTGCGTCGTAGGTTGAAAAAACTGTAGTATGGTTAAGAAGAATTACACTGCTGTTGAATGCACCTTACCTAATCACTAACCGATATAGGTAAATGTCACAGACATAATATCAAAAAGACATATCTCACTTTATAAAAATAAACGTACGATATATCAGTTTAAAATTGGTGCATAACAACGGATATTCAAATCCATATATTTGCCATCCGGCAAAGTCCAGATGATTTCCTTAAATATCACCAATTACAACGAATTCCGATATAATAAGGATCTAATCACCCAATTCCCAATATCTTACTCCCACTCACCATCTGTAATAGCATGCAGATGTGAGAAACTAATCTGGTAAATACATACCCTGGAGTTAGATTCTTATTGGGAAAACAGTTTTCAATTAACATCGCACAGTAAAACTGAAACATGAAAATATTTCAAAAGGTTTAACTGGTATTCCTAGTAACGCCTCTTCCATTATCCTGAATCATGACAGTAACCATATACTTGCCTGCCCTCACTATAATCCCTTTATTATGTCTTTACTTATTACCTTCTATACACCTTCTTTAGGCTAATTGGTTTTCTTCTTTTCCTACCATTCGGCACCAGCCTAAGGTTTGGAAGAAGACTATCCAATAAGCGTAATAGGTGTACTCTCCTAATCCTAGGAGCCCTCGCAACCTGAGAGAAGGTAATGGGAAAAGACATCTGAATAATCCTATTCAATTTCTCCAGAACCAGAATCCATCCTCGAAAAAGTTCCTTTGATTTCGTATACAACCATACGATGGATTTATCGAATGGAAGTGGATATCCGTAGTGATACGGAGTGTCCCAGAGAAAAGCAAAGTGGATGTAGGAGTGGCAGGGGTATACATGGTCTTTGTCGTGAAGAATGGTGATCGCAATTTCCTTTGCCATTATTCTAATCCCTTTGTATGTCTTTACACCTTCTGTACACCATAGTTAAGCTTGTTGGTTTTCTTCCTTCCCTACCGTTCGGTACCTGTCTATGGTTTGGAAGAAGACTATCCAATAAGCTCAATAGGTGTACCCTCTCCTAATCCTAGGAGCCCTCACAAACTGAGAGAAGGTAAAGGGAAAAAACAACCAAATAATCCTATTCAATCTCTCCAGAACCAGAATCCATTCTCGAAAAATTTGCTTCGAGTTCGTATATAACCATACGATGGATTTATCCAATGGAAGTGGATGTTCATAATAATACGGGGTGTTCTGGAGAAATGCAAAAGGTGATATAGAAATGGCAATGATGTATGCGACACCGTGACATTCAAAAAGCCAAAGTGTTTTAAGAAGGTTCGATCAACTTAGTTTCATGAGTTTTTAGTCAAAGGTCGGGTCATAGTCGCAGCCAGAGAGAGAGAGAAGAAACACTCAGCGTGCACTCTAACCTAGATCAGAATGGTTAATCATTTTATCTAATCTGGATGGCTCCCACTGTTTCCTCGAATTCTCCTCCAAACCTAAAAGGAGAATTAGTCGGAATCACCCGAGGAGTAATCCTACTCATCAGTGGGAATCGGGATCCAACTATCATCGCATGATAACTTGATGGAAGCCACTCAAGTCACCACACTCCAGAAGGTATGCACAAGCCTGGCAAGTTTCCTGTATGTTTGAAACTCCCGATATGATTTTTACCCCAAGCGGTTTATGACCTTGACAAAGGCCAACAAATCATAAACCACAAGTCAAGTTCAACCCGTCATTATCCTGGATTACTCTAGACCCACCTGTACAAACCCTTGACAAAGGCCAACAAGGTTATACGACTATCCTAGATAATCGCAACTCAATGCAACCGACAAGCAATAACTAGCTACCGCACACTACGCCTTGACAAAGGCCAACAAACGCAGCACGAATACTAGGTACCACCTGAAAGAAACGACGGAGGGCTACGGCTGGTTTTCGGCGAAAAACCTTTAACGTAATGAACTTGATATCGTTGAAGGAATCCAAGTGGTTTTTTATAAATATATAGTGGCGAAAACTTTTGCTAAAGAGGTCACTCCCGGTGAAGGGATCTCGGCTCTTTCCCCGTCGAATGGGGTGCAGGATATCCCAAACTGAATACCACGATGCAAAGCAAAAGGAAACGACTATAGTAAAGTTATTACGTTGACGCAAACTTTTACCCAAGGGGTCACTCCCGATGAAGGGATCTCGGCCCTTGCTTCGTCGAATGAGGTGCAGGATATTCCAAATGAATACCACGATGCAAAGCAAAAGAAAACGTCTGTAATGTCAGTTTTTTTTAAAACTTGGTTCCAACAACATCATATAAAAAGGTTTGTTTTATCCTTGCATTGATAAGAATCAATGCAGTCCCATCAATTAATCACACCATAAAAGACCGAAAATAAAATATACGTATATGCCACCCACATTCGCCACTGGGTCCCGTCATCACCCATTAGGTTACTTAACTAACGACAGAGAGGGGAATGGGCTAGCGCAGGTGCAAAACATATACAACATCTACTAGTATATATAAATATATATATAATATTCATCCCAGGCATGATATAAAGCAACATCACAGAAACATCACAGAAGCAACACAGAATGGTGGATAAACTGGAGCCCCGGGTTTCACTTGAGCTGCAAGTGAGACCCGACGTTCCCTGTCGTGTGGATAGCCTGTGCAATGAAAACCTAGACCCCTACGAGCGCGGCAAGTTACCCGCCAAAACCAGAAATGAGGCAGCCCCCTTCAGCAACGTGAATGGACCACCCAGCACTTTACGGAATCCGGTAACTTGAGCACTCCTCCTGGGTCACCTATACCCCCTACGAGTGCGGCGAATAGCCCGCCAATTCAAGAGTAAGGTCCCCTCCGTCCCAACTCCATGAGATGCGGACCCGTTACCCTCTAGAATCTGGCTATTCGTGCACCCCACCGCGGGGTAATCCTAGTACAGAAAATAAAATAATATACAAGGGTGACATCGACCTCAGCCCGGTCGTGCCCCAAAGAATAATATACAAACTGGCAGTGATGGCAGTCCACATGTCGGACGCTCGTCCCGCAATATCAAATGTACAAATGAAATAAAACTGTACTATCATTGCACCATTGCTATCCACCACGACAATCCAACCAACATCACAGCACATCACAAAACATCAACGTGAATGTCACGTTCGCAAACCCGTCTAAAAGACATATAGCAATTAGACGAGTTTACCGATCGAATGGCATTCACGGTCGCAGAATATAATGTATGTACTGTCAAACGCACGCTTAAATATCGATCGACAAAATTCCAAATTGGCCCCAATAGCAAAACAACACTTCACTGAAACCTAGGCCAAAACAGGATATGGAAAAATTCACAATTCCAAGTCTCTGTGCTACAGTAAAAATTTGAAGGCCCGTAGCCAAAAAGTGGCTGCGGATCCGCCGCCAAAATGGGGTTAGCGCGGTGGATCCACGGCACTTTAGTGGAATCACGATCTCAATTTTTTTTTCTAGCCTTATATTGCCTGCCCGGATTTCTAGGATATGTGAAATAATTTTTTGACCACATTTGAAAATCGACAGCAAATAGAAATTTGGAATCGTGTTTTCGGAAAAATCCATCGATCGATCTTTTAAGCACGTCTAAACAAGCTAGTAGAGGGTTTAAAGGGTGGCTCTGATACCATTGTTGGGTCCCGGCAGCGCCCCGGCCGTCGAAACGCGGCCAAAATGCGGAACGAAAATTTCTGAAACCAGCGCTACCGCTACCCGATTTCCGGATCGACCTTAAACCCTATACTAGAGAGCTAAACTAAGAGTTAGAATTGTTATACCGAGTTGATCCAAGTCCTTCGGTCTTCATTCCAAGCTCCTAGCGGTTCTTTGACGAGGTTTGGTTGTCGGTCTTCCTCCATCTCGGATGATCCACCTGAGGGAAACGGCGCAAGCTCCAGCTTCGTCGAACGAAGCAACCGACGCTCCGAAGTCGCTAGCAACGGAGAGTGGGGGTGCATAAAAGTGTCACTACAATTTTCTCTCAATCCTTTTTGCTCATTGAGCAAGCATAGAAGATGTGTGAGATGAACTTTGGCATGAGCAAGAATAATGCTAAGTGTTTTGTGTAGATTAGAGTGAGAGAGTGAGGAGGCTTGCATAATGTGTAATGTTGCCAAATGAAATTAACCCCATGCCCACCATAATGTGGCTGGCCCCCCCTCTCCCTCAATCACAAAAAAAATAATATCATTTCCAAATAAACAAAGCAAATAAATCACAACCATACCATACACTATGCATGACTCATGCCCATGCCTTTGACTCATCTTTTCCACCTCATTAAAGAAAAACAAATGAATTTCCATAAATGGAAAATCACGTAATGAGGTGGCAAATCTTCTAGAAGCTATTCCGTATAAAATACGGAATACTTCCGGTACATGTATCGAAATACATATACGCGTATTCGTACAAAAATACAAATAGCCGAGAGAGAAAATAAATAGCGAACAATAATACTAGAATACATATATATAAATACATATGTAAATTATTAAATCAAAACCCGATTTAATAATTTGGCTTAATCCTAAGCCGCTAGTATTATCAACCATCTGATTAAAGTCTGCGCAGCATGTGCACATATTTAATCGGACACCTGTATGTATCAACATACGCCATGTACATCATATCGCCTGAACCGTGAAAAACCTCTGTGTGGGACTCTAAAGACTCGTCAATACGCTGGTAGTGGGTTTAACCACAAGCACGTCAGCGGCACTAGCTGTACGTAACGGCTACCCAGGTATTGAGCGAAAGGGAGGCCGATGAGCAAACTCATCCTGAACCCCTACTGAGCCTGTTAGTGACAATATCCGTACAGTCCGGTCTGTTCGTCTAAGAGTATCGCATATCGATATTTAGTGTCGGCATGTAACCCATCACCTCCTGAGAAACTATCGATCCTGGATCGGTAATCCTCGTCTACCATGGCCATGGATTTGTGGTGATGGCCACCCGTACACAATGCGACATCAACCCCCAATACCGGGAGAGACGAATCCCCGACGATCCGATCACTGCCTCCATGTGGCTCGGGACTGTACCCAACTAAAAGCTGTTTGCACGACTCCTTTGAGCCATGGTAGGGTAGTAATCAAAGCACAGTGGGAACTCACACGAGACAAATGACGATCTCAGGTCGACAGACTAACCTGTACACATGTCACCTGGGAACTGCTATCTGACAATAGGTATAATACCAACTAGCAGGTTCCCGGCGAGTCCGTCCAGTGTACTCATAACCCAATGAGCACCTGTATACTATCTTAAGTGAACAAACTAACACCAATGGCTTGTGAGACCTGGCCACCGCCCCTCGTCGGGGTCTCGATCAGTATACACTAGTCTACACTGGAGTATCGATGCCCGGTCTCGACACTCCTACGACTAGGGACATTTAAGGATGTGCTTATAGACCCCAGCTCCCACATATATGATCGCCATCATAATGCTGGCAGTCAAGTAAGAATCCTATGGGCTCTATCAACATGTACATGATGATAAAGGCAAACCAGATAGCATACTATCATCTTGAGTAAGACTGTTTTATCGGTATAGGTCCTCACTCAATCATCATAATCACCAGTCCGCGACTATGATAATTGCCTTTAGGGCACTATATCCAACAGAAACTACCTGAAGTTCAGTAATGAACTTCTTCATCCAGACTGCTTCTTTTGCAGTATCACTCGCAGCAATGTATTCAGCCTCCATTGTCGAGTCTACGACGGTATCCTGTTTGGAACTCTTCCAACACACCGCCCTTCCGTTGAGGGTAAACACAGAAACCGAGACATATTTGCTGTCATCTTTGTCACTCTAGAAGCTTGAATCGGTAAAGGACTCGACCTTGAGGTCTCTATTACCGAAAACCAAGAATATCTTCTTAGTCCTTCTCAGGTACTTGAGAATGTTCTTCACTGCTGTCCAGTGGTTCTCACCTGGGTTTGACTGATACCCGCTCACCACGCTTAGCGCGTAAGCTACATCTGGTCTTATACATAGCATCATATATATTATAGATCCTACCGCCGAAGCATAGGGTATAGTGCTCATGTGAACTCTCTCCTCATCAGTCTTAGGAGACATCTCCTTGGAGAGGGTATTATGTTACCGCGCTTGGAATCTTCCATACCAAATCTCTTTAGTACGGTCTTTATATACCTAGACTGCGAAAGTCCCAATAATCTCTTGGATCTATCTCTATAGATCCTGATCCCCAGAATGTACGAGGCATCACCCAGGTCCTTCATAGAGAACCTTCGTGATAAGAACAGCTTGATCGATTGTAGCATAGAAATATTATTTCCTATCAAAAGAATGTCGTCCACGTACAAGACTAGGAATACGACAGTTCGTCCTATAATCTTCTTATAAATACATGGCTCATTCTCGTTCTTGATGAAGTCAAATTCCTTGACTGTTGATGTTCCAGCTCCGCGATGCTTGCTTTAATCCATAAATGGATTTAAGCAACTTGCACAACTTTCCGCTGCTCCCACTGTCTATAAAACCTTCTGGCTAATCCATATAAACGCACTCTTCCAAACTTCCGTTTAGAAAAGCCGTTTTTATGTCCATCTACCAGATTTCATAGTCATGGAAGGCAGCAATGGCAAGTAGGATCCGAATGGATTTGAGTATAGCCACTGAAGAAAAAGTCTCGTCATAGTCCAATCCTGGTCTTTGACGAAAACCTTATGCAACATGTCTAGCCTTATAGGTTTCCACCTGTCAATCTACACTAATCTTTCTTTTGTAGATCCATTTGCATTCAACGGGTTTTACCCCATGTGGAGCAACTTCTAAGGTCCACACTTTATTGGTATACATAGACTCCATTTCGGATTGCATAGCATCCAGCCACTTATCAGAGTCCCTACTGATAATTTCATGCCTGAAACTAGTAGGATCATTTTCTTTCAAGATGCAATCCTCTCGATCCCCGTCTATGAGAAAACCGTAGTATCTCTCTGGCGGATGAGAAATCCTACTAGATCTGCGGAGTGGCTGGGGTTCATCTGGGATTATTGAATCCTGTGATTTTGTCAAATCTTCAGTTGTTGTTTGTGTATCTGGAATTTCTTTCAGTTCTACCATACTTCCCCTGGTTTCTTTTGCAAGAAACTGCCATTCCAGAAAGGTGGCATTCTGAGAAACAATAATCATTTGTTCCTCAGCATGGTAGAAAAGGCATCCTCGCGAATGTTTGGAATATCCCACAAATTTACACAACACTGATCGTGCCTCAAGTTTGTCCGGAATGTGTTTCTTCACATAAGCTAGACAACCCCATATCTTAATGAATTTAAGACATGGTCTATCACGCCCCGCTTCCCAGAATGCGCTAAGATCGGCAAGTGACAGAGCCAACGATGCTACCTATAGCTAGGAAACATCCCTCCACAGTCACATTACGGCTGTCTATAAGATATCAAGAACAGTAAAATATAAATAAACTATCTAGTACATGTCCATATGCCAGAATAAATGAGTCAAGAAATATGCGGAAGCAATAAATACAAGTAACAATAATAATCTGGAAAGTACGTCCCAAATATGGGCTCACATCAGGAAAAGAAAATGCTGAAAGAAAACTAAACTAAGATACTAACAGGCTCCTCACTGAGTACTCCTGGTCGGCCTGCCGACGGAAGTACTCCTGGTCGGCCTGCAAGAGAGATAAAGGATCTGGGCCATGCAAAACCCAGACGTCAGTGCGTCATAATATCAACAATAATATAATCAGGAGATAACAAGATATGCAAGTATGAATATGAACAGTAATAAGAGTATAACAGTAACACGAATAAGGAACAGTGAAGTGTATAAGCAAATGTAACGTGCGGTGAGTAATTTGAACTAAACTACTGGGTTAATTACTCTCAAGTCTTTGAAATCAATTTAATGAATCATCAATATAACTCAATAGTATCCCATGCATGCCCGGGACCACGATCCAGATTCTCGGGCTGAAATCTGAGACATGCCGCTAGGCATTAAACAGGAAACATGTACAGATGAATGATATCAGCAGCATCATCCCGGGGCTGGCCTAGCCCATATAACTGATCAGTATAAGCGTCGAATGTTGAGTTACAATTCAGGTTTCATCATTGAATTCCCCTTAACCTCAAGTTATGTGTTCAAGTCATGTATTGATAAATCTGGAGCTAATGCCAATATAGGATCAAGCAGGTACAGGTTTGTCTATACAGACAACAGGATATATCCATCGAGACAACATGTCAGGATTGTCGGCATTAGGAACAGGATCAGCTATAAAGTCAAGCGGTGGTGATCAGGTCATGTCAGGGGGTGCACAGTGTATCAAATGGGTGCCCAACAGTAAAATGTAGCAAGTATTGAATCAGGATAAAAGTATGGATGTACGGTAAAAGTATGGATGCATAAATATCTATTATGGGTTACATCATGACTATGTTGAATGCACAATATCAAGCATGGGGTACTAATGTAACAGTAATATGAATTAATATGACATGGCATGTAACTAGATATGTAGAATTAATGGTATGGATACACAATAAAACATGGATGCACAAATATCTATCAGGGGTTACATTTACAGCTCCATGACTAGGTAGGATGCACATCATCACGTATGGGGTGTTAATATAACAATAACATGAAATAATATGATCTGTAGATGTGGCTACATGTATAATAAATGATATGGATGCATACGGGTATCCGAAAACAGTAAAACATTAATATGGGTGTACAGTGCAATCAACATGTGATATTTTTATTCATATGGATGCAAAATAAGATACATAGAATGTAGCAAGATGAACTTGCCTGAATGGATCACACGACGGGGTGCGCACGCTGCGTCCGACGTTGGGTAAACGTCGCAACGCACACACGGCACACGGGACAGGTCCAGGCAAATCAAGAAGGTAACCATGCTGGCTGGGAACGTCCACTGGGTCTCCCGGATCGGCGGTGGCGAGCACGGCTCCGACGATCACCGGAAAAAAACCAGATCAAGAAAAGGAAAAGAGAAAGAAAGAAGAAGAAGAAGGAGGAGGAGGAGAGGGCTGTGTTCAAGGTATGGATGTTCTGGAGTCAGAGACGAGGAGAGGGATACGTCGACCATGGGTCAGCGACGGCGAGATCCACGGCGAGGCAGTGGTGATCTAGGGTTCTGGGGTCGGGTTGCAGGGAAAGAAGAGGAGCTCGGGGTTAGGTATTAGGGTCTGCAGGGAAGGTGAGGATGAGGTTGAGGAGAATAGGAGAGGTCGACGACGACGTGGCTGCTGGCGGTGAGGCAGGGTGTGCAGGCGACAGTGAAGAGATGGGAATGGGTTGCAGGGTTTGCTCAGGTCGGGGTTCTTCCCGTTGGGAAAAATGCAGAGGGGTCGAAAAGATGAGCAGAGGAGGCGACGACGAGGTCGTCGGCAGCGAGGTTAGGTGAGGCAATGGGTCGTGGGACGTCGGGTTGCAGCCGAGGTTCTTGGGTTTATGGGTTTGCACGGGGATGGAGAGGAGAGAGGAGGAAATAGAGGAGGCGAGAAGGTGTCGATAAGGGTAAGGGATGGTCGATGACGGTGAGGCGAGGGCCGCGGCGAGGACAGAAGCGAGGTCGGGTTATGCGATGATGGGTTGCAGGGATTTGGAGCTCGGGGATGGAGGTGAGGTGGTGGTGTGGTGAGGTCGCGGGGATGAGGGTGGTGGAAAGGTGAGGAGGAGAGGTCAGGGAGATGGGCGGCGGCGGCGACGACGCGAGCGCTAGCACGATGGGTGTGGGTTACGTTCATAGGCGGGAAAACGTGAAGAAGAAAGGGAACAGTGTTTTCTTTATATGGAGTTTAAAAAGTATATTAAATATATATATATGGAGAAGAGAGAGAGAGCTGTGGGATTTTGGATTTAGGAAAATATTTAAGATATATTTTTTGGTTAAAGAAAGATTATAAACGTTGATATATATATATATATATATATATATATATATATTTAAAAGAATTATATTATAAGAATATAATACTAGTTAAAACTGAGATTTTGGAAAATACAAACTTACTCTAAAATATGCCCAGGTTAGGTTTAAAATTATGGTTTGAAAATACGGATAATATACGTGTCAACCAAAAGAAAAATAGGATATCCGAGTAACGAAAATGCATACCCCCAAGAACGGATGCACGCAATGTGCACGTAGCTATCCAAATGAATCTGTTTCACTGAACGGGACGAGAATAAGATGCGCGGATGCTACCACAGGGTCAGAGGTATGATGCAGGCCATACTATATATTTTTAAAATATCTTACTTGACTTTATATGTTATATTAAAAAATATGCAGATGCCAGATAAAATGTCAGTATGCAGTATATAACAAAAAATGAAAGTGCACGGATCCACATAACAAGCCGGGATAAACATGAACATGAATCAAGACGGGTTTCCAGCAAGCGGGTTGGTCGGATGCAAATACAGATGTCAAATACACTATTCGCACCTAAAACACAATAAATCAAGAAATAGCCATAAGTAAGAAATATCCAAAAGAATTGGTATAAATGAACTAGGGTGTTATATTATACCCAACTACAAAAGAATTTCGTCCTCGAAATTCCCGGTACAAGAAAAGACAAACAAACATGAATCTATGAGAATAAGTGTGGAAACTTATGTTGAATCTCGTCTTCTCGTTCCCAAGTCGATTCTCCGTGTGAGCGATTCCCCAAGAAACAAGTATGAGAGGGATAACCTTGTTCTTGAAGACCTTTTCTCTTCGATCAACAATCGACATCGGTCGTTCCTCATAGGTCAAATCCTCCCTTACAGTCAGCTCCGAATGATCTAGCACGTGTGTTTCATCTCGAACATATTTACGGAGTTGAGATACATGAAACACGTCATGAACATTCGCCAAAGATGGTGGTAAAGCCAATCGATAAGCCACTTCTCCAACATGCTCAATAATCTCAAAAGGCCCCACGAATCGAGGACTAAGCTTGCCTCGACTCCCAAAAAGAATCTCTCATCTAGTCGGTGATATCTTCAAGAATACAAGATCACCAATAGCGAACTCTAGAGGTCTTCTTGATGTATCGGCCCAACTCTTCTACCGATCCTGTGCTGCCTTCATGTGATTCCAGATAGTATTAACCTTCTCCACGGTTTGCACGATCAAATATGGTCCCAACAATCTTCATTCTCCAATATCATCCCAACAAACGGGTGAGCGACACTTGGGACCATACAATACTTCGAATGGAGCCATCTGAATAGTCGCCCGAAAGCTGTTATTGTACGAAAACTCCACTAGTGTAGATGATCCTCCCATGAGCCCTTGAAATCTAACATATAAGCTCTCAACATATCTTCAAGAGTTTGGATCGTTCTCTCCGACTGGCCATCTGTCTGAGGATGATAAGCGGTGCTAAACTTCAATCGTGTCCCCAAACTTTCCTGTAAACTCCTCCAGAAGTGTGATAAGAATCGGGTATCACGATCGGAAACGATGCTTACAGGTACTCCATGCAATCTCACAATCTCCTGCATATACCATTCTGCTAACGCTTCCGTCGACTGACCAACACGAAACTGTATGAAATGAGCTGCCTTGGTCAATCGATCAACAATCACCCAAACTACATTGTTGCCCTTTGGACTCCGCGGTAAAGCTGTCACGAAATCCATGGTTATATGTTCCCACTTCCACTGAGAAATCGGAAGTGGTTGCAATAAACCAGCTACCCTTTGATGTTCAGCCTTAGCTTGCTGACACACCAAGCACTTCGCTACAAAGCGAGCAATCTCCCTTTTCATGCCTTCCCACCAGAAATGCTGTCGTAGATCACGGTACATCTTCGTGCCTCTTGGATGTAAGGAATATGCGGAACTGTGCGCCTCCTTCATAACTTCTTTGCGAGTGTCTCCTTTCGGCATACACAAATGGCTACCATAACGCAGCGAACCATATTCATGAATCAACAAGTCCGTTCGAAGTCCCGCTTCAACCTGTTCTCGAAACTTCTGCAATCTTAGGTCTTGTGACTGCGCTGCTTTAATACTCTCGATCAACAATGATTGTACTTGCAGCTGCATCAACTATCCCAAAGAGTGTGGTAGCACGACCTCCAACTCGAATCTCCGAAAATCATCGATAAGCTCTCTCTGTGCTGTTAACATCTGAATTGCTGGCAACCGACTAAGCGCGTCCGACACTACATTAACTTTCCCCGGATGGTATTTTAGATCAAGATCGTAGTCAGCCATCAGGTCCAACCATCTACGCTGCCTCATGTTGAGCTCTTTCGTATGAACACGTACTTTAGGCTTTTGTGATCGGTGAATACTTCGACCCTTTCGCCCAATAAGTAGTGTCTCTAAATCTTCAAAGCGAAAATCACCGCTACAAGCTCCAAATCATGAGTTGGGTAATTCTTCTCATGGGACTTCAACTGTCTCGATGCGTAGGCTATAACCTTCCTATGCTGCATCAAAACACATCCCAAACCTTTCCCAGACGTGTCGTTGTGAATCACCAATCCTCCGGAACCGTCTGGTACGGTCATAATAGGAGCGGCTATCAACCTTTGCTTCAACGCCTCAAAATATGACGCACAACAATCCTTCCATACAAACGGCACCTCCTTCCGCGTAAGCTTGGTTAAAGGCACAGCTAAACGAGCAAAATTCTCCACGAACCTTCTGTAATATCCGGCAAGTCCAAGAAAACTTTTGATCTTTGCTACGTTCTTCGGAATCGGTCAATCTTGAACTGCTGCAATCTTTTCAGGGTCAACGGCGATTTCATCTCCGGATACGACATACCCCAAAAACTTCACTTCTTCAAGCTAAAACTCGCACTTGCTCATGTTAGCATATAATCTTTCTTGCCTCAACGTTTGCAGTGCGATCTTCAAGTGTTCTGCATGCTCTTCTAGGCTCCTCGAATATACCAGAATATCATGAATAAACACCACAATAAACTGGTCCAAGAACGGTGAAAAGATTCGGTTCATCAAGTCCTTAAATATCGCCGGTGCATTCGTGACCCCGAATGGCATCACTAAATACCCGTAATGTCTATATCGAGTTCGGAACGCAGTCTTGCAAATATCCTCTGATTTAACTCGGACCTGTTGATATCCGGATCGCAAATCCAGCTTCGAGAATACCCTCACGCCACTAAGCTGCTCGAACAATTCGCCAATGCGAGGGATCGGGTACTTGTTCTTAATAGTCACCCGGTTTAATTCTCGATAATTGATGCATATCCTCCTTGTGCCATCTTTCTTCTTGACTAGATGTAACACCCTAGTTTATTTATACCAGTTCTATTTTGTGTAATTCTTTATTTGTGGTTAGTCTTGATTTATTGTGTTTTGGGTGCGAATAGTGTAATTTGTATCTGTGTTTGCATCCGACCCGACCCGCTTGCTGGAAACCCATCTTGATTCTTATTTATGATTTATCCCGGCTAGATATGAGAATCCTTGCACTTTCATATTTTTATACTGCATACTGGCATTATATCTGGTATCTACATTTTTTCTAGTATAACAAATAAAGTCAAATAAAATATTTTAAAAATATCTGGCATGGCTTGCATCATACCCCTGACCCTGTGGTAGCATCCGCACCTCGTGTTCTCGTCCCGTTCAGTGAAACAGACTCGTTTGGATGGCTACGTGCACGCTACGTGTATCCTTTCTTGGGGCATGCATTTTCTTTAACCGGATATCCTATTTTGGTTTTCGTTATAAGTATATTAACCGTATTTTCAAACCATAATTTTAGATCCGACCCGGGCGTGTTTTGGACTTTTTTGTATTAGCCAAAAAACTCAAAATTAACTAATATTATATTTTTAATATTTCTAACTGTTTAAAAAAATTTAAAACTAAAATATATTTCCTAATCTAATCCTAACTATATTTTCACCCACTCAGATCTCTCTCCCTCTCTCTCTACTGACCTATATATATAACTATATATTTTTCTAATCCCATTTTTATCACAGCCCATCTCTCTCTCTCTTTTTCTTCCTTCTTTATTTTTTTCTTCTTCCCGCCTCCTCACGAGTGAACCCACGTCCTCGCTTTCACCCTCGTCGCTGACCTCTCGTCGACACCCTCGCCTGCATCCCCTTCACCCGACGTCATCCCCGACCCCGTCTCATCACATCTCTCTCCTGACACAATCTCCGTCACCTCCCCTGCGAACCCGCGGCCATGAGAACCCACGTCCCCGACTGGACAACCCGACCTCGTCGTCGCCTCCACTCCCTCGTCATCGCCTCCACTCCATCGTCACCACCTCTTCTTCTACCTCACCACCTCCTTCACCTCCGACGTGAGGCCCGACTAACCCACTGCAACCTAAGAACCCAAGCCCCTGCAACCCTCCTCGCCGGAGCTCGCCTCGCCTCCGACCACCCTCGTCAGCCTCCCCTCGCTTCTATACTTCGTTGAATGCCTTTTCCCGACTCTTCCCTGCAAAAAAACCGTCAACCCGAGCAACCCCGCAACCAAGAAACCCACGACCTGGCCTCACCTACACACCTTGCCGGAGCTCCGACCCATCGTCATAGTCGTCTCCCCTGCCTTGCCTCTGACCCCACAGAAAACCCAGAGGACCCCAACCCTTCTTCTCCTTTCTCCTTCTACTTTTCCTTCAACTTCTTCTTCTCTTTTCTTTTCTACATTCTTGTTTTCCAGTCATCTCCGGAGCCGTACCGTCGCCGACGATTCGGGCGACCCAGTAGGCATCCCCAGCCAGCGTGGTCATCTTCTTGCTTTACCTGGACCTGTCTCGTGTGCGCGTATGTACATTGCGACGTTTACCCGACGTCGGACGCGGCGTACGCACCCCGTCGTAAGATCCGTTCAGGCAAGTTTATCTTGCTATATGCTATGTTATTATATTTGCATCCATATTAATAAAAATATTACATGTTTATTACATTGTGCATCTATATTACAGTTTTATAGTTTTACAATATCCGTATGTATCCATACCGTTATTTACATATCTAGTCGCATGCAAGTTTATCTTGCTACATGCTATGATACATATATTGCATCCATATGAATAAAAATATTACATGTTTATTTCATTGTGCATCCATATTACAGTTTTACAGTTTTACAATATCCGTTCGCATCCGTACAGTTTATTACATATCTAGTCGCATGCAAGTTTATCTTGCTACAGGCTATGCAACATATTTTACATCTATAGGTATAGAATTATTACATGTTTATGGCATTTCACATCCATGTTACAGTTTTACCGTTTTTCCGATATCCGTTCGTATCCATGTTATTTATTATATATCTAGTTGCATGCCATGTCATATTATATCATGTTACTGGTATGTTAGCACCCCATGATTGATAATGTACATCATATGACTCATTGACTCATGTTATGATATCACTGCTTATTACTCGTGCATCCGTGCTTTTACCGTGATTCGACATTTACTACAGTTTTACTTTGAGCATCCGTGTGATACATATGCACTACCTGTCATGATCTGATACACCACTACTTGGCCTGTTACCTGATCCTGTTTCTAATGCCGATAATCCTGACATGTTGTCCTGACGGACGTATCCTATTGTCTGCATAGACAAACCTGTACCTGCTTGATCTTGTGTTGGCATTAGCTCCAGTTTATCAATACCTGACTTGAACACATAACCTTGGGGGTATGTGGAAATCAAAGGTGTAACCGAGTGTAACTTAAAAGGATATTACTTGATCCTTGGTCCCGGGGGGTAACGGGATAGAATCATTCGTGATTCTTCTTGATCCGTGGTCCCGGGGGGTAACGGGACAGAATCATTCGTGATTCTTCTTGATCCGTGGTCCCGGGGGGTAACGGGACAGAGTCATTCGTGACTCATATAGCTTGGTCCATGGTCCCGGGGGGTAACGGGACAGAACCATTCTTGGTTCACATATACTGATCCATGGTCCCGGGGGGTAACGGGACATATTCTTTGAGTTACATGGAGGAGTACGCTAACTGATTTCAAACAAACTTTAGAATAGATAACCTAGTAGCACAGTTTAGATAGATCACCGCACGTCACATACACTGATACACTTCACTGTTCTATATCCGTGTTTACTTATTACATTTATGTTACTGTTTATAATTCATGTCTGCATATCTTGTTACCTCCTGGTTATATTTTATTGTTTGATATTATGACGCACTGACGTCTGGGTTTTGCATGGCCCAGATCCTTTATCTCTTTCGCAGGCCGACCAGGAGTACTTCGGTCGACAGGCCGAACAGTGAGGAGCAATTTGGCATGTTAGTGTTTAGCTTAGTTTAGTTTTCTTTCAGCATTTTCATTTCCTGATGTGAGCCCGTATTTGGAACGTACTTTCCAGATGTTATTGCTTATTGGATTTATTGCTTCTACATATATTATTTCTTGACTCGTTTATTCTGGCATATGGACATGTACTAGATAGTTTGTTTTATTTCTACTGTTCTTGATATCTTATAGACAGCCGTAATGTGACTATGAATAGATGTTTCCTAGCCACAGGTAGCATGGTTTGCTCTGTCACGTGCCGATCGTAGCGCACTCTGGGAAGCGGGGCGTGATAGGGTTTGGTTTGGTATCAAAGCCATAGGATTTAGGTTAATCAGGTTTGATTCTTTTGTAGTTGGGTATTGGACCCAATACACGAATCAGAATACCCGTAATTAGGAACATGTTCTGCCGTATTGTTATCGTGATTCTTGAATCATATCTTTCTCTTGACCCTTGTCTTGACGATATGCAAACAACTTTGCATCTCGACTTGAAACCTTTTGGTTCCCTATTGTTTCTGCCTACTTATTCTTTCGATTCTGATACTAGGATTTGGGCGACTTGAACGGAGTTATGTGATTGTAACTATGAACTGCAGCATGGTTACAATGCGGTACTCTATTTAAGTAACTTGGAGTCCTAGTCTTGATTCACTTCCTTGTTTCATGGTCGTTATATTACCTTGCTTCTTCAGTATCTTGGCTCCAGATGAAGTTGTTTTCGGTATCCTACTTGTTCATGATTTTCCTGCATCATCACTATTTGATTCAGGTGCATCCCGTTGTTGTATGTCGTCCAAGTTTATTGCTGCACATTCGATTTATCGCATGACCCTGTCTAGTTGTTAGGACATACACACTAGGAATAGGAAGATCATATCTAGTAGTGAGTGCAAGGATTGTTCTGTTGTTATTTGCGGACGAGAGTTATTTTCAGATTTCATGGTGATCGATACTGGCAGTTATGATGTTGTTTTAGGAATGGACTTTCTCGGCACTTTCCATGCCCACATTGATTGTAGGGCGAAGAAAGTGATTTTCCAAATTTCCAGACATTCGGAGTTTGTTTTTGCTAGAGGTAGTAGTTCTGTCGGGCCAGTCGAGTTTAGGGCTAGGCCGACAAGCGCCGTTCTTTCGTCGATGGAAGTTGGTAAGGAGGAAGCGCCAGCTGTAGTTTGAGAGTTCATGGACGTGTTCGAGGACATCTTGGGTTTACCACCAAAACGAGATGTGGAGTTCGCGATCAATCTTGTTCCTGATGCAGCGCCAATCTCAAAGGCGTACTATCCGATGGCACCAGTGGAGTTGGAAGAAGTCAAGAAGAAGGTTACCGAATTGCTAGAGAAGTGTTGGATTCGAAGCTGTAATTCACCTTGGGGAGCTCCAGTTAGTCAAGAAGAAAGATGGCACAAGGAGGATGTGCATCGATTATCGAGAATTAAACCGGGTGACTATTAAGAATAAGTACCCGATCCCTTGCATTGGCGAATTATTCGAGCAACTCAGTGGCGCGAGGGTATTCTCGAAGCTGGATTTGCGATTCGGATATCATCAGGTTCGAGTTAAATCAGAAGATATTTGCAAGTCTGAGTTCCGAACTCGATATGGACATTACGAGTATTTAGTGATGCCATTCGGAGTCACGAATGCACCGGAAATATTTATGGACTTGATGAACCGAATCTTTTCACTATTCTTGGGCCAGTTTATAGTGGTGTTCATCGATGATATTCTGGTTTACTCGAGGAGCCTAGAAGAGCATGCAGAACACTTGAAGATCGCACTGCAAACGTTGAGGCAAGAAAGATTATATGCAAAGATGAGCAAGTGCGAGTTTTGGCTTGAAGAAGTGAAGTTTTTGGGGCATGTCGTATCCAGAGATGGAATCGCCGTTGACCCTGAGAAGATTGCAACAGTTCAAGATTGGCCGATTCCGAAAAAAGTAGAGGAGATCAGAAGCTTTCTTGGACTTGCCGGTTATTACAGAATATTCGTGGAGAATTTTGCTCGTTTAGCTGAGCCTTTGACCAAGCTTACGCGGAAGGAGGTACCGTTCGTATGGACGGATAGATGTGCGTCAGCTTTTGAGGCGTTGAAGCAAAGATTGATAACCGCTCCTATTTTGACTGTACCAGACGGTTCCAGAGGATTGGTGATTCACAGCGACGCGTCTGGGAAAGGGTTGGGATGTGTTTTGATGCAGCATGGGAAGGTTATAGCCTACGTATCGAGACAGTTGAAGACCCATGAGAAGAATTACCCAACTCATGATTTGTAGCTTGCAGCAGTGAATTTCGCTTTGAAGATTTGGAGACACTACTTACTGGGCGAAAGGGTCGAATTATTCACCGATCACAAAAGCCTAAAGTATGTATTCACGCACAAAGAGCTTAACTTGAGGCAGCATAGATGGTTGGAGCTGATGGCTGACTATGATCTTGATCTCAAGTATCATCCGTGGAAATTTAATGTAGTGCCGGATGCGCTTAGTCGGTTGCCAGTAATTCGGATGTTGACTGCACGGAGAGAGCTTATCGATGATTTTCGGAGATTCGGGTTGGAGATCGTGTTATCGCATTCTTCAGGACAGTTGATGCAGCTGCAAGTACAGTCGTCGTTGATTGAGAGTATTAAAGCAGCGCAGTCACAGGACCTAAGATTGCAGAAGTTTCGAGAATAGGTAGAAGCGGGACTTCGAACGGACTTGTTGATTCATGAAGATAGTTCGTTGCGATATGTTAGCCGTTTGTATGTGCCGAAAGGAGGCATTCGTGAAGAAGTTATGAAAGAGGCGCACAGTTCCGCATATTCCGTACATCCAGGAGGCACGAAAATGTATCGTGATCTACGACAGCATTTCTGGAGGGAAGGCATGAAAAGGGAGATTGCTCGCTTTGTAGCGAAGTGTTTGGTGTGTCAGCAAGTTAAGGCTGAACATCAAAGGGTAGCTGGTTTATTGCAACCACTTCCGGTTCCTCAATGGAAGTGGGAACATATAACCATGGATTTCGTGACAGCTTTACCGCGGAGTCCAAATGGCAATAATGCAGTTTGGATGATTGTTGATCGATTGACCAAGGCAGCTCATTTCATACCGTTTCGAGTTGGTCAATCGACGGAAGCGTTAGAAGAACGGTACATGTATGAGATTGTGAGATTGCATGGAGTACCTGTGAGCATCATTTCCGATCGTGATACTCGATTCTTATCGCACTTCTGGAGGAGTTTACAGAAAAGTTTGGGGACGCAATTGAAGTTAGCACCGCTTATCATCCTCAGACAGATGGCCAGTCGAAGAGAACGATTCAAACTCTTGAAGACATGTTGAGGGCTTGCATCTTGGACTTCAAGGGTTTGTGGGAGGATCATCTACACTTGGTGGAGTTTTCGTATAATAACAGCTTTCTGGCGACTATTCAGATGGCTCCATTAGAAGTATTGTATGGTCGCAAGTGTGCTCACCCGTTTGTTGGGATGATGTTAGAGAACGGAGATTGTTGGGACCGGATCTTGTCGTGCAAACAGTAGAGAAGGTTAATACTATCCGGAATCACATGAAGGCAGTACAGGATCGGCAGAAGAGTTGGGCCGATACATCGAGAAGACCTCTAGAGTTCGTTGTTAGTGATCTTGTATTCTTGAAGATATCACCGACTAGAGGAGTGATTCGTTTTGAGAGTGGAGGCAAGCTTATTCCTTGATTCGTGGGGCCTTTCGAGATTATTGAGCGTGTTGGAGAAGTGGCTTATCGATTGGCTTTACCACCATATTTGGCGAATGTTCATGACGTGTTTCATGTATCTCAACTCCGTAAGTATGTTCGAGATGAAATACACGTGCTAGATCATTCGGAGCTGACTGTTGGGGAGTACCTAACATATGAAGAACAATCGATGTTGATTGTTGATCGAAGAGAAAAGGTCCTTAAGAACAAGGTTATCCCTCTCGTACTTATTTCTTGGGGGAATCGCTCGCACGGAGAATCAACTTGAGAACGAGAAGACGAGATTCGACAGAAATTTCCAGATCTCTTCTTGTAGATTCATGTTTGTTTATCTTTTCTTGTTCCGGGAATTACGAGGACGAAATTCTTTTGTAGTTGGGTATAATGTAACACCCTAGTTTATTTATACCAGTATAATTCTTTATTTGTGGCTAGTCTTGATTTATTGTGTTTTGGGTGCGAATAGTGTAATTGGTATCTGTATTTGCATCCGACCCGACCCGCTTGCTGGAAACCCGTCTTGATTCTTGTTTATGATTTATCCCGGCTAGTTATGAGAATCCTTGCACTTTCATAATTTTATACTGCATACTGGCATTATATCTGGCATCTACATTTTTTTCTAGTATAACAAATAAAATCAAATAAAATATTTTAAAAATATCTAGTATGGCTTGCATCATACCCCTGACCCTGTGGTAACATCCGCACCTCGTGTTCTCGTCCCGTTCAGTGAAACAAACTCGTTTGGATGGCTACGTGCACACTACGTGTATCCGTTCTTGGGGGCATGCATTTTCTTTAACCGGATATCCTATTTTGGTTTTGCTTTGTATGTATATTAACCGTATTTTCAAACCATAATTTTAGACCCGACCCGGGCGTGTTTTGGACTTTTTTTGTATTATCCAAAAAACTCAAAATTAACTAATATTATATTTTTAATATTTCTAACTGTTTAAAAAATTTTAAAACTAAAATATATTTCCTAATCTAATCCTAACTATATTTTCACCTACTCAGATCTCTCTCTTTCTCTCTCTTTCTACTGACCTATATATATAATTATATATTTTTCTAATCCCATTTTTATCACAGCCCATCTCTCTCTCTCTCTCTTTCTTCCTTCTTTATTTTTTTCTTCTTCCCGCCTCCTCACGAGTGAACCCACGTCCTCGCTTTCACCCTCGTGTCGACCTCTCGTCGACACCCTCGCCAGCATCCCCTTCACCCGACGTCATCCCCGACCTCGTCTCATCACATCTCTCTCCTGACACCATCTCCGTCACCTCCCCTGCGAACCCGCGGCCACAAGAACCCACGTCCCTGACTGCATAACCCGACCTCGTCGTTGCCTCCACTCCCTCGTCGTCGCCTCCACTCCCTCGTCACCACCTCCTCTTCCACCTCACCACCTCCTTCACCTCCGACGTGAGGCCCGACTAACCTACTGCAACCTAAGAACCCGAGCCCCTGCAACCCTCCTCGCCGGAGCTCGCCTCGCCGCCGACCACCCTCGTCAGCCTCCCCTCGCTTCTATACTTCGCCGAATGCCTTTTCCCGACTCTTCCCTGCAAAAAAACCCTCAACCCAAGCAACCCCGCAACCAAGCAACCCACGACCTGGCCTCACCTGCACACCTTGCCGGAGCTCCGACCCATCGTCATAGTCGTCTCCCCTGCCTTGCCTCTGACCCCACAGAAAACCCAGAGGACCCCAACCCTTCTTCTCCTTTCTCCTTCTTCTTCTCCTTCAACTTCTTCTTCTATTTTCTTTTCTACATTCTTGTTTTCCGGTCATCTCCGGAGCCGTACCGTCACCGACGATCCGGGCGACCCAGTAGGCATCCCCAGCCAGCGTGGTCATCTTCTTGCTTTGCCTGGACCTGTCTCGTGTGCGCGTGTGTACATTGCGACGTTTACCCGACGTCGGACGCGGCGTACGCACCCCGTCGTGAGATCCGTTCAGGCAAGTTTATCTTGCTACATGCTATGTTATTATATTTGCATCCATATTAATAAAAATATTACATGTTTATTACATTGTGGATCCATATTATAGTTTTACAATATCCGTATGCATCCATACCGTTATTTACATATCTAGTTGCATGCAAGTTTATCTTGCTACATGTTATGATACATATGTTGCATCCATATGAATAAAAATATTACATGTTTATTTCATTGTGCATCCATATTACAGTTTTACAGTTTTACAATATCCGTTCGCATCCGTACAGTTTATTACATATCTAGTCGCATGCAAGTTTATCTTGCTACGGGCTATGCAACACATTTTACATCTATAGGTATAGAATTATTACATGTTTATGGCATTTCACATCCATGTTAAAGTTTTACCGTTTTTCCGATATCCGTTCGTATCCATGTTATTTATTATATATCTAGTTGCATGCCATGTCATATTATATCATGTTACCGGTATGTTAGCACCCCATGCTTGAAAATGTACATCATATGACTCATTGACTCATGTTATGATATCACTGCTTATTACTCGTGCATCCGTGCTTTTACCGTGATTCGACACTTACTACAGTTTTACTTTGAGCATCCGTATGATACATATGCACTACCTGTCATGACCCGATACACCACTACTTGGCCTGTTACCTGATCCTGTTTCTAATGCTGACAATCCTGACATGCTGTCCTGACGGACATATCCTGTTGTCTGCGTAGACAAACCTGTACCTGCTTGATCCTGTGTTGGTATTAGCTCCAGTTTATCAATACCTGACTTGAACACATAACCTTGGGGGTATGGGGAAATCAAAGGTGTAACCGAGTGTAACTTAAAAGGATATTACTTGATCCGTGGTCCCGGGGGGTAACGGGACAGAATCATTCGTGATTCTTCTTGATCTGTGGTCCCGGGTAGTAACGGGACAGATTCATTCGTGACTCTTACTGCTTGGTCCGTGGTCCCAGGGGGTAACGGGACAGAACTATTCTTGGTTCACATATCCTGATCCGTGGTCCCGGGGGGTAACGGGACATATTCTTTGAGTTACATGGAGGAGTACACTAATTGATTTCAAACAAACTTTAGAATAGATAACCCAGTAGCACGGTTTAGATTGATCACCGCACGTCACATACACTGATACACTTCACTGTTCTATATCCATGTTTACTTATTACATTCATGTTACTGTTTATAATTCATGTATGCATATCTTGTTACCTCCTGGTTATATTTTATTGTTTGATATTATGACGCACTGACGTCTGGGTTTTGCATGGCCCAGATCCTTTATCTCTTTCGTAGGCCGACTAGGAGTACTTCAGTCGACAGGCCGAACAGTGAGGAGCAATTTGGCATGTTAGTGTTTAGCTTAGTTTAGTTTTTTTTCAGCATTTTCATTTCCTGATGTGAGCCAGTATTTGGAACATACTTTCCAGATGTTATTACTTATTGGATTTATTGCTTCCGCATATATTGTTTCTTGACTCGTTTATTCTGGCATATGGACATTTACTAGATAGTTTGTTTTATTTCTACTGTTCTTGATATCTTATAGACAGCCGTAATATGATTGTGGAGGGATGTTTCCTGGCCACAGGTAGCATGGTTGGCTTTGTCATGTGCCGATCGTAGCGCACTCTGGGAAATGGGGCGTGACACTAGAAGAACTGGAGCTCCCCAAGGTGAATTGCTGCTGCGAATCCAACCCTTCTCTAGCAATTCGGTAATCTTCTTCTTGACTTCTTCCAACTCCACTGGTGTCATCGGATAGTACGCCTTTGAGATTGGCGTTGCACCAGGAACAATATCGATCGCGAACTCCACATCTCGTTTTGGCGGTAAACCCGAGATATCCTCGAACACGTCCATGAACTCTCGAACTACAGCTGGCGCTTCCTCCTTATCAACTTCCATCGACGAAAGAACTGCGCCTGTCGACCTAGCCCTAAACTCGACTGGCCCGACATAACTGCTACCTCCAGCAAAAACAAACTCTGGATGTTCAGGAATCTCTAAAATCACTTTCTTTGCCCTACAATCAATGTGAGCATGGAAAGTACCGAGAAATTCCATTCCCAAGACAACATCATAACGGCCGGTATCGATCACCAAGAAATCTGCAAATAACTCCCATCCGCAGATAACAACCGAACAATCATTGCACTTGCTACCAGATATGATCTCCCCATTCCCAGTGTGTATGTTCCAACAACGAGACATGGCCGTGCAAGAAATCGAATGTGCAACAATAAACTTGGACGACATAAAACAATGGGGTGCACCAGAATCGAATAATGCTAATTCGGAAAACCATGAACAAGTAGGATACCGGAAACAACTTCATCTGAAACCAGGACACTGAAGAAGATAAGCACGGTAAACAAGATTCAAGCTTGCGATAAAACATGAACTGGTAAGCAATGAAACCGAGAGAACCAAGGTAATATAACGACCATAAAACAAGGAAGTGAAACAAGACTAAGACTCAAAGTTACTTAAATAAAGTACCGCATTGTAACCATGCTGCAGTTTATAGTTACAATTACATAACTCCGTCCAAATCGCCCAAATTCTAGTATCAGAATCGAAAGAATAAGTAGGGAGAAACAATAGGGAATCAAAAAGTTTCAAGCCGAGATGCAAAGTTGTTTGCATATCGTTAAGACAAGGGTCAAGAGAAAGATATGATTCAAGAATCACGATAACAATGTGGCAGGAAATGTTCCTAATTACAGGTTTTCTGATTCGTGTATTGGGTCCAATACCCAACTACAAAAGAATCAAACCCGATTAACCTAAATCGTATGGCTCTGATACCAAACAAACCCTGTCACGTCCCGCTTTCCAGAGTGCGCTGAGATCGGCACGTGACAGAGCCAACCATGCTACCTGTGGTTAGGAAACATCCTTCTACAGTCACATTACGGCTGTCTAAAAGATATCAAGAACAGTAAAATATAAATAAATTATCCAGTACATGTCTATATGACAGAATAAACGAGTCAAGAAATAATATGCAGAAGCAATAAATCCAAGTAACAATAATAATCTGGAAAGTACGTCCCAAATATGGGCTCACATCAGGAAAAGAAAATGCTGAAAGAAAACTGAACTAAGATACTAACAGGCTCCTCACTGCTCGGCCTGTCGACGAAAGTACTCGTGATCGGCCTGCCAGAGAGATAAAGGATCTGGGCAATGCAAAACCCAGACGTCAGTGCGTCATAATATCAACAATAATATAATCAGGAGATAAAAAGATATGCAGGTATGAGTATGAACAGTAATAAGAGTATAACAGTAACACGAATAAGGAATAGTGAAGTGTATAAGCACATGTAACGTGCGGTGAGTAATCTGAACTAAACTATTGGGTTAATTACTCTCAAGTCTTTGAAATCAATTTAGTGAATCGTCGATGTAACTCAATAGTATCCCGTGCGTTCCCGGGACCATGGTCCAGATTCTCGGGCTGAAATTCGAGACATGCTGCTAGGCATTAAACAGGAAACATGTACAGATGAATGATGTCAGCAGCAGCATCCCGGGGCTGGCCTAGCCCGTATAACTGATCAGTATAAGCGTCGAACTGTTGAGTTACAAGTCAGGTTTCATCATTGATTTCCCCTTACCCCCAAGTTATGTGTTCAAGTCAGGTATTGATAAATCTGGAGCTAATGCCAACACAGGATCAAGCAGCTACAGGTTTGTCTATACAGACAACAGGATATGTCCATCAGGACAACATGTCAGGATTGTCGGCATTAGGAACAAGATTAGGTATAAAGTCAAGCAGTGGTGTATCAGGTCATGTCAGGGGATGCACGGTGTATCAAATGGGTTCCCAACAGTAAAATATAGCAAGTATCGAATCAAGGTAAAAGTACGGATGTATGGTAAAAGTATGGATGCATAAATATCTATTAGAGGTTACATCATGACTAAGTAGGATGCACAATATCAAGCATGGGGTACTAATGTAAAAGTAATATGAATTAATATGACATGGCATGTAACTATTTATGTAGAATTAATGGTATGGATACACAATAAAATATGGATGCATAAATATCTATCAGGGGTTATATTTACAGCTCCATGACTAGGTAGGATGCATATCATCACGCATGGGGTGTTTATATAACAATAACATGAAATAATATGATCTGTAGATACAGCTACATGTATAATAAATGATATAGATGTATACGGGTATCCGAAAACAGTAAAACATTAATATAGGTGTACAGTGCAATCAACATGTGATATTTTTATTCGTATGGATGCAAAATAAGATACATAGCATGTAGCAAGATGAACTTCCCTGAACGGATCACACGACGGGGTGCGCATGCTGTGTCCAACGTCGGGTAAACGTCGCAATGCACACACGGCACACGGGACGGGTCCAGGCAAATCAAGAAGGCAACCACGCTAGCTGGGAACGTCCACTGGGTCTCCCGGATCGGCGGTGGCGAGCACGGCTCCGGCGATTGTTCATACCATAATTTTGCATTATTATATTCCCCATTCCTATTCATTTTACAAATAAACAGGTGCGTTTGATCCATGTATGCTACATAGTTGCAGGTTACAGGTTCTCGGAACAAAGCAGTGAAAATGATGAAAAGACGATATAAAAGTGAGACTTCGACCAACAAATAGAGAATCTTTATCATGCCTACAGTTTGAAGAACAAACGAAGATCAATGAATAATTTCATAAAGTACAAAGGCAGCAAAAAGATTCAAGACTTCAACACGAAGCAAACAGTAAAAGTCCAAGACATTATGCACTGTGGAAATCTGGAAGAAAACTAGAAGACAATCTGAGAAACCAAGTGAAGAAACAAGTACCCAAATGCAACCAGACCAAGACCAGAAAGAATGAATCAACAAGACCTCTATATGGCCGCGAATCTACGGCCAAACATGGGTTTTGGCCGCGGTTCCACGGCCATGAGGAGCCCGTGTCGGTGCAATTCGTGGCGGTGTGGCGGTGCGTTGACTAGTCTTCTTTAGGATATATTTGTAAATGCGAATGTGAATCGATTGTAACCCTAGGGTTTCTATAATCTATAAATAGAAACCCTAATACTCTTTTTGGAGCATGCCTCTTCTTGTACCTCATTGTATTTATCAAAATTCAGAATTCAATTCTTGTAATGTTGAAGAGTGCATCAAATAAAGTAAGTCTTTTTCTTTATCTTGCCCCAGTTAAATTTTCTTTCCTGCCCTAGTATAGATTTTCTTTATCTGCCCTAGTTATAATTTTAATTATTTGCCCTAGTTTAGATAATTAGGTTATTGAATTAAAATCATAAAAATGTCTTTTTTTATCAATTCCCTAATAAGTGAGTAGTTTCTCACTTGTTAGGGTTAAGAATAGGGAAGGTTTGAGAGATGAAAATCTCTCACCCCTTTTTGCCCATCATATATTTTTATAGGACTCCATGCATATATACACACACCGCTCCCTACGGCACCCTATCCCATGAGGTAGCGGTGATACCGTGATATAAAAGACCGGTCGCGTATGTTTTCCATGGAGGTTAGGGTAAGAATTAAGAAAGGAAGGACAAGAACCTAGAGGAAGAAACATCGTTTCTTCCCGATGGTACTAATCCACTTTATTAATTATTACCATAACACCTCATAGATCTTAATTAGGGCATAGAAAGCGGTGAGGAATATTGACTTTCCAAACTTAACCTAAACCTGACCCTAGCAAGATTTTAATCTTAATAAACTCATTTCAGTTTTTAGCGATAATCAATCCAACAACAATCGGAATTAACTCGTTAGAACAAATTGAGAATACACAAAATCCCTGTGGACCGACCCGTACTCACCGGCTAGCTACCAAGCGACGCCGTTCTTGATTGCGGTTAACAATTCTTTGATCACAAAACTTATCACAAAATCAAATGGCGCCGTTGCCAGGGATGGCGTAGTTATTTTCTTTTTGTAATTTCGGGTTAATATAAAAATTGAAAAATCATAAAAACTGAAAAATAAAAAATATAAAAAATTTATCATCTTGTTATTTTGTGAAGGGTATTTTCGTTTGAATTGTGTAGGATCGAAGAACAAATTCAGATCTAGAAAAATCCAGAGAGCAAAACAGAAAACCGTAGATCTGAACAAACAGAGGAGGACTGCAACAGAAAACAGAAGAAGTTGGGAGGCTCAAGTCAACGAGTCAACCGCGGAACCGTGGTGGGAATGCAACATTGGCGGCAGAAGCGCGGTCATGTGCTGACGTCCGCACGTGAAAAATCGCTGTAATTTTTCTCTTCTTCTCTGCAACCCCAATATCTCCTCTGTAAAAATTTCTTGCAGGATTCTTTGCGCCAAAAATTTCTCCCCTTCTCCAATAATTGATCTTGTGCAGGATTCTTTGCGCCGCGCTAAAAATTGTTTGCAAGTGATTGTGTTTACTGCTTTGCATATTTAAATTGACTTTAAGGGGCTTGAACACCAATCCAGATTGGGTGGGGATTTCATCACCCTTCCCAGGACCCCAAAAATCACATAAAGCATATTGCATTGACCATCAATTAATTAAAAAAAAGATTAGACTCAGCCCTAAGGACTTCGCACTCAATAGGACAAAGGAATAGTTGTAGGCATCGACCGTTGATCCTGACCTGACTTTGTGGTGCCTAGGCTAGACAGGTAGGGAAAGGTAACTTTAAAAGGCCCGTTTCACGGTGATTCGTGAGCGGATCCTTTCTTTCTCTACTTGTGCTTACCTGGCCACAATTGGCGATGAAGAGGCGGTTTGAGGTCCTCACATCTTGCTCTTTGGAACAGTTAGGAGCAGTCTAGTTGACCCTAGATCTAGGCTTGATTGTGCATTTGTGATTGATTGAACGTGTGTCTAAGCCTTTTATTGAAAATCTTTTTGCAAAAAGCTCCCTATAAATAAAAAAAAGCACAAAAAGGAAAAAATTTTACAAAAACTTGCCACTTGTCACTAAGAAATCCATTGCACCCCACTTGCACCCACTTTCTTTTTCTTCTCCTTCTTACATCATGGGTACCCCACCTTCCAAAACTCTTGCCGAACTTTGGTACCCTCATCCAAACATTGCTTCATATGCGAATTGTTTTGGTCGAATTACGGTCGACCCCTCCATGCCCAAAATTTCTTTGAAAGATCGAATAGAAGCGTCTAGAAGAAACAGTTCGACTCTGCAATCCACTTTGTATCAACCGTTTCAACCTTTACCACCTTCTTACGTTGATACTCCTTCTTCAAGTCCTGTTGTAACTCCGAAACCCATGTCTATTGCTGAACATATAGAACAATCTCGTAACCGATCTTTCACTCCTTTCAACACTTCTAGTTCGTGGGATCAACAAGTCCATTCACCTTTTTATCCAAATGTTGATCCTACTCCTGTCCAACCATTCAATTCCTACCAGTCTTACCCGACTTTCGCACCTTCCCTAGATATTGCTTCTACACAACCATTCGGGAGTTTCACGTATCCAAACAATTTTGAATCTTTTACTGAAACCCCTTCACAACCCATGTCTAGTCTGGAACAGTCGTTGGAAGCTTATATTATAGCAACAAACCAACAGATGAGGAATTTGGATGTGTCCATTGCCGCCCTCATGCAACCTAGTGACCCGGTAGCTAGTTTCTAACTAGCTCCAAATTTTCCAATGTATGATGAGGCGGTTGGACAGAGTGAGAATTTGAGTGGAGAAAGTGAGCTGTGCACCCTTCCAAATCAAACCTACCCATCACCAATTGAATCCCATAACTCCGGTTTTGAATGTATATCAAGTGTCCCAAATGATTCACCAGTTGAAAATAAAACGTTTAATGAGTTGTGCGACTTTGTAGTGCTTGATTTGCCAGATTGTGAAGGGTCCCTTTCGAGTGAAACCATCACCAATCCTTTCGAACTTTACACCTCCAATCTAGAACCTGAATTGATAAATATCCATGCTTTTGATGAGGTGTCTGAAAAAATTGATTTTCACTTGATTGAGGATATAGACGCAGGGAATATTTTGGATGACGAATCCGTAGATTTTCTCTCCAATTCATCATCCCGAGTCATTAAATGTTTCTCCCGAACTTCATATGCGTCTTGATTTTGATGATAATTGCATGGATGAGATAACTTTTGAGGAGAATTATGAGGATAGTATTGAGGATAGTGTTGAGGATGAACCAGTTTTGTTTGATGTGTCGGATTTTCCAATTCATCTTCCTGAACCTTTAACTGTTATACTTCCTAAATCACCCTCCCTCCTTTCCATCGTTCCGACCACGTAAAAGATCACGCAGGAAGACTGTGAGCTTGAAAAATTTCTATTCGATCACAGAAGTTTAGACGCTACTAGTGCGTTCCTCTTTGAATCTGACACAGTTCTCACAGCCGATAACGATTACGAGTGCTTCACTTTTTCGAACGATTTTGAAGACTCACCTCCCGAATTTGAGTCCTTTGAATTTTAGATGAGTTAGTTGAACCATCAGACTCGGTTGCTTACAGTCATTTTGAACCATTGATGGAATCCTTCGAGTTCGAGACAGTTTACTTAGGTGAGAATAAGACTATCCCTAAATCACCCCCTTCGTCCTTTCCATCGTTTCGACCGCGCAAGAATCCGTCACGCTTCCATTTTCAATGGATGGTTTACCAAGTTCAACGTACCCATGTTTTCTCACGAATCTTGAAGGATTTGACCCCATTTCTCGACGGGTTGATAGATTGGCATAATCGCTTTTAACACATCGGTCATCACAATTTATGCTAATTTATTCACTCAATTTACACCCTCAAGTTCGTACTATACTTGTTTCTCTTTTCCGCCATTCTTCTCCGAATATACCGAGACCATATTCCACCCTTCTTCCCATACAGTCTCGTGTGTTTCTCAACTCCTTTCTCTACACTCCATTCTTCCACCAACCCTACCATTATAACGATAAAATTTTTGAATAGTAGGTGCTAACCTTTGGCCTGTATAAGGCCTTGTATAGTTTGATTTTTCTCCCCCCTAACTCTAAACTTTAATGTTTAAACAGTGGAAACACTGTTTCACTTAAGTTTGGGGGGGCCTTTTTGTATATATATTTTGTTTTGTTTTTCTGTTAACAATAAATAAAAATAAAAAATAAAAAATAAATAGGGGATTGCTGGCAATTTTGACCCTCTTGGTATGGCATGACAGTGAGGACACTGTCAAGTTTAAGTTTGGGGGTGTGCTCAGTAAGCTTTCTTCTTTCGCGTTCATATGTATATTTTTGCTTTTGCATACTTATTTTAAAACCCATAAAAATTAAAATTTTGTTAAAATTATAAAAATTGAAAAATTCAATTTTGGACATAATTGACTTAAGTTTGACAAGACAGTTAACTAGTTAGGAAAAACTAGATCCTAAACTTAGTAAATTAAAAACCCTAAAAATAACCTTTCTTAAAAATTTAACGGTAGAAAATATATGTCTTTGTAGTTTACTTAGAAATAGGCAAATTTTGAGCTCACTTGTTGGGCTAAGTCAAAAATAAGGGAAGAGTATTGATATTTTTATTAAAGTATAAGTCTGAAAAATAATTCCTAAACTTAAGTCTAAATTCTGAAAATATATACGCTACAAATTGCACAAACACGAACCTTGAAACTTGGAATAGTAGAGGAGACCTTGAAATGCTCTTGTCTAAAGTCCTTAGCATGAAGGAAAATAAAATAAAAAATACAAGTGTGAATAAAGAGATAAAATGAACACTAGTTTTTGTAATTACTTAAGGCTGCATAAATAGAAAAAATATATAGCGAGGGTGCCTTATCACCTAGTGCCTTAGACTAACTGGTTTGGGAGTCACTGCTAAAGCCTTAGGTGTTACAAGACTAGGAATTACGTCTTAATATGCAAACACATTTTGTAATCGGTCCTTAGTACCTCAAGAAGTATTAACGGTCGCATGAAAAATGTGTGAGCAATTTCATCTAAAAATTCACCAACTAAAAGTACTTTGGACGATGGACAAGAGTATAAGAGCTTGAATTGAATTTTCAAGTGTAAGGGTGATACATACACACACGTATGGGTATATGATTGGGTTTAAATAAGAGATAGGAATGAAATATAGGATTTATATCTTTAGTAGAGATGATAGAAATTCCTAAGTTGAGATGGAACCTTAGAAGGAAAACTCAAAAGATGCTAAAGCTAAGTAAATCTACAAAACATATATAATCTTAAATTAAATGATAAGGAAGCGTGAAAAATACGGGTTGGTAATTTCTGAGTTGAAGATAATAGAGTTTCTTGTTAGAAAACCTAATTGAAGAATAAAAATCAATAGGCCGAATTGATTGGATTTTGTGGGTAGTATCCGCTGAAAACCCTCAGGAGACAACACTCCTCTTACTAGGGACACCTAGAGGTTTAACGGCTTGTTGCACGAGCTCAGTGCAATCGCGTTTCCCTGCAAAAGTGAGGCTGGGTCTTTTTCGAGAATAAAACTAGTTTTTCTCGAGGACGAGCAAAAAATAAGTTTGGGGGTATTTATTCATACCAAAATTTTGCATTATTATATTCCCCATTCTTATTCATTTTACAAATAAACAGGTGTGTTTGATCCATGTCTGCTACATAGTTGTAGGTTACAGGTTCTCGGAACAAAACAGTGAAAATGATGGAAAGACGATATAAAAGTGAGACTTCGACCAACAAATAGAGAATCTTTATCATGCCTACAGTTTGAAGAACAAACGAAGATCAATGAACAATTTCACAAAGTACAAAGGCAGCACAAAGATTCAAGACTTCAACACAAAGCAAACGGTAAAAGTCCACGACATTATGCACTGTGGAAATCTGGAAGAAAACTAGAAGACAATCTAAGAAACCAAGTGAAGAAACAAGTACCCAAATGCAACCAAACCAAGACCAGAAAGAATGAATCAACAAGACCTCTATATGGCCGTGGATCTGCGGCCAAACATGGGTTTTGGCCGCGGTTCCACGGCCATGAGGAGCCCGTGTCGGTGCAATTCGTGGCGGTGTGGCGGTGCGTTGACTAGTCTTCTTTAGGGTATATTTGTAAATGCGGATGTGAATCGATTGTAACCCTAGGGTTTCTATAATCTATAAATAGAAACCCTAATACTCTTTCTGGAGCATGCCTCTTCTTGTACCTCATTGTATTTATCAAAATTCAGAATTCAATTCTTGTAATGTTGAAGAGTGCATCAAATAAAGTAAGTCTTTTTCTTTATCTTGCCCCAGTTAAATTTTCTTTCCTGCCCTAGTATAGATTTTCTTTATCTGCCCTAGTTATAATTTTAATTATTTGCCCTAGTTTAGATAATTAGGTTATTGAATTAAAATCATAAAAATGTCTTTTTTTATCAATTCCCTAATAAGTGAGTAGTTTCTCACTTGTTAGGGTTAAGAATAGGGAAGGTTTGAGAGATGAAAATCTCTCACCCCTTTTTGCCCATCATATATTTTTATAGGACTCCATGCATATATACACACACCGCTCCCTACGGCACCCTATCCCATGAGGTAGCGGTGATACCGTGATATAAAAGACCGGTCGCGTATGTTTTCCATGGAGGTTAGGGTAAGAATTAAGAAAGGAAGGACAAGAACCTAGAGGAAGAAACATCGTTTCTTCCCGATGGTACTAATCCACTTTATTAATTATTACCATAACACCTCATAGATCTTAATTAGGGCATAGAAAGCGGTGAGGAATATTGACTTTCCAAACTTAACCTAAACCTAACCCTAGCAAGATTTTAATCCTAATAAACTCATTTCAGTTTTTAGCGATAATCAATCCAACAACAATCGGAATTAACTCGTTAGAACAAATTGAGAATACACAAAATCCCTGTGGACCGACCCGTACTCACCGGCTAGCTACCAAGCGATGCCGTTCTTGATTGCGGTTAACAATTCTTTGATCACAAAACCTATCACAAAATTAGCGATCACCAAAAAAACCAGATCAAGAAAAGGAAAAGAGAAAGAAAGAAAGAAGAAGAAGAAGAAGAAGAAGAAGAAGGAGGAGGAGGAGGAGGAGGAGGAGAGGGCTGTGTTCAAGGTATGGATGTTCTGGAGTCAGAGACAAGGTGATGGAGACGTCAACGATGGGTCAGCGATAGCGAGATCCACAGCAAGGAAGTGGTGATCTAAGGTTCTGGGGTCGGGTTGTAGGGAAAGAAGAGGATCTCGGGGTTAGGTATTAGGGTCTGCAGGGAAGGTGAGGATGAGGTCGAAAAGAATAGGAGAGGTCGACGACGACGTGGCCGCCAACGGTGAGGCGGGGTGTGCAGGCGACAGTGAAGAGATGGGAATGGGTTGCAGGGTTTGCTCGGGTCGGGGTTCTTCCCGTTGGGAAAAATGCAGGGGGGTCGAAGGGATGAGCAGAGGAGGCGACGACGAGGTCATCGGCGGCAAGGTCAGGTAAGGCGACGGGTCGTGGGATCGTCGGGTTGCAGCCGAGGTTCTTGGGTTGGTGGGTTTGCACGGGGATGGAGAGGGGAGAGGAGGAAGAATAGAAGAGGCGAGAAGGTGTCGACGAGGGTAAAAGATGGTCAACGACGGTGAGGCGAGGGCCGCAGCGAGGATAGAAGCGAGGTCGGGTCGTGCGGTGATGGGTTGCAGGGATTTGGAGCTCGGGGATGGAGGTGAGGTGGTGGTGTGGTGAGGTCGGGGAGATGGGCGGCGACGGCGGCGACGTGAGCGCGACCGCGAAGAGCGTGGGTTACGTTCGTAGGCGGGAGAACGTGAAGAAGAAGGGAACGGTGTTTTCTTTATATGGTGTTTAAAAAGTATATTATATGTGTGTGTGTGTGTGTGTGTGTGTGTGTGTGTGTGTGTGGAGAAGAGAGAGAGAGATGTGGGATTTTGGATTTAGGAAAATATTTAAGATATATTTTTGGTTAAAGAAAGATTATAAACGTTGATATATATATATATTTAAAAGAATTATATTATAAGAATATAATACTAGTTAAAACTGAGATTTTGGAAAATACAAACTTACTCCAAAATATGCCCAGGTTAGGTCTAAAATTATGGTTTGATAATACGGATAGTATACATGTCAACCAAAACCAAAATAGGATATCCGGGTAATGAAAATGCATACCCCCAAGAACGGATGCATGCAATGTGCACGTAGTTATCCAAACGAGTCCGTTTCACTGAACGGGACGAGAATAAGATGCGCGGATGCTACCACAGGGTCAAGGGTATGATGCAAGCCATGCTATATATTTTTAAAATATCTTACTTGACTTTATATGTTATATTAAAAAATATGCAGATACTAGATAAAATGCCAGTATGCAATATATAACAAAAAATGAAAGTGCACGGATCCACATAACAAGTCGGGATAAACATAAATAGGAATCAAGGCGGGTTTCCAGCAAGCGGGGCGGGTCGGATGCAAATACAGATGTCAAATACACTATTCGCACCCAAAACACAATAAATCAAGAAATAGCCATAAAAAAGAAATACCCAAAAGAATTGGTATAAATGAAATAGGGTGTTACATGGTCTTTTACCACTTCATATTTCATATGTAGTCTTAGGCACAGATTTAGACGGAACCTGATTCAATAGGTACGCTGCTGTTTCAAGCACAATGCCCCAGAATGAAAGAGGCAATTCTGCATTACTCTTTATGGAGTGAACAATGTCCAATAAGATACGGTTCCTCCAATCCAATACACCATTATGCTGTGGTGTATACGGAGGAGTAAGCTGAGAGAGAATACCATTCTCTTTCAGAACGTCCTGGAATTCCGTGCTCAAGTACTCCCCCCTCTATCAGACCGGAAAATCTTGATAATTTTGCCAGTCTGGTTCTCTACTTCCTTTCTGAATTCTTTGAATTTCTTAAAAGCACATATCCGAACCTAGAGAGATCATCAGTGAATGTGATGAAGTACGAGAACCCATCCCGTGCATGTATAGACATTGGACCACATACATCACTGTGTATGAGTCCCAAGAGCTCTCCTGCTCTTTCTCCGTATCCGGTGAACGGAGATTTAGTCATCTTTCTCTTGAGAAAAGACTGACAAGTTTCATAAGATGAAAAATTCGAACGTATCTGTACCCCTCCGAATACAGAGACGCGACCGCATAGGTCCGTCTTGCCTGAATTTGGGGGCAGATGCTAATTGGTGCTATCCGTCCACCTCTCCGAAGATGCCAAGTTGATTTATGACACCGTATATCGAAGGTTTAAACGGATGCGGCCGATGTAGCAGATTTTGTCAGATTCCCCCTCGTTGAGGGGTTTTTGATTGTAGGGACGCTCTTCCCTGCAGGCGTAAGCCCCTGCAGATAATTACGCTACCGCATCGCGGTAGCCACTTTCTCCTTCTCCAGATGGTCACTTCGCGTCGTGGGTGTTTGTTTTGCTTTTTGGTTGCCCGTGGATTGTATACAGAGACTAATTTATGTTGTCGCCCGTAGGGCGTGGATTAGTCCAAATCCGTATTTTCTTAGATTTGGGTTTGGGGGTTGGGTTTAAGGATACGTTAGTCTCATTTGAGACTAAGATAAACTTAACAGTTTGTTAAGGACACGTTAGTCTAATTTTAAACTAAGGTCAACTTAACCATTTGTTAAGGATACATTAGTCTAATTTTAGACTAAAATCTACTTAACGGGATCATTTAGATCCAACAAAAGAGCATTTGGGCTCTATTGTTCTAGTTTAGAGACTTTGCGATCAATTGCCAGTTTAAGGACATGGTGGTCCAAGGTTAAGGACATCATAGTCCGTGGGTTTAAAAAGACCCCACAGTCCGAGGTTAAGGACATCATAGTCCGTGGGTTTAATGGGACCCCACAGTCCGAGATTAAGGACATCATAGTCCGTGGGTTTAAAGGGACCCCACAGTCCGTGGTTAAGGACATCATAGTCCGTAAGATTTGCTGGTTGTTGGGACCCGTCACTTCTCTGAAGACGATGAAGGATTACAACGACATATATTAGAGGAGTGAAGAGATGTGCCCTTGAACCAATATTGGTTGAGAGATCTACAGTCCAATTTGGGACTAAGATCAATTAATTAGATTATGAGCACATTGGCTCAATTAAATCTGAATTGAGAACTTATGGCCAACTTAGGCAAAGTCCAACTAGGTTTAGAATGTTAGACCTTTGTTGGACTGTTGAACATTTGTCTGGTTTCAGCCTCCCCATTATTTAGCAATGCTAAGTATGGGTCTGGGTTCTGACCATATTTTTATCTATTATTGAGTGCTGAGCACTCATATGCCATATAAGATGATCAATCTTGGAAGGCAAGGATGTATTTGAGGTTCAGTCAAAGGAGAGTCTTGCCTCTGGAAGACTTAGCCAATTTGGGCTAAGACTGGTTTTTAAAATAATGTTAAACACTAGAGGATATTTGGCGGTCACGTGTTCCCATGTGATGCGCTGAAAATGGTGTTAAATACTAAAATTGAATTGGTCACGTGGGGTCATGTGGGGCATCTGAAGATGGGGGCCAGACTCCATTCATTTTATTGTCAGAATATTTAAATTAAGTGTTAAACACTTTTAGTTTTCAGGCCATCACGTGTTGGCACGTGATGGTTATCCATGCATTGATTATTAAACTGTTTTTTAGGGGTCACGTGGGGACACGTGAGGGCGCCCAAAATCGATTCTGCCCTTGGATTTGTTTCCTTTTGTTTTGAGAGTCACGTGTGAGCACGTGAGGCATTGCCTTCATGCTTTTTTCTTCTCATTTTGGGGAGTCTGTTTAAGGGTCACGTAGGAACACGTGACCTAATTTTGTTCTCTCTTTTCTGCTCATTGAGAATGGGGGTCACGTGTTACCACGTGATCAAGTTCTTTACGTGCATGGAGAGCTTTAAGTCTCTTGTTTTAAGAATTAAATTCTCTGTAGAGTTAAACCCTAGTTCTGTTTTAGAGGAATTAAATTCCTATGTATATGGAAGAATTAAATTCTTATGTAGGGTTAAACCCTAGTTCAGTTTTGGAGAAATTAAATTCCTATGAATTTGGGAGAATTAAATTCTCATATAGGGTTAAACCCTAGTTCTGTTTTGGAAGAATTAAATTCCTATGAATTTGGGAGAATTAAATTCCCTAAACTCAATTATCCCTCTAAGTTTTGGATCTGCATGGCAGAATCTCAACCCGATGAGAATTAAATTCTCAACCTATGCGGAGATTTGCTTCTGCAGATCTTCAACCAGAGGAAGAACTAAGTTCTTTTTCAGAAGAATTAAACTCTTAAATTGAGAATTAAATTCTCTTTTTTTTTGGAACTTAGATCTCTTTCCCCTTTCTCACCTAGGGTTTCTTTTCTCTGAAGAGATCATTTTTTTCTCTTGAGAATTAAATTCTCATCTCTTTTTTTCTCTCTGTTGTTGTTATCTCCCCAAAAAAGTAGATCCCCTTCTCTTCTCTTCTTGGCTCCTATTTATAGGAGAAAGAAAAGAATCAATTTATTTTGTTATTCTTTCATTGAAAGATTTTAATTGATTTTGTAACCAACATGATCTTTTAGATCACTCAGTGAATTTTATTCACCATTGGATTTTTAATCCAAAAGATCTTTTATCTATTATTCCTGGCAAATTTCAGGGAAATCTTTCCTTATATAAAATATTTCCATAAATTGGTGATTTTTAATCACCATTGGATTTTTAATCCAACGGTGCTCCATTTAACAGAGCACCATCTTTTTTGTTTGGAAAGATTTAGAGAAATATTTTTCCAGTTTGGATTTTTGATTCTCTCTTAATTAGAATTTAATTCTATTATTTCATAGATCTTTAGGAACCCATCACGTGTTGGCACGTGACCCCCTGATTAAACATTTGACCAGAATTTAATTCTGTTGTGTTAAAGAACTCAGGAATTATCACGTGTCAGCACGTGACCCTTGGTCACGTTTTGGCACGTGATAGCCCATTGGGTTTTTCCTTGTTATTTTATTATACCTTTAATTCTTTTCAGTGGGTTTAAAGGCCCATCACGTGTTGACAAGTGACCCCACTGATTAATTATTTCCAATTATTTATCTTATTCAGTGCTGCAAGGATTTGTCTGTAAATGGTCATGTGTCTGCACGTGATGCCCGGTCACGTGTGAGCACGTGATGCTTCATAACTTTTGATCCCGGATGAATTATGAGGCCCATAATATATCAAATCGAAGGATTTTTTGAGACACTTTCGATACTATTAGAATTTAGCTGTTTCTCATTCGGGAGTTTGTCAAAATCCAGCCCGGAAAATACTGGTTCGCATTTTCTTCCTTAGATTACAGGTGCATAGCATATTTGCTCATAACTTTTGATCCCGGATGAATTATGAGGCCCATAATATATCAAATCGAAGGATTTTTCGAGATGCTTTCAATTCCATCAGAATTTAGCTATTTCACATTCTAGAGTTTGTCAAAATACAGCCTGGAAAATACTGGTTCATATTTTCTTAAACGTATCGCTGCCATTTAATAACTTGGGCTATTTTGCGCAGAAATTTTTTTTTTGGCGGGAACAAATGCCCCCCACTATTTTGCCCATGTAAGTATATACGTGGGTGAAGTAGTGCAGAATAATTCATAGCATACAACCAGTTTCGGGTTGGTATATAATTTTCAGAATTTTGATCTGAGAAGATAACGTGCGGACACAAGCGTCGTCATTTATCATTGACTCAAATCTCGACTCTTAAGGGATATAGTTCCAAACCCTTAGCTCCATAAGCCGCACCCTTCTGTTTCTTTATGTCTTACTCTGGCATGAAATAGTTTATATGCTCATGAGTAACTTCTCCATTTCAGTGGCATGTTGCTTTAGCAAGTATGGCCCATAGATGGTAGATAACAGTTCATCTTAAACTCTTTATAAGGTAGCGATGGCTTAGGAACAGGGTTAGGGTCTGTTGCCTAAGACTTTCCAACTTTATGAGCTATGAGGGTCTCACAAAGGCTTTTCTCCCTACGAGTCGTGAGGATCTCGTAGGTGTTTTTTCTCCTTAGGAGTCGTGAGGACTCCTAAGTGCGTTTTCTCCTGAGAATCGTAAGGATCCCACAAAAGAATTGTCTTTATGCGTAGGGACACTAATTTCCCCACAAGTTGAGACGAATCGAGAGATTCTCGCAAAGACACTGATTTCCTTGCGGGTCGAAACGAATCAAGAGGTTCTCGCCAAGGACGCTGATTTCCCTGAATCAAGATAAGAAGCGATGGCTTAGGAAACAGGTTCAGATCTGCTGCCTAAGACTTTTCAACTTTATGAGCTGTGAGGGTCTCATAAAGATTTTTTCTCCCTACGAGTCGAGAGGATCTCGTAGGTGTATTTTCTCCTTAGGAATCGTGAGGATTCCTAAATGTGTTTTCTCTTGAGAGTCGTAAGGATCTCACAAGAGAATTTTCTTCCTTACAAGTCGAGAGGACTCGTAAGTGATTGATGAGTTAACCTACTCCCGAGTCAAAGCATTGCTTCAACAAGGAAGTCAATGGTTGACTTTGGGTTGTCTGTGGACCGCCGAGTCATGGAACTGGAAACTTTGCCGCGGCTCCGCTTTGCTGACGTTGTATATTCCTGCAGAGACACTGATTTCTCTGCGGGTCGGCGCGAATCGAGGTATTCTCATCAAGGACGCTGATTTCCCTGGATCGAGGTTTTTGCCAAGGACACTGATTTTCTCGGAGTTGACACGAATCGAGGTATTCCTGCAAAGACGCTGATTTCTCTGTGGGTCAATACGAATCGAGATGCTCTCGTCAAGGATGCTGATTTCCCTGGATCGAGGTTTTTGCCAAGGACACTGATTTCCCTGGGGTTGAGACGAATCAAGGTGTTCCTGCAAAGACGCTGATTTCTCTGTGGGTCGACGCGAATCGAGATGCTCTTGTCAAGGACGCTGATTTCCCTGAATCGAGGAGGTTGCCAAGGATACTGATTTTCTTGGGGTTGAGACAAATCGAGGTATTCCTGCGAAGACGATGATTTCTCTGCGGGTCGACGTGAATCGAGATGCTCTCGTCAAGGACGCTGATTTCCATGAATCGAGGAGGTTGCCAAGGACACTGATTTTCTTGGGGTTGAGACGAGTCGATGTATTCCTGCAAAGATGCTGATTTCTCTGCGGGTTGACGTGAATCGAGATGCTCTCGTCAAGGACGCTGATTTCCCTGAATCGAGGTTTTTGCCAAGAACGCTGATTTCCTCGGAGTTGAGACGAATCGATGTATTCCTGCAAAGACACTGATTTCATTGCAGGCCGACGCGAATCGAGGTGCTCTCGTCAAGGACACTGATTTCCCTGAATCGAGGTTTTTGCCAAGGACACTGATTTCCCTGGGGTTGAGACGAATCGAGGTATTCCTGCAAAGACGCTGATTTTTCTGCGGGTCGACGCGAATCGAGATGCTCTCGTCAAGGACGCTGATTTCCCTGAATCGAGAAGGTTGCCAAGGACACTGATTTCCTTGGGGTTGAGACGAATCGAGATATTCCTGCAAAGACGCTGATTTCTCTGCGGGTCGACGCGAATCGAGATACTCTCGTCAAGGACGCTGATTTCCCTGAATCGAGGAGGTTGCCAAGGACACTGATTTCCTTGGGGTTGAGACGAGTCGATGTATTCCTGCAAAGACGCTGATTTCTCTGCGGGTCGACGTGAATCGAGATGCTCTCGTCAAGGACGCTGATTTCCCTAAATCGAGGTTTTTGCTAAGGACACCGATTTCCTCGAAGTTGAGACGAATCGATGTATTCCTGAAAAGACACTGATTTCTTTGCGCGCCGATGCGAATTGAGGTGCTTTCGTCAAGGACACTGATTTCCCTGAATCAAGGTTTTTGCCAAGGACACTGACCCTGGGGTTGAGACGAATCGAAGTATTCCTGCAAAGACGCTGATTTCTCTGCTGGTCGACGCGAATCGAGATGCTCTTGTCAAGAACGCTGATTTTCCTGAATCGAGGAGGTTGCCAAGGACACTGATTTCCTTGGGGTTGAGACGAATCGAGGTATTCCTATAAAGACGCTGATTTCTCTGCGGGTCGACGCGAATCGAGATGCTCTCGTCAAGGACGCTGATTTCCCTGAATTGAGCAAGTTGCCAAAGACACTGATTTCCTTGGGGTTGAGACAAGTCGATGTATTCCTACAAAGACGCTGATTTCTCTGCGGGTCGACGCAAATCGAGATGCTCTCGTCAAGGACGCTGATTTTCCTAAATCGAGGTTTTTGCCAAGGACGCTGATTTCCTCGGAGTTGAAACGAATCGATGTATTCTTGCAAAGACACTGATTTCTTTGCGGGCCGACGCGAATCGAGGTGCTCTCGTCAAGGACACTGATTTCCCTGGATCGAGGTTTTGCCAAGGACACTGATTTTCCTGGGGTTGAGACGAATCGAGGTATTCCTGCAAAGGCACTGATTTCTCTGCGGGTCGACGCGAATCGAGGTGCTCTCGTCAAGGACGCTAATTTCCCTGAATCGAGGAGGTTGCCAAGGACACTGATTTCCTTGGGGTTGAGACGAATCGAGGTATTCCTGCAAAGACGCTGATTTCTCTGCGGGTCGACGCGAATCGAGATGCTCTCGTCAAGGACGCTGATTTTCCTGAATCGAGGAGGTTGCCAAGGACACTGATTTCCCTGGGGTTGGTTGACTTGTTTCCGAGACAGAGTCATTGGATAACGTATTTCCGCGGCGGGGTCATTTGATAACGTGTTTCCGCGGCGGGGTCATTTGATGACGTGTTTCCGCGATGGGGTCATTTGCTGATGTGTATCCGAGAAGGGGTCATTTGATGACGTGTTTCCGCGGTGGGGTCATTTGATGACGTGTTTCCGCGACGGGGTCATTGGATGACTCTAGCTTGTCTGTGAACCGTAGAGTCTTGGAACTGGGGCTTTGCCATGGCTCCAAGGTTGATTGTCGCGTCTGAATCCTGTTGGAATGAGGAGGAACGTTGTTGGTGATCTCTAGGCTGTCTGTGAACCATCGAGATTTGGAACAGGGACTTTACCATGGCTCCAAGGTTGATTGTCGCGTCTGAATCCTGCTGGAATGAGGAGGAACGCTGTTGGTGATCTCTAGGTTGTCTGTGAACCGTCGAGATTTGGAACTAGGGGACTTTGTCATGGTTCCGTTGTTTTGACCCTAGGGTCGTTTGTTGACGTCGTATCTGCATCCTGCTGGAGTAAGGAGAAACGTCGTTGGTGATCTCTAGGCTATCTGTGAGTCGTCGAGATTTAGAACTAGGGGACTTTGCCATGGTTCCGGGGTAGTCTTTAGGCTGTCTGTGAACCGTTGAGATTTGGAACTAGGGGACTTTGCCGTGGCTCCGCTTGTTGATGTTGTGTCTGCATCCGATTGGAGGGAAGAAGAATGCCGGTGTTGATCTCTAAGTTGTCGATGTTGATGTTGAGACCCTGAAGTTAGGGATCTTCCTTCGCTTCGTTTGTTGACATTGTGTCTGCAATATTGCGACGAATGTCGAGATTGCCTTTAGGTTGTCTATGAACCGTCGAGATTTGGCTTCGCTTCGACGAAGTCTGGTGGGACGATATGGTTCCCTTCTTGTTTGTGCCCCTGGATTGTATACAGGGGTCAATGTGACCTCACCTGCAGGGAAAAAAGTTTTATTCTTTCATTTTTTTTAATTCTTTCCGCAATGCTCTATCATTTCAGCTTTTTATATCGCGAAAATCGCGATTGCCCAATCATTTTGGTTATTTTTCGTGGTGCCCAATCATTTCGGCTATTTTTTCTTTTTACTCGCTGTTTTTTTATTACGAGTTGCCCAATCATTTCGGCTATTTTGTATGCATATATTTTTACTTGCTGATTTTGTTGCAAGTTGCCCCATCATTACGGCTATTTCATATGCATTTTTGGCTCGCTGATTTTTATCACGAGTGTGGAACTTGGAATCTAGTGCCAATCTTAGCATCAGCATCGCTACAACTGGAATATTGCCAGGAGCGAATCATCATTTGCCATGAAAGGGCTTGGAATTTGATACCGATTTTGGCATCAGCATCGCTACCACTGGGACATTGCCAGGAGCGAATCATCATATGCCATGAAAGGACTTGGAATTTGATATCGATTTAGGCATCAATATCGCTACAACTGGGATATTGCCAGGAGCGAATCATCATTTGCCTCTGTCGATGTCGAACAAAGGTGGCTTAGCAAACAGGGTTAGGATCCCGTCGACTAAGGCTTTTGACTTCATGAGCCGTAAGGGTCTCATAAAGGTGTTTCTCCCAATGAGTCGTGAAGATCTTGTAGGTGCATTTTCTCCTTAGGAATCGTGAGGATTCGTAAGTGTGTGTTCTCTTATAAGTCGTAAGGATCTTATAAGAGTGTTTTCTCCTTGCAAGTCGAGAGGACCTACAAGTGTTTGTTCACCGTGTGAGCATATCCCTAGTCGCTGGTGGGACTCTGTTAGGAAAATGTTTATTCATGCCCCTGGATTGTATACAAGGGTCAGCATTGAACCGCTTGTAGGGCAGCATTGGAGATTGTGATGGCTTAAGAACAAGCTTAGATTCCTGTAGCTTAAGGCTTTTGAACCCTGCGAGCCGTGAGGGTCTCAAAGGGGAATTCTCCTTACGAGTCGTGAGGATCTCGTAAGTGTGTTTTCTCCTTAAGAATCGTGGGGATCCCTAAGTGTGTTGCTCCCTTGTGAGTCGTAAGGATCTCACGCAGGTGGTTTCTCCTTACAAGGTCAAGAGGACCTTGCAAGTGTCTTTTAATGAGATTGTGTCCTTTCGGGTTTTCACAAAACTCGCCGGTAGCCCTGCTGTTTTTACTCACGGAGCCCTTTCGGGTTTTCATCCGTGCTCATCTTGCTTGTGGATGTACCATTTTTTTTACGAGTCTGCGCCCTTTCGGGTTTTCACAAATATCGCCGGTAGTCCTGCTGTTTTACTCACGGCGCCCTTTCGGGTTTTCATCCGTGCCCATTTTGCTTATGGACATACCCTTTTTTTACACCACGTCAGCCTGGGGATGCTTCGGTCCATAGTAGTTTATAGACGTCTCGGTTAGCTGCAAGTTTTAGGACATTGCGGTCCATCATTAGTTTAGGGACATTTCGGTCCGCTGTAGCTTTGAGGCGAAGTTTCGCCAGATGCTTTATGAAAAAGTAGGTTTCTCCTTGATAGACCTTGTCACATAATCCAAGGGTTTTGGCACTGCTCCTGCCTGCAGCTCCTCTACGTTATCTCCTAACGCTGAGTGAGCTGCTTTGTTACCTAGCGACAAATGAGCGATCATGTGGCAACTTGCCACATAATCTTCGGATTCTTCTGACAAGTCGTCTCCCTCATCATTGTCGTTATCTTCATTCTCAAGGATGTGATTGAGGAACTCTTGAAGCGTGATTGGGGTTCGCGCCCTCTGGTTGTATTCTTTCAGTGCGTCAATATGCTTTTGCAGATCCGTGCGCTTGTCGTTAGACTACGCGGGCTTTTTGGTCTTCTTCTTTTTCTTCGAAGACTTTGACGGCTGGGCCTGAGCGTTTTGACCATTGCTATTAATTCCCGATGTTGGCCGTGGTTTCGGCATCCCCTCGATGATCTCCGGCTCTAGCGGGCTTTTCCACCTGATCGCCGGGCATGTTTGAAGATCTTTCAGCATTTGTTTAGTTTTTGCCGAAAGAACAACTTCCCATGGAGCTTCCTCTATGAATGAGCACGATGCCCCCGTCATGTCCATCTTTTTTGGAGCATGTGGTTGTGGCGGGTTCACCTTCCAATTTTCAGACAACGTGAATTTGCCCTGTTGATACTGGTCTTCAACCCAATTTTTGAAGACGTAGCAGTCTTCGATCGGATGGCCCAATACTCGGTGGTAAGGGCAGTAATTAGGATCGTTGACATCGTTCGGTTGTAGTGGGTGTCTCATCTCCGGTAGAGTGATGAGCCCATTGCGCACTGCCAGTTCAAACAGTTTCCTTGTTTTATCCCGGGAAAACGAGTAAGGACGTCTCAACTTCTCATCGAGGGATTGCCGCTTGTTGCTTTGGCGAACAACCGCTCTCGGGCCACTCGGTTGTTATTGAGCGTTGGCGACGAAGGTTGCTTTCCCTTTGCCCTTTTCATTCCAAGGCTCCATCTTTGAAGAGGAAGGCCTATGTCCCATCCAGTCCATTTGGGCTAACTTGTCAATCAAGGCCTGGAAGGTGGTCGGCTTGAAGAACATCATGAATTGGGAAATAGTTGCCTGAGGGTCTAGAGTGCCCACGAACATGCCCACTGCCGGCGCTTCCTCAATGCGTTGTTCGCACTTCGACTATAGATTTCGCCACCGTATTGCGTACTGGACCCAAGTTTCTCCCGGCTTCACCCTGGCATTGATTAGTGCCATGATTGGGGTGCGCTCGCTAGCGCTTGCAAATCTCTGTGTAAACAGCAGCTCCATCTCTGCAAATGTTTTGACAGATTCATTCGGGAGTTCAGAATACCGCTCGAATGCTATCTCCGACAAGCTGCCAACGAATTAGCGAAGCAGTAGCTTATCGTCACCTCCAGTATTACCGCACAGAGCCCTGAATTGAGTAACATGCTGGTGTGGATTCCCCGTCCCCTTATATACGTGGAATTTGGGGATCGTGTATCCCGGTGGGTATTTTATTTGGTCATACCAACCCGGATAGGGTCATCCATTCTTAACAATTTGCCCAGCCGCTTCATTCGCCTGATGAACTTGTATCTGCTGAGTGATGTAATCATCCAGGGCGGCTTTTGAGATGGTCTCCTCTTTGGCTGCTGAACTAGCCGGCAGAGGGTTTGACTTCTTCCCTCGGTCGTCTTCGAGGATAATCGGAGGATCTTCAGCTGGAGGATCCGACTGTATCATCATCCCGACCATGTCTTGGAAGAGAAGCGCTATTCGTTTTATATTGGCCACTTGTTCCGCTGCTTCTCTATCCTTCTTCTCGAGGATTCTGCGGAGGAAGTCAGCATCGGTTTCCTGTTCTTGACGTTGCTCCGACGACGCTTCCGGGCTTTCTTTTGGTCCCGTGAGTACGACCATTTGCGTCAACATTTCCTGGAGCTTTAGTTGTTTCTCCTGGGCTTTTGTTACGGATCGCGTAAGCGGTCGATGACCCGTAGAGATACGGCTATCCTCTTTCCCGGATGCCATATAGACAGTGTGCACCACCATGCCCCCATACATGGGGAGTTTAGGTTCAGCGTTCTTGCGATTCATCGCAGACACCGGGATTTTCTTCAGCTTTCTCCTCTTGTGAGCGGTCGAGGTTGAGGGGGCCATTGCAGTGGGCACCCACGTAGCTGTCGCTTTCTGTGGTTTGACATGGTGATCCTCTTCTTGCCGAACCTTCATCTTTTTCTGTCGGCAGGGATAGTTTTGATTTACCACAGAGTCTTGGACCTGTCGCCAAACTTTATAAATTTTAGAGGACAGCCGCTGAGGGGGTCGCTCCAGCTTCGTCTTTGTAGCTTTTTCCATTGGTGGAGGAGATCTTTTCAGCACAGCAGTTGGCGAATTCCTGCGGACCCTGTTAAGTAATTCAAAGCTGTTCCCAGTTGGAACAGCAGCATCAACTTCCACCATTGGAGCCGGCGGAGTCAATCCAGAAGGGGAATTTCCCCAGCTTTCCTCACTCGGCGCCAGTGGCGACGTCGAGCATGTCGTGCGGCCGGGATTACCTCCGCTGTTGGATGAGCTTCCTCATACCCCCTGCTTTGAGGAGAGGCTGTTATTGGCACTAGCCGGTCGAAGACTGACGTCCGTTGAGAGGGGATAGTCAGTCTTGCGAAGGCCGACTTTCGAACAGGGGAAGCAGCCTTCGTGACTTCGCGTGGAGTAGTAGCTGAAACGGCCAGTCTTGTGAAGACCGACCCTTTAGCAGGAGAAGCTGCCTTGACGACTTCAGGAGCAGGAATGGATATCCGCTTTGGGATGGCCGCTTAAGGTATCGCGGGCTTTTTCACCGGCCCACTTGAGCTTTGGCCCAGTCTGTTGAAAACTGAAGCACTGGATTTGGGCGACCCGTTGAGAGGGGCCGCAGTAGTTGTAAGCCGATCAAAGACCAACTTCTTCGGAGATTCTTGCGACGGTAATGGGGTGTTGAAGCTCATTGGTGGGATCATGGTCCCGAAGAATAGCCCAGTGGTGGCCTGAGTCACCTGTTCCGCCGGCATAGCGAAGATGGAGGCCGCTTGGGGCCCGTAAGTCACTCCTCCGGATGGGACGGAGCGAGAGTTGTAGTTGCAGTTAGTGCAGTTTGTAGCCATTGATCTTCTGTTTTCTGCATGGAGCAAGACACCAAATCTTAGTACCTCGAATCCAGGGGCAACCATAGCAAACCGCGATTCGTTCGCGAAACACGACACACGAAGTGTGGAGTGGAAAGAGGAAAAGGTCCCACCGGGCATGCCAGAATCTGTACCCCTCCGAATACAGAAACGCGACCGCATAGGTCCGTCTTGCCTGAATTTAGGGGCAGATGCTAATTGGTGCTATCCGTCCACTTCTCCGAAGATGCCAACTTGATTTATGACACCGTATATTGAAGGTTTAAACGGATGCGGCCGATGTAGCAGACTTCGTTAGATTCCCCCTTGTTGAGGGGTTTTTGATTGTGGGGACGCTCTTCCCTGCAGGCGCAAGCCCCTGCAGTTAATTACGCTACCGCATCGCAGTAACCACTTTCTCCTTCTCCAGATGGTCATTTCGCGTCATGGGTTTTTGTTTTGCTTTTTAGTTGCCCGTGGATTGTATACGGAGACTAATTTATGTTGTCGCCCGTAGGGCGTGGATTAGTCCAAATCCGTATTTTCTTAGATTTGGGTTTGGCGGTTGGGTTTAAGGATACGTTAGTCTCATTTGAGACTAAGATCAACTTAAACGTTTGTTAAGGATACGTTAGTCTAATTTTAGACTAAGATCAACTTAACAGTTTGTTAAGAACACGTTAGTCAATTTTAAACTAAGGTCAACTTAACCATTTGTTAACGATACATTAGTCTAATTTTAGACTAAGATCTACTTAACGGGATCATTTAGATCCAACAAAAGAGCATTTGGGCTCTATTGTTCTAGTTTAGGGACTTTGCGGTCAATTGCCAGCTTAAGGACATGGTGGTCCAAGGTTAAGGACATCATAGTCCGTGGGTTTAAAGGGACCCCACAGTCCGAGGTTAAGGACATCATAGTCCATGGGTTTAAAGGGACCCCACAGTCCGAGGTTAAGGACATCATAGTCCGTAAGATTTGCTGGTTGTTGGGACCCGTCACCTCTCTGAAGACGTTGAAGGATTACAACGACATATATCAGAGGAGTGAAGAGATGTATCCTTGAACCAATATTGGTTGAGAGATCTACAGTCCAATTTGGGACTAAGATCAATTAATTAGATTATGAGCACATTGGCTCAATTAAATCTGAATTGAGGACTTATGGCCAACTTGGGCTAAGTCCAATTAGGTTTAGAATGTTAGACCTTTGTTGGACTGTTGAACATTTTTATGGGTTCAGCCTCCCCATTATTTAGCAATGCTAAGCATGGGTCTGGGTTCTGACCATATTTTTATCTCTTATTGAGTGCTGAGCACTTATATGCCATATAAGATGATCAATCTTGGAAGGCAAGGATGTATTTGAGGTTCAGTTAAAGGAGAGTCTTGCCTCTGGAAGACTTAACCAATTTGGGCTAAGACTGGTTTTTAAAATAGTGTTAAACACTAGAGAATATTTGGCGGTCACGTGTTCCCATATGATGCGCTGAAAATAGTGTTAAACACTAAAATTGAATTGGTCACGTGGGGTCACGTGGGGCATCTGAAGATGGGGGCCAGACTCCATTTATTTTATTATCAGAATATTCAAATTAAGTGTTAAACACTTTTAGTTTTCAGGCCATCACGTGTTGGCACGTGATGGTTATCCATGCATTGATTATTAAAGTATTTTTTAGGGGTCACGTGGGGACACGTGAGGGCGCCCAAAATCGATTCTGCCCTTGGATTTGTTTCCTTTTGTTTTGAGAGTCACGTGTGAGCACGTGAGGCATTGCCTTCATGCTTTTTTCTTCTCATTTTGGGGAGTCTGTTTAAGGGTCACGTAGGAACACGTGACCCAATTTTGTTCTCTCTTTTCTGCTCATTGAGAATGGGGGTCACGTGTTACCGCGTGATCAAGTTCTTTATATGCATGGAGAGCTTTAAGTCTCTTATTTTAAGAATTAAATTCTCTATAGGGTTAAAGCCTAATTCTGTTTTAGAGGAATTAAATTCCTATGTATATGGAAGAATTAAATTCTTATGTAGGGTTAAACCCTAGTTCAGTTTTGGAGAAATTAAATTCCTATGAATTTGGGAGAATTAAATTCTCATATAGGATTAAACCCTAGTTCTGTTTTGGAGGAATTAAATTCCTATGAATTTGGGAGAATTAAATTCCTCATATAGGGTTAAACCTTAGTTCTGTTTTGGAGGAATTAAATTCCTATGAATTTGGGAGAATTAAATTCTTATATAGGGTTAAACCCTAGTTCTGTTTTGGAGGAATTAAATTCCTATGAATTTGGGGGAATTAAATTCCCTAAACTCAATTCTCCCTTTAAATTTTGGATCTGCATGGCAGAATCTCAACCCGATGAGAATTAAATTCTCAACCTATGGGGAGATTTGCTTCTGCAGATCTTCAACCAGAGGAAGAACTAAGTTCTTTTTCAGAAGAGTTAAACTCTTAAATTGAGAATTAAATTCTCTTTGTTTTATGGAACTTAGATCTCTTTCCCCTTTCTCACCTAGGGTTTCTTTTCTCTGAAGAGATCTTTTTTTTTCTCTTGAAAATTAAATTCTCCTCTCTTTTTTTCTCTCTGTTGTTGTTATCTCCCCAAAAAAGTAGATCCCCTTCTCTTCTCTTCTTGGCTCCTATTTATAGGAGAAAGAAAAGAATCAATTTATTTTGTTAATCTTTCATTTAAAGATTTTAATTGATTTTGTAGCCAACATGATTTTTTAGATCACTCAGTGAATTTTATTCACCGTTGGATTTTTAATCCAAAAGATCTTTTATCTGTTATTCCTGGCAAATTTCAGGGAAATCTTTCCTTGTATAAAATCTTTCCATAAATTGGTGATTTTTAATCACCATTGGATTTTTAATCCAACGGTGTTCCATTTTACAGAGCACCATCTTTTTTGTTTGGAAAGATTTAGAGAAATATTTTTCCAATTAGGGTTTTTGATTCCCTCTTAATTAGAATTTAATTCTATTATTTCATAGATCTTTAGGAACCCATCACGTGTTGGCACGTGACCCCCTGATTAAGCATTTGACCAGAATTTAATTCTGTTGTGTTAAAAAACTCAGGAATTATCATGTGTCAGCACGTGACCCTTGGTCATGTGTTGGCACGTGATGCCCCATTGGGTTTTTTCCTTGTTATTTTATTATACCTTTAATTCTTTTTAGTGGGTTTAAAGGCCCATCACGTGTTGACACGTGACCCCACTGATTAATTATTTCCAATTATTTATTTTATTCAGTGCTTCAAGGCTTTGCCTGTAAATGGTCATGTGTCTGCACGTGATACCCGGTTACGTGTGGGCACGTGATGCCCGGTCATGTGTGAGCACGTGATGCTTCATAATTTTTGATCCCGGATGAATTATGAGGCTCATAATATATCAAATCGAAGGATTTTTCGAGACACTTTCGATACCATCAGAATTAAGCTGTTTCTCATTCGGGAGTTTGTCAAAATCCAGCCCGGAAAATACTGGTTCGCATTTTCTTCCTTAGATTACAGGTGCATAGCATATTTGCTCATAACTTTTGATCCCGGATGAATTATGAGGCTCATAATATATCAAATCGAAGGATTTTTCGAGACACTTTCGATACCATCAGAATTAAGCTGTTTCTCATTCCGGAGTTTGTCAAAATCCAGCCCGGAAAATACTGGTTCGCATTTTCTTCCTTAGATTACAGGTGCATAGCATATTTGCTCATAACTTTTGATCCCGGATGAATTATGAAGCCCATAATATATCAAATCGAAGGCTTTTTTGAGATGCTTTCAATGCCATCAGAATTTAGCTGTTTCACATTCGGGAGTTTGTCAAAATATAGCCCGGAAAATATTGGTTCACATTTTCTTAAACGTATCGCTGTCATTTGATAACTTGGGCTCTTTTGCGCAGAAATTTTTTTTTTTTTTGGCGGGAAAAGTATCCAAATATCCAACTTTATGTAATTTACTCAGTCTTTTCTCTCCGATATGACCAAGTCTACAATGTCATTAGTAGGATTCGTTCGTATCTGAACTCTTCTTCTTACGTGTGTTTTGTATATTGAAAATTATGTTTTAATTTAGAACATAGATACCATTACACAGTGTACCTTCTGCAATCAATACCTGATTATGGTAAATGTTCATGATATTTCTATCAAGAACAAACTTATATCCATCTTTATCAAGTAAAGAAACTGATATGATGTTGCAAACCATGGAAGGTATATAGTAGCAATTGTTCAAAATCATAGTATTGCCTTTTGGCAACACTAGGTGATATTGACCGACGGCAGCAGCATCAACTTGTGCTCTATTCCCTACTCTGAAGGACATATCACCAGGTCCAACTATCCTACTTTTTCTCAGTCCCGCAATTTTAAATTATAAATATGAGATCCTGATCCGGTATCTAGTACCCAGGAGGTAGGACTGACCGAAAAACAGTTCTCAATAACAAAAACACCTGAAGGAGACGTAATAGTATGCTTCTTCTTCTTCATTGGCGTCATCAAGGAATTCATGCAATCCTCTTTCCCTTGCTCATACTCATGACAGCTGTCATAGTTTCCAGCTGAACCGACGTTCTCCAGCCCGAATAAGAATTCGGATCGGTCAAGCGATACATTTTATTATCTTGATTAGGGCGTGAAATGGTTGCTACCTGGAGAGAGAGAAAAGAAACACTTAACGTGCGCTCTTGCAAGATTAGATTGGTTATTAGTTTATCTAATCATGATGGCTCCCACTGTTTCCTCAAATTCATCTTCAAACCCCAAAAAAAGAATTAGTCAGGATTGATCGCACGTCAGAATACTTGCTTAACCTTTCAGCCAGTCTAGTGTCGGTATTTCGAGAGAGCTTTTCCAATACTTTCGTGAAGTTCCTTAATTATATAACCTCTTTTTCGTAAAGGTGTGGCCCCGCTAACACCGTTCTAGACACCTACTTGGTTTATAGTATTGATCGTTAAGTGAAATAATCTCCCGAGAGTAATCCTACTCATCAATGGGATCGGAATCCAACTATCATTGTGTGAAGACCTAGATGGAATCCACTCTAGTCATCACACTCCAGAAGGTATACCAAAAACTGCAAGTTTTCTGTATATTTGAAGCTCCCGATATGGTTTTTGTCCCTAGGACCAAAGTGACCCTGACTAAAGATCAAAATGTCAAAAGGTCCTAATCAAGTTCAACTCATCATTATCTTGATTGCATTAGACCCACCCGTACGAGCCTTGAATAAAGATCAAAATGATCGCACGACTGTCCTAACCAATCGCATTACCATGCAACAGAAAAGTATTACATAGCTACCGAACACTACGCCTTGACTAAAGATCGAAATGCATAGCACGAATACTAAGCACTACCAATCCGAAATGACGGAGGGCTACAACTGGGTTTTTGGCGAAAAACCCTTTAACATAATAAAATTGATATCGTTGAAGGAACCTGAGTAGTTTTGAAAATGAGTGGTTTAATCTCTGCTTTTGAAAAACTTCTGGTTTTTAAAGAAAACCGAGTAATCTATAGTATAGAATTTCGCTCGAGAGGTCACTCCCCGTGAAGGGATCTCGGCTCTTGCCTCCTGGAATGAGGTGCTGGATATTCACAACCGAATACCACTATGCAAAGCAAAAGAATATAACTGTAGTTTTTCGAAATTTGTTCCAACAATATCTTTTTAGGTTTCTTTTCTTGTGTTAATCAAAATTAATGTAGTCCCATCAATTAACCTATCACACCAGAAAAGAACGAAAATACAATATACATATATGTCATCCACATTCGCCACTGGGCCCCGTCATCACCCGTTAGGTTACTTAACTAATGACAGAGTGGGGGCTGGACTAGCGCGGGTGCAAAACATATACAACATCTACTAGTGTGTGTGTGTATGTGTGTGTATATATATATATATATAAATAAATATATATAACATTCGTCCCAGACATGATATAATCAACATCACAAAATCTCAGCAAGCAACACAGAATGGTAGATAATCTTGGATCCTCGGATTTCATTTGAGCCGCAAATAAAACCCGACGTTCCCGGTCGTATGGATAGCCTGTGCAATGAAACCCGAACCCCTACGAGCGTGGCAAGTTATCCGCCAATCCCAGAAGTGAGGCAACCCCAATCAACAAAGTAAATAGGCCACCCAGCACTCTACGGGATCCGGTAACTTGAGCGCTCCTCCGTGGGTCGTCCTATTGAAAGTCTACCCTTGCACCACCATGAGATTCCAGCGGCATCAAGCATGCCGAATTTTAAATTTTTCGGTGCTAAGTTAGACTTAACCAAGATCGTGACTAGAATATTTAGGGTTTAAACCTATGATGATATGAACTAAAGAGAAGTGAAGATGGTTATACCCTCATAGATCGAGTCCTTCACTTCACATGCTCAGTGTAGTAGTCCACGCGACTCCACTAGGCTCCACTTGAGAGTTTGGACGAGCTTCCTCCGATGACCTTCGTGCCGAAGATGATCCACGCGAAGTCCCTCCAGCTTAATTTACATCTACACTAAACTCTTTTAGTGTAGAAAACACGCTACACTTGATCGCTAGTCAAGTGTAGAATGGTGATGTAGGGGTTTAAAGGCTCCCTAATTTTGTGTTCAAGCTTCATGGTTCACATCACATATGATGGTTGAAGCTTGAGGCATTATGAAGAGGAAGAAGAAGATGAGAGCATGAGAGCAACACTTGAAAATGGCTAAGTGTTGAATGAGGTGAAGAATGGCTCATCCTTGACCTTCACTCATTGAAGCATCCAAATATCCACAAATAAAAAATATGGTGCCATGCTTCAATAGTAAGTCAATACAAATATAATATTAGATGTAGCCATGCTTCCTCATACCTCTTCAATTTCCACATCATTTCTATTTTCACAAAATAGAAATTTATACCATACTTCATATATATATATATATATATATATATAAGAAAATATTTAGTGAGTTAATGATATTAGTTAAGATATAATTATATCAAATATAATATATATCACATTATTAAATCAATACTTGATTTAATAATCTGGTTATATCACATATAACCGACTAATATTATTTATCTATGTATCACATTATCAAATCAACACTTGATTCGATAATCTGGTTATATCACATATAACATAACTGATAACAGACAACTGCCAGAGTACAATACGGTATCACATACATGTATTTAATCAGGCTCATGCACATATCATATATGTGTCCTACTTCATTTCTATTGAACCAGGGAATTTCTGTGTGGGACTCTAAAGACTCGTCAATATGCCAGCAGTAGGTGATGATCACATCAGTCACCTACAAGCCGTCAGCGGTACTAGCTGGACGTAACGGCTACCCGGGTATTGAGCGATATGAAGATCAACAAGCAAGCGTGTCCATACTTTCCATGAAGTCTATCAGTAACACTACCGTACAGTCTGGTCTCTTTGTCTGATATGTCGCATATCATGTCTAGAGGTGGTAAACATCAGACCCTAGTAACGTGATAAGTCATGCCGATGTCTGGCCTATAACGGTTCGAGAAACTACTGGTAAATTTTACAAATAAATCTCATCAGCAGCCATATCCAGGGACTTCCAGCTATAGCCAATCGAGCATAGCGCAACATCAACCCCCAATACCGGGAGAGACGAAACCCCTTCTATCGCTCATTACCTCCATGTGACTCGGGACTGTACCCAAAATCCACCGGTTTGCACAACTCCTCTTGAGCGTGGTAGGGAGGAAATAAAAGCACAGTGGGAGCCACACAAGACTCTATGACGATCTCGGGTCTACAGACTAACCTGTACCAGTGTCACCAGAAGACTGCTATCTGACGATAGGCATACTACCATATAGGAGTCCTCGGCGAGTCCTGTTCGGTTTACCCATTCTCCAATAAGCACCTGTGTACAATTTTTGAGTCACACACCAATGGTTGTGAGATCAATCATCGCCCTCTAAAGGACAAGAAACGTACACACTAGTCTACTCTGGAATATCGATGCCCTAGTCTCGATATTGTAACATTTTGAAAATTTTAGATAATAAATTAATTTAATTAATTAAATAATAAAATGTTAATTTAAAAAGTTAGTGAAACAAAATAGGACACTTTCATAAGTAGTGTGAAACTAATTAAATTGAAATTTTAAGTATGTAACATTAAGGAATTTCAAACGTTTTAGTGAAAAATTTAGCTTCATGTGTAATATGATATAGTATGAAGGATTATGTGAAAATGTTAGTTTCTTTATGCAAATTAGAATTGTTTAAGGGTTGTTATGCAAAAAGGGGTAGGAATTGGTTAAGCTTAATTTAAACCCTTGGTGTATCATAACACCATGAAGATACCTCCTTTTTGCATATACAACTCATGCACACACCTCACCCTTTGCATGAAAACCCTACCATTTTCCTTGCTACACCACCTACTTGCATGAAACTACCACCTCCTTTTTGGTGACACCTCCTCCTACATCTCATAGCTCACTCCCCTTATCTTTTACTCACTTGTTCAGTTCATAGAAAACCAAAATTTGATCAGAACATAGAAAAGAAAAGCAAAGAGAAAACTTAGAACAACAAAGAAAATAAAAGAAAATAGAAGTGAAGAGAATGTTCCCCTCCGAACGGAGGCAAGGACTGACGTCTCGCCTGAGGTTCGGGGCAGATGCTAATTGGTGCTATCCGTCCACCTCTCCGAAGATGCCAAGTTGATTTATGGCACCGTATATCGAAGGTTTAAACGGATGCGTCCGATGTAGCAAACTTCGTCAGATTCCCCCTCGCTTGAGGGGTTTTTGATTGCGGGGACGCTCTTCCCTGCAGGCGCAAGCCCCTGCAGTTAATTACGCTACCGCATCGCGGTAACCACTTTCTCCTTCTCCAGATAGTCACTTCGTGTCGTGCGTATTTATTTTATGTTTGGTTGCCCGTGGATTGTATACGGAGACTGAGTTATGTCGTCGTCCGTAGGGCGTGGACTAGTCCAAATCCGCATTATCTTAGATTTGGGTTTGGGGGTTTGGGTTTAAGGATACGTTAGCCTCCTTTGAGACTAAGATCGACTTAAACGTTCATTAAGGATACGTTAGTCTAGTTTTTAGACTAAGATCAACTTAACGGGATCGTTTAGATCCAACAAGAGAGCAATAAAAAGGGGGGATCTGTTGTTTAGTTTAATGACATTGCGGTCAATAGGTAGTTTAAGGACATTGCGGTCCATGGGTAGTTTAAGGACATTGCGGTCCAATGTTAGTTTTAAGACATTGCGGTCAAGGTTAAGGACGTCATAGTCCATGGGTTTAAGGACCCCACGGTCCGTTGTTAGTTTTAAGACATCTCGGTCAAGGTTAAGGACCTCATAGTCCATGAGTTTAAGGACCCCACAGTCCGTGTCAATGTGTGGTCATCGGAACCCGTCACCTCTTTGAAGACGTTAAGGAATTACAACGCCAAGTATCAAAGGAGTGAAAAGATGTACCCTTGGACCGGGGTGGATTAAACAGTCTTTGGCCCAATTTGGGATCAAGACCAATTAATTGTGTTATGAGCCCATTAGCCCAGTTAAGTTTGAATTGAGGACTTATGGCCATCTTGGGCTAAGTCCCATCATGTTTAGAATACTGGCTTTCTGTTGGTCCATTGAAAGAGAAGCTTTGCCTCTGGCCATTTAATCAACTGGGCTGAAGTTAGTGTTAAACACTAAAGATCAGCAGTGTTAAGGGTAAAGGCTGGATTGAAGATTGTGAATGCTACTGGGAACAAGTTAGTGTTTTAACACTAAAAGGCAGTTGGTGTTAAACACCAGCAACAGGGGGTTCAAATTAGTGTTAAACACTAGAGCAAATCAATGTCAAACACTAGCAGCAGGGATTTCAGATTTGTGTTAAACACTAAGAATAATCAGTGTTAAACACTGGTGACGGAGATTTTAATTTAGTGTTGAACACTAGGGGAGTTAATCTTAAGCTCTGTTAACAGGGGTTTAATTTAGCGTTAAACACTAAGAAATTCAGGGTTAAACACTGCAAATAAAGTTCTTTGATTAGTGTTGAACACTAAGGCCAAACAGTGTTTAACACTGGATTCCGGGATTCCAATTTAGTGTTAAACACTAAGGCAAGAGAGGTCACGTGGTAGCACGTGAGGGCGCCCTCCCTTCCTTTGTTCTGCTGAGAATATCGCATCTTTTGGAGCATCACGTGCCATCACGTGACGGGCATTTAAATGCTTGTATGTTAAAGCTTCTGCCAAGGGTCACGTGGGTCACGTGAGGCACTGCCTCAAAGGGCCTTCTCTATGGATCTTTTCGGGGGTCACGTGGTGGCACGTGACACTGCCTCTTTGTATGTTTTTTAGAAGATCTGTTAATCCCATTTTTAAGAATTAAATTCTTCGTAGGGTTGAACCCTAACGATGAATTTAAGAGGAATTAAATTCCTATTTCCTTCTGAAGACTTATATTCTAGGATAGAGTTGAACTCTGAATTTTCTGTAGGAATTAAATTCCTCATATATGTGAAGAACTGAATTCTATCATAGGGTTAAACCCTAATAAAAGCTTTAAAGGAATTAAATTCCCATTCTCTTTTAGAGAGGCATGAGATTCTGTCATAGGGTGAAACCCTAATTTCTTCTTTCTTAAAGGAATTAAATTCCTGTTATTTTAACAGAACTAAGTTCTTAACTAGGGTTGAACCCCGATTCTGTTCATTCTGAAGGAATTAAATTCCCATAACATAGGGTTAAACCCTAATTTTATTTTAAAGGAATTAAATTCCTATAGTTCTGTGAGAATTAAATTCTCAAGCTTCCATTCCCTCTTTATGCTTTGGATCTGCATGGCAGGATCTCAACCCAATGAGAATTAAATTCTCAATTCAAGGGGAGATGTGCACTTTACAGATCCTCCACCAAAGAGAGAACTATGTTCTTCTGTTTAATATCAGAGTTAAACTCTATTGAGAATTAAATTCTCTTTTTCTTTCAAAAAGCCTTCCCTTTCTTACCTAGGGTTTTCTTTTGCAGAAAATCCAAATTCCTCCAAACTATCAAGGCTATCTTTTTTCTCTCTATGTATCGATCCCTCTGCATATATCTCTCTGTGTGTCGCTTGGCTCCTATTTATAGGAGAAGCAACAAAATCAATTAGTTTTTTGATGAATTTTTCATTGAGAGATTTGATTTGTACTTATCATTCATTTGGACCTTTGGATTATTAGGTGAATTTTATTCACCATTGGATTTTAAATCCAGAGATTCTCCTTTGTTATTTCGATTAGATTTTAAGGGGAAATCTTTCCAAATTCAAGATTTTTCCATAGATAGATGATATTTAATCACCTTTAAATTTTTAATTCAATCGGTTCCTTTGGAAAGATTTGAGAGGTCTTTTCTCAGAATTTAATTCTGTTAACAGATGGGCCTTGAAAGCCGGTCACGTGTGGCCACGTGACCTCTGGTCACGTGTGGGCACATGACCCCTGGTCACGTGTGGGCACGTGACCCCCTTGGAACAAGCCCTCTTCTTCTTTTTGCGCTCTGCCTTCTGGCCGCTGCTTAGCCGTCACGTGCCACCACGTGACCCTTAGTCACGTGTGAGCACGTGACCCTCGTCTGGAGCCTTTTCTTGATTTAACCGGAGAATGAGTCTGCTGCTCTTAAATGTCACGTGCCAACACGTGACCCCTGGTCACGTGTGAGCACGTGACCTCTTCTGAAGCCTTTTCCTTGATTTGATCAGGGAATTGATGTGCCTTTGAAGCCGTTTTTAAATGTCACGTGCCAACACGTGACCCTGGTCACGTGGGAGCACGTGACCCTTTCTGAAGCCCTTTCCTTTGATGTAGTCGGGAAACTGAATCTGCCTTGCCGATACTTTTAGATGTCACGTGCCAACACGTGACTACTGGTCACGTGTGAGCACGTGACCCTTTTCTGAAGCCTCTTCCGTAGGCTTTCCTGATTTTAAATCAGGAAACAAATGCCCCCACAGCGTTGTTCTCACGTGTCTGCACGTGAGTGCAAGGCTGTCACCTTTTGTGACTGTTGGATTCCTATAGGGATTTGGGGAGATGAAACGTTTCCATCACCTCCTATAAATATTGGGGTCATTTCAGAAGAGCCTCCACTCTGCTCATCTTCCTCCTTTGAGAACTTTCTTCTTTCGAGAATTTAATTCTCTTTTCCCAGAACTTAGTTCTCTGCCTTGAAAATCTTCCAGAGTTTAACTCTGTTCGAAGAGACTTTTCTCTTTAGGTAATGCTCTCGAATGAACGATGAACTCTCACATTCCTCTGGATTTTAAATCCAAAACAAGGGTTTTTACCCTTTTTTAACAAAGAACCCATTTTTCTTCAAGTTTCTTAACCAAAATACGAAACCATTTAACCTCCAACAGTAGATTTCTTAGGGTTCATATGATGATCCATAGAGTTTAACTCTATTCACAGAAAAGGCTTTTTGGGGAATTTAATTCCCTTTTCTTAATAAGGAATTTAATTCCTGTGAAGAACTCGGTTTCTTCCTATGGGGGCTCCTTAGGGTCTCCTTACCTAGGTTGTCATTCTGTAATTAATGAAACAGAAACTTTGTAATGATGCCTTCTGTGGGAATTTAATTCCTTTGATCCTGTTGGATCTGTTGTAGAGCTCGAGACAAATTTGTCTTCTAGGGGGAATATGTAGGGTTACTTGAAACCCGTTCTTCATTTAATGGGGATATTCCCTCTGTTTTGTTATAACTACTTGGTCTCATTATTAATGAGCCGTCATCCTGATTCTGTGGGGCCCATGTTGTTCTGTAGCCAATGGCCCCATAAAAGAGTCTGATGTTGCTTTCTTCAGCTAGTCTTCATGTTCATGCATGTATATATATTGCTAGCTTTGTTTTTGACAGCCTTCTTTTATTGGATTTCAGGTGCGATGGCTTCTGTTCCATGCTTTCCCTTCATTCGCTCGGAGGCCGCTTTTCCTCAGTCACCGTCCGATGAGGAAGCGATGGTGATGATCCGGGCTCATGACCCGAACTGTACCAACTTGCTTCTATGGGGAACTTGGTATAGCCATGTTATCCGGGGTCGCCGGAGTTTCCTCTGTGCAGTACCGACATAGCCTAATTTCCCATTCTTGCCGATGGACCCTCTGAGAACGGTTTTTCCTGTGGAAATGCCCAACTGGACTCCAACGGGGAGGCTCAAGTCTTCAACGACCGGTATTCCGAACCATCCGATCCCGGCCATAGATATCTTGGGGCGGCGTATTTGCCAGGGTGAGGCCCACCCGTAGGGGCAGATTTATAAGATAGGGCTCACTCCCCGACACCCTACGGGCTACCTTCTCTGGGCTCGCTACATCCTTGCCACCCATCGTGCGCGGCTGCAGAAGGTCGGGCTTTATCAGGCAATATACGCGTCACTCTTCCATTATAATTCCCCGCATGTCTGGTGGGTTAAGGCGTTTTTGAACCAATGGAATCTTCCCACCAACACTTTCATTCTAGGAGATCGCGATGTCTCGATCTCTCTGGCAGAATTTTATGAAATCTCGGGATTGCCAATCAGGGGTGCACTGTATGAGGAGTTGTTGCCTCCTGACGAGTATGTCTTCGAGCCCGAGTCTGCACCGGCTGACGGCTTGTCTGTTGAGAACGCCATTCGCCACAAGCGTCCCAGTTTGATCAAGGCGCTAGGTATCTTCGACCGATTGTTCACCGAATCCGAAGAGCAGGGTGTTACTTTCAAGAGCTTCATTGCTTGTTTCCTTCGTGAGGACGTCGTGTCGAAGACAGCTCCGAAGTTCGCCAACATTAAAGACCCCTTTGGGTTTGGTCCGAAGAAGCTGCCGACCACTGAATCGGATCTACCTCAATACTATATCCCCATCATGTCGCCGATGTCTTTTGAGTCCATTGCAGCACCCGGTATTGACGAGGAGACGTTCTTCGTGGGGTTTGTCAGTGTCTGGCTCAGTTGGTTTGTCATCCCCATGCATCGTCGTTTTATGAGGGCTTCGGTTATCTACCCGGCTCATTGTATAGCTGAGGGGACGCGGTTGGCCGTCGGTATCCCGGCGTTGGCACATCTTTATCACGGGTTGGGCACCGCATCTAATACCTCTACTCCCGGTGTGGATGTAGTAAACTTTTCGCTTCATTATTTCACGTCCTGGGTCGAAATGCATGTGCTGGGGGCTTTCGCTATGCATCAGAGGCCCACGTTTTACGACGCCTATCCCTTCCCGCGACTTATGTGATTGGTGGATGCTTCTGCCGCCGACCCGACTCAGCTCGGGGCTATTCGAGTGCTGATTTCTCCTTACGCTGCCGCTGGCGGGATGGTTTTTAATGATCGGGTCTTGTCTACTCCCTCAGGTCCAGTTCAACAACTCTGGGACCTGTCAAAAGACAACGCACCTTATTTGAAGCCTCGGGAGGCCGTGCACTTGTACACTATTAGACCGGGCTACTTGGTGTTTCGCCAGGACAGTGCAGCTCTTTTCATGCGGTACAATCCGCATCGATTCGCCCGACAGCTTGGATACGACCAGGGTGTTCCTTTCGAGGCTTTTATAGTCGCCCCGATCCCTTCGCTCGATGCCGTTCGCGATACCGCTCATCATTTCATGAGGCTAAACACCGGCTCCCACTTCATGGTCCCTGAAGCCGAATACCTGCCCCGGTGCGTGGGCGCGTTTACGGGTTGGTATCTTCATCGGGTCAACCCAATCATTCTTGAGGAAAGGAGGGTGCTTCTTGGCCACGACGCCCCTCCTCTGGTTCCAGGAGCTAAGCTGCGACCGAGGGCTCCGGTCCGCTTCCCTCTAAGGGATACCGGCACTGCGCTCATCCCAGGAGAATCGGAGGTAAACCTTACTCCAACGGCTGGTATGCCCCTGGGTTCCCGCTCGCGAGGTGGAAGGGCCCCAGTAGTAGCACCACCGCCTGTGGCAGCACCGCCCCCCGTGGCATCGACAATGGCAGTGTCATCCTCGGTCGTGGCACCAGGCAAGGGTAATAGGGATGAGGGCGTCGAAGGCGATGTGGGTCAGCGCCGCCCTAAGGCTTCGTGGGGGAGGAAGCGGTCATCCTCGGCGACCGGCTCTGGGTCTAAGCGGCGCAGGAAAGCGGCCACCAATTTGCTCGATTCTTTGGCGGAGTCTGAGCCTACTCTTGAAGACGAACCGTTGGCCCTGCAAGAGTCAGACGCTGGACTTCCTTTCCCGAGTTCGGCCGATGAGGAGGCCGCACAGTTGGCTGAGGCCATACGGCGTTCCAAAGACGTGTCTCATAACGCCAGGGTTCCGAAGAAGTCCTATCCCGCTGTAATCTTTTACGAAGACCCTTCGTGGATTCGGCGGCGGTTTATCGGTCCTTTGGAGGAATGGGGGGAAAGGGCCCTGAAGCAGGCCGCTTCAGAAGACACAGCGGACGCACTTTCTTTATGGATCGGCGGCCATGAGTCGACCCTTGAATCCCGGCGAGCACGCATCCTTGAGAAGGAGCAGCGGCTTGAAGAAGCCATATTGAGGGCTTCTTTGCGCATCGGTACGTTGTTGTTCTTTTTGTTGTTCTTCAGATTATTCACGCCTGTATATGTGTATCCTTATTCTTATTTGAATTGTGCAGAATCTTCGACGCTGGGGGAGCTCCCTACGGGCTCATTGAAGCTAAAGCCTGCCGAAATTCCCGATGAAGCATTGCCCGATGTGAGGGGGGTTGATGAGGCTGCTCCTCTTATGGTAGAGCCTCCAGCGGCGGTTCTTGATCAGGGAGTGCTTGCCCCTTTGGGGGAGGCTCCTTTGGAGGTTGCTGCCCCAACGGCTCTTCCCGAAGGCGGTCCGGAGGCTGAGATGGAGGTAGTGGGGACTACCCTCCCTCTGTTGGAGCCTGAGGTTCCGGCAGAGGCTGTCGAGGCTGCTATCCCCCCGACTCAGAACGGGAGAAGTGTTGAAGGTAACTTTCTGAATTTTAAATTAGCAGCCTTTCCGTTGTATGAACTCTTTTGTTTTTCTCAGAATTACGCGAGCTGGCGGCCTTTATTGCCGATCTGTCTCCCCGGCAATCCTTTCAGCGTCTGCTGGAGATGGCAGCTCCACAAGCGATATCCCCCCAACGCATCGTCCTCTCATCCGGGCAAGGTTGGTGTCATCCATCACTTCTCATAGCATCGTTGTTATTTTGCATATTGACATTGATGTTTTCTACAGTTTTGGAGGCTGATGATGAGGTCGAGGTTTTCGAAGGGCCGGGGGAACCTTCAGCTCCTACTTGCACGACTGTCGGTAAGCGACATTTCATCATACTCTCATTCGTTCTTTGCTTAAGAATTTTACTGACATCTTCCAAATTTGAATAGCTCTGCCAGTCTCCACGGCGTTGGAGTCGCACATCGTGATGCCGCCCGGCCCTTATGCCTTGCGGGCTTCAGAACGCTTGGCCCAATTAAGCCTTGTCTCCTTATCATCTTTGATTGAGGAGCTCCGTGCTGGCAGCGCGACCACCGCTGAAGCGTTTGCCGCCGAAGCTAACGGTTCTCTTCCTTTTCTTACCACCTACCATAGCGAAGAAGTGGTGCGAGTCTGGGTGGAGTTCTGTCGGCAGGTGGAGGCTCGCTTGCACGCTCTTGAATGTTCTCGCCTTTCCTCGGAAGCCGTGGCTGCAAAAGCGGAGTTGCGGGGTCTGATAGCACGATGCGCGGCCAATATGACGTCATGCGAGAAGAGGCTTGGCCGCAAACTCTTGGAGAGGGAGCTAGCTTCCAAGGCGCTGAGCGAGCTTCGCACCACTCTTACCGCCAAGGCCAACAAAGCGTATGAACTCTGGCGGGTGCTTCAGGAGTCCATCAAAGAGGTGGTGGCTCTCGACAAAGCTGCCACGTTCACTCGTGAAAGGGTCGAGGCTCATAAAGCCACCAAGAAAGAGCTTGAAGCTCGGCTTGCTTCGTATCAGGCTCAGCAAGCTCAGGCGGAGGCTCGTCTTCTGGAGATCTTGCGTCATGAAGCCGTGGCTCAGCAACAAAACGATGAGCTGGTAAAATTACTACACCGCCCGCCGGCTTGAGGACCTGTATCTTTTCCCTTTTTTTTTGTACATACTCATGGATGAGAGTATCTTCTTTTTGTTTCTTTCATGAATTGTACATTGTATCCATTTTGGTTTATGAAATAAAAGATACATTTTTCTTCTCGACGGCGTGTCTCTTTTCATTGAATGCGTTTGCGGACAATTTATCTCGATCTCCTTGCAGGGCATCGGTGGCTTAAGATTCAGGGTTAAGATCTGCTTCCTAAGACTTTTGCGCCTTATGAGCCACGAAGGTCTCATAAAGAGTTTTTCTCCCCATGGGTCGAGAGGATCCCATAGGTGTAAGTTCTTCTTAAGAATCATAAGGATTCTTAAGCGGGTTTTCCCTTGAGAGTCGTAAGGATCTCACCAGAGAGTTTTTCTTCCTTACAGGTCGTGAGGACCCGCAAGTGCTGGATGTAGTCACCCTTATTCGTGTTTCACGGGGTCGGGGGTTGCTCAAGGCATCGTAGTTTAAAGACGCCGCGGTCAAGTTTAAGGACATCATAGTCCGTGGATTTAAGGACTCCACAGTCCGATGTTAGTTTTAAGACATCTCGGTCAAGGTTAAGGACCTCATAGTCCGTGGATTTAGGGACTCCACAGTCCGATGGTAGTTTTAAGACATCACGGTCAAGGTTAAGGACCTCATAGTCCGTGGATTTAGGGACTCCACCGTCGGATGTTAGTTTTAAGACATCACGGTCAAGGTTAAGGACCTCATAGTCCGTGGATTTAGGGACTACACAGTCCGATGTTAGTTTTAAGACATCACGGTCAAGGTTAAGGACCTCATAGTCCATGGATTTAGGGACTCCACAGTCCGATGTTAGTTTTAAGACATCACCGTCAAGGTTAAGGACCTCATAGTCCGTGGATTTAAGGACTCCACAGTCCGATGTTTGGTTGCAGGGACCCGTCACCTCTTTGAAGACGTTGAGGAATTACAACGCCAGGTATCAAAGGAGTGAAGAGATGTACCCCTTAAACCAAGGTAGAATCCGTAGGGAATCGGGTTGTTTATCGTTAGTTTTAAGACATTACGGTCGAGGTTAAGGACATCATAGTCCGTGGATTTTAAGGACTCCACAGTCCGGTGTTTGCTCTGGATGCTTCACACGAGTTCACTGCCGTGCTTGGCGAGGACCAGGCTCCGCTCTGGGCGTTTTCCGCGGGGTCAAAGAGTGGCGTTATCCGCGTTCCACGTAACCAGGAATTTTGCACTAGATGCTTCACACGGGTTCACTGCCGTGCTCGGTGAGGACTAGGCTCCGCTCTGGATGCTTCACACGGGTTCACTGCCATGCTCCGCGAGGACCAGGATCCGCTCTGGACGTTTTCTACGGGGTCAAAGAGTGACGTTATCCGCGTTCCACATAACCAGGAATTTTGCACTAGATGCTTCACACGGGTTCACTGCCGTGCTCGGCGAGGACTAGGCTCCACTCTGGATGCTTCACACGGGTTCACTGCCGTGCTCTGCGAAGACCAGGATCCGCTCTGGACGTTTTCCACGGGGTCAAAGAGTGACGTTATCCGCGTTCCACATAACCAGGAATTTTGCACTAGATGCTTCACACGGGTTCATTGCCGTGCTCGGCGAGGACTAGGCTCCGCTCTGGATGCTTCACACGGGTTCACTGTCGTGCTCTGTGAGGACCAGGATCCGCTCTGGACGTTTTCCACGGGGTCAAAGAGTGACGTTATCCGCGTTCCACGTAACCAGGAATTTTGCCGATTGTATCCGCATTTCATGGGATGGAGGTTTAACTGTTGGCGATATGTATACCATCGAGCTATGGAACTGGGAGTTGTCGCTATTCCGCTTAGCTTAGAGTTGTGTCCGTTGTTACGAGACGAGTGTTGAAACGATCTCCAGGTCTCCTTTGGCCCGTCGAGATTTGGCTGCTTCTTCTGATGAAACCTGGGGAAGAAGTATGATCCCTTTTTGTTTACGCCCTTGGATTGTATACAGGGTGTGATGGAACATCACCTGTAGGGCATAAATTGAAACTTTTTTTTATATATTTTATTTCTTTTTCCGCGATGCTCTATCATTTCAGCTTTTATATCGCGAAGGTCGCGATTGCCCCATCATTTCGGCTATTTTTCGCGGTGCCCAATCATTTCGGCTATTTATTTATTTTCTACTCGCTGCATTTTATTGTGAGTTGCCCCATCATTTCGGCTAGTTTTTTATGCATACATTTTTACTTGCTGTCTTTTATTGCAAGTCGCCCCATCATTTCGGCTATTTCGCATGCATGTGTGGCTCGCTAGCCTTTTCGCTGCAAGCTTAGATTTTAGACACCGATTTCGGCATCAGCATCGCTACCACTGGGATATTGCCAGGAGCGAATCATCATTTGCCTCTGTCGATGTTGAACAAAGGTGGCTTAGCAAACAGGGTTAGGGTCCTGTCGACTAAGGCTTTTGACTTCATGAGCCGTAAGGGTCTCACAAAGGTATTTCTCCCTACAAGTCGTGAGGATCTTGTAGGTGTATTTTCTCCCTAGGAATCGTGAGGATTTCTAAGTGTATGTTCCTCTGGAAGTCGTAAGGATCTTACAAGAGGGCTTTCTCCTTATAGGTCGAGAGGACTTACAAGAGTTGCTCACCATATGGACATATCCCTAGTCACGGGTGGGACTTTGCTGGGGAAATGTTTATTCGCGCCCGTGGATTGTATACAAGGGTCGGTATTGAGCCACTTGTAGGGCAATGTCGAAGGGTATGGAGGATTTTGCTTAAGCACAGGTTTAGGTCTCTGTGACTTAAGACTTTCAAATCTTATGAGCCGTGAGGGTCTCATAAGAGAGTTCTCCTTACGAGTCATGAGGATCTCGCAAGTGTATTTTCTCCTTAGGAATCGTGGGGATCCCTAAGTGTGTTGCTCCTTTGTGAGTCGTAAGGATCTCACGCGGGTGGTTTCTCCTTACAAGGTCGAGAGGACCCTATAAGTGTCTTTTAACGAGGTTGCGCCCTTTCGGGTTTTCACAAACACTCGCCGGTAGTCCTGCTGTTTTTACTCATGGAGCCCTTTCGGGTTTTCATCCATGCCCATTTTGCTTATGGACATACCGTTTTTTTTTATTCTTTTCATTTTCTTTTTCTCTTTTTTTTTTACGAGGTCGCGCCCTTTCGGGTTTTCACGAACACTCGCCGGTAGCCCTGCTGTTTTTACTCACGGAGCCCTTTCGGGTTTTCATCCGTGCCCTTTTTGCTTATGGACATACCGTTTTTATTTTATTCTTTTCATTTTCTTTTTCTCTTTTTTTTACGAGGTCGCGCCTTTTCGGGTTTTCACGAACACTCGCCGGTAGCCCTGCTGTTTTTACTCACGGAGCCCTTTCGGATTTTCATCCGTGCCCTTTTTGCTTATGGACATACCGTTTTTATTTATTATATTTTTTTTATTTTTTTTTTATCTCGTCAGCCTAAGGATGCTGCGGTATTAGTTTAAGGACGTTTCGGTCCGCTATTAGTTTAAGGACATTTCGGTCCGTCGTTAGTTTAAGGACATTTCGGTCCGTCTTGGAGAGAGCCGGCTACTACTTATAGAGCTTTGAGCTTTAGGAAGATAGCGGGCGGACATAGTCGTCGTCATCTATCATTGACCTAGGCTGTGGCTCATTAAGCGTAGTATTTCTTTAGGAAGCGGCCGTTTATTGGCCTGAAAGGCCTTTCACCATGCATGTCCATGAGTAGATAGGCCCCACCCTGGTAGACCTTATCTATGATGTACGGGCCTTCATAGTTTGGCTCGAATTTTCCCCGCTTGGCGCGATTGGGGATCATAGGTCTTTTGACCACTAGCACGAGTTCGCCTTGGCGGAATGTTCTCGGCCTGGTCAATTTTTCGTACGAGCGCGTCATCTTTGCTTTATAGGCCTCCAGATTTTGTTGCGCTATGAGCCGGGTTTCATCGAGGGCATCAAGCTCCTCAAGCCGAAGGTGAGCATTTTCTTCGTTTGTCAATCCGTGGTGGACTGCCACTCGTAGAGAAGGCAGCTCTATCTCGAGGGGGAGTACCGCTTCTGTACCGAATACCAGTGCGTATGGCGTCGTGTTCGTGGCCGTCTTGCACGTAGTTCGATATGCCCAAATAGCCTCTTGCAGTCTCTCATGCCAGTCCTTCTTATTTCGGGACACCGTCTTTTTTATGATCTTTGTCAAGGTCTTATTGAAGGCCTCGGCCAGACCGTTAGCTCGTGGATTATAAACTGAGGAATATCTCCAGTCTATATTGTGCTGCTGCGCGAAGCGGCTAATCTTATGGCTTCTGTAGGCTGGCCCGTTATCGGAGATAATCCGCCGTGGAGTTCCAAACCGATAGATGACGTGCGTGTTGAAGAAGTGGAGGATATTCTCCATCTTTACTTCCTTCAACGGTACTGCTTCCGCCTATTTGGAGAAGTAATCAGTCGTCGCCAGGATGAAGCGATGTCCCCTGGACGATGCTGGTTCAATAGGGCCGACTATGTCAGTCCCCCACATTTCGAATGGCCAGCTAGCCACCATCGGATGTAGTGGATTCGGATGCTGGTGGATGAAATCCCCGTGGATTTGGCATGAGTGGCATTGCTTCGCATATTCGAGGCAGTCCTGGATCATCGTGGGCCAGTAGTAACCCATCCGTTTAATTTTTAACTTCATCTTCGGGCCTGCTTGATGAGAACCACAGATTCCGTCATGAACTTCCTGAACGACTCTTTCTGGTTCGTCAGGTCCTAAACATCTCAGCCACAGAAAATCAAACGACCTCTTATACAGAGTATCATTGATGAAAGCGAAAGATAGAGCTCATTTCATGAGCTGATATCTTGAGGACGCTTCTTCGGGCATTTAGTGGGATTTAAAGTAGTCTATGAAGACTTCCCTCCAGTCCTCAGCCTTCTCACGGTCTTTTATCTGTAGGGTCGTCTGCTCAGTCGCTCTCTTTTCTTCGCATGATTCCGGAGATATTTCTGCTGGGGCGAGCACTCGACGGCTTTGTACCATGATTTTAACGTCATCGAGGTTCTCGTCAGCCAATTCTTTGGCGAGCTTAGCTAACACGTCCGCTTTGCTATTTTCCGCGCGTGGTATGCTTTCCAAAGTATAGGAGGGAATTTGGGTCAACAGTTGTCGCACCTTTTCGCCGTACTTCACCAACTCTGGTTTGCACGTTTGGTAGTCACTATTTACTTGACTAACGACCAGTTGAGAGTCCCCGTATATAAGAAGGTCTTCAATTCCCATGTCAATGGCGATCTCGAGGCCCGCTATCAAAGCTTCGTATTCGGCTTCGTTATTCGTCCTCGGCTCTGTTAAAGAGAAGGCGAAGCGCATAATCCCTCCTTGTGGAGTTACGAAGATGAGGCCTACTCCTGATTTGATTATGGGGGTACATTGCTTGCTCTTCTTCATGGAAGATGCTCCATCAAAATAGAGTTCCCATCGGGTATCACCGCCGCCGATCGCATCAAATGCATATTCGTCCGGCAAATCGCAGTTCAGAGGAGAACCGGCAGGTACTGGATGCTCAGCAAGGAAGTCGGCGATGGTCTGGCCTTTCACTGCCTTGAGAGGTCGATACGTTATCGAGAACTCCATCAAGAGTAGAGCCCATTTAGCGAGTCGACCCGTCAATATATCCTTTGACATCAAATATTTAAGGGGATCCACCTTCGAGATGAGACGGACTTCGTGCGCCAACGCATAGTGCCTGAGCTTTGTTATCGCGAAGATCAACGCCAGGCAGTGTTTTTCAATGGGAGAGTAGTTGCTTTCTGCCCCCAGCAGAACTCGACTTAAGTAGTAGAGTGCTCTTTCTTTTCCTCGATCGTTCTCTTGTGCCCATAATGCGCCTAAGGAACCTTCGAGGGCGGTTGTATAAAGAATGAGGGGTTTTCCCTTGTCCGGAGCAGCCAACACCGGCGGGTTCTGCAAGTACTGTTTAATTTCGTCCAATGCGCCCTGGCATTTTTGATCCCAGACAAATGGAGTTCCTTTCTTCATCAGGTGGCTGTAAGGACGGCACTTGCCTGAAAGATTGGCGATAAACCGCCGGATGTATGCGAGCTTCCCTTGGAGAGACCGCAACTGTTTGAGGGTTCTTGGCGGAGGCATTTCTATGATCGCCTTGATCTTAGATGGATCTATTTCGATACCTCGGTGTCGAATGATGAATCCCAGGAATTTACCCGAGGAGACTCCGAACGCACATTTGAGGGGATTCATCTTCAAATTATATTGCCGAAGGCGTTGAAATACAGTCTTCAGATGCGTTAAGTGCTCTTCGTATGACATGCTCTTCACCACGAGGTCATCAATATAGCACTCGACGATGTCATGTATGAGATCATTGAAGATCTTTGTCATGGCCCTTTGATAGGTAGCACCGGCGTTCTTTAGACCAAAGGGCATAACCTTGTAGCAGAATATTCCCAAAGGGGTCCGGAAAGCCGTATGTTTCTGGTCTTCAGGATGCATTTTTATTTGATTATACCCTGATGAGCCGTCCATGAAGGAGAAAACCTCGTGAGTGGACGTGTTATCTATCATCAATTCGGTGACTGGCACTGGAAAATCGTCCTACGGGCAAGCTTTATTAAGATCCCGGAAGTCTACGTATATGCGCACTGTCCTATTTTTCTTCATCACTGGGATGATGTTGGCGATCCATTCAAGGTATTGAACTTCCTGGATGAAGCCAGAGTCGATCAGCTTTTTGACCTCGGCGTTGATGCTCATCTCAAGCTCGAGCCGCATTCTCCTCGGCGCCTGTTTGACTGGCTTGATGTCCGGGGATATCGCCAATCTGTGTACATCAATTTCTGGATCTAATCCCGGCATTTCGGAATAGTTCCACGCGAAGCAATCTCTATGCTGTAGAAGCATGTCCTTTAACACAGCCACCCTTTCTTCAGATAGCAGTTCGCTGACGAATGTCGGTCGCGGATCATCTGCCGATCCCAACTCAATCTTCTTGAGGTTATCTGCAGTAGTATGTATGCCATCTTCCATTTCTTTCGGAGCTGGCGGAAATTCTGAGATCACCTCATCATTGCTGTTCTCAAAGCACCAGGGAAGGTCATCTATGTTCTTGGGCTCTTCTTTTAATATTGTAATCATGTGACAAGTGCGAATCCGCTTCCAAGACCGATGTGGGTCTGGCTCTACTCTCGCGGCTTTAGGTTCGTGCTGTTGTGGCGGCGTTACCCTCCAGCTGCGGGATAAAGCAAATCTGCCTTGTTGGTATTGGTCTTCGACCCAGTTCTTGAAGGTGAAGCAGTCTTCGATAGGGTGTCCTATGGCTCGGTGATAAGAGCAATAGCCCGGATAAGAAACCTCGTTAACTTGCTCAGGGTGCTTAGACTCCGGAAGTGCGATCATTTAATGTTCTATAACGAGCTCGAGTAGCTTCTTCGTCTTGTCTCGAGGGAAGGAATACGCTCGACTCATCTTCTTCATGAGGGACAAATCCGGACCGCGCGATGCCCGGTCACACGACTCTCTGATCCTGCGTCGTTGTTGTCGGCTCTTCTTTCCGCTTCTTGATTTATTTCTGCCTCTGCGTCGGGCCTTTTGCACAACGGGTTGACAGGGAGGAGCATCTTTGTCTTTTGCAGCCTGTTGAAACAAACGTTGCGTCCTGGCCTTCTCGTAGATGGCCATCTCGTGGTTGTGGTCTTCCCGAGCCTTTTGACCTGCTTTCCTGATAAGCTTGTCCATTTGTTCTTCAAATGACGGACTCGGCACTTCACTCGCGGGATCCAGTTTTGATGAAGGGTTGGCATTGCTGGACAGGGCGTTTTCCTCCTCCTCGAAGTTATATACGGCGTATCTACCGTGGATTCGCTCCCGTTCACCGGATCTCACGTATCCAAGGCCGAGCGTTTCCATTCTCCCTTTGGGCAATTTGCGCTGAGTTCCAGGGACATTCCAAATCTTGTTGTAGAACCGAGCTTGTCGAACAGTCTGTTTTAAGGGTACTCCTTGGCGCTTCAATAGCATCTTTAGTCTATTTGTGTAATATCTGGGCAAACGGATGGGTTGGAGCCTGTCGAGTGTAGCATCCGCGCCATGCCAGATCTCTTTCTCTACTTTCGTCTCTGAGGATCGGTAGAATAGGATTACCTTCTCACCCCTTTTCCTGGGAGGGACGTAAAACGTCTGCAAGTCCTGCACATTGTAAGCTTGAAGTGTGTCGAGATCCTTATAGTTTTCTCGCGGCACCATGGTGATTTGCAAACTCTGATCATCGCTAGGGGATGCTTGTATTGACGGCCGATTGGAGAACACGACATTAACCTCATCTTCCGAGTCACTTCCGAAGATCAACATGGGGGCGGACGTCCCCGGGTTGTTGCGTTGAGACGGCCCAGCATAAACTATCTCTTCTTCTTCAGTATCGCTCCCGAAAACAGGGATGGTGGCGGCGGCTTTGTTCTCCGGCTTGCGACACCTTTCTGTATCCTCGAAATCTGGCAAAAAGTACTTCGCATCTTCGTATTTGCGGACTTCGTTCACGGAAAATGGATTCAGCTCACCTGTTACGGTATATTCAAAACCATCCTTGAAGTACTTCATACACTGATGCTGTGTAGAAGAGATGATGTTGTACTCATGCAACCAAGGACGACCGAGCAAGGCGTTGTAGCAAGTCTTGGCGTCAATGACGTGAAACTTGATGTCCGTGATGAGCATTCCGAAGCGTAATGTCAGTATCACGGATCCGAGAGTCCGTGACGACTGGGAGTCGAAACCAGAGATGGTAATTTTGTCACGAGCGAGGTGTTGCACACTCATGCAGATTTCTTTCAACACCCGAACATTAAGGAGATTGACGGAGGATCCATTGTCAACCAGGATTTTGCCTATCTTGATGTCGTGGCAATACCCGGAGACGTATAGGGGACGGTTGTGGTCGCACGTCCCGAGGAGAAGGTCTTCGTCACCGAAAGTGATGTCGGCCGTATGCACTTCCTCCAGTTCATCCTTCATCCTTTCCGCGGCGAGGAAGGCTTGGAATTGCTCAGGTTCTTGTAACACCTTAATTAGTGAATCTCGCGCTTCTTTTGATAATAGGAGGGAATCAAGAATGCTAAGTTGAGAAGGTAGCTTCCTTAGGTGCGCCAGGATGTTGTAGTCCACCTTACCCTTCCTGGGAGGGTCTTTGGTAGTCAGCTCTTTCATGACTTGGTCATCTAAAGTGATATCCTCAGTGACCTTTTCCTTTCCCTTATCTTTTCTATTTGCGGGCCCGAGATTCCTTTCCGGGAGCGTACGATTGCGCAGCTGAATGTTTTCGCAGGCCTCTGGTTCTTCCTCTTTCCCCAAAACGGATTCTTTAAAGAGAGGGCCCAGAGCCATTTCTTCATCAGAGTCGCTCCCAAAGGTGAGAACTTGTGGCCCTCCGGCGTTAACCATGTAACAATTGCCAGTGGTTCTGTCGTGCTCGTCGGCAGTACTTCTTCGTTCCCGACGAGTCTTGCGTTTCATGCGCTTAAAATGTTGCCGATGAGCAACATATCCCTGCCACCATATCCTAAAGGCGTCGCACTCCTCCGTAGGGTGTGAAATTTTCCGATGATATGCGCAATAATTAGGGTGCCTCTCCGCTCCATCGAGCGTGTTTTCTTCCGAGGGTGGTAGCTTCATTCCCATTGACATAGCTTTGGCAAACCTTTTCCTCGTCTTGAATATCTTTTTGTCTACATCGGACGTCTTTTGATCTGGCGGGAGTGCTTCGACTCTTTCGTTCAGTCGCTTGCATTTGGCTCCTTCCGATGCGGCCATCTCACGCTCCTGATCCGCTTTACTCTTCAGACGAATCTCATTTAGAAAGGCGTCGACCATTTCATCTGTTGGCCACACACGCTCTGGTTCAGGCTCTACCCCCAGTTTCTTAGTGCTAGGAGTTTTTTCATCGTCAGTAAACGAGCGGGAGATTATGTTACAACTCGCTACGTATCCCTCGAATTCATCCGACGAACTCTCTCCATCATCTTCCTCTTGAAAGATGTGGTTGAGGAACTCTTGCAGCGTGACAGGAGTTCGCGCCTTTTGATTGTACTCTTCCATCGCGTCGATTTGCTTCTGCAAGTTCATGCGCTTGCCTCTAGGCTTCACGGGCTTCTTGGATTTCTTCTTCTTTTTCTTCGAAGATTTTGACGGTTGGGCGTGAGTATTTGGGCCATCACCACGAGTCTTCATAGTTGGGCGCGGCTTCAACATCCCTTCGATAATTTGAGGTTCAAGCGGGTCCTTCCATTCGACCACTGGGCACGCATGAAGGTCCCTTAGCATTCTTTTGGTTTTAGTTGACAGCACGACCTCCCATGGAGCTTCTTCAATAAAGGAACAGGTTGCCCCCGGTGTGTCTGCTTTCTTAGGAGTATGCGGCTGTGGTGGGTTCACCTTCCACTTTTCGGACAGTGCAAACTTCCCCTGGAGGTATTGATCTTCAATCTATCCTTTGAAGACGAAGCAATCCTCAATCGGATGACTTACCGTTTGATGGTAAGGGCAATAATTAGGGTTATTCACCTCGGTGGGTTGTGGCGGTCGCCTTGGATTTGGTAAGTTTATAAGTCTGTTGCGTACTGCCAGCTCGAATAACCGTTTCGTCTTGTCCCGTGGGAACGAGTAGGGACGCTTCATCTTCTCATTATAATACCGGTGTCTTTCTTCCAATTGATCCGCCAGCTTTGGGGCATTGGGTTGCTGCTGGGCATTCGCGACGAAGGTTGCCTTTCCTTTACCCTTGTCATTCCGAGGTTCTGGCTTCGGGGGAGGCGGTCTATGACCCATCTGGTCTATCTGAGCCAACTTATCGATTAGAGCCTGAAATGTGGTTGGCTTAAAGAACATCATAAACTGGGAGATAGTTGCATGAGGGTCTAGGGTTCCCACGAACATGCCCACCGCGGGCGCTTCCTCAATGCGTTGCTCGCATTTCGACCACAAATTTCGCCAGCGTATAGCATACTGGACCCACGTTTCGCCTGGTTTTACCCTGGCATTAATCAATGCTGTTATTGGAGTGCGTTCGCTGGCGCTTGCTAATCGCTGAGTGAATAGCAACTCCATTTCAGCGAACGTCTTGATAGAATCGTTCGGGAGTTCCGAATACCATTCGAACGCTGTTTCTGATAAGCTGCCCACGAACTGGCGAAGCAACAGTTTATCATCACCGCCGGTGTTACCGCAAAGGGCCCTGAACTGGGCAACATGTTGATGGGGATTGCCGGCCCCCTTATACACGTGGAATTTTGGTATTGTATAACCCGGCGAGTATTTGATTTGGTCGTACCAGCTTGGATACGGCCGCCCCGTTTTTATGACTTGACTAGCTGCCTCAGTCGCATGATGAACCCGGATTCGTTGGGCTATATAGTCGTCTAAGTCAGCCTTAGAGATTGTCTCCTCCTTGGCCGTTGAGAGGGCCGGTGGTGGATTTGATGTTTCTCCCCTGTCGTCTTCAAGGACGATCGGGGGATCCTCAACGGATGGGTCTTGTTGGATCATCATTCCTTTCATATCTTGGAAGAGAAGGCCCATACGCTGTATGTTGGCTGCTTGTTCAGCAGCCTCTTTGTCTTTCTTCTCCAATATTCGGCGAAGGAATTCGGCGTCGGTTTCTTCCTCCTGGCGTTCGTCCGAGGGCGTTTCTGGGTTTTCTTTTGGCCCGGTAAGTGCGGCCATAGCGTTCATCATTTCCTGGAGCTTTTGCTGTTGCTCCTGAGCTTTGGTCACCGACCGTGTAAGCGGTCTATGACCTGTAGACGCACGGCTGTCTTCCTTTCCTGACGCCATGTATACGGTATGGACCATCATGCCCCCAGACTTAGGGCGTCTGGGCTTAGTGCCTTTAGCTGTCGTTGCAGGCTGGGGGATCTTCTCTGGCTTCCTCCTTTTATGAGCAGTGGAAGTTGAGGGGGCCGTTGAGATGGGCATCCAGACAGCCTTTCGTGGTTTAGCCTGGTGACTGGCTTCCTGTTGGATTTTCAGCTTCTTGTGCTGGCGGGAGAAGTTTGGATCGATCATCGAGTCTCGGGCCTGCCGCCAGACTTTATAGATTCAGGAGGACAGCCGTTGAGGAGATTGGGACTGTTCTGTTTTTACTTCTACAGCCTTTTTCAGCGGAGGGGGAGACCTCTTTAGCACCGCGGTAGGAGAATTCCTACGCACCTTATTCAGCATCTCAAAGCTGTTCCCAGTCGGAACAGCAGCATTAACTTCTGCCATCGGGGCTGGTGGAGTTAGCCCAGAGGGAGAGTTGCCCCCAGCCTTCCTCATTCGGCGCCAGTAACGACGTCGAGCGCGTCGTGCTGATGGAACCGGCCTGGTGAGGGCGATAGCCTCGTCTTGCCCCCTGTGTAGGTGGGGGGTCGCTGCTGGTGTTAGCCTGTCAAAGACCGATGTCCTTTGGGTAGCAGGAGCGGGAGCTGGAGCCGTCAATCTTGTAAAGACCGACTTTTTGGCCGGGGAAGCCGCCTTGACGACTTCAGGAGCAGGACCGGTCACTTTCTTGGAAGCAGCCTTCTCTGGGATTGCAGGCCCCATTGCGGGTCCACAGGAGTTCTGGCCCAATCTAGGGAAGACCGAGGCGCTGGCGTTGGGCGACCCGTTGAGAGGGGCCGCAGCAGGGGTAAGGCGATCAAAGACCGACTTTTTGGGAGCCTCCTTTGTCAGCACCGGAGCGGTGAAGCTTGTCGGCGGGAGCATGGTCCCAAAAAAACAATCCTGTGGTGGCTCGAGTGACTTGTTCCATGGGCATTGCGAATAGCGAAGCAGCTTGGGGTCCGTAGGCTATACCTCCTGGCGAGGCAGAGCGTTGGTTGCAATTGCAGTCCGAGCAGTTGGAGCATTCCACACAAGTAGAAGCCATCGATTCTTTGCTTTCTGCAATAAGCAAGACGCCAAGTCTTAGTATCTTGAAACCTTAGGGCAACCATTAGCGAACCGCGATTGGTTCGCAAATCACGACACACGAAGTGTGGAGTGGAAAGAGGAAAAGGTCCCACCGGGCGTGCCAGAATCTGTTCCCCTCCAAACGGCGGAAAGGACTGACGTCTCTCCTGAGGTTCGGGGCAGATGCTAATTGGTGCTATCCGTCCACCTCTACGAAGATGCCAAGTTGATTTATGGCACCGTATATCGAAGGTTTAAACGGATGCGTCCGATGTAGCAAACTTCGTCAGACTCCCCCTCGCTTGAGGGGTTTTTGATTGTGGGGACGCTCTTCCCTGCAGGTGCAAGCCCCTGCAGTTAATTACGTTACCGCATCGCGGTAACCACTTTCTCCTTCTCCAGATAGTCACTTCGTGTCGTGCGTATTTATTTTATGTTTGGTTGCCCGTGGATTGTATACGGAGACTGAGTTATGTCGTCGCCCGTAGGGCGTGGACTAGTCCAAATCCGCATTATCTTAGATTTGGGTTTGGGGGTTTGGGTTTAAGGATACGTTAGCCTCCTTTGAGACTAAGATCGACTTAAACGTTCGTTAAGGATACGTTAGTCTAGTTTTTAGACTAAGATCAACTTAACGGGATCGTTTAGATCCAACAAGAGAGCAATAAAAATGGGGGGCTCTGTTGTTTAGTTTAATGACATTGCGGTCAATAGGTAGTTTAAGGACATTGCGGTCCATGGGTAGTTTAAGGACATTGCGGTCCAATGTTAGTTTTAAGACATTGCGGTCAAGGTTAAGGACGTCATAGTCCATGGGTTTAAGGACCCCATGGTCCGTTGTTAGTTTTAAGACATCTCGGTCAAGGTTAAGGACCTCATAGTCCATGAGTTTAAGGACCCCACAGTCCGTGTCAATGTGTGGTCATCGGGATCCGTCACCTCTTTGAAGACGTTGAGGAATTACAACGCCAAGTATCAAAAGAGTGAAGAGATGTACCCTTGGACCGGGGTGGATTAAACAGTCTTTGGCCCAATTTGGGATCAAGACCAATTAATTGTGTTATGAGCCCATTAGCCCAGTTAAGTTTGAATTGAGGACTTATGGCCATCTTGGGCTAAGTCCCATCATGTTTAGAATACTGGCTTTCTGTTGGTCCATTGAAGGAGAAGCTTTGCCTCTGGCCATTTAATCAACTGGGCTGAAGTTAGTGTTAAACACTAAAGATCAGCAGTGTTGAACACTGGGAACAAGTTAGTGTTTTAACACTAAAAGGCAGTTGGTGTTAAACACCAGCAACAGGGGGTTCAAATTAGTGTTAAACACTAGAGCAAATCAATGTCAAACACTAGCAGCAGGGATTTCAGATTAGTGTTAAACACTAAGAATAATCAGTGTTAAACACTGGTGACGGAGATTTTAATTTAGTGTTGAACACTAGGGGAGTTAATCTTAAGCTCTGTTAACAGGGGTTTAATTTAGCGTTAAACACTAAGAAATTCAGGGTTAAACACTGCAAATAAAGTTCTTTGATTAGTGTTGAACACTAAGGCCAAACAGTGTTTAACACTGGATTCCGGGATTCCAATTTAGTGTTAAACACTAAGGCAAGAGGGGTCACGTGGTAGCACGTGAGGGCGCCCTCCCTTCCTTTGTTCTGCTGAGAATATCGCATCTTTTGGAGCATCACGTGCCATCACGTGACGGGCATTTAAATGCTTGTATGTTAAAGCTTCTGCCAAAGGTCACGTGGGTCACGTGAGGCACTGCCTCAAAGGGCCTTCTCTATGGATCTTTTCGGGTGGCACGTGGTGGCACGTGACCCTGCCTCTTTGTATGTTTTTTAGAAGATCTGTTAATCCCTTTTTTAAGAATTAAATTCTTCGTAGGGTTGAACCCTAACGATGAATTTAAGAGGAATTAAATTCCTATTTCCTTCTGAAGACTTATATTCTGGGATAGAGTTGAACTCTGGATTTTCTGTAGGAATTAAATTCCTCATATATGTGAAGAACTGAATTCTATCATAGGCTTAAACCCTAATAAAAGCTTTAAAGGAATTAAATTCCCACTCTCTTTTAGAAAGGCATGAGATTCTGTCATAGGGTGAAACCCTAATTTCTTCTTTCTTAAACGAATTAAATTCCTGTTATTTTAACAGAACTAAGTTCTTAACTAGGGTTGAACCCCGATTCTGTTCATTCTGAAGGAATTAAATTCTCATAACATAGGGTTAAACCCTAATTTTATTTTAAAGGAATTAAATTCCTATAGTTCTGTGAGAATTAAATTCTCACGCTTCCATTCCCTCTTTATGCTTTGGATCTGCATGGCAGGATCTCAACCCAATGAGAATTAAATTCTCAATTCAAGGGGAGATGTGCACTTTACAGATCCTCCACCAAAGAGAGAACTATGTTCTTCTGTTTAATAACAGAGTTAAACTCTATTGAGAATTAAATTCTCTTTTTCTTTCAAAAAGCCTTCCCTTTCTTACCTATGGTTTTCTTTTGCAGAAGATCCAAATTCCTCCATAGTATCAAGGCTCTCTTTTTTCTCTCTATGTATCGATCCCTCTACATATATCTCTCTGTGTGTCGCTTGGCTCCTATTTATAGGAGAAGCAACAAAATCAATTAGTTTTTTGATGAATCTTTCATTGAGAGATTTGATTTGTACTTATCATTCATTTAGACCTTTGGATTATTAGGTGAATTTTATTCACCATTGGATTTTAAATCCAGAGATTCTCCTTTGTTATTTCGGTTAGATTTTAAGGGGAAATCTTTCCAAATTCAAGATTTTTCCATAGATAGATGATATTTAATCACCTTTAAATTTTTAATTCAATCGGTTCCTTTGGAAAGATTTGAGAGGTCTTTTCTCAGAATTTAATTCTGTTAACAGATGGGCCTTGAAAGACGGTCACGTGTGGGCACCTGACCCCTGGTCACGTGTGAGCACGTGACCCCCTTGGAACGAGCCCTCTTCTTCTTTTTGCGCTCTGCCTTCTGGCCGCTGCTTAGCCGTCACGTGCCACCACGTGACCCCTGGTCAAGTGTGAGCACGTGACCCTCGTCTGGAGCCTTTTTCTTGATTTAACCGGAGAATGAGTCTGCGGCTCTTAAATGTCACGTGCCAACACGTGACCCCTGGTCACGTGTGAGCACGTGACCTCTTCTGAAGCCTTTTCCTTGATTTTATCAGGGAACTGATGTTCCTTTGAAGCCGTTTTTAAATGTCACGTGCCAACACGTGACCCTGATCACGTGGGAGCACGTGACCCTTTCTGAAGCCCCTTCCTTTGATGTAGTCGGGAAACTGAATCTGTCTTGCCGATGCTTTTAGATGTCACGTGCCAACCCGTGACTACTGGTCACGTGTGAGCACGTGACCCTTTTCTGAAGCCTCTTCCATAGGCTTTCCTGATTTTAAATCAGGAAACAGAGAAGAGCTAAGTTCTAAGGATTTTCCTCACCCTCAAGCTAAGAACTAGGAACTTGTGCATCTTGGAGGAAGATATTCCAGCAATCCTCTGTAGGTATAATCTTTAAACACTGTAGGATTTTAGTTTTGTAACTGTTTTAGTTTAGAGATCGAATATCGGTAAATATCGTATTTTTACAAGTTTAGGCTCTATCTGGAATCTGCTATAGTTTAGATGAAAATTAACCTAACCAAACAATTACATCATCTTATAAACTGGACCTAGAATAAACCATAGGACGACGAACCCCATTGCTCAGATTTTGGCCGGCGAAAAGAAGGAAAAATCCGCTCTCGCCGGATTTCTTGGGAAGTTGGGTTCCGTGGTTTTTAGGGTATGTCTATATATGTAGATTAACCTGTTTGGTATTGTTTATTTAAGTTGAATTTTCAGTATGGGAAATCTGGAAGCTAATATCTGAAAAGAGATCAAAATTCTAAAATACGACACGGGTGTTTCGTAACGCGTTTTCTGTTTTCTGTTACGAACAACGATTGGTTAAAATCCAGTCAGTATAAGTGTTAGATAGTTGCAATAGTCATACTTAGTATAGCTAATACGTAAAACTTGTATTTTTATGTTTTCGCTATAACGGAGTTTAGCCGTTTCTTATACAAGTTAATGTCGATATTAGATTCGAATACGGGAATTTCGGAAGCCGCAAGAAAAGGAAAGGGATGGGTGATTTCTGAGTAGTATAAATATATTCCTGTGAGTAGACTAAACATCTACCAGGGGATTTTGTATGGATGGCGTGATGCGCTCGTAGTTAAGTTTAAATAAAAAATTCCTTTGCATATAAATGTTGATCATATGCATTCATATATATATACATCGTCATGTTAATAATTGTTAGAACACTGCATAATTATCGACGAGTCATGCTGCACATGCATGTACCTACATGTTACACTATACCTCGTCGATATTAACATGTCACCTACACACTTAGTATTTGTTATATTAAATACGATTCCTACTATACTTTTAGCAACAAAAATGGTAATTTCTTTGCATAAATGATATCATGTTTCATATTCAAGTGTTAGTATTTCGATATAAGATGCATTGGATTATTGAGGATTTATGGATTTGAGTTTTTATATACTATTGAGTAGATTCAGTGATTTTCATGTTGATATGAGATGTCCACCATGAGATGTTGTTTTTATGATTTGGTTTTATTCCGGACCGAGTAGGGGAGCTATGCGGTCGCGGATTTTCACATTATCCAGACTGAGTGGGGGAGCTATACAATCGGATTCATGGTGGACCCGGTCGAGACCGAGGGGCAGGAAAGCCGCATTTGAGGCGGGGAGCCTAGCGAGGATACTCGATACCAGAGACAGTTATGAACACGGCGGATATCTAGGTGATATCGAGCGGTGTTATTGGATGACAGGATCGTTCGGGGAACGATGCCTAATGAAAACAGAAGATTTGTGTCGATGTTGGACACGGAAAAAGGATGGACCTTATTTGGAAATAATTGATGAGATTTCAATTTTATTTATATACTTAGTAGTATATGATCATGTTTCCACATATTATCATGCATTATATTCATCATTTTTTATATTAGCTCAAGTTAGTCATACCTACACTATCAGCCGATATATGTTAGTTTTATTCACTGAGTTGGCAACTCACCCCCGTTGTGCCATAGTTCCTTACAAGAGTCGTGTGGACGCATAGCAGCAGTGCAGATCCATTTGTCAGCTTTTACCGCTCTTTTTGCTAGGTGGGTTACATATGTAGTAACCTCCTATTTTGGATATGTATATTTTGGATCTAGTATTACTCCATCAGACCGTGTATATTGACTTAGAACAAAATATGTTGTATGTTATTTAGACCGAGTGATATCGTTAGTTATGTTAACTTATGTTGTATTAAATCTTGCATGAAATTCTTCACCTTGAGTGTTGTACTATGATTGCATATTGATTTCCGCTGTTGGCATTGTTTGCTCACAACTAGGGATGCAATTTAATTACACAACTTAAATTGGATTTCTATTAATAATTAAAAAGATAGGCACTGTCGAAAGTTTAACATCAGTTGTTACATTTTTTTTTTTTGAAAAGTTTCGGCATGCTACTTCATTCTTATTACTTAAATACTGAAAATTTCTAAATTTCCGCAAAAAGGGTTTTTGATCTTGGTTTTTGGGCTTACTCAGATTGTGTCGATATCTTTAGATATCATATAATCTAAGTGCTGGTCACATCCAAACATTTGGGTCGTGACAAAGTTGGTATCAGAGCTTAAGATTAACCTTACGGAACCGAGTAGAGATTTGGAATAAGTAAACTTAAGTTTCGTTACGTAGGATGACCTTTGGTTGATGGAGTAGGTGATTTAGGATGAGTAGAGTATCGTACATATATTCCGCGGCATATTTACGCTACGATACTCAGCCTCAGTAACCTTAGGATATATACATCTTGCTTAATCCTTTCTTTGACTTCCTATTATTGTTGCTCCTATTCGTACACCTTATCAACTCTCGTTTTCTGTTCCGGTTGCTATGGCTACGCGAGCTAGGCGTGCCGCAGCCAGAGATGCAGTTAGGGCGAATCCTCCTGTGACTGTGACTGACGCATCGGACATTCCGGCGGTGGATGAGCATGTTGATCCTCCTCCTCCAGACAGACTGACTAGGATAGAGGAGGGCATGTTGGGCCTACAGCATGTGGTGGGACAGTTGGCAGAGGCCACCCATGTTCAGAGGCATGATCATACACCGACGATGGTAGAACCCGATGAACAGCCTATGCAGACTGTCGCATAGGCAGGACCGAGAGTGATGGAGGTATCTCTTCCAGAGTTCATGAGGTTGAGACCTCCGGTGTTTACCGGGACCGATGCAGCAGAGGATCCTCAGTCCTTTCTTGATAGGATGGCCAGGATTGGCAGGTCCTTATGATGTTCTGATGTGAGGTCAGTAGAGCTGACCAGCTTCTGATTAGAGGGACTTGCACAGACTTGGTGTGAGTCGATGGAGAGAGGGCGAGCTGCGGGTCTTCCTCCGATGACATAGGCAGAGTTTTTTGAGGTCTTCCTTGCCAGATTTCTTCCACAGAGTGAGGGATGCTAGAGCCAGCAGTTTTGAAGCATTGCGAAAGACTGCTAGTGTATCGGTGGCAGAGTATGATTTACAGTTCACCCAGTTGTCGCGCTACGCTCCGTACTTAGTTCCTACGGAGGAGCACCGGGTGAAGAGATTTGTAAGGAGCCTGGATACCCAGCTGTTTCTTGCTATCGGCTCCCAGCATTTCATACTTATGCGCAGGCCATGGATGCAGCTATGCAAGTAGAAGTGCTTCTGAGCGAGGCAGTGATTGTTCCAGAGCCAAAGAGGACCAGACCTATGGGGTCAGTAACCAGGCAGTTCGGTAGAGGTATAGGTAGGCACATTCCAGGTCGCAGTTTTGGGCAAGGTTGGACCCAGGGCCAAATGTTCAGTTCATACTCCGATGATCAGAGGCCCCCCTCTACATGTTTTACTTGCGGACTTCCAGGGCATTATGCGAGGGATTGTAGACTCCAGGGAGGGACTGTTTTTCCATAGGCTGCTTTACCCCCTCCACCTTCTACTTCGATGGCCCTACTTCCTTCCCCAGTTGGCACTATGCGCCAGGCTGTTGCACCACGAGGTCGGGGCTTTGCTGGACGCTTTCAGAGAGGCTGAGGAGACCGAGGGAGAGGACGACAGGATGCGGGTAGGAGCCAGGCATGGGATTTTGCACTAACTCCACAGGATGCCCAGGCATCCAATGCAGTTGTGACAGGTACTCTTGTAGTATGTTCTTTAGATGCACATATTTTATTTGATGTCGGTTCTACGCATTCTTACGTATCTGTACACTTTGCACTTTCTCTGGGGAGAGAGTCATCGTTGCTAAAGTCACCGTTAGTTGTGATTACTCCGGTAGGAGATTCTTTTGTAGCTCGACACGTATTCAGGTCTTGTTCAGTACGTATTGGGGATAAGGATTCATTAGTTGATTTGATTCTCCTGGATATGCTAGATTTTGATATACTTCTTGGTATGGATTGGTTGGCTACATGTCATGCTTATGTAGATTGTCGGGAGAAAGCGGTCAGATTCTGTTTTCCAGGTGAACCGATTTTTTTTGTGTAGGGAGATTGTAGTGTAACTCCTGCCAACATGATTTCTGCTCTTTGTGCGGGACGGCTCTTGAAGAAGGGTTGCCATGGGTTCTTGGTATTCGTTCAGGACGTTGGAGCCACTGAAGTTCCGTTGGACCAGATTCCGATCGCACGAGAATTTCTGGACGTATTTCTTGCTGAATTACCAGGATTGCCGCCCGATTGCGATATCGAATTTTGCATTAACTTGATTCCGGGTGTGGGGCCTATTTCCATACCACCTTATTGGATGGCCTCGACGGAGTTGAAGGAACTTAAAGGTCAGTTGCAGGAGTTGTTGGATAGAGGACTTGTTCGTCCGAGTGTGTCGCCGTAGGGAGCTCCTGTCTTGTTTGTTAAAAAGAAGGACGGTAGCATGAGACTGTGCATCGACTACAAGCAGTTGAATCGAGTTACTGTGCTAAATAGGTATCCACTACCTCATATCGATGACTTATTCGATTAGCTACAGGGAACTGGCTATTTCTCAAAGATTGATTTGCGGTCAGGGTATCATCAGTTGAGAGTTCGGAAGGATGACATTCCGAAGACTGCTTTTCGTACCCGATATGGGCATTATGAGTTTCTGGTGATGTCATTCGGGCTCACCAATGCCCCAGCAGCTTTTATGGATATGATGAACCGCATTTTCAGGCCATTACTTGATCGGTTTATTATTGTATTCATTGATGATATTCTTGTTTATTCTCGAAGCCGGGAGGAGCACGAGCAGCATTTGCGTATCACATTGCAGACCTTGAAGGAACATCAGTTGTTCGCTAAATTCTCCAAGTGTGCTTTCTGGCTGGATAGTGTGGATTTCTTGGGTCACATAGTTACAAGAGATGGTATACGTGTGGACCCAAAGAAGATCGAAGCAGTACAGCACTGGCCCAGACCTGTGTCAGTTACAGAAGTTCACAGTTTCTTGGGTCTGGCCGGTTACTACCGACGTTTTGTGCAAGATTTTTCTTGGATCACTGCACCGCTGACAGGGTTGACCAGGAAGGAGGTTCCATTTCTTTGGACAGAGGCGTGTGAGCAGAGTTTCCAGCAGTTACAAATTCTCTTGACGACTGCACCAGTATTTTCTTTACCTTCTGGGTCAGGTGGTTTTGTTGTTTATTGTGACGCCTCTCGAGTGGGTTTAGGCTGTGTGTTGATGCAGCACGGTAGGGTTGTCGCTTATGCTTCTCGACAGCTGAAGAGGCACGAGCAGAACTACCCCACGCATGATTTAGAGATGGCTGCTGTGGTATTCACACTGAAGATTTGGAGGCATTACTTGTACAGTGAGTCGTGCCAGATATTCACAGACCACAAGAGCTTGAAATATATTTTTCAGCAGCGGGATCTGAATCAGAGGCAGCGTAGATGGATGGAACTAGTGAAGGATTACGATTGCGAGATTCTGTATCATCCAGGCAAAGCGAATGTTGTAGCAGATGCTTTGAGTCGGAGGCCTGGAGGTAGCTTATCTCATTTGTGCACTATGCAGAGACAGTCTTCGGCAGATTGGAAGATTCTGTGTGATAACCGTATACAGTATGAGTTCACATCGACAGGAGGACAGTTGGCTCATGTTCGCACCCGTCCTTAGTTATTGGATCGTATTAGCGAGACACAGCCTACGGATGCTCGCTTGTCAGAGATCATGGATCAGGTTAGACAGGGTAGAGAGTCTGAGTTCGTGATAGATGATCGTGGAGTATTACATTTTGGGACCCGTCTTTGTATGCCGGATTCGGAAGGACTGAGACGTGAGATCTTAGAGGAGGCCCATCGGTTATCATATAGTATTCATCCTGGTTCCACCAAGATGTATCATGACTTGAAGGATGTCTATTGGTGGGAAGGAATGAAGAGAGATGTCGCGGAGTTTTTTTCAAGATGCTTGACTTGTCAGCAAATCAAGGCCGAGCACCAGAGGCCAGCAGGAAAGTTGCAGCCCTTACCTATTCCGGAGTGGAAATAGGAGCAGATCTTCATGGATTTCGTTGTGGGTCTACCCAGGACTAGCAGAGGGTATGATTCTATCTGGGTGATTGTGGATAGATTAACAAAGACCGCTCACTTTCTTCCGGTGAAGACGACTTATGGATACGCACAGTATGCTCAGGTCTATATTAATGAGATCGTACGATTGCATGGAGTTCCGACGTGCATTGTGTCCGACAGGGGTACGCAGTTCACCGGCCAATTATGGCAGAAACTTCAAGAGGCTCTAGGTACCTGACTGAGTTTTAGTACAGCTTTTCACCCACAGACAGATGGTCAGTCGAAGCGGACCATACAGACTCTAGAGGATATGCTTCGAACCTGCAGTCTTGATTTCGGTGGCAGTTGGGATCGTCACTTACCTTTGATAGAATTCTCTTATAACAACAGTTTTCAGGAGACGATCCAGATGGCACCCTTTGAAGCTTTGTATAGGAGAAAGTGTCGATCACCCGTTTGCTGGGCGGAACTCAGTGAGAGTAGCATTTTGGGACCGCAGATAGTACAGGAGACTACAGAAAAGATCCAGTTGATACGGGACAGAATGAGAGCGGCCCAGTGCAGACAAAAATCATATGCCGATCGACGCTGTCGTAGACTCGAGTTTGATGTGGGAGATCATGTGTTCCTTCATGTATCTCCGATGAAGGGTGTTATGCGTTTCGGGAAAAAAGGGAAGCTCAGCCCCAGATATGTCGGACCCTATGAGATTCTGGAGAGAGTGGGTGATGTCGCTTATTATTTAGCACTTCCACCGAGTTTTCCCGATGTGCTTCCGGTGTTTCACGTGTCTATGCTTCGCAAGTATCTTCACTGTTCCCAGCCGAAACACGGAGACGCGACCGCGCATGTCCATCTTGCCTGAATTTCGGGGCAGATGCTAATTGGTGCTATCCATCCACTTCTCCAAAGATGCCAAGTTGATTTATGACACCGTATATCGAAGGTTTAAACGGATGCGGCCGATGTAGCAGACTTCGTCAGATTCCCCCTCATTTGAGGGGTTTTTGATTGTGGGGATGCTCTTCCCTACAGGCGCAAGCCCCTGCAGTTAATTACGCTACCGCGTCGCGGTAACAACTTTCTCCTTCTCCAGATGGTCACTTCGTGTCGTGGGTGTTTGTTTTGTTTTTGGTTGCTCGTGGATTGTATACGGAGACTAATTTATGTTGTCGCCCGTAAGTCGTGGATTAGTCCAAATCTGTATTTTCTTAGATTTGGGTTTGGGGTTGGGTTTAGGAATACGTTAGTCTCATTTGAGACTAAGATCAACTTAAACGTTTGTTAAGGATACGTTAGTCTAATTTTAGACTAAGATCAACTTAACGGGATCGTTTAGATCCGACAAGAGAGCGTTTGAGCTCTATTGTTTAGTTTAGGGACATTGCGGTCGATTAGTTTAAGGACATTACGGTCCAATGTTAGTTTAAGGACATCTCGGTCCAATGTTAAGGACATCATAGTCCGTGAATTTAAAGACATCACAGTCAAAGTTAAGGACATCATAGTCCATGAGTTTAAGGACCCAACAGTCCAGGTTAAGGACATCATAGTCCGTGAGTTTAAAGACCTCAAAGTCAAGGTTAAGGACATCATAGTCCATGGGCTTAAGGACCCCACAGTCCAGGTTAAAGACATCATAGTCCATGAAATGTATGGTTGTCGGGACCCGTCACCTCTCTGAAGACGTTGAAGGATTACAACGATAAATATCAGAGGAGTTCAGAGATATACCCTTAAACCGATGCAGGTTGAGAGACCTGTAGTCCAATTGGTACTAAGATCTGTGATTTATGAGCATATGAACTCAATTAATCTGAATTTAGGACTTATGGCCAATTTGGGCTAAGTCCATTCAATTACAATGTTCAACATTTGTTTTTGAGTCGTTAGACATTTGTTTGAGCCCAATCCCTTTAAAAATGCTAAGCATTAGTTTAGTCTCTGACAATGTTTTGTCTTTAGTTGAATGCTGTGTATTTATCATAGCTTCAGACTTATTCAAAGAACAGTTTATGTTCTGTCTAAGCGCACATAAAAGCATGTGGCGCACTTGGCACTAGGGCCAGTCGATGAGCGCAGTGCGCTATGGTTAAAGCGCTAATGCGCTTAGCGCTTGGCGCCAGATATGAAGCGCTGATGCGCTTAGCGCTTTGCGCTAAATGAAGAGCGCTGATGCGCCTAGCGCTTTGCGCTAGATGTAGAGCGCTGATGCGCTATAGTTGAAGCATTGAGGCGTTTGGCGCCGGTGCCATATAATGAGTGCAAAGCGCTTTTAGTAATGCAGCGCACACGTGAGGAGCATGTGGCGCGCTTAGCGCTGAGCGCTAGCCAATGAGCGTAGTGCGCTGTGTTTGAAGCGCTATGGCACTGCAGCGCTTTGCGCTGGATGAAGAGCACTAAGGCACTTTTAAATTAGGAGCGCTAATGCTCTTCTTAGATTAGGAGCGCTATGGCTCTTCTTAGGTTAACTTTGCACTCTGAAGATTATCTTTTCTTTGATAAGAGACTTTGTCTCAAGATTCTAAGAACAAAGTTCTTAGTTTATAGGAGATATTTCAATCTTTTTTTGATGAAAGGCTTTGCCTTTATGGATCTGTGATCCAAGAGAATTGAATAATTCTCCCCCCCTCCCTTTATAATGAGATTTTCATAATCTCTTTTGTGAAAGACAATTTGTCTTATAGATCTATGATCTGTGAAAGAAGTAAATACTTCTTTTTCTATTGAGATGATTTCGTCTTTCTATTCTTTTTTACCTTGAAAAGAATTGTCTTCTTTTGCCGAGAGCTTCTTCTTCTTCCTGAGATTTTCTCAAAGATTATATGGGGGGTTCCTCTCTCTGAGACTTGAAGTCTCGGGGCCTTTATATAGGGCAAGCTGATTTGTTCAAACGGTTAAATAGATTTATTCTCTAATTGATTTGGGAATTTCCCCACCGTCAGATCTTTGATCCAAGGGCTTCTGGTTTACAGAAAATAATCTTCTTGTTTTTTAACAAGATTGGGAAATCTTTCCCCCTTACAGAATTTGTTCTGTATTTTAGTGATTTTTAATCACCATTGGATCATTGATCCAACGGTGTTCCAAATTTAGGGCACAATCTTTTCTGTTTGGAAAGATTCAATAGAATTTTATTCTTGTTAATTGATTATTTAATCATCTCCGTTGGATATTTGATCCAACGGTGAGGAACATTTAGTTCCAGCGCTAGCGCTTATGCGCTCTGCCCATGGTGCGCTACTTGGAGCGCAGCGCTCTTAGTGCTAGCGCACACGTGCTTTGCATGTGGTGCACTACTTGGAGCGCAGCGCATCTAATGCTAGCGCCTATGCGCTTTGCACGGGGTGCGCTAGTTTTAGCACAGCGCTTTTATAAAAGCACAGCTTTAATTCAAATTTTGAATTCTGAACAGAGCTTTGCTCTAATTGGGGAAACAAATGCCCCCCCACCGTTGCGCTCACGGGGCCCACACGTGGGTGCAGCGGTGGCAGCATCTCCACTCTTGGATCAACCGAGAAATTGAAACGACGCTTAGTGCCTATAAATAGGACCCTTGGCCCTTGAGATGACTTCTGTTCATCTTCAATCCTTCCTGAAAATTTATTTTCTCCTTCAGAGCGCTGCTCTTCCTCTTGAGAATTTTCTTAAGGACAGAACTCTATCAGATTTTTATGTAAATGATTAAATCTTTTTGAAACATCTTTTAGGGTTTCACCCATTAACAGAGCCTTGTTCTTCATAGATCTTTGATCTAAAGAAAATCCTTTTTAGGGTTTTATTAACAGAGCTTTGCTCTCTTGGAATCACAAATCTAAAAGGATCTTGCTTATGATTTCTTAATCCATTAATGGAGCTTTGCACCTTTCAAATTATATAGAAAAACTCTTAAGAGTTTGTTCATGGATCTTGACGATCAAATTGAAATTTTATTTTTGATGGATTATTCCATCATCTTCTCAAAGAAAGGCTCTCAGGATTTTCTTGAGGAATTTTATTCTTTCATCATTAGACTTTGACAGATTTCTGTCTAGTGAAGAGCGCTGCTCTCAATGGGAGTTTTACTCCTCTACCCGAGGGATTTCATATTTAATGAGAATCTCTTAAGGATTTCCTCATTTAATGACAGTCTCATCCAATGATGAGGCTGTTTTATTAATGATGAACTGTCATCTAGATTTTGTAGGTCCCTTTTGGTCCCTTTTGACTGCATTGCAGTGCTGTATGGATTTATAGTACATAGTAATAGAATTTAATTTATAGCATTGGCGGATGAAAATTCATTCTTTTCTGCGCAGGTATTATGTCTTTCGACACTTCCTTCCCGTTCATTCGCTTAGAAGGCAGATTCCCTGAAGCACCCGTAGACCTAGAAGTTTTTGCGCTGATCAAAGACCATGACCCGGAGCACAAGAGTCTTTATCTATGGGGTAAATGGTACGATCAAATTATCATGGGCCGACGGAGCTTTTCCTATGCGACACCCTCGGAGCCTATTTCGGTGATCGCTTATGCAGATGCACCTCCAATAAATTACGCTGTGGAGGAGGTCAACTGGACTTCAGAGGGTCTCCTTCGGCCTTCTATGGCCGCAATACCCGTGCAGCCACCGGTGGCCTTGGACACTCTAGGACGGCGCATATGTCAAGCCGAGTCACGTCCTTGGGGACAGCCATACAATGTAGGACTAACTCCCCGTCACCCAGCCGGATATTTGCAGTGGGCTCGGTATATTTTATCGGCGAAGAAATCACAGTTGCTGAAGCTCGGATTGTATCCTGCCGTTTACGCCTTCTTTGTTTCAATATTCCACACCTCCTACATGGTGAGTCAGGGCATTTCTGGAGCAGTGGAACATTCCGACCCACAACTTCCTCCTATCAAATCGAGAAGTCTCCATTTCTTTGGAGGAATTTGCAGAGGTCTCGGGTTTACCCGTTAGGGGAGAACATTATGAGGAATTGCTTCCCCCGGATGAGTATATTTTCGCCACTAAATCAGTGGTAATGGATCTTACTCCCGAGAACGCTATTCAACACCAATTTCCGAGCTTGATAAAGGTGTTGAATATCTATGAGAACCTCTCTCTTGCATCCGAAGGTCGTGGAGTTAATTTTACGGCTTTTATTGCTGATTTTCTTCGCCCAGGAGTATTGAAGGAAGAAGCCGAGAAATTCGCCAGTCTTGACGACCCCTTCGGCTTAGGTTTAGGCAACCTGTCGGCGACGGAGGCGGATCAGAAGAGCTTCTTTCTACCCGACACCCCGGTCATCCCTTTTCCAGAGCTGGCGGCTCCTAGGATTGATGAAGAAACGTTCTTTTTAGGGTTTCTTGGGTTATAGCTGAGTTGGTTTGCGCTTCCCATGCACCCTCGCCGTATGAGGCCGTCCGTCTTCTATCCTACGCATCGGATGGTTGCTAGGATACAAGTGGCTATAGGGATCGCTGGGTTAGCCCATATGTATCACGGCCTCAGCTTGGCAGCGGATACCAATGAGCCAGGGGTGCAGTCGGTAAATCTCCCGATGCATTATTTCACGTCATGGCTCGAGTTGCACGTGCTAGGCGTCTTTGGCATCCACAAGAGGCCGGGTTTTTATTACAGGTTCAGGTTCCCTCGGATCATACGACTGGTCGGCGCCTCTATTGTGACTCCAACGCAACGAGAAGCTAGAGGCTTGCTTCTTCGCCCGCACACGGTTGGAGCTGGCATGTCCTTTACTGATAAAGTTTTGACCGTCGACCAGGAATCGGGGAAGACGGTGCTGCCATTGCAGGATATATTTAAAGATGGGGCCTCCGTCTTGAAAGCTCGGGAGATTCTTCATCTATACTCTATCCGGGCGGGCTTTCTCGTATTTAAGTTGAATGACTCGGCTTTATTTATGAGGTATAACCCGCATCGCTTTGCCCAGCAGTTAAGCTACAATCAGGGCGTCCCACTCGAGGCTTTCTTGGCAGAACCGGCTGCCACTGAAGAGGGTACTCGGAGCGCACTAAATCATTTTATGCGCCTGAACACAGGGTATAACTTCTTCATCAACGAACCGAGTTGTGTTCCGCAAGCCCTGAATGTGTATGTGGCGTGGTACCAACATTCGATGGGTGCCTTCATTAGGGAGGAAAAACGATTGCTGCTTGATCGCAAAGGCGCAGTGCCGGCTGGTGATCGAAATGTTCCTCTGAAGCGACGGAACATTGTTCATCCTCCCTTGAGAGAGGTCACTACAGTTGAGCCCTCACACGTGCTAAGCCTTACGCACGGGTTGCCCCCATCCAGCGCGCCTGAAAAAGAGGTGGTTGCCGCGTCCCCCGAGTCGGACGTAGGAAAAGAAATTGGGACTCTTCGTCCAAAGGCGCCTACTAAACGCAAACTCGTGTTATCGGCCACCGGCGCTCATCCTCAGACGAAAAAGAAACAAGTACTTTCTTTGGACACCATATTAGGCTCGACGCCCCTTGCTCCGTCTAGCAAAGGCTTGAGCGAATATGGGACCAATGAGGGTTTATTTGGGACGCTCGATGATACCGATTTGAAGGCTGCCTTCGAAGCTTCCAAACAGTCAGCCATCCTCGAAAAAGAACTGGCCGCCCTTGCACAGTCAGGTATACTTCACCCTTATCTCTCCGCTGTTCATTTCAATTTTTTTATCATGCTTTGACTGGCGCCTGCTGTTTTAACAGGTGCCTCCACAGAAGAAGCCCTTGCTGCTTCGCTTAAAACCTTCGGAGAGGAGGAAAGGCTTTGGCCTCGTTGCCAACAGAGGCTTCACTTGAATGACCGATGACGGATACCGTAACGGTTCCGTAGGTAACACCTAGCTCTGATGATAATATCCCCTTAGCGGAGGTCCTGAAGAAGTCTTCCCTCCCTGTCAAAATCGAGAAGCAGCTTAAAAAGCGGGGGGCATGGGAAAGGAAGCGATCTTCTACAGTCACTAGCTCTGGGCCTAAGCGGGGGAAGAAGACCAGTACTAGTCCGCCGGAAGACAATCTTCTTTTCCTGGTTCATCTGCCGAGGAAGCCGCACAGCTGGCTGAGGCTATAAGGCGTTCCCAGGACGAAACCGAGAACATACGTGCCCCGAGGAGTCCTTATCCTGCCGTCATATTCTATGAAGACCCTCCATCAATATGGCAGATATTTATAGGTCCTTTGGAAGAAGGAGGCGAGAGAGCCCTTAAGCAGCCTATCTCAGTCGACGCCAAAGATACGCTTTCGTTGTGGACTAGTGGCCACGAGTCTACCCTCGAACCCCGGCGAGCATACCTCCTCAGGAAGGAGCGTCGGCTTGAACAAGCCATACTAGAAGCTCCTTTGCGCATTGGTACACTTATATATCCTTTTATGGTATTTTGCATTGCTTATATGTATGTATGTATATATATATATATATATACATATCCTTATCCTCATGCAAACTTTGCAGGGACTTCGCTGATGGCAGAGGATCTGAGTCCAAGTCGCACCCTGACTATGGACTCTGCAAATATCCCCGATGAGACACTAATCAATATGGAGGGGGTCGATGCAACTGTTGTTCCTGCGATAGAGCTTCCCTCGGTGATTCCCGCTCCCCCAGTGCTTACTCCCCCGGAAGAGGCATCTTCATTGGCCGCGGATTCAATGGATCTCTCTAGGACGGCCCGGAGACTACGGGACAGGTAGTCGAGGCCACCGTCCTTTCATTAGAGCCTGTAGCGACGGTCACTGCTCCTCCACCGGAAGTTATTATACCGGCCCACATCCCTAATGATGTGCCTGGGGGCACGGAGGAGGCCGCCGAAGCTGCCATCCCTCCAACCCAGAATGGGAGGAGCATCGAAGGTATTTTTCTATCTTTTATTTTAGAGATCTCTTCATTATCTGAACTTTTCTGTCTTTTCAGAGCTACGGGGATTGGCGGCGTCCATCGTGGACTTGTCCCCCAGGAAGTCCTTCCAGCGTTTACTAGAGATGGCCGCTCCGCAGGCGATATCCCCTCAACGCATCATCCTCTCTTCCGGGCAAGGTTAGCATTATTTGCCTTCTCCTCATGACATTATTATTGTTTCATATAATGACACTGATGTCTTCTATAGTTCTGGAGGTCGATGACGAGGTTGAGATTCTTGACGGGCCTGGAGAGCCTTCAGACCCTTCTTGCATGACCGTGGGTAGGTAAAGTTTCAACGTCTTTGCATCTGTCCTCTGTTTGCAACCTTCGCTGATCATTTATCAATCTTTAACAGCTCTGCCTACTTTTACCCCGTTGGAGACTCGCATTATCATGCCACATGGCCCTTATGCGCTGCGTGCATCCAAACGTATGGCCAAGTTAAGCCTTCACTCCTTGTTAGCATTGATCGAAGACCTTCGTGTTGGTAGCTCGCTCACGGCCGAAGAATTTGCTGCTGAAGCCAACGGTTCTCTTCCTTTTCTTGCCACTTATCACAGTGAAGCAATGGTGCAAGTCTGGGTCGAATTTTGTCGTCGAGTGGAGGCTTGCTTGTATAGTCTTGAATGCGCGCCTTCCTTCGGAGGTGGTGACTGCGAAGACAAGCTTGCAGGGGCTGATTAAGCGGTACACCACTAATACGCTTTCCTGTGAAAAGAGGCTCCGCCGAAAGTTCTCAGAGAGGAAGCTGGCTTCAATCGCGCTCGGGGGGCTTCAACCGCGCTCGGGGAGCTTCAAGCCGAATTTACAGCTAAGACCACCCGCGCATATAAACTTTGGCAGGAGCTTCAAGCCGAAATCAAGAACGTGGTGGCTGTTGATAAAGCTGTTATCTTTACCCGCACGATGGTTGATGCTCATAAAGCCACTGAGCAGGAGCTTGAAGGCCGGCTTGCCTCGCATCAGGCCCAACAGTCGGAAGCGGATGCCCGTCTCGCAGCCATAGTCAATTTTGAAGCAGAGATCCAGAAAGGAAGGATGAACTGATGAACCTTTTGAATCATCCGCCAGCTTGAAAGATGTATTATTTTTTTTTATTCTTTCTTATACATGTTCTTAACTGAAAATATATTCTTGATTCTTTCATAAATTGTACTTTGTATTCATTTTGATTCATGAATAAAAAGACGTATATTTATTTTTAATGGTGATGTGTTCATTTTAAGATATGCATTTCGTTGATAGTTTATTTAAATCTCTTTGCAAGACAATGCCCTTCTTTTCAAGTTAAGATATTTGTGATTTGATTTATCCCCGAAACGGAGCATTGCTCTATGATGGAGAAGTTATGAATTAATGTATGTATGTATATATGTATGTGTGTGTGTGTGTGTGTGCATTAAGACGGAGCATTGCTCTGGTTGAGAAGGTTATGAGTTGATATTTTTCCGTGTCGGAGCTTTGCTTGACGACAAGGAGTGTCGGAGCATTGCTCAACGACAATGGGAGTTATGAGTTATCATGTATCCAAGTCGAGGCTTTGCCTGATGACAAGGAAATGTCGGAGCATTGCTCGACGACAGGGGGGTGATATGTGTCCAAGTCGAAGCTTTGCTTAACGACGAGGAGGTATCGGAGCATTGCTCTATGACAAAGGTTGACATAAGCCATACGGGGTCAAGATTGACATTGGCCATATGGTGTCAGGGGTTGCTCTGGGTGTTTCCCACGGGGTCAGAAGTGACATTAGCCGTGTTCTACAGGACCATGCTTCGCTCTGGATGCTTCCCACGGGGTCAAAACTGACATTAGCTGTGTTCCACAAGGACCAGGAAATGCTCTGGATGCTTCCCACGGGGTCAGAAGTGACATAACCGTGTTCCGCAAGGACCAGGTTCTTCTCTGGACGCTTCCCACGGGGTCAGGATTGACATAGGCCGTGTTCCACGAAACCAGGAATTGCTCTGGATGCTTCCCACGGGGTCAGGATTGACATAAACCGTGTTCCGCAAGGACCAAATTTAGTTGACTCTCGGTTGTCTGTGCATCGTCGAGTCATGGAACTGGGAACTTTGCCGTAGCTCTGATTTGTTGATATTGTGTCTGTTGTAATGAGACGAATGTTGAGATGGTCTCCAAGTTGTCTGAGAACCGTCGAGATTTGGAACATGGACTTTTCCATGGCTCCGTTTTGCTGACGTCGTATATTCCTGCAGAGACACTGATTTCTCTCTGAGTTGACGCGAATAGAGATGCTCTCGTCAAGGACGCTGATTTCCCTGAGGTTGAGATGAATCGAGGAGTTCTCGCAAGAATGTCCTAACGTTACAGTTAACCTTTCCTCTTTACGACAGAGGTCCGTTAGGGTCTGTGGTACTATGGTTTTGCCCATCGTACCGTCGTGTTGGCTGATGTATCTCTCGATAGACAATCTTGCTGTTCGAGTAGCCTTGCGACTGTCGTGTCTCTGATCCCTTCGGGGGCTGGACAAGACGTCTTCAAGCAACCTTCCTAGGCAGTTTGACCGTCGGAAGAGCAAGCGTTAGGAATTTTGCCATGCCGCTTTTTACTTGAGGTTAGGCTCAGTTTGGGGAGCCCCAATAAGTCATAACCACTCCGCGCTGGTGTGGGATTATCTCCGATAGTCTTTCGGGTTTTACATGAGTTGTTGTTAAGATCCTGAAGCTAGGAATTTGGCCTTTGCTTCGTTTGCTGGTATTGTGTCTGCTGTATCGAGATGAATGTCACGGTTGTCTCTAGGTTGTTGATGAACCGTCGAGGTTTGGAACTAGGGATTTTGCCGTGGCTCCGTTGTTTGATTGTCGCGTCTGAATCCTGCTGGAGGAAGAACGTTGTAGTGACATCTCGTCTGCTGTATCGAGACGAACGTCGAGGTGGTGACCACTCCATGCTGGTGTGGGATGATCTCCGATAGTCTTTCAGGTTTTATATGAGTTTCCGTCAAGACCCTGAAGCTAAGAATTTGTCCTTCGCTTCGTTTGCTTTGGCGTGTCCGAATCCTGTTGGAGGAAGGACGCTGTAGTGACATCTCTTCTGCTGTATCGAGACGAACGTCGAGGTGGTGACCACTCCGCGCTAGTGTGGGATGATCTCCAATACTCTTTCAGGTTTTATATGAGTTGCCATCAAGACCCTGAAGCTAGGAATATTGCCTTTGCTTCGTTTGCTGGCATTGCGTCTGCTGTATCGAGACGAATGTCGCGGTTGTCTCTAGGTTGCTGGTGAACTGTCAAGGTTTAGAACTAGGCATTTTGCCGTGGCTCCGTTGTTTGATTGTCGCATCTGAATCCTGCTAGAGGAAGAACGCTGTAGTGACATCTTGTCTTCTGTATCGAGACGAACGTCGAGGTGGTGACCACTCCGCGCTGGCGTGGGATGATCTCCGATAGTCTTTCAGGTTTTATATGAGTTGCCGTCAAGACCCTGAAGCTAGGAATTTGGCCTTCGCTTTGTTTTCTTTGGCGTGTCCGAATCCTGTTGGAGGAAGGACGCTGTAGTGACATCTCTTCTGCTGTATCAAGATGAACGTCGAGATGGTGACCACTCCGCGCTGGTGTGAGATGAGCTCCGATAGTCTTTCAGGTTTTATATGAGTTGTCGTCAAGACCCTGAAGCTAGGAATTTGGCCTTTGCTTTGTTGTTTTGGCGCGTACGAATCCTGTTGGAGGAAGAACGCTAGGGTGACATCGCATCTGGTGTAAAGAGACGAATGCTGAGGTGGAGCTGGGATTTTGCCGTCTCTCCGCTTTGTTTCGACCGTGAGGTCTTTCATTGACGTTGCATCTGCATCCTGCTGGACTGCGAAGGAACGCCGTTATTGATATTGCGTCTGGTGTAACGAGACGAATACTGAGGTGGAGTTGGGATTTTGCCGTCACTCCGCTTTGTTTCAACCATGAGGTCTTTCGTTGACGTTGCATCTGCATCCTATTGGACTGCGAAGGAACGCCGTTGTGGTTCTTCAGGCTGTAAATGTAGCCGTTGAGACTTGGCTCTCTTTCTGATGGAGCCTGGTGGGATGATATGGTTCCCTCTTTGTTTGCGCCCCTGGATTGTATACAAGGATCAATGTGATCTCACCTGTAGGGCAAAAATTTTCATTTTATATATTTTCTTTCCGCGATGCTCTATCATTTCATCTTTTATATCGCGAAAGTCGCGATTGCCCAATCATTTCGGCTATTTTTCGCGATGCCCAATAATTTCGGCTATTTGTTTTATTTACTCGCTTTTTTTTATTGCGAGTTGCCCAATCATTTCGGCTGTTTTGTATACATACATTTTTACTTGCTGATTTTGTTGCAAGTTGCCCAGTCATTTCGTCTATTTCATATGCATTTTTGGCTCGCTGATTTTTATCGCGAGTATGGGATTTAGGATCTGATACCGATTTAGGCATCAGTATCGCTACAACTGGTACATTTCCAGGAGCGAATCATCATTTGCCTCTATTGATGTCGAACAAAGGTGGCTTAGCGAACAGGGTTAGGATTCTGTCGATTAAGGCTTTTGACTTCATGAGCCGTAAGGGTCTCATAAAGGTATTTCTCCCTATGGGCCGTGAGGATCTCGCAGGTGCGTTTTCTCCTTAAGAATCATGAGGAGTCTTAAGTGTATGGTCTCTTATAAGTCGTAAGGATCTTACAAGAGTGTTTTCTCCTTATAAGTCGAGAGGACTTACAAGTGTCTTTTTCCATATGAGCATATCCCCAGTCTCTGGTGGGACTTTGTTAGGGAAATATTTATTCGCGCCCGTGGACTGTATACAAGGGTCAATATCGAACCGCTTGTAGGGTAAAATTGGAGATTGTGATGGCTTAAGAACAGGTTTAGATCCCTTTAACTTAAGGCTTTTGAGTCCTATGAGCCATGGGGTCTTAAAGGGGAATTCTCCTTACGAGTCGTGAGGCTCTCGTAAGTGTAATTTCTCCTTAGGAATCGTGGAGATCCCTAAGTGTGTTGCTTCCTTGTGAGTCGTAAGGATCTAACGCAGGTGGTTTCTCCTCACAAGGTCGAGAGGACCTTGCAAGTAACTTTTGACGAGATTGCGCCCTTTCGGGTTTTCACAAAACTCGCCGGTAGTCCTGCTGTTTTTACTCACGGAGCCCTTTCGTGTTTTCATCCGTGCCCATTTCGCTTGTAGACATACCGTTTTTTTTAACACTACGTCAGCCTGGAGACGGTGCGGGTCGGTAGTAGTTTAACGACGTTTCAGTCAACAGCCAGTTTTAGGACATAATGGTCCATCGTTAGTTTAGGGACGTTTCGGTCCGTCGCAAGTTTTAGGACATTGCGGTCCACCATTGCCGTATTTGAGGTGAATTTCTAGTTTACGAACTTTTCGGTCCATGGGGCTTTCTCTATGAATGAGCACGATGCCCTCGGCATGTCCACCTTTTTAGGGGCGTGAGGTCGTGGCGGTTTCACCTTCTAGTTTTCGGATATTGCGAACTTGCCTTGTTGGTATTGGTCCTCAATCCAGCCTTTGAAGACGAAGCAATTTTCGATTGGATGGCTTACTGCTTGGTGGTAAAGGCAGTAATTAGGATTGTTTACATTGTCTGGCTGCAACGGACGTTTTGGATCCGACAGATTGATGAGTCTGTTGCGCACTGCCAGCTCGAACAGTTTCCTAGTTTTATCTTGGGGAAATGAGTAAGGACGTCCCAGTCTCTCCTCGAGGGATGGGCGTGGACGCATATTGTTTTGGCGAACAACCGGCTTTAAGTTGCTCGGCTGTTGTTGAGTATTGGCGACGAAAGTTGCTTTTCCTTTCCCTTTTTCATTTCGAGAGTCCGTCTTTGGAGGATATGGTCTATGACCCATCTGATCCATTTGGGCCAGCTTGTCAATCAAGGCCTGGAAAGTAGTTGGCTTGAAGAACATCATGAATTGCGAGATGGTCGCTTGAGGGTCAGGAGTGCCCACGAACATGCCCACTGCCGGCGCTTCTTCGATGCGCTGCTCGCATTTCGACCATAAATTTCGCCACCGTATTGCGTACTGGACCCAAGTTTCGCCTGGCTTCACCCTGGCATTGATAAGCGTCGTGATTGGGGTACGTTCGCTAGCGCTGGCAAAACGTTGGGTGAATAGCAACTCCATCTCTGCAAATGTATTGACAGAGTCATTTGGGAGTTCTGAATACCATTCGAACGCCCTCTCCGCCAAGATGCCGACGAATTGGCAAAGTAACAATTTGTCGTCACCCCCAATGTTGCCACATAGAGCCCTGAATTGGGCGACATGCTGATGGGGATTGCCCGTCCCTTTATATATATGGAATTTAGGAATCGTGTATCCTGGCGGATACTTGATCTGATCGTACCATCCTGGATATGGTCACCCAGTTCTGATGACTTGGCCATTTGCTTCATTTGCTTGATGAGCCCGTATTTGCTGAGCTATATAATCATCCAGGGCAGCTTTTGAGATGGTCTCCTCCTTGGCTGCTGACAGAGCCGGCAGAGGATTTGATGTCTCTCCTCTATCATCTTCAATTATTACTGGAGGGTCTTCGGCTGGAGGATCCGGCTGGATCATCATGCCCACCATATCTTGGAATAGAATGGCCATTTGTTTTATATTGGCAGCTTGTTCCGCTGCCTCTTTATCCTTCTTTTCGAGGACTCTGCGGAGGAAGTCAGTATCGGTTTCCTGCTCACGGCACTGCTCCGAGGATGTCTCCGGTCTTGCTTTCGGTCCCGTAAGTGCGGCCATAGCTATTAGCATTTCTTGGAGCTTTTGTTGTTTTTGCTCCTGAGCCCTAGTCACTGATCGCGTAAGCGGTCGATGACCCGTAGAAGCATGGATTTCCTCTTTTCCAGAAGCCATATAAACGGTATGTGTTACCATGCCCCCAGACTTGGGGCGTTTAGGTTCAGCGTCCCTGCGGTTCGCCGCGGTCACAGGGGCTTTCTCCGGCCTCCTTCTCTTGTGAGCGGTTGAAGTCGAGGGGGCCGTTGCAGCGGGCACCCAAACGGATGACATCTTCTGTGGTACCACGAGATTGCTCTTTTCTTGCTGAGCTTTAAGCTTCTTTGGCCGGTGAGAGTAGTCCTGGTTAATCACCGATTCCTAGACCTGTCACCAGACTTTATAAATTTTGGAGGACAGCCGCTGAGGGGGCTGCTCCGGCTTCTTTTCTGTAGTAATCTCCATAGGTGGAGGAGATCTCTTCAGCACGGCAGTCGGAGAGTTCTTGCGAACCCTCCTAAGCGGTTCAAAGCTGTTCTCAGTTGGAACAACAGCATTGATTTCCACCATGGGAGCTGGTGGAGTTAGTCCAGAAGGGGAGCTGCCCCCAGCCTTCCTTACTCGGCGCCAGTGATGACGGCGAGCATGTCGTGTGGATGGGATTGTCTCAGTCGTAGGGGTGACTCCCTCATGCCCCCTGTGTTGGTCAAAAGTTGTCGTTGTCAGCCTATTGAAGACTGACGTCCATTGAAAGGGAGTAGCCAGTCTGTCGAAGGCAGACTTCCGAGCAGATGAAGCAGCCTTGACGATTTCGCCTGAAACGGGAGCCGGAACGGTTAGCGTTGTGAAGACTGGCTTCTTGGCAGAAGAAGCCTCTCTAATAATTTCGTCCGCTTAAGCCGGGATGGCTATCCGCTTTGGGATAGCTGCTTCGGGTATCGTGGGCTTGTTCATGGGCCCAAATGAGCTTTGGCCCAATCTGTCAAAGACTGAGACGTTGGAGCTGGACGACCCATTGAGAGGGGCCGCAGTAGTGGTAAGTCGATTAAAGACCAACTTCTTTGGAGCTTCCTGCAACGGCAGCGGGGCATTAAAGTTCATGGGTGGGAGCATGGTCCCGAAGAATAGTCCAGTGGTAGCCTGAGTTATTTGCTCCACCGGCATCTTAAACAGTGAGGCCGCTTGGGGCCCGTAAGTTACACCTCCAGATGAGGAGGAACGGGAGTTGCAGTTGCAGCTGTAGCAGTTAGAGGCCATTTCTTTTTCTCTACGCAAGAGCAAAACCAAATCTTAGTACCTCGAACCCAAGGGCAACCATATCAAACCGCGATTCATTCGCGAAACACGACATACGAAGTGTGGAGTGGAAAGAGGAAAAGGTCCTACCGGGCGTGCCAGAATCTGTTCCTCGCCGAAACACGGAGATGCGACCATGCAGGTCCGTCTTGCCTGAATTTCGGGGCAGATGCTAATTGTTTCTATCCGTCCACTTCTCCGAAGATGCCAAGTTGATTTATGACACCGTATATCGAAGGTTTAAATGGATGCGGCCGATGTAGAAGATTTCGTCAGATTCCCCCTCATTTGAGGGGTTTTTTTATTGTGGGGACGCTTTTCCTTGCAGGCGCAAACCCCTGCAGTTAATTACGCTACCGCGTCGCAGTAACAACTTTCTCCTTCTTCATATGGTCACTTCGTGTCGTGGGTGTTTGTTTTGTTTTTGGTTGCCCGTGGATTGTATACAGAGACTAATTTATGTTGTCGCCCACAGGACGTGGATTAGTCCAAATCCTTATTTTCTTAGATTTGGGTTTGGGGTTGGGTTTAAGGATACGTTAGTCTCATTTGAGACTAAGATCAACTTAAACGTTTGTTAAGGATACGTTAGTCTAATTTTAGACTAAGATCAACTTAACGGGATCGTTTAGATCTGACAAGAGAGCATTTGGGCTCTATCTTTTAGTTTAGGGATATTGCGGTCGATTAGTTTAAGGACATTACGGTCCAATGTTAGTTTAAGGACATCTCGGTCCAATGTTAAGGACATCTCGGTCCGTGAGTTTAAAGACATCACAGTTAAGGTTAAGGACATCATAGTCCATGAGTTTAAGGAACCCACAGTCCAGGTTAAGGACATCATAGTCCGTGTGTTTAAAGACCTCACAGTCAAGGTTAAGGACATCATAGTCCATGGGCTTAAGGACCCCACAGTCCAGGTTAAAGAGATCATAGTCCATGAAATGTATGGTTGTCGGGACCCGTCACCTCTCTGAAAACGTTGAAGGATTACAACGACAAATATCAGAGGAGTTCAGAGATGTACCCTTAAACCGATGCGGGTTGAGAGACCTATAGTCCAATTGGGACTAAGATCTGTAATTTATGAGCATATGAACTCAATTAATCTGAATTTAGGACTTATGGCCAATTTGGGCTAAGTCCATTCAATTACAATGTTCAACATTTGTTTTTGAGTCGTTAGATGTTTGTTTGAGCCCAATCCCTTTAAAAATGCTAAGCATTGGTTTAGTCTCTGAAAATGTTTTGTCTTTAGTTGAATGTTGTGCATTTATCATAACTCCAGGCTTATTCAAAGAACGGTTTATGTTCTGTCCAAGCGCACATAAAAGCATGTGGCGCACTTGGCACTAGCGCCGGTCGATGAGCGCAGTGCGCTATGGTTAAAGCGCTAATGCGCTTAGCGCTTGGCGCCAGATATGAAGCGCTAATGCACTTAGCGCTTTGCGCTAAATGAAGAGCGCTGATGCGCCTAGCGCTTTGCGCTAGATATAGAGCGCTGATGCGCTATAGTTGAAGTGTTGAGACATTTGGCGCTGGTGCTATATAATGAGCGCAAAGCTCTTTTAGTAGTGCAGCGCCCATGTGAGGAGAACGTGGCGCGCTTAGCGCTGAGCGCTAGCCAATGAGCGCAGTGCGCTGTGTTTGAAGTGCTATGGCACTGCAGCGCTTTGCGCTAGATGAAGAGCACTAAGGCACTTTTAAATTAGGAGCGCTAAGGCTCTTCTTAGATTAGGAGCGCTAAGGCTCTTCTTAGGTTAACTTTGCGCTCTGAAGATTATCTTTTCTTTGATAAGAGACTTTGTCTCAAGATTCTAAGAACAAAGTTCTTAGTTTATAGGAGATATTTCAATCTCTTTTTGATGAAAGGCTTTGCCTTTATGGATCTGTGATCCTAAGAGAATTGAATAATTCTCCCCCCTTTATAATAAGATGTTCATAATCTCTTTTGTGAAAGACAATTTGTCTTATAGATCTATGATCTGTGAAAGAAGTAAATACTTCTTTTTATGTTAAGATGATTTCGTCTTTCTATTCTTTTTTACCTTGAAAAGAATTGTCTTCTTTTGCCGAGAGCTTCTTCTTCTTCCTAAGATTTTCTCAAAGTTTATGAGGGGTTTCCTCTCTCTGAGACTTGAAGTCTCGGGGCCTTTATATAGGGCAAGCTGATTTGTTCAATCGGTTAAAGAGATTTATTCTCTAATTGATTTGGGAATTTCCCTACAGTCAGATCTTTGATCCAAGGGCTTCTGGTTTACAGAAGTTAATCTTCTTGTTTTTTAACAAGATTGGGAAATCTTTCCCCCTTACAGAATTTGTTCTGTATTTTAGTGATTTTTAATCACCATTGGATTATTGATCCAACGGTGTTCCAAATTCAGAGCACAATCTTTTCTGTTTGGAAAGATTCAACAGAATTTCATTCTTGTTAATTGATGATTTAATAATATCCGTTGGATATTTGATTCAACGGTGAGGAACATTTAGTTGCAGCGCTAGCGCTTATGCGCTCTGCCCATGGTGCGCTACTTAGAGCTCAGCACTCTTAGCGCTAGCGCACACGTGCTTTATACGTGGTGCGCTACTTGGAGCGCAGCGCATCTAGCGCTAGCGCCTATGCGCTTTGCACGGGGTGCGCTAATTGTAGCGCAACGCTTTTATAAAAGCGCAGCTTTAATTCAAATTTTGAATTCTGAACGGTGCTTTGCTCTAATTGGGGAAACATTCACGATCCTTCTCATGCGATCCAGTATCAGACCGTACAGCTTGATCAGGATTTATCCTACACAGTGCAGCCAGTAGCTATTCTAGACCGGCAGGCAAAGAAACTGAGATCAAGGGTACTTCCCTCTATAAAGATTCTTTGGCGAGGAACGAATCGCGAGGAGATCACTTGGGAGGCCGAAGATGCGATGCGGAAGAAATTTCCACATCTTTTTGAAGGTATGTATAGTTAAGTTTTAAATTCGGGGACCGAATTTTCTTAAGGGGGGATATTGTAACATTTTGAAAATTTTAGATAATAAATTAATTTAATTAATTAAATAATAAAATGTTAATTTAAAAAGTTAGCGAAACAAAATAGGACACTTTCATAAGTAGTGTGAAACTAATTAAATTGAAATTTTAAGTATATAACATTAAGGAATTTCAAGGGTTTTAGTGAAAAGTTTAGCTTCATGTGTAATATGATATAGTATGAGGGGTTATGTGAAAAGGTTAGATTCTTTATGCAAATTAGAATTGTTTATGGGTTGTTATGCAAAAAGGGGTAGGAATTGGTTAGGGTTAATTTAAACCCTTGGTGTATCATAACACCATGAAGACACCTCCTTTTTGCATATACACCTCATGCACACATCTCACCCTTTGCATGAAAACCCCACCATTTTCCTTGCTACACCACCTACTTACATGAAACTACCACCTCCTTTTTGGTGACAGCTCCTCCTATATCTCATAGCTCACTCCCCTTATATTTTACACACTTGTTCAGTTCATAGAAAACCAAAATTTGATCAGAACATAGAAAAGAAAAGGAAAGAGAAAACTTAGAACAACAAAGAAAATAAAAGAAAAGAGAAGTGAAGAGAAGAGCTAAGTTCTAAGGATTTTCCTCACCCTCAAGCTAGGAACTAGGAGCTTATGCATTTTGGAGGAAGATATTCCAGCAATCCTCTGTAGGTATAATCTTTAAACACTGTAGGATTTTAGTTCTGTAACTGTTTTAGTTTAGAGATCGAATATTGGTAAATATCATATTTTTACAAGTTTAGGCTCTGTATGGAATCTGCTATAGCTTAGATGAAAATTAACCTAACCAAACAATTACATCATCTTATAAACTGGACCTAGAATAAACCATAAGAAGACGAACCACATTGCTCGGATTTTGGCTGGCGACAAGAAGGAAAAATCTGATCTCGCCGGATTTCTTGGGGAGCTGGGTTCTGTGGTTTTTAGGGTAGGTCTATATATCTGGATTAACATGTTTGGTATTGTTTATTTAAGTTAAATTTTCAGTATGGGAAATCTGGAAGCTAATATCTGAAAAGGGATCAAAATTCTAAAATACGACACGGGTGTTTCGTAACGCGTTTTCAGTTTTCTGTTACGAACAGCGATTGGTTAAAATCCAGCTAGTATAAGTGTTAGATAGTTGCAATAGTCATACTTAGTATAGCTAATAGGTAAAACTTGTATTTTTATGTTTTCGCTATAACGGAGTTTAGTCGTTTCTTATACAAGTTAATGTCGATATTAAATTCGAGTACGGGAACTTCGGAAGCCGCAAGGAAAGGAAAGGGATTGGTGATTTCTGAGTAGTATACGACATATTCTGGTGAGTAGACTAAACATCTATCGGGGGATTTTATATGGATGGCGTGATACGCCCGTAGTTAAGTTTAAATAAAAAATTCCTTTGCATATAAATGTTGATCATATGCATTCATATATATATATACATCGTCATGTTAATAATTGTTAGAACACTGCACAATTATCGACGAGTCATGCTGCACATGCACGTACCTACATGTTACACTACACCTCGTCGATATTAACATGTCACCTACACACTTAGTATTTGTTATGTTAAATACGATTCCTACTAAACTTTTAGCATCAAAAATGGTAATTTTGCATAAATGATATCATGTTTCATATTCAAGTGTTAGTATTTCGATATAAGATGCATTGGATTATTGAGGATTTATGGATTTGAGTTTTAATATACTATTGAGTAGATTCAGTGATTTTCATGTTGATATGAGATGTCCACCATGAGATGTTGTTTTTATGATTCGGTTTTATTCTGACCGAGTGGGGGAGCCATACGGTCGTGAATTTTCACGTTATCCAGACTGAGTGGGGGAGCTATACAGTCGGATTCATGGTGGACCCGGTCGAGACCGAGGGGCAGGAAAGCCGCATTTGAAGCGGGAAGTTTAGCGATGATACTCGATACCGAAGACAGTTATAAACACGGAGGATATCTAGGTGATACCGACCGGTGTTATTGGATGACAGGATCGTTCGGCGAACGATACCTAATGAAAACAGAAGATTTGTGTCGATGTTGGACACGGAAAAAAAATGGACCTTATTTGGAAATAATTGATGAGATTTCAGTTTTATTTATATACTTAGTAGTATATGGTCATGTTTCCACATATTATCATGCATTATACTCATCATTTTTTATATTAGCTCTAGTTCATCATACCTACATTATCAGCCGATATATGTTAGTTTTATTCACTGAGTTGACAACTCACCGCGTTATGCCATAGTTCCTTGCAGGAGTCGTGTGGACGTATAGCAGCAGTGCAGATCCATTCGTCAGCTTTTACCGCTCTTTTTGCTAGGTGGGTTACATATGTAGTAACCTCCTATTTTGGATATGTATATTTTAGATCTAGTATTACTCCATCAGACCATGTATATTGATTTAGAACAAAACATGTTATATATTATTTAGACCGAGTGATTTCGTTAGTTATGTTAACTTATGTTCTATTAAATCTTGCATAAAATTCTTCACCTTGAGTGTTGTACTATGATTGCGTATTGATTTCCGCTGTTGGCATTGTTTGCTCCCAACTAGAGATGCAATTTAATTACACAACTTAAATTGGATTTCTATTAATAATTAAAAAGATAGGCACTGTCGAAAGTTTAACATCAGTTGTTACATTTTTTTGAAACGTTTCGGCATGCTACTTCATTCTTATTACTTAAATACTGAAAATTTCTAAATTTCCGCAAAAAGGGTTTTTGATCTTGGTTTTTGGCTTACTCAGATTGTGTCGATATATTTAGATATCTTATAATCTAAGTGCCGGTCACATCCAAAAATTTGGGTCGTGACAGATATTCCCACGACTAGGAACTGATTAAAGGATGTACTTTTGGACCACCCTGACCCCACTAGTATGATCTCATCATAATCCTGGTAGTCAAGTACATATCCTAAGTGCTTTATCAACATATGAGAGCAAGACAGTAAAGAATACCAGTCAAAATGTTAAGATAAAGAGTAACCAAATAGCATACTATCATGTCGAGCAAGAATGTCTTCTATACATATGTCCAAGCATCCACTATATCAACAATAATGGCCTCTAGGGAATACATATTCCTAACAATCTCCTACTTGCACTAAGGCCGGTTATTGTAGTATCTCATACCCAACGTCCCAAAAGTCTCTCGAATAGCATCTGGAGGAAGGCCTCGATGAGTGGATCCGCTGTGTTATCCTCTATGTCAACTCTCCTAACCTCGATCTTCCGGAGATCAACTATCTCCTTGATCGTGTGATACTGTCTAAGAATATGTATGGATCGTTGAAGGGACCGGGGTTCCTAGGCCAAAGACACAGCTCCATTGTCATCACAATACACAGGTATTATATTGGATGCCCAATGGTAGGAACCAAGTTCATCTTATGAACTTATTCATGCAGACAACCACTTTGGCAGTATCGTTGGTAGCGATGTAATCAGCCTCTATCAACGAGTCTGCTACGGTATATAGCTTGGAACCCTTCCAACATACCGTCCCTCCACTGAGGGTGAAGACAAAACCCGAGACTGACATTCAAACATCCTTATCACTCTGGAAGCTCGAATCGGTAAAGGACTCCACCCGGAGGTCACCGTTACCAAAAACCAAGAACATCTCTTTAGTACTTCTCAAGTACTTAAGAATGTTCTTCACAACTGTCCAGTAGTTTTCTCCAAGATCTTTTCAATACTTACTCACTACACCTATCGAGTAAGCTATATCCAGTCTGGTACATAACATCGCATGCATGATTGACCTGACTGCCGAAGTATAGGGTATCCCTTGTATGCGAGCCCTCTCCAAATCAGTATTGGGAGACATCACTTTGGAGAGAGTGATTCCTGAACAATCGGGTACATTACCACGCTTAGAATCTTCCATACTAAACCCCTTTAGTATGGTGTCTATGTACCTGGATTGAGGCAATCTCAAATCTATTTATATCTATCTCTATAGATCTAAGTCCCCAGGATGTAAAAGGCATCAGTTAGATCTTTCATGGAGAACTTGTGTGATAAGTGTTGGAGATAGTGCCCTCAGAGTCAATTATTAGGTCATAGGTACGTGATTGCAATGATTGATGGAGGACCTATCCCGGTAGGACAGTCTTACTCGAGATGATAGTATGCTATCTGGTTTACCTTTATCATCGTGTACTGCTTTAGGTGACCTGACAAGTCGCTATTACACGTTGATAGAGCCCCTAGGATTCTTGCTTGACCACCAGCAGTATGAGGGCGATCATATAAGTGGGAGCTGGGGGTCTATAAGCATATCCTTAAATGGTCCCTAGTCGTGTGAGTTTCGAGACAGGGCATCGATACTCCAGAGTAGACTAGTGTATACAGCCGAGACCCCGACGAGGGGCGGTGGCCGGTCTCACAAGCCACTGGTGTCAGTTGGATCACCTAAGATGTATACAGGTGCTCATTGGGTTATGAGTACACCGGACAGGACTCGCCGGGAACATGCCAGTTGGTCATATACCAGACGTCAGATGGCAGTTCCCTGGTGACATGTGTACAGGTTAGTTCATCGACCTGGGGATCGTCATTTGTCTCGTGTGAGTTCCCACTGTACTTTGATTACTACCCTACCACGGCTCAAAGGAGTCATGCAAACAGGTTTTAGTTGGGTACAGTCCCGAGCCACATGGAGGCAGTGAGCGTATCTTCAGGGGTTCGTCTCTCCCGGTATTGGGGGTGAGGTCGTGCTGTGTCTAGGAGAGCCATTACACGAAGCCCTCGGCCGAGGCAAGGAGATTTACTGGTAGGTATTCCAGTAGTATCTCAGGGTGTTCTGGGCTACACTCCGACACGACTTGTACCGCTTTTGGGGGTCTGACTTTTACCAACCCCCTAGGCCCGCCATGCGATGCTCATAGACGAACGGACCGGACTGTACGGATATTGTCACTGACAGGCTCAGTAGGGAGTCAGGCTGAGTTCGCTCACAGACGTCCCTTTTGGTCAATACCTGGTAGCCCGTTATGTATTGGCTTATACCTCTAACGTGCTAGTGGTTAAATCCACAACCAAGGTGTTGACGAGTCTTTAGAGTCCCCCACATTCAGTTACTCAGCTTTCGGGCGAAAGGTTGTAGAGGCCGTATGGAGATATGGCAAGGTCCGACCAGATACGTGCGGTATTGCACGGGTCAGGATCGGACAGTTTGTACTATAGGCCGTATGGTTATATGGCAGGGTTCGATCAGATACGTGCGGTATTGCACGGATCAGGATCGAACAGATATTACTAGCCGGCTTTGGTTTAAGCCGGATCCTAGTATAGTACAGTGTAGATTTTGTCTCATTGCATTTGTATTTCGGTTGGAATACAAATGCGGGTGTGTATGCACAGTATCGGGGTTTTCCTGTAATTTATTATGGGACCAGTTTTCTGGAGTTGCCAGTTTGCTTTTCGTTTCGGCCAATTTCCTTTGTATCGTTCATTGGCCGAAGATTGGTGGAGGAGGGCTTATTTGCATTGTTGCAAATAAGTGTTAGTGGAGGGGGTTCTTTGCATCTTGTTGCATCATCATGGTTTTCATGATGAGCACCATCACTTGACTTTCCTTTTTCATGATTGCTTGACTTTGGATGTCATCATGGTTGTTGATGATGATGAGGGGTGAGGTTGGTGGAGTGTAGTTTTGTTTGAGTGATCATTTCCTTTTCCATATGATAGCCTTCTCTCTCTCTCCCTTTTGGATTATGAGATGGCTCCCATTATCTTTGCTACAACACAACTCTCATTCTCACCCTCCCCTCACTTGTATTGGCCGGCCAAGCTCCTAGTGGGCTGTCCAAATTTTTGTGTGTGGGATTTTGGTTCATTTCATATTGCAAAATCCCCACAAGATCAATCTCAAAAGCTCCAAGTTCAATCCCTCCACCAATGGCAATTCCTACAACCCCAAAGTGAGACTTGAGGACTACATATTCTACAGCGAACCTTGGGCACGTCGAGTAGCCGGCTTCATGCCCGAGTTGCCTCGGCATTGAGGTGGGAGCCCGTAAAAGAAGTAGGCGATGTGGTGCACTTCCGGCGACGAGGAGGAGACGGGACATTCCGCAGGAGATCGGGACGATGATGAGAAGACCGGAGGACTTGGATCGTCGGTATATCTCTTTCCCATCTTATAGTTAGCTAGGACTAATTAATGGTTCGATCCGGGTATTAGTGCGCGGCGGTTTGCCAGTTCAAGTAAAATTTAAAGTTTATCACCGCTTCCGCATTTGGCCGTCGGTGTGACGGCCGGGGCGCCGCCGTGCACTTACAGTGGTATCAGAGCCTCGCCATTAACTTAGTCTAGCTTTCCTTAATGTGTTTTACAATTCCGATCGAAGAAATGTTCCGAAAACCCAATATCACCCACGACAGTTTTCTGTTGTTTTTTTTCAGTCTCGAAAATTTTTTCAGGTTGTATAAAAGTACTGTACAGGAAGTTATAAGGCTACTGTAGAAATTCGACAAAGTAATTCGATTGAGGGAGCGCGGAACCGCGGCCAAACCCCCCATTGGGCCGCGGTTCCGCCGCACTATGATAAGAACACTCTGTCAATTTTCTCCAGTGGGCTTCTGGGGTGAAAATTGGGGTTTTGGAATATTAATATTGGGCCCAGAATTTCCTGATCTGCTACCGTAGTGCTTGGGGCCCACTTATTATAATTTTGATTGATCGGATATTTTAAACACATTATTTCACAGTATTTACATTATATCTGCGACCGTGAATGTCACTTGATCATTAAATCCGGTCTAACTGATATAGCCCGGTTAGACAGATTTGCGAACGTGACTTTCACGTTGATGTTCTGTTTTTGCTGTGATGTTGCGGATCGGTCGTGGGGGATAGCCTGGATGCAATGCTAGTACAGTTGTGGTTGTATTATGTACATTTGATATTGCGGGGCGAGCGTCCGACATGTGGACTGCCGTCACTGCCTGTTTGTATTATTATTTTAGGGCACGACCTGGTTGCGGTCGATGTACCCGTTGTATGTATATTTTACTTTCTGTACTAGGATTGCCCCGCGGAGGGATGCACGGATAGCCGGGTTCTACAGGGCAACAAGCCCGCATCTCATGGCATTGAGACGGAGGGGGCTTCACTCTAGGATTGGCAGGCTATTCGCCGTACTCGTAGGGGGTACAGGTTGACCCAGGAGGGGTGCCCAAGTTACCGGATTCCGTGAAGTGCCGGGTGGTCCATTCACGTCGCTGAAGGGGGCTGCCTCGCTTCAGGTTTTGGCGGGTGACTTGCCGCGCCCGTAGGGGTCTAGGATTTCATTGCACAGGCTATCCACACGACCAGGGGAACGTCGGGTTTCAGTAGTGGCTCTGTGAAACCCGGGGATCCCAGATATCTGTATTGTTTCTGTGATGCTGTACATTTTCTGTGATGTTGCATTTTATTCACGCCTTGAGCGAATATAATATATTGGTATATATATTAGTAGATGTTGTATATGTTTTGCATCCACGCTAGTCCAGTCCCCGCTCTGTCGTTAGTTAGCTAACCTAACGGGTAATGACGGGACCCAGTGGCGAATGCGGATGGCATATACGTACATCAGTATATTTTCGTTCTTTTTGGTGTGATCAATTGATGGGACTGCATTGATTCGGATCAATGCAAGTTAAAAACAAACCTAATCTGATGTTGTTGGAACACTTTTCAAAAAGCTGTTATTGCAAGGACGTTCACTTTTGTTTTGCATCGCGGTATTCATTTAGAATATCCTGCTCCTCAGTCGACGAGGCAAGGGCCGAGATCCCTTCACCGGGAGTGACCCCTTGGACAAAAAGTTTGCGTCAGGGCATTAACTTCACTATAGCCGATTACTTTTGCTTTGCACCGTGGTATTCAGTTGGAATATCCTGCACCTCATTCTACGGGGAAAGAGCCGAGATCCCTTCACCGGGAGTGACCTCTTTAGCAACGGTTTTCGTCACTATATTTTTAAAAGCTATCCGTTCCTTCAACGATATCAAGTTCATTACGTTAAAGGTTTTCGCCAGAAACCATTCGTAGCCCTCCGTCGTTTCATATGGGTGGTCAATAGTATTCAAGCTGTGTATGTTGGCCAAAGTCAAGACACAGTGATTGGTAGCTATTGGGTATTCATATGCAGCATAGATAGATGTGTTGGTTTGGGACAGTCGTACTGCCATTTTGGCCAAAGTCAATGGTAGGTACGGGTGGATTCAAATTAACCTGGAGAATGACGGGTAGAACTTGACATGTGACTTATGATATGTTGGCCAAAGTCAAGGTCATAAGAGCATGGGGCAGAAATCACATCGGGAGTTTCAAAAGAACTGAAACTTGCCAGATACGCGCATACCTTCTGGAGTGTGATACCGTGAGCGGATTCCGTCACGTTGTCATGCGATGAGAGTTGGATCCCGATTCCCACTGATGAGTTAGTTTACTCCTCGGGTGACCCCGACTAATTCTTCTTTCAGGTTTGGAGGAGAATTTGAGGTACAGTGGGAGGTTTCCAGATTAGATAAATTGGTAACCATTCTGATCTAGGTTAGAGTGCACGCTGAGTGTTTCTTTTCTCTCTCTCTTTGGTAGCGACAATTGACCCGACCCTAAGACTATGACTCAGTGACCAAGTTAACCGAACCTTCTTGACACCGGCTTTTGGATTGTCAGAGTTGCAAACCTCATTGCCACTCCTACTTTTACCCTTTTCTCCAGGACACCCCGTGTTGCTACGAACGTCCACTTCCATTGGACAAAACCATCGTATGGTTAGATACGAACTCGAAAGAATTTATTCGAGGATGGTTTCAGGTTCTGGAGGAAACGGATAGGACTATTCAGTTGTCTTTTCCTTTTTACCTTCTCTCAAGTTGCGAGCACTCCTTGGTTTAGGAGATAGTACACCTATTACGCAAATTGGATAGTCTTCTTCCAAACCATAGGCAGGTGCCGACCGGTAGGGAATGAAGAAAACCAATTAGCATAACGATGGTGTGCAGAAGGTATTAGGTTAAGACAAAGCAAGGGATTAGTAAGAGGGCAAAGTAAATTGCAACAGATATTCACGACCAAGCCAAGTATTCCTTCGTCAATCCTAAATCACCTTTGTATTTCTCCAGGACACTCCGTATCACTACGAAGATCCATAGTTTATTTGGATACTCCATCGTATGGTTATATACGAACTCGAAAGGAACTTGTTCCAGTTCGGGGATGGATTCTGGTCCAGGAGAAATAGGAATAAGGTTTATTCGGTTGTCTTTTATCTTCACCCTCTCTCATTGCGAGTGTTCCTAGGATTGGGACAGTACACCCATTATGCTTATTGGATAGTCTTCTTCCAAACCATAGGCTGGTGCCGAACGGTAGGGAAGGAAGAAAACCATTTAGCCTAAAGGGGTGTGCAGAAGGTAAAAACTAAAGACATATGAAGGGATTTGGAGAGGTGGCAAAGAATTATACGGTTACAGTCGTGAATCTGGAAGAGGCATTACTAGGAATACCAGGATACCCCATCGAAATATTTCGATGTTTCAGTTTCACTGTGTAATGTTAAAGGAAAACTGATTTCCCGATTAGATACTTACTCCAGGGTATGCATTTACCAGGTACGATTCTCACATCTGTATGGTTTTACAGATGATGAGTGGGAGTAAGTTATTGGGAATTGGGTGATTATCCTCATTATATCGGGATTCGTTGTAATCGGTGATATTTGAGGAAATCACATGGGCTGTTTGCCGGTTGGCAAATATTTGGTTTTGAATATCCGCAGTTATGCACCAATTTCAAATTGATATATCTGTACGTCTATTTTCATAGAGTGAGATATACCTTTCTGAAATTATGTCTACGACATTTACCTATATCAGTGGATGGTTAGGTAAGGAGCATTAAACAGCGGTGTAATTCTTCTTAACCATAAGTACAGTTTTCAACCTACGACACACGGTGAATGAGTTTTCAGACTCAAGGGACTTATACAGAGTATTGTATGTTGTCCAGGGTCCATCAGGACAGAGGGGTTGGTCCTCGTACTATATTCGGTTTACTTATAACTTCTCTAGTTTTTAGACAGGTGTTTCGTAGGAAACACAGGGTCCGAATTTTGAGAAGTTATAGGTATTTGAATAGAGTAGAGAACCAGGTGTAGCAAGTATCGGGATTCTTCAAAGTGATCGAAGATGTAGATACTTGTGAATGGTATTCAGTTGATAGTAATGATAAAGAGATCTTGCTTCTCTTTCAGGTTACTCATAATTGGAAGCATTCCTAAGTTGAGTAACGCTGATCGGCCTCCTTCCATTTAGTTGACATGCACTGGAGACAGTTGCATGATTTGAATCTGGTTCAATTAAATCAGTGCCTCTGGTTCTATATTGGATATAGAACAGTTCATATCTTAACAATGTTAAGGTACAGGGAGTTGTCCGGTTTATGATTAAAACCAGACACTGGACAACTCAAGGCACATTTCTGTAATGGCTGTTTGTGGGTTGACCCAGGCTATGACGAGGGTTTACTTTCTACCATCTGGATGAACAATAGCAATATTGTTCTAGACTCGCCACAGTTTTATTAAAAATGGATTTTTTCAGAAAACAGTAGTGGGAGTATGATAGAACTGGAAGTGATTCCAGAACCACAAGCGATTACTGAAGATTTGATAGGAACCTAAAGATTCAATCTGGATTGACATTCCATTGGCCACTCCGCAGAAACGGTGGGTAACTTCAGGCACCCGAGAGGTACTACGGTAGCCTCAAGGACGGTGATAGGGAAGTTCTTGTTTACCCACAATTACCATTGCTGTTGTTCCAGGCTGCGAGACCCGGCGGGAGGATGAGTATAGCGTTGTTCTAAACTAGTTTTAGAAGTGGACGTCTATATAACTCTGCCAGAGGGTTGTCGTAGTCAGTGGGAGCAGCGGAAGCATTGGTGGACAGGTAGCTTATGTCTATTTATAGACTAAAGCAGATATAGCGGAGATAGATCATCTATTTCTGACGTGACAGTCATAGGTTTGACTTCATCAGAATAGGGGATGGATCTGTTGAGAAGGTAGTAGGGTGTGATGTCCTGGTATCTGGATGACATACACAGAGTAGGAAAAGAAACTCCTATACTACAGTCGGTTATACTTTGGTCGTCACACAGTGGTTTCTCCACAAAGGAAATGGATTTTATATCAGACATACTGGTTACTAGATCTATGGTTTTAGATCTAGATTTGGGTGGTTTCCCAATCTGGGTACTTAGACAGCATTCTATGAGTATTTAGGATGAATGACTCCTGGCACGGTAGTATACCTGCAGGTGATGGAGTCACCCTCTCTAAAGGTGTCTTACAGACTAAAGTAGAGAGGGATGTGCATGATTGGCAGATCACTTGCTCAGGCAATTGAGTCAATCATGAGATGTCAAGTACCACACCAGATGTTGTTCTTGCACTAGATGCAATAAGTTGACATTAATCCAATCCTGGAGAAACAGTCGGAAGCAATTTTAGAACATAAGTGGATGTTCTAGGGATATGATAACGACAGCCTCATTCAGGAGACAGTTATCATTCCAGGCTTCCAAGGTGACCTGGACGACAAGGAGGTTGTCAGAGTTATAGTTTTTCCTTCTGATGAGGGGCAGTATTTTGGACAGGTGGTCCAAGGCAATACTGAGGGAGGCATGGCGCAGGATACTGATTAAGTTCAGTTGACGATACAGCCTAAGAAGTTTGGATTTGGAGTTCATTTATGAGCTAGGTCCCATCAGACATCCAGACACATTCTAAGACAGGTATTGCTCATTTCGGGAGATGGGTTTCTCCGCGAACTTGAGATATAGAGAGACGTAGAAAGAAACAACTAAGCGGATCCACTCACTGAGGCTATTCCTCGAACGCAAAAGTTTCGCAAACGAGCTTTGTGAGACTGACTAGTAGAGGAGTTGGGTGTTCGGTATCACACGGGCTGTGAGTATGCGACATCGCAATAATTAGCCTTGAGTGCAAGTGGGAGATTGTTGGAGATAGTGCCCTCAGAGTCAATTATTAGGTCACAGGTACGTGATTGCAATGATTGATGGAGGACCTATCCCGGTAGGACAGTCTTACTCGAGATGATAGTATGCTATCTGGTTTACCTTTATCATCGTGTACTGCTTTAGGTGACCTGACAAGTCGCTATTACACGTTGATAGAGCCCCTAGGATTCTTGCTTGACCACCAGCAGTATGAGGGCGATCATATAAGTGGGAGCTGGGGGTCTATAAGCATATCCTTAAATGGTCCCTAGTCGTGTGAGTTTCGAGACAGGGCATCGATACTCCAGAGTAGACTAGTGTATACAGTCGAGACCCCGACGAGGGGCGGTGGCCGGTCTCACAAGCCACTGGTGTCAGTTGGATCACCTAAGATGTATACAGGTGCTCATTGGGTTATGAGTACACCGGACAGGACTCACCGGGAACATGCCAGTTGGTCATATACCAGACGTCAGATGGCAGTTCCCTGGTGACATGTGTACAGGTTAGTTCATCGACCTGGGGATCGTCATTTGTCTCGTGTGAGTTCCCACTGTACTTTGATTACTACCCTACCACGGCTCAAAGGAGTCGTGCAAACAGGTTTTAGTTGGGTACGGTCCCGAGCCACATGGAGGCAGTGAGCGTATCTTCAGGGGTTCGTCTCTCCCGGTATTGGGGGTGAGGTCGTGCTGTGTCTAGGAGAGCCATTACACGAAGCCCTCGGCCGAGGCAAGGAGATTTACTGGTAGGTATTCCAGTAGTATCTCAGGGTGTTCTGGGCTACACTCCGACACGACTTGTACCGCTTTTGGGGGTCTGACTTTTACCAACCCCCTAGGCCCGCCATGCGATGCTCATAGACGAACGGACCGGACTGTACGGATATTGTCACTGACAGGCTCAGTAGGGAGTCAGGCTGAGTTCGCTCACAGACGTCCCTTTTGGTCAATACCTGGTAGCCCGTTATGTATTGGCTTATACCTCTAACGTGCTAGTGGTTAAATCCACAACCAAGGTGTTGACGAGTCTTTAGAGTCCCCCACATTCAGTTACTCAGCTTTCGGGCGAAAGGTTGTAGAGGCCGTATGGAGATATGGCAAGGTCCGACCAGATACGTGCGGTATTGCACGGGTCAGGATCGGACAGTTTGTACTATAGGCCGTATGGTTATATGGCAGGGTTCGATCAGATACGTGCGGTATTGCACGGATCAGGATCGAACAGATATTACTAGCCGGCTTTGGTTTAAGCCGGATCCTAGTATAGTACAGTGTAGATTTTGTCTCATTGCATTTGTATTTCGGTTGGAATACAAATGCGGGTGTGTATGCACAGTATCGGGGTTTTCCTGTAATTTATTATGGGACCAGTTTTCTGGAGTTGCCAGTTTGCTTTTCGTTTCGGCCAATTTCCTTTGTATCGTTCATTGGCCGAAGATTGGTGGAGGAGGGCTTATTTGCATTGTTGCAAATAAGTGTTAGTGGAGGGGGTTCTTTGCATCTTGTTGCATCATCATGGTTTTCATGATGAGCACCATCACTTGACTTTCCTTTTTCATGATTGCTTGACTTTGGATGTCATCATGGTTGTTGATGATGATGAGGGGTGAGGTTGGTGGAGTGTAGTTTTGTTTGAGTGATCATTTCCTTTTCCATATGATAGCCTTCTCTCTCTCTCCCTTTTGGATTATGAGATGGCTCCCATTATCTTTGCTACAACACAACTCTCATTCTCACCCTCCCCTCACTTGTATTGGCCGGCCAAGCTCCTAGTGGGCTGTCCAAATTTTTGTGTGTGGGATTTTGGTTCATTTCATATTGCAAAATCCCCACAAGATCAATCTCAAAAGCTCCAAGTTCAATCCCTCCACCAATGGCAATTCCTACAACCCCAAAGTGAGACTTGAGGACTACATATTCTACAGCGAACCTTGGGCACGTCGAGTAGCCGGCTTCGTGCCCGAGTTGCCTCGGCATTGAGGTGGGAGCCCGTAAAAGAAGTAGGCGATGTGGTGCACTTCCGGCGACGAGGAGGAGACGGGACATTCCGCAGGAGATCGGGACGATGACGAGAAGACCGGAGGACTTGGATCGTCGGTATATCTCTTTCCCATCTTATAGTTAGCTAGGACTAATTAATGGTTCGATCCGGGTATTAGTGCGCGGCGGTTTGCCAGTTCAAGTAAAATTTAAAGTTTATCACCGCTTCCGCATTTGGCCGTCGGTGTGACGGCCGGGGCGCCGCCGTGCACTTACAATAAGAGGAGCTTGTCCGAGTGTAGCATAGGAACATTATTTCCTATCAAGAGTATGGCATCCACGTACAATACGAAGAGGACAACCTTACTCTCTACAACCTTCTTATATATACATGGTCTATCTACCTTTTTAATGAAGTCAAACTCTTTGACAGTTTCATCAAAACAGACGTTCCAGCTCCACGATGCCTGCTTTAATCCGTAGATGAATTTAAGCAGCTTGCACATGCTTCCGCTGCTCCCACTGTCTATGAAGCCCTCTGGCAGTGTTATATACTCGCTCTATTCTAAATCTCCATTTAGAAAAGCGGTTTTGACGTGCAGTCTGCCAGATTTTGTAGTTACGGTATGCAGTAATGGCAAGTAGGATCCTGATGGACTTAAGCATTGCAACAGGAGAAAAGGTTTCATCATTGTTGACATCGGGTCGTTGAAGAAAACCTTTTGCTACGAGTCTAGCTTTGAAAGTCTCAACTTTTCCATCTACACCAAATTATCTTTCTCAAAGATCCACTTGTTCCCGATGGGTTTTACCCCTTCAGGAGCAACACCTGAAGTCTATACTTTGTTGGTGTACATGGATTCCATCTCAGATCGCATATCCAGCCACTTCACAGAGTCCCCATTCGTGATGGCCTGCTCGAAACTAGTTGGGTCATTATCTCCATGATTCAATCCTCGCTCCCACCGTCTATGAGAAAACCGTAGTATCTCTCTGGTGGATGAGGAACCCTACTACATCTACGGAGTGGTTGCGGTTCGTCGGGGACTATTGAATCCTCCGGTTCCACCAAATCGTCAGTTATAGTTTGCATTGCTGGAACTTCTTCCAGTTCTACCTCATTGCCACTAATTTCTTCTACAAGAAATTCCTTTTTCAACAATGTGGCATTTCGAGAAACAAAACACCTTTTGTTCCTCAGTGTGGTAGAAGATATACCATCGCAAATGTTTGGGATATCGTACAAACTTGCACAGAACTGACCTTGCCTCAAGCTTGTCCAGATTTTTCTTTTCAACATAGGCCGGACAACCCCATATCTTAACTCGTTTAAGAGATGGTCTCTTCCCATTCCATATCTCATATGGAGTGGTAGGCAACGGATTTGGTCGGAACTCTATTGAATAGGCATGCAGCTATCTCAAGTGCATATTCCCAAAAAGAAATAGGTAACTCAGCAGTACTCATCATAGAGTGCACCATATCTAATAGAGTGCGATTCTTCCACCCCGATATACCGTTGTGCTGTAGTGTATCCGGAGGAGTAAGCTGAGAGAGAATCTCATTCTCTTTTAAATAGTCTCGGAATTCTGTGCTCACATTCTTCTCCCCGATTATATCAAAGGATTTGAATACTTTTACCATCTGGTTCTCAACTTCATACTTATATTCCGAGAAATTCTCAAAAGATTCAGATTTATGTTTCAACAGGAACACATGACCGTATCTTGAGAGATCATCGGTGAATGTAATAAAGTACGCAGAACCATCCCTGGCATATGTAGACATAGGACCGCATACATCACCATATATCTGTTCAAGAGTTCAGTAGCTCTTTCTCCATTTTCAGTAAACGGAGATTTGGTCACCTAACCTTTAAGACATGACTGGCAAGTTTCATAAGATGTAAATTCGAACGAATTCAAATATGTATCCTTATGGAAGTTCAGCTAGTCTTGTCTCATCGACATGACCTAGTCTACAATGCCACAAGAAGACTTCGTTCATTTCTGAACTGTTCCTCTTGTGTGTGTTCTGTACGTTTGGAACCATGGTTTGATTCAGAACGTGTATACTGTTATACAACGTACCATACCCAATCAACACTTGATTTAGGAAAATATTCACAATATTTTTGGTACGGAATAATAGTTGCTCAGAATCAATATATTACCTGTTGGTAACACTAGGTGATATTTGCCAACTGCCTTGGCTGCAACAATTACACCATTCCCTACTAATAGAGACATATCACCCTTTCTCAGTTCTCTACCTATCTGTAGCCTATGTAACAAATTATATATATAGGATCCTGATCCGGTATCTAATACCCAGGACGTAGAGCAAACTGAGAAACAGTTCTCGGTTACGAACACACCCGAAGACGATGCATCAACATACTTATTCTTCGTTTGGGTGGCGTGGGAATCCGTATATTCCCTTATTCCTTGCTTAGACTTATGACAATCATAAGATAGAGCGGAACCTAACCCAGTATAATAAGTAGGTTCGGTCAATACATCCATATTATTATCTTGATTAAGGCATTTCATTGGTCGCTACCAGGAGAGAAAGAGAAGGATAATCACTTTGCGTGCGCTCTTTGTAAAATTAGATTGGTTTTTATCTAATCAGGATGGCTGCCATTGTTTTTATCAAATCTTCCTTCAAACCCTAAAAGATAAGATTAGCCGAGATTAATTACACCTTACAGTTTCGCCAATCGTTCGGCCAAGCAGGTATCGGTACTCCGAGGGAGGTTCCCTGTGCTTTCGTACGGACCTAATTAAAATAAACCTTGTTTCCCTAGAGACATTACCCCGTTGACACCTTTCTAGACACCTACTGGATTAGCTAATTGCAAAGTGCAAAACTCTCTCAGGAGTAACTCTCACTCGCAGTGGGTATTGGGATCCAACTATCATATAGAAGGTTTGCAATCTCATTGCAAATTTCAACACTTGAAATTCCCGATAATGGTTTTTACCCCTAGCCACTTATGACCTTGACAAGGTCAACAAATCATAAGCGCTAATCAAGTTCTACCCGTCATTTCTTGATTGAATTAAACCCACCCGCACGACCCTTGACAGGGTCAACAAGGCCGCACGACTACCATAATCCATCGCATCACATGCGGGCAAATAAGTACCAATCAGCTACCGCACACTACGCCTTGACAAGGTCAACAAATGAAGCACGAATACTAAATAGTACTTATCTGAAATGACGGAGGGCTACGCAGGTTTTTAAGAAAACCATGAGTGTAATGAACTTGATATCATTGTAGAATCTAGTGATTTGGAGTGTTTTAAGCTCTATTTAAAAATTGAATAGTTTTGTAGCGTTTGCTAGTTTTGCTAAAGAGGTCACTCCTAATGAAGGGATCTCGGCTCTTTCCTCATCGAATGAGATGCTGGATATTCTACAAGGAATACCACTATGCAAAACAAGAATTAGTGCAGCTTGCAAAACTAAACAAGTGAATTGTAGAATTTGCTAGTTTCGCTAAAGAGGTCACTCCCGGTGAAGGGATCTCGGCTCTTTCCTCATCGAATGAGGTGCTGGATATTCATCAAGGAATACCACTATGCAAAGCAAGAACTTGAGTGACCTGTTTTTAAAAATCTGATTCTACATCTTTAAGTTTCTTTCTTTTCATTAATCTCATTAATGAAATCCAATCATTTAATGTTTCCTAAACATTACAGAAAAATTAAACAAAAATAGAACGCACGTTTATGCCATCCGCATTCGTCATTGGGCCCCATCATGCACCGTTAGGTTACTTAACTACCGGCAGAGCGGGGGCTGGACTAGCACGGGTGAAAAACATAAGCAATGTTTATTATATATCATATATATAATTTAACATTCGTCTCACGCAGTTATATGATCACATCACAGAACCAAGCAACAGAAGCAACATATGAAATATTGGATATACTAGGATTTCCGTGTTTTAAATTTAGCCAGTAATGTAAAACAAAGATTCTACGGTCGTGAAGAATAGCCAAACCCACATCCCTAGACCCCTACGAGAGCGGCAAGTAACCCTACCAATTCTAAAGTTAGAAGACCCGGTCTCAACTCCTTGAGATGGTCTCCCACTGGATTCCCGGTTACTTGTGCTTCCTGCCTTGGGTCTATCCTAATGCGGAAAAGTAAATAATATACATCAATGGTGACATCATCCTCAACCCGGAAGTGCCCCAATAAAAGAATATTACATACAGATTTTAGATGAATGAAAATAAAAACTCTCATCTCACATAAATCCCCGGGCTATTCTTACACGACGATCCAATAAATCATATCAACAGCAACACATAACATCACATGTTATCAACGTAAGTAAATATGCGTATCCCGAAAACTCGTTGATGTATAGCAACGAGATCGGGATACCCCACATATTACACTTACGGTCGCAGAAAAGAAATGGAAAACTACAATAATTAGAATCTGTATATCCTTAGACATCATAAACCCGAAATATCTCATATTCCGCATTTCATGCCTAACCTATAAACCTTGTAGTTTAGTCTCAAATTGAAAACACTTTTCAATTACTTTAGTCGGGTAATTCAACAGGATTCCTGACTACATTATCGAATACTCGTCAGAAACTTTAGCAGATGGCCGCACCCCCGATACCATCGACAAAGTGAACTAAGGCGGAACACCGTGGCCGCAAGCACCCGAGTGGGTGCTTTGGGCTACGGGGTTCTCCTACAGTCACTTGGTCACGGCTATGGGGCGTGGCTGTCTACTAGAGTTACCCGGCGAGTGTTCGCATACAATACACGATTGCGACGGAGTTTTGATCCGAATCAAAACTCCGTGGCAACCGATTAACCGAGACTAAAATATTAGATTTACAATATACTAACTAGTGTTCCCCTCTGAAAGACGCGGCCGAGACGTTGTGACGTCGGGGCCTGAATTCCGAGGGCAGATACTAATTGGTGCTATCCATCCATCTCTCCGAAGATGCCAAGTTGATTTATGGCACCATATATCTAAGGTTTAAACGGATGCGGCTGATGTAGCAGACTTCGTCAGATTCCCCCTCGTTTGAGGGTTTTTGATTGTGGGGACGCTCTTCCCTGCAGGCGCAAGCCCCTACAGTTAATTACACTACCGCATCGCGGTAACAACTTTCTCCTTCTCCAGATGGTCACTTCGTGTCGTGTGTGTTTGTTTTATTTTCGGTTGCCCGTGGATTGTATACGGAGACTAATTTATGTTGTTGCCCGTAGGGCGTGGATTAGTCCAAATCCGTATCTTCTTAGATTTGGGTTTAGGGTTGGGTTTAAGGATACGTTAGTCTCATTTGAGACTAAGATCAACTTAAACGTTTGTTAAGGATATGTTAGTCTAATTTTAGATTAAGATCAACTTAACAGTTTGTTAAAGACACGTTAGTCTAATTTTAGACTAAGGTCAACTTAACCATTTGTTAAGGATACGTTAGTCTAATTTTAGACTAAGATCTACTTAACAGGATCATTTAGATCCAACAAAAGAGCATTTGGACTCTATTGTTTAGTTTAAGGACATTGCGGTCGATTTCCAGTTTAAGGACATGGTGGTCTAATACCAGTTTAAGGACATAGTGGTCCAATACCAGTTTAAGGACATAATGGTCCAATGTTAGTTTAAAGACATCACGGTCAAGGTTAAGGACATCATAGTCCGTGAGTTTAAAGACCTCACAGTCAAGGTTAAGGATATCATAGTCCGTGAGTTTAAAGACCTCACAGTCAAGGTTAAGGACATCATAGTCCGTGAGTTTAAAGACCTCACAGTCAAGGTTAAGGACATCATAGTCCATGGGCTTAAGGACCCCACAGTCCAGTTTAAAGACGTCATAGTCTATGAAATGTGTGGTTGTCGGGACCCGTCACCTCTCTGAAGACGTTGAAGGATTACAACGAAAAATATCAGAGGAGTGAAGAGATGTACCCTTGAACCAAAGTGGATTAAGTGATTTGTAGTCCAATTTGGAACTAAGATCAATTAATTAGAATTATGAGCACATGGGCTCAGTTAAATCTGAATTGAGGACTTATGGCCAACTTGGGCTAAGTCCAATTAGATTTGAAGTGTTGGCCCTTTATTGGACCATTAGACATTTGTCTAGGTCCAGCCCCTCATCACTTAGCAATGCTAAACAAGAGTTTGAGGGCTTGGGTAACATTTTTATCTTTGATTTTCTCAATTTTGAGATTCATTTGGAGGAGGGACTTTTGCCTCTGGAAAATTAGCCAATTTGGCTAAAAGTAGTGTTAAACACTAAAGAACAACAGTGTTAAACATTGGAGACAGAACTCTTAAATTAGTGTTAAACACTAAAAGACCAGCAGTGTTAAACACTGGAAATATAAAATCCCAAATTAGTATTAAACACTAGAAAATAACAATGTTAAACACTAGAAATAAGGTTTTCAAATTAGTGTTAAACACTAAAAGATAATCAGTGTTAAATACTGGGAATAAAGCTCTCGAATTAGTGTTAAACACTAAAGAAAAAGGGGTCACGTGTGGACACGTGAGGGCGCCCAAAGGTGGGACCAGATTCCTTTTCTTCATTCTGCAATTAAGTGTTAAACACTTTTTATATTTTTATTTTGAGCATAACGTGTTGATACGTGATGGGGATTTATGCGCTGACTGTTAAAGCGTTTGCCAAGGGGTCACATGGAAACATGTGAGAGCGCCCAAAGCTTTGTTTTCCTTCGCTTTTTCTTTCTGTGTTTTGTAAGTCACGTAGGAGCACGTGAGGCATTGCCTCAAAGCTTTCCTCCTTCTCATTTCTGGGGATCTCGTGGGGACACGTGACCTTAATTCTTTTGCATGCGTGAAGATCTCTTTATCTTTAAGAATTAAATTCTCTGTAGGGTTAAACCCTAATCATGATTTTGGAGGAATTAAATTCCTATTATGAAAGAATTAAATTCTTATATAGGGTTAAACCCTAATTTTCTTTTAGAGGAATTAAATTCCCATATATGTAAAAGAATTAAAATCTTGTATAGGGTAAAACCCTAACTTCATTTTTTAAGAGGAATTAAATTCCTGTGAATCTGAGGGAAATAAATTCTCAATTAGGGTTAAACCCTAGTTCTGTCCATCTTGAAGAAATTAAATTCCCATAGTTTTTGGAGAATTGAATTCTCATATAGGGTTGAACCCTAGTTTTTATCTTGGAGGAATTAAATTCCTATAATTTTGGGAGAATTAAATTCTCGTATAGGGTTAAACCCTAGTTTTGTTTTGGGAGAATTAAATTCTCTAAACTCAATTCCCCCTCTAAGTTTCGGATCTGCATGGCAGGATCTCAACCAGATGAGAATTAAATTCTCAACTTATGGGGAGATGCGCTCTTTGCAAATCTTCAACCAGAGGAAGAACTAAGTTCTTTTGTGCAGAATAGTTAAACTCTTAGATTTGAGAATTAAATTCTCTGTTTGAATTTTTTATCCCCTTTCTGTTCTCACCTAGGGTTTTCTTTCTTGAGAATTAAATTCTCCTCTCTTTTTTCTCTCTGTTGTTGTTATCTCCCAAAAAAGTAGATCATTTCTCTTCTCTGCTTGGCTCCTATTTATAGGAGAAAGAAAAGAATCAATTTGTTTTGTGAATCTTTCATTGAAAGATTTTAATTGATTTTGTAACCAACATGATCTTTTAGATCACTCAGTGAATTTTATTCACCATTGGATTTTTAATCCAAAAGATCTTTTATCTGTTATTCAAATTTCAGGGAAATCTTTCCTTGTATAGAATCTTTCCATAAATTGGTGATTTTTAATCCACCGATGCTCCATTTTACAGAGCACCGTCTTTTTTGTTTGGAAAGATTTAAAGAAATATTTTTCCAGTTAGGGTTTTTGATTTCCCTTAATTACAATTTAATTCTATTATTTCAGAGATTTTAGGATCCCATCACATGTTGACACGTGACCCCCTCGATTAAGCATTTAATACTGTTGTTTTAAAGAACTCAGGAATTATCACGTGTCAGCACGTGACCCTTGGTCACGTGTAAGCACGTGATGCCCCATTGGGGTTTTTTCCTTGTTATTTTATTATATTTTTAATTCTTTTCAGTGAGTTTAAAGGCCTATCACGTGTTGACACGTGACCCCATTGTTGGAATTTAATTCTTATCATTTCAGAGGGTTTAAGAGCCCATCACGTGTTGATACGTGACCCCACTGATTAATTATTTAATTTAGAATTTAATTCTATTAATTCAGAGGGCTTAGGAACCCATCACGTGTCTGCACGTGACCTTTGGTCACGTGTGGGCACGTGATGCCCCATTGGGGTATTCCTTGCTATTTTATAATATTTTTTAATTCCTTTCAGTGGGTTTAAAGTCTCATCACGTGTGGTCACGTGACCCCTTTTAATTATTTATTTTATTAAGTGCCTACAGGCTTTGCCTGTAAATGGTCACGTGTGGGCACGTGATGCCTTGTAACTTTTGATCCCGGATGAATTATGATGCCCATAATATATCAAATCGAAGGATTTTTCGAGACGCTTTCAATTCCATCAGAATTTAGCTGTTTCTCATTCAGGAGTTTGTCAAAATATAGCCCGTAAAATACTGGTTCGCATTTTCTTAAGCGTATCGCTGCCATTTGATACCTTAGGCTCTTTGCGCAGAAATTTTTTGGCGGGAACAAATGCCCCCCACTACTTTGCCCATGTAAGTATGTACGTGGGTGAAGTAGTGCAGAGTTACGCATGGCAATAGAATTGATGGCTTAGGAGACAAGTTTAGGGTTCTTGTAACCTAAGACTTTTTTCATCTTCATGAGCCGTAAGGGTCTCAAGAAGGTTTTTTCTCCCTACAGGACGAAAGGATCCCACAGGTGTATTTTCTTCTTAGGGGTCATGAGGAATCCTAAGTGCGTTTTCCCTTGAGGGTCGTATGGATCTCACAAGAGAATTTTCTCCCTTACAAGTCGAGAGGACTCATAAGTGATTGTTTTCCTTCTTGTCGATATTTGACTTCGGGGAGTGTGGCCCATAGATAGTCCATCTTGACCTCTTTGTAGGGCAGTGATAGCTTAGGAGATAGGGTTAGGATCTGCCACCTGATACTTTTCAACTTTATGAGCCGTGAGGGTCTCATAAAGACTTTTCTCCCTACGAGTCGAGAGGATCCCGTAGGTGTATTTTCTCTCTAGGAGTCGTGAGGACTCCTAAGTGTCTGTTTTCTCTTGAGAGTTGTAAGGATCTCACAAGAGAATTTTTCCCGCTTACAAGTCGAGAGGACTTGTAAGTGGTTGTTTCCCTCTTTGTCGATGTTCGACTTCGGAGAGTGTGACCCGTGAATAGTATGCAAGAGTCCATCTTGGACTGACTTGCAGGGCCCCGGTGCTTAGGAAACAGTTTTTTTTTAATCCCCATTGCCTATGGCTTTGCCTTACGAGTCGAGACGAATCGAGAAGTTCTCGCAAGGATGTCCTAACGTCACAGTTAACCTCTGCTCTTTACGACAAAGGTCCGTTAGGGTCTGTGGTACTAGGATTTTGTCCGTCCTACCGTCGAGTTGGCTGATGTATTCCTCGATAGGCAATCTTGCTGTTCGAGCAGCCTTGCGACTGTCGTGTCTCTGATCCCTTCGGGGGCTGGACAAGACGTCTTCAAGCAATCTTCCTAGGCAGTTTGACCGTCAGAAGAGCAAGCGTTAGGAATTTTGCCATGCCGCTTTTTACTTGAGATTAGGCTCATTTTGGAGAGCCCCGATGAGTCATAACCACTCCGCGCTGGTGTGGGATGATCTCCGATAGTCTTTCAGGTTTTATATGATTGCCGTCAAGACCCTGAAGCTAAGAATTTGTCCTTTGCTTCGTTTGCTGTATCGAGACGAATGTCGCGGTTGTCTCTAGGTTATTGGTGAACCGTCGAGGCTTGGAACTGGGGATTTTGCCGTGGTTCCGTTGTTTGATTGTCGCGTCTGAACCCTGCTGGAGGAAGAACGCTGGGGGTGACATCTCGTCTGCTGTATCGAGACGACCGTCGAGGTGGTGACCACTCCGCGCTGGTGTGGGATGATCTCTGATAGTCTTTCAGGTTTTATATGAGTTACCGTCAAGATCCTGAAGCTAGGAATTTGGCCTTTGCTTCGTTTGCTTTGGCGTGTCCAAATCCTGTTGGAGGAAGGACGCTGTAGTGACATCTCGTCTGCTGTATCGAGACGAACGTTGAGATGGTGACCACTCTGCGCTGATGTGGGATGATCTCCGATAGTCTTTCGGGTTTTATATGAGTTGCCGTCAAGACCCTGAAGCTAGGAATTTGGCCTTCGCTTCGTTTGCTGGCACTGCATCTGCTTTATCGAGACGAATGCTGAGGTGGAGATGGGATTTTGCCGTCACTCCGCTTTGTTTTGACCATGGGGTTTTTTGTTGACGTTGCGTCTGCAGCCTGCTGAGGGAAAAAATGCTGGGGTGACATCACGTCTGCTATATCGAGACGAACGTCGAGGTGAAGCAGGGATTTTGCCGTCACTCCGTTTTGTGGTGTAACATCTGTGTCATGCTGGAACGAGGAGGCACACCGTTGTTGGTCTCCAGGCTGTAGATGTGGCCATTGAGATTTGGAACTAGGGACTTTGCCATGGCTCCGTTTCGTTGCGACTCTGAGGTCGGTTGTTGACGTCACGTCTGCGTCTGGTTGGAGTGAGGAGAAACGCCGTTGGTGACCTCTAAGTTGTCGATATTGACGTCGAGACCCTGAAGCTAGGGATATTCCTTTGCTTCGTTTGTTGACATCGTGTCTGCAATATTGCGACAAATGTCGAGGTTGTCTCTAGGTTGTCTATGAACCGTCAAGATTTGGCTTCGCTTTCTGATGGAGCCTATTGGGAAGGTATGGTTCCCTCTTTGTTCGTGCCCCTGGATTGTATACAGGGATCGATGTGATCTCACTTGTAGGGCAAAAAGTTTCATTCTTTCATTATTTTTTATTCTTTCCGCAATGCTCTATCATTTCAGCTTTTTATATCGCGAAAATCGCGATTGCCCAATCATTTCGGCTATTTTTCGCGGTGCCCAATCATTTCGGCTATTTTTCTTTTTACTCGCTGCTTTTTATTGCGAGTTGCCCAATCATTTCGGCTCTTTTGCATGCATACTTTTTTTTTACTTGCTACTTCTGTTGCAAGTTGCCCCATCATTTCGGCTATTTCGTATGCATGTGTGGCTTGCTAGCTTTTCGCTGCAAACTTGGGATTAGACACCGATTTCGGCATCAGCACCGCTACAACTGGGATATTGCCAGGAGCGAATCATCATTTGCCTCTGTCGATATCGAACAAAGGTGGCTTAGCGAACAGGGTTTAGGATTCTGTCGACTAAGGCTTTTGACTTCATGAGCCATAAGGGTCTCATAAAGGTATTTCTCCCTGCGAGTCATGAGGATCTCGTAGGCGTGTTCTCTCCTTAGGAATCGTGAGGACTCCTAAGTGCATGGTCTCTTATAAGTCATAAGGATCTTACAAGAGTGCTTTCTCCTTATAAGTCGAGAGGACTTACAAGGGATGTTCACCGTGTAAACATATCCCTAGTCATAAATGGGACTTTGTTAGGGAAATGTTTATTCGCGCCCGTGGATTGTATACAAGGGTCAATACTGAACCGCTTGTAGGGCAGTATTGGAGGTTGTGGGGGGTGTGCTTAAGAACAGGTTCAGGTCCCTGTAACTTAAGACTTTTGAATCTTATGAGCCGTGAGGGTCTCATAAGAGGGTTCTCCTTGCGAGTCGTGAGGATCTCGCAAGTGTAATTTCTCCTTAGGAGTCGTGGGGATTCCTAAGAGTGTTGCTTCTTTTGTGAGTCATAAGGATCTCACGCGGGTGGTTTCTCCTCACAAGGTCGAGAGGACCTTGCAAGTGTCCTTTAACGAGGTTGCGCCCTTTCGGGTTTTTACAAACACTCGCCGGTAGCCCTGCTGTTTTTACTCACGGAGCCCTTTCAGGTTTTCATCCGTGCCCATCTCGCTTGTGGACGTACCCTTTTTTTTAACGAGTCTGGGCCCTTTCGGGTTTTCACAAACATCGTTGGTAGTCCTGCTGTTTTTACTCACGGAGCCCTTTCGGGTTTTCATCCGTGCCCATCTCGCTTGTGGACGTACCCCCCTTTTTTTTACCACGTCAGCCTGGGGATGCCGCGGGTTGGTAGTAGTTTAACGATGTTTCGGTCATTTGTCAACGTACGATTACACAGCTAGATTTTGCCGCAAATCTTCGCATGTTTTGTGCCGGAGGTGGATTCCTTGAAGAGAGGGCTGAGGGTAATTTCTTCGTCGGAGTTGCTTCCAAAGGTGATAACTTGCTATCCCTTGGTGTCGGCTATGTGACAGTTGCCAGCAGCTCTTTCATGCTCATCTGTCGTGCTTTTTTGTTCCCGACGAGCCTTGCGCTTCACTCGTTGAACGTGTCGTCGATGGACAACATATCCCTGCCACCAGTTTTTAAAGGCCATGCACTCCTCGGTAGGGTGTGCAATCTTCTGATGGTATAGGCAGAAGTTAGGATGTATGTCCGCTTCATCAAGACGTATATTACCAAGGGAATTTCCTTTGAGAGAGGGCAACTTCATTCCTATTGCCAGGGCCCTAGCGAATTGATTCCTTACTTTAAGCTTGCTTTTTCCGGCGATAGGGATGCTTTGCTCCAGTCGGGGTGTCTCGACCTTTTCCTCCAATCGTCGGCGTTTGGCACTTTCAAATATAGCAAGTTCACGCTCTCGATTGGCTTTGCTTTCCTAACGTGCTTCGTTTAGGAATGCATCAATCATTTCATCTGATGGTCTTAGAAGTTCAGGTTCAGGATTTTCCCCTGGTTTTTCTACATCTAAAGCTTCTTCACCGTTTATTAACGAGTGAGAGATCACATGACAGCTTGCCACATAATTCTCAGACTCATCCTATGAGTCTTCTCCATTGTCATCATCTTTGTCCACAAGGACGTGGGTGAGAAATTCTTGGAGTGTGACTAGGGTCCGCGCCTTCTAATTATATTCTTCCAATGCGTCAATCTGTTTTTGCAGGTCCGTGCGCTTGTCACCAGGCTTCACGAGCTTTTTGGTCTTCTTCTTCTTCTTCGAAGACTTTGACGGCTAGGTGTGAGCGCTCTGACCATCACCACCAATTTTTGGAGTTGGACGCGGTTTCAGCATTCCCTCGATGATCTCGGGTTCCAGTGGATTTTTCCACCTGATCGTCGGGCATGTTTGGAGATCCTTCAGCATTCTTTTCGTCTTGGCTGAAAGAACGTCCTCCTATGGGGTTTCCCTTATGAATGAGCACGATGCCCCCAGCATGTCCACCTTTTTAGGGGCGTGAGGTTGTGGTCGGTTCACCTTCCAATTTTCGGATAATGCGAACTTGCCTTGTTGGTATTGGTCCTCCATCCAGCCTTTGAAGACGAAACAATCTTCGATTGGATAGCTTACTGCTTGGTGGTAAGGGCAGTAATTAGGATTGTTGACATCGTCTGGCTGTAATGGACGTTTTGGATTCGGTATATTGATGAGTTTGTTGCGCACTGCCTGCTCGAACAGTTTCCTTGTTTTATCCTGGGGAAACGAGTAAGGACGTCCTAGTCTCTCCTCGTGGGATGGGCGTGGACGCACGTTGTTTTGGCGAACAACCGGCTTTAAGTTGCTCGGCCGTTGTTGAGTATTGGCAACGAAGGTTGCTTTCCCTTTGCCCTTTTCATTCCAAGGCTCCATCTTTGAAGAGGAAGGCTTATATGACCCATCTGGTCCATTTGAGCCAGCTTGTCAATCAAGACCTGGGAGGTGGTCGGCTTGAAGAACATCATGAATTGGGATATGGTCGCTTGAGCGTCAAGAGTACCCACGAACATGCCTACCGCAGGCGCTTCTTCGATGCGCTGCTCGCACTTCGACCATAGATTCCGCCATCGTATTGCATATTGGACCCATGTTTCTGCAGGCTTCACTCTGGCATTGATCAATGCCGTGATTGGGGTATGTTCACTAGCACTCGCAAAACGTTGGGTGAACAGTAATTCCATCTCTGTAAAAGTTTTGACGGAGTCGTTGGGCAGCTCTGAATACCACTCAAACGCCGTCTCTGCCAAGCTGCCGACGAATTGGTGAAGCAGTAACTTATCATCCCCTCCGGTGTTGCCGCACAAGGCTCTGAATTGAGCGACATGCTGATGCGGATTGTCCGTCCCTTTATATACGTGGAACTTGGGAATCTTGTATCCTGGCGGGTAATTTATTTGGTCATACCAACCCGGATAGGGTCGTCCAGTTTTAACAATTTGCCCAGCCGTTTCATTCGCCTGATGAACTCGTATCTGCTGAGCGATGTAATCATCTAGGGCGGCTTTTGAGATGGTCTCCTCCTTGGCTGCTGACAGAGCCGGCAGAGGATTAAATGTCTCCCCTCTGTTGTCTTCAATAATGATCGGAGGGTCTTCAGCTGGAGGTTCCGGCTGTAACATCATCCCGACCATATCTTGGAAGAGAAGTGTTATTCGCTTTATATTGGTCGCTTGTTCCGCAGCCTCCTTGTCCTTCTTTTCGAGAATTCTTCAAAGGAATTCAGCATCAGTCTCGTGTCGTGACGTTGTTCCGATGACGCCTCCGGGCTTTCTTTTGGCCTGGTAAGTGCGGCCATTGCAGTCAGCATCTCTTGAAGCTTCTGCTATTGTTGTTCCTGAGCCTTTGTTATTGATCGGGTTAGCGGTCGGTGGCCCGTCGAAGTGCGGCTTTCTTCTTTTCCGGAAGCCATGTAGACAGTATGTACCATCATGCCCCCAGACTTGGGGCGTTTGGGCTCAATGCCTTCGCGGTCTGCCGCAGCCACAGGGGCTTTCTCCGGCCTCCTTTTCTTTTGAGCAGTTGAAGTTGAAGGGGGCGTCGCAGCGGGCACCCGGACAGCTTTTTGTGATTTAGCAGGATGGTTCTCTTCTTGTTGAACCTTCGCCTTATTCTGTCGGCTAGGGTGATCTTGATCAATTACTGAGTCCCGAACCTGCCACCAGACTTTGTAGATTTTGGAGGACAGCCGCTGAGGGGACTGTTCTGGATTTGCTTCCGCGTCATTCTTCACTGATGGAGGAGATCTTTTCAGTACGGCGGTAGGAGAATTCATGCGCACCTTGTTCAGCAATTCAAAGCTATTCCCAGTTGGAACAGCAGAATTGACTTCCATCGTTGGGGCTGGTGGAGTTAGCCCAGAGGGAGAGTTGCCCCCAGCCTTCCTTACTCGGCGCCAGTGGCGACGTCGAGCGTGTCGAGCTGTTGGGGCTAGTTCGGCAATGGGGATGGCTTTGTCTTGCCCCCTGTCCAGATGAGGCGCCGCTGGTGCCAGCCTCTTGAAGACTGACGTCTTTTAAATAGAGGTATCCAATCTGTCAAAGACAGACCTTCGAGCAGGAACGGGAGCCAGAATAGTCAGTCTTGTAAAGACCGACTCTTTGGCAGGAGAAGCCTCCTTGACGACTTCAGGAGTAGAGATGGCTATCTTATTGGAGCTGGACGACCCGTTGAAAGGGGCCGTGGTAGTAGCAAGCCGATCGAAGACCGACTTCTTGGGAGCTTCTGGTGTTGGTACAGGAACGGTGAAGCTCGTTGGCAGGAGCATGGTCCCGAAAAACAATCCAGTAGTGGCCTGAGTGACCTGTTCCACTGGCATCGTAAACAGGGAAGCCGCTTGGGGCCCGTAGGCTCTGCCTCTAGAAGAGGCGGAGCGCGAGTTGCAGCCGCAGTTGGGACACTTCATGCAAGTGGATGCTATTGATGTTTCGCTTTCTGCACCAAGCAAGAAACCAAATCTTAGTACCTCGAACTCCAGGGCAACCATTAGCAAACCACGATTCGTTCGCGAGCACGACACACGAAGTGTGGAGTGGAAAGAGGAAAAGGTCCCACCGGGCGTGCCAGAATCTGTTCCCCTCCGAAAGACGCGGCCGGGATGTTGTGACGTCAGGGCCTGAATTCCGAGGGCAGATGCTAATTGGTGCTATCCGTCCACCTCTCCGAAGATGCCAAGTTGATTTATGGCACCATATATCGAAAGTTTAAACGGATGCGGCCGATGTAGCAGACTTCGTCAGATTCCCCCTCGTTTGAGGGGTTTTTGATTGTAGATACGCTCTTCCCTGCAGGCGTAAGCCCCTGCAGTTAATTACGCTACCGCATCGCGATAACAATTTTCTCCTTCTCCAGATGGTCACTTCGTGTCGTGTGTGTTTATTTTATTTTCGGTTGCCCGTGGATTGTATACGGAGATTAATTTATGTTGTCGCCCGTAGAGCGTGGATTAGTCCAAATCCGTATCTTCTTAGATTTGGATTTGGGGTTGGGTTTAAGGATATGTTAGTCTCATTTGAGACTAAGATCAACTTAAACGTTTGTTAAGGATACGTTTGTAAGTCCACGTTGCCCACCCCGGTGCTTGCTGGGAGGCGGAAAACGGAATAAAAATCGGATTTTTATCGAACTAGGCAACATGGACTAACTAAAGGAGGATCTTTGCTAAACAAAAACTAACTACAAAGCTAACTGGTTTTAGCTACATGGAAGAAAGGTTATACCTAGGGCTTTATGTCCTTCTCTCCTTGCTCCTTGGAGTGAACGGAAGTGATCTCCTTGTCGTCTTCTCTAGTCGAAGAAGGATCCACCCGAGAGCCTCAACCTTTGGCTTCAACTTCAAGCTAGAAGTAACTAAGGTGCTAGAAGTGCTAATCCTAGAACCTTAAATGAGAGTAGAGATTACTTTAGAGAGGTTTATCTCAAGCTCATGTGTTTCTCAACTCATGAAAAGGGAGAGCTTGAGAGAGAGGAAGAGGAGGAGAGAGAATCTATATGATAGAATGAGAGAAATAATGAACCATTCTCTCTAATATGGGTGAATTATGAAATTAGATAATTAGCTAGATAATTGTCATGGTTAATCAAGACTTGACCATTATCATTTCATATTTAATGCAAATTGCAAGGATCAAAGAGCATCTTTTATATGGAATGATGATGGTCAAAGTGTCAAGCTAGGTCAACAAGTCAAGTATGGTCAAAAGGTCAACAACCCTAACCATGCACAATTATATTTAACTAATATCAATTATTCATAATACACACATAAGCATTAGGGTTAAGAAAATGACAATGGTCATTAACCCTAATCAAAGTTCTCTGCCTCTGTCTCAGTCAACTGTGCATACGCACCCGTATCCGTGATCCGAGGAACACGAATACTGTGAGATAAGACCAATCCCAAATCATATACTAGGATCCGGCTTAAACCAAAGCCCGCTGGTATAAGCTGTCCGGACAGCAAACGTGCACAAGTGTGCGGATGTGAACGAACCCTGTCGCAAAACCATGCGACCTCTACTCATTTTGCCTAAAGGCGAATAACTCTCTGTGTGGGACTCTAAAGACTCGACACTACGCTGACAGTGGGTTTAACCACAGACCGCAAGCGGCACTAGCTGTACGTAACGGTACCCAGGTAGATGCCGATAAGAAGACTGACGAGGTGAAACCATCTGAACTCCTACTGAGCCTGTATGTGACAGTCTCCGTACAGTCCGGTCTGTTCGTCTGATACATCGCATGGCGGGCCTAGGGGGCGGTGAACGTCAGTCCCCTAATAGCGGTACAAGTCGTGTCGGAGTGTAGCCCAGAACACCCTGAGATAACACTGGAAACCTACCAGTATATCTCGCTTGCCCTGGCCAGGGACTACTTGTGTAATGGCTCTCCTGGACACAGCGCGATGTCAACCCCCAATACCGGGAGAGACGAATCCTGTCTAACCGTCACTGCCTCCAAGTGCTTCGGGACTGCACCCAACTACTACCTGTTTGCACGACTCCTTTGAGCCGTGGTAGGGTAGTAATCAAAGTACAGTGGGAACACACTCGAGGCGAAGTGACAGTGTCAAGTCAGCGGACTAAGCTGTACTCATGTCACCTGGGAACTGATAACTAACGATAGGTATAATACCAACCAACAGTTCCCGACGAGTCCTGTCCAGTGTACTCGTAACCTAACGAGCACCCGCATACTATCTCAAGTACGACGTACTGACGGCTGTGGGACAGACCGTCTCCCCCGCTGGGATGAGAAGCGCATACGCTAGTCTACTCCGGAGTATCGATGCCCCGTCTCGATAGTCCAATGACTAAGGACCTGTATAAGGATGTGCTTATAGATTACCCAGCCCCCACAAGTGTGACTGCCATCACAACGCTGGTAATCAAGCAAAGATCCTAAGGGCTCTACTAATATGTATAAGCGATATGCTAAAAGAAACACATGCACATATTGAAGTAGAGACAAACCAAGTAGCATACTACCATTTTGAGCAAGATTGTATATACAACTGTGAATATCCCAAGCTTCCATTAAGTAATATACAAGCTAGTATGATACAGTAATGCCTCTAGGGCATATACACTAACAATCTCCCACTTGCACTAAGGCCATGTACTGGCGTATCGAAGACCTATCATCTCGATCAGCCGCTCGAACTGAGTCTGGGGTAGGGCCTTCGTGAGTGGATCTGCAGTGTTATTCTCCGTATTTACTCTCTTCACCTCGATCTCCCGGCGATCTACGATCTCCCTGATCAGGTGGAACTACCTCAAAATGTGCCTGGACTTCTGATGGGACCTGGGTTCCTTCGCTAAAGCTATAGCACCGTTGTTGTCGCAATACAGCGGTATTGGATCAACAATGGTAGGAACCACCTGAAGCTCCATGCGGAACTTCTTCATCCAGACAGCTTCCTTTGCGGCATCGCAAGCAGCTATGTACTCCGCTTCCATAGTTGAGTCTGCAACGGTCTCCTGCTTGGAACTCTTCCAGCAAACCGCCCCTCTATTGATGGTAAAGACATAACCCGACATGGACTTGGAGTCATCCTTGTCACTCTGGAAGCTGGAGTCAGCAAAGGCCTCGAGCTGGAGGTCTTTTCCGCTATACACCAAGAACATCTCCTTAGTCCTTCTCAGGTACTTGAGAATGTTCTTTACCGCTATCCAGTGTTTCTCCCCTGGGTTTGACTGATACCGGCTTACAACGCTCAATGCGTATGCTACATCTGGTCTGGTACATAACATCGCATACATTATAGAGCCTACCGCAGAAGCGTAGGGTATAATAGACATGCGATCCCTTTCCAAATCAGTCTTGGGAGACATCTCTTTGGAGAGGGTGATCCCGTGACAAGCCGGTAAATTACCGTGCTTGGAATCTTTCATACTGAATCTTTTCAGTATGGTGCCGATGTACCTTGACTGTGAAAGTCCCAACATCCTCTTAGATCTATCACGATAGATCTGGATCCCCAGAATGTAGTTGGCATCTCCCAGGTCCTTCATGGAGAACCTCTGCGACAAGAATCCTTTGACTGACTGTAGCATAGGAATATCATTTCCTATTAAGAGAATGTCATCCACGTACAAGACGAGGAATACGACAGTTCTCCCTATGCATGGTTCATCTGGGTTTTTGATAAAGTCGAATTCTTTGACAGTATCATCAAAGCAGATGTTCCAACTCCGCGATGCCTGCTTAAGTCCATAGATGGACTTTAGCAACTTGCACACTTTACCGCTACTCCCACTCTGAATGAATCCTTCTGGCTGATCCATATAGACGCACTCTTCCAAATTTCCATTTAGGAAAGCCGTCTTTACGTCCATCTGCCAGATTTCATAATCGTGGAAGGCAGCAATGGCAAGAAGGATCCGAATGGATTTCAGCATAGCCACTGGATAAAAGGTCTCGTCATAGTCCAAACCAGGTCTTTGACGAAAACCCTTTGCAACAAGTCTAGCTTTATAGGTCTCAACCTGCCCATCTACACCAATCTTCTTTCTGAAGATCCATTTGCAGCCTACGGGTTTTACCCCTTCTGGAGCAAAGTCCAAAGTCCAAACTTTATTGGTGTACATGGACTCCATCTCGGCCCGCATTGCATCCAGCCATTTTACCGAGTCGCCGCCCTGAATGGCTTGCTGGAAGCTAGTAGGCTCACCATAATCCATAGTGCAATCCTCTCTATCCCCGTCTATGAGAAAGCCGTAGTATCTCTCGGGCGGATGAGACTGCCTACTACTCCTGCGGAGTGGCGTACGGATGTCCGGTTCTCTTGAAATTTCTGGTTCTTCCAAACTTTCAGTAATAGCTTGTGGTTCTGGAGTTTCCTCCAGTTCTACTACGCTCCCACTTGCTTCTTTTTCTAAAAACTGATGTTCCAGAAAGTGGGCATGACGAGAAACAAAAACCTTTTGTTCCTCTGCGTAATAGAAAAAATACCTCCTGGAGTTCTTTGGGTATCCCACAAACTTACACAGTACTGAGCATGCCTCGAGCTTGTCCGCATGCTGCTTTCTTACAAAAGCTGGACATCCCCATATCTTCAGATACATAAGACAGGGTTTCTTCCCACACCATATCTGATATGGTGTGGTAAGCACAGTCTTAGAGGGAACCTTGTTCAAAAGATATGCAGCTGATTCTAGTGCACAACCCCAGAAGGATCGCGGCAACTCAGCCTTACTCATCATGGATCGAACCATATCCAATAGGGTTCGATTCCTCCTTTCCGATACACCGTTGTGTTGTGGTGTGTATGGAGGAGTAAGCTGAGAGAGAATTCCATTCTCTTTTAAGTAGCCCAGAAACTCGGCACTTAAGTATTCACCACCTTGATCAGATCTCAGTGTCTTTATACTTTTGCCTGTTTGTTTTTCAACTTCATTCTTGTATTCCCGAAATTTCTCAAAGGCCTCGGATTTGTGCTTCATTAAGAAGACATGCCCATACCTAGAGAAATCATCTGTGAAAATAATGAAGTATGAATAACCACTTCGCGCATGTGTATACATTGGACCACACACGTCACTGTGTATGAGTCCCAAGAGCTCGCTCGCTCTTTCTCCGTGTCCAGTGAACGGAGTCTTTGTCATCTTTCCCATGAGACAAGATTCACAAGTGGCATAAGACTGGTACTCGAACGGATCCAAGTATCCTTCTTTATGTAACTTTGTTAACCGTGTCTCATTGATATGACCCAGTCTACAATGCCATAAGAAAGCCTGATTTAATTCCGGAGACTTTCTTTTAAGTGTGTTCTGGACACTGAAGACCTGAGCTTGATTCAAAACGTATATACCGTTCTTCAATGTACCTGACCCAATCAATACTTGATTTAGGTGGATGTTTACTACATCGCTTACAAAAGCAAAATCATATCCTTCCTTAGATAGTAAGGATACAGATATGATGTTACAAGTCGCACCTGGTACATAAAAACAGTCACGTAGAATCAATATCTGCCCAGTTGTCAGTCCTAGATGATATTCCCCTACGGATTCAGCATACATGCTCATTTCGTTAGCAACCCTGAGAGTCATATCACCTTTCTTGATAACCCTACGGTTTCTCAGAGCCTGTAACGAATTACAGATATGAGATCCTGATCCGGTATCCAATACCCAGGAAGTAGGGTTAACTGACATACAGTTCTCTATTACAAACACACCCGAAGCCGAAGCCACAACATGCTTCGAATTCTGGCTACTGGCTTTACAAGCCCTGCAATCCTTCTGCCCATGTTCATTCCCATAACAATAGGAACATCCCTCTTTTACTATATCTATTCCCGAAACTTCTGCCCTTCCCTTTCTTTCTACTTCCCTGGTTTCCTTCAGGGTAGTAGGTAGAGACTGTTGAACTAAGTCAGCATCTGACTCGTTCTTCAACGTGGTCTGCAGGTCCGAGAGCTCAAAAGAGCTGGCCTCTGTAAGGACGTTGCCCCCTACAGATGACCCGATAGCCAACCTCACTGGAAGCAATTCGTTCGAGGTCTCATATCTTGCGATACGAGATTGCTCTCCATATAAATCATTGTTATGGAGGAAGATAGAAACTAAGTCCATCTTCTCGTGTTGCCTCTGGCTTACACCATCAACTGAGGTTAACACGAGGCACTTGGCTTTCGCACAGTTTTCTTCCGATGTCCTACGGATATCAATATCCATGACAGGGGAAACTGGACCTGAGATGGCAGGGGTTGGATCAGTCAAGAGGTGTCCCAGCTTGTCATGGGCAATGGACATCTGGACAGACCTTTGCCAGTCATAACAGTCAGATTCAGTCATTTTATTATCTAGATGTAACCTAGGTGCGGTCATTGGGTCGCTGCAATTAAGAGAGAGAGAGAAGAAAACACTTAGCATGATGCTCTTGCAAGTTTAGATTGGTTTTTAATTTATCTAAACAGGATGGCTCCCACTGTCTCTCGAATCCCTCCTCAAACCATAAAGGAAGAATTAGTCAGGATCAATCTCACCGTACAATACTTGCTTAACCGTTCAGCCAGGCCAGTGTCGGTACTTCGAGGGAGGTTTTCCAACGCTTTCGCGAAGTTCCTTAATTAAGTAACCTCTTTTCCCTGTGGGCGTAGCCCCGCTAACACTTTTCTAGACACCTACTAGGTTTATAGCATTGATCGTTAAGTGAGAGATTTCCCGAGGAGTAGCATATACTCACAGTAGGATCGGGATCCAAATATCATCACGTGATAAAACCGAAGGAATCCTACCAGAATCATCACACTCCAAATGGTATGCAGCGCTAGCAAGTTTCAGTACTTTTGAAACTCCCGATGTGGATTTTTGCCCCATGCTCTTATGACCTTGACGAAGGCCAACATATCATAAGTCACATGTCAAGTTCTACCCGTCATTGTCCAGGTTAATTTGAACCCACCCGTACATACCCTTGACGAATGCCAAAATAGTAGTACGACTGTCCCAAACCAACGCATCTATCTATGCTACAGATAAATATTCAGCAGCTACCAATCACTATGCCTTGGCGAAGGTCAAGATACATAGCTTGAATACTACTGAATATTTAACCGAAATGACGGAGGGCTACGAATGGTTTTGGCGAAACCGTGAATGTAGTGAACTTGATATAATCGATGGAACGAGATAGCTTTTAAAAGGAGTGGTTCAAGCTCCGCATTTAAAAGTTTGGTTTTGAAAAGAACCGAGTGGTTTTCAAAGTGTTCCAATCGACTTTTACTTGGTTTATTTTCTTGCATTAGTTCTTTTAATGCGTCCCATCATTTAATCCTACCATTGCAGAAAACAACCAAAATATGACGTACGCTTATGCCATTCGCATTCGCCACGGGGCCCCGTCATCACCCGTTAGGTTACTTAACTAACGACAGAGCGGGGCTGGGCTAGCGCGGCTGTAAAACATAAGCAACGCCTAAATAGTTATCATATATAGATATATAGCAATGATAGACATTATAGATCATAGATGAATACATTGGATATACTAGGAATCCGCAATCCGTTCGAGCCTGCAACGAAAAGCGGATTACACGGTCGCGGTGAATAGCCAATACCCCACCCAAGACCCCTACGGGTGCGGCAAACTACCCGCCAAGTATCCGAAGCGAAGTAACCTCCCTCAACACCGTGAATAGGCCACTCGGCACTTCGAGATACCCGGTAGTTTGTGCACCCCCTCCATGGGTCTATCCTAGGAGCAAAAACAGTAAAAAGAATTATACAATGACGGCTACAACCCCGACCCGGTTGTGCAGCCATACAAATAATATTACATCAATTTACATGTTACATGAATTGAAAGAAAAGAAAACTCTCGTCTCACAAAACCCCCCGGCTATTCACCCGCGACAATCCAACGCATTCATATACACATACCATCAACAAACACAGATCACAGATATGTATAACCCCCACTAATCGACATATAGCGATTAGCAGACGTTCAATACATATAAACATCACAGATATAACCCATTAGTCAAAGTGTAGTGAAGTTCGATCAAAAATACGGATTTATAGGCACCCCAAATACAAATTTCTTTTCTGGAAAATCTGGGCAGAAAGAAACCATCTTTAAAATCCCAAAACCTCAGCAGAAGAATACTGCACCAAAATCGGTCCAGTGTAGGAAACACGCTACACTTGATCGCTAGTCAAGTGTAGGATGGTGAAGTAGGGGTTTAGAGGCTCACTAATTTTGTGTTCAAGCTTCATGTTTCACATCACATGTGAGGGTTGAAGCTTGAGGCATTATGAAAAGGAGGAAGAAGATGAGAGCATGAGAGCAACACTTGAAAATGGCCAAGTGTTGAATGAGGTGAAGAATGGCTCATCCTTGACCTTCACTCATTGATGCTTCCCCATTCCTCTTCAATTTCCACCTCATTTCTATTTTCACAAAATAGAATTTTATAGCATGCATCATATATATATATATATGTGTGTGTGTGTGTGTGTGTGTGTGTATAAGAAAATATTTAGTGAGCTAATGATATTAGTTAAGATATAATTATATCAAATATAATCCATATCACATTATTAAATCAACACTTGATTTAATAATCTAATTATATCACATATAACCGACTAATATCATTTATCTGTGTATCACATTATCAAATCAACACTTGATTCGATAATCTGGTTATATCGCATATAACCTAACTGATAACAGATAACTGCCAGATTACAATACGGTATCACATACACGTATTTAATCAGGCACATACACATATCACATATGTGTCCTACTTCGTTTCGCTTGAACCAGGGAACTTCTGTGTGGGACTTTAAATACTCGTCAATACGCCAACAGTAGGTGATGATCACATCAGTCACTTATAAGCCGTCAGTGGTACTAGCTGGACGTAATGGCTACCCGGGCATTGAGCGATATGAAAATCAAAAAGAAAGCTTGTCCATACTCTCCATGAAGCCTATCAGTAACACTACCATACAGTCCGGTCTCTTCTTCTGATATATCGCATATCATGTCTAGGGGTAGTAAACGTCAGACCCCAGTAGCGTGATAAGTCATGCCGATGTCTGGCCTATAACGGTTCGAGAAACTACTGGTAACTCTTGCCAGTAAATCCCATCAACAGCTTTGGACAGGGACTTCCAGTTATAGCCAATCAAGCATAGCGCAATATCAACCCCCAATACCGGGAGAGACGAAACCCCTCCTATCGCTCATTGCCTCCATGTGACTCGGGACTGTACCCAAAATCCACCGGTTTGCACAACTCCTTTTGAGCATGGTAAGGAGGAAATCAAAGCACAGTGGGAGCCACACAAGACTCTATGACGATCTCGGGTCTACAGACTAACCTGTACAAGTGTCACCAGAGGACTACTATCTGACTATAGGTATACTACCAACTAGGAGTCCTCGGCGAGTCCATTCGGTGTACCCATTCTCTAATGAACACATGTGTACAATCTTTGATGTCACACACCAATGGTTGTGGGATCAACCATCGCCCTCTAAGCGAGAAGAAATGTACACACTAGTCTACTCTGGAATATTGATGCCCTTGTCTCGATATCCCCTCGACTAGGAACAGTTAAAGGATGCACTTTTGGACCACCCTGGCCCCACTAGTATGATCTCATCATAATCCTGGTAGTCAAGTACATATCCTAAGGGCTTTATCAACATGTAAGAGACAGACAATATAAACATACCAGTCTACATGTTATGATAAAAGCAACCAAATAGCATACTATCATGTCGAGCATGAAAGTCCTATATATATATGTCCAAGCATCCATTATATCAACAATAATGGCCTCTAGGGCATACATATTCCTAACACCTATACCCCATACGAGTGCGGCGAATAGCCCGCCAATTCTAGAATGAAGCCCCATCCGTCTCAACGCCATGAGATGCGGGCTTGTTGTCTTCTAGAACCCAGTTATTCGTGCACTCCATCGCAGGATAATCCTAGTACAGAAAATGAAAATAATATGTACAATGGTGACAACGACCTCAACCCGGTCGTGCCCCAAACAAATAATATACAACCTGGAAAAGACGACAGTCCACATGTCAGACGCTCGCCCCGCAATAACAAATATACAAATGAATCTCAACTGTACCACTAACATTGCACCACAAGCTATCTACCACGACTATCCAACCACTAACACAGCACAAACACAGAACATCAACGTGAATGTCATGTTCGCAAACCCGTCTAAAAGAATATATAGCAGTTAGACGAGTCATACCGATCGAATGAAATTCATGGTCGCAGATAGTAATGTATGTACTGTAACAATTAAACAGTGTTAAAAATTAACAACTTCGAAATGCCCCGTAAAGCCCTAAACTCAAAGATAACAGAATATCCAACTTGGGCAAAAACAAACAATACCTGAAACCCAAAATCCAAGATACAAGAACACAGACCAAAACCCAACACAATTCAACCCCAGAAACTGGTGAGGCTGGTTATTTAGCAAGTTTAGCCGGCCACATGTTGGTGGAATCGTCTCGTTTTTGGTTTGTGTTCATCTCACAATGGAAGGAGCACTTTGTAATTGTTTTAAAAAATTTTAGAGCCTCTGAAAATTTCGACAGAAACTTGGATTTTGGTTTCGTGTTTCGGAGTTATTTCGGTTTCGTTATTTTAACATTGTTTAAACCTGCTAGTATAGGGTTTATGGGCTGGCTCTGATACCATAAAAGGCTATGCTAACGTCTTGGCCATCAACCGAGGCCGATTGCGGAACAAATTTTTTTCTAACGATGTAAACTTGGCGCTAGAATAACCTTAAACCGAATCTACCATAAACCTAACTAGTATCTAAAGAAGCTATCTACTGTGAAATAAGTTTATACCATGAGACTCGAGTCCTTTGGGTCTTCACTCCTCTCCTTTAGCATGCTCCTAGTGGCCTCCATGATCGAGCTTGATCAACGGCTTCCTCACATCAAAGATGATCCACCCAAGATTGTCTACCTTGGGCTCATACCTTTAAACTAAGGTAACTAGGTTACTTAGTTTGCTAATCTAAGTAACCTAGGTGATGTAGAGAGTGATGATGGATTAATTGGTCTCAAAAACCCTAGGTTTCTCAACACATGAGACTATTAAGGTTTGAGATAGAAGAAGAAAAACTTGGAGGAGATGAAAGTGTTGTAGAGAGCAACTCAATAATGAAAAAAACCCAAGTGAATAATGGCTAAGTCTTGTAACTAATAAAGCAAGCATGCCAAGATAATAATAAAAAACTATCTCTACCATAAAATATCTAGATATTTTCTACAAATTATCTAGATGCCACCTTGTCTCAATAGTAACCAATGACTCACCAAGTAGCCATGCTTCACTTAATAAAAGTCAATACCTCATACCTCCACCTCATTAACCATTTAACTAGATGGTTAAAATAAATAATGAGGTTTCTTTTTCTAGAAGCACTTTTGTAACATATTACAAGAATACCCCTCACCGTATATACATACCCGTATCCGTATTCCGAAAAATACGAATACAAAAAAGACGAAAATAATTCAACAATATAATACTAGGATCCGGCCTAAACCAAAGCCTGCTAGTATTATCCGCCCGAACATCATACGTGCACAAGTACACGTATGTGATCGAACCCTGCCGTAAAACCATACGGCCTCTACATCGTTTCGTCCGAAGCAGCGAAACCCTCTGTGTGGGACTTTAAAGACTCGACAGTACGCCGGTAGTGCGTTACTGGATAAATCCATAACCACAAGCATGTCAGCGATACTAGCTGTACGTAATGGCTACCCGGGTACCTACCGAAAAGGAAATCCGACGAGCAAACTCATCCGGGTCCCAACTGAGCCTATTCGTGACAACATCCGTACAGTCCGGTCTCTTCGTCTAAGAGTATCGCATACCGGGTCTAGAAGGTGGTAAGCGTCAGACCCTAATAATCCGATAATTCATGCTGATGCGGCTCAGGACCAATCCGGAAAACTACTGATCAAGCTATCAGTAAATCCCAACTGTCTTGGCCAAGGTCTTATGGTCATGACCAATCAAACACAGTGTGACATCAACTCCAAATGCCTGGAGAGATGAATCCCTGACAATCACTCACTGCCTTCATGTGGCTCGGGACTGTACCCAACCAAAACCTGTTTGCACGACTCAGTAGAGCCGTGGTAGGATAGTGATCAAAGCACAGTGGGTACTCACACGAGACAAATGACGATCTCATATCTAAAGACTAACATGTACACATGTCATAAGAGAACCGCTATCTGACAATAGGTATAATATCATCTAGAGGTTCTGTCACGCCCCGCTTCCCAGAGTGCGCTAAGATCAGCACGTGACAAAGCCAACCATGCTACATATGGCTAGGAAACATCCCTCCACAGTCACATTACGGATGTCTATAAGATATTAAGAACAGTAAAGTAAAATAAACTATATAGTACATGTCCATATGCCAGAATAAACGAGTCAAGAAATAATATGCGGAAACAATAAATCCAAATAACAATAACATCTGGAAAGTACGTCTCAAATACGGGCTTACATCAGGAAATGAAAATGCTGGAAGAAAACTAAACTAAACTAAATACTGACAGGATCCTCACTGCTCGGCCTGTCGGCTGAAGTACTCCTGATCGGCCTGCGATAAAGATAGAGCATCTGGGCCATACAAAACCCAGACGTCAGTGCGTCATAATATCAATAATAATAAGCAACTAGGATTTAACGAGATATGCAGGCATGAATTATAAATAGTAACATGAATGTAATAAGTAAACACGGATATAGAGCAGTGAAGGGTATCAGTGTATGTGACGTGCAGTGATCAATCTAAACTGTACTACTGGGTTATCTATTCTAAAGTCTTCGAAATCAATTAATATAATCATCATCGTAACCCATCGGTCTATGCCCTGTTCATTCCCCACGGGACCACGGTAACAAGATATGATAGACTGTCAGTCTATGTCCCGTTCATTCCCTACGGGACCACGGTAACATGATGTAATAACCCTTTGAGTTACGTTCAGTTACATTCTTGATTTTCCCTTACCCCCAAGATTATGTGTTCGAGTCGGGTATTGATAAACTGGAGCTAATGCCAATACAGGATCAAGCAGGTACAGGTTTGTCTATGTAGACAACAGGAAACGTTCGTAGGGACAACATGTCAGGATTGTCGGCATTAGTAACAGGATCAGGTAACATGTCAAGTAGTGATATATCAGGTCATGTCAGGTAGTGCACATATATCAAGTGGGTGCCTAACAGTAAAATGTAGCAAGTATCGAATTACGGTAAAGGTATGGATGTACGGTGAAAGCATGGATGCACAAATATCTAACAAGGGTTACATCATGACTATGTAGGATGCACATTATTAAGCATAGGGTACTAATTTAACAGTAATATGAATTAATGTGACATGGCATGCGAATAGATATATAATTAATGGTATGGATGCACAAATATCGATCAGGGATTACATTTACAGCTCCAAGACTATGTAGGATGCACATTATCAAGTATGGAGTACTAATATAACAGTAATATGAGTTAATGTGATCTGTAGATGCAGCTACATATATAATAAATGATATGGATGCATACGGGTATTCGAAAACAGTAAAACTTTAATATGGATGTATAATGCAATCAACATGTAATATTTGTATTCATATGGATGCAAGATAAGTATTATAGCATGTAGCAAGATAAACTTACCTGAGCGGAACACACGACGGGTGCATACGGCGCGTCCGACGTCGGGTAATCGTCGCAACGCACATACGGCACGCGGGACGGGTCCAGGCAAGGCAAGAGGATAACCACGCGGGTAGAGGACGTTCACTGGATCTCCCGGGTCGTCGGCGTCGAGCACGGCTCTGACGATCACCGGAAACAAAAATTCAAGAAATCAAGAAAGAAAAGAAAAGAGAAGAAGAAGAATGAGAAGAAGAGAGGCTGTGGTTTGAAGGGTGTAGGAGAGAGGAGTAGGAGGAGATGGAGACGGTGACGATGGTGTGAGTTCGTCGGGTTAACGGAGCTCCGGCGAGGGGTGTGCAGGTGAGGCCAGGCTCGGTTAGGGTTGAGAGTGATGATGGTTATGGTGATGGGAGGAGGCAGAGGAAGAGAGGGAGTTGAGGAAATGATGAGGGTGACGACGGGGAGGTGACGACGTCGAGTCGCCGACGGTGGAGGAAATGGGTCACGGTAGGTTTCTTGGGTTATGGGTTTCGGGTGTGCAGGGGTTTTCTCGGGGTTGGAGGGGGAGGAGAGGAGAGGAAGGAGGTAGAGGGATGATGACGAGGGAAAGGAAAGGATGAGAGAAGGCGGCTAGGGTTAGGGTTCTCGTGGTGAAACTCGTCGCGGGTGCATGGGTTTATAAAGAAGAAGAAAAGAAATGGAAGAGGGAGGTAAGCATAAGGAAGAAGGAGGTGACGGGATCTCGCTCACCGCGAGAGGAGAGAGAGAGAGAGAAATCTGTAAGTTAAAAAAAATCTTTTTTAAAAGATTTTTAAAATATAAAAAGATATATATTTTGTTATAAACGATATATAAAAACCGTTTAGGTTCTCAGCGAGTCCGTCTAGTGTACTCACCCCCAATGAGCACCCGTATACAATCTTAGGCGATCACACCAATGGTGGTGGGACCAACCACCGTCTCTCGTCGGGGTCTAAAAATGTACACGTAAGTCTACTCTGGAGTGTCGATACCCGATCTCGATACTCCTGCGACTTGGGACATTTAAAGATATGCTTACAGGCTATCCAGCTCCCACAAGTATGATTGCCATCACAACGCAGAGAGTCAAGCAAGATCCTACGGGATTTATCAACATGTAACTGCAATATGTGATAACATATGCCATGTTAAGATAAATTCAAACCATAATAGTATATTACTATATCAAGTCTTTATCAATATGTGCAAGCTGGATAAAGGATCAATAAAAACAAATACACATATTCTGATAAAGACAACTGAAATATTATACTATATAACTGAGCAAGATCGTCATGTACATATATATCCCCAGCATCCATATGTATACATATACAATAATGGTATCTAGGGCATACATATCCAACAAAATTAAACACGTTATGAGAGCAACCTAGGTCCGATTCTTGCAGGATTCGTATTAAATGCTGATTAATTTAAATATAAAAGTACCGTTGCGGAAGAGCCCATATTTTCGGCGTGAAAGGCCTTTGACCTGCGGTGGCGTGTTAAAATATAAAAATAAATCTCTCAGCCCTCATCATAATTTTAGAGTTTTGGTGCAATGGAAGGGAACTTTAACAATATTAAACCAGTGCACTGATTGTTAGGTCGCTTTATTTACAATCTCCGTTTAGGTTTACAGCAAGAGACAATTTTGTATAGGTTCTATTCCTTTTCGTTGCGGATTAAACAATTGAAAGAAATCTAATAAAACACTTGAACATGATCAAAAAATTTTAAAAAATAATAGTCATTGCAGTTAAATAATGTTTGTTAGAATATAAATCGTTCAATCCTCATCATAATTTCTGAGTTTTAGTTCCGTGGATGGGTATTTAATATGGTATTAGAGCAACCTAGATTCAATTCCCATTGGGCGTGTATTAAATACAGATTAATTTAAATTGGAATACTGTTGCACAAGAGCCCAATTTTTTTGCCTAAAGGGCCTTCGACCTGCAGGGACACGTTAAAATATAAAAATATCTCTCAACCATCATCATAAATTCGGACTTTTGGTGCAGTGGAAGAGACATTTAACAATGTTAAACCAGTGCACTAATTGTTAGGTTTCTTTGATTTCTGAAGTGTGGAGTGTTCCACTGCATGCCATTTTGTTTCATTCAATTAAACACTTGAGAACTGATCAATATCAGAGGAACTAAACTCCAAATCTAACAAAACCTTAACATGCATCAACTGAAAGCTACTAAAATCAACAAGTAAATCATATATCTAGATACTGAACTCTTGACATAGCTCCAATTATTATTCCTATTTGAATATATTTTCCATACACCAGGACCCCTTGATAGTCCCTCATTAAGGTTCTTCGAAACTCTTACAGTTGTTTCTGACAACAGGGGCTTAGATACATAACAAAATTGATGCCGGGTTGTTCCAATCATGAATGATGAAGATACGCAAATGCCAATGATTGAAGGTCATCCATGTCTCTATATGCCGGTCTCATCTCGCATGATGAGCTATCGTCAGTGCTGAATGCGATGTGTTCATCGCTCAGGTTCAAACAGGCGTTGCCATTACCATAATACGTCATATTTTCACTATTGATGGAGGGGTTTTGAATCGAAGTTTGGGTGCTCTCGAAGAAGTTGTTATAGAACCTCTCTTCTTGAGGGCTAGATGTGGTACTGCCGAAGTCTTGCATTGCCGCTTGGGCTTTGAGTGATGTTAGTTGTGCTTGCAAATTCACAACCTACATTGAACAAGTTGGCAATAAGGATTATATAATCAACTTTGGATGAAAACCTTTGCGAACATGTCATTCAGGGTGTGACATGGACCAAACTAATGATTAGTGTGCTCATTACAATTATGGAAAATAAAATATTTGTTGGAAACGATATTAGTCACCTGTTGTTGGAGAGAAAAAATATGAGAAACGCATCCGTAAACGGGATCTTGGAGCCTGGCCTGAGCTTCGTAAGAGATTGTGAGCGCGGCCTCCGAACGATCATTGAGTGGGAGGTGCATCAGGAGTTTCGAGACGTTACTCGCTCCGAATACTTTATGAACGGCCGCAAAGTGGGCCGCTCCTTGCTCATGGCAGAAATAAGGAGCGAAAACACATCCCCTGACACATTTCCTCCTCAAAAACTTGCAAGCGCCGCAAGGAGATCCGAATCCTGTCATTTTAATGTCCTTTTTTCCCCCTCTCTTTTTCTTTCTCTGCAGGTTTCAGCTTATGAGGTGTACTATCTGGACCCTTGCTTATAAACACTTAGGTTCTGAATAGGGTGCATCATCATGTAATGAATAATTAATCTTCACTGGTCTCCTAATTGGCCTACAGCTTCATTGTTTTTTCTTTAATTTAGTCTGGGTATAATTCTTCAATTCCCCTCACATATTCATTTGGGATTCCAATCAAAGAGACTTAATGACCCTACCATTTTATTTTTATTCAACCTTTTTGTTTATCTTGTGGTTCAACTTGGGATTTTTGTATAAACCAAGTCCCCAGGGGTGAGAAAAGAAGATTGTTCAAGAAACAGATTGAAGAGAACGAAAGGAAAGTAAATTCTTTTATGCACACTCATGCCTGTTTTTAAGGCTGCATGTTGAGCAATATGATGAGATGACATTTTTTGTTGTTATATTCGTCGAGCCCTTTCAATCAAGTCTGTCTGCATGCAAGGCACAGCATGTGGACCTGGTGTCAATAATTCTCCGTTGCTTCGAGCTTCTTTTCTTGTTCCTATACTAATCATTAGCATCTTTTTCCAGGGACGAAGAACGATACAAAGCAGTTATCGATAAGGGGAATGTACCCGATCAACACAGGCGCAAGAGAGCAGGGAAGTCCTCATCTACTTTCTTTTTTACCTATTAGTCCTGTTGCATAGCCTGAAATGCGTCGTGCTCGCTTTCACAATCATACCTAAACTCTTCTTCGATGTTCACATGCTAGATTTAATCTTGTGTAACTATGTAAGAATCAACACATTGCCGAGACCAGGCTTTAGTAAACGTTTTTTCGCATAAAATACACGTGGCAGGTTTCGGAACCAATGGGGTCAGACATGTCTGCCATTTGGTGGAAAAGAGTGGTAATAGGTGGCGAATGAACCGTGCTTCGGAACTGAAACCCTTCATGCTCAGAAGAGTGCATGAATCTAATCAACATAACATTTAAAAAGAGACAATTGCTCAATAATGTGCTGCCAAAGTTAGCAGAGCGAGCCCTACAGGCTTTGTAAAGCAAGCCCATGCCTAGTAATTTTTAAGTCATTTAACAATACAAGAAGCACATCAACTGCCCCCACCAATGCTTTTCTTTTTTCTGCCTTTGAGGCTACTCACCCAAATGAGCATGAGTAAAGTTAAGAAACCAACAAATGCTATTAACCACTTCCTAATATTCTCGTCTTTCTAGAGTTCGTTCATATTTAAATCTTTTCCTTTGGCATTCTAGATTTTTGCAGGCAAGTGGCCACAATTTAACGCTTTCGGGGCAAATTCGTGGATCCCCTGGGTGCATGTGTGCAGTGCGTGCGCACTTGGTGTGCTGTGCGCGTGGGTTAGGCTTACGGGTCAATGCAAGAAAAATAAAATATATTCAATTATCAATAGTTATATTCTAAAATAATTACAAAAATGAATTCATAACCTCATAAAAGACCAAATTATCTATTAATTAGAACAACAAATCAGGAAGGCTAATTCTACAATGTTCAATAAGTCTTGTTTATTTCGGTCTTCCTATGTTCCGAGGAATCTCGCTTTTCTAATATACTTTTCTTTTTTCTTATATACTTTTCATAGGCCTATCATATGATGACTTATTAAAAAGGATGGTGTGAAGGAAATGCACGCCGGTGTAGAAAAATATATTAATCGTCGACTTTGGTTGTGAGGTACTTGACATAAGATTATTTGAAAATCGAAACATAAAAGTGCGATAAAACAGGACAGGAAAGAGAAGCAGTAGCAACCGATAGACTTAATTTCGAGCCCTTGGAAGCTGAATTGCTGCATACCTATTAGACCAAAAAACCAAAAGTATGTGCTATTAGGATCGGTTGTATTGTTAGGTACTTCGTGATGCGGAAGTGCAACTTTCTCCGCTGTTTTCTTTTCACAAAAACTTGTTAATCGTCCGATAAGAACCATTAATTTTTAAGAAACACACCAAAAATGTCCTAAATTTCAAGTATAAGTGGGCCTTGTGTGTTCGGATGTCTCTTTAGTCAAGTTAGTGACCCTAATTAATTATAGGTCCAATGTCTTTATCAGTAAAAATGAATGCGACATGATTAATTCATGTAAACTAAAAATCTCAAGCATATATATAATTAATTAAGGAATGTGACAATCTAGCTAAATGGTTACTTGTTTCACAGGACTACAGAATGATCGATGTTGGAGAGTTGATATCTGGCAAATATAATTCATCGAGAGGTTGCTCGTGTTTTGGAGCTAGTAAGCGAACCTGGAGACAACAGTAGGCCACGTGCATCGGTATTGCCAGATGGTGGCAGGACACGATGCAGTCAAGATTATTATTTTATAAATAGTTGCTAACAAAATGCAAATGATGAGCTTTAATATAGGAATTAGATGAGCAATTAAGTGTTGTCTTCGCTTGCAGCAGGCAGATTTTCTAAAGAACAACAGTACTCATAAATTCTTCCTTCTTCTTTCTTCATTTTAAGAAACTTGTGAACTACAACAAGTTCAAGTCATTTGTCTTGTCATTAGAGAGCTAAGATTCCAAAACTAATCAAGGATACAAGCAGACAGTTTAAGCTATTCATAATGTGGACGGATGAATTTAACCTTGTCTCTTTGTAGGCTATAGGTCTTTCTCAGGGTATATATTGTGCGGCTTACGAAAGCTCGATATTAGAAGAAATCGAAAAGAGAATTTACGCTCATCTCATGGGGAAAAAGTTTCTTGACATTGTCTCTAAGTTATGTTGTAGGCTTTAGAATGTGTGTGTGCAGCTCTTGAAGTAATGTAAGTTTGTATTTTGAAATTTTAATGATGAGGTTAAGATTAAGTGAAAAAGGGCCTTTCTGAAAATGCTGCGAAATTGTAAATATTTTAATAAGGTGTTAAAAATGAAATGCATATATGTTTAGTGTTGGCCTGTTTAGCTTTCATGTCTGTCTTTTATTTAGTTAAACTATGTTAAATATTATTGTGTTGTCATGATATATATTGTTATCTCACAACTAACAGCTTAACCTTTGGATAAAATGGTTACCGGTATCGGAACACGCACGTGTTTCATAAGGTCCTGGGCTCAAACCTCAAAATTGCCAACTTAAAATATATTTATTTATCCTGATTTATTCTGCATTTACTAACCAGAGCTTTTGCTGAAGGCCTTTACGCTGGCCCATACTTTGAAGCCTGACGTGAGAGAGGTGTTAAATATTATTATGTTGTCTTCGTATACATCCATCTCCTACAACCTAAAGCTCAGGTATATGTGTCATAAATTTGTCAATTTCGACTTTTATGGTTGTTTTTGTTAATAAAAAAAACCAATATGTTTCCGCCAAAATAACCATAAAAGTCATGTAAATTTTACCGTCAAGTTCCCATGTAAGGCCCAACATTTGCCCATTAATCATAAATTGTGTGTGGTGCTCCCTAAGCCCGGTGAATGAAGCGAATCGCCAATAAATCGGGCCGCCTCGCGTTGTCTCGAAACGAAAAATATTTGCCTCGTCGCTGACTCGGACGAGTCAGCAGACCGATTCGCCTCGCCGCGACGAGTTAGGCGAGGCGATTCGGTTCTCGCTGGTGTTGCCTTGTTGAAGTTCGTCTCGGCTAACTCATCGCACCGCCTCGCGCTCGCCTCGTGACTCGGCCAGATTCGCCACAGGTCGTCGACTCGGTTCGCATCGCTTCACCTCATCTGAATTCGCCTCCAACGGTCGGATTCGTCTCGATATTTGGGGCCAACGGTCAGCGCGATCCTAAATGGATAGGCGAAGCAGTGCGATCGCCGCCTCGCCTTGGGACTTGGGGCCAATCGTCGGCCCCAAGTCTGGAGGCGAGGTGGCGCGAGAAAATTCGCGCCGCCTCGTCTCGAAACCAGGGTCCAACGGCCGACCCCTGTTTCATAAGCGAGGCGGTGCGAATTTTTTGCGCCGTTTCGCCTCGAGACTTTCGGCCCCAAGTCCCTAGGCGAGACGATGTGAAAAAATTCGGGTTGTCTTACCTTTTAAGCGAGGCTCGACTCGCCTCGTAAAAACTGCTAACGAGCAAAAAATTTAAAAAATAAAAACCATATAAATACCCCGTCCCTATTTCTTCTCATTCCAAACCATGTTCTCTCCCAAATTAAAAAATATATCTTCTCTCCAAAAATTTCATCTCTAAAAAAATACCTTCTCTAATTTTCAAGTTTCGAAGAAGAGAAGCTCCAATCCGATCCTCCGATTACGAGTTTTCGAAGCCCAAGCCTTCTCCAAGCCTCCGAACGACTCATTCTGCTACTCTACTTAGTCTACTGTTATTCTAAAATTTTGCTCTCTTACTAATTTCTTATTTTTATTTTATTAGCTCTCATTATACATGGAGGAGGGTTCATCCGATACGCATCAAATCCAATCTCCTCATCCCGAATTAGACATCACATATATCTAGAGAACCTAAGAAACGTGCTGCTACAAGTAATGTGTGGGGTCATTATAAAGCTGAAATTAAGGACGGTGTTAGATACACAATTTGCAAATATTGTGGCAATTAATATAAACATCAAGTAGGTGCCGGCACCGGTAGTTTGCATGAGAATGAAAAGAAACACTTAGAAGACCCGGCCGGTTCCTCCACTACACAAACACAAATTGGTTTCGCCGGCCAAGGTCTTTTTCAGTATAATGATGATTTAAATGTTTCAGAAATGGCAAGATATATTATGGCGGATAAACATGTTCTCGGATTCGGAGAAAGCATGGCTTTTAAGCAGTACGTTCAAACGTTATTACAACCGGCATACAAAATGGTTCTGAGAACTACACTTAAAAGACGTTGTTTTAGCCTCTACAACGACAGTATATAGATATTAACTGATACTCTTGCTTCTTTAGATAACAGTATATCATTAACTTCTGATATTTGGACAAATAGAAAGGAACTTCCCTGGATCTGTGTTACTGCACATTGGATAGATTTTAACCGGTGTTTGTAAAAAAGAATTATTGATCTTAGACAATTTCTATACAAGCATAGTGTTTTCCATATAACTTCTGAAATTAGATCTATTTTAGAAGAATATCATTATGTAAATAAATTTTTTTCTATTTCTTTCGATAATACTAGAACAATAATTCTGCTATTACTGAACTTATTAGGCTATGCAAACCAATTTGCAGCGATCATTTTTTTCATATTCGTTTTACATGTTATATACTTAACCTTGATGTACAAGATGCATATATCGTATGTAGTACAGATATTTAAACAATTAAAGATGCATGTAGGTTTATTAAAAGTTCTGGAAAAAGAAAAGCTGAATACTAATCTAGATGCCTAGCTGTAAGAGGAAGGTCGTCTCTTAAAAAAGATGTGGCCACCAGGTGGAATAGTACATATGACATATTTCGTACTGCATTAAAAACCGCCGGAATTATTAGTAACATGTGGAATGAAGCTATGCCTGTAGAAAACCACTTAACAAAGGATCAGTGGGCGGTTGCAAAATTTTTTAAAGATTTTCTTATGACTTTTTAAATACCAACCGAACGATTTTCTGCTGCTTATACCCCTACTTCTCATATTCTTGTTTCTGAATTGTATAATATAGCTCAATATTTTACGATTTACGTCTAAAATCCATTACTTCATCTTGTTATACTTACTATGCTATCTAAGATTTCTAAATATTTCTCTGAAATTTCAATTATTTACTTGTTTATGTTTGACAATGGACCATGTAATTAAATTAGAAGGTTTGTAGGTTCTTTTAACCAGGCTCCACACGGAGATGGGGCATACTGTAAATATTGATGCTTATGTTAGTATCATTACAAGTAATTTAGATAAAGTGTTTGATTTGTATATTGCACGGTCTTCTTCTAGGAGAACCAGTAGACCACGACCGCAGCCAGTTCATGTGCTACAATTCCAGCTTTAGCACTTATACAATGGAGTGTATGATTTGCTCGCAAGATTGGGAAGCAACTATCAGAAAACAAAATGCAATCACTTTAGGCTTGGATTATCTACTTAAGGAGCTTACACGATCGGATGAAACCAACACCGAGGGAGGAACTACAACCGGCGCCGACGAGTAGGGAGTAGAATTTGTAATAGTAGAAAAAGAACTAGATAGACCCGATTCTCTCTCGTTGAGCTGAATATTTGGGAGGGATGCGTAGGCAACCCGATTGGGTTCGGTCTTTAATGGAAAAAACAATAAATTGTATTATAAAATTGTAATTTGATTTATTTTAATAAAAATTTTGGTTTGATTTTCATTTTTAGCTTAATTTTCAAGGTATTTATTTATTTTTATAAAAAAAGTATTAAGTGCCAGACGAATTGATTCGCCTAGCTTCGCCGAATGTAATACCCGGTATCTTGTACATATAAATTCTGTATATTTTTTTAAAACTTTATTTTTTAGCTTAATTTTCAAGGTATTTATTTATTTTTATAAAAAAAGTATTAAGTGCCAGACGAATTGATTCGCCTAGCTTCGCCGAATGTAATACCCGGTATCTTGTACATATAAATTCTGTATATTTTTTTAAAACTTTATTCCCTATATTTTTCTAAAACTTTATTCCCTATATTTTTCCAAATATTTTCCCTATATTTCTCCTATTTCATTTTCCATTAAATCATATTTTTCATAATTATTTTCCTACTCTTATTTTAATCTCCTAATTAATTTTTATTTAATTCTTTCTAATTTTCCTAAACCCCAACCCAAACTTAAACCCACACTCTAACACCCTGGCCCAAGGCTCATGAACCCTCTCCCTAACCCAGCCCGAGCCTCTCCTCTATCCCTCCCTTCTTTTTCTCTCCTCCCTCTTTCTTCTTCTTTCCCTACGATTCCTTCTTCCTTCTTCCTCGGCCTCTCATCCCTGTGACCCGCACTCGCCATGACCCTCGCCTCAACTACCCCCGATTCCCATGCCTGCATCCCCCTCGAATCTCTCAACAACTCACTTCCTCACTGTAACACCCTAGTTTATTTATACCAGTTCTATTTTGAGTATTTCTTTATTTGTGGCTATTCTTGATTTATTGTGTTTTAGGTGCGAATAGTGTATTGATATTTGTGTTTGCATTCGACCCGACCCGCATGCTGGAAACCCACCTTCATTCCTGTTTAATTTATCCCGACTAGTTTTGAGAATCCGTGCACTTTCATGTTGTATATCCTATTCATCTGCATTATATCTGGCATCAGCATTTTTCAATATAACATATAAAGTCAAATTAAATATTTTAAAAATATATAGCATGGCCTGCATCATACCCCTGACCCTGTGGTAGCATCCGTACATTGTGTTCTTGTCCCGTTCGGTGAAACAGACTCGTTTGGATAGCTACGTGCATGCTGTGTGCGTCCGTTCTTGGGGGTATACATTTTCGTTACCCGGATATTCTATTTTGGTTTTAGTTGATACTTATATTATCTGTATTTTAAATCTAAATTTTTAGACCCGATCCGGGCATGTTTTGGACTATTTTTGTATTAGCCAAAATCTCAAATAAATTCAATATTATATTCATTATATGTATACTGTTTATATATTAACGTTATATATATTTTTTTAACAAAATATATTTTTCTCTAAATAACTTGTGTCCCTCTCTCTCTCATATATATATACATATATATATATATAATTCTTTTATTACAAAACCCCTCCCCCCCTCACGTCTCTCTCTCTCCTCTCTTCTTCTTCTTCTTCTTTATTTTCTTCTCCCGCTTTCTCCTCCTCCTCGCGCATCCCGAACCCAGGCCCTTGCGCTCGCCCCTCGCTGCCTCTACCCTCGTCGCTCACCTCACCTCTCTCATCTCCCTTTCCTCCTCGCCCTCGCCCCGACGTTGAACCCAAGAACCCACTGCGGCCTTCTCTCTGTCGCCGTCGCCCACAACGCCGACCACCTCGTCGGCCTTCCCTTCATCACCATTCACTTTCATCACCTCCCTCTTCCACGTCTAACGCCTTGCCACGACCCCGACCTCGACATCACCCGTCAACCTAAGACCACCCCCGACTGCACGCCTCACCCAAGCCCTCATCGCCGGAGCTCCGATCTCATCGTCGTCTCCACATCGCCCTCGTCATCACCACTTTCCTGACACCACCACCTCCTTTCCCGACTCACTTCCCTGCACACCCAACGAGAACCCGAGCACAAAAACCCCACACCCACTGCCCTTGCCGGAAAACCCTCGACTCGCTATCGTCGCTCCCCTGCCACCTCCTCTAACCCCGAGACAACCTCAAAACACCAGCCTTTCCTTCTTCTTCTTCTTCTTCTTCTCTTCTTGTTTCTTGATTTCGCGTTTCCCGTCACCGCCGGAGCCGTGCCGCTGCCGACAATCCGAGCAACCCAGTCGACGTCACCAAACAGCGTGGTCGCGTTCTTGCCTTGCCTAGTTCTGTTCTGTACGCCGTGTATGCATCGCGGCGTTTACTCGACGTCGGACGCAGCGTACGCACCCCGTCGTGAGATTCGATCAGGCAAGTTTATCTTGCTACATGCTATGATACATATGTTGCATCCATATGAATAAAAATATTACATGTTTATTTCATTGTGCATCCATATTACAATTTTACAGTTTTTCGATACCCGTATGCATCCATACCATTATTTACATATCTAGTCGCATGCAAGTTTATCTTGCTACATGCCATGTTATATATTTTGCATCCATATGAATAAAAATATCACATGTTGATTGCATTGTACATTCATATTAATGTTTACTGTTCGGATACCCGTGTGCATCCGTATCATTTATTATATGTATAGTTGCATCTACAGATCATATTATTTCATGTTACTGTTGTATTAATACCCCATGCTTGATAATGTGCATCCTACGTAGTCATGGAGTTGTAGATGTGAACCCGGATAAACACTCGAGCATCCGTATTTTACTATGATTCGATACTTGCTATATTTTACTTTTGGGCATCCGTTTGATACCTGTGCACTACCTGTCATGACCTGATACACCACTACTTGACCTGTTACCTGATCCTATTTCTAATGCCGACAATCCTGACATGTTGACCTGATGGACGTATCATGTTGTCTATTTCAGACAAACATGTACCCGCTTGATCCTGTGTTGGCATTAGTTCCAGATTATCAATACCCGACTTGAACACATAATCTTGGGGGTATGAGGAAATCAAAAGTGTAACCGAAGTGTAGCTTAAAAGGGTATTACTTGATCCGTGGTCCCGGAGGATAACGGGACAGAATCATTCGTGATTCTTACTTGATCTGTGGTCCCGGGGGATAACGGGACAGAATCATTCGTGACTCCCACTACCTGATCCGTGGTCCCGGGGGATAACGGGACATATTCTTTGAGTTACATGGAGTAGTACACTAATTGATTTCAAACAAAATTTAGAATAGATAACCCAGTAGCACAGTTTAGATTGATCACTGCACGTCACATATACTGATACACTTCACTGTTCTATATCCGTGTTTACTTATTACATTCATGTTACTATTTATAATTCATGCCTGCATATCTTGTTACCTCCTGGTTATATTCTATTATTTGATATTATGACGCACTGACGTCTGGGGTTTGCATAGCCCAGATCCTTTATCTTTTTCGCACGCCGACCAGGAGTACTTCAGTCGACAGGCCGAACAGTGAGGAGCAATTTAGCATGTTAGTGTTTAGCTTATTTTTCTTTCAGCATTTTCATTTTCTGATGTGAGCCCGTATTTGGGACGTACTTTCCAGATTGTTACTGTTTATTGGATTTATTGCTTCCGCACATTTATATTTCTTGACTCGTTTATTTTGGCATATGGACATATACTAGATAGTTTATTTTTATTTTCCTGTTCTTGATATCTTCTAGACAGCCGTAATTTGACTGTGGAGGGATGTTTCCTAGCCACAGGTAGCATGGTTGGCTCTGTCACGTGCCGATCTTAGCGCACTCTGGGAAGCAGAATGTGACAGGGTTTGTTTGGTATCAGAACTATAGGATTTAGGTTAATCGGGTTTGATTCTTTTGTAGTTGGGTATTGGACCCAATACACAAATCAGAAAACCCGTAATTAGGAACATGTTCTGCCACATTGTTGTCGTGATCCTTGAATCTTATTTGTCGCTTGACCTTTGTCTTGACGATATGCAAATGACCTTGCATCTCGGCTTGAAATCCTTTTGGTTCCCTATTGTTTCTCTCGTCCTATTCTTTTGATTCTAATACTAGGATTTGGGCGACTTGAATGGAGTTATGTGATTGTAACTATGAACTGCAGCATGGTTACAATGCGGTACTCTATTTAAGTAACTTAGAGTTCTAGTCTTGATTCATTTCCTTGTTGTATGATCGTTATTTTACCTTGCTTCTCTTGCTTACCAGTTCATGTTTTATTGCAAGCTTGAATCCTGTTTATCGTGCTTATCTTCTTCAGTATCTTGGCTTCAGATGAAGTCGTTTCGGATATCCTACTTGTTCATGTTTTTCCTGCATTAGCACTATTTGATTCTGATGCATCCCATTGTTGTATGTCGTCCAAGTTTATTGCTGCACACTTGATTACTTGTACGGCCCTGTCTTGTTGTTGGGACATACACACTGGGAATGGAAAGATCATAAATAGTAGTAAGTGCAAGAATTGTTCTGTTGTTATCTGCGAACGAGAGTTATTTGTAGATTTCTTGGTGATTGATACCGGCAGTTATGATGTTGTCTTGGGAATGGATTTTCTCGGCACTTTCCATGCTCACATTGATTGTAGGGCGAAGAAAGTGATTTTCCAGATTCCCGGACATCCGGAGTTTGTTTTTGTTAGTGTTTATGCCCTAGAGGCCATTATTGTATCATACTAGATTGTATATAACTTAATAAAAGCTTGGGATATTCACAGTTGTATTGACAGTCTTGCTAAAAATGGTAGTATGCTACTTGGTTTGTTTCTACTTTAATATGTGCATGTGTTTCTTTTAACATATTGCTTATACATATTAGTAGAGCCCTTAGGATCTTTGCTTGATTACCAGCGTTGTGATGGCAGTCACACTAGTGAGGGGCTGGGTAGTCTACAAGCATATCCTATACAGGTCCCTGGTCGTTGGATTATCGAGACGGGGCATCGATACTCCGGAGTAAACTGGTGTATACGCTTCTCATCCAAGCATGGGGAGATGGTCTGTCCCACAGCCATTAGTACGTCGTACTGGAGATAGTATGCAGGTGCTCGTTAGGTTACGAGTACACTGGACAGGACTCGCCGGGAACCGCAGGTTGGTACTATACCTATCGTCAGATTGCAGTTCCCAGGTGACATGAGTACAGCTTAGTCCGTCAACTTGATATTGCTACTTCGCCTCGAGTGCGTTCCCACTGTATTTAGATTACTACCCTACCATGGCTCAAAGGAGTTGTGCAAACAGGTAGTAGTTGGGTGCAGTCCCGAAGCACTTGGAGGCAGTGGAGGTTAGACAGGATTCGTCTCTCTCAGTATTGGGGATTGATATCGCGCTATGTATGGAGAGCCATTACGCAAGGTCCCTGGCCAGGGCAAGCAAGATTTACTGGTAGGTGCTCCAGTAGTTTCTCAAGTTGTAATGGGTTTCACTCCGACATGACTTATACCACTATTAGGGGTCTGACGTTTACCGCCCCCTAGGCCCGATATGCGATATTCCTAGACGAATTGACTGGACTGTACGGAGATTGTCACATACAGGCTCAGTAGGAGTTCAGATGGGTTTCCTCATCGTCCTTCTTATCGACGTCTACCTGGGGACCGTTACGTATAGCTAGTACCGCTTGCGGCCTGTGGTTAAACCCATTGCCAGCGTAGTATCGAGTTTTTAGAGTCCTACACAGAGAGTTTCCCTACACCGGGCAAAACGTGTAGAGGCCGTATGGTTTTACGGCAGGGCCACGATCACTTACGTACACTTGTGCACGTACTATAACCGGGCAGATAATACTAGTGGGCTTTGGTTTAAGCCGGATCCTAGTATTATACAGATGGATTTATTCAGTCTCAGATTATCCGTGTTTTCGGAAATACGGATAGGAGGGGCAGTCTCGTAATTTGTCGAGAAGCTTCTAGAATGAGATGACTTATTTGTGTTTATTTCTTTTTAGATTTAAACTAAATGAGGTGGAGGAGATGAGGTGTTATTATCATTAATTGCACCATGACTCATGAGATGATTCATCTCAAGAATTAAATGAAGCAAGGATGATATTTGTGCAAGATATTTGTGCAAGATATTTTTGATGCTTCATGATAATTCAAATTGAGTCAAGGTTCAATTAATTATCACAAAATATTTCTCTCTCCTCAAGTCTTCATCTTCTTCCTCAAACCCTAAAAGCTCTCATGAGTTGAGAATTCTAGGGTTTAAAGTGACTAAGTAATCCATCTAAATACTCTACACCCTCTAGGACTTCTAGATTAGCAAATTAGAAGCCGTAGTTATCTCAGATTCGAGATAGGAGCTCGGACTATAGACTCTCGGGTGGATCGACTTTGACTCGAGGAGGCCGTTGAGATACCCATGTTCCATAGAGCCGACGAGGTGTGGAGGACAGTGATGAAGACCCGAAGGACAAGTAACGTGAGGTATAACTTCGAATCAGAGTAGTTAAACCTCTCGTAGTTTGCTAGTAATGGTTGAGACATGATCCGTGTGCTCAAGTCCGTGTTACGAAGTTTTGATAATTGTTTTTCATATATTCCGCCTCCCCCGCGAACACGTGGGGTGCGTGACATGGACTTACAGTGGTATCAGAGCCTACTAAACCTTTACTAGCTTGTGAGCAACTAATTAGAACTTCGATCGTCGGAAAAACACGAAAACTTAACCGCGGACCCCTCAAGTTTCTGTCGATTTTTGTCATGCCCTGCTTCCCGGTATACGGCGAAGGGGACAGGACGAGGCCGTTACGTATTTACTGTAAAGTAAATACGCTAAGCGTATCTAAGCAATATAAAAGTAAGCACAAGAGACAAGAGATATAAACTGAACAGCAACTTTATTTATTAACATTCTTTTATACAATGCATGAAAAGTAAACACAACTGAATAAAAAGCAATGCCTAAACAATGGCATAACAGAAATGAAAGTACTGAATGGAAAGTGTACAATGACTAGAGCTTGGGGTCTTCACTGAAATGGTTCAAGTTTTCAGCAGTGGGCTCAATCTCTGACAGGTCCAAATCACCTGACGACATTCAAAGAAGAAAGAAATAGAATGTCGTCAGCGAACAGGTCGCTCGGTAAGTCCCAAAGAGAAGAGGAAAGTAGAATAGACAGAATAAGAAGGTTTCTTTTAAAGTTGTATTATATTGTTGTAATATTGTGTTAACGCTGTTGTTTGTAACTTGGTACAGAAGATGCCAGTGTATACGAGAGGAGTCTCACTTACACCGGGGACTTTGGTAACCCGTAGTATAAGGCTCCGTCGATAATACCATGGAACAACGGCATGGATGTAATTGCGTCTTAAGTGACCACCTCGTACCACCTTTAACATATTCCGTACCTGTCTACCCCTTAAACCCCGTAGTGTTATCTTGATTGTATTATTGTATTGTATTGTCTTGTATTGTAAACTGTATAGATTATATAATTGGATGACTGACCTAAACCATGATATCTGTAACGGATGTAACTGTAGAATCATGTAAATGGATGTAAACTGGAGATCATGTAAATGGAATGTATATCCATGGTTCGGTTCGGTCAAGTTGTATAGGTTGATAATTGGATTCATGGATTCATGTTAAATTGTAATATTGTAAATTATAGATTGTAGATTTTACATTGTAGATTGTAGATTGTAGATTTTACATTATGATATTTCTAGTGAAAATATCCTAATTTCATAATAACTGATATTTATTTGTAATATTGGTTTTGCATGGAATTCATGGTATTTTAGTATAAAATTGATTCTTGTGATATTGTAGAAAATGTGGGATATTTATAATACTTCAAAAATAGATATGTTTATGTTACATATACATATATTTATATGAAAATAATTTTAGTATATATATAATATTCTAGAAATCTCGTTTTCTTAAGATGTCGTATGTTAAATCTTTCGAGACCGAATGCTCCTTGCGGAGGTCTGCATCTCGCACTACTAAGCCCGAGGATGTGCGATAATCCGCACCATCCCGAACGGGTTCCCCAAATGGGTTGTAGCGGCGCTTTGCAAAAATTTGTATAAATACTTAATCCTTTAGAAAACGGTTTTATTAAGTAAATGGTATTTATTTGTAAAGATGTCGATTTCCCGTATTCTATGTTCGAGGGTCTCCTAAATCAACTAGACTGCTTCTAACAGGTCCAAAGCGACAAGTTGTGAGATACCTCAAATCGCCTCTTCACCGCCAATTGTGGCCAGGTAAGTATAAGTGAAGAAAGGAGGGATCCGCTTACGAATCACCGTGAAACGGGCCTTTTAAAGTTACCTTTCTCACTTGTCTAGCCTAGGCACCACAAAGTCAGGTTTAGATAAACGACTGAATGCCCACAACCTTTCTCTGTCCTAATGATCGCGACAGTCCTTAATTGGCTGAGTCTAGATATTTTTATTATTAGCTTAAAAGTTATTTATTTGTAAAGATGTATCAATACTAAATCTTTTAGAAATGGTTTTATTAAGTAAAGGATATTTAGATGAAAATGTTTGTTTTCCGTATTCTAAGTTCTCGAGGGTATCGTGTTATGTTGCATATAAGTGTGTGAGGAGGTAGGTCTTTACCTCGTGATCTACTTAAAGGTATAGTAAGTTTAATGGAGTTAAATGTAGAATTGAAACAATGTGGTATTTAAGTGAAAAATACGATAAATTGAAATAGCCTATCATTTTATGAAATAAAACTTGATCAATTTGGTTGATTAGTATTTAATAGTCAACATGAGAGAGTTTAAGCATAATTGTATTAACAAGAAGTGAAGTTTTATAAGAAACCGAATCGGAAATCGGATTTGTTCCGATTCCGTCGGGTTTTGTAAATCCGTATTTTTAGAGAGATAGAAAATGAGACTTACGGGTTTTTGACAACTAGAAGAGTGAGATAGAAAGAGAGGAATCGCCGGTGCGTCGCTTCGTCGCTGGGAGCTCCTAGAATGATCGTCGGAAGTTCGCCGGAAAATTCGCCGTAGCTTCGCCTCGTGTTCGATTTCAAAGTACACAAGGTTTGTTGGAAATTTTTGAGAGTTGGCTCAGAGTTTAGGATGAGAGGGTAGAGGGTAGGGGTGGTATTTATAGGGTTAGGCTAGGGTTAGGGTAGATGAAGGGTTTTAATTTAAAAAATGTAAAAATGTAGGAAAAATGTATTAAAAATCATTAAAATTGGAGTAAATGGGGTGTGAAGAGCTTTCTGGAAACGATCTGTGAAATTGAAGTATGCAGGGGGGTAGGGGAGGCCAAGAGACACCTTTTCCCTGTTGGGAACTCGGTCGTCCGGCCGAGTCCGGCAGGCGGCGCCGGCCCGAGTCGGCTGGCCGACTCGGCCGAGTCGAGGGGTCGGGAACCGAGTCGTCGATTGGGGTGCTAACTGGTATGTTCAGAATTTTGGGTGTAGTGGGGTTTTTGTGAGAAATGCACGTGTAACTGTTGGTATTCTAAAAAATTCAAAAGAAAATAATATTAAAAATAATGTGGGGTATGGGATTTGAACTCTGGTGGCTTGGTTCAGCAGTGCAAGGTACTACCAATGAACCACAAGCTCCTTCTTGTAATTAAATTGCTAATTAATTACTTATCTTGTACTCAGGCAATAAATACCCCTTTATTGATTTTGAATTTTTTTTTTTTGTAAAAACTTGTATTGGAAATTTGGGGTTGTTACATTCTACCCTCCTTATAAAAATTTCGTCCTCGAAATTTGTAAAAGGAAAGTGTAACAAATTTAAGAAAAGTGTGGTGACTGAAGTACTGACAGTGTGTGAAAAATAACAAGATGGTGCAAGTGTTTAAAAATGTGAAAAATGTGTGAAGGAATGAAAGAATGCGAAGGTTTTGGTAAGATTGTAAAAGAGGTGAGGGAATTTTAGGTTAGGACAGATTCAAAGTATATGATTCAAAGAATATGAAATGATAAGATTCAAGGAACATGATTGTAAAGAATGTTTTAGTTGCTGGTTCTTGTGTTTTATATTGCTTAGGGTTCCATACAGCTCTAACCTGCATGGGCCGCCAACAAAACCTGTCACGCCCCGCTTCCCGGTATACAGCGAAGGGGACAGGACGAGGCCGCTACGTATTTACTGTGAAGTAAATACGCTAAGTGTATCTAAGCAATATAAAAGTAAGCACAATGGACAAGAGATATAAACTGAACAGCAACTTTATTTATTAACATTCTTTTGTACAATGCACGAAAAGTAAACACAACTGAATAAAAAGCAATGCCTAAACAATGGCATAACAGAAATGAAAGTACTGAATGGTAAGTGTACAATGACTAGAGCTCGGGGTCTTCACTGAAATGGCCCAAGTCTTCAGCAGTGGGCTCAATCTCTGACGGGCCCAAATCACCTGACGACATTCAAAGAAGAAAGAAATAGAATGTCGTCAGCGAACAGGTAGCTCGGTAAGTCCCAAAGAGAAGAGGAAAGTAGAATAGACAGAATAAGAAGGTATCTTTTAAAGTTATATTATATTGTTGTAATATTGTTTTAACGCTGTTGTTTGTAACTTGGTACAGAAGATGCCAGTGTATACGAAAGGAGTCCCACTTACACCGGGGACTTTGGTAACCCATAGTACAAGGCTCCGTCGATAATACCACGGAACAACGGTATAGATGTAATTACGTCTTAAGTGACCACCTCGTGCCACCTTTAACATATTCCGTACCTGTCTACCCCTTAAACCCCGTAGTGTTATCTTGATTGTATTATTGTATTGTATTGTCTTGTATTGTAAACTGTATAGATTGTATAATTGGATGACTGACTGAAACCATGATATCTGTAACGGATGTAACCATAGAATCATGTAAATGGATGTAAACTGGAGATCATGTAAATGGAATGTATATCCATGGTTCGGTTCGGTCAAGTTGTATAGGTTGATAATTGGATTCATGGATTCATGTTAAATTGTAATATTGTAAATTGTAGATTGCACATTTTACATTGTAGATTGTAGATTTTACATTATGATATTTCTAGTGAAAATATCCTAATTTCATAATAACTGATATTTATTTGTAATATTGGTTTTGCATGGAATTCATAGTATTTTAGTATAAAATTGATTCTTGTGATATTGTAGAAAAGGTGGGATATTTATAATACTTCAAAAATAGATATGTTTATGTTACATATACATGTATTTATATGAAAATAATTTTAGTATATATATAATATTCTTGAAATCTCGTTTTCTTAAGATGTCGTATGTTAAATCTTTCGAGACCGAATGCTCCTTGCGGAGGTCTGCATCTCGCACTACTAAGCCCGAGGATGTGCGATAATCCGCACCATCCCGAACGGGTTCCCCAAATGGGTTGTAGAGACGCTTTGCAAAGATTTGTATAAATACTAAATCCTTTAGAAAACGGTTTTATTAAGTAAATGGTATTTATTTGTAAAGATGTCGATTTTCCGTATTCTATGTTCTAGGGTCTCCTAAATCAACTAGACTGCTTCTAACTGGTCCAAAGTGACAAGTTGTGAGATACCTCAAATCGCCTCTTCACCGCCAATTGTGGCCAGGTAAGTATAAGTGAAGAAAGGAGGGATCCGCTCACGAATCACCGTGAAACGGACCTTTTAAAATTACCTTTCTCACTTGTCTAGCCTAGGCACCACAAAGTCAGGTTTAAATAAACGACTGAATGCTCACAGCCTTCCTCTGTCCTAATGATCGCGACAGTCCTTAATTGGCTGAGTCTAGATATTTTTATTATTAGCTCAAAAGTTATTTATTTGTAAAGATGTATCAATACTAATTCTTTTAGAAATGGTTTTATTAAGTAAAGGGTATTTAGATGAAAATGTTTGTTTTCCGTATTCTAAGTTCTCGAGAGTATCGTGTTATATTGCATATGAGTGTGTGAGGAGGTAGGTCGTTACCTCGTGATCTACTTTAAGGTATAGCAAGTTTAATGGAGTTAAATGTAGAATTGAAATAATGTGGTATTTAAGTGAAAAATACGATAAATTGAAATAACCATCATTTTATGAAATAAAACTTGATCAATTTGATTGATTAGTATTTAATAGTCAACATGAGAGAGTTTAAGCATAATTGTATTAACGAGAAGTGAAGTTTTATAAGAAACCAAATTGGAAATCGGATTTGTTCCGATTCCGTCGGGTTTTGTAAATCCGTATTTTTATAGAGATAGAAAATGGGACCTACGGGTTTTGGACAACCAGAAGATTGAGATAGAAGGAGAGGAATCGCCGGTGCGTCGCTTCGTCGCCGGGAGCTCCTAGAATGATCGTCGGAAGTTCGCCGGAAAATTCGCCGTAGCTTCGCCTCGTGCTCGATTTCAAAGTACACAAGGTTTGTTGGAAATTTTTGAGAGTTGGCTCAGAGTTTGGGGTGAGTGGGTAGAGGGTAGGGATGGTATTTATAAGGTTAGGCTAGAGTTAGGGTAGATGAAGGTTTTTAATTTAAAAAATGTTAAAATGTAGGAAAATGTACTAAAAATCATTAAAATTGGAGTAAATAAGGTGTAAAGAGCTTTTTGGAAACGATATGTGAAATTGAAGTGTGCAGGGGGGTAAGGGAGGCCAAGAGACACCTTTTCCCTGTTGGGAACTCGGCCGTCCGGCCGAGTCCGGTCGGCGGCGCCGACCCGAGTCGGGCCCAGTCGAGGGGTCGGGGGCTGAGTCGTCGATTGGGGTGCTCACTGGTATGTTCAGAATTTTAGGTGTAATGGGTTTTTATGAGAAATGCACGTGTAACTGTTGGTATTCTAAAAAATTCGAAACAAAATAATATTAAAAATAATGTGGGGTATGGAATTTGAACTCTGGTGGCTTGGTTCAGCAGTGCAAGGTATTACCAATGAGCCACAAGCTCCTTCTTATAATTAAATTGCTAATTAATTACTTATCTTGTGCTCAGGAAATAAATACCCCTTTATGGATTTTGAAATTTTTTTTTTGTAAAAACTTGTATTGGAAATTTGGGGTTGTTACAATTTTAAACCTGTCGAAAAAATTATTTCAGAGGCATGAAAATTCACAGCAGGGAATTATAAGAATACTAGAGAAATACGAGACCCTAACTCGGTGAAATGATCGAGGAAACACGGCGGATTGGTGCAATACGCCGCGGATCCGTGGCCGAGTCGACACCGAGTTGACTCGTATTTACACAGTTTATCTTATTTTTGGGTGTTCTGTTTTCCTGTATATTTTGTTTCTGCCCAGGTCTTTTCAGTGCTGGCTTGCATTTGGGGTAGACACAGAAAAAGGTTGTCAATCGAAATTCTAAGTTATTTGCTAATCAGGTTTTATCTGTGATGTTTAATGTATTCGTAAACCTCCGCTAATTGCTAGTATGTCGGTTAGTTAGGGGTTGCACATTTCTGTGATGGATATTGGTTTGTGTATATGAACTCTATTGGATCGTCGTGGATGAATAGCCGGGGATGTGAGATGAGGGTTTTTATCTTTTATTCGATGTAAATTGTAATATGTTGTAATATTCTTTTGCGGGGCACATCCGGGTTGAGATTGTAGCCACCGTTGTATTATTTCATTTACTATTTTATGCTCCTAGGATAGACCCAAGATGGGGTGCACAAACTACCAGGTACTTTGAAGTGTTTAATGTCCTACTCACGTCGTTGAGGGAGACTGTTTCACTTTTGGTATTAGGTGGGTAGTTTGCCGCACCCGTAGGGGTCTAGGATAGGATTTGGCTATTCATCACGACCGTGTAATCCGTTTTTTGTTGCATGCTCGAACGAAACGCGGATTCCTAGTATATCCAATGTGTTCATCTGTGATCTGGAATGCCTATTATTGAGTCTGACGAATGTACAATATCTATATATGATATCTAGTAGGCGTTGCTTATGTTTTGCATCCGCGCTAGCCCAGCCCCCGCTCTGTCGTTAGTTAAGTAACCTAACGGGTGAATGACGGGGCCCAGTGGCGAATGCGGATGGCATAAGCGGGCGTTGTATTTTCGTTGGTTTCTGCAATGATAGGTTAAATGATGGGACGCATTATTTTAATGCAAAGAAAATAAACCAAACCTGAATCGTTGGAACAAATTTAAAAGAAACCACTCGGTTATTTTAAAAGAGCAGAATTTTTAATTGCGGAGTTTTAACCACTCCTTTTAAAAAGCTACCAGGTTCCTTCGATTATATCAAGTTCACTACGTTCACGGTTTCGCCAAAACCAGTCGTAGCCTTCCGTCATTTCATATGGATAGTCAGTAGTATTCAAGCTATGTTTGTTGGCCTTCGTCAAGGCATAGTGTTTGGTAGCTGCTGGGGTATTCATATGTAACATAGATAGATGTGTTGGTTTGGGACAGTCGTATTACTTTGTTGGCCTTCGTCAAGGGTATGTACGGGTGGGTTCAAATTAATAAGGATAATGATGGGAAGAACTTGACATGTGACTTATGATTTGTTGGCCTTCGTCAAGGTCATAAGAGCATGGGGCAAAAATCCACATCGGGAGTTTCTATAGAAACTGAAACTTTCTAGTGTTGCATACCATTTGGAGTTTAATAATGTTGGTAGGATTCCTTCAGCATTATCACACGATGATATCTGGATTCCGATCCTACTGTGAGTATATGCTACTCATCAGGAGATTCGTCACTTAACGATCAATGCTATAAACCTAGTAGGTGTCTAGAACGGTGTCAGCGGGGTTACGCTTCCAGAGAAAAGAGGTTATTTAATTAAGGTACTTCGCGAAAGCGTCGTAAAACCTCCCTCGAAGTACCGACACTAGCCTGGCTGAACGGTTAAGCAAGTATTGTACGGTGAGATCAGTCCTGACTAATTCTTCTTTTATGGTTTGAGGAAGGATTCGAGAAACAGTGGGAGCCATCCTATTTAGATAAACTAAAAACCAATCTAAACTTGCAAGAGCATCATGCTAAAGTGTTTTCTTCTCTCTCTCAACTGCAGCGACCATGTGACCATGACTAGGTTATATCTAGATAACAAGTTGACTGAATCTGACTTTTATGACTGGCAAAGGTCTGTCCAGATGTCCATTGCTTATGACAAGCTGGACCACCCTATTACTACTCAAGCCCCGGCCGTCCCTGGTCCAGTTTCCACCATCACGGATATAGATATCCGTCAGACAAGGGAAAAGGACAGTGCGAATGCCAAGTGCCTCGTATTGGCTTCAGTTGATGGTGTATACCAGAAGCAGCACGAGAAGATGGACTTAGTTTCCATCTTCCTCTATAACAAAGATTTATATGGAGAGCAATCTCGTATCGCAAGATATGAGACCTCGAACGAATTGCTTCAAGCGAGGTTGGCTGTCGGGTCATCTGTAAGGGACGACGTCCTTACGATGACTAGCTATATTGATGAGCTCACGGACCTGGAAACCACGTTGGGAAACAGGTCATATGCTGACTTATTTCTACAGTCCCTACCCTCTACTTACACCCTGAAAGAAACCAGGGAGACACCCGCTCTGCTTAATGGGGGACCTTCTTCTTTTGCATCCAGGGCGAAAGCAAAGGGTGAAAAAAAGAAAACCTCCACAAAGCCGATATACGGTGTCAGTGAAGTAGAAGGAAAGGGAAGAGCAAAAGTTTCGGGACTTGGTGTAGGGAAGGAGGGATGTTCCTATTGTTATGGGAAGGGGCATTGGCAGAAAGATTACAGGGCTTTGGAAGCCAGTAGCCAGGATTCGAAGCATGTTGTGGCTTCGGCCTAGGGTGTGTTTGTAATTGAGAATTGTTTGTCAATTAACTCTACTTCCTGGGTACTAGATACCGGATCAGGATCTCATATCTGTAATTCGTTACATGCTTTGAGAAACCATAGAGTTATCAGGGTAGGTGATATGTCTCTCAGAGTTGCGAACGGAATGAGCATGGACGCTGAATCCGTGGGAGAATATCCCCTAGGACTGACAAGTGGGCAGATATTGATTCTACGTAACTGTTTGTATGTACCTAGTTTGACTTGTAATATCATATCAGTATCCTCACTTTCTAGAGAGGGATATGATTTTACATTCGTAAACGATGTGGTAAACATCCACCTAAATCAAGTTCTGATTGGGTCTGGTACATTAGATAACGGTATATACGTATTAAATCAAGCTCAGGTTTTCAATGTCCATAACACACTTAAAAGAATGTCTCCGGAAGTAAATCAGGCTTTCTTATGGCATTGTAGACTAGGTCACATCAATGAAACACGATTGACTAAGTTACATAGAGAAGGATATTTGAATCCGTTCGAATATCAATCTTATGCTACTTGTGAATCTTGTCTCATGGGAAAGATGACAAAGACTCCGTTTACTGGACACGGAGTAAGAGCGAGCGAGCTCTTGGGACTCGTACACAGTGACGTGTGTGGTCCAATATCTACACATGCAAGAGGTGGTCATTCCTACTTCATTACTTTTACGGATAATTTCTCTAGGTATGGACATATCCTCTTGATGAAGCATAAATCCGAGGCCTTTGAGAAATTCCGGAAATACAAGAATGAAGTGGAAAACCAAACAGGCAAAAGTATCAAGACACTAAGATCTGATCGAGGTGGTGAATACTTAAGTGCCGAGTTCATGGGATACTTAAAAGAGAATGGAATTCTCTCTCAGCTTACTCCTCCATACACACCACAACACAATAGTGTATCGAAAAGGCGGAATCGAACCCTGTTGGATATGGTTCGTTCTATGATGAGTAAGGCTGAGTTACCGCGATCTTTCTGGGGTTATGCACTAGAATGAGCTGCATATCTTTTGAACAAGGTTCCAACCAAGACTGTGCCTACCATACCATATCAGATGTGGAGTGGGAAGAAACCCTATCTTCAGTACTTGAAGACATGGGGATGTCCAGCTTTTGTTAAAAAGCAGCTTGCGGACAAGCTCGAAACACGCTCAGTACAGTGTAAGTTTGTGGGATATCCAAAGAACTCCAAGGGGTATTATTTCTATTACCCAGAGGAACAAAATATTTTTGTTTCTCGTCATGCCCACTTCTTGGAAGCTGAATTTTTAGAAAATCAGAAGAGTGGGAGCGCAATAGAACTGGAAGAAATTCCAGAACCACAAGCTGTTACTGAAAGTATGGTAGAACCAGAAGTTTCAAAAGAAAATGACATCCCAGTGCCTATCCGCAGAAGTAGTAGGCAGTCTCATCCGCCCAAGAGATACTACAGTTTTATCATAGACGGGGATCGAGAGGATTGCATCATTGACAATGATGACCCCACCAGCTTCCAGCAAGCCATTCAGAGCGGCGACTCAGTAAGATGGCTGGATGCAATGCGGACCGAAATGGAGTCCATGTACACTAACAAAGTATGGACTTTGGACATTGCTCCAGATGGGGTAAAACCCGTAGGATGAAAATGGATCTTCAGAAGGAAGATTGGTGTAGATGGACAGGTTGAAACCTATAAGGCTAGACTTGTTGCAAAAGGTTTTCGTCAAAGACCTGGTTTGGACTATGACGAAACCTTTTCTCCGGTGGCTATGCTCAAATCCATTCAGGTCCTTCTTGCCATTGCTGCCTTCCACGATTATGAAATCTGGCAGATGGACGTAAAGACGGCTTTTCTAAATGGTAATTTGGAAGAGTGCGTCTATATGGATCAGCCAGAGGGATTCATTCAGAGTGGGAGCAGCGGTAAAGTTTGCAAGTTGCTTAAGTCCATTTATGGACTAAAGCAAGCATCGCGGAGTTGGAACATCTGTTTTGATGATACTGTTAAAGAATTCAAATTTATCAAAAATTCAGATGAACCATGCATATATAGTAAGATTGTAGAGAGAATTGTAGTATTCCTCGTCTTGTACGTGGATGACATTCTCTTAATAAGAAATGATATTCCTATGCTACAGTCAGTCAAAGGATTCTTGTCACAGAAGTTCTCCATGAAGGATCTGGGTGATGCCACCTACATTCTGGGGATCCAGATCTATCGTGATAGATCAAAGAGGATGTTGGGACTTTCACAGTCCAGGTACATAGACACCATATTGAAAAGATTCAGTATGGAAGATTCTAAGCGCGGTAACTTACCGTCTTGTCACGGAATCACCCTCTCCAAAGAGATGTCTCCCAAGACTGATTTAGAAAGGGCTCGCATGTCGATTATACCCTACTCTTCTGCGGTAGGCTCTATAATGTATGCGATGTTATGTACCAGACCAGATGTAGCATACGCATTGAGCGTTGTAAGACGGTATCAGGCAAACCCAGGGGAGAAGCACTGGATAGCAGTAAAGAATATTCTCAAGTACCTGAGGAGGACTAAGGAGATGTTCTTGGTGTATGGTGGAAAGGACCTCCAGATCGAGACCTTTGCTGACTCCAGCTTCCAGAGTGATAAGGATGACTCCAAGTCCATGTCGGGTTATGTCTTTACCCTCAATGGAGGGGCGATCTGTTGGAAGAGTTCCAAGCAGGACACCGTTGCTGACTCGATGATGGAAGCGGAGTACATAAATGCTTGCGATGCCGTAAAAGAAGCTGTCTGGATGAAGAAGTTCCTCACAGAACTTCAGGTGGTTCCTACCAGTGTTGATCCAATATCTCTGTATTGCGACAACAACTGCGCTATAGCTTTAGCGAAGGAACCCAGGTCCCATCAGAAGTCCAGACACATCTTAAGGCGGTATCACCTGATCAGGGAGATCGTAGATCGTCGGGAGATCGAGGTGAAGAGAGTAGATATGGAGAATAACACCGCTGATCCATTCACAAAGGCCATTCCTCAGACGCAGTTCGAGAGGCTATTTGAGATGATAGGTCTGCGATATGTCAGTACATGGCCCTAGTGCAAGTGGGAGATTGTTAGTGTTTATACCCTAGAGGCCATTATTGTATCATACTAGATTGTATATTACTTAATGGAAGCTTGGGATATTCACAGTTGTATTGACAGTCTTGCTAAAATGGTAGTATGCTACTTGGTTTATTTCTACTTTAATATGTGCATGTGTTTCTTTTAACATATTTCTTATACATATTAGTAGAGCCCTTAGGATCTTTGATTGATTACCAGCGTTGTGATGACAGTCACACTAGTGGGGGCTGGGTAGTCTACAAGCACATCCTATACAGGTCTCTGGTCATTGGATTATCGAGACGGGGCATCGATACTCCAGAGTAGACTGGTGTATACGCTTCTCATCCTAGCATGGGGAGATGGTCTGTCCCATAGCCATTAGTACGTCATACTGGAGATAGTATGTAGGTGCTCATTAGGTTACGAGTACACCGGACAGGACTCGCCGGGAACTACAGGTTGGTACTATACCTATCGTCAGATTGCAGTTCCCAGGTGACATGAGTCAGCTTAGTCCGTCGACTTGACATTGCTACTTCGCCTCGAGTGTGTTCCCACTGTACTTAGATTACTACCCTACCATGGCTCAAAGGAGTCGTGCAAACATGTAGTAGTTGGGTGCAGTCCCGAAGCACTTGGAGGCAGTGGCGGTTAGACAGGATTCGTCTCTCCCGGCATTGGGGGTTGATATCGCGCTGTGTATGGAGAGCCATTACGCAAGGTCCCTGGCCAGGGCAAGCGAGATTTACTGGTAGGTGCTCCAGTAGTTTCTCAAGGTGTAATGGGATTCACTCTAACACGACTTATACCGCTATTAGGGGTCTGACGTTTACCGCCGTCTAGGCCCGATATGCGATAGTCCTAGACGAACAGACCAGACTGTATGGAGATTGTCACATACAGGCTCAGTATGAGTTCAAATGGGTTTCCTCATCGTCCTTCTTATGGACATCTACCTGGGGACCATTACGTACAGCTAGTACCGCTTGCGGCCTGTGGTTAAACCCACTGCCAGCGTAGTGTCGAGTCTTTAGAGTCCCACAGAGAGAGTTTCCCTGCACCAGGGAAAAGGTGTAGAGGCCGTATGGTTTTATGGCAGGGCCACAATCACTTATGTACACTTGTGCATGTACTATGATCGGGAAGATAATACTAGTGGGCTTTCGTTTAAGCCGGATCCTAGTATTATACAGATGGATTTATTCAGTCTCAGTTTATCCTTGTTTTTTGGAAATACGGATGGGAGGGGCAGTCTCATAATTTTTCGGGAAGCTTCTAGAAGGAGATGACTCATTTGTGTTTATTTCTTTTTAGATTTAAACTAAATGAGGTGGAGAAGATGAGGTGTTATTATCATTAATTGAACCATGACTCATGAGATGATTCATCTCAAGAATTAAATGAAGTATGGATGATATTTGTGCAAGATATTTGTGCAAGATATTTGTGCAAGATATTTTTGATGCTTCATGATAATTCAAATTGAGTCAAGGTTCAATTAATTATTACAAAACACTTCTCTCTCCTCAAGTCTTCATCTTCTTCCTCAAACCCTAAAAGCTCTCATGAGTTGAGAATCCTAGGGTTTAAAGTGACTAAGCAATCCATCTAAATACTCTACACCCTCTAGGACTTCTAGATTAGCAAACTAGAAGCCGTAGTTATCTCAGATTCGAGATAGGAGCTCGGACTATAGACTCTCGGGTGGATCGTCTTTGAATCGAGGAGGTCGTTGAGGTACCCATGTTCCATAGAGCCGATGAGGTGTGGAGGACAGCGATGAAGACCCGAAGGACAAGTAACGTGAGGTATAACTTCGAATCAAAGTAGTTAAACCTCTCGTAGTTTGCTAGTAATGGTTTAGATACGATCTGTGTGTTCAAGTCCGTGTTACGAAGCTTTGATAATTGTTTTTCATATATTCCACCTCCCCGCAAACACGTAGAGTGCGTGATATGGACTTACAGTTTTTGCTGGAGGCAGCTGTTCTGTCGGGCCAGTCGAATTTAGGGCTAGGCCAACAAACACTGTTCTTTCGCCGATGGTAGTTGATAAGGAGGAAGCGCCAGCTGTAGTTCGAGAGTTCATGGACTGTTGGCTTCCCTTGCACCTAGTCTAGGGTTTGGTAGCATCACTCATGCCACTTTAAAAATTAGAGAGGTGCAAAGCAAGCAAACCATGAATCATGCTAGAATTTCTAGGGTAACAAGTTTGTATCGCATACAAACAAGTAAAGAGAGTAGGATTACAACCTTTGTAGTCCATTCCTTCGCTTCACAAGCTCCGTGTTGAGGTCCCTTCGCTGCGATCATCAAGAACTCCGACTCTCGTGAGGCTCCAAGAGGTGAATGATGCATCTTGCTTGAAATCTTCTTGATCTAAGATGATATACCTTGAAGAATCTCTAACCCAAGCTTACACTTCACTAATGAAGTAATTAGAGAAGTGAACACCCTAATCTAAGTGGCTAGAATAGATGAGGATGATGACGTAGGAATTTTTTTCTCTTTTGTTTTCTATTTCTCACCATTTATCATCACAAATCAAAAAGCAAGTGAAGCTTTTCTTCAAGAAGCAAGAAGAAGAAGAAGAAGCAAAAGCTTTTGTGATGAATAATGAATTATTGTTGTGGTTAAAATTGCAACCATGAGTTAAGAATGAAGGCTTTAACTCATGTAGAGAATAAACTATGGTTAAGGGTTTGGGTTGGATTAACAAATATCTACAAAAAATATCAAAGCTAAATGACAAAGTCAAAACTTCATGAAGCATCCATGAACCTCATCCAAAAGCTAACCCAAAAGCTAACCCTAATCCAAACCCTAACTTGGTTTAAACTCAACCATGTTGCATTTGTAACCCTAACATGTTACAATATTATATATCACATATATAATATATTTTGTAACAAAAGAAAATAATAAAATTAACATATATCGCATATATATCAATGTATTATCCAGTGAGAAAATGAATCAATAAAGCGAGCTTATATTAGTTAATGTAATGTAATATATCACATATATAATTATACATTAAATTATCGAATCAACTCTTGATCCGACAATCCGGCTATATTGCATATAACCGACTAATATAATATGTACCAATTCATCGAATCAACACTTGATCCGATGACCCGGCTATATCACATATACCCGGCCGATATCACATATCATGAGAATAGAATACGGTATCTCATATCGTATTATTCTCGGTCCCGCAGATATCGCATATGTGTTCCTACTCCGTTTTGCCTGAGCCAGGAAACCTCTGTGTAGGATTTTAAAGAATCGTCAATACGCCGGCAGTAGGTGATGATTATATCAAACACCCACAAGCTACAAGCGGTCAGCTAACGTAACAGCCACCCAGGTATTGGGCGATCAGAAGATCAACAAGCAAGCCTGTACATTCTCCTGTGAACTCAATCAGTAACACTATCGTACAGTCCGGTCTATTCATCTGATATGTAGCATATCCAGTCTAGGGGTGGTAAACGTCAGACCCCAGTAACCGATAAGTCGTGTCGATATGAGGCTCATAACAGGTCAAGAAACTACTGATAACTCTTACCAGTAGCACTCCATATCAGCCCTGGCCAGGGACTTCCAGTTATAGCCAATCGAACACAGAGCAACATCAACTCCCAATACCGGGAGAGACGAAACCCCTCCTATCGATCATTGTCTCCATGTGATTCGGGACTGTATCCAAAAGCCACCATTTTGCACGCCCTCTTGGACGTAGTAAGGTGGAAATTAAAGCACGGTTGGAATCACACAAGACTCTATGACGATCTCGGGTCTACAGACTAACCTGTACCAGTGTCACTGGAGAACTGCTATCTGACGATAGGTATAATACCATCTAGGAGTTCTCGGCGAGTCCGTTCAGTGTACCCAGTCTCCACTGAGCACCCGCACACCATCTTTGATGTCAAACACCGATGGATATAGGATCATCCATCGCCCATCATATGGGTCAAGATGCGTATACGCTAGTCTACTTTGGTGTATCGATGCCCTGTCTCGATACACCCTCGACTAGGAACAGTTATAGGATGTACTCGTTGACTACCCTGGCCCTACTAGTATGATCTCATCATAGTCCCAGTAGTCAAGTACATATCCTAAGTGCTTTATCAACATGTGAAAGCAAGACAGTAAACCAATACAAGTCAGCATGTTAAGACAAAGCGAAATCAGATAGCACACTATCATATCGAGTAAGAAAGTCCTCACTATATATATCCAAGCATCCACTATAATATACATCATATGTACAACAATGGCCTCTAGGGCATATATACAACTAACAATCTCCCACTTGCACTAAGGCCAGCTGTTGTAGTATCCCATACCCAACATCCCGAAGAGTCTCTCAAATTGTATCTGGGGAATGGTCTTCGTGAGTGGATCCGCAGTGTTTTCCTTCGTGTCAACTCTCCTGACCTCGATCTCGCGGCGATCAACTATCTCCCGGATCAGGTGATACCGCCTCAGAATATGTCTGGACTTCTGATGGGACCTGGGTTCCTTGGCCAAAACCACAGCTGCATTGTTATCACAATACAAAGGTATTGGATACTCAATGGAAGGAACCACACCAAGTTCAATGATGAACTTCTTCATCCAGACAGCCTCTTTAGCAGCATTGTTGGCAGCGGTGTATTCAGCCTCCATTGTCGAGTCTGCCACGGCTTCTTGCTTGGAACTCTTCCAACAAACCGTCCCTCCATTTAGGGTAAAGACAAATCCCGAGTGCGACTTAGAGTCGTCCTTATCACTTTGGAAGCTTGAATCGGTAAAAGACTCTACCTGGAGTTCTCCGTTACCATACACCAAGAATATCTCCTTAGTCCTTCTCAAGTACTTGAGAATGTTCTTCACAGCTGTCCAGCGACTCTCTCCTGGATCTGCTTGATACCTAGTCACTACACTTAGTGAGTATGCTACATCGGGTCTGGTACATAGCATCGCGTACATGATAGAGCCTACTTCTGAAGCATAGGGTATCCCTTGCATGCGAGCTCTCTCCAAATCAGTCTTGGGAGACATCTCTTTGGAGAGAGTGGGTCCAGAGATCGTGGGTTGGTTCCCACGCTTGGATTCTTCCATACTAAACCTCTTTAGTATGGTGTCAATGTACCTGGATTGGGACAATCCCAGTATCCTTTTAGATCTATCTCTATGGATCTTAATTCCTAAAATGCAGGAGGCATCACCTAGATTTTTCATTGAGAATCGATGTGATAAGAAGAGCTTGACGGAGTGCAGCATAGGAACATCATTTCCTATCAAGAGTATGTCATCCACGTACAATACGAGGAAGACGACCTTACTCTCTGCAACCTTCTTGTATATACAAGGTTCATCTATATTCTTGATGAAGTCAAACTCTTTGAATACAACATCAAAACAGATGTTCCAAATCCGCGATGCCTGCTTTAACCGTAGATGGATTTAAGAAGCTTTCACACCTTTCCGCTGCTCCCACTATCTACGAAGCCCTCTGGCTGAGTCATGTACACGCACTCCTCTAAATCACCATTTAAAAAGGTGGTCTTAACATCCAATTGCCAGATTTCGTAGTCATGGTATGCAGCAATGGCAAGTAAGATCCGGATGGACTTAAGCATAGCCACTGGAGAAAAGTTTTCTTCATAATCCACACCTGGTCGTTGACGAAAACCCTTTGCAACAAGTCTAGCTTTGAAAGTCTCCACTTTTCCATCTACACCAAGTTTCTTCTTAAAGATCCACTTGCTCCCAATGGGTTTTACCCCTTTAGGAGCAACTTCCAAAGTCCATACTTTGTTGGTGTACATGGATTCCATCTCAGATCGCATTGCATCCAGCCACTTCACAGAGTCCCCACTCGTGATGGCCTGCTCGAAGCTAGTTGGGTCATCATCTTCCATGATGCAATCCTCGCTCCCACCGTCTATGAGAAAACCGTAGTATCTCTCAGGTGGATGAGAATCCTACTAGATCGGGGAGAGGCTGGGGTTCGTTTGGAACTACTAAATCCTCTGGTTCCACTAAATCTTCTGTTGCAGTTTGTGTCGCTGGAAGTTCTTCCAGTTCTACCTCATTGCCACTATCTTGTTTCATAAGAAAACCCTTTTCTAAGAAGGTTGCATGTCGAGAAACAAACACTTTTTGTTCCTCGGAGTGGTAGAAGATATACCCTTGCGAATGCTTGGGATATCCAATAAACTTGCACAGAACTGACCTTGCCTCGAGCTTGTCCGGATTTTGTGTTTTCACATATGCCGGACAACCCCATATCTTAATGTAATTAAGATGTGGTCTCTTTCCTTTCCATATCTCATATAGAGTGGTTGGTACAGATTTGGTGGGAACCCTATTCAATAGGTCTATGGCTGTCTCAAGCGCATACCCCCAGAAGGAAATAGGCAACTCAGCATTGCTCATCATAGAGCGCACCATATCTAATAGGGTGTGATTCCTCCGCTCCGATACACCGTTGTGCTGTGGTGTATAGGGAGGAGTAAGCTGAGAGAGAATCTCATTCTCTTTTAGATATTCCAGAAACTCATTGCTCAAGTATTCTCCTCCTCGATCAGATCGTAGGATCTTAATACTTTTTCCCGTTTGGTTCTCTACTTCGTTCTTATATTCTCTGAATTTCTCAAAAGCTTCAGACTTGTGTTTCAATAGGAACACATGTCCGTATCTTGAGAGATCGTCAGTGAATGTAATGAAGTAGGAAGAACCGTTCCTGACATGTGTAGACATGGGACCACATACATCATTATGTATCAGCCCTAAGAGTTCTATAACTCTTTCCCCGTGTCCACTAAATGGAGTTTTGGTCATCTTGCCTTTGAGACAAGACTGACAAGTATCATAAGATGAAAATTCGAACGGATTCAAATATCCATCCTTATATAACTTAGCTAGCCGTGTCGCATTGATATGACATAGTCTACAATGCCACAAGAAGGATTCATTCATTTCTGAACATTTTCTCTTATGTGTGTTTTGTACATTAAGTACTGTAGTTTGGTTGTGAACGTATATGCCATTATTTAACGATCCTGATCCAATCAACTTTTGATTCAGGAATATGTTCATAACATTATCCTGTACTACAAAACTATATCCTTCTTTGCTCAATAAAGAAACTGATATAAGATCGCATATCAGGGTCGGAATGTAATAGCATTCGTTCAGAACCAATGTATTACCATTTGGTAATACAAGGTGATATTCGCCAACTGCTTTGGCTGCAACATTTGTACCATTCCCTACTCTTACGGAATGATCACCCTCTTCCAGTTCCCTACCTTTACGTAGCCCATGTAACATATTACATATATGGGATCCAGATCCGGTATCTAATACCCAGGACGTAGAGTGAACTGAGAAACAGTTCTCAATAACAAACACACCTGAAGAAGATGCATCAGCATGCTTATTCTTTGTTTGGGTGGCATGAGAATACAGATATTCTCCTATTCCCTACTCGGACTTATTACAATTATAAGTAGGAGCGGAACCAACGTTCCCTTGCTCAGTATAATAAGCGGGTTCAGTCAATACATCCATATTATTATCTTGATTAAGGCCTGACAGGGTCGCTACCTGGAGAGAGAGAGAAGAAGCCACTTTAGCGTATGCTCTTGCAAGATTAGATTGGTTATTATCTTATCTAATCAGGATGGCTCCCACTGCTTTTTATCAAATCTTCCTTCAAACCCTAAAAGATAAGACTAGCCGGGATTAATTACACTTTACAAGTTCGCCAATCTTTCGGCCAGGCCAGTGTTGGTATTTTGAGGGAGGTTCCCCGTGCTCTCGCACGGACTTAATTAAAGTAAACCTCGTTTTCACAGAGGCATAACCCCATAAACACATTTCTAGTCACCTACTTGATCGGTTAATTGTCATGTGTAAAACTCTTCCAGGAGTAACTCTTACTCGCAGTGGGTATCAAGATCCATCTATCTCATAGAAGGTATGCAATCTCATTGCAAATTTCAACACTTGAAATTCCCGATAGTGCTTTTACCCCTAGCATGCTATGACCTTGACGCATGCCAAACAACCCATAGTCCGCTAGTCAAGTTCATCCCGTACATTTCGTGATTGAATTAAACCCACCCGTATGACCCTTGACGTATGCCAAAAAACGCCGTACGAATACCCTAATCCAATCGCATCTTATGCTACAGATAAGTAGTAATCAGCTACCGTACACTACGCCTTGACGCATGCCAAACTACCGCAGCACGAATACTAAATATTACTTATCTGAAATGACGGAGGGCTACACAGGTTTTTCAGAAAACCTATTGCGTAATGAACTTGATATCGTTGTAGAAACAGGTGATTTTGAAAAGGAGTGTTTTTTAGGATTTTCTAGTTTCGCTAAAGAGGACACTCCCGGTGAAGGGATCTTGGCTCTTTCCTCATCGAATAAGGTGCAGGGTATATCACATATATCACTATGCAAAGCAAAAAACTGTAGCTACTCTTTTTGAAAATTTGATTCTACAACATCTTTTAGGTTTCTTTTCTTTTATCAATCTCATTAATAAATCCCATCATTTATACTTTCTAAGCATCACAGGAGAAACGAAAGCAGTAATATTTATATATCATCATATATATATATATATATAGTACAAACATTCGTCTCAGGCAGTAATATGATCTCATCACAGAACATTGCAGCAGAAGATAACATATAAAATATAGGATATACTAGGACGTCCGTATTTTATATCGAGCCAGTATAAAACATGGATTCTACAGTCGCGATGAATAGCCAAACCCACATCCCTAGACCCCTATGAGAGCGGCAAGTAACACTGCCAATTCTAGGGTTAGGAGACCCGGTCTCGACTCCTCGAGATGGCCTCCCACTGGACCGTAGAACCCGGTTAGTTATACTCCCCTCCTTGGATCTATCCTAATGTGGAAAAGTAAATAATAGACAATGGTGACATCAACCTCAACCCGGAAGTACCCCAATAAAAGAATATTACATACAATGAATTTTACATGAATGAAAATAAAAACCCTCATCTCACATAAAACCCCCGGCTATTCAGAACACGATGATCCAATATAACATATCACAGCAACACATAATATCTCATATCATCAACGTAAGCAAGTATGTGTATCCCGATTGTCGTTGATGTACAGCAACGAAGCCGGCGATACACCACATACTACGCTTACGGTCGCAGAAAAGAAAGTGTAAAACTACAACATTTGGAATTCATAATCTCCTTAGATATCGTAAACCCGAAATATCACATACTACGGATTTCATGCCTAACTATATGAATTCCACATATTGTATCACAATCACAGAATATCAAGACGATGTTTAACGTTTCGATCGAATCAACATACACTCACAAATTACCCCCATGAGCTCAACACTTGAGCAAAATTAAAACACTTAAAAACAGTGCCACAGTGTCTATGGACCATCCGTACAAGGAGTTAACCAACGCCTCACCTATGAAACCACGGAACTACTGCAAACCCGAACGTTCGAACGCGGTTCCGTAGGCATAGAATCGAGTTAAGGTTACTATAGTCTTCTAGGGGGTCCATAGGGGTACTTGCTGTTAGGTTAGGTTAGCACCTCATGAAGGGTTTGGAAGCATCACATGAACCAAAGAATGCATTTTTAGGGTGCTAAGCTAACAAGCATCGGATCGTTCCTAGAAAAATTAGGGTTTCAAAAAATTTCACATCAACATATGAAAAGAAAAGCTAGGGTTTAGAGAGTACAACCTTTGTAGCTCCCTACGCTAGACTCCTCGGCTACTTAGGGTTTGAAAAAGCTCCGCTTGAACTCCTCGAGGTCACCGATGATCCACCCGGAGTCCGCTTTGTCCAAGCTTGCAACTTTATCCGATCAAGTGAACGAAATCAAGCTAACACTCTAAACAAGTGGGCTGGACTTGTGTAGAATGGTGTTGTGGTTCTCTTTCTCACTTCAAAATCCAATCTTGATGAGTATATTTCTCACTACAAAGAACTAGAGAGCAAAATGAGAGAGGAAGAAGAAGATGATGGCAATATGAGAAGATGATAAGTTCAATTCTAAGAAAGTAAATAGAAAATATATCAATATATATTTTTATCTCTCATCTCAAACCATGGTTGAATCATTATTGTACTTGAGTTAAAACTAAAAGGAAGAGTAAACCATGGTTAAATGGTGGGTGAGAAAGGTTAGGTCAAGAAGAGTGTAGAAACAATCCAAAACTAACCCTTTTCTTTTTCCTTTTGTTTTTAGCTTAAATACAATAATATTCCAAATAAAAAACCCATGGTGTGAGTCTTATATTGCCACCATTTTCTTGTATAATCAACCATGAAGGATGTATGTATGTATGTATGTGTATATGTACATCCATATGTGCATGAATCAATAAAGAAACTATACATGCATGCATACATCCATCATACTCAAGAAAGGATTTCAAGTGAGAAGCTAATGGTTAAATGATAAATCAACACTTGATTTATCAATCCGGCCATATCACATATGACCCCTACCAAAAGCAAGCCGCCCGACCAATATACGGTATCCTATACGCGCATTTTAATCGGGTCCATGCGCATATCGCATACGCGCACCACAACGTTTCGCCTGGACTAGGAAACTCCATTGTAGGACTCTGAGACTCGTCAATACGCCGGCAGTGGGTGATGATCATATCAAGCACCCCCAAGCCGCAAGCGGTCAGCTAAACGTAACGGCCACCCGGGTATTGAGCGATCAGAAGAGAACAAGCGAACCTGCTACAACTCCCGTCGAGCCAACCGGCAACACTTCCCGTACAGTCCGGTCTCCTCGTCTGATATGTCGCATATCAAGTCTAGGGGTGGTAAATGTCAGACCCCAATAACCGATAAGTCGTGCCGATGTGAGGCTCATAACGGGTCGAGAAACTACTGGTAACACTTACCAGCAAATCTCTGAATCAGCCCTGGCCAGGGACTTCCCTGTTACGGCCAATCGAGCACAGTACAACATCAACCCCCAATACCGGGAGAGACGAAACCCTTCCTATCGCTCATTGCCTCCATGTGACTCGGGACTGTACCCAAAAACCACCGTTTTGCACGCCCTCATGGACGTGGTAAGGTGGAGATCAAAGCACAGTGGGAATCACACGAGACTCTATGACGATCTCCGGTCTACAGACTAACCTGTACAAGTGTCACCTGAGAACTGCCATCTGACGTGAGGTATAATACCATCTGGGAGTTCTCGGAGAGTCCGTCCAGTGTACCCAGTCTCCACTGAGCACCCGTATACCGTCTCTGATGTCAAACACCAATGGATATGGGATCATCCATCGCCCATCTCATGGGTCGAGAAGCGTATACGCTAGTCTACACTGGTATATCGATGCCCCGTCTCGATACACCTACGACTAGGGACCTTGAAGGATGTACTTGTGGACTACCATGTCCCCACTAGTATGATCTGCATCATAGTCCAGGTAGTTAAGTACACATCCTAAGGGCTTTACCAACATGTAACTATAAGACAGTTTAAAGAGACTAGTATACATGTTAAGATAAAGAGCAACCAGATAGCATACTATCATATCGAGCAAGAAAGTCATCTCTATATATGTCCAAGCATCCAATATAATATACATCATCTGTACAATACTGGCCTCTAGGGCATACATACAACTAACAATCTCCCACTTGCACTAGGGCCAGCTGCTGTAGTATCGCATACCGAGCATCCCGAAGAGTCTCTCAAACTGTATCTGGGGAATGGCCTTCGTGAGTGGATCCGCTGTGTTGTTCTTCGTGTCAACCCTCCTGACCTCGATCTCCCGGCGATCAACTATCTCCCGGATCAGGTGATACCGCCTCAGAATATGCCTGGATCGCTGATGGGACCTGGGTTCCTTGGCCAAAGCCACCGCTCCATTGTTATCGCAATACAAAGGTATTGGATGCTCAATGGATGGAACCACTCCAAGTTCAGTAATGAACTTCTTGATCCAGACAGCCTCTTTAGCAGCATCGTTGGCAGCGATGTATTCAGCCTCCATCGTCGAGTCTGCCACGGTTTCCTGCTTGGAACTCTTCCAGCTAACCGCCCCTCCGTAAAGGGTAAAAACAAATCCCGACTGCGACTTAGAGTTGTCCTTATCACTCTGGAAGCTCGAATCGGTAAAGGACTCCACTTGGAGTTCTCCGTTACCATACACCAAGAGCATCTCTTTAGTCCTTCGTAAGTACTTGAGAATGCTCTTCACAGCTATCCAGTGACTCTCTCCAGGATCAGCTTGATACCTACTCACTACACTTAGTGAGTATGCTACATCGGGTCTGGTACATAGCATCGCGTACATGATAGAGCCTACAGCTGAAGCATAGGGATCCCTTGCATGCGAGCTCTCTCCAAATCAGTCTTGGGAGACATCTCTTTGGAGAAAGTGACTCCAGAGATCGTGGGTAAGTTCCCACGCTTGGATTCTTCCATACTAAACCTCTTTAGTATGGTGTTAATGTACCTGGATTGGGACAATCCCAATATCCGTTTGGATCTATCTCTATAGATCCTAATTCCCAATATGCAGGAGGCATCACCAATATCTTTCATTGAGAATCTTTGTGATAAGAAGAGCTTGACCGATTGCAGCATAGGAATATTATTTTCTATCAAGAGTATGTCGTCCACGTACAATACGAGGAAGACAACCTTACTCTCTGCCACCTTCTTGTAGATACAAGGTTCATCTGGGTTTTTGACGAAATCAAACTCTTTGATAACGACGTCAAAGCAGATGTTCCAACTCCGCGATACTTGCTTTAATCCATAAATGGATTTAAGCAGCTTGCACACCTTCCCGCTGCTCCCACTATCTACGAAGCCCTCTGGCTGAGTCATGTACACGCACTCTTCTAAATCACCGTTTAGAAAGGCGGTCTTAACATCCATTTGCCAGATTTCGTAATCATGATATGCAGCGATGGCAAGCATGATCCGGATGGATTTAAGCATAGCCACTGGAGAAAAGGTTTCGTCATAGTCCACACCTGGTCTTTGACGAAAACCCTTTGCAACAAGTCTAGCTTTGAAAGTCTCCACTTTCCCATCTACACCAAGTTTTTTCTTGAAGATCCACTTGCTCCCAATGGGTTTTACCCCTTCAGGAGCAACTTCCAAAGTCCATACTTTGTTGGTATACATGGATTCCATCTCGGACCGCATAGCATCCAGCCATTTCACTGAGTCCCTACTCGTGATGGCCTGCTCGAAGCTAGTTGGGTCATCATCCTCCATGATGCAATCCTCGCTCCCACCATCTATGAGAAAACCGTAGTATCTCTCAGGTTGGCGAGGAACCCTACTAGATCGGCGGAGAGGCTGAGATTCGTTGGGAGCTACTGAATTCTCTGGTTCCACTAAATCTTCTGTTGTGTTTTGTTCAGCTGGAACCTCTTCCAGTTCTACCTCAGAGCCACTAATCTCTTTTGCAAGAAATTCCTTTTCTAAAAAGGTGGCATGTTGAGCAACAAATACTCTTTGTTCCTCACTGTGGTAGAAGATATACCCTCGCGAATGCTTGGGATATCCAACAAATTTACACAAAACAGACCTTGCCTCGAGTTTGTCCGATTTTTGTCTTTTGACATAGGCCGGGAAACCCCATATCTTTATAAAATTAAGATATGGTCTCTTCCCCTCTCATATCTCATATGGTGTGGTAGGCACAGATTTGGTAGGAACCCTATTCAGTAGGTATGCTGCTGTTTCCAGTGCATATCCCCAGAAGGAAATAGGTAACTCATCTACACTCATCATAGAGCGCACCATATCTAATAGGGTGCGGTTCCTCCGTTCTGATACACCGTTGTGCTGTGGTGTATATGGAGGAGTTAGCTGAGAGAGAATCCCATTCTCTTTTAGGAAGTCCAGGAATTCAATGCTCAAGTATTCACCTCCTCGATCAAATCGTAGGATTTTAATACTTTTTCCGGTTTGGTTCTCAACTTCTTGTTTATATTCTCTAAATTTCTCAAAAGCTTCTGATTTGTGTTTCATCAGGAACACATACCCGAACCTAGAGAGATCGTCAGTGAATGTAATGAAGTATGAAGAACCATCCCTGGCATGTGTAGACATAGGACCGCATACATCACTATGTATCAGTCCCAAGAGTTCAGTAACTCTTTCTCCGTATCCCGTAAACGGAGTTTTGGTCATCTTGCCTATGAGACATGACTGGCAAGTGTCATAAGATGAAAATTCAAACGGATTCAAATATCCATCCTTATGCAACTTAGCCAGTCGTGTCGCATTGATGTGACCCAGTCTACAATGCCATAAGAAGGATTCGTTCAGTTCTGAACTCTTCCTCTTGTGTGTGTTTGTTATGCTCAGAACTGTTGATTGATTTAGAACATAAATGTCATTGCACAACGTGCCTGATCCAACCAACTTTTGGTTACAGAAAATGTTCATAACATTATCCTGTAATACAAAATTATATCCCTCTTTACTCAACAAAGAAACCGATATAATGTTGCATATCAGGTTCGGCATGTAATAGCATTCGTTCAGAACCAAAGTATTACCAGAAAGTAATGCAAGGTGATATTCCCCGACAGTCTTGGCTGCAACAATTGCACCATTTTCAACTCTTATGTCTTTATCACCTTCTCCAAGTTCTCTACCTTTTCTAAGCCCATGTAACTGATTACATATATGGGATCCTGACCCGGTATCTAATACCCAGGACGTAGGGCAAATGGAGAAACAGTTTTCTGTAACGAACACACCTGAAGAAAATGCATCATCATGTACTTTCTTCATTCGGGTGGCTTGGGAATCCTGGTATTCCCCTATGTCCTGTTCAGTCCTATAACTCTTATAAGAAAGAACGGAACCAACGTTCCCCAGCACAGTATAACATGCGGGTTCGGTCAATACATCCATATTATTATCTTTATTAGGGCATGACATGGTCGCTACCTGGAGAGAGAGAGAAGAAAACACTTTAGCGTATGCTCTTGCAAGATCGGATTGGTTATTATCTTATCTAATCAGGATAGCTCCCACTGGTTTTTATCAAATCTTCCTTCAAATCCTAAAAGGAAAGACTAGCTGGGATTAATTACACCCTACAACTTCGCCGATCTTTCAGCCAGGCCAGTGTCGGTACTTTGAGGGAGGTTCCCCGTACTTTCGCACGGACCTAATTAAAGTAAACCTCATTTTCCCAGAGGCATAACCCCGTTGACACCTTTCTAGACACCTACTTGATCGGCTAATTGTAATGTGTAAAACCCTCCCAGGAGTAACTCTTACTCGCAGTGGGTATCGGGATCCAACTATCTCATAGAAGGTATGCAATCTCATTGCAAATTTCAACACTTGAAATTCCCGATAATATTTTGCCCCAAGCATCCTATGACCTTGACGAAGGTCAACAAACCACAGGGTGCAAGTCAAGTTCAACCTGTCATTTCTTGATTGAATCAAACCCACCCGCACGACCCTTGACAGAGGTCAACAAGGTCGTACGACTACCCTAATCCAATCTGCATCACATGCATAAGCAGATAATACTAGTTAGCTACCGCACACTACGCCTTGACGGAGGTCAACAAACGTAGCACGAATACTAAGTAGGATTTATCTGAAATGACGGAGGGCTACGTCAGGTTTTTCTGAAAACCTATTGCGTAATGAACTTGATATCGTTGTAGAATCAAGTGAAGTTTTGAAAATGGAGTGATTTTGAGGCTTTTCTAGTTTTGCTAAAGGGGTCACTCCCGGTGAAGGGATCGTCGGCTCTTTCCTCGTCAAATGAGGTGCGGGATATATCATATATATCACTTTACAAAGCAGAAACTATAGAAGCAATCAAAAGACAAACCGAGTGTGTAGCATCTGCCAGTTATTGCTAAAGGGGTCACTCCCGGTGAAGGGATCTCGGCCCTTTCCTCATCGAATAAGGTGCAGGGTATATCATATATACCGCTATGCAAAGCAAAACTGTAGCTACGCTTTTTATTTAAAATTTGATTCTACAACATCTTTTAGGTTTCTTTTCTTTCATTAATCACATTAATGAAGTCCCATCATTTAAGTCACCTAAACATCACAGATAAATACGACGTACACTTATGCCATCCGCATTCGCCTTGATGTCCCCTCGTGCACCGTTAGGTTAGGTAACTAACGGCAGAGCAGGGCAGGGCTAGTGCGGGTGTAAAATATAAGTAGCGTCTATATAATATATCATATATACTATATACTGTATCCATCAGAACATATCAAATGATCACATCACAGATATCGCAGCAGAAACATAGATATAATGTGGGATATACTAGGACGTCCGTATTTAGTATTTAGCCAATAATAGAAAATACGGATTCCACAGTCGCGATGAATAGCCAAGCCCACACCCTGGACCCCTACGAGAGCGGCAAGCGACCCTACCAATTCTGGAGTTTAGGAAACCCGGTCTCGACTCCTCGAGATGGCCTCCCACTGAACCCCAAAAACCGGTCACCCGTGCTCCCCTCCTTGGGTCCATCCTAATGCGGAAAAGTAAATAATATACAACACAGGTGGCATCGACCTCAACCCGGAAGTGCCCAAAATAAAAGAATATTACATTACATTTGAATTTACATGAATGAAAATATAAAACTCTCATCTCACATAAAAAAAACCCGGCTATTCAATCGCGACAATCCCGCACATCATATCTCAGCAACACATAATATCCCATATCATCAACGTAAGTAAGTATGCATACACCGATTGTCGTCGACGTATAGCAACGACAATCGGCAATATTGACATACTACACTTACGGTCACAGAAAAGAAAGTGTAAAACTGCAATATCTGGAATCCACATTCTCCTTAGACATCATAAATGCGAAATATCACATACCTCGTATTTCATGTCTTATAATATGAATTCCACACATTGCATCACATTCCAGATAATTAGACAGTATTAAAGTTTTCGAACGAACGATCAAATACCCAAGATTCACTAAAGCTCAACACTTAAGCGGAGTTCAAAAATCGGAGTGTGACACAGTAGTAGCGGTCCAGCCATAGAAGGGTCAAGCCAACGCCTCACATGTGGCACGCCGTACTGGCCCAAACCCTAAGGTTCAAAGGGCAGTTCAAGACGGTCACATAATCGAGTTAAGGTTTGCTGTCTTCTAGAGGGACCACAACAAAACTTGCACGAACCTCCGAAGGATTTAAACCCCGTGAAAAGTGAGAAAATCATACTCGTTCAAACACTTCACTACTTTCTAATTTACCCAGAAAAGCAACGAAATGAAAATTCCGATCGAATCGACAATTCCAAAACCATCTCCAGAATTTTTCAGCAGTAAATACAGATAAAAAATACCCAAAAAAATATACAAGCAGAACACAGAATTATAGTATAAAATTTATGCAGTGATCGACTTTTACGGCCGCGGAACCGCGGCCTAAGCAAGCTTAGGCCGCGTTTCCGCGGCAAGTTTAACTGTTCATTGCATAATTTTTAGACCGTAATTCTTACATTTTCCTGCTAAATTTTTTACATATTTTTAATTCTGAAAATAACCAGATTTTGAAAAAAGTCCAGAGAGCACCCAAAAAGCCGTATTTCGGTTCGATCGGAGTTTTAACTTCGTAAAGGTGTCGCCTAATGTTCTAGGTCGGCTCTGATACCAATGTTAGGTTAGGTTAGCACCTCATGAAGGGTTTGGAAGCATCACATGAACCAAAGAATGCATTTTTAGGGTGCTAAGCTAACAAGCATCGGATCGTTCCTAGAAAAATTAGGGTTTCAAAAAATTTCACATCAACATATGAAAAGAAAAGCTAGGGTTTAGAGAGTACAACCTTTGTAGCTCCCTACGCTAGACTCCTCGGCTACTTAGGGTTTGAAAAAGCTCCGCTTGAACTCCTCGAGGTCACCGATGATCCACCCGGAGTCCGCTTTGTCCAAGCTTGCAACTTTATCCGATCAAGTGAACGAAATCAAGCTAACACTCTAAACAAGTGGGCTGGACTTGTGTAGAATGGTGTTGTGGTTCTCTTTCTCACTTCAAAATCCAATCTTGATGAGTATATTGCTCACTACAAAGAACTAGAGAGCAAAATGAGAGAGGAAGAAGAAGATGATGGCAATATGAGAAGATGATAAGTTCAATTCTAAGAAAGTAAATAGAAAATATATCAATATATATTTTTATCTCTCATCTCAAACCATGGTTGAATCATTATTGTACTTGAGTTAAAACTAAAAGGAAGAGTAAACCATGGTTAAATGGTGGGTGAGAAAGGTTAGGTCAAGAAGAGTGTAGAAACAATCCAAAACTAACCCTTTTCTTTTTCCTTTTGTTTTTAGCTTAAATACAATAATATTCCAAATAAAAAACCCATGGTGTGAGTCTTATATTGCCACCATTTTCTTGTATAATCAACCATGAAGGATGTATGTATGTATGTATGTGTATATGTACATCCATATGTGCATGAATCAATAAAGAAACTATACATGCATGCATACATCCATCATACTCAAGAAAGGATTTCAAGTGAGAAGCTAATGGTTAAATGATAAATCAACACTTGATTTATCAATCCGGCCATATCACATATGACCCCTACCAAAAGCAAGCCGCCCGACCAATATACGGTATCCTATACGCGCATTTTAATCGGGTCCATGCGCATATCGCATACGCGCACCACAACGTTTCGCCTGGACTAGAAAACTCCATTGTGGGACTCTGAGACTCGTCAATACGCCGGCAGTGGGTGATGATCATATCAAGCACCCCCAAGCCGCAAGCGGTCAGCTAAACGTAACGGCCACCCGGGTATTGAGCGATCAGAAAAGAACAAGCGAACCTGCTACAACTCCCGTCGAGCCAACCGGCAACACTTCCCGTACAGTCCGGTCTCCTCGTCTGATATGTCGCATATCAAGTTTAGGGGTGGTAAACGTCAGACCCCAATAACCGATAAGTCGTGCCGATGTGAGGCTCATAACGGGTCGAGAAACTACTGGTAACACTTACCGGCAAATCTCTGAATCAGCCCTGGCCAGGGACTTCCCTGTTACGGCCAATCGAGCACAGTACAACATCAACCCCCAATACCGGGAGAGACGAAACCCCTCCTATCGCTCATTGCCTCCATGTGACTCGGGACTGTACCCAAAAACCACCGTTTTGCATGCCCTCATGGACGTGGTAAGGTGGAGATCAAAGTACAGTGGGAATCACACAAGACTCTATGACGATCTCGGGTCTACAGACTAACCTGTACAAGTGTCACCTGAGAACTGCCATCTGACGTGAGGTATAATACCATCTGGAAGTTCTCGGCGAGTCCGTCCAGTGTACCCAGTCTCCACTGAGCACCCGTATACCATCTTTGATGTCAAACACCAATGGATATGGGATCATCCATCGCCCATCTCATGGGTCGAGAAGCGTATACGCTAGTCTACACTGGTATATCGATGCCCCGTCTCGATACACCTACGACTAGGGACCTTGAAGGATGTACTTATGGACTACCATGTCCCCACTAGTATGATCTGCATCATAGTCCAGGTAGTCAAGTACACATCCTAAGGGCTTTACCAACATGTAACTATAAGACAGTTTAAAGAGACTAGTATACATGTTAAGATAAAGAGCAACCAGATAGCATACTATCATATCGAGCAAGAAAGTCATCTCTATATATGTCCAAGTATCCAATATAATATACATCATCTGTACAATACTGGCCTCTAGGGCATACATACAACTAACACTTGCACGATTTTACAAATATAATCAACTTCGGAAAATTACAACACTTGGAAATTTCATAGGGATATAAAATGTGGTGTGCGAAGTTCGATCGAACTGCTAAAAATAGTCAAGGTTACCAATACAGTATTAAGTTATACGACTACGAATCACTACGAATTTGCCCCAGGTCAAACTAATCATCAAATGAAAATTGGGCTAAATAAACAATACTAGGAAACCCAAAATGGAGACATGAGAGCACAGGGGGAATACGGGGGGCAGAGGAGCCATGGGGCCGGCCTGGCTTAGAATGTCCCAAATATCATTCTGCACCTGTTTGAAAAAAATTTAAAGGAGTTTTTGCAAAATTTCCAGAGAGCAAAATGGGGGTGTTCATAATATCGTATTACGGAGTGGATTTCGTTTTCGTAATTGTTATAACACCGTATCTAGAATTCTAGTTTGGCTCTAATACCACTGTTGGGCTTCCCTTGCATCTAGTCTAGGGTTTGGTAGCATCACCCATGCCACTTTAAAAATTAGAGAGGTGCAAAGCAAGCAAACCATGAATCATGCTAGAATTTCTAGGGTAACAAGTTTGTATCACATACAAAGAAGTAAAGAGAGTAGGATTACAACCTTTGTAGTCCGTTCCTTCGCTTCACAAGCTCCGTGTTGAGGTCCCTTCGCTACGATCATCAAGAACTCCGACTCTCATGAGGCTCCAAGAGGTGAATGATGCATCTTGCTTGAAGCCTTCTTGATCTAAGATGATCTACCTTGAAGAATCTCTAACCCAAGCTTACACTTCACTAATGAAGTAATTAGAGAAGTGAACACCCTAATCTAAGTGGTTAGAATAGATGAAGATGATGAAGTAGGAATTTTGCTCTCTTTTGTTTTCTATTTCTCACCATTTATCATCACAAATCAAAAGGCAAGTGAAGCTTTTCTTCAAGAAGCAAGAAGAAGAAGAAGAGGCAAAATCTTTTGTGATGAATAATGAATTATTGTTGTGGTTACAATTGCAACCATGAGTTAAGAATGAAGGCTTTAACTCATGTAGAGAATAAACTATGGTTAAGGGTTTGGGTTGGGTTAACAAATATCTACACAAAATATCAAAGCTAAATGACAAAGTCAAAGCTTCATGAAGCATCCATGAACCTCATCCAAAAGCTAACCCAAAAGATAACCCTAATCCAAACCCTAACTTGGTTTAAACTCAACAACCATGTTGCATTTGTAACCCTAACATGTTACAATATTATATATCACATATATAATATATTTTGTAACAAAAGAAAATAATACAATTAACATATAACGCATATATATCAATGTATTATCCAGTGAGAAAATGAATCAATAAAGCGAGCTTATATTAGTTAACGTAATGTAATATATCACATTTATAATTATACATTAAATCATCAAATCAACTCTTGATCCGACGATCCGGCTATATTGCATATAACCGACTAATATAATATGTACCAATTCATCGAATCAACACTTGATCCGATGACCTGGCTATATCATATATACCCGGCCGATATCACATATCGCGAGAATAGAATACGGTATCTCATATCGTATTATTCTCGGTCCCGCACATATCGCATATGTGCTCCTACTCCGTTTTGCCTGAGCCAGGAAACCTCTGTGTAGGACTCTAAAGAATCGTCAATACGCCGGCAGTAGGTGATGATCATATCAAACACCCACAAGCTGCAAGCGATCAGCTAAACGTAATAGCCACCCAGGTATTGAGCGATCAGAAGATCAACAAGCAAGCTTGTACATTCTCCTGTGAATCCAATCAGTAACACTACCGTACAATCCGGTCTCTTCGTCTGAGATGTCGCATATCCAGTATTGAGGTGGTAAATGTCAGACCCCAGTAACCGATAAGTCGTGTCGATATGAGGCTTATAACTGGTCGAGAAACTACTGATAACTCTTACCAGTAGCACTCTATATCAGCCCTGGCCAGGGCCTTCCAGTTATAGCCAATCGAACATAGCGCAACATCAACTCCCAATACCGGGAGAGACGAAACCCCTCCTATCGCTCATTGTCTCCATATGATTCGGGACTGTACCCAAAAGCCATCATTTTGCACGCCCTCTTGGACATGGTAAGGTGGAAATCAAAGCACAGGGGATCATCCATCGCCCATCATATGGGTCAAGATGCGTATACGCTAGTCTACTCTGGTGTATCGATGCCCTGTCTCGATACACCCTCGACTAGGAATAGTTATAGGATGTACTTGTTGACTACCCTGGCCCCACTAGTATGATCTCATCATAGTCCCAGTAGTCAAGTACATATCCTAAAAGCTTTATCAACATGTGAGAGCAAGACAGTAAACCAATACAAGTCAACATGTTAAGACAAAGTGAAACCAGATAGCATACTATCATATCGAGCAAGAAAGTCCTCACTATATATATCCAAGCATCCACTATAATATACATCATATGTACAACGATGGCCTCTACGGCATATATACAACTAATATGGACGTGTTCGAGGACATCTCGGGTTTCCCACCAAAACGAGATGTGGAGTTCACGATCGATCTTGTTCCTGGTGCAACGCCAATCTCAAAGGCGTACTATCCGATGGCGCCAGTGGAGTTGGAAGAAGTTAAGAAGTAAGTTACCGAATTGCTTGAGAAGGATTGGATTCGCAGCAGTAATTCACCTTGGGGAGCTCCAGTTCTTCTAGTTAAGAAGAAAGATGGCACGTGGAGGATGTGCATCAATTATCGAGAATTAAACCGGGTGACTATTAAGAACAAATACCCGATCCCTCGCATTGGCGAATTATTCGAGCAACTCAGTGGCGCGAGGGTATTCTCGCAGCTGGATTTGCGGTCCGGATATCATCAAGTTCGAGTTAAATCAGAAGATATTTGCAAGACTGGGTTCCGAACTCGATATGGACATTACGAGTATTTAGTGATGCCATTCGGAGTCATGAATGCACCAGCGATATTTATGGACTTGATGAACCGAATCTTTTCACCGTTCTTGGACCAGTTTATAGTGGTGTTCATCGATGATATTCTGGTCTACTCGAGGAGCCTAGAAGAGCATGCAGAACACTTGAAGATCGCACTGCAGACGTTGAGGAAAGAAAGATTATATGCAAAGTTGAGCAAGTGCGAGTTTTGGCTTGAAGAAGTGAAGTTTTTGGGGCACGTCATATCCGGAGATGGAATCGCCGTTGATCCCGAGAAGATTGCAGCAGTTCAAGATTGGCCGATTCCGAAGAATGTAGCGGAGATCAGAAGTTTTCTTGGACTTGCCGGATATTACAGAAGGTTCGTGGTGAATTTTGCTCGTTTAGCTGAACCTTTGACCAAGCTTACGCGAAAGGAGGTACCGTTCGTATGGACGGATAGATGTGCGTCGGCTTTTGAGGCGTTGAAGCAAAGGCTGATAACCGCTCCTATTTTGACCGTACCAGATGGTTCCGGAGGATTGGTGATTCACAGCGACACATCTGGGAAAGGTTTGGGATGTGTTTTGATGCAGCATGGGAAAGTTATAGCTTACGCATCGCGGAAGTTGAAGACCCATGAGAAGAATTACCCAACTCATGATTTGGAGCTTGCAGCAATTATTTTCGCTTTGAAGATTTGGAGACACTACTTACTGGGTGAAAGGATCGAAGTATTCACCGATCACAAAAGCTTAAAGTATGTGTTCACACAGAAAGAGCTTAATATGAGGCAGCGTAGATGGTTGGAGCTGATGGCTGACTATGATCTTAATCTCAAGTACCATCCGGGGAAAGTTAATGTAGTACCGGATGCGCTTAGTCGGTTGCCAGCAATTCAAATGTTGACTGCACAGAAGGAGCTTATCGATGATTTTCGGAGATTCGAGTTGGAGGTTGTGCTACCGCATTCTTCGGGACAGTTGATGCAACTGCAAGTGCAGTCGTCATTGATCGATAATATTAAGGCAGCGCAGTCGCACGATCCAAGATTGCAGAAGTTTCTAGAACAGGTAGAAGCAGGACTTCGAACGGACTTGTTGATTCATGAAGATGGTTCGTTGCGATATGGTAGCCGTTTGTGTGTGCCGAAAGGAGGCACTCGTGAAGAAGTTAAAGAGGCGCACAGTTCCACATATTCCGTACATTCAGGAGGCACGAAGATGTACCGTGATCTAGGACAGCATTTCTGGTGGGAAGGCACAAAAGGGGAGATTGCCCGCTTTGTAGCGAAGTGCTTGGTGTGTCAGCAAGTTAAGGTTGAACGTCAAAGAGTAGCTGGTTTATTGCAACCACTTCCGATTCCTCAGTGAAAGTGGGAACATATAACCATGGATTTCATGACAGCTTTACCGCGGAGTCCAAAGGGCAACAATATAGTTTGGGTGATTGTTGATCGATTGACCAAGGCAGCTCATTTCATACCGTTTTGAGTTGGTCAGTCGACGGAAGCGTTGGCAGAGCGGTACATGCAGGAGATTGTGAGATTGCATGGAGTACCTGGGAGCATCATTTCCGATCGTGATACCCGATTCTTATCGCACTTCTGGAGGAGTTTACAAGAAAGTTTGGGGACGCGATTGAAGTTTAGCACCTCTTATCATCCTCAGACAGATGGCCAGTCGGAGAGAACGATCCAAACTCTTGAAGATATGTTGAGAGCTTGCATGTTGGATTTCAAGGGTTCATGGGAGGATCATCTACACCTAGTGGAGTTTTCTTACAATAATAGTTTTCAGGCGACTATTCAGATGGCTCCATTCGAAGCATTATATGGTCGCAAGTGTCACTCACCCATTTGTTAGGACGATATTGGAGAACGAAGATTGTTGGGACCAGATTTGATCATGCAAACTGTGGAGAAGGTTAATACTATCCGGAATCACATGAAGGCAACACAGGATCGGCAGAAGAGTTGGGCCGATACATCGAGAAGACCTCTAGAGTTCGTTGTTGGTGATCTTGTGTTCTTGAAGATATCACCGACTATAGGGGTGATTCATTTTGGGAGTCGAGGCAAGCTTAGTCCTCAATTCATGGGGCCTTTTAAGATCATCGAGCGCGTTGGAGAAGTGGCTTATCGATTAGTTTTACCACCATCTTTGACGAGTGTTCATAACGTGTTTCATGTATCTCAACTCCGTAAGTATGTTCAAGATGAAACACACGTGCTAGATCATTCGAAGCTGACAGTAAGGGAGGACCTGACATATGAAGAACGACCGATGTCGATTGTTGATCAAAGAGAAAAGGTCCTTAAGAATAAGGTTATCCCGCTCGTACTTGTTTCATGGGGAAATCGCTCGCACGGAGAATCGACTTGGGAACGAGAAGACGAGATTCGACAGAAGTTTCCACACCTTTTCTTGTAGATTCATGTTTGTTTGTCTTTTCTTGTTCCGAGAATTTCAAGGACGAAATTATTTTTGTAGTTGGGTATAATGTAACACCCTAGTTCATTTATACCAGTTCTATTTTGAGTATTTCTTTATTTGTGGCTATTCTTGATTTATTATGTTTTGGGTGCGAATAGTGTGTTGATATCTGTATTTGCATCCGACCCGACCCGCATGCTAGAAACCCGCCTTCATTCCTGTTTAACTTATCCCGACTAGTTTTCAGAATCCGTGCACTTTCATGTTGTATATCATGTTCATATGTATTATATCTGGCATCTGCATTTTTCAATATAATATATAAAGTCAAATTAAATATTTTAAAAATATATAGCATGGCCTACATCATACCCCTGACCCTGTGGTAGCATCCGTACATCGTGTTCTCGTCCCGTTCGATGAAACAGACTCGTTAGGATAGCTACGTGCACGCTGCGTGCATCCGTTCTTGGGGGTATGCATTTTCATTACCTAGATATCCTATTTTGGTTTTGGTTGATACGTATATTATCTGTATTTTAAAACTAGATTTTTAGACCGGACCCGGGCATATTTTGGACTATTTTTGTATTAGCCAAAATCTCAAATAAATTCAATATTATATTCATTATATATATACTGTTTATATATTAACGTTATATATATATTTTTAACAAAATATATTTTTCTCTAACTAACCTGTGTCCCTCTCTCCTCTGTGTGTGTGTGTGTGTATATATATATATATATTCTTCTTTTATTACAAAACCCCTCCCCCCCCCACGTCTCTCTCTCTCCTCTCTTCTTCTTCTTCTTCTTTATTTTCTTCTCCCGCTTTCGCCTCCTCCTCGCACAGCCCAAACCCAGGCCCTCGCGCTCGCCCCTCGCTGCCTCCACCCTCGTCGCTCACCTCACCTCTCTCGTCTCCCTCTCCTCCTCGCCCTCGCCCCGACGTTGAACCCAAGAACCCACTGCGGCCTTCTCTCTATCGTCGTCGCCCACAACGCCGCCGACCACCTTGTCGGCCTTCCCTTCATCACCGTTCACCTTCATCACCTCCCTCTTACACGTCTAACACCCTGCCACGACCCCGACCTCGACATCACCCGTCAACCTAAGACCACCCCCGACTGCATGCTTCACCCAAGCCCTCGTCGCCGGAGCTCCGACCTCGTCGTCGTCTCCACATCGCCCTCGTCATCACCACTTTCCTGACACCACCACCTCCTTTCCCGACTTACTTCCCTGCACACCCGACGAGAACCCGAGCACAAGAACCCACACCCACTGCCCTTGCCGTAAAACCTTGCTGGAAAACCTCCACTCGCTGTCGTCGCTCCCCTGCCACCTCCTCTGACCCCGAGACAACCCCAGAACACCAGCCTTTCCTTCTTCTTCTTCTTCTTCTTCTTCTCTTTTTGTTTCTTGATTTCGCGTTTCCCGTCACCGCCATAGCCGTGCCGCTGCCGACGATCCGAGCAACCCAGTAGATGTCACCAGATAGCGTGGTCGCATTCTTGCCTTGCCTAGTTCTGTTCTGTATGCCGTGTGTGCATCGCGACGTTTACCCGACGTCGGACGCAGCGTACGCACCCCGTCGTGAGATCCGATCAGGCAAGGTTATCTTGTTACATGCTATGATACATATGTTGCATCCATTCGAATAAAAATATTACATGTTTATTTCATTGTGCATCCATATTACAATTTTACAGTTTTTCGATACCCGTATGCATCCATACCGTTATTTACGTATCTAGTCGCATGTAAGTTTATCTTGCTACATGCCATGTTATATATTTTGCATCCATTTGAATAAAAATATCACATGTTGATTGCATTGTACATCCATATTAATGTTTACTGTTCGGATACCCGTGTGCATCCGTATCATTTGTTATATGTATAGTTGCATCTACAGATCATATTATTTCATGTTACTGTTATATTAATACCCCATGCTTGATAATGTGCATCCTACGTAGTCATGGAGTTGTAGATGTGAACCCGGATAAACACTCGAGCATCCGTATTTTACTATGATTCGATACTTGCTACATTTTACTTTTGGGCATCCGTTTGATACCTGTGCACTACCTGTCATGGCCCGATACACCACTACTTGACCTGTTACCTGATCCTTTTTCTAATGCCGACAATCCTGACATGTTGACCTGATGGACGTATCATATTGTCTATTTCAGACAAACCTGTACCCGCTTGATCCTGTGTTGGCATTAGTTCCAGATTATCAATACCCGACTTGAACACATAACTTTGGAGGTATGGGGAAATCAAAAGTGTAACCGAAGTGTAGCTTAAAAGGGTATTACTTGATCTGTGGTCCCGGGGGATAATGGGACAGAATCATTCGTGATTCTTACTTGATCCGTGGTCCCGGAGGATAACGGGACAGAGTCATTCGTGACTCCCACTACCTGATCCGTGGTCCCGGGAGATAACGGGACATATTCTTTGAGTTACATGGAGGAGTACACTAATTGATTTCAAACAAACTTTAGAATAGATAACCCAGTAGCACAGTTTAGATTGATCACTGCACGTCACATATACTAATACACTTCACTGTTCTATATCCGTGTTTACTTATTACATTCATGTTACCGTTTATAATTCATGCCAGCATATCTTGTTACCTCCTGGTTATATTCTATTATTTGATATTATGACGCACTGACATCTGGGTTTTGCATGGCCCAGATCCTTTATCTCTTTCGCAGGTCGACCAGGAGTACTTCAGTCGACAGGCCGAACAGTGAGGAGCAATTTTGCATGTCTGTGTTTAGCTTAGTTTAGTTTTCTTTCAGCATTTTCATTTCCTGATGTGAGCCCGTATTTAGGACGTACTTTCCAGATTGTTACTGTTTATTGGATTTATTGCTTCCGCGCATTTATATTTCTTGACTCGTTTATTTTGGCATATGGATATGTACTAGATAGTTTATTTTTATTTTCCTGTTCTTGATATCTTCTAAACAGCCGTAATATGACTGTGGAGGGATGTTTCCTAGCCACAGGTAGCATGGTTAGCTCTGTCACATGCCGATCTTAGCGCACTCTGGGAAGCGGGGCGTGACACTCACTCTTTAACTCTCTCTCATTATCTCTGTCCTTCTCCTTCCTCTCCTTCCCGACCACCGCGCACCACCACTGCCTCACCTTGCCGACGAACACCCTCAACCTCTTCTCCATGTCAAACCCCACCAGCACTCTACCCACCTGAGCACCAGCTCCCTCCTCCTACGCCATTATCGACCCCTTCGCTGCAACTCACCAACGAACTCACACATCGCCAGCCACTGCTGCAACCCATTGCCGACGAACCCCTCGTCACCTCCACCAACTCTAAGCCCAACCACCTTCTCCAGCATCTCAGTCCTTACACCGCCAACCCCTTCTCAAACACAAGACCCAAGCTCCAATCATCCATCACCGCCACAGATCCTAACACTACCACCAGCCTCCCTTTCTCAGCTCACTGCACCTCCTCAACTCCACCGGCCCACTTCCTTTCTCCGATCACCGAGCCTCAACTCAACATCATCACCTCGACCGACAAACCCATCACCTCACTACTTCTCCTCCTTTGAGCCAAGCCACCTTGTCGCTACCCTATGCTCCAGCAGTACTCTGCTTCTCCGCCGTGCTCACTTGGTGCCCCACCATGCACTGCACTATGACAAGCTGCTGCCTAAGCTAAGTAGAGGCCCGTCATTTCATCGAGCACTTCTTGCTGTCGTCGCCGTTGCTGCCGTGCTGTCGCCATCACCATCACCGAGTGCAAGCTTCAAACCCTAGCCAAGACAAAACTTATCCTATGCTGGTGCTTATGCCATCACTGCCGTGCCCGGTCCAGTACCCACTTCATGCCAGCCTTGAACCACGATATGCCTACAGCCGTGCCTAGTCTAGCGCCCACTCCGTGCCCAGCTCCGCACCACCTACGTGCCCACTCCCGTCTTGCGTCGTGCCACACCCGTACCACGCACCGAGTCAAGACCGTATCCAGTATCGTGTCATGCCTGCGTCATCACCACGCCTACTACCGTATCACGCCCGCGTCGCCACCGCGTCTAGTACCGGGTCACCACGTATCCCACATGCGCCACACACCGTGTTCAGCATCGCGCTGTATCATGTGTCGAGATGAACCCTGCACGTCGCGTCCCTTCTATATCAGAGTCCTAAGGAAAGTGAACCCCTTCACTTGGTCATCATGCTATAATAACCTCTAGATATAATATATATTGATATATGTATAAGTATAGATATTTCATATATACATTATTTGCGAAGTTAATATCGAACAAGTACCATCATCGTAAATTTTAGTGTTTAAGACCCGACTTGGGTCGATTACACCGTAGTAATATCATATAGAAACTCATGAATTAATTTCGTGTTGATCGGGTAAAAGAAATCGATATTTCGATCGATACTCGTTTGCATAATTTAAGTGTTCGATATAAAACCCTATGCGATAACTTAAGCAAATATGGTGGAACTATGATCATTATACCCTATTACTTTTAATGAATACCCTGTAGAAATTGGACGGCAAAACAACACCGTTTCACCCATGAAATGTTACCCTCGGTAACCTTTGCAAAAGCTGAATTTTCCTGGACAAGCTGAACGGTTAAAATCATAATAAATCATTATATATCGGATCTTGGCGTTCTCTGGATCGTATCGAAGCCAACAGATAAACCTACAGGACCCCATAGTTCATCTCTGTATTTTAATAAGTTATGCCAATAAAAACTGAGGCGGTTCATGGCTCTGGACTGCAATCCAGAACAAGAATCTTTGCCTTTACCCGTTTTTAGAATGCATACTTCTCACTGTTTAAGTGCGCAAGTGTGCGGAACCATACATAGAAACGTAGATAATTGAATGAGATTTCTAACGGTGATATTTATAACACCTTTTAAATCGTCGATGTATACTGCAGTTTCATGCAGAGAGAGAATATATACCTTACATATCTCCCTGTGTACAACGGTTATTATTGATCCGTCTGGTGCGTTGGAAACATAACAGGTAAACCTAAATATTATCTAAATGTAGCATCACCTAATTTGCTGTGTTCTCTTAGCACCCCGACACGGTTTCGGCAAGCATCAAGTATGCTATTTTAAAATTTTAGGGTGCCGAGTGAGCCCGAACCAAGGATCTAACTGGAGAATAAGGGTTTAACTAAGCAAGTAAACAACTTTACTCTAAGTGAATAAGGAATACAAACTTTGTAGACCGGTCCTTCACTTCTAAAGCTTCATGTAGTAGTTCCTTAGCTCCAAGTAGTGGTCTCCCGGACTCTCGTTAGGCTCCACTAAACGAAAGTAATAAGCTTGCTCAAGGATTTTTTAGGCCGAAGATGATCTATGTCGAAGAATTTCTAACTCAAGCTACCTCTTTACTAATTGATGAATTAGTGAAGAAACAACCTATACTAAATGACTAGTTTGGTATATATTGGTAAACTAGGAATTTTGCTCACTTTAGAATTATTTTTCCCTTTTTCTTTTTCTTCTCACTCAAGAGCTAAAAAGCAAAAAATGAAGGAGATGAAGAAAAGATCTCAAGTGATCAAGTGTTGAACCATGGATGAGAAAATATCTCTTATCAACTTATGTAGAGACTAAACCATGGCTAAAGATAATGGTTATGTTAATAAATATCTAGAGTAAGACAAAATTAGTACTCTTGAGTCAAACCTTCTCCATGCTTCCATAAGCATCTTAGCCGTGCTAATTTCCACCTAATTTTGATTTTTCCCTTAATATTTAAACGCCAAAATTATCTTAAGTTAGGTATGAGTCTCATACACCCAAGTCCAATGTATCATCTAGCATGACACATAATAAATATATTAATATATATCACATATATATTTGTATGTATTTTGAGAAAAACATTTTCTTAAGTGAGCTAATATTAGTTAATGTATATTAATATATCAAATATATATAATTATACATTAAATTATTAAATCAACATTTTATTTAATAACCCGGCTGTATCGCATACAATCGACTAATATCATTTATATGCATGTCACACATACATATAACATATCATTGAATCAACACCCGATTCAACAATCCGGTTATATCACATATAACCTATATCATGAAATTGGAATACGGTATCACATACATGTATTAATCTCGGTCCCGCACATATCACATATATGCCCTACTTCGTTTCGCATGAGCTAGGAAGCCTCTGTGTAGGACTCTAAAGACTCGTCAATACGCCGGCAGTAGGTGATGATCATATCAGTCACCCACAAGCCGTCAGCGGTACTACCTGGATGTAATGGCTACCCGGGTATTGAGCGATCAGAAGATCAACAAGCAAGTTTTTCCATACTCCTGTGAATCCAATAAGTAACACTACCGTACAATCCGGTTTCTTCGTCTGATATCTCGCATATCGAGTCTGGGGGTAGTAAACGTCAGACCCCAATAACTTGATAAGTCATGCCGATGTGAGGCTCATAACGGGTCAAGAAACTACTGATAACACTTACCAGTAAATCTCAGTATCAGCCCTGGCCAGGGACTTCCTGTTTTGGCCAATCGAGCACAGCGCAATATCAACCCCCAATACCGGGAGAGACGAAACCCCTCCTATCACTCATTTCCTCCATGTGACTCGGGACTGTATCCAAAAACCACCTATTTGCACGCTCTCTTGAACATGGTAGGGTGGAAATCAAAGCACAGTGGGAATCACACAAGACTCTATGACGATCTCGGGTCTACAGACTAACCTGTACCAGTGTCACCAGAGAACTGCTATCTGACGATAGGTATAATACTATCTAGGAGTTCTCGGCGAGTCCTGTTCAGTGTACCCAGTCTCCACTGAGCACCCGTATACAATCTTTGATGTTAAACACCAATGGATGTGAGATCATCCATCGCCCATCAAATGAGTCAAGAAACGTATGCGCTAGTCTACTCTGGAATATCGATGCCTTGTCTTGATACTCCCATGACTAGGAACAATTAAAGGATGGACTTGTGCACTACCCTGGCCCGATTAGTATGATCTGCATCATAATCCTGGAAGTCAAGTATACATCCTAAAGGCTTTATCAGTATGCGAGAGAAAAGACAGCATCACAATATAAGTCTACATGTTAAGATAAAGAGCAACCATATAGCATACTATCATGTCGAGCAAGAAAGTCCTCTCTATATATGTCCAAGTATCCACTATAATATACAATCATGTACAATAATGGCCTCTAGGGCATACATACAACTAACAATCTCCCACTTGCACTAAGGACGGTTATTGTAGTATCTCATACCCAACATCCCGAAGATTCTCTAAAATTGTATATGGGGAATGGCCTTCGTGAGCAGATCCTCCGTATTATTCTTCATGTCAACTCTCCTGACCTCGATCTCCCGGCGATCAACTATCTCCCGGATCAGGTGATACCGCCTCAGAATATGCCTAGATCGCTGATGGGACCTGGGTTCCTTGGCTAAAGCCACAGCTCCATTGTTAACGCAATACAAAGGTATTGGATGCTCGATGGATAGAACCACACCAAGTTCAGTTATGAACTTCTTCATCCAGACAGCCCCTTTGGCGGCATCGTTGGCAGCGATGTATTCAGCCTCCATCGTCGAGTCTGCCACGGTATTTTACTTGGAACTCTTCCAACATACCGCCTCTCCATTAAGGGTGAATACAAAACCCGAGACCGACCTAGAGTCGTCCTTGTCACTCTGGAAGCTCGAATCGGTAAAGGACTCCACTTGGAGTTCACCGTTACCATACGCCAAAAACATTTCTTTAGTTCTTCTCAAGTACTTAAGAATGTTCTTCACAGCTGTCCAGTGATTCTCCCCAGGATCCGATTGATACCTACTTACAACACTAAGTGTGTACGCTACATCCGGTCGGGTACATAATATCGCATACATGATAGACCCGACTGCCGAAGCATAGGCTATCCCTTGCATGCGAGCCCTCTCCAAATCAGTCTTGGGGGACATCTCTTCAGAGAGAGTGATTCCTGAGATCGTGGGTAAATTCCCATGCTTGGAATCTTCCATACTAAACCACTTTAGTATGGTGTCAATGTTAGTTGTATGTATGCTCTAGAGGCCATTATTGTACATGATTGTATATTATAGTGGATGCTTGGACATATATAGAGAGGGTTTTCTTGCTCGACATAATAGTATGCTATCTGGTTGCTCTTTATCTTAACATGTAGACTTGTATTGTGATACTGTTTTTGGGGTAAAAGTTTACACCCCGGTTGACCAAGTTAAAATCAAAGTCAACCCCAAGCTAAGTGGGCCCAAGCTCAGGTCAAGCGGGCCAATGCCCAGGTCGAGCCCGAACATGAAGCCGCCCCCCCATGCCAAAATAAAAATTTTGTAATAAATAATTTTGGTGTATTTTTTTTATGAATAAATGTAAGAAAGTGGGCATAAAGCCAATTTTTTGTAAAACCCATGACTCATATGCAAAAGAAATGAGCACATGAGGCATAGGATAGGCAAAATACCATTTTGTAAAGCCCAAGGGGCTATATGTAAAGTTTGTAGCCTATAAAGGCAAACATGATGAAAATATCTAGAACAACCTTTTCATTCTCTAAAAACTCTAGGGTTTTTGTGCCTCCTTCTCCTTTCTCAAGGTTCTAAACCTTCTTCTTTTTTTGAATTAAATCAAGAGTTTTACTCTTCCTTTTCCAAAAATAAATAGTTTTTCACCACAAAACCCACAAAGGGGAGCTCAAATCTTCCATTAGATCTCAAAAATGGGAGATTTTTAAATCTCACCCCCTCTTGTTCTCTAAGATCCGGCCAACAAAAGAGGAGGAAGGAGACCCATCTCCAGAGATCCCATTTTGTGAAAGATTTAAGGCTCATGGGAGAAGAAAGAGGTCCCCTTGAGCATTTACAAAGATTTCTTGGAGTTTAACTCCACAAATCAAAGTTTCTGGGAGTTTAACTCCATAAGAATAAATCGACAATAATAATACATCTTTTTTTTAATGAGTTTAACTCCCAAAAGTCAAATCAGAGTACAACTCCCAATACGGGGGGATGAGCCCCCTCCCCGTTTTACTTTCCGCTGGTGCCTTGCGCCCAGCGCCCGCATGCCGCGTACATGAGGCGCTGGCGCCTTGCGCCCGCGTGCCGCGCATGTGAGGCACTGGAGCCTTACGCCCAGCGCCTGCGTGCCGCGCACGTGAGGCGTTGGCACCTTCTTCTATGCAACCTTTGGATGGTTTTCCTTTTCTAATATATATGTACACACACACACACACACACACACACACACACACACATATTCAACAACATTGTCCCCGTTAGAAAAAAATTTCTAACGGGGCGCTGCCCCAAACCCCGCAAGGGGGCTGTCAGCCCTCTTGACCCCCAGCCCGCTATCCGGGTAGTGGGACCCCCGTAAAAACTCTGCAGGGCCCCCAATATATCCAAAACCCCTTCAAAACACAAAACTGCACATTGAATTCGCATGACCAGTTTGACCCGTCAATCGGAGATTCTCTCGCTTCAAAGGAGATGGGTAATAACGGCGGCTTAGTCCGCGACTACCGGAGATTCGAATCCCTACAATCAATAAACCCCAGCCTACCCTAGGCAAGGGGGATCTGTAATGTGCCTGACCAGCGCGCGTATTCCCATCTCAATGGGGTGACGAAAAACACCCTACAGATTATGGCACACCCGGTGGGACCGATCGCTCCTCCCATATTTCGGGGTTAAACGTTCACGCGAACTCAATCAATATACATATCGATTGCCTGTACTGAAATCATGCTTCTTTATACAGGTTAACAAATTTCAAATTGCAATCTCAGGACGTAACAAAATGTCTCCAAGGATCAACTCGGCTCTCGACACGGCTCCCAGCTCCTACATTATGAAGATGGACTCCAGGACGATCCTCTCGGCCAGTCTCGGGCGACAATGGGAGGAGTCGCCGCTACCATTTGGCTCTATTTTGTTCATGTCAGCTAACGCCATCCCAGCTCCTCAAGCTCCAGTACTAGACAAACCGGCCTCGAAAGGCAAGAGGCCAAATGTGGTGATCTCGAGGGCGCCACTACCCAAACGCAAGTCGGTGTTTGAACTTTCCTTGGCCCCAGCTGGGGGCAAGGCCGTCAACACCAACAAAGCAACAAGGCATCTCGGGCAAGCTTCAGCGACACCCCTAACAACTGCTCAATTGGGTATCTTCTCTGAGCTCCCCGTTAATCGGCTCATGATGGATTCCTGGATGACGGATTCCCGCCAAGCCCTCAAAATCGAGAAGCTAAGACAAAAAAGGCTCAGATATAGAGCCAACAAAAGGGCTAGGACTCATGCTAGGTTGAACTTCATGAGGTTCCAAGAACAGGGTTACCCCGCCAAAGATAAAGAGACAGCTGGATATGTGGTCCACACTGCCTACATGGTGGGCACGCACAGCAAGAGCAAGGATGCGGCCACTACATCTCAAATCCAATCTGGTGTGAATGTGGTTGTCACTTCCCAAGAACAGCATCCTCCGGAAGGTAATGAAACTCCTCCCAGTGAAGCTGATAAGCAGAGAGATCCCTCGGTTCATGAGGAGTCGAGCTCGGAAAGCGAAGAAGAGCCAATATTCCATCCCAAGAACATAGAGCAGCAACTTCTCCAAGAGCTCCGAAAACAGCTCAGAAGTAAAGACAAGGAGATGGCCAAGCTCTACTCAAAAATTGACGACTTGACAAACGTCGTCTTACAGCTCACGGCCCAACTTGCCTCTCAGCCGTCCAATCAAGTGCAGGGTTCTGCTCATGAACCGGGAAACGGTGTTCCGAGACAGCCGACGCCTATTCCCTCAAATCCAAATGTGGACGGACCGCATGAAAGTCAGTCGCATCCTTCTTGGGAAATGTCTTGGCTACCGATGACAGTAGCCCGCTAACTCAAGATCAAATCATGGATTTGGTTGCCAACAAAGTCAAAACATTGGTAGCCGAAGCCGAAACGCAAAAAGATATCAGCAGTAATGGGAGACCATATCCTACTCAGTATGATCTGGTAGAATTTCCTAGCGGCCATGTCATCCCCAAATTCGGAAGATTTGATGGGACGGGAAATGCGAATCAGCATATCGCCCATTTTAAAGCCTTATGCAGGAATACTGGAGGCAATGATGCGCTTCTCCTCCGCCAGTTTGTTAGTAGCCTGACCGATATCGCTTTCGACTGGTACGCGAGCATACCGGATGGCTCCGTTACTACTTTCATCCAAATGGAATCTTTTTTTCGACAAAGGTTTATGAGTGTCAGCGATAAGATCACCATTGCCGACCTCGTAAGGACCAAACTAAAAAATAACAAAAGCAGCACGGATTTTACAACCCGATGGCGCAATCTCTCCATCAAATGTGAACCGCCGATAGAGCAGGACCAATCTGTCAGCCTCCTCGTCAGAAATCTCAACAATTGGATGGCCCCGTATCTATGCACCGCGGGCCCTCAAAACATTTCAAGAGCTGACCAAGAAATTCCAGATGTTGGAGCGCTCAAAGCAAGAGTCCTCCTCTGATTTCCAAAATAACAATAGGTCCAGGAGAAACCGAAAGGACGATAATCGCGAAGGCGGAAATTCTGACAATGCTGACTCTTTCAACACTTTGGCTAACCGAAATAAATGAGGGATGAGCGGGCCTAATACCAACCAGACTCGGAAGACAGTGTTCGAAGAGGGAGGAGGATCTCCACTGAAAGAGAAGCTGGATAAAGTCCATTCCTTCAGAAAGGACAAAGTCCGTAAAATATTCAAGGATGCCCTAAGAAACGGTCTACAATTGCCAGAATCAAAAAGACCGCAAGAAGCGAATATGACCGACGACCCCAAATACTACTTTTATCATGGAGTGATAGGTCATGGCATTGAGGACTGCTTCGTCTTCAAAGATTGGATCGAAAAGCAATACAAGGCAGGAGAGATAAAACTGCATAAAGGCGTGTTAACAAACAGTCAAGCTGCGACCGCCAATTTCATACAAACGGAGACTGAAATCCTTCATGAAACTGATTCTCTCAGACATCTGCCTTTCTCTGAGAACAGTCGACCACCATGTAGTTAAGCTGGGGACAGCCGACCACCACGTCGTTAAACTGGGAACGACGACCCCTAAGTCGTTAAACTGGGAATGTAAAAAAAATGTGTGTAAATAAAAAAAAATGTGTAAATAAAAGAAAAAAAGAAAAGCCGAAATGATGGGACAACTCACAATAAAAATCAGCGAGTAAAATAAATAAGAAAATAAAGCCGAAATGATGGAGCAACCGCGAATAAATAGCCGAAATGATAGGGCAATCGCGACCTTCGCGATAAGAAAAGCTGAAATGATAGAGCAATCGCGGTATAATAAAAACTCCTCCAATGGCGAATGATGAGTCGCTCCTGATACCATATTCCAGTGCAGCGATGCAGACATCGTCCAAAACTCAAATCCCCAATGGCGAATGATGAGTCACTCCTGGTACCATATTCCAGTGCAGCAATACAGAAGCCAACCAAATTCCAAATCCCATACCCTAATGGTGAATGATGAGTTGCTCCTGGTACCATATTCCAGTGCAGCGATGCAGACGTCATCCAAAACTCAAATCCCCAATGGCAAATGATGAGTTGCTCCTGGTACCATATTCCAGTGCAGCGATGCAGACACCAACCAAATTCTAAATCCCATACCCCAACGGCGAATGATGAGTCGCTCCTGGTACCATATTCCAGTGCAGTGATGCAGACGCCAACAAAGTCCCGAAATTCTTTCGGCCCTACGGTCTGGATCATACATCCTGCAAAACCGTATACAATCCACGGGCGTAAAACGATCCCTATCTCGCCCAAGTCCTACCGGCGAGACCACATTTAAATTCCTACCAGCGATGAAGATTCCCAAACAAAAAAAAGAAAAAAGAAAAAAAAAAGGGTATGTCCACAAGCAAAATGGGCACGGATGAAAACCCGAAAAGGCTCCGTGAGTAAAAACAGCAGGACTGTCGGCGAGTTTGTGAAAACCCGAAAGGGCGCAAACTTGTGAAAAAGAGATGAAATGCACTCGAAAAGTCCTCTCGACTTTGTGAGGAGAAAATTCCCGCGTGAGATCCTTACGACTCACAAAGGAGTAACACACTTAGGAGTCCCCACGACTCCTAAGGAGAAAATACACCTACAAGATCCTTTTGACTCATAGGGAGAAAATGCTTTTATGGGACCCTTACGGCTCATAAAATTGAAAAGTCTTAGGTGATAGGGACCTAAACCTGTTTCCTAAGCCATCGCTCCTCAAATGGCAAGGGCAAATGATGAGTTGCTTCTGGTATTATTCCAGTGCAGCAATACAGATGCCGACCCAAAAACCAATTCCCAAATCCTCCCGGGGCAAATGATGAGTTGCTCCTGGCACCTGTGCTTCAGTGTTAGCAACATTGATGCCGACCCCTACCCCAAAATTCCAAGCTTCCGAAACAGAAGACCTCTAAGTCGTTAAACTGGAAACAGATGACCTCTAAGTCGTTAAACTGGAAACAGATGACCCCTAATTCGTTAAACTGGGAACGAAGGAAATCTCCTCATGGCAAATGATGATTCGCTCCTAGTACCATATTCCAGTGAAGCGATGTTGATGCCAAACCAAAACCAAGATCCTCAAATCCTGTCATAGCAGATGACGATTCGCTCCTGGTACCATATTCCAGTGTAGCGGTGCTAATGTCAAACCAAATCATATCAAGTCAGCAAGATAACCAACAACCTCCCTGGCGGAATCATGCTCCACCTCGGAAACAAGTCAAATCCCGACACCGCAGAAAGCGGAGCAAGTCAAATCAAAGTATTGACCGTCCAAGTCGCTAAAAGGGTAGCATCGACCGTCCACGTCGCTAAAAGGGCAGCACCGACCGTCCAAGTCGCTAAAAGGGTAGAACCAACCGTCTAAGTCGCTAAAAGGGCAGCACTAACCGTCCACGTCGCTAAAAGGGCAGAACCGACTGTCCAAGTCGTTAAAAGGGCAGAACCGACCGTCCAAGTCGCTAAAAGGGCAGTATCGACCGTCTACGTCGCTAAAAGGGCAGAATCGGCCGTCCAAGTCGCAAAAAGGGCAGAACCGACCGTCCACGTCACTAAAAGGGCAGAATCGACCGTCCAAGTCGCTAAGAGGGCAGCATCAACCGTCCACGTCGCTAAAAGGGCAGTATCGACCGTCCACATCGCTAAAAGGGCAGCACCGACCGTCCAAGTCGCTAAAAGGGCAGAACCGACCGTCCAAGTCGCAAAAAGGGCAACATCGATCGTCCACGTCGCTAAAAGGGCAGCACCGACCTTCCAAGTCGCTAAAAGGGCAGCACCGACCTTCCAAGTCGCTAAAAGGGCAGAACCGACCGTCCACGTCATAAAAAGGGCAGAACCGACCGTCCACGTCATAAAAAGGGCAGCATCGACCGTCCAAGTCGCAAAAAGGACAGCATTGACCGTCCATGTCGCTAAAAGGGCAGCACCGACCGTCCATGTCGCTACAAGGGCAGAACCGACCGTCTAAGTCGCAAAAAGGGTAGCATCGACCGTCCACGTCGCTAGGCAGCATCGACCGTCTAAGTCGCTAAAAGGGTAGAGCCGACCGTCCACGTCGCAAAAAGGGCAGCATCGACCGTCCAAGTCGCAAAAAAGGCAGCATCGACCGTCCATGTCGCTAAAAGGGCAGCACCGACCGTCCAAGTCGCTAAAAAGGCATAATCGATCGTCCACGTCGCAAAAAGGGTAGCATCGACCGTCCAAGTCGCAAAAAGGGCAGTATCGACCATCCACGTCGCTAAAAGGGCAGCACCAACCATCCAAGTCGCTAAAAGGGTAGAACCGGCCGTCCACATAGCAAAAAGGGCAGCATCGACCATCCAAGTCGCAAAAAGGGCAGCATCGACCATCCATGTCGCTAAAAGGGCAGCACCGACCATCCAAGTCGCTAAAAAAGAAGAACCGACCGTCCAAGTCACAGAAAGGGCAGCATCGACCATCCACGTCACTAAAAGGGCAGCATCGACCGTCTAAGTCACTAAAAGGGCATAACCGACCGTCTAAGTCGCTAAAAGGGCAGAACCGACCGTCCACGTCGCAAAAAGGGCAGCATCAACCTTGCACGTCGCAAAAAGGGCAGCACTGACCATCCAAGTCGCTAAAAAGACAGCATCGACCGTCCAAGTCGCTAAAAGGCCAGAACCGACCATCCAAGTCGCAAAAAGGGCAGTATCGACCGTCCACGTCGCTAAAAGAGCAGTATCGACCATCCACGTCGCTAAACGAGCAGTGGCGGCTTCCCAAAAAGCGGGAACCAAATCAAGTCGCCTCCACGTGAAAGAAGATCTATCAATTTCATGCACACGACCCACATATGCAATGTGCATTTATTGATGGGGGGCACTTTGTTAAGGTAAAAATTTACACCCCGGTTGACCAAGTCAAAATCAAAGTCAACCCCAAGCCAAGTGAGCCCAAGCCCAGGTCAAGCGGGCCAATGCCCGGGTCGAGCCCGAACATGAAGCCGCCGCCTCCCTCCCCAATGCCAAAATAAAAATTTTGTAATAAATAATTTTAGTGTATTTTTTTATGAATAAATTTAAGAAAGTGGGCATAAAGCCAAATTTTTGTAAAACCCATGGCTCATGTGCAAAAGAAATGAGCACATGAGGTATGGGATGGGCAAAATGTCATTTTGTAAAACCCAAGGGGCTATATGTAAAGTTTGTAGCCTATAAAGGCAAGCATGATGAAAATATCCGGAACAACTTTTTCATTCTCTAAAAACTCTAGGGTTTTTGTGCCTCCTTCTCCTTCCTCAAGCTTCTAAATCTTCTTCTTTTTTTGAATTAAATAAAGAGTTTTACTCTTCCTTTTCCAAAAATAATAGTTTTTCACCACAAAACCCATAAAGAGGAGCTCAGATTTTCCATTAGATCTCAAAAGGGGGAGATTTTTAAATCTCACCCCCTCTTGTTCTCCAAGATCCGGCCGACAGAAGAGGAGAAAGGAGACCCATCTTCAGAGATCCCATTTTGGGGAAAATCCAAGGCTCAGGGGAGAACAAAGGGGTCCCCTTGAGCATTTACAAAGATTTCTTAGAGTTTAACTCCACAAATCAAAGTTTCTGGGAGTTTAACTCCATAAGAATAAATTGACAATAATAATACATCTTTCTTTTAAGGAGTTTAACTCCCAAAAGTCAATCGGAGTACAACTCCCAGTACGGGGGGCTGAGCCCCTCCTCCCGTTTTACTTTCCGCTAGTGCCTTATGCCCAGCGCCCGCGTGCCGCGCACGTAAGGTGTTGGCGCCTTCTCCTATGCATCCTTTGGATGCTTTTCCTTTTTCATATATATATATGTATACACACACACACACATACTCCACAACATTGTCCCCGTTAGAAAAAATTTCTAACGGGGTGCTGCCCCGCACCCCGTAAGGGGGCTGCTAGCCCTCTTGACCCCCAGCCCGCTATCCAGGTAGCGGGACCCCCGTAAAAACTCTGTGGGGCCCCCGATATATCCAAAACCCCTTCAAAACACCAAACTGCACATTGAGTTCGCATGACCAGTTTGACCCGTCAATCGGAGGTTCTCTCGCTCCAAAGGTGAGGGGTAATTAACGGCAGCTTAGTCCGCGGCTGCCGGAGATTTGGATCCTACAATCAATAAACCCCAGTCTACCCTAGGCAGGGGGAATCTGTAATGCGCCTGACCAGCGCGCGCGTATTCCCATCTCAATGGGGTGACGAGAAACACCCTACAACTGTCTTGCTCTCACATGTTGGTAAAGCCCTTAGGATGTACTTGACTACCAGGATTATGATGCAGATCATACTAGTGGGGCCAGAGTAGTCCACAAGTACATCCTTTAATTGTTCCTAGTCGAGGGTGTATCGAGACGGGGCATCGATATTCCAGAGTAAACTAGCATATATGCTTCTTAACCCATTTGATGGGCGATGAATGATCCCATATCCATTGGTGTTTGACATCAAAGATGGTATACGGGTGCTCAATGGAGACTGGGTACACTGAACAGGATTCGCTGAGAACTCTTAGATGGTATTATACCTAACGTCAGACAGCACTTCTCTGGTGACACTGGTACAGATTAGTCTGTAGACCCGAGATCGTCATAGAGTCTTGTGTGATTCCCACTGTGCTTTGATTCACCTTACCACGTTCAAGAGAGCGTGCAAAACGGTGGTTTTTGGGTACAGTCCCGAATCACATGGAGGCAATGAACGATAGGAGGGGATTCGTCTCTCCTGATATTAGGGGTTGATGTTGCGCTGTGTTCGATTGGCTATAACAGGAAGTCCCTGGCCAGGGCTGATGCGGAGATTTACTGGTAAGTGTTTCAGTAGTTTCTCGAACTGTTATGAGCCTCATATCAGCATGACTTATCAAGTTAATGGGGTCTGACGTTTACCACCCCTAGACTCGATATGCGACATATCAAACGAAGAGACCGGACTGTACGGTAGTGTTACTTGTTGGATTCACGGGAGTATGAACATACTTGCTTGTTGATCTTCTGATCGCTCAATACCCGGGTAGCCGTTACGTCCAGCTAGTACTGCTGACGGCTTATGGGTAACTGATATGATCATTACCTACTGCCGACGTATTGACAAGTCTTTAGAGTCCTATATAGAGGTTTCCTGGCTCAACCGAAACGAAGTAGGGTATATATGTGATATGTGTAGAACCGAGATTAATACATGTATGTGATACCGTATTCTAATCTCACGATATGTGATATCGGTCGGTTATATGTGATATAGCCGGGTTATTAAATCAAGTGTTGATTCGATAAGTTGATATTAAATGAAATTAGTCGGTTGTATGCGATACGGCCGGCTTATTAAATCAAATGTTGATTTAATGATCTAATGTATAATTATATATTTGATATATTAACATACATTAACTAATATTATCTCACTTAAGAATTTTTTTTCTCATTATACATTTAATATATATTTGATATATGTTAATGTATTTATTTTGTGGTATGCTAGATGATACATTGGACTTAGGTGTATGAGACTCATACCATACTTAAGATAATGTGGGGATTTAATTATTAAGGGAAAATCAAAATTAGGTAGAAATTAGTCATGGCTTGAATCTTGGAGAAGCTTGTGGAAACCATTGACTTAGTCCACTAATTTTGTTTTACTTTAGATATTTATTAACCCAACCATTATCTTTAACCTTGGTTAAGTCTCTACATGGGTTATATATGATATTTTCTCACCCATGGTTCACACTTGATCATTTCTTAAGTTTCTTCTTCATCTCCTTCTTGCTCTCTAGCTTCAAGTGAGGTGAAGAAAAAGAGTGAAAAAAATTATTCTAAAGTGAGCAAAATTCCTACTTCATAAATCTACACTAGACTAGCCATTTAGTATAGGTTGTTTTCTTTACTAATTCTCAATTAGTGAAAAGATAGCTTGGGTTGGAGATTCCTCGACGTAGATCATCTTTGGCCTCGAAATTCTTCAAGAAAACTTGTTCCTTTCGCCTAGTGGAGCCTTACGAGAGTCCGGAAGACCACTACTTGGAGCGAAGGGACTACTACACGGAGCTTTAGAAGTGAAGGACCGGTCTACAAAGGTTGTATTCCTTGTTCACTTAAAGTAAAGATGTTTACTTGTATAGCTTAACCCTAATTCTCTAGTTAGATCTTTGGTTTAGGTTGCTTTGCTCTCTAGAATTTTTTAAATTGCATGCTAGATGCCTTTGAAAACCTAGTGAGAGCGCTAAGAAAGCCTTCAGTGGTTCAGAGCCAAGCTAGAGAATTAGATGATATTAGTTGAACTACGAAACTGAAACAACTCCGAAACAGTCGAAACATAACTCTAGTTTCTGTCGAATTTTTCTGAGCCTCTAAATTTTTTTTAAATAGTTGCAGAATGCTCTTTATTGTGTAATAAGAAAACCAGAAAAAAACGAGCCCAAACCGCCGGTTTTTGAGTGGCGAAAACTATCTAAAAACCGATATGGCCAGTTTTTCATTGATGTTTGGGCTTGAATTTTCTTTAGTGTTCCAGTCTCTGGGGTTTGGTGTTTCAGGTATTGTTTGTTTTTGCCAAGATTGCATGTGATGTTAACATTCTGTAACGGTAATTCGAAGTGTTTCGTAGTCGGATTTTAACATCGTTTCGGGTTTCAAATTTCTATGGGATACAATATTTGGAATCCACAATAATTAGTTTTGTGAAAACTAGTTTGAATTTTGTAAACCTAGCAATTTAGTCTCATTTGATCGGTTGCCACGGGGTTTTGATTTGGATCAAAACTCTGTTGCAATCACGTAGTGTACGCGGATACTCGCCGGGTAATATTACTAGATAGCCAAGCCCCAAAGCCCCAACTAAGTGACTGTAGGAGAACCCCGTTGCCAAAAGCATCCCCCGGGGTGATCGCGGCCGCGGTGTTCCGCCTAAGTGCACTTCATCGACGGCATCGGGGGTGCGGCCGTCTACTAAAGTTTTTGACGTGCATTTGATCATATGTTGGGAATCTTGTTGAATTGCCCGACAGAATATTGAAAAGTGTTTTCAATATTGAGACTAAAATGCGGGGTTTATAAGGTTAGACATGAAATTCGGAATATGAGATATTCCGGGTTTTTGATGTCTAAGGAATTCATATGGTTAGGCATGAAATCCGAAGTATGTGATGTTTCGGGTTTATGATATCTAAGGTGTTTGCGGATTCCAATTGTTGTAGTTTTCACTTTCTTTTCTGCGACCGTAAGTGTAGTATGTGGTGTATCGCCGGTTTCATTGCTATATGTCAACGACAATTGGGATACGCATATTTACTTACGTTGATAATATGTGATGTTATGTGTTGCTGTGATATGTTATATTGGATGTCGTGTTTGAATAGCCGGGGGGTTTTGCGTGAGATGAGAGTTTTTCATTTTCATTCATGTAAAAACTGTATGTAATATTCTTTTATTGGGTCACTTCTGGGTTGAGGATGATGTCACCATTGATATATATTATTTATTTTTCCGTATTAGGATAGACCCATGGCGGGGAGCACAAATAACTGGGTTCTAGAGTCCAGTGGAAGACCATCTCGAGGAGTCGAGACTGGGTCTCCTAACTCTAGAATTGGTCGGGTTGCTTGCCGCTCTCGTAGGTTCTAGGGATGTGGGTTTGGCTATTCATCACGACCGTGGAATCCGTGTCTTTTACTGGCTTAATTTAAAACACGGACCTCCTAATATATCCAATATTTCATATGTTGACTTCTACTGTAATGTTCTGTGATGAGATCATATAACTGCGTGAGACGAATGCTTAATATTATATATATGATATATAATAAACGTTTCTTATGTTTTGCATCCGCGCTAGTCCTGCCCCCGCTCTGTCGTTAGTTATCTAACCTAACGGTGCATGACGGGACCCTGTGGCGAATGCGGATGGCATAAGCGTACGTTATATAAGTATTTTCGTTTCTTTATCTGTGATGCTTAGGAAGCATAAATGATAGGACTTCATTAATGAGATTAATGAAAGAAAAGAAACCTAAACATGTTGTAGAATCAAATTTTCAAAAAGGGTAGCTCTAGTTTTTGCTTTGCATAATGGTATTCCTTGATGAATATCCATTACCTCATTCGATGAGGAAAGAGCCGAGATCCCTTCATCGGGAATGAGCTCTTTAGCAAAAACTAGCAAATGCTATAACCCATTCGGTTTGTTTTGAAAACTATTCGATTTTAAAAACAGAGCTTAAACCACTTCTTTTCAAATCACTCGATTCTACAACGATATCAAGTTCATTAAGCAAAAGGTTTTCTTAAAACCCTGTCGTGGCCCTCCATCATTTCAGATAAGGACTATTTAGTATTCGTGCTGCGTTTGTTGACCTTATCAAGGCATAGTGTACGGTAGCTAATTAGTGCTTATCTGTAATGCATATGATGCGATTGGATTAGGGTAGTCATACGACCTTGTTGACCTTGTCAAGGGTCATGCGGGTGGGTTCACGAAATGAACGGGTTGAACTTGACTTGCGGTTTATGGTTTCTTGACCTTGTCAAGGTCATAAATCGCTTGGGGCAAAATATTATCAGGAATTTCAAGTGTTGAAATTTGCAATGAGATTACATACCTTCTATGAGATAGTTGGATCCCGATACCTACTGCGAGTAAGTGTTACTCCTGGGAAAGTTTTGCACTTTACAATTAGCAAACTCATTAGGTGTCTAGAAAGGTGTCAACGAGGTTAAGCCTCTGGGAAAACGTGGTTTACTTTAATTAGGTCCGTGCGAAAGCACGGGGAACCTCCCTCAAAGTACCGACATTGGCCTGGCTGAACGGTTAGCGAACTTGTAGGGTGTAATTAATCTCGGCTAGTCTTACCTTTTAGGGTTTGAAGGAAGATTTGATAAAAACAGTGGGAGCCATCCTGATTAGATAAAATAATAACCAATCTAATCTTGCAAGAGCATACGCTAAGTGTTTTCTTCTCTCTCTCTCTCCAGGTAGCAACCATGTCACGCCTTAATCAAGATAATAATATGGATGTATTGACCGAACCTGCTTATTATACTGAGCTGGGGAACGTTAGTTCCGCTCTATCTTATAATTGTTATAAGTCTGAGCAGGAAATAGGGGAATGCTAGGATTCCTATGCCACCCAATCGAAGAAAGAACATGTTGATGCATTTTCTTTGGGTACAATATTTGGAATCCACAATAATTAGTTTTGTGAAAACTAGTTTGAATTTTGTAAACCTAGCAATTTAGTCTCATTTGATCGGTTGCCACGGGGTTTTGATTTGGATCAAAACTCTGTTGCAATCACGTAGTGTACGCGGATACTCGCCGGGTAATATTACTAGATAGCCAAGCCCCAAAGCCCCAACTAAGTGACTGTAGGAGAACCCCGTTGCCAAAAGCATCCCCCGGGGTGATCGCGGCCGCGGTGTTCCGCCTAAGTGCACTTCATCGACGGCATCGGGGGTGCGGCCGTCTACTAAAGTTTTTGACGTGCATTTGATCATATGTTGGGAATCTTGTTGAATTGCCCGACAGAATATTGAAAAGTGTTTTCAATATTGAGACTAAAATGCGGGGTTTATAAGGTTAGACATGAAATTCGGAATATGAGATATTCCGGGTTTTTGATGTCTAAGGAATTCATATGGTTAGGCATGAAATCCGAAGTATGTGATGTTTCGGGTTTATGATATCTAAGGTGTTTGCGGATTCCAATGTTGTAGTTTTCACTTTCTTTTCTGCGACCGTAAGTGTAGTATGTGGTGTATCGCCGGTTTCATTGCTATATGTCAACGACAATTGGGATACGCATATTTACTTACGTTGATAATATGTGATGTTATGTGTTGCTGTGATATGTTATATTGGATGTCGTGTTTGAATAGCCGGGGGGTTTTGCGTGAGATGAGAGTTTTTCATTTTCATTCATGTAAAAACTGTATGTAATATTCTTTTATTGGGTCACTTCTGGGTTGAGGATGATGTCACCATTGATATATATTATTTATTTTTCCGTATTAGGATAGACCCATGGCGGGGAGCACAAATAACTGGGTTCTAGAGTCCAGTGGAAGACCATCTCGAGGAGTCGAGACTGGGTCTCCTAACTCTAGAATTGGTCGGGTTGCTTGCCGCTCTCGTAGGTTCTAGGGATGTGGGTTTGGCTATTCATCACGACCGTGGAATCCGTGTCTTTTACTGGCTTAATTTAAAACACGGACCTCCTAATATATCCAATATTTCATATGTTGACTTCTACTGTAATGTTCTGTGATGAGATCATATAACTGCGTGAGACGAATGCTTAATATTATATATATGATATATAATAAACGTTTCTTATGTTTTGCATCCGCGCTAGTCCTGCCCCCGCTCTGTCGTTAGTTATCTAACCTAACGGTGCATGACGGGACCCTGTGGCGAATGCGGATGGCATAAGCGTACGTTATATAAGTATTTTCGTTTCTTTATCTGTGATGCTTAGGAAGCATAAATGATAGGACTTCATTAATGAGATTAATGAAAGAAAAGAAACCTAAACATGTTGTAGAATCAAATTTTCAAAAAGGGTAGCTCTAGTTTTTGCTTTGCATAATGGTATTCCTTGATGAATATCCATTACCTCATTCGATGAGGAAAGAGCCGAGATCCCTTCATCGGGAATGAGCTCTTTAGCAAAAACTAGCAAATGCTATAACCCATTCGGTTTGTTTTGAAAACTATTCGATTTTAAAAACAGAGCTTAAACCACTTCTTTTCAAATCACTCGATTCTACAACGATATCAAGTTCATTAAGCAAAAGGTTTTCTTAAAACCCTGTCGTGGCCCTCCATCATTTCAGATAAGGACTATTTAGTATTCGTGCTGCGTTTGTTGACCTTATCAAGGCATAGTGTGCGGTAGCTAATTAGTGCTTATCTGTAATGCATATGATGCGATTGGATTAGGGTAGTCATACGACCTTGTTGACCTTGTCAAGGGTCATGCGGGTGGGTTCACGAAATGAACGGGTTGAACTTGACTTGCGGTTTATGGTTTCTTGACCTTGTCAAGGTCATAAATCGCTTGGGGCAAAATATTATCAGGAATTTCAAGTGTTGAAATTTGCAATGAGATTACATACCTTCTATGAGATAGTTGGATCCCGATACCTACTGCGAGTAAGTGTTACTCCTGGGAAAGTTTTGCACTTTACAATTAGCAAACTCATTAGGTGTCTAGAAAGGTGTCAACGAGGTTAAGCCTCTGGGAAAACGTGGTTTACTTTAATTAGGTCCGTGCGAAAGCACGGGGAACCTCCCTCAAAGTACCGACATTGGCCTGGCTGAACGGTTAGCGAACTTGTAGGGTGTAATTAATCTCGGCTAGTCTTACCTTTTAGGGTTTGAAGGAAGATTTGATAAAAACAGTGGGAGCCATCCTGATTAGATAAAATAATAACCAATCTAATCTTGCAAGAGCATACGCTAAGTGTTTTCTTCTCTCTCTCTCTCCAGGTAGCAACCATGTCACGCCTTAATCAAGATAATAATATGGATGTATTGACCGAACCTGCTTATTATACTGAGCTGGGGAACGTTAGTTCCGCTCTATCTTATAATTGTTATAAGTCTGAGCAGGAAATAGGGGAATGCTAGGATTCCTATGCCACCCAATCGAAGAAAGAACATGTTGATGCATTTTCTTTGGGTGTGTTCGTTACTGAGAACTGTTTCTCACTGTGCTCTACGTCCTGGGTATTAGATACCGGATCAGGATCCCATGTATGTAATCTGTTACATGGGCTAAGGAAAGGTAGAGAATTGGGAATGGGTGATAAAGATATAAAAGTTGGAAATGGTGCAATTGTTGCATCCAAATCAGTTGGCGAATATCACTTTGTATTACCAAGTTGTAATACATTGATTCTGAACGAATGTTATTACATGCCGAACCTGATATGTAACATTATATCAGTCTCTTTATTAAGTAAAGAAGAATATAATTTTGTATTGCAGGATAATGTTATGAACATTTTCCTGAATCAAAAGTTGATTGGATCAGGCACGTTATGCAATGGCATATACGTTCTAAATCAAACCACGGTTCTAAGTATACAGAACACACACAGGAGGAAGAGTTCGGAAATGAATGAATCCTTCTTGTAGCATTGTAGACTAGGTCATATCAATACGACACGACTAGCTAAGTTACATAAGGATGGATATTTGAATCCATTCGAATTTTCATCTTATGAAACTTGCCAGTCATGTCTCAAAGGCAAGATGACCAAAACTCCGTTTACTGGACACGGAGAAAAAGCTACGGAACTCTTGGGACTGATACATAGTGATGTATGCGGTCTCATGTCTACACATGACAGGGATGGTTCCTCATACTTTATTACATTCACTGACGATCTCTCGAGATTCGGACATGTGTTCCTGTTGAAACACAAGTTTGAGACTTTGGAGAAATTCAAAGAATATAAACATGAAGTTGAGAACTAGACGGGTAAAAGTATTAAAATCCTTCGATCTGATCAAGGAGGAGAATACTTGAGCACAGAGTTCCTGGACTATCTAAAAAAGAATGGGATTCTCTCTCAGCTCACTCCTCCGTATACACCACAACACAATGGTGTATCGGAACGGAGGAATTGCACCCTATTAGATGGTACGCTCTATGATGAGCACCGCTGAGTTACCTATTTCCTTTTGGGGTTATGCGCTTGTGACAGCAGCATACCTATTGAATCAAGTTCCATCTAAATCAGTGCCTATAACACCATATGAGATATGGAGTGGAAAAAGACCATATCTTAAACGAGTTAAGATATGGGGTTGTACGGCCTATGTCAAAAGGCAAAATCCGGACAAACTCAAGGCACGATCAGTTCTTTGCAAGTTTGTGGGATATCCAAAGAATTCATATGGATATCTATTCTACCACAGTGAAGATTGCATCATGGAAGATGATGACCCAACTAGTTTCGAGCAGGCCATCACAAGTGGGGACTCTGTGAAATGGCTGGATGCAATGCGATCTGAGATGAAATCCATGTACACCAATAAAGTATGGACTTTGGAAGATGCTCCTGAAGGGGTAAACCCCATCGGGAGAAAGTGGATCTTCAAGAAAAAACTTGGTGTAGATGGAAAAGTTGAGACTTTCAAAGCTAGACTTGTAGCAAAAGGTTTTCGTCAACGACCAGATATGGATTATGATGAAACCTTTTCTCCAGTGGCTAGTCTATCCAGATCCTACTTGCCATCGCTGCATACCATGACTACGAAATCGGGCAGATGATGTCAAGACCGCTTTTTTAAATGGTGATTTAGAAAAGAGCGTGTACATGACTCAGCCAGAGGGCTTCGTAGATAGTGGGAGCGGTGGAAAGGTGTTCAAGCTGCTTAAATCAATCTACGAGTTAAAGCAGGTATCGTAGAGTTGGAACATCTGTTTTGATGTGGTATTCAAAGAGTTTGACTTCGTCAAAAACGTAGATGAACCTTGTGTATACAAGAAGGTGGCAGAGAGTAAGGTCGTCTTCCTCATATTGTACGTGGATGACATACTCTTGATAGGAAATTATATTCCTATGCTGCACTCGTTCAAGCTCTCTTATCACAAAGATTCTCCATGAAGGATCTGGGTGATGCCTCCTACATCTTGGGTATTAAGATCTATAGAGATAGATCTAAACGGATGCTGGGATTGTCCCAATCCAGGTACATTGACACCATACTAAAGAGCTTTAGTATGGAGGATTCCAAGTGTGGGAATTTACCCACGATCTCAGGAATCACTCTCTCCAAAGAGATGTCCCCCAAGACTGATTTGGATAGGGCTCGCATGCAAGGTATACCCTATGATTCGGCAGTCGGGTCTATCATGTGTGCGATGTTATGTACCCGACCGGATGTAGCGTACGCACTGGGTGTTGTAAACAGGTATCAATCAGATTCTGGGGAGAATCACTGGACAGCTGTGAAGAACATTCTTAAGTACTTGAGAAGGACTAAAGAAATGTTCTTGGTGTATGGTAACGGTGAACTCTAAGTGGAGTCCTTTACCGACTCGAGCTTCCAGAGTGATAACGACGATTGTAATTTGGTCTCGGGTTTTGTCTTCACCCTCAATGGAGGAGCGGTTTGTTGGAAGAGTTCCAAGAAAGAAATCGTGGCAGACTCGACTATGGAGGCTGAATATATCGCTGCCAAAGAGGCTGTCTGGATGAAGAAGTTCATAACTGAATTTGGAGTGGTTCCATCCATTGAGCATCCAATACCTTTGTATTGTGATAACAATGGAGCCGTGGCTTTGGCCAAGGAACCCAAGTCCCATCAGCGATCCAGGCATATTCTGAGGTGGTATCACCTGATCCGGGAGATAGTTGATCGCCGGAAGATCGAGATCAGGAGAGTTGACATGAAGAATAACACGGCAGATCTACTCACGAAGGCCATACCCCAGATATAATTTGAGAGACTCTTCGGGATATTGGGTATGAGATACTACAACAACTGGCCTTAGTGCAAGTGGGAGATTGTTAGTTGTATGTATGCCCTAGAGGCCATTATTGTACATGATTGTATATTATAGTGGATGATTGGACATATATAGAGAGGACTTTCTTGCTCGACATAATAGTATGCTATCTGGTAGCTCTTTATCTTAACATGTAGACTTGTATCGTGATACTGTCGTGCTCTCACATGTTGGTAAAGCCCTTAGGATGTACTTGACTACCAGGATTATGATGCAGATCATACTAGTGGGGCTAGGGTAGTCCATAAGTACATCCTTTAATTGTTCCTAGTCGAGGGTGTATCAAGACGGGGCATCGATATTCCAGAGTAGACTAGCATATATGCTTCTTGACCCATTTGATGGGCGGTGGATGATCCCATATCCATTGGTGTTTGACCTCAAAGATGGTATACGGGTGCTCAGTAGAGACTGGGTACACTGAACAGGACTCGTCGAGAACTCCTAGATGTATTATACCTAACGTCAGATAGCAGTTCTCTGGTGACACTAGTACATGTTAGTCTGTAGACCCGAGATCGTCATAGAGTCTTGTGTGATTCCCATTGTGCTTTGATTTCCACCTTACCATGTTCAAGAGAGCGTGCAAAACGGTGGTTTTTGGGTACATTCCCGAGTCACATTGAGGCAATGAGCGATAGGAGGGGATTCGTCTCTCCCGGTATTGGGGGTTGATGTTGCACTGTGCTCGATTGGCCATAGCAGGAAGTCCTTGGCCAGGGCTGATGCGGAGATTTACTGATAAGTGTTATCAGTAGTTTCTCGACCCGTTATGAGCCTCATATTGGCATGACTTATCAAGTTAATGGGGTCTGACGTTTACCACCCTTAGACTCGATATGCGACATATCAGACGAAGAGACCGTTCTGTATGGTAGTGTTACTTGTTGGATTCACGGGAGTATGAACATGCTTACTTGTTAATCTTCTGATCGCTCAATACCCGGGTAGCCGTTACGTCCAACTAGTACCGCTGACGGCTTGTGGGTAATTGATATGATCATTACCTACTGCCGGCTTATTGATGAATATTTAGAGTCCTACATAGAGGTTTCCTTGCTCAACCGAAACGAAGTAGGGCATATATATGATATGTGCGGGACCAAGATTAATACATGTATGTGATATCGTATTCTAATCTCGTGATATATGATATCGGTCATTTATATGTGATATAGACGGGTTATTAAATCAAGTGTTGATTCGATAAGTTGATATTAAATGAAATTAGTCGGTTGTATACGATACGGCCGGGTTATTAAATCAAGTGTTGATTTAATGATCTAATGTATAATTATATATTTGATATATTAACATACATTAACTAATATTAGCTCACTTAAGAATTTCTTTTCTCATTATACATTTAATATATATTTGATATATGTTAATGTATTTATTTTGTATCATGCTAGATAATACATTGGACTTGGGTGTATGAGACTCATACCATACTTAAGATAATATGGGGATTTAATTATTAAGGGAAAATCAAAATTAGGTGGAAATTAGTCATGGCTTGAAGCTTGGAGAAGCTTGTAGAAACCATTGACTTAGTCCACTAATTTTGTTTTACTTTAGATATTTATTAACCCGACCATTATCTTTAGCCTTGGTTAAGTTTCTACATGGGTTATATATGATATTTTCTCACCCATAGTTCACACTTGATCATTTCTTAAGTTTCTTCTTCATCTGCTCTCTAGCTTCAAGTGAGGTGAAGAAAAAGAGTGAGAAAAATTATTCTAAAGTGAGCAAAATTCCTACTTTACCAATCTACACTAGACTAGCCATTTAGTATAGGTTGTTTGCTTCACTAATTCTCAATTAGTGAAGAGGTAGCTTGAGTTGGAGATTTCTCGACGTAGATCATCTTTGGCCTCGAAGTTCCTCAAGCAAGCTTGTTCCTTTCATCTAGTGGAGCCTTACGAGAGTCCGGAAGATCACTACTTTGAGCGAAGGGACTACTACACGGAGCTTTAGAAGTGAAGGACTGGTCTACAAAGGTTGTATTCCTTGTTCACTTAGAGTAAAAATGTTTACTTGTATAGCTTAACCCTAATTTTCTAGTTAGATCCTTGGTTTGGGTTGCTTTGCTCTCTAGAATTTTTAAAATTGCATGATAGATGCCTTTGAAAACCTAGTGAGAGTGCTAAGGAACCCTTCAGTCAATGTACCTAGATTGGGATAATTCCAACATCCGTTTAGATCTATCTCTATAGATCTTAATCCCCAGGATGTAGGAGGCATCACCCAGATCCTTCATGGAGAATCTTTGTGATAAGAAGAGCTTGACCGAGTGCAGCATAGGAATATTATTTCCTATCAAGAGTATGGCATCCACGTACAATACGAGGAAGACGATCTTACTCTCTGCAACCTTTTTGTATATACACGGCTCATCTACGTTTTTGATGAAGTCAAACTTTTTGACTGCCACATCAAAATAAATGTTCCAACTCCGCGATATCTACTTTAATCCGTAGATTGATTTAAGCAGCTTGCACACCTTTCCGCTGCTCCCACTATCTATGAAGCCCTCTGGCTGTGTCATATACACGCCCTCTTCTAAATCACCATTTAGAAAAGCGGTCTTGACATCCATTTGCTAGATTTCGTAGTCATGGTATGCAGTGATGGCAAGTGTGATTCGGATGGACTTAAGCATAGCCACTGGAGAAAAGGTTTCATCATAATCTATACCTAGTCGTTGACGAAAACCTTTTGCTACAAGTCTAGCTTTGAAAGTCTCAACTTTTCCATCTACACCAAGTTTCTTCTTAAAGATCCACTTGCTCCCAATGGGTTTTACCCCTTCAGGAGAAACTTCCAAAGTCCATACTTTGTTGGTGTACATGGATTCCATCTCAGATCGCATTGCATCCAGCCATTTCACAGATTCCCTACTCGTGATGGCATGCTCGAAGGTAGTTGGGTCATCATCTTCCATGATGCAATCCTCACTCTCACCGTCAATGAGAAAACCGTAGTATCTCTCAGGTGGATGACGAACCCTACTAGATCTGCGGAGTGGCTGAGGTTCGTCGGGGACTATCGAATCCTCCGGTTCTAACAAATCGTCAGCTGTAGTTTGTGTAGCTGGAACTTCTTCCAGTTCTACGTCATGACCACTAATTTCTTTTACAAGAAATTCATTTTCTAAAAAGGTGGCATTCCGAGAAACAAATACCTTTTTCTCCTCAGTGACGTAGAAGATATACCCTCGCGAATTCTTGGGATTGTTGGAGATAGTGCCCTCATAGTCAATTATTGGATCGCAGGTACGTGATTGCAATGATGGCGGAGGACCTATACCGGTAGGACAGTCTTACTCGAGATGATAGTATGCTATCTGCTTTGCCTTTATCAGTCGTGTACATGTTCAGGTGACTGATTACATGTTACACTTTGATAGAGCCCTTAGGATCTTGCTTTACTACCAACAGTATAATGGCGATCATATACTTGAGAGTTGGGTAGTTTATATGCATATCCTTAATTGTGGTCCCTAGTCGTGGGAGTTTCGAGACAGGGCATCGATACTCCGGAGTAGACTAGTGTATACAGTCGAGACCCCGACGAGGGGCGGTGGCCGGTCTCACAAGCCACTGGTGTCAATTGGATCACCTAAGATGTATACAGGTGCTCATTGGGTTATGAGTACACCGGACAGGACTCGCCGAGAATCTGCTAGTTGGTATTATACATATCGTCAAATAGCAGTTCCCTGGTGACAAGTGTACAGGTTAGTTCATCGACCTGAGGTCGTCATTTGTCTCGTGTGAGTTCCCACTGTGCTTTGATTTCTACCCTACCACGGCTCAAAGGAGTCGTGCAAACAGGTAGCTTTTGGGTACAGTCCCGAACCATATAGAGGCACGTGAGCGGATCGGCAGGGGATTCGTTTCTCCCGGTATTGGGGGCGAGATCGTGCTGTGTCTAGGAGAGCCATTACATAAAGCCCACGGCCGTGGCAGGAGATTTACTAGTAGGTACTCCAGTAGTATCTCAGTGTGTTATTGGGCTACACTCCGACACGACTTATACTGCTATTGGGGGTCTGACGTTACTAGCCCCCTAGGCAGATATGCGATACTCATAGACGAACGGACCGGACTGTATATACATTGTCACTGTTAGGCTCAGTAGGGTTTCCGGATGAGTTCGCTCATCGGCATCCCTTGAGGTCAGTCCATGGGCAGCCGTTACGCATTGCTAGTGCCGCTGACGGTTTGTGGTTAAACCCACTGCCAAAGTACTGACAAGTCATTAGAGTCCTCCACATACAGTTTCCCAAGTTCGGGCGAAACGTTGTAGAGGCCGTATGGTTTTATGGCAGGGTTCGGAAAATGCACGTGCGTTTACGCACGTGTCAGATTTCGGACAGATGATACTGGTCGGCTTTGGTTTAAGCCGGGTCCGAGTATTATATTGAGTAGATATAATATTTTTGTCTCAGTTGCATTTGTATTCGGTCGTAATACAAATGCGGGTATATTTATACAGTTATGGGGTTATCCTGAAATTCGTTTCGGGATCGCTTTTGGAAGTTGCCAGTTTCCAATTTTCTATCAGCCGTCTTTTAACATTCGGTTAAAGACGGATTTATCTTTTCTTGAGATGAGTGTGGAAGGTTCTAGAAGTTTCTAGAAGAGGTGACTAGGTTGAATGGTGTTGAGTTTTCATTGGTTGCTTTCTTTGTGTTCACACTATGTGTTCACACTTTGTGTTCACACATGATATTTTTCTCTTGTGGTCACCCTCTTCCCTCCTACACTCACCCCCCTTCCTATATATGGCCGGCCCTTTCCCCCCCTCTCTCTCACTCTCACTTGATAGTTGTAAGAGACTATGATAGATTTTGGGGTGTATGGAAATTTCATTGCTCATTTCATTCCATCACCCGAACCAATCGGCAACTTCATTAACCGTTCGTCCATAGCCTTGGACGTAACGAGACAAAGTCTTCTACTCATTCTCTACATCATTCTTGGTCGTCTCTTTTAGCAAACTTGACGACCGAGTTGCCTCGAGTCAGAGGCGGGAGCCCGTTTAAAGAATCGTTGACGTGGTGCCACCTGGACGAGCAGATCGGAGATCGACGAGATCGGAGCAGCCGCAACGGAGCGTGGGATGATGGTTAAAGAACGAAGGACTCGGATCGTTCGGTATAACCTTTCTACACTCTTTACAGTTTGTTAGTTTAGCAATAATGGCAGATCCGGGTTTAAGTATACGATAGCGCCAGTTAAAAAGTTTTTGTTCCGCATTTGGCGTCTGTAGACGGCCGGGGCGCTACAGTGGACTTACAGTGGTATCAGAGCCTCACCATTTTGCTATACTAACTTGTGCTAACGCGTTTAAAATATCGATCGAACCGGATATCAAAAACTACAAAATTCAAGTTCTGAGTTTCTGTTGATTTTTAAAGGGTTCTAAAAATAATTTTACATATCACAGAAAATTCAGCAGGGTTTTCTAAGAACACCGTACAAATTTGGGCACGTGATTCGACAAGACCGCCGCGGAATCGCGGTCAAACCTATGGTTTGACCGCTCTTCCGCGGCCATTTAGTGAGATCGTAGCCCCAAATTTGCACAGTGGGTTCTTGTCTGGAATTTGGGGGTTTTGGTATATATCTTTTGGGCCCAGATTTTGTTACTGTTCAACAGATGTTCGTGGGGCCCACTTCGTGATATTTAGTCGATCGAAATTTAAACATGTTAGTTTACAGTACTTACATTATATCTCCGACCGGGAATGTCATTTGATCGGTAAACCGCGTCTGATTGCTATAGTTCTTTTAGACGGGTTTGCAAACGTGACATTCGCGTTGATGTTCTGTGTTGTGCTGTGTTGTTGCGGATTTGTCGTGGTGGATAGTGTTGGGGTAAAAATTTACACCCCGGTTGACCAAGTCAAAATCCAAGTCAACCCCAAGCCAAGTAGGCCCAAGCCCAGACCCAGTGGGCCTATGCCCGGGTCGAGCCCGAACATGAAGCGGCCGGCCTCCCCCCATGCCAAGATAAAAATTTTGTAATAAATAATTTTGTTGCATTTTCTTTTATTTTACTTTATGGATAAATGTAAGAAAATGGGCATAAAGCCAAATTTTTGTAAAGCCCATGGCTTATGTGCAAAAAGAAATGGCACATGAGCCATGGGATAGGGAAAATACCATTTTGTGAAGCCCAAGGGGCTATGTGTAAAATGTATGGCCTATAAAGGCAAGGATAATGAAATATCCCAACAACTTTTTTTTCTCTCTCCAAAAAAGGTTTCAGATCTGAGATCTTTCTTCCTCCTTCAAGGTTCCAAAACCTTCTTCTTTTTTTGAATTAAATCAAGAGTTTTACTCCTCCTTTTTCAAAACAAAATAGTTTTTTATCACAAAACCCACAAAGGGGAACTTGGATCTGTCATCAGATCTCAAAAGGGAGAGATTTTGAGATCTCACATCTCTTGATCTTCAAGATCCAGCTTAACAGAGGAGGAAGAAGAAGAACATCTTTCATTAAACCCCCAAAGAAAAGAATACATTCAGGAGTCCAACTCCTCTCTGATTTCTCTTTTGAGAAATCTTTTTTTTTGAGGCTAAAAGCCTCTTATCCTCGCCAGCGCGCAGCGCAAGTGCGCAAAGCGCCCGCGTGCCGACACGTGGCGCGCGCGCTTGCGCACCTGCGCGCTTGCGCAAGTGCGCAAAGCGCCCGCGTGCCGACACGTGGCGCGCGCGCGCTTGCGCACCTGCGCGCAGCGCTCTTGCGCAAAGCGACCACGTGCCGACACGTGGCGCGCGCGCGCTTGCGCACCTGCGCGCAGCGCTTATGCGCAAAGCGACCACGTGCCGACACGTGGCGCGCTTGCGCCTGAGCGCACAGCATCTAAGCGCACAGCGCTCAAGGCGCTGGCCCCACGCATCCTTTGGATGTCTTTTTTTTCCCCTTTATTCATATATATATGCATATATATGTATATATATACATTTGTATACAAATGTACACATACACATACTCCGCAACATTCTCCCCCTCCAAAAAAATTTCGGGCCGGGGCGCTGCCCCGAACCCCGCAAGGGGGCTGCTAGCCCCCTTAACCCCCAGCCCGCTATCCGGGTAGCGGGACCCCCGTAAAAACTCTGCGTGGCTCCCGATATATCCAAAACCCCCTTTCAAAACAAAACACACGTACACTGCACATTGAGTTCGCATGACCAGTTTAACCCGTTAATCGGAGGTTCTCTCGCCCCAAAGGCGAGGGGTAATTAACGGCAGCTTAGTCCGCGGCTGTCGGAGATTCGGATCCCCACAATCATTAAATCCCGGCCTACCCTAGGCAGGGGGAATCTGTAGTACGCCTGACAAGCGTGCGCGTATTCCCATCTCACTGGGGTGACGAAAAACACCCTACAGGTTCTGGCACGCCCGGTGGGACCAATCTCTCCTCCCATATTTCGGGTTGAGCGTTCATACGAACTCAATCAATATACATACCTATATTTATACTAAAAATAATGCTTTTTTCATGCAGGATTTTCAAGCGATCACCTTTCAACAATGTCTCCGAAGATGAACTCAGCTCCCGTCTCCTACACAATGAAGATAGACTCCAGGACGGTCCTCCCGGCCAGTCTCGGGCGACAATGGGAGGAGCCGCTGCTACCATTCGGCTCTATTCTGTTCATGCCAGTTGGCGCCATCCCAGCTCCTCAAGCCCCGGTGGCAGACAAACCGGTCTCGAAAGGCAGGAGACCAAATGTGGTGATTTCAAGGGCGCCCCAACCCAAACGCAAGTCGGTGTCTGAACGATTTTCCTTGGCCCCAGCTGGGGGCAAGGCCATCAACACCAATAAAGCTACAACGCGTCCTGAGCAAGCTCCAGCGGTGTCCTTGACCACTGCTCGATCGGGTGTCTTCTCTAAGCTCCCCTCTGATCAACTCACAATGGCTTCCCGGGTAGCAGATGCCGGCCAAGCCTTCAAAATCGAGAAGCTGAGGGAGAAAAGGCTCAGATATAGAGCCAACAAAAGGGCTAAGGCTACTGCTAGGCTAAACCTCATGAGGTTCGAAGAACAGGGTTACCCCGCCAAAGATGAGGGGATGGCTGAATGTGTTATCCACACTGTCTACGTGGTGGGCACGCGCAGCAGGAGCAAGGACGGGGCCACCACATCTCAAATTCAATCTGGCTTGAATGTGGTTACCACTTCCCAAGAACAGCCGCCTCCGCTAGATGATGAAAACCCTGTCGATGAGGCTGATAGGCAGAGAGAGCCCTCAATTCATAAAGAGTCAGGCTCGGAAAGCGAAGATGAGCCAACTTTCCGTCCTAAGACCGCAGAGCAGCAACTTCTCCAAGAGCTCCGAAAGCAGCTCAGAAGCAAAGATAAGGAGATGGCCAAGCTCTACTCAAAGATCGACGACTTGACAAATGTCGTCTTACGGCTTACGGCCCAACTTGCCTCTCAGCCGCCCAATCAAGCACAGGGCTCAGCTCATGAACCGGGAAACGGTGTCCCAAAGCAACCGACGCCTATTCCCTCAAATCCAAAAGTGGGCGGACCTCATGAAAGTCAATCACATCCTATCTCAGGAAATGTCTTGGCTACCGATGACAGTAGCCCGCTAACTCAAGATCAAATCATGGATTTGGTTGCCAGCAAAGTCAAAACATTGGTGGCCGAAGCCGAAGCGCAAAAAGATATCAGCAGTAGTGGGAGACCATATCCTGCTCAGTATGATCTGGTGGAATTTCCTAGCGGCTATGTCATCCCTAAATTCGGAAGATTCGATGGGACGGGAAATGCGAATCAACACATCGCCCACTTCAAAGCCTCTTGCGGGAATACTGGGGGCAATGATGCGCTTCTCCTCCGCCAGTTCGTTAATAGCCTGACCGATGTTGCTTTCGACTGGTACGCGAGCATACCAAATGGCTCCGTTACTACTTTCGTCCAAATGGAATCTTTGTTTCGACAAAGGTTCATGAGCGTCAGCGATAAGATCACCATTGCCGAGCTCGTAAGGACCAAGCCCAAGAACAACGAAAGCAACACGGATTTTATAACCCGATGGCGCAATCTCTCCGTCAAATGTGAACCACCGATAGAGCAGGACCAATCTGTCAGTCTCCTCGTCGGAAATCTCAACAATTGGATGGCCCCGTTTCTATGCACCGCGGGTCTTAAAACATTCCAAGAGCTGACCAGGAAAGTTCAGATGCTGGAGCGCTCAAAGCAGGAGTCCTCCTCGGATTCCCAAAATAACAATAGGTCATGGAGAAACCGAAAGGACGATAATCGCAAAGGCGGAGATCCCGACGATTCTGAATCTTTCAATGCTTCGGCTAACCGAAATAAGCAAGGGTTGAGCGGGCCTAATGCCAACCAGCTTCGGAAGCCAATGTTCGGAGAGGGGGGAGAATCTCCACTGAAAGAGAAGCTGGATAAGGTCTATTCCTTCAGAAGGGACAAAATCCGTAAAATATTCAAAGACGCCCTGAAGAACGGTCTACAACTGCCAGAGTCAAAAAGACCGCAGGAAGCGAATATGACCGACGACCCCAAATACTGCCCCTATCACAGAGTGATAGGCCATGCCATTGAGGACTGCTTCGTCTTCAAAGATTGGGTCGAAAAGCAATACAAGGCAGGAGAGATAGAACTGTCCAAAGGCGTGTTAACAAACAGTCAAGCTGCAACCGCCAATTTCATACAAACGGAGACCGAAGTTCTTCGTGAAACCGATTCTCTCAGGCATCTGCCTTTCTCTGAAAACAATCGACCACCACGTCATTAAACTGGGAACAATCGACCTCTAAGTCGTTAAACTGGGAATGTAAAAAAAAATGTAAATAAAAAAAATGTGTAAATAAAAGAAAAATAAAGAAAAGCCGAAATGATGGGGCAACTCGCAATAAAAATCAGCGAGTAAAAATGAAAATGAAAATAAAGCCGAAATGTTGGGGCAACCGTGAATAAATAGTCGAAATGATAAGGCGATCGCGACCTTCGCGATAAGAAAAGCTGAAATGATAGAGCAATCGCGGTAAAATATAAAAAAAAAAAAAAAAAAAAAAACCAAGGGCGGATGATGAGTTGCTCCTGGCATTATTCCAGTGCAGCAATGCAGACGCCAAACAAAATCCAATTTCCCAAAATTCTTTCAGCCCTACGGTTGGTCCCCAAGTTGACTACCGTATACAATCCACGGGCTCAAATAATTCTCGTCATACCCATGCCCCACCACAATTACCAGTTACGCGGCTGGTCTCCGCCTTTGGAATTATGCTCCATTAAGAAGACCCACTCATGTGTCCTCACGATATATGAGGAGAACAAACCTTTGTGGGATCCTTACGACTCATAAAGGAAAAACACACTTAGGAGTCCTCACGACTCCTAAGGAGAAAATACACCTGTGGGATCCTTACGACTCGTAGGGAGAAAATGCTTTTATGGGACCCTCACGGCCCATAAAATTGAAAAGTCTTAGGCGATAGGGATCTAAACCTGTCTCCTAAGCCATCGCTCCCCAATCCCCAAATGGCGAATGATGAGTCGCTCCTGGTACCATATTCCAGTGCAGCGATGCAGACGTCAACCAAATTCCAAATCCCATACCCCAACGGCGAATGATGAGTCGCTCCTGGTACCATATTCCAGTGCAGCGATGCAGACGCCGACAAAATCCCGAAATTTTTCCGGCCCTACGGTCTGGATCATACATCCTGCAAAACCGTATACAATCCACGGGCGTAAAACAATCCCAATTTCTCCTAAATTCTCTCGGGGCAAATGATGAGTTGCTCCTGGTATTATTCCAGTGCAGCAATGCAGATGCCAAACAAAAACCAAAATCCCAGAATCCTCTCAATGACAGATGATGATTCGCTCCTGGTACCATATTCCAGTATAGCGATGCTGATGTCAACCCAAATCAACAAGTCAACTTCCACTCCGACACCGCAGAAAGCGGAGCGAGTCAGAATCCAATCTCGACACCGCAAGAAGCGGAGCAAGTCAAGTCTACCCCTGACACTGCAAGAAGCAGAGCAAGTCAAATCAAGCACCGACCGTCCAAGTCTCAAAAAGGGCAGCATCGACCGCCCACGTCGCTAAAATGGCAGCACCGACCGTCCAAGTCGCAAAAAGGGCAGCACCGACCGTCCACGTCGCTAAAAGGGCAGCATCGACCGTCCACGTCGCAAAAATGGCAGCACCGACCGTCCATGTCGCAAAAAGGGCAGAACCGACCGTCCAAGTCGCTAAAAGGGCAGCACCGACCGTCCAAGTCGCTAAAAGGGTAGCATCGACCGTCCATGTCGCTAAAAAGGCAGCATCGACCGTCCAAGTCGCAAAAAGGGCAGAACCGACCGTCCACGTCGCTAAAAGGGCAGCACCGACCGTCCAAGTCGCAAAAAGGGCAGCGCAGGATTCCTACAAAGCGGGAACCAGATAACTCCGGGCCAGGGAAAACGTCTATCACGGACACACCGTCTCGGAGACATGTCAAGCAATGACCGTCCATGTCGTAAAAAGGGCAGTGCCAGCTTCCCAAAAAGCGGGAACCAAATCAAGTCGCCTCCACGTGAAAGAAGATCCATCAGTTTCATGCACACGACCCACATATGTGGTGTGCATTTATTGATGGGGGGCAATTTGTTGGGGTAAAAATTTACACCCCGGTTGACCAAGTCAAAATCCAAGTCAACCCCAAGCCAAGTGGGCCCAAGCCCAGACCCAGTGGGCCCATGCCCGAGTCGAGCCCGAACATGAAGCGGCCGGCCTCCCCCCATGCCAAGATAAAAATTTTGTAATAAATAATTTTGTTGCATTTTCTTTTATTTTACTTTATGGATAAATGTAAGAAAATGGGCATAAAGCCAAATTTTTGTAAAGCCCATGGCTTATGTGCAAAAAGAAATGGCACATGAGCCATGGGATAGGCAAAATGCCATTTTGTGAAGCCCAAGGGGCTATGTGTAAAATGTATGGCCTATAAAGGCAAGGATAATGAAATATCCCAACAACTTTTTTTTCTCTCTCCAAAAAAGGTTTCAGATCTGAGATCTTTCTTCCTCCTTCAAGGTTCCAAAACCTTCTTCTTTTTTTGAATTAAATCAAGAGTTTTACTCCTCCTTTTTCAAAACAAAATAGTTTTTTATCACAAAACCCACAAAGGGGAACTTGGATCTGTCATCAGATCTCAAAAGGGAGAGATTTTGAGATCTCACATCTCTTGATCTTCAAGATCCAGCTTAACAGAGGAGGAAGAAGAAGAACATCTTTCATTAAACCCCCAAAGAAAAGAATACATTCAGGAGTCCAACTCCTCTCTGATTTCTCTTTTGAGAAATCTTTTTTTTTGAGGCTAAAAGCCTCTTATCCTCGCCAGCGCGCAGCGCAAGTGCGCAAAGCGCCCGCGTGCCGACACGTGGCGCGCGTGCTTGCGCACCTGCGCGCTTGCGCAAGGGCACAAAGCGCCCGCGTGCCGACACGTGGCGCGCGCGCGCTTGCGCACCTGCGCGCAGCGCTCTTGCGCAAAGCGCCCACGTGCCACGTGGCGGCACGTGGCGCGCGCGCGCTTGCGCACCTGCGCGCAGCGCTCTTGCGCAAAGCGCCCATGTGCCGACACGTGGCGCGCGCGCGCTTGCGCACCTGCGCGCAGCGCTCTTGCGCAAAGCGCCCACGTGCCGACACGTGGCGCGCTTGCGCCTGAGCGCACAGCACCTAAGCGCACAGCGTTCAAGGCGCTGGCCCCACGCATCCTTTGGATGTCTTTTTTTTCCCCTTTATTCATATATATATGCATATATATGTATATATATACATTTGTATACAAATGTACACATACACATACTCCGCAACATTCTCCCCCTCCAAAAAATTTTCGGGCCGGGGCGCTGCCCCGAACCCCGCAAGGGGGCTGCTAGCCCTCTTGACCCCCAGCCCGCTATCCGGGTAGCGGGACCCCCGTAAAAACTCTGCGTGGCTCCCGATATATCCAAAACCCCCTTTCAAAACAAAACACACGTACACTGCACATTGAGTTCGCATGACCAGTTTAACCCGTTAATCGGAGGTTCCCTCGCCCCAAAGGCGAGGGGTAATTAACGGCAGCTTAGTCCGCGGCTGCCGGAGATTCGGATCCCCACAATCATTAAACCCCGGTCTACCCTAGGCAGGGGAAATCTGTAGTACGCCTGACAAGCGCGCGCGTATTCCCATCTCACTGGGGTGACGAAAAACACCCTACAGATAGCAGTGTGCAATGGTAGTGCAGTTTGGATTTATTTGTACTTTTGATATTGCGGGACGAGCGTCCAACATGTGGACTGCCGTCATTGCCTGTTGTATAATATTCTTTTGGGGCACGACCAGGTTGCGGTCGATGTACCTGTTGTACTATTATTTATTACTGTACTAGGTTATGCCCCGCGACGGAGTGCACGGATAGCCGGGTTCTGGGGGGCAACGGGTCCGCATCTCATGGCTTTGAGAGGCAGAGGGGCCTTACTCTGGAATTGGCAGACTATTCGCCGCACTCGTAGGGGGTACAGGTTGACCCAAGGAGGGGTGCTCAAGCTACCGGATTCTATGAAGTGCAGGGTGGTCCATTCACTTTGCTGTAAGGGGCTGCCTCGCTTCAGGTTTTGGCGGATAACTTGCCGCACCCGTAGGGGTCTAGGTTTCATTGCACAGGCTATCCACACGACCAGGGGAACGTCGAGTTTCAGCAGCGGCTCTGTGAAACTCGGGGATCCCAGATTATCTGTATTGTTCTGTGATGCTTATTACTTTTCTGTAATGTTGCATATTATCACGCCTAGAGCGATTATTGTATATTGGTTTATATACTATTAGATGTTGTATATGTTTTACACCCGCGCTAGTCCAGTCCCCGCTCTGTCGTTAGTTAAGTAACCTAACGGGTGATGACGGGACCCAGTAACGAATGCGGATGGCATATACGTACATTTTATTTTCGTTCTTTTCTGGTGTGATTGATTGATGGGACTGCGTTGATTCTGATCAATGCAAAGTAAAACAAACCTATTTGGCAGTTGTTGGAACAAATTAAAAAGTGTTATTACAAAGATATTTCCTTTTGTTTTGCATAGCGGTATTCAGTGGAATATCCTGCACCTCATTCGACGGGGCAAGGGCCGATATCCCTTCACCGGGACTGACCCCTTGGGCAGAAGTTTGCGTCAGGGTAATAACTTCACTATAGTCGATTACAAGTTGCTTTGCATCGCGGTATTCAGTGGAATATCCTGCACCTCATTCCACGAGGAAAGAGCCGAGATCCCTTCACCGGGAGTGACCTCTTTAGCAAAAGGTTTTCGCCACTATATTTTAAAAAGCTATCAGGTTCCTTCAGCGATATCAAGTTCGTTACGTTAAAGGTTTTTCGCCAAAAACCAGCCGTAGCCCTCCGTCATTTCTTTTGGGTATTCAGTAGTATTCAAGCTATGCATTTTAGCCAAAGTTAAGGCATAGTGTTTGGTAGCTGCTGGGTATTCATTTGTTGCATAGATAGATGAGTTGGTTTGGGACAGTCGTTCTGCCGATTGGCCAAAGTCAGGGGCATGTGCGGATGGGTTCAAATTGACAAGATAGTGACGGGTAGAACTTGGCATGTGACTTATGACATTTTGACCAAAGCCAAGGTTATAAGAGCATGGGGCAAAAATCATATCGGGAGTTTCTAAAGAAACTGAAACTTGCCAAGTATGCGCATACCTTCTGGAGTGTGATAACGTGAGTGGATTCCATCACGTTATCATGCGATGAGAGTTGGATCCCGATTCCCACTGATGAGTTGGCTTACTCTTCGGGTGATCCCGATTGATTCTTCTTTCAAGTTTGGAGGAGAATTTGACAGGTCAGTGGGAGGTTTCCGGATTAGATAAAGTGATAACCATTCTGATCTTGGTTAGAGTGCACGCAGAGTGTTTCTTTTCTCTCTCTCTTTGGCAGCGACCTTTGACCGACCCTAGACTATGACTCAGTGACCAAGTTGACCGAACCTTCTTAAAATACTGGCTTTTGGATTGTCCGAGTTGCATAAGTCATTGCCACTCCTTCTTCTACCCTTTGAATTTCTCAGAACACCCGTATTACTACGGACATCCACTTCCATTGGATAGATCCATCGTATGGTTATATACGAACTCGAAGGGACTTCTTCGAGGATGGATCCAGGTTCAGGAGAAATAGAATTGGTTTATTCAGTTGTCTTTTATTATCACCTTCTCTCAGGTTGCGAGGGCTCCTTGGTTTAGGAGAGTACACCTATTACGCTTATTGGATAGTCTTATTCCAAACCATAGGCAGGTGCCGAAAGGTAGGGAATGAAGAAAACCAATTAGCCTAAATAGGGTGTGCAGAAGGTAATATGTAAAGACAAAATAAAGGGATTAGAAAGAGGGCAAAGTAAATTGCGACTGATATCATTCACGACCAAACCGCGTGCTTCATCGCCACTCCTATTTCACCTTTAATAGAATAAGGTATTATTCAGTTGTCTTTTATCATCATCTTCTCTCAAGATGTGAGTACTCCTTGGTTTAGGAAAGTACACCTATTATGCTTACTGGATAGTCTTCTTCCAAACCATAGGCTGGTGCCGAACGGTAGGGAAGGAAGAAAACCATTTAGCCTAACGAAGGTGTACAGAAGGTAACGACTAAAGACAAATAAAGGGATTTGGAGAGAAGGCAAAGAAATATACGGTTAAAGTCATGAATTGGATTATGGAAGAGGCATTACTAGGAATACCAGGATACCCCTACGAAACATTTTCATGTTTCAGTGCATTGTTAAACGAAAACTGTTTTCCCGATTAGATACTTACTCCAAGGGTATGTATTTACCAGGTTTCATTCTCATATCTGTATGGTTTTACGGATGATGAGTGGGAGTAAGTTATTGGGAATTAGGTAATTATCCTCATTATATCGGAATTCGTTGTAATTGGTGATATTTGAGGAAATCGCCAGGGTACAGTTTTCAACCTACGAAGCACAGGTTTTGAGTTATTCAACTCAGCGGACTTATACAGGGTATTGTATGTTGTCCAGTGTCCATCAGGACAAAGGGGTAGGTCCTCATACTTTGTTCCATTTACTTATGACTTCTCTAGTTTTTAGACAAGTGTTTCGTAGAAATACAAGGTCTAAGTTTTGAGAAGTTGTGGGTATAAGAATAAAGTAGAGAACCAAGTGTCACAAGTATCGGGATTCTTCAAAGAGATCGAAGATGTAGATTCTTGTGATTGGTATTCAGATGATAGTAATGGCTTTGAGAAACTTGTTTCTCTTTCAGGTTACTCATAATTGGATGGATTCCTAAGTTGAGTAATGCTGATTAGTCTCTTTCCATTAAGTTGATATGCACTGGAGACAGCTGCATGATTGAATATGGTTCCAATTAAATAAGTGCCAAAGTTTCTATATTGGATATAGAATAGTTCGTACCTTAAAAGATGTTAAGGTACGGGGAGTTGTCCAGCTTATGCTTAAAACCAGACACTGGATAACTCAGGGCACGTTTCTGTAATGGCTATTTGTGGGTTGACCCTGGCTATGACGAGGGTTGATATTCTACCATTTGAAAGATCAATAGTGATATTGTTCTTGACTCACCACAGTTTTAGTAAAATGGATTTTTTCAGAAAACAGTAGTGGGAGTATGGTAGAACTGGAACTGATTCCAGAACCGCGAACGATTACGGAAAATTTAATAGGACCTATATATTCAATCGGGTTTGACATTCCATTAGCCACTCCGCAGATATGGTGGGTAACCTCAGACACCCGAGAGGTACTTCGGTAGCCTCAAGGACGGTGACAGGGAGGTTCTTATCTACTCAGACTTAACACTACCATTGTTCAAGGCTATGAGACCCGGTAGGAGGGTTGTTGTGGTCAGTGGGAGTAGCGGAAGCATAGTGGGCAAGTAGCTTATGTCTATTTATAGACTAGAGCAGTTATAGCGGAGATAGATCATCTAATTTTGATGTGGCGGTCATGGGTTTGACTTCATCAGAATAGGGGATGGATCTGTTAAGAAGGTAGTAGGGTGTGATGTCATGGTATCTGGATGACATACACAGAGTAGGAAGTAAAATTCCTATACTACGATCGGTTGTACTGTGGTCGTCACACAGTTGTTTCTCCAGATAGGATATGGATATAATATTTGACATTCTGGTTTCTGGATCTATGGTTTTAGATCTAGATTTGGGTAGTTTTCCAATGTAGGTACTTTGACAGATATTCTAATGGTTTTTAGAATAGTTGACTCCTAGCATGGTGGTGTACCTGCAGGTGATGGAATCACCCTCTCTAAAGGTGTCGTATAGACTAAAGGGGAGAGGGCTGTGCATGATTGGCAGATCACTTGCTTAGGCAATTGAGTCAATCGTGAGGTGTCAAGTACCACTCCAGATATTGTTTTTGCACTAGATGCGATAAGTTTGTATTAATCCAATCCTGGAGAGACATAAGGAAGCAGTTTTAGAACATAAGTGGATGTTCTACGGATTTGATGACAGCAGCCTCCTTCGGGAGACGATTATCATTCCAGGCTTCAAAGGTGACGTGGATGACAGAGTGATTGTCAGAGTTTTACTTTTCCCTCTGACGAGGGACAGTATTATGGACAGGTGGTCCAAGAGGATACTGTGGGTGGCATGGCGCCGGATACTGATTAGGTTCAGTGATCGATACAGTCTAAGAAGTTTGGATTTGGAGTTCATTTATGAACTAGGTCCCATCAGATATCCAGACATATTCTAAGACAGGTATTACTCGATTCGGGAGATGGCTTTCTCCGTGAACTTGAGATTTAGAGAGATATAGAAAGAAACATCGAGGCGGATCCACTCACTGAGGCTATTTCTCGAACACAATAGTTTTACAAACGGGCTTTGTGAAACTGATTAGTAGAGGAGTTGGATGTTCGGTTTCACACGGGCTGTGAGTAGTCGACATCGCAATAATTAGCCTTGAGTACAAGTGGAAGATTGTTGGAGATAGTGCCCTCATAGTCAATTATTGGATCGCAGGTACGTGATTGCAATGATGGCGGAGGACCTATACCGGTAGGACAGTCTTACTCGAGATGATAGTATGCTATCTGGTTTGCCTTTATCAGTCGTGTACATGTTCAGGTGACTGATTACATGTTACACTTTGATAGAGCCCTTAGGATCTTGCTTTACTACCAACAGTATGATGGCGATCATATACATGAGAGTTGGGTAGTTTATATGCATATCCTTAATTGTGGTCCCTAGTCGTGGGAGTTTTGAGACAGGGCATCGATATTCTGGAGTAGACTAGTGTATACAGTCGAGACCCCGACGAGGGGCGGTGGCCGGTCTCACAAGCCACTGGTGTCAGTTGGATCACCTAAGATGTATACAGGTGCTCATTGGGTTATGAGTACACCGGACAGGACTCGCCGGGAATCTACTAGTTGGTATTATACATATCGTCAGATAGCAGTTCCCTGGTGACATGTGTACAGGTTAGCTCATCGACCTGAGGTCGTCATTTGTCTCGTGTGAGTTCCCACTGTGCTTTGATTTCTACCCTACCATGGCTCAAAGGAGTCGTGCAAACAGGTAGCTTTTGGGTACAGTCCCGAGCCATATGGAGGCACATGAGCGGATCGGCAGGGGATTCGTCTCTCCCAGTATTAGGGGCGAGATCGTGCTGTGTCTAAGAGAGCCATTACACAAAGCCCACGGCCGTGGCAGGAGATTTACTGGTAGGTACACCAGTAGTATCTCAGGGTGTTATTGGGCTACACTCCGACACGACTTATACTGCTATTGGGGGTCTGACGTTACTAGCCCCTAGGCAGATATGCGATACTCATAGACGAACAGACCGGACTGTATATACATTGTCACTGTTAGGCTCAGTAGGGTTTCCGGATGAGTTCGCTCATCGGCATCCCTTGAGGTCAGTCCATGAGCAGCCGTTACTCATTGCTAGTGTCGCTGACGGTTTGTGGTTAAACCCACTGCCAGGGTACTGACGAGTCATTAGAGTCCCCCACAGACAGTTTCCCAAGTTCGGGCGAAACGTTGTAGAGGCCGTATGGTTTTATGGCAGGGTTCGGAAAATGCACGTGCATTTACGCACGTGTCAGATTTCGGACAGATGATACTGGTCGGCTTTGGTTTAAGCCGGGTCCGAGTATTATATTGAGTAGATATAATATCTTTGTCTCTGTTGCATTTGTATTCGGTCATAATACAAATGCGGGTATATTTATACAGTTACGGGGTTATCCTGAAATTCGTTTCGGAATCGCTTTTGGAAGTTGCCAGTTTCCAGTTTTCTATCAGCCGTCTTTTAACATTCGGTTAAAGACGGATTTATCTTTTCTTGAGATGAGTGTGGAAGGTTCTAGAAGTTTCTAGAAGAGGTGACTAGGTTGAATGGTGTTGAGTTTTCATTGGTTGCTTTCTTTGTGTTCACACTTTGTGTTCACACTATGTGTTCACACTTTGTGTTCACACATGATATTTTTCTCTTGTGGTCACCCTCTTCCCTCCTACACTCACCCCCCTTCCTATATATGGCCGGCCCCTTCCCCCCCCCCTCTCTCTCTCACTCTCACTTGATAGTTGTAAAAGATTATGATAGATTTTGGGGTGTATGGAAATTTCATTGCTCATTTCATTCCATCACCCGAACCAATCGGCAACTTCATTAACCGTTCGTCCATAGCCTTGGACGTAACGAGACAAAGTTTTCTACTCATTCTCTACATCATTCTTGGTCATCTCTTTTAGCAAACTTGACGACCGAGTTGCCTCGAGTCAGAGGCGGGAGCCCGTTTAAAGAATCGTTGACGTGGTGCCACCTGGACGAGCAGATCGGAAATCGACGAGATCGGAGCAGCCGCAACGGAGCGTGGGATGATGGTTAAAGAATGAAGGACTCGGATCGTTCGGTATAACCTTTCTACACTCTTTACAGTTTGTTGGTTTAGCAATAATGGCAGATCCGGGTTTAAGTATACGATAGCGCCAGTTAAAAAGTTTTTGTTCCGCATTTGGCGTCTGTAGACGGCCGGGGCGCTACCGTGGACTTACAGGGATATCCTACAAACTTGCATAGAACAGACCTTGCTTCGAGCTTGTCCGGATTTTGTTTTTTAACATAGGCCGGACAACCCATATCTTAATGAAATTAAGATATGGTATCTTCCCCTCCCATATCTCGTATGGAGTGGTAGGCACTGATTTAGTTGGAACTCTATTCAATAGGTATGCGGATGTCTCTAGTGCATAACCCCAAAAGGAAATAGGTAACTCAGCAGTACTCATCATAAAGTGCACCATATCTAATAGGGTGCGATTCCTCCGCTCCGATACACCGTTGTGCTGTGGTGTATACAGAGGAGTAAGCTGAGAGAGAATCTCATTCTCTTTTAGATAATCCAGGAACTCTGTGCTCAAGTATTCTCCTCCTCGATTAGATCGAAGGATTTTAATACTTTTACCCTTTGGTTCTCAACTTCATACTTATATTCTTTGAATTTCTCAAAAGTTTCAGACTTGTGTTTCAACAGGAACACGTGTCTGAATCTTGAGAGATCGTCAATGAATATAATAAAGTATGAAGAACCATTCCTGACATGTGTAGACATGGGACCGCATACATCACTATGTATCAGTCCCAAGAGTTCAGTAGCTCTTTCTCCGTGTCTAGTAAACGGAGTTTTGATCATTTTGCCTTGAAACATGACTGGAAAGTTTCATAAGATGTAAATTCAAACGGGTTTAAATATCCATCCTTATATAACTTAGCTAGTCGTGTCGCATTGATATGACCTAGTTTACAATGCCACAAGATGGACTCATTCATTTCTGAACTTTTCCTCTTGTGTTTGTTCTGTACGTTAAGAACTGTGGTTTGATTTAGATAGTATATGCCATTACTTAACGAGCCTGATCCAATCAAATTTTGATTTAGGAGGATGTTCATAACATTATCCTGCAATACAAAATTATATCCTTCTTTACTTAATAAAGAAACTGATATAATATTGCATATCAGGTTCGGTATGTAATAACATTCGTTCAGAATTAATGTATTACCATTTGGTAATATAAGGTGATATTCGCCAACTGCTTTGGCTGCAACATTTATACCATTCACTACTCTTACAGAATGATCATCTATTCCCAGTTCTCTACCTTTCTTTAGCCCATGTAACATATTACATATATGGGATCCCGATCCGGTATCTAATACCCAGAACGTAGAGTGTACTGAGAAACAGTTCTTGATAACTAACGCACCCGAAGAAGATGCATCAACATACTCATTCCTCGTTTGGGTGGCGAGGGAATCTGGATATTCCCCTATTTCCTGTTCGAACTTATAACAATTATAAGATAGAGCGGAACCAACGTTCCCCAACCCAGTATAACAAGAGGGTTCGGTCAATACGTCCATATTTTTATCTTGATTAAGGCATGTCATGGTCGCTACTTGGAGAGAGAGAGAGAGAAGAAAACACTTAGCGTATGCTCTTACAAGATTAGATTGGTTATTATTTTATCTAATCAGTATGGCTCCCACTGTTTTTATCAAATTTTCCTTCAAACCCTAAAAGGCAAGACTAGCTAGGATTAATTACACCCTACAAGTTCGCCAATCTTTCGTCCAGGCTAGTGTCGGTACTTTAAGGGAGGTTCCCCGTGCTTTCGCACAGACCTAATTAAAATAAACCTCGTTTTTCCAGGGGCGTAACCCCGTTAACACCTTTTTAGATACCTGCTTGATCGGCTAATCGTAATGTGCAAAACTCTCCCAGGAGTAACTCTTACTCGCGGTGGGTATCGGGATCCAACTATCTTATAGAAGATATGCAATCTCATTACAAATTTCAACACTTGAAATTCCCAATAATAATTTGCCCCTAGCGTCCTATGACCTTGACAGAGGCCAACAAACCATAAGTTGCTAGTAAAGTTCACCCCGTACATTTCATGATTGAATTAAACCCACCCACATGACCCTTGACGGAAGCCAACAAAGTCGCACGACTACCCTAATCCAATCGCATCATATGCTGCAAATAAGCACTAGTTAGATACCACACGCTACGCCTTGACGGAGGCCAACAAATGTAGCACGAATACTAAGTAGTACTTATCTGAAATGACGGAGGGCTACGACAGGTTTTTAAGAAAACCTTTTGCGTAATGAACTTGATATCGTTATAGAATCGAGTGATTTTAAAAGGAGTGGTTTAAGCTCCGCTTTTAAAATCGAGTTTTTCAAAATAAACCGAGTGGGTGTAGCATCCGCTAGTTTTTGCTAAAGAGGTCATTCCCGGTGAAGGGATCTCGGCTCTTTCCTCATCGAATGAGGTGCGGGATATTCATAAAGGAATACCACTACGCAAAGTAAGAACTAGAGCTACCTGTTTCGAAAATTTGATTCCACAACATCATTGTGTTTCTTTCCTTTTCATTAATCTCATTAATGAAGTCCCGTCATTTATGCTTCCTAAGCATCACAGATAAAGAAACGAAAATACTTATACAACGTACGTTTATGCCATCCGCATTCGCCACGGGGTCCCGTCATGCATCGTTAGGTTAGATAACTAACGGCAGAGCGGGGGTAGGATTAGCGCGGATGCAAAACATAAGCAACGTTTATTATATATCATATATATAATATAAAGCATTCGTCTCACGCAGTTATATGATCTCATCACAAAACATGGCAACAGAAGTCAACATATGAAATAGGATATACTAGGTAGTCCGTGTTTTTAAATTAAGCCAGTAAAAAACATGAATTCTACGGTCGTGATGAATAGCCAAACCCACATCCCTAGATCCCTACGAGAGCGGCAAGCAACCCTACCAATTCTAGAGTTAGGAGACCCGGACTCGACTCCTCGAGATGGTCTCCCACTAACTCTAGAACCCGGTTACTTGTGCTCCCCACCTTGGGTCTATCCTAATGCGGAAAAGTAAATAATATACATCAATGGTGATATCATCCTCAACCCGGAAGTGTCCCAATAAAAGAATATCACATACATTTTTACATGAATGAAAATGAAAAACTCTCATCTCACGCAAAAACCCCCGGCTATTCAAACACAACGATCCAATATAACATATCACAGCAACACATAACATTACATATCATCAACATAAGTAAATATGCGTATCCCAATTGTCGTTGACGTATAGAAACGAAACCGGTGATACACCACATATTACACTTACAGTCGCAGAAAAGAAAACGAAAACTACAATAATTAGAATCCGCAACATTCTTAGACATCATAAACCCGGAATATCTCATACCCTGAATTTCATACCTAACATATAAATCTTGCATTTCAGTCTCATATTGAAAACACCTTTTCAATAATCTAGTCGGGTAATTCAACAAGATTCCCGACTACTTGATCGAATACTCGTTGGAAACATTAGTAGATGGCCATACCCCCGATGCCGTCGACGAAATGCACTTAAGCGGAACACCGTGGTCGCGAGCTCCCGAGGGGATGCTTTTGGCAACAGGGTTCTCCTACAGTCACTTGGTCGGGGCTATGGAGTATGGCTATCTAGTAGTGTTACCCGGCGAATGTTCGCGTACTATACGAGATTGCGACGGAGTTTTGATCCGAATCAAAACTCCGTGGAAATCTATCAAAAGAGACTAAATTGCTAGATTTACAGAACACTAACTGGTTTTCATAAAACTAATTGTCGTGGATTCTAAATATTGTATCATATTTCAATATCAAACCCGAAACGATGTTAAACTACGTTTACGAAACACTCCGTATTGCCACTACAGAAAGATAACAGCATATGCAATTTTGGCAAAAAAAACATAACCTGAAACCCTAAAACCAAGAGATCATAACACCACAAAAATTTCAAGATTTTTTTGCCACAGAAAAAAAGGTGAGGCCGGTTTTAAAGGCAATTTTGCCGGCCAAATTTTTGTGGTTTTTCCTCAAATTTTTCTGGTGTCCTGGATACATCACAACTAGCTTTCTGCACCTGTTTAAAAAAATTTTAGAGGACTTAAAAAATTTGACAGAAACTAAGGTTACGGATTCCAGGTTTCGGAGTTATTTTGTTTACGTAATTCAACTAATATCGTATAATTCTCTAGCCTTGGCTCTAATAACACTGTTGGGTTCGCTTAGCACCCCGACACGGTTTCGGCAAGTATCAAGTATACTATTTTAAAATTTTAAGGTGCCGAGCGAGCCCGAACCAAGGATTTAAGTAGAGAATTAGAGTTTAACTAAGCAAGTAAACAACTTTACTCTAAGTGAACAAGGAATACAACCTTTGTAGACCGGTTCTTCACTTCTAAAGCTCCATGTAGGAGTCCATTAGCTCCAAGTAGTGGTATCCCAGACTCTCGTTAGGCTCCACTAGGTAAAATGAACAAGCTTGCTCAAGGATTTTCGAGACCGAAGATGATCTACGTTGAAGAATCTCTAACTCAAGCTAACTCTTCACTAATTGATGAACTAGTGAAGAAACAATCTATACTAAATGGCTGGTTTGGTATAGATTAGTGAAGTAGGAATTTTGCTCACTTTAGAATTATTTTTCCCTTTTTCTTTTTCTTCTCACTCAAGAGCTAAAGTGCAAAAAATAAAGGAGATGAAGAAAAGATCTCAAGTGATCAAGTATTGAACCATGGGTGAGAAAATATCTCATATCAACTCATGTAAAGACTAAACCATGACTAAAGATAATGGTTATGTTAATAAATATCTAGAGTAAGACAAAATTAGTGGACTTAAGTCAAAACTTCTCCATGTTTCCACAAACATCTTAGCCATGCTAATTTCCACCTAATTTTGATTTTTCCCTTAATATTTAAACACCCAAATTATCTTAAGTTAGGTATGAGTCTCATACACCTAAGTCCAATGTATCATTTAGCATGACACATAATAAATACATTAATATATATCACATATATATTTGTATGTATTTTGAGAAAAACATTTTCTTAAGTGAGTTAATATTAGTTAATGTATATTAATATATCAAATATATATAATTATACATTAAATTATTAAATCAACACTTGATTTAATAACCCGGCTGTATCGCATACAACCGACTAATATCATTTATATGCATATCACATATACATATAACATATCATTGAATCAACACTTGATTCAACAATCCGGTTATATCACATGAGCTAGGAAAGCTCTGTGTAAGACTCTAAAGACTCGTCAATACGCCGGCAGTAGGTGATGATCATATCAGTCACCCACAATCCTCCAGCAGTACTAGCTGGACGTAACAGCTACCCGGGTATTGAGCGATCAGAAAACCAACAAGCAAGCTTGTCCATACTCCCATGAATCCAATAAGTAACACTACCGTACAGTCCGGTCTTTTCGTCTGATATGTCGCATATCGAGCCTGGGGGTGGTAAACGTCAGACCCCAATAACTTGATAATTTATGCCGATGTGAGGCTCATAACGGGTCGAGAAACTACTGATAACACTTACCAGTAAATCTCAGTATCAGCCCTGGCCAGGGACTTCCTGTTATGGCCAATCAAGCACAACGCAACATCAACCCCCAATACCGGGAGAGACGAAACCCCTCCTATCGCTCATTATCTCCATGTGACTCGGGACTGTATCCAAAAACCACCTGTTTTCACGCTCTCTTGAACGTGGTAGGGTGGAAATCAAAGCACAGTGGGAATCACACAAGACTCTATGACGATCTCGGGTCTACAGACTAACCTATACCAGTGTCACCAGAGAATTGCTATCTGACGATAGGTATAATACCATCTAGGAGTTCTCGGCGAGTCATGTTCAGTGTACCCAGTCTCCACTGAGCACCCGTATACAATCTTTGATGTCAAACACCAATAGATGTGGGATCATCCATCTCCCATCAAATGGGTCAAGAAACGTATGCGCTAGTCTACTCTGGAATATCGATATCCTGTCTTGATACTCTCACGACTAAGAACAATTAAAGGATGGACTTATGGACTACCCTGGCCCCACCAGTATGATCTGCATCATAATCCTGGTAGTCAAGTATACATCCTAAGCGATTTATCAATATGTGAGAGAAAAGACAGTATCATAATACTAGTCTACATGTTAAGATAAAGAGCAACCAGATAGCATACTATCATGTCGAGCAAGAAAGTCCTCTCTGTATATGTCCAAGAATCCACTATAATATACAATAATGTACAATAATGGTCTCTAGGGCATACATACAACTAACATAATTATGCTCTCAACAGGGAGTAAAACGGGTTACGAAACGGTCTTCCAGTCCAGAAATTGGATTTCCAGCAGTAAACACTCAAAATGGAAGGACCGTAACTCACAACCCTGAAACCCAAATGACTCGAACCCAATTTTTCCGTACAGATAATTTAATACACTGTTTACGCCTTTTATATTGTTTCGCCAAATTATGCACGTGTGATTTTATGTGATTTTTCTAATCCAACCGACACCGGCTGCTCTTATGTATTCAGTAGTGCATTTACCGTATTCCAATCATGTTGCATGACTGTTATACCCTTTGTAAATAGTGTTCATTTGTATCGATATCCTAGTGACTATTTTTACATTACCGAGTGATAGTGTTATTGATTGGATTGTGGCAAGTGCGTTAATGTAAAAACGTGATTGAATAGTGGAAGTGACACGTACTTGTATACAATCAGCGGAACTATTTAGTTATCGCATTGTCAACGCCTATGAGGCATATATAGGTGTAACTATAACTGGTATGGGACAGGTATGGAAGCACAGATATTAGTGTCATAGGTAAGACGTCGAAGACTGCCCACTTATCTTGGATACCAGTCGAGACATGCTTGATAGAGACCCTGTCTCCAATTCTCGCGTAGACTTTTCATGGAGCAACTAGTATTTAGATTCATAGTCGGTGTTTGATGTATATCGCGGGGGTGGGGTAGTTTGAGTGTGGGTTCGATCAACGGAATCTCAGGAGTCCCACTGCCGGCATATTTCGTGATTTCATGATTTTGATACTGATCATGTAACTGATTCTTACTGATCGTGATTCGGGACCATGTTTCCTTGCCCCTGGAGCTTATCCTTGGGTTGGGAATACTCCCGCGGTGTTTGACGCTCACTCTCGAACTGACGATAAGCTTAGTGACTTGGACATTGAGACTTAGAGACTGATAGGTTTAGTGACATGAACTTTGCATTGATTACTGATCTGATACACCTTCTATACTATTTATATATACCTATCATTTCATGCTCATGTCATTACTATATATTTACTGCTTTATGTTTGTCATCATTGCACATTATATATGTATATATTGCTATTGTGTTGCTCTGACGATCTGAGTTTGCATGCTCAGAGAAAGAAGTGGACCTGACTAAATTCGAGAAGATCGCTGAAATCCAGACCAGTAAACCAATGGTATCATTTCTCTGATATCACTGATTAGTTGTCTCTTGGTTTGTATCCGTTGCGCTCGGTTTCTTTACATCTGATAGTTCTAATGACTGTATTTCTCTTTATCTGTGTTGTGTCTTACTGATTACCACGTAATGCTAGAAACCGAAGTATGACTACGGCAGGATATTTTCTTGACCGTAGGAGCATGGCCGGCCTTGTCACTCCTCGTATTCCGTATTTTAGGAAGCGGGGCGTGACACCGAACCCGTTCGTTTCGCCTCACATTTTGCCTTAGGCAAATCGGCAAAGTAAGCGAGTTCGAGCCTGTGCATTGTTGGGCTCGCCTTGCCTCGCCTGGCAGGCGAAGCGAGCCTAACCCACTTCACTTGAGATGCAAGGAAGGAGAATCACGAAGAGTCTCGCCACGCCTCGCCTCGCCTCATTAGATTAGCCATGCTTGGTACTCCCTTTCCTTGTTTTGTCTGAACTTGTGTCCCTGTTCTCAAATGCTACCAACTTTATCATGCTATAGTATTAGAATTAATTTATTTGCTGCTACTTGTTGATTAAAAATAAACAAAACAAATATATTGGTAATTATTCTTAATCTATACTATTATAACCAAAAGGGGGCATGTGGGGCGCTTACAATTAATTAAAATAAAAATATTCATGAAAACAAAAAAAAAACTAAATCATTTAAGATAACAAATGGATAAATTGCAGAATGAACGATTCAATTAATTTTTTGTATATTAAATTAACTAATTACGTGCATCCCATGTGCCAAAAACCTAATTACTATTTATATATTTTTAATGTAGGCTATGAACTGAAAGGTCATAATTTGATACAAGAGGCCCATACCAGCTGACATCAACTGGGATGGACCCAATATATGGTCACACTTAAAAACAAATTTTACATGGCCTTATAAATAATAATCGGCCTACTTATGGGCCGACTTCTGGGAGTAAAGGGAACAAAAACATGAGGGACCGTTTTGTAAATTGTGAACCCTGAAACCCTAATCTTGAGATATGATAAATAGTCATTGCCTCCTAAAACCCTAAACCCCCTAAGTTTCCCAAATCTCTCTGCTTTCCAAAGGTACGATCGTTTTCTTTTCTTATGAGATCTTCTCAAATTATATGTTTTAGGTCGTTTTGATTCATAAAAGTTTCCCAAATCTATAATACATCCTTCATTTTCAAAGCACATATCGAAGGCTTGCAGGAGAAATTATACAAAACCCCCTGTTGAGCTCAAAAATTAGTGCAATATCGACCTCGTATTCTTATGTAATGGCCTTTAAAGTTTCAATCTTGAAGGTGCTCTTATAAGGAAAACGTAAATTTTATTTTTCCTCAAATGGATCTACTAATCTAGTGAGTTTCAATATCGACGACATCATTGTATGATTTCGTTAGTTTGGTGTAATTTGCAACTCTCTGATCTTCTGCATATAATTCCCAAATTTGCATTTTAATTTAGGGTAAAGTGGAGGATTTAGAAAGTTAGGGGTATTTCTTGCAATCTATCCAAATTATTACTCACTCCGTCTCTTTTTACTTCTCATTTTAGAGGAATGCACACTGATTAAGAAAAACATTATCAATTTCTTAATATCATCAATTAATCTACTGCTATATCACCGCTAAAAAATCCATACAATTTCTACTCTCAATTATTAAGAAAAACACTATTATTTTTTTAATATCAGCAATTAATTTTCCAGGATATTTTTGGTATTGTATCATTTATTGATATCTTTATCATTAATGATTTATTTTCTCGTTATTTCAAAAAGATCAACTAAAATAGAACACTTTTTTCTCTCCAAAATGACAAGTAAAAAGGGCAATAGCTTTTCAAATGCAAGATTCAATATGAGCAACATAAACTCATTGGTAGTTAAGGATCACTAACCAACATGTTCTAACTTGATCAGGGTAAAGATGGCAAACCCCAAAGTTTTCTTTGATATCCTAATCGGAAAGGCGAAAGCAGGCCGTGTTGTGATGGAATTATTTGCTGATGTTGTTCCGAAAACAGCCGAAAACTTCCGGTGCCTCTGCACTGGTGAAAAAGGAGTTGGTCTCTCTGGGAAACCTTTACACTACAAGGGTTCAAAGTTCCATCGGATCATCCCGAGCTTCATGTGCCAAGGCGGGGACTTTACTAAAGGCAATGGCACCGGCGGAGAATCGATCTATGGTGCGAAGTTTGAGGATGAGAACTTCAAGAAGAAGCACACCGGCCCGTGGATCCTATCAATGGCCAACGCTGGCCCCAACACCAACGGGTCACAGTTTTTCATTTGCACGGAGAAAACGACATGGCTTGATGGGAAGCATGTAGTGTTCGGCAAGGTTGTGGATGGGTATAATGTCGTGAAGGCTATGGAGAAGGAGGGGTCAGATAGTGGGAACACTTCGTCGCCTGTGGTGATTGAAGATTGCGGACAGTTGACGGAGAATTGAGATGCAGAGGTCTTTTGATCTAGGCTTTATGTTTTTTCTTCTGTCTTTTACTTTCTATGGAGTAAGTTGATCTTTGGCACCATCAACATTAGGAAGGATGTGATGATACTCATGGTTTGCAAATAATGATTGATAGTTCCTTTGGCATCATTGTTTGTTATGTTTGCGAAAATGCAAAACTAATCATAATTTGAACTCAATTTGATTGCAATCAGAACTTGGCATTAAAATCGGACTGTTCACGAATGATTCGATACCATTCATAACCTTTTCGATACATATCGTGTAGATATATTGCTTTACATATCTATACGATTCACAATTTGAATCATGCAATTCGATACGATTCATACGTGTATTGATGTGATTCATACATGTATTGATGTGATTCAGTTTAACGGGTTGGGTTTGAATTATTTGGGTTTAAAAATCCAAACGTATACTTGATCTCTCTCAAAAAAACCTAATTTTTCAAGCCGTTTCCAAATTCCTCGTGCCGATCCTCGCTTCGCCACCTCGCTTGACTCCTCTGACATTATCCTTGAAGAAGATGTCCTTGAAGATGATAATAGCAGTGAATAGACTAGGAAGTATTGATGATTTGTTGTTACCTTTTGAATTTTTTTGAAGCTTGTGGTTTGTTATTTGTTAACGTAGTTAGAAAATTGAACTTCATGCTTCATGTTTTATGGTTTGTGAAATTGATTAGAAAATGTTAATGTTATGAAGCTTAGGTTAATCTTGATATATGTGGTTTATATTTTCGACTATATGGTATTATTCTGCATAATCATTTTATTTATTATAACTGTTCACATGATTTTTGGTGATTAATATGTATTATGTTTGCACATATGTAAATATTTATTGTGTTAGTTGTGCAACCGACTGCAAGTATACTAAATATTATATTTTTTTCAATATATTGTTCTATATTGTTCATTTAATCATACAATTATGAAATACATAGCTATATATTTAATCGGCACAAGTTACCATCGTATCTTACGATATACGATTCGATACGATATATGGTTTGGATTTGAATCATGATTTGACAACTTTGGAACTTGGTAACATCATCATTTAAATCAGACCTCTATTTGATCTTCAAATTTGTCTCATAATGATGTTTATAGTTTGGGGGCTCTAGCATAAACATGCATGATAGCTCAATTCACAGCGAAGCTAAGCAGGTGGGGGGTGGGGGTGGGGGGGGGGCAATTGGGGTACTGCAGCCTCGTATAAACAGAATATACACCAACATTACTTAGCAAAACACAAGCATGCACAAAACATCCTTTAATTCAACATAAAGTTGACGCCCCAGAAATGCAGGTAAAGACAATGATTGGGCAGAAAGAAACAATACAACAAACACATGAGATGATTCATCTCTTATTAAGATACAAAAATGTATATCACTTCTACTTATTTACAAAAGTTCTATTTCATCGATTTACAACTCAAGTGATCAAACTAACTGGTAAACAACAATTACAAGAAACTCCATACATAAAAAATCTGTATGGTCATTGATTATCTAACACAAAGGCGAGCACATTTTTTTACGCTCAGGATCAATAAATTTCCAATCAAAATTCTGATCATGTTTAGAAGCTGACACTATCGTCGGAGGCAGGCAGGCTTTTGAGCACATCCCTGAGAGCATAATAATGGCTGTCGCATTTATGGTCAGAAATGAAATTCCCAGATAGTAATATTCTATGAAAATGCTCTGTGGGATGCCGCTTCCAAAGCGTGTAGGATTCTCTGCACTTTACGGTTCTGCTGCCCTCCTCGATATTTCTCTTCAAGAAATACAGGGTCCCAGGTGCAAAAAGCTCCTCTGCCGTAGACCCATCCAGTATAACGACAGCCTTCGCATCTGAAACTGGCTTCTTATAAGAAGTCGTGTCTTTTCTTATGGTGGCATCTGTTAAAGAAAGCAAGCGATATGAGAGTCAATAGCAACAATATGAGCAACTACTACTCAAAAGTCAGTGCAATGTATCGATGAACACAACTTCCAATGCTCATCTGAAGGGAAGAAGGAAATAAAGAGGAGTCGATTTGTAAAAAAACATACATTGAAGTGGAATTATGCAAACTAGAGATTTCATTTAATATCAGAGCTGAATAACCTAAGCAAATATAATAAAAGAATCCAATCATCTAAATCGCTAACAGGCTATAGGGGTGCGGGGAACATAGCCCAGTGATGGGCAATAGGAGTTTGTGTGGGAAGACTCAAGATTGAACCTGGCATCTCCCATTTAGTGCTTCGAAGAGGGGCACGCGGGGCCGATGGGCTTCGTTGTAGTCAGGGGGAAAAAAACAGGCAACAGGGGATTACATTCATCTACTGGGCACAATACAAACCAAAGGTAGTCGGGATCTTCAATTGCAAGCAAATCAAGAGATCCGAAAACATATAGGAGATATCAGTCAAAGACAACATTGCAAACAAATTCAGAAGCCTCAGTCCCTTAATAGCAAGTCTCTAACCGAGACATTCAAGGAACTTACCAGAAACTTCTGACATTTTCTTGAATTTTGTATAATCTGCAAGTCTCCGAGCCACGTCTTGAACTGAAGAGACAAACTGCTTAGCATTTGTAACTAAATCAACAACTCCCTTCCAATCTTCCCTCTGTAGAACACTCATCCTGAAAATATTGAAAATCATCTTAAGTAGAACGAGGAATTAGCCATTCTTCGGTAGGTACGGTAAAGAGTATAGAAATATTAGTTTGTGTTGGAAAGAACATCACAGCATATAAGTATGATACTCGGCCTACTTTATATAAACAATAAATTATTTATTCCTACATTGTTGTACAACACCTAGCACCTATGAAGCACTTCTATTCGGAAAAAAGATATCCAAATGAAACTTAAATGGGTAAATGAATCATTATCAATAGGAGTTAAAACTTATATTATATATGCCTTCTGCTTTACTGTATATAAATGGTTGTTACTAAAATGAAATTGCAGCAAAAGAATTTACAACATCCTCCTTCTGTTTGTTCTAAACTTAGTATTTACTATTTATGCTTTAAATAAAACTACATAATATATAGAGTTATTAATAACATAGCATCTAAGAGTATAATACCGAACTGGCCATATCTACTGCAATTATCACCATACCTGTAACTATGCTTCACTGAGTTAACACCAGAAAATACTTTTTATTCATGTACCAAGCATATAATCAAGAAATAACCCCATAAACCCAAATTACATAAAGTACTAACAAATTCTTCTCAGTGAATTCAGGGCGCAATACACAGAATTTATTATGAGACCACAACCATGAGAAACCTCAGCTTACTAGCTTGTAACAATCCGGTGCCTAGATAGGTATAGTTGAATATCGGCCAATTTTAGAGGTTTCGTCAAAGTCATTTAAAAAAATTTAAGAAGCTAATTCCGATTTAGTCATTTTAAGTAGGAAAGTTGAAATACATCCCCCTTAATAGAGGGAAGCTCTTTTTTTGGTGCTTAATAGAGGGAAGCTCTTTATCACCAGAAACTAGCAATATGTTAGCCTACAGAGAGATCTTCCAAGAACCCTAAGAGTATGGCACAGCCCAATCTACCATGTCTCTGTACTTGCATCATTAGGTAGGGACTACAAAGGGAAAGGTAATCTCTCTTTTCAGGTTCACTACAAAGGGAAAGGTAGAAAGGGAAGGGAATTCCTCAGAATTCCCACCCTCTAGCATATTCTAGTATTCATTTCCTGTAGATCGGTGGGAGCAAGGTCCCTTAGCATTTGAATAGAAGTCTCGATTCAATTCAATTAATAAATTAACCAAGTCATTATGCATAAGATGAAACCACCACACAAAGCTACCAACATGCTCATGCTTCTAATTCGATTTCATCCTCATTTAAAACTCGGTGTAAGATTTTCTGCTTGCTGAAAGAACTATTTATATGCTAACTTTATCACAAGACCAGCCGGGTGAATTACAAATAATATAACATAAATGTAGTATATGGATACTTTGTATACAAGCAGAGTAAATCACATATTGATTCATATACTGAAATAGGAGATCTAGCTTAGTGTGAACTTGTTTTGGACACCTACATCATGCTCGTACAAGCTTCAGCATTTTACATTTTTGCTAACATGTTAAAAATTTATCTCTAACCAAACAAGGCATATCTCAATCATTTCAGATAGAAATTCCAGTTATAAAACTCAAGATCAAACCAAGAACCTTGTTGTTAATTTTGGCTATCTACAACAGGACAGCCTTACTTTCCAGTTTAGGTGTTTCAAAGCCTAAGCCAACTAAAGTAGAATTGATAGCATTTGCAATCAAGTTTCAAATCTTAACTATGTCTATAAATTTCATGCTATTGCACATAATAGAAGTACTTCAAGTTTCCGTCTTTTTCGCTAAATGGACCAATGTAAACCATTTGTAATGGAAATCTAATAAACGTAAACTATTAATAGATGCTAAATGCCTAATTGAAATCTGGACATAAGAAACGATGATTCTTAAACACCAAGCTTAAGATGTGGCAGAGCATATAAGAAGACTATATGGACCTCTTAACTAAATTTTATTGAGAATCATATGTAAATGTTAGCTCCCACAAGTTAAAAGCTGCATAGCTTTTTTTATGCAAACAAGCACCATATTTCAAGATAAGTGCATATTCATTCCTTGTGCAATTAGTCTAGGCTTTAACACGTACCAATCAGTTTCAAGGATTTCGTTTCGCAATCTTGCGAGCGAAGCCACACTTAACCTAGGAATTATATCATCCTGCAAATAGAGAAAGTGGAATAGAATGGAGATGCATGCTATCCGAAACTGAATTACCTGAAAATAGTTATCAGATCAAGCACTTGATACTATTTATCTAACCTGCATTACAACAGTGGAGACATAGCTGGCACAGTTTTCAGCAAGTAATTTAGATACACATGGTGGGGTTCCAAATCCAACTGCAGAAACAATGTCAGGACTGAACCCCAGCTCCTCTTTTGACTTTTTCCGGAGCATAATTGCAAGTAACGCAGCCGCAGCTCCTCCAAGCGAGTGCCCTACTATCCTCAATCTAAAGTCCTGCACAGAAATTAGGCTTTCCATTATAACGTAATCTGATATTTAACTGGATTAAAATAAAGGATAATTGCACTGAACCCCCTTGTAGAACTGCTTTACTGGGTAATTCTAAGGGTTTTGGTCATTGAGGGGTGTGTGTGTGTGTGTGTGTGTGTGTGTTTGCGTTAATAATCACATGCGGGGGTATAAGTGCTACACAGGATAAACTACAAGGGGGTTTTGTGCAATCAACCCTTCAAATAAATTAGAAAAAGAGAGCATATGTTGATGACCTTGCTTTAAGGATGACAAGACCTTTACCTGGTGTTTCTCGAGGCACTTTCTTATAGTTCCCATCTCATGGCGAAGGTACCACTGTGCCGCTTCTGCTGTCCCAAAGTGTGTTGAGAAACCCTCAAAAGTCATTTCTTGATCACTTGTGGAAACAACGTCAGTAATAAGATCATAGACAGTATGGGTTCCACGGATTCCAAAAATTACTAACTTATGACGTGTGTCAATCCCAATATAATACCCAGGCCTCATCACACTGGAATATTTCACAAATTTCACAATGTTCCTCTCTTTAAGCATGCTGTGGCGTGCAAGGGCAGTGGCATTGTCTTTATATGACCCCTTGGCTAACTCAACAAGATAGATGAGCTCCTGAACCTGGAAGGAACAACTCGTTCACATAAACCAAGATATCATAATTTCCTTCAAAATTATTAATAAAACGAACGATGGAGAGGTCATAATTTTCAGTAATTAGCATAAAATTTTATAATCCATACCCAACCTAAATTTATTTTGAGAGGAATTGTTACTGCAGAAGAGGAGAAAATATCTGCAGGGATTTTAGGATAGACCAACTCTAATTGCCCATCAGCAGTAGAACAAGAGCATTCAAGATTTATGAATATTATAATTTGTGAGGCTGAAGCCGGATTCTTATGATGGATGTAGTGGTAGTAGAAGATTCTTATAATGTTGAAAAGATTTGAGAAAGTGAATCATTTTTTTGCAAATAGATTCTGGAAAATGACAATACAACTAAACTTTCATTTGGAAGAACATTTTTCCTCTCAGAATATAATTGTAGAAACAAGAAAGAAAGAAAAAAAAGTCTTATAGCTGAGTCAATAAATTGGATTAAATTAGTCACAAATTTTAGAGTAAGATATTGTAGTAGTGTTTGTAATAGCCTATTCCAAGAGAACTACAAGAGCACCCTTTCTATATCTTGTGCCATGAAATATGAAATATATTTATTAGAGGTTATCTTTAAACTTAGAATATTTGAATCGAAGTGATTTAAAAATGAGGTTTTTTGGAGAGAAAAATTAAGTAGCTATTAAGAAAGTTCAAAAATTACTGTAACATCTGATGTAATCTGGACGCCCTTAAAATCCTCATCCTTCTTGGCAGATGCTTGGCTGAGATAGATTAGGTACAAACCAACCGTGAGGTCACTAAAGCTCCAGTCTTGGATGCCAGTTTTATTCAGTTGAAGTTTGCTAAAGACCTCAGCAAGAGACCGAGTGCTGGGAGGTGTTACCTGTTTTTCGTCACTTCCTATTTATATATGAAGTCATAGTGTATATCAGGATGTTTGACAGATAAATAGATCCAGAACATATTTCAAAGTCAGAAATATACTGCAATAAACGAACGGGAAGTTCATAAGTTGTTTCGCTTTCCCCCTAAAGTTATAAGTTAATCAGGAGGTTTGTATTGCAGTTTCTATTTGAATTCGGAGTTCCCATTTTCCAAATTTCAACTACACACTAAAGCACAATATCTACATCAAACTTAATTACCATCTGTCCCTAGAGTGTACAGAACCAAAAGATGCACAAGGAACTATCACGCTGACATGAGAGAACATCGTAAAACTGGAGATTGATGGGATACTTCTAAAACTTCTCAAGACAAAGTGGTTCTGGTTTCCCACGTTGGCGACTGAAAAGGTCCTTTAACCCGTCTGTGATTCTATCATCATAATTTTTCTTATCATTAGCAAGCGTAATGGACCTAAATCTGTTTTTTTTACATATTTGCATCTAAGTTGTCACTAAGTTAGCTTTCTTACTTGACAATACATAACAAAAGAGGAGAGCTTATCTGGCAAAATTTTATTTTTGTTCAAATGAAGTGTATGGTTATGGAGGCAAACGTTGGAATCTTGGGGGTTCAGATTGAGCAGATCCAAGACAGCATATATGCATTGCAAATTTAGCAAACAGAGAAGTCAAGACCATATTGGTATAGCACTGGAAGGGCAAGAGATCACCGAGCGATCAATTTAGATATTTGGGTTCTATGATCCAAAGGGATGGGGAGATCGATAGCGATATTAACCAAAGGATCTAAGCTGGTTGGTTGAAATGTAGGAGCGCAACAAGGATTTTGTGCGATTGTAACTTTCCGTTAAAGTTGAAAGGGAAGTTTTATCGGAGCGCTATTCGGCCTGCCTTATTATATGGTGCAGAATGCTGGGCTCCTAAGAAACATCATACACAGAAAATGCATGTAACGGAGATGCGCATGCTTCGTTGGATGTGTGGTAACACTAGAAAAAATAAGGTGCGAAATGAGGATATTCGTGCAAAAGTTGGTGTAGCACCTGTGGAGGAGAAGATGCGGAAAAACTGGCTAAGATGGTTTGATCATATACGACGCAGACCTATGGAAGCACCGCTTCGGCAAATGGATACTCTCGATATAGCCAATGTCAAAAGGACGAAAGGGAGACCGAAGAAAATATAGATGGAGGTGATACGAAAAGATATGGTTGTCAAAGGCCTAAATGAAAGTAAATTGTTCGATAGGAGTGAGTGGAGGCAGAGGATTCCTGTGCTGGACCCGACGTGATTCTCTTGTTGGTTTATGTAGCCTACCCCATATGCTTGGGATAAAAGGCTCAGTTGTTGTTGTTGTTCAAATAAAGTGTATGGTCCAATTATCATATTGATTTTACATTTGCTACTTTCTCATTATCTCTCTAGACACAAACTTTCAAGTTGCTTCCTATTCTCTTCACAATAGCTCGACAAACTCAGTTAGGCCCTGCTTGGGAATGGACTAAAGTTTAGATAACCAGAGTTTCATAAAGTTATCCAAAATTAACTCCAAAACCCTAATGCCATATATGTGATAGATTGTGGAGTTTAGAAAATTCTGGTCATCTAATCTCTAAAGTTGAGATAACCGGAGTTTACAAAACTCCAATCCAGCCAAAGTTTTCTAAACTCCAAATCCAGACACCCTTCAAAGTTGAGGTTTTAAAATGGAGGTAGGGACTTACAAACTAGAGCTTGCATATCCTCTACCTCCACTTAATATTAAACCAAACAGGACCTAAATGATAAAATGTTCTAGAACTCTTACATGCAATTACAAATTACATGCGTATTGTTCATCTCAACCATTCTAATTTACCTATATATATCACATTGTGATGTGGGCAATCTACCTCGCCCGATGAGAGGCAGCTCAGCCCAACTACTTTTTCTCTATTGTTATTTGTCAAAGAAAAAAACCCACCGTTGCCGGTCCCAAGTCCGGATGAGAAAGGGTGAGGGTTGTGGTAGGCTTGTGACAGCCAACATAAAACTTTGTCACATTCTATGACATGCACCATAATAAGAATATCGTTGGAGCGTCCCCTACACAGCGACGCGTTGCATTGGATCCCGGGTGTAGTGTTAAGTATGCAAGGGCTTCTAGGTCGTCGTCCAAAAACGGCGCGCTACATTGGACCCCGGATGTAGTGACAAATAAGCAAGGGTCGTCGTCCAGAAACGGCGCGCTATATCGGACCCCGGATGTAGTGACAAATAAGTAAGGGTCATCGTCCAGAAACGGCGCGCTACATCAGACCCCGGGTGTAGTGACAAATAAGCAAGGGTTTCATAGGATCCGTCTAACTTCCTGGAACATAGGTTCCCTTACGGGTAGACTAATAGAATTAGTGGAGGTGATGATTAGGAGGAGAGTTGGTATTATGTGTTTACAAGAAACTAAGTGGGTAGGTGAAAAAAGTAGAGTCATAGAGCCTTGGGGTTATAAGCTTTGGTATACGGGTAGAGATAAAAATCGCAATGGGATAGGCATAATCATAGATAGACGGTTGCTTGAGGATGTAGTTGAGATTAGGAGAAAAGGTGATAGAATTTTACTGGTTAAGCTTATTCTAGGTGGAGAGATCCTTAATGTTATTAGTGCTTATGCATCACAGAAAGTCTTGATGACGTTAGTAAGCGTCTATTCTGGGAGGATTTAGACGAGATGGTGCAAAGTATACCTAGTGGAGAGAAGTTATTTATTGGTGGTGATCTTAATGGACATGTAGATACTAGTCGTAGTGGGTTTGATACTATCCATGGAGGTTTTGGTTTTGGACAAAGAAATGAAGTAGGTGACTCGATTCTAGATTTTGCCTTATCTTATGACTTGATCTTAGCAAACACCTGATTTAGGAAAAGAGAGTCCCACCTTATCACTTTTAGGAGCGGATCAAGTGCTAGTCAAATGGACTTTTTTCTGACGAGAAGAATAGATAGAGATTGTTGTATCGACTGTAAGGTAGTGCCAGGTGAGAGTGTAACCACTCAACATAGACTTATTTCTAGACTTTCGATTTAGAAGAGGACTTAGGAAGATTAGACGTAAGGTAGAGCCTAAAATTAAATGGTGGCGATTAAAAGAAGGTAACCAACAGGCTTTTATAGCTCGTGTAGTCCAAGAAACGGATTGGCGGTCGGAAGATGATTCAGACAGAACATGGAGCAAAATGGCTAGTTATATCAAGAAGGTAGTTAGAGATCTACTTGATGAGTCGAGAGGTGGTGCTCCACCATCTAAGGACACATCATGGTGGAATGAAAAAGTAAAGGCTGCTATTAAAATTAAAAAGGATTCTTATAAAGATTTGAAGAAAAGTAGAGATGTGGAGAGATTTGAGAAGTATAAAATGGCTAAAAAGGAAGTTAAAAAAGCTGTTCGGGAAGCTAAATCTAAGGTCTAGAAGGAGGTGTACGAGAAATTAGACACTAAAGAGGCTGAAAATGATATATACCGGATTGCTCGGATGCGGGAAAGGAAGACTAGAGACTTATGTGCGGTGAAGTGTGTCAAAAATGAAAATCAGAAGGTTTTAGTTCGAGATGAGGATATCAAGGAAAGATGGAGAGATTATTTTGACAAATTGTTCAATGAGAGCTTTACTAAGAATTTGGATGGACTTGTCATTCAATCTCAAAATATAAACTGTCATTTTATGCGTAAAATAAGACTACATGAGATTAAAGAAGTTTTGAACAGAATGAGTTTAAGAAAAGAGGTTGGTCCTGACCGGATTTCTATCGAGATTTGGAGATGCTTAGAAGAAATAGGCGTTAAATGGCTGACAGATCTGTTTAATAAGATTTGGCAGACAAAAAAGATGCCAAATGAGTAGAGAAAAAGTATCCTTGTACCTATCTACAAGAACAAGGGTGACATTCAAAGTTGCTCAAACTACCGTAGAATAAAACTTATGTGTCACACCATGAAACTTTGGGACAGAGTGATTGAATACAGGCTAAGGAAGGATATTAAGATAACAGAGAACCAGTTTGGGTGCATGCCTGGACGATCGACGACAGAGGCTATTCATTTGCTTCGTCAACTTGTCGAGCATTTTCGAGAGAGGAGAAAAGATTTGCATATGATATTTATTGATTTAGAAAAAGCATACGACAAGATACCTAGAGAGGTATTATGGGGGACAATGATAAAGAAGGGGGTCCCCGTCAAGTATATTGACATAATCAAGGATATGTACGATGGAGTAGTGGCAAATGTCAGAACCTGCGGCGGCTTAACGAGTGATTTTCCGATTACAATTGGTTTACATCGATCTGCATTAAGTACATTCCTGTTTACCATCGTGATGGATGAACTTACTAGAACCATCCAAGATGAGGTACCTTGGTGTATGCTATTCGCTGATGATATTGTTCTAGTAAATGAGACGAAAGCAGGGGTTAATGCCAAATTGGAATTATGGAGGTAAACATTGGAATCTCGGGGATTCAGATTGAGCAGGTCCAAGACAACATATATGCATTGCAAATTTAGTAAGCAGAGAAGTCAAAACCATATTGGTATAACATTGGAAGGGCAAGAGATATCACCGAGCGACCAGTTTAGATATCTAGGTTCCATCATCCAAAAGAATGGGGAGATCGATAGTGATGTTAATCAAAGGATCCAAGCTGGTTGGTTGAAATGGAGGAATGCAACAGGGATTTTGTGTGATCGTAACTTTCCATTAACATTGAAAGGGAAGTTTTATCGGAGCGCTATTCGGCCTGCCTTATTATATGGTACAGAATGCTGGGCTCCTAAGAAGCATCATACACAGAAGATGCACGTAGCGGAGATGCGCATGCTTCGTTGGATGTGCGGTAACACTAGAAAAGATAAGGTACAAAATGAGGATATTCGTGCAAAAGTTGGTGTAGCACCTGTGGAGGAGAAAATGCGGGAAAACGGGCTAAGATGGTTTGGTCATGTGCGACGCAGACCTATGGACGCACCGATTCGACGAATAGATACTCTAGATATGAGCAATGGCAAAAAGGCAAAAGGAAGACCGAAGAAAACATGGATGGAGGTGATACGAAATGATATGGTTGCCAAAGAACTCGATGAAAGTATATTGTTCGATAGGAGTGAGTGGAGACGGAGGATTCATGTGCTGGACCCGGCGTGATTCTCATGTTGGTTCATGTAGCCTACCCCATATGCTTGGGATAAAAGGCTCATTTGTTGTTGCTGTTGCTGTTATTTGTCAAAGAAATTAATGGGAGCGCCGCCTGACACCCACCACCACGACATGCAAAACCCTAACTCTCTGTAAGCCATTCTATTCGCCAAAACCCTAACTTAGCACCGGATGAGATACATCTCCGGCTCACATTCTAATCTAAAATCAAAATACCAAATTTTGAAATAAGATTCATTAAAATAGAATGGACCTGAAGTGGATGCCCACTTGTACAACTGCATCGCAGGCTCCAAAGCTTTGGAGAGCCAATCCAATTCGAACCTCCACTTCCATCCATTGACATCGTTGTCATCATCCGAGCTATCTTTCACCAGCTCAGGATCGTAAGTGCCTGGCACCTTCACTTTCCCTAATTCTTTGCCGCCGCCGCCGCCGCCGCCGCCGCCGCTCTCGACCTTGGCACCTTCGGAAAGGAACCGATTGAGGACGCTCGATGCCAATCCGAGATACGAATCCTGCTTCCAATGAACTCGCGTGCTGTAATCTAAGGAACAATCACAAATTGTGGGATTAGGGTTTATCGTGATGCATTAGGGTTAGGGTTTGAGTTTCAGATAAGTTACTGAGATGAACGAGGAGTCGCGTCGCCGTTCTCATTTTCTCGATGGGGAGTTTGGGGGCGGCGCAGCGTATGGAGTCATGTAAGCGATAGTGATAGCGTGCGCCACCGGTGGTCACGGGTTGTTCTCAAGTCGGTACTTGAGTTAATCTGAACCTTTGAATTGAAATGGCAGGCGATCTTATCCGTTGGTTTGGTCTGTTGATTGCTTTTATTATATCTGAAACCAAGGTTAAATTCCATAAAACGCCTTCTTAACTTTCAGGGTTTTTGATATTTTAATTAAGGTATCTTTCGTTGAAAATGTCAGTTCATTTGGGATTGATCAAGTCACCTACAAGGTCATTCTTTTAGTTTTTTCAATCCATTCGTTATCTTAAACGAGTTGACAAATTAGTATTTTCACATATCGTTGGTAATTCAAGTGGTGCGTGGCACTTTCAGGCTCTGCTTGGATATGGAGTTAGGATAACTGCGGTTTAGTCTTAAGTGGAGCTAAAGAGTATGCAAACTGTGGTTTGCAAGCCCCAAACCCCAAAATTGGAGCTTAGAAAATTTTGCTCAGATTGGAGTTGAACTAACTGTAGTTATCTCAAGCTTTGGGCTGAGACAACTACAGTTATCTCAACTCCAAAATGATTGTCAAACATGGAAAAGTAAGCATTTCGGAGTTGAGCTTTGCTAACTTTATGAAACTGCAGTTTAGAAAACCCAACTCCATTCCCATACTGGGCCTCAAAAGTTTGATTCTGCCGTCGAAACCATCATTATAAAATTTATCCCATAAACTATTTACGGTGCATTATTTATTTATTTATTTAAGGCCCGGCTCGTTTTAATTATTTCAATAATTTGGGACTTTTAAGTGAACTTACTCAACTTTTTATTGCACAAGTACAACGAAATATTTGGTTCTTATGGTATGCATATGTATGAAAAAGAGACAATCTTCATGTATCATTGTAAATTATCCAATGCTACGCGTTAGCCTTTTATACATGACATGTGTGGCAGCAACACTGAATTTTTTTCTGTTAATAATATGAAAGTTTTTCCAATAAACATTTTCTAATTTGGTGTCACCAAAATGTTTGCATGCATTTTCTTATAATTATATGGACACAAGGTCCAATTGGAGCTTATAAGGGCAAATACTTTACTTGATTTTAAAGTTTTCAAAAGTAAATGGATCTTTTTTTATTCCTTTCCTTTTAATTTGTCACGGGATATATGAGCATTATGGATTTGCAATGCCTACTGTTATCACGCCACTACTATGAACTATTGGATCCAACATTAAAAAATAGGTAAAATAGACTCATTGTCACGTTCCGTTTCTCAAGATACACAAAATTCGGGATGTAACTCAACTAGCCATAATATCTATGATAAGAAACCATTCTTCCATAGTTAAATTAAGGCTGTTATGTAGTAATCAAGTACAAAAGTGTGTGTGTATCTCTATATATGTATATATATATATATGAGAATAATGGAAGAAATGTGCCACTAAGAAATTTCTTCCTATGGCGTCGAAAAAGTATGCCCTCCATGAATTTTTCGACGATCGGCATCCATCACCTCAATCTTTATCATGTAAGATGTGCACACACCAAATTTCATATGATTCCATCACTTTTCACCGTTGATTTAGTGAGTACAAAATTAACGGTTTACCGATAATAGAATTTTTTACATTGTTGATTTAACGGTGAAAAAGTTGTGAAATCACGTGAAATTTTGTGTATCCACGTCTTAAATTATAAATATAATGATGGTGGATGCCCATCGTTGAAAAACAAACGTGGAGCATATAGAATTTTGACGCCGCCTAACCAAAAACCCTCATAGGACCTCCTTTCTCTCTCTCTCTCTCTATATATATATAGAGAGAGAGAGAGGTCTTAGGTGGCTTTTTGCGTTAGATGGTGACACAAATCATATCCTCCGCCATTTTATTCGACGATTGGTACTGACCATCTTGATCTTCATCGTCTAATATATCGATACACAAAATTTCATGTGATTCCAACACCATTTCACCGTTGATGTAGTGGGTGCAAAATTAACGGTTTACCAACAAAAGAACTTTTTACATTGCTAAATCAACGGTGCAATGGTGTTGTAATCATATGAAATTTAGTGTATCGACAAATTCGAGGATGAAGATTAAGTTCGAAAGTGCCGATTATCGAAAAAAATGGTGGAAGACGTACTTTTTGCCGCCACCTAACACAAAAAGCCTCTTAGGGCCTCTTTCCTCCGTTATATATATATATATATATATATATATAAGAATAATCCATAATAGTGGAAACAATAATAAATGACCAAGTCTCAAAGATCCAAAGATAGAATAAGAAACAATAAATACTTGTTCTTTATGGGCTCACAACTGATCCAATAAAAGTTAACACGAGAAGTAAACTAAACCATAAATAACTAATAATAAGAAACTCATCGCTGCACGGCATGCTTCTCGAAATACTCTCTATCCACTTGTTCTATAGCCAAAGCATATGGGCCATACAAAATCCAGAAATAAGAGCGTCGAATATAATACAATAAAGATATAACCGGAACGAGGTGTATCATGTCATTATACAGGAACTAGTGTCATGTGAGCAAATAGTAGTAATATCAATGATATAACAAGCAAGTATAACAAAGCAATCATGTCATGTCTCTAAGTTATCTATTCTACAACTATTTGAAACCAATTAATGCAATTCTTGTAACGACTTTGAAATCACTGTACAGAATTTTTTTGTATTTCACAGTAAAGTTGTATTTCAGCCTGTGTAAGAGTTAAAAATTATTATTTTTAAATAAAAACAAGAAACAAATTGTACCTCACTGGTAAAGTTCCTGCACTGCTGTGATATAGCCTGTGTGTTTGATTCCCATCAGACCCAATTATTTTTCAGATATTTTTCTTTTTAATTTTTCGGAAGTCCAAGAGTTGCACGTGCAATACACGGAGAAACGATAAGTTTCAGAAAAATCAATCAGGCGTAATGAGGTATACACACCCAACTTGATATGTGGTACAAATCTCGAGACAACCCAACCAAATCCGACCGTCCGTTTCCCCAATATGGCCGCTACCGACGGTCCAAAATGCACAAATCGCCTCCGTGCTTTGCACACTTGTCTCTTAGACCCCCCTTAACTCTCCTGCACTGTTTGATTTTCCTGCAATCAAACAGAAACTCTTCAATTCACCATTTAACAGCTTTTTAATATATTTTAATCCGAAATTTTAATTCTCAAACCTTAATTCTTCACTATAAATACCACTCATGTCCTAGTTCCCCTCTATTCTGAAAATTTCTAGCAAAATCATCCTAAAAGTTTCTAAGTGCAAGTGGAGTTAATAACCAAACTCTTTCCATTGAAAATCGAAGCCGTTTCCGGAACTTTCGCAACGCCATGAAGCCCCCTCTCTTTTCCTTACTCCCTTCTCGAAATTATAAAGCCGTAATTTCCTCTCATCTCTTCTTCTTTTCATTTCAAATTATCTTCTAAAAATATATCGGTAAAATAGAGTTACCACCGATACATTTTTTTTAGAACTTGGAATTTCCTTTTCCTAATACATAGGTTAAACTAACTTTACCACCATATTTGTAACTTGGATTTCAATCTTTTAGTTTTGAGTTTAACCAAAATTTTCATGTGAAACTATTATATAACGGACTTTTCATTAAAATACCATGAACTTTCGTATGACCCTCATTTTCAATAATTGTTAAATACCTTTAGGAAAAACTTCTCGGGGCAATGACCTACCCCACACGCACACTGTGGTTCCATAGCACGGTACTCTAAACATATAGCTATTTTAAATAATAAGTTTTTCATTAAAATACCACACTTTTTCAAAACGGGTTTCTTTTAATCAGTATTTTGTAATCCATAGCAAATACGCCTCTACAACCCTCGTTAGGGGACCCATTAATAGATGGTGCGGATTATCGCACATCCTTGGGACAGTAGAGCGAGATGCAGAACTCCTCACGGAGTATTCGGTCTCGAAAGTAAAAAAAATACGGTTTTTAAGAAATACGAATTTTCTAAATAAAAACTAAATTTTGGAAAATTATATAAAACTATGAATTCATGTTTTCAATAAAAACATATTATGAAACTATATTTTTAAAAATGAAAATTTAAAATTTTTAACAAAATACCATCAAGTTTCCAAAAGATCTAATTTTCAATAAAATACCACACACTTTTAAAAAGGTTAAGTTTCATCACCAAAAATACCATTTAAATTAAAATACATGTTCATGAAAACCCTAAATATTATAAATCACACTCGAAATTTATTTTTAAATTATATTAAAGTATTTTTTCATAAAACCCTCTCAAGATATGCAAAACAATATTTTAAAAACTTTAGTTTAATATAGGTTTAAACGGGATCAATTTTCTTCAGTCCCAGAGAGCCGGAGAAAGTGAGTGCTTGCCTATTCATGTTAGACAATTTAACGAAGTTATTAATGGCAATTGTCTTGGAAAAAGACACAAATCATGTCGTCAATGTGCAGCAGTTGCCGATTACTCCCGAACTTAACATGTTGCAAGAACAAAATCCTTTCATAAGGTTCTAACTCCAACATGAATCCAAACTCAAACCAGAATCCAAAATCAAACACAATCTTGAATACTTGATTATGAACCTGAACACATGAATTCAAATATCAAACTCAAACTTGAATACTTGACTCGACTTAACCGGACCATTGTTATAACTTGACATGAACTTGACATGACTATCTGAAGACATGTCACGTCCCGCTTCCCAGCATACGGAAGCGGTGACATGGCGGGCCACAACGCATTTATTAAGAAATAAATACGTTAAGTGTAATTAAGCAATATATATATAATACACAAGAATGATAAGAGATATAAAATAAATAGCAACTTTTATTAACATTCATCTTTACAATACAACTGCTTTAAAAAATGAAAGATACAATGATATAAAGCAATGCCTAAACAGTGGTATACAAATTGAAATAGGTACAAGATGAGCTAGAAGTCTGGCTGGGCAGTGAGCTGGTCCAAGTCCTCCTGGCTCGGCTCGATCTTCTGAGAGTCCGGTCCTCCTGACGAACATTCCAGAGAAAGAAAATAAACAGGAATATCATTAGCGAACTAGCGCTTGGTAAGTCCCAAAAGAAAGAATGGAATAGAACAAGTAGTGTTAATTGAAACTGGTAAGTTGTACAGATATAAGATTATTATTCTAACGTAGTTGTTTGTAGCTTGGTACAAAAGGTATTTGTGTATACGAGAGGAGTCCATCTTACCTCATAGAGTATGGTAACATGTAGTACAAGGCCCCGTCAAAACCCACGGGACAACGACACGAGAGTTCATGTAGGTGTATTTTAGTGACCATCTCGTGCCACGTTAATACATTCCGTATCAATCTACCCCGTTAACACGCGTACTGTATTATATAGGTTATATTACAAGTCTTGCCGAAACCATGGATACACTTTGTTCAAGTAGTCAGGTTCAGGATATAATCTTGTAGTCATGAAGTCATGTCAAGTTATAGCCATGGTTCGGTCAAGTCAAGTCATGTATTCAGGTTTGATATTTAAGTTTGAATTCGGTATTCAGGTTCATGTTCAAGTATATATGTTAGATTTTGGATTCATATTTGAATTGGATTCTGATTTGAATTTAGATTAGAGTCCGGTGTCACGCCCCGCTTCCCAGTATACGGCTAAGGGGACGCGACGAGGCCCGCTACGTATATACTCAGAAGTACATACGCTAAGCGTATCTAAGCAATATAAAAGTAAATCACAAGAGATATAGAAATAACAGCAACTTTATTAATAACATTCTTTTGTACAATGCATGAAAAGTAAATACAACTGAAATGGAAAGCGATACCTAAACAGTGGCATAACAGGAAATGAAAATACTGAAAAGAACAAGGTACACTATCTAGAGCTCGGGGTCTTCGTGAAACTGCTCCAAGTCTTCACCGGTGGGCTCGATCTCTGCTGGGTCCAAAGCACCTGACGACATTCAAAGAAGAAAGAAATAGAATGTCGTCAGTGAACAGGTCGCTCGGTAAGTCCCAAGGATAAGGGAGAAATAGACAGAAAGTAGAAAGAGAGAGAGAGAGAGTGAGCTTTCAATGTTGTATTATAATATTGTATTAACGTTGTTGTTTGTAGCCTGGTACAGAAGATGCCAGTGTATACAAGGGGAGTCCCACTTACACCGGGGACCTTGGTAACCTGTAGTACAAGGCTCCGTCGATAATACCACGGAACAACGGCATGGATGTAATTACGTCTTAAGTGACCACCTCATGCCACCTTTAACATATTCCGTACCAGTCTACCCCTTAAACCCCGTAGTGTTATGATTGTATTGTAGTATTGTATTATATAAGTTGGATGACTGATCAAAACCATGATATCAGTAAACATGTTGTAACTGCATAATCAAGTAAATGGAATAACGGAATAATGGATGTATATCCATGGTTTGATTCAGTCAAGTTGTAATGATTGTTAACAGGATTCTGGGATTCATGTATTCATATTGAGTTGGAATATTAAAGAATATAGAATGACTTGAATCATATTCAAGTCAGAAATAGTCAGACTCAAACCCGAGTCAGATTAAAAGAAATGCAAGTCGAAGTTCTATATTTGTTAGGGTCCTTATTGTAAATTATAAAACTTGAGGGGGTTTTATATAAAAATACTTTTGTATAGTTTTCAAGATACACCCCAAGTATTTATTATTCGTCTTTATTGTTATAATGAGTGTAAATTTTATTTGTGTTATTCTAGTGAATATATCCTAATAAAAGTATTAAATTATAATATTGATTTATTTGAGAATTCATGGTATTTTAATGTAACTTTTAATCTTGTAATTTTTAGGAAAAGGTGGAAACTGTATCTTATAACAAAATAGGCGTTTAAATGATAATTATATATATGTTAATACAAGAATAATTTTAACTAAATATTTTATTCTCCAAAATCTCATTTTTCTTAAATGTCGTATTTTAAACCTTTCGAGACCGAATGCTCCTTGCGGAGGTCTGAATCTCGCACTACTAAGCTCGAGGGTGCACGATAAATCGTACTATCCCTAACGAGTTCCCCAAAGGTGGGTTGTAGTGGCACTTTGCAAAGATTTAATAAATACTAATCATTTAGAAAATGGTTTTATAAAGATGAGGTATTTATTTGTAAAAGGTGTAAATTTCCGTATTTTAGTTTCTAGGGTTTCCTAAGCCAACTAGTCTATTTCTAAAGGGTCTAAACGATAAGTCATTAGAAGCCTCAAATCGTCTTTTCACCGCCAATTGCGGCCAGGTAAGTGCCAGGTAAGTGGGAGGCTCTCCACTACAAGTAGTGGCCCTAATTAAGTAACCACTTTCCTTAGACACACTTGCCTAGACACCACAAAATCAGTTTAGATAAACGATCGATGTCCATGACATATCGTATTTTCCTAATAACAGGTTTTGTTTTAAAATTGTAAACAACTTAGAACTTTTAGAAAAGGTTTATAAAAAAAATGGTATTTTAATGAAAAGTCTTGTATTATCGTATTCTAAGTTTTGATGACATCAATTAGGGTTGTATTTACGTGTGTGTGGAGGTAGGTCATTACCTCGTGATCTACGTTAAGGTATAGCAATTGTTAAGGGTTAAATGTGATAACTAAACATTGTGGTATTTAAGTGAAAGAAATACGATAAATGGAAACGTTATCATTTCATGTGAAAAACTTTATCCAAATTGATTTTTAAGTGATTAATAGTCAACATGAATATGTTTAAGCATTATGGAATTTGTGACAAGTGAGTTTTGATAGAAAACCGAATCGGAAATCGGTTTGTTCCGATTTCCGTCGGGTTTTAAAAAGTCGTATTTTTCTTAAAAGAAAAGAAAGATAGAAAGAAGGGGACTTACGGGTTTTGGACACGTTAGAGAGTGAGAGGGAGGTAGGGGGTCTGCCGGGCGTCGAATCGTCGTGAAGAGTCCTAGCACGATCGACGGAATTCGCCGTCGATTTCGGCAGCGCTTCACCTTTCGCTGGTTTTCTAATGTACCGAGTTCTCTTGAGATTTTTAGAGAGTGGACTTAGGAATGTAGAGTGAGAGGGTAGAGGGTAGGGGTGTTTATATAGGGTTAGGCTAGGGTTAGGGTTTTAATTAAAAAAAATATAAAAAACATATGAAAAATCATTAAAATCATTAAAATTTTGGAGTAAAAGGGATTTATGGGGTTCTATGTAACCGATCTGACCAATTAAAGTATGCAGGGGGAAAGACCAAGTCAAGATGCAGATTTCATACGTTAACGACTCGGCCGTCCGGCCGAGTCCGGCCGGCGGCGCCGGCTGACTCGGCCGAGTCGGGCCGAGTCGAAGTGTCGGGGGCCGGGGAATCTCGAGGGGGAATTTTTGGTATATTTAACTTTTTATGTACAGTTCAAGTTTTGTGAGTTATGACGGTTTGACTGTTGACTTTCCAAAAAAAATTAAAACAAAATAATATAAAAAATAATGTGGGGCATGGGATTCGAACTCTGGTGGTTTGGTTCAGCAGTGCAAGGTATTACCAATAAGCTACAGGCTCCTTCTTGTAATTATTGTGGTATTTAATTACTTAAACTGATAGCAGCAAGAATAAATACTCCTAGTATACATTAAATTTAAAGTAATTTCTTGTACACTAAAAATGGAGTTATTACATTCTTGTAGCTTGTAATTAAAAACAAAATAATTACCTATATCTTGTGCTCATGCTAAAATACCCCTTTGTGGATTTTTGAAAAAATATTTGAAAAATTTGGTGTAGGAAAATTAGGGTTGTTACATCTGGATTCAAGTTTAGATTAGAGTCATACTTGAGTAGACACTTGTAACTGATTTAGATCCTGAATTAGGTTCGGGAGTTATCGGTAACTGCTGCACATGGACGGCAGGATTTATGTTTTTTTCCAAGACAATTACCATTGATAACTCTGTTATGTTTTCTACCTTAAATAGGCAAGCACTCACTTTCTCCGACTTTCTGGGGCTCAAGAGAATTGATCCCGCTTAAATCTATATTTACTAAAGTCTTTAAATGTTGTTTTATATAACTCGATGGGGTTTTATGAAAAATATTTTTAATATAGTTTCAAAATAATCTCAAGAAGTTATTTATATTATTTAGGGTTTCCATGGATGTGAATTTTAGGGATTTGAGGTATTTTAGTGATAATAGCTTAGCTTGGAAAGTTCATGGTATTTTATTGTAAAACATGTCTTTTGTTGATATCTTGATAGTTTTTTGGTGAAACTTGAAATTATTTTATAGAAAAATGTAAGTTTATTATATTTTGAAAATATATGGATTTGTAATATTTATATAATTAATTTTTTTTTTTTTTATTTAAGTAGAAAATTGTGATTTTCTTAAAAACCTTTCGAGACCGAATACTCCGTGAGGAGGTCTGCATCTCACTCTACTAGACCAAGAATGTGCGATAATCTGCACCATCTAATAGTAGGTCCCCTAAAGAGGGTTGTAGAGGTATATTTGTAAAGGAATTTAAAATACAATTTAAAAGAAAACCGTTTTTATAGTAAATGGTATTTTAATGCAATATTGTAATCGTAACAAAAATACGTTCAAAGAGTATTGTGCTATGGAAACTAAGCGTGTACGTGAGAGGTAGGTCATTACCTCGTGAATTTTCCTAAAGATATGTTTAAGCAAAACATTAAAAGATGATATACAAAGTTCATGGTATTTTAATGTAAAAGTTATGTTAAAGTTATTTTGCATGATGTTTTTGATTAAAAGTTGGTTCTAAACATTGGTTTTATGATAACAAGCATGGTATAAGAATATGGATGAGTAATATATAAGAAAAAGTGGAATTTCTAGGTTTTAGAAGAGGATGTTGTTAGGTCTACGTTACCCGCCCCGGTTCTTTCGGGAAGGCGGAATAGGTAAAAATCAAATTTTCCTCACAAGGTGACATGGACCATCCATGATGGATCTTTGCTAAACAAAAACTAACACATAAACTACAAGTTCTAGCTACTATGTAGAATGGTTATACCTTGATCTTGAACTTCTTATCTTCTTGTTGTGGTTCTCTTTCTTGCTTGCTCCTTGTTGTGGCGTAGAAGGCTCCTCCTCGTCGTCTTCTTTTTGCCGAAGATAGATCCACCCGAGGGCCTCTACCTTGAGCTTCTACCTCATCCAAGAGATAACTAGAGTACTTGGTTTGCTAGACAAAGAACCCTAGAAAGAGTAGAGAGAAGTTTTGGTGGTTTTGTCTCAAGAACTTATAATTTCCAACACATGGAACACTTAAGCTTTGAGAGGAAGAGGGAGAGCTCCAAGCATGAGAAAGAAAGAGCAAGAGAGAATGAGAGTGTTTTTGCAACCATACTCTCATATGAGAGAATTGTGAAAATAACAATAATAATTAAAGAAATTGTGATGGTTCATTTGGAATGACCATTATCATTTCACATTAAATGAATTTTGCAAGAATCAAGGAGCATCTTTCATGTGAAATGATGATGGTCAATATGTCAACATGGGTCAACAAGTCAACCAAAGTCAAATGGTCAACAACCCTAACCATGGCACAATTATCTTTAATTAATACCATTAATCATATTTCTCATTCTCATTAGGGTTTGGAAAAAGTCAACGGTCAGCAACCCTAATGAGAATCCTCTGCCTCTGCCTCTGTCAATTGTGCATACACACCCGCATCCGTGTTCCGAGGAACACAAATACAATGAGACAAAACCAATCCCAAAACAAATACTAGGATCTGGCTTAAACCAAAGCCCGCTAGTAATAACTGCCCGGACACCAAACGTGCGTAAGTGCGCGGATGTGAATGAACCCCGTCGCAAAACCATGCGACCTCTACTCTGTTTTGCCCAAATGCGAATAACCCTCTGTGTGGGACTCTAAAGGCTCGATACTACGCTGGCAGTAGGTTTTACCACAGGCCGCAAGCGGTACTAGCTGTACGTAACGGTCCCCAGGTAGATGCCGATAAAAAGACTGATGAGGTGAACCCATACGAACTCTTACTGAGCCTGAATGTGACAATCTCCGTACAGTCCGGTCTGTTCGTCTAAGAGTATCGCATGTCAGGCCTAAGGGGTGGTAAACGTCAGATCCCTAATAGCGGTACAAGTCGTGTCGGAGTGTAGCCCAGAACACCCTGAGAAACTACTGGAAACACTACCAGTAAATTTCTCTTGCCCTGGCCAGGGACGACTATGTGTAATGGCTCTCCTAGACACAGCGCGATATCAACTCCCAATACCGGGAGAGACGAATCATGTCTAACCGTCACTGCCACCAAGTGCTTCGGGACTGCACCCAACTACTGCCTGTTTGCACGACTCAATAGAGCCGTGGTAGGATAGTAATCTAAGAACAGTGGGAACACATTTGAGACGAAGTGACAGTGTCAAGTCAACGGACTAAGCTGTACTCATGTCACCTGGGAACTGTTAATTGACGATAGGCATAATACCAACCAACAGTTCCCGACGAGTCCTGTCCAGTGTACTCGTAACCTAACGAACACCTGCATACTATCTCCAGTACGACGTACTGATGGTTGTGGGACAGACCATCTCCCCTGCTGGGACAGACCATTTCTGCAAAAGACATAGTAAGGAAGTCCGGAAGGAGAAAACCCTTTTGATCTATCTCCTTCTCCGGTAGGTTATCCGCACCTAGACCGAAAGGGTCATCCAGAGTAGCGAACTTGGCAGCCTCTGATGAGAGGACGCTTGGACGAAGAAACCGAGCAATGAAATCCTCAAAGTTAACTCCTCGACTCCCATGTTCGAAGAAAAGGGACTCATAGATGTTCAACACTTTAATCAAGCTTGGGAATTGGTGTTGAACAGCATTCTCCGGTGTGAGCCCCCTTACCACCGGCCTAGCACCAAAGACGTACTCGTCTGTTGGGAGCAACTCCTCATAGTATTCCCCTATAACCGGTAAACCGGATACCTCTGTAAACTCTTCCAAAGAGATTGACACATCCCGATCCATGGCGAGGAAAGTGTGGGTAGGAATGTTCCACTGCTCCAGGAAGGCCTTGAACCACCAGGTCGGGAGCGTAGGATGTTGGAACAGAGAGACATACACTGCGGTGTACAATCCTAACTTTATCAACTGCGACTTCTTCATCAACAGGATGTACCGGGCCCACGGCAGATAACCGATCGGGTGGCGGGGGATCAGACCAATGTTATATGATTGCCTCCAAGGTCGCGCCTCACCCTGACAGATACGGCGTCCTAGGATATCCAAGACCATAGGACGCTGGACCGGGATGGCATCTATAGCTGGATGAAGAAAACCCTTTGATGTCCAATTCACCATCTCCACGGCATACTGCACCAAGGGTGAGGTAGCATAGTGAATCGCCGTGATGGGTTCTGACGGCACCGCGCATGTGAAGCTCCGTCGGCCCGTGATGATCTGATTATACCACGACCCTCAAAGGTGGAGACTCTTGTATTCTGGGTCGTATTCCTTGATCATGGCCAAGACTTCACGGTCCAAGAGCGCTTCAGGAAACCCTTCCTCCGAGCGGACGAACGGAAACGAGGTGTCGAGAGACATGATCGCTGCAAAAGAACAATTTAGCTATTAGTGTTGTAATTCCAACGCTTGGCGTTTAAAAAAAAATAGAAAATACGTTAATTAATTAACTAAATTAAAATTAATTAATTACACCACACAGCAGTGCGGCGGGTAGAAGACCGAGGGGGGACCCACAAAATCTGGATGACAATATGTCGGTTAATAAGATGCAGGGTTGCTAGGCACGCGCGCAAGGGTCTACGAGGCATCAACCATGCCCGATTAAAAATTTAGCCGTGCCGAACAACCCGAAGCCGGATCTTTAAACTAGGGTTTAGGCGAAAACAAGTATGTTAAACTCTTTAACACTAAGTGAGAGGGATTACAACCTTTGTAGATCCGGTCCTTCACTTCTTAAGCTCCGTGTTGAGGTCCCTTCGTTGCGATCATCGTGTTCCGAACTCTCGAGAGGGTTCACGAAGAGAATGATGCAACCTTTGCTTCCGATCTTCGATACAAAGATGATCTATCTTGAAGTTTCGTTAACACAAACTAACACTCATAATATGAAATGAACACCCTCATCTAAATGGTAAGGATAGATGAGGATGATGAAGTAGGATTATTGCTCTCATTTGTTTTCTATTTCTCACTCATTTTCCATCACAAATAAAAAGCAAGAAAGCTTTGCAAAAGGAGGAGGAAGAAGAAGAATAGTGATCCATTTCTTTTGTCATGAATAATGAAAGGATTAATATGATGAATAATGCAACCATGGTTGACTAAACCATTGTAGAGAATTAACCAAGGGCTAGGGTTTGGGTTGGGTTAAGAGTGAGTCACACAAAAATATCAAGACAAATATCTTTATCATGACAAAAAGAAACCTTCTAGAATTTACTAGAAGTCTTAACCCTAATCCAAACCCTAATCATGTTTAAACTCCACTAAACATGTTGCATTAGTTATCATATCATGTTACAATATTATATATCACATATATAATATTTTTCGTAACAAAATAAAATAATACAATTAACATATATCACATATATATCAATGTATTACCCGAGTGAGAAAAAGAATCTTTTATTGAACTAATATTAGTTAATTTAATTTAATATATCATATATATTATTATACATTAAATTATCGAATCAACACTTGATCCGACAATCCGGCTATATCGCATATAACCGACTAATATTTATCCGTACCGATTCATCGAATCAACACTTGATCCGATGATCCGGCTGATATCAAATATCGCGAGAATATAATACGATATCTCATATCGCATTATCCTCGGTCCCGCACATATCACATATGTGCCCCTACTCCGTTTTGCCTGAGCCAAGAAACCTCTGTGTAGGACTCTAAAGAATCGTCAATATGCCGGCAGTAGGTGATGATCATATCAAACACCCACAAGCTGCAAGCGGTCAGCTAAACGTAACAGCTACCCAGGTATTGAGCGCTCAAAAGATCAACAAGCAAGCCTGTAACTTCTCCTGTGAATCCAATCAGTAACACTCCCGTACAGTCCGGTCTCATCGTCTGATATATCGCATATCTCGCCTAGGGGTGATAAACGTCAGACCCCAGTAGCTCGATAAGTCGTGTCGATATGAGGTCTATAACAGTTCGAGAAACTACTGATAACACTTACCAGTAAATCTCAGCAACCCTGGCCAGGGATTTCCGGTTATAACCAATCGAACACAGCACAACATCAACTCCCTATATCGGGAGAGACGAATCCCCTCCTATCGCTCATTGCCTCCATGTGATTCGGGACTGTACCCAAAAGCCACCTTTTTGCACGCCCTCTTGGACGCGGTATGATGGAAATCAAAGCACAGTGGGAATCACACAAGACTCTATGACGATCTCGGGTCAACAGACTACTCTGTACCAGTGTCATCGGAGAACTGCCATCTGACGTAAGGTATAATACCATCTAGGAGTTCTCGGCGAGTCCATCCAGTGTACCCAGTCTCCACTGAGCACTCGTACACCATCCTTGATGTCAAACACCGATGGATATGGGATCATCCATCGCCCATCATATGAGTCAAGATGCGTATACGCTAATCTACTCTGGTGTATCGATGCCCTGTCTCGATACACCCTCGACTAGGAACTATTATAGGATGTACTCGTCGACTACTGTGGCCCCACTAGTATGATCTCATCATTGTCCCAATAGTCGAGTACATATCCTAAGGGCTTTATCAACATGTAACATAGAGACAATCAGAGTACAAGAGCAACCAGATAGCGTACTATCATGTCGAGCAAGAAAGTCCTCCCTATATATGTCCAAGCATCCACTACAATATACATCGAATGTATAGCAATGGCCTCTAGGGCATACATATAACTAACAATCTCCCACTTGTACTAGGGCCATCTGTTGTGGTATCACATACCCAACAATTAGTTGCGGTTGAAGTATCTCATACTCAACCATCCCATAAAAGTCTCTACTGGGAAAAAAGGCCTTTGTGAGTGGATCCGCGCTGTTGTCCTCTGTGTCTACTCTCCTAACATCGATCTCCCTGGAGATCAACCATTTCCATGATCAGGTGATACTGCCTAAGAATTATATCTGGATTTCTGATGGGACGGTAGTTCCTTGGCTAAAGCCACAACTCTATTGTCACTCAATGGTAGGAACTAAGTTCATCTCATGAACTTATATATATCCAGACTGCCTCTTTGGTAGCATCCTTGGTAACGATGTATCTTGCCTTTAATCGTCTAGTATGTCACGGTATCTAGCTTGGAACTCTTCCAACATACCGTCCCTCCACTGAGGGTAAAGACAATGCATGCGACTGACATTCAGTCATTCTTATCACCCTGGAACCTTTCCAGTGGTTCTCCCCAGGATCGATTGATACCATCTCACTACAACTAGTGAGTATCCTAACATCCAATTAGATCTATCTCATAGATCCAAAACCCAGGATTTAGGAGGCATCACTTTGATCCTATATGGAGAATCTTTGTGATAAGCGGAGATTGACCGAGCGTAGCATAGGAAACTCCTTCCCTATCAAGAGTATGTCATCCACGTACTCTACGAGGATCACCACCATACTCCCTACTACCTTTTTGTATATACAAGGTTCATCTACCATTTTGATGAAGTCAAACTCTTTGACTACCACATCAAAACAGACGTTCCAACTCCGCGATGCCTGCTTTATCACATAAAATATCTTGCACACGTTTCCGCTGCTTCCACTGTCTACGAAGCCCTCTGGCTGTGTACTTATAGACGCTCTCTTCTAAAACATCATTTAGAAAAGCAGTCATGACACCCAACCACCAGATATCGTAGTCATGGTATGTAGCAGTGGCAAGTAGGATCTGGATGGACTTAAGCATAGCTTTGAAAGTCTCAACTTTTCCATGTACACCAAGTAATCTTCTCAACTCGCTCCTGATGGGGATTTAACCCTTCATATAAAGCAACCAAAGTCCATACTTCTTGGTGTATAAGGATTCCATCTCAGATCGATAAGCATCCAGCCATTCTTACAGAGTCCCACTCCTGATGGCTAGCTCGAAACTAGTTGGGTCATCATCTCATGATGCAATCCTCGCTCCCACTGTTATAGAGAAACCGAAGTATCTCTCAGGTGGGTGAGGAACCTACTAGATCGGCGGAGAGGCTGAGATTCGTTAGAATCTATTGAATCCTTCGGGTTTACCAAATCATCAGCTGTAGTTTGTATAGCTGGAACCTTTCCAGTTCTACAGAACAGACCTTGCCTCGAGCTTGTCCGGATTTTGCTTTTTAAACATAGGCCGGACAACCCCAAATCTTAACAAACTTAAGATATGGGCTCTTCCCTTTCCATATCACATATGAAGTGGTAGGCAACTGATTTGATTTGAACCCTATTCAATAGGTATGCAACTTCACAAGTGCATAACTCCCTAAAGGAAATAGGAAACTCAGTAGTACTCATCATAGAGTACACCATATCACATAAGGTGCTATTGCTCCGTCCCGATACACCGACGTGCTGTGGTGTATACGGAGGAGTAATGGTGAGAGAGAATCTCATTCTCCTTTAGAATAGTCCAGGAATTTCGTGCTCAAGTATTCTCCTCCTTGATCATATCAAAGGACATAATACTTTTACCCGTATTTTTGGTTCTCTACTTCTAACTCATATTCTGTGAATATCTCAAAAGGTTCGGACTTGTGTTTCAATAGGAACATATGTCTGAATCTTGAAAGATTATCAGAGAATAGAATGAAGTACAAAGAACCGGTCCTGGCATATGTAGACAGGGGACTTTCATACATCAGCATGTATCAATCCCAAGAGTTCACTAACTCTTTCTATGTTTCCAATAAACAGAGCTATGGTCATCTTATCTCTATGACATGACCGGCAAGTTTCACAAAATGTAAATTCAAACTAATTTAAATATGCATCTATATGTAACTTCAGCTAGTCGGGTCGCATTGATATGACCTAGTCTACAATGCCTCAAGAAGGATTCGTTCATTTCTGAACTCTTCCTCTTGTGTGTGTTCCGTATACTAAGAACTGTAGTTTGATTTAGAACGTCAATGCTTTTAGATAACGTGCCTGAACCGATCAACTCTTGATATAGGAAATGTTCAAAACATTATCCAGCAATACAAAATTACATTCTTTCTTTACTAATAAAGAGAATGATATGATGTTGTATATCAGGTTCGGTATCTAATAACATTCGTTCAGAATCAATGTATTCTGGTAATACAGAGTGACAGTGACCAACAGACTTGGCTGCAACACTTGCACCGTTTTCTGTCTCATGAAACTTATCACCCGTTCTCAATTCTCTACCTATCTGTAGCCCATATAACAGATTACATATGCGGGATCCCGATCCGGTATCTCATACCCAGGACGTAAAGGATACTGAGAAACAATTCTATGTAATGAACACACCCGAAGATGATGCATCAACATGCACTTTCTTCGTTTGGGCGGCACGGGAAATCTAGTATTCCCCAATTTCCTGCCCTGTCTTATAACAATTATAAGTTGGAGCAGGACCAACGTTCCTCGGCTCAGTATAACAAGCGGGTTCGGTCAATTCTTCCGTATTATTATCTTGATTAAGGCGTGATATGGTCGCTACCTGGAGAGAGAGAGAAGAAAACACTCAGCGTATGCTCTTGCAAGATTAGATTGGTTATCTAATATATCTAATCAGGATGTCTCCCACTGTTTTAATCAAATCTTCCTTCAAACCCTAAAAGGAAAAACTAGCCGGGATTAATTACACGCTACAAGTTCGCCAATCTTTCAGCCAGGCCAGTGTCGGTATTTTGAGGGAGGTCCCCCGTGCTTTCGCACGAACCTAATTAAAGTAAACCTCGTTTTCCCAGGGGCGTAACCCCGTTAACACCTTTCTAGACACCTACTTGTTCGGCTAATTGTAATGTGTAAAACTCTCCCAGGAGTAACTCTTACTCGCAGCGGGTATCGGGATCCAACTATCTCATAGAAGTTATGCAATCTCATTGCAAATTTTAACACTTGAAATTCCCAATAATATTTTGCCCCTAGCAGCTATATGACCTTAACATAGTCAACAAATCATAAGTGCTAGTCAAGTTCAACCCGTCATTTCCCGATTGAATTAAACCCATCCGCACGACCCTTAACATAGTCAACAAAGTCGCACGACTACCCTAATCCAATCGCATCATATGCTTATACAGATAAGCACTAATCAGCTACCGCACACTACGCCTTAACATAGTCAACAAACGTAGCACGAATACTAACTAGTACTTATCTGAAATGACGGAGGGCTACGACAGGTTTTTAAGAAAACCTTTTGCGTAATGAACTTGATATCGTTGTAGAATCGAGTGATTTTAAATGGAGTGTTTTTAAGGCCTTTCTAGTTTTGCTAAAGGGGTCACTCCCGGTGAAAGGATCGTCGGCCCTTTCCTCATCGAATAAGGTGCAGGATATTTCACAAATATCACTATGCAAAGCAAGAACTATAGAAGCAATCAAAAGACAAACCGAGTTTGTAGCATCTGCTAGTTTCACTAAAGAGGTCACTCCCGGTGAAGGGATCTCGGCTCTTTCCTTATCGAATAAGGTGCTGGATGTTCTACAAGGAACACCGCTATGCAAAGCAAAAACTAGAGCTACCAGTTTTTTTTAAACAAGTTTCTACAACATCTTAGGTTTCTTTTATTTCATTAATCTCATTAATGAAGTCCCATTTTTATTATGCTTCACAAGCATCACATTTGAAACGAAATCTGCAATATAATATATATCTCATATATATAATATAAACATTCGTCTCAGGCAGTAATATAATCTCATCACAGAACATTGCAGCAGAAGAACATATATGAAATATTGGATATACTAGGACGTCCGTGTTTTAAATACTAGCCTATATAAAACACGGATTCCACGGTCGTGATGAATAGCCAAACCCACATCCCTAGACCCCTACGAGAGCAGCAAGCAACACTGCCAATTCTAGGGTTAGGAGACCCGGTCTCGACTCCTCAAGATGGTCTCCCACTGGACCCTAGAACCCGGTTATTTGTGCTCCCCGCCTTGGGTCTACCTAATGCGGAAAAGTAAATAATATACAAGTGGTGACATCAACCTCATCCCGGAAGTGCCCCAATAAAATAATATTACATACATTTAATTTTACATGAATGAAAAAGAAAAAACTCTCATCTCACATAAAACCCCCGGCTATTCAAAACATAACGATCCAATATAACATATCACAGCAACACATAATATCACATATCATCAACGTAAGCAAGTATGCGTATCCCGATTGTCGTTGATGTATAGCAAAGAAGCCGGCGATACACCACATACTACGCTTACGGTCACAGAAAAGAAAGTGTAAAACTAGAACAGTTGGAATCCGCAATCTCTTTAGACATCGCATGCCTAACCAAATGAATTCCTTAGACATCGCATGCCTAACAATTATAAATCCCGCATTTTAGTCTCATTATCGAAAACTCTTTTCAATATCAAGTCGGGCAATTCAACAAGATTCCCGATATCCTGATCGAATACTCGTCGCAAACTTTAGTAGAAGGCCGCACCCCCGGATGCCGTCGACGAAGTGCACTAAGGCGGAACACCGCTGCCGCGAGCACCCGAACGGATGCTTTTGGCGACGGGGTTCTCCTACAGTCACTTGGTCGGGGCTATGGGGCGTGGCTGTCTATTAAGTTTACCCGGCGAGTATCCGCGTATGCTACGTGATTGCGACGGACTTTTGATCACATCAAAATTCCATGGCAACCGATCAAATTGAGACTAAACTGCTAGATTTACAACATTCAAATTAGTTATCTCATAACTATATGTGGATTCCAAATATTGTATCACATTCCAGATAAATAGACAATGTTAAACTTTCCGATCGAATAATCAAACACCCAAGATTTCCCCGATATATATCAACACTTGAAATCAGTTTAAAAATATCCATCACATGCCACAGTACCAATGGTCCAGCCGTAGAAGGGTCAAGCCAACGCCTCACATGTGGCACGCCGTACTGCCCCAAACCCTAAGGTTTAGAGGCAGTTCAAGACGGTCACATAATCGAGTTAAGGTTTGTTGCCTTCTAGAGGGTCCACCGCATTACTTGCATGACTTAGAACGTTCTTAAACTCGAGAAAAAATCCAACTTTTGAAAAAAATTCCGACAGGGGAAAAAGTGAGTTATTGATATCCATTCGAACTTTTTAACAGTTTCTATAAATTATCCGGACAAACTAAACAAAGTTAAATTATCCGATCGAATCAACGAGTCCCCAATACAACCCTAGAAAACTCAACACTTGAGTGGAATTAAAAAATTTCCAGAAAAAAATAACAAGAAAGGACCTAAGAATGAATATGTGAATTTCCAGGGACTAAGTCAAAATTTTGGCCGCGGAACCGCCGCCAAACCCTTAGTTTGGCCGCGGAACCGCCGCCAAACCCTTGGTTTGGCCGCGGTTCCGCGGTCAAATAGTTGACTCAGGAGACCGTACTTCACAGTAATTCTTAGTTTTTCCTGCTTGTTTTTCTGAGAATTTTTAATTCAGAAAAAATCACATTTTTGAAAAATGTACAGAGAGGGGTTAATATCGGGTATTCGGAGTTCGATCGGACTTTAAACTTCGCCTAGACTTCGCCTAAAGCTCTAGTTTGGCTCTGATACCACTGTAGGGTTGCTAGGCACGCGCACAAGGGTCTACGAGGCATCAACCATGCCCGATTAAAAATTTAGCCGTGCCGAACAACCCGAAGCCGAATCTTTAAACTAGGGTTCACGCGAAAACAAGTATGTTAAACTCTTTAACACTAAGTGAGAAGGATTACAACCTTTGTAGATCCGGTCCTTCACTTCTTAAGCTCCGTGTTGAGGTCCCTTCGCTACGATCATCGTGTTCCGGACTCTCGAGAGGGTTCACGAAGAGAATGATGCAACCTTTGCTTCCGATCTTCGATACAAAGATGATCTACCTTGAAGTTTCGTTAACACAAGCTAACACTCATAATATGAAGTGAACACCCTCATCTAAATGGCAAGGATAGATGAGGATGATGAAGTAGGATTATTGCTCTCATTTGTTTTCTATTTCTCACTCATTTTCCATTACAAATAAAAAGCAAGAAAGCTTTGCAAAAGGAGGAGGAAGAGGAAGAATAGTGATCCATTTCTTTTGTGATGAATAATGAAAGGATTAATATGATGAATAATGCAACCATGGTTGACTAAACCATTGTAGAGAATTAACCAAGGGCTAGGGTTTGGGTTGGGTTAAGAGTGAGTCACACAAAAATATCAAGACAAATATCTTTATCATGACAGAAAGAAACCTTCTAGAATTTACTAGAAGTCTTAACCCTAATCCAAACCCTAATCATGTTTAAACTCCACTAAACATGTTGCATTAGTTATCATATCATGTTACAATATTATATATCACATATATAATATTTTTCGTAACAAAATAAAATAATACAATTAACATATATCGCATATATATCAATGTATTACCCGAGTGAGAAAAAGAATCTTTTATTGAGCTAATATTAGTTAATGTAATTTAATATATCATATATATTATTATACATTAAATTATCGAATCAACACTTGATCCGACAATCCGGCTATATCGCATATAACCGACTAATATTTATCCGTACCGATTCATCGAATCAACACTTGATCCGATGACCCGGCTGATATCAAATATCGCGAGAATATAATACGGTATCACATATCGTATTATCCTCGGTCCCGCACATATCACATATGTGCCCCTACTCTGTTTTGCCTGAGCCAAGAAACCTCTGTGTAGGACTCTAAAGAATCGTCAATACGCCGGCAGTAGGTGATGATCATATCAAACACCCACAAGCTGCAAGCGGTCAGCTAAACGTAACAGCTACCCAGGTATTGAGCGCTCAGAAGATCAACAAGCAAGCCTGTAACTTCTCCTGTGAATCCAATCAGTAACACTCCCGTACAGTCCGGTCTCGTCGTCTGATATGTCGCATATCTCGCCTAGGGGTGGTAAACATCAGACCCCAGTAGCTCGATAAGTCGTGTCGATATGAGGTCTATAACAGTTCGAGAAACTACTGATAACACTTACCAGTAAATCTCAGCAACCCTCGCCAGGGATTTCCGGTTATAGCCAATCGAACACAGCACAACATCAACTCCCTATACCGGGAGAGACGAATCCCCTCCTATCGCTCATTGCCTCCATGTGATTCGGGACTGTACCCAAAAGCCACCTTTTTGCACGCCCTCTTGGACGCGGTATGATGGAAATCAAAGCACAGTGGGAATCACACAAGACTCTATGACGATCTCGGGTCAACAGACTACTCTGTACCAGTGTCATCGGAGAACTGCCATCTGACGTAAGGTATAATACCATCTAGGAGTTCTCGGCGAGTCCATCCAGTGTACCCAGTCTCCACTGAGCACCCGTACACCATCCTTGATGTCAAACACCGATGGATATGGGATCATCCATCGCCCATCATATGTGTCAAGATGCGTATACGCTAGTCTACTCTGGTGTATCGATGCCCTGTCTCGATACACCCTCGACTAGGAACTGTTATAGGATGTACTCGTCGACTACCGTGGCCCCACTAGTATGATCTCATCATAGTCCCAATAGTCGAGTACATATCTTAAGGGCTTTATCAACATGTAACATAGAGACAATCAGAGTACATGTTAAGATAAAGAGCAACCAGATAGCGTACTATCATGTCGAGCAAGAAAGTCCTCCCTATATATGTCCAAGCATCTACTACAATATACATCGAATGTATAGTAATGGCCTCTAGGGTATATATATAACTAACATAAGACAACCTCATCATTGAATGAGATTTTCAATTGGTCCCCAGGAAAACATTCCCACTAATAATAATAAAAAAAATTCCTAGAGACAACGAGAAAATCTCCTCTTTTAGAGCAAAGCTCTGTCACAGAATAACACTTGTCAAATTCTGGTCTCAAAGGAATAAAATTCCTTAAAAGAGCATAGCTCTGTGATAATAATGGAAGAGATCCATCAGAAAATTTTAACACTTAAAAATTTTTTTGGGACCTTGAAAAATCCATGAAAATTTATAATAAGTTCTTCATTTTGCAGATCTAAAAGATCCACGCTTGATCCAAGAGCAAAGCTCTGTTCATGAGTTAGAACCCATGAACAAGATCCCTGTAGATCTATAAGTGTTTGAGAGCAAAGCTCTGTTTATGAAACCCCAATGGGGATCTCTTTAGATCAAAAGATCTGTGAGAGCAAAGCTCTTTGGTTAAGATTAATTAATTTGATTTGAATTAATTTTACCTAAAGTTTCTAACTTTGGAAATGAGCAAAGCTCTAAAGTTCTGGAAACGAGAGCAAAGCTCTGAAGTTCTAAGCAAGAGGAAAGCTCTGGAATCAAAATCTAGAAAATGGTGAAGTTTTCTAAAGGGCCATAGGTCCTATTTATAAGGCGCTCGCACCCCTTCAGCTCATCTCTTGATCCAACGGTCAGGGGCTTGCCACCGCTGCACCCACGTGCGCGCCACGTGAGCGCAACGGTAGGGGGGCATTTGTTCCCCCAATCAGAGCAAAACTCTGCTGGAAATTTAAAATTCAAATTTTGAAGCAACGCTTCAAATCCCGGGCGCAACGCGCCACGTGTCAGGTGCAGACACATCAGCGCACCCAATCAGAGCAAAGCTCTATTTAAAAAAAAATTAAAGGAAGCAACGCTTCAGTTGCGCAAGCGCTGCGCTGCGCGACACGTGTCAGCGCAGGTGCGCAAGCGCTGCGCGACACGTGTCAGCGCAGATGCGCTAGCGCAGGTGTGCTGCGCTGCGCGCTGCGCGACGCGTGTCAGCGCAGATGCGCTGCGCTGTGCGCTGCTTGACACGTGTCACGCGCTAGGGCGTTTGCGCCAAACAGAGTTAAGATTCTAAAGAAATCTTTCTGTTCTTGTTAAAACAAGAAGATTTTCTTCTGTAAAACAGAAGCCTTTGGATCAAAAATCCAACGGTGGGGAAAATTCCCTAAATCACTCAGAGAAAGACCTCTTTAACTAATTTATGGGCACTATAAAAATGACCCTAGACCTCAATTCAAAGGCATCAACACTTTTGAGAAATCAAGAGCTTCAAACAGAGAGAACTCTAAGAAAAATTTCAAGAAAAAAAAGGTAAATACCTTCACAAAAGAGAAGAAATTTCTTCTAATAGATCATTGATCTAAAAACAAGATCAATGATCTTCACATAATAAATAGTGCTTTGCACTTTTATGAACCTTTGGTTCTTGAAATAAAAAGAAGAAAAAACTTGTTTTTTTCTTTGATCTAATTTAGATCAAGGAAACGAATAGTGCTTTGCACTTCTTTCATGAACCATTGGTTCTTGAATCTAAAAGATTCCTAAATCATAGTGCTTTGCACTTGCAAACTGCGCTGTTGCGCTCTTGAGAGAGCGCCACGTGTCAGCATCTGAACTACTTGCGCTATGCGCCTTGAGATAGAGCTTTGCTCTCTGTAATTGGCGCAACTCACCAGAGTGCGCCACGTGTCAGTAGCGCAAGCGCAGCGCACTGCGCTTGCGCGACACGTGTCAACACTACAAGCGCTTGCGCTCTCTGATTGGCGCAAAGCGCCTGAAAATGCAATGCATTTCCTAAAGGGCCAGGCCCAAATCAAAAAGACCAAGCAGGCCTAATTAAATTGATGCTCTGCATCATTTATAAATGGGCAGAGCCCAAACAAAATAATAAAAATGCTATGCATCATTTACAAATGGGCAGAGCCCAAACAAAATAATAAAAATGCTATGCATCATTTACAAATGGGCAGAGCCCAAAACAAATTGATGCTCTGCATCTTTTATGGGTAGAGCCCAAATAAAAATGCAATGCAAAAGCAAATAAAATGTTGAACATTTTCAACTGGACTTAGCCCATTTTTGGCCGTAAGTCCTCAAATTAAATTGACTGAGCAAGATTTCTCTCTTAAATCAATTTGCCTCCAGTTCGATGGTACATCTCCGAACTCCTTTGACACTTCTCGTTGTAATCCTTCAACGACGTCAGAGAGGCGACGGGTCCCAACGACCACATATGAATATGGACTGCGGGGTCCCTAAACTCGTGGACCGAAACGTCCTTAAACTAATGTTGGACCGAAATGTCCTTAAACTAATGATGGACCACTACGTCCTTAAACTGGTGATGGACCGAAACGTCCTTAAACTAATGTTGGACCGAAATGTTCTTAAACTAATGATGGACCACTACGTCCTTAAACTGGCGATGGACCGAAACGTCCTTAAACTAATAATGGACCACCACGTCCCTAAACTGGAACATGGACCACCACGTCCCTAAACTGGAACAATAGAGCCTCCAAATGCTCTTTAGCCGGATCTAAATGGTCCCGTTTAAGTTGATCTTAGCCCCAAATACGGCTAACGTATCCTTAAACATTTAAATGGACTATAAAACTCCAAATCAATTTTGGTTCAAGGGTACATCTCTGAACTCCTTTGACACCTATCGTTGTAATCCTTCAACGACGTCAGAGAGGTGATGAGTCCTGACGGCCATATATTGAATGGATCACCACGTTAAGTTGATCTTAGTCTCAAATCAGACTAACGTATCCTTAACGAATGTTTAAGTTGATCTTAGTCTCAAATGCGGCTAACGTATCCTTAAACTAAAAACACCAAACCCAAATCTAAGTAAATACGGATTTGGACTAATCCACGTTCTAGGGGCGACGGCATTACTCAGTCTCCGTATACAATCCACGAGCAACCACAAACAAAACAAACACCCACGACACGAAGTGAAATACTGGAGAAGGAGAAAGTTGTTACCGCGATGCGGTAGCGTAATTAACTGCAGGGGCTTGCGCCTGCAGGGAAGAGCGTCCCCACAATCAAAAACCCCTCAAACGAGGGGGGATCTGACGAAGTCTGCTACATCGGCCGCATCCGTCTAAACCTCCGATACACGGTGCCATAAATCAACTTGGTATCTTCAGAGAGGTAGACGGATAAAACCATATAGCATCTGCCCCGAATCTCAGGCTAGACGTCCTCACGTCGCGGCCGCCGTTCGGAGGGGAACAGATTCTGGCACGCCCGGTGGGACCTTTTCCTCTTTCCACTCCACACTTCGTGTGTCGTCTTCACGAACGAATCGCGGTTTGTTAATGATTGCCTTTGGGTTGCAAGTTACTAAGATTTGGTCTTTTGTCTGGCGCAAAACTCAAGCATCAATGGCCTCTAACTGCACCAACTGCTCAAAGTGCCAATGCAACAGACGCTCCGCCTTACATGGAGGTGTAGCATATGGGCCTCAAGCGGCCTCCGTCCTTACTCTGCCTGTGGAGCAAGTGAATCAGGCTACCACGGGCCTGTTTTTCGGGACCATGATCCCGTCTACAAGCTTCTCTATGCCAATACCTGCACCGGAGGTGAACAAGAAGTCGGTCTTCGACCGGCTCACTGGCACGACGGCCCCTGTCAACGGGTCGCCAACTACCAAACCAACAGCCTCTGTTTTCGCCAGGCTGGATCAGAACTCTAAAGTGGCTATCCCAAGGAAGGCAATAATCGCTGATCCAGAAGTCGTCAAGATAGCTTCCCCTGTCAAAGAGTCAGTCTTTTCGTGGCTGACGATTCCTGCTCCTGCCCCTACTCGAGGATCTGTCTTCGGCAGGTTGAATATCACCCCTCAAAAGACAACCTCAGTCTTTAAGAGTTTAACACCGGCGGCGCCTCATTCAGACAAGGGGCAAAAAGAAGCGGTCTCAATCCCCGAGCCAGTCCCAACAGCTCGTCATGCTCGACGTTGCCATTGGCGACGAGTAAGGAAGGCAGGGGGCAATTCCCCCTCAGGGTTAACTCCACCGGCTCCAGTGGTGGAAGTCAACGCTGCTGTTCCAACTGGGAACAACTTTGAACTGCTGAGGAGGGTACGTAAGAATTCTCCAACCGCTATATTGAAAAGATCTCCTCCGTCCGCGAAGAGAGTTCCGGAAACAAAGCAAGAACAGCCCCCTCAATGGCTGTCCTCAAAAATATACAAGGTTTGGCGAAGGGTTCAAGACTCCGTGATCGACCCAGATCACTTTCGTCAACAAAAGAAGACGGAGGTGCAAAAAGAAAAGGACCGTCCTATTAAACAGCAGAGGACAACAATCGCTAGGGTGCCCACTGCAACGGCCCCTTCAACTTCAACGGCCCACAAAAGAAGGAGGCCGGAGAAAACCCCCGCGCCGGCTACAAATATCAAAGGTGGTGAACCCAAACGCCCTAAGTCAGGTGGCATTGTAGTTCATACCGTCTATGTGGCGTCTGGTAAAGAGGACAGTCGCATATCTACGGGTTATCGACCGCTTACGCGATCAGTGACCAAAGCGCAGGAGCAGCAGCAGAAGCTCCAAGAGATGATGAACTCTATGGCCGCACTTACAGGGCCAAAAGAAAACCCTGAAACGTCCTCGGATGAACGCCAGGAGGAAGAAACCGACGCCGAATTCCTTCGTCGAATATTGGAGAAGAAGGACAAAGAGGCTGCTGAACAAGCAGCCAACATACAACGTATGGGCCTCCTCTTCCAAGACATGATAGGGATGATGATACAACAAGATCCTCCGGCTGAAGAGCCCCCGATCTTCCTTGGAGACGATAAGGGAGAGACATCAAATCCTCCACCAGCTCTGTCAACGGCTAAAGAGGATACAATCTCTAAAGCTGATTTGGACGAGTACATAGCCCAGCAAATACAGGTTCATCATGCGACTGAAGTAGCCGGCCAGGTTGTAAAAACGGGACGGCCATATCCAAGTTGGTACGACCAAATCAAGTACCCGCCGGGTTACACAATTCCCAAGTTCCATGTCTACAAGGGGACAGGCAATCCTCACTAGCATGTTGCCCAGTTCAGGGCACTCTGCGGCAACACCGGCGGTGATGACAAGCTTTTGCTTCGCCAGTTTGTTGGAAGTTTATCAGATACGGCGTTCGAGTGGTACTCTGAGCTTCCGAACGACTCTATTAAGACCTTCGCGGAGATGGAGCTGTTGTTTACTCAGCGTTTTGCAAGCGCCAGTGAACGCACCCCAATGACGGCACTGATTAACGCCAGGGTAAAACCAGGCGAGACTTGGGTTCAATATGCTATACGGTGGCGGAACTTATGGTCGAAGTGCGAGCAGCGCATTGAAGAAGCTCCCGCGGTGGGTATGTTTGTGGGAACCCTTGATCCACAGGCAACCATCTCGCAATTTATGATGTTTTTCAAGCCGACTACCTTCCAGGCCTTGATTGACAAGCTAGCGCAAATGGATCAGATGGGCCATAAACCCCCTCTTCCAAAGCCGGACTCCCGAAATGACAAAGGGAAGGGAAAAGCGATCATTGTCGCTAATGCTCAACAACAACCGAGCGAATCGAAGCCGGTTGTTCGTCAAAATAACATGCGCCCGTACGTAGCCCTTGAGGAAAGGTTAGGACGTTCTTACTCTTTTCCCCGCGATAAAACGAGAAGGTTATTCGAGCTGGCGTTACGCAACCGACTCATAAATTTGCCGGATCCAAAACGTCCGTTGCAACCAAGTGATGTCAACAAACCCAACTACTGTCCTTATCATAGAGTACTGGGTCATCCGATCGAGGATTGTTATGTTTTCAAAAATTGGCTTGAAAACCAGTACCGACAGGGCAAATTCGCGTTATCTGACAAATGGAAGGTGAATCCCCCGCAGCCCCACACCTCTAAGGGGACAAATACGCCGGGGGCAACATGCTCCGTCGTTGAAAAAGCTCCTTGGGAAGTTGTATTATCAACCAAGACAAAGAGGATGCTGAACGACCTTCAGACATGCCCAGCGATCAAGTGGAAGAACCCGTTGGAACCGCAAGTCATTGAGGGGGTGTTGAATCCGCGTCCGACTCCAAAGACCGATGGTGGTGGCTCAAGCACTCGCAACCAGCCGCCAAAATCTTTGAAAAAAAAGAAGAAGAAATCTAAGAAGCTCGTGAAGCCTGGCAACAAGCGCACGGACTTGCAAAAACAAATTGACGCGCTGGAGGAATACAACCAGAGGGCACGGACTCCCATTACATTCCAAGAGTTCCTCAATCGTGTCTTTCAAGAGGAAGATGAGGGAGAAAGTTCATCTGATGAGTCTGAGGAACACGTGGCGAGCTGTCATGTGATTTCCCATCTGTTCATGAACGATGAGGAGACTTCTTGTACTGAAACGCTGGGGGCAGATACCGAATCAAAAATTCCGGTGCCATCAGATGAGATAATTGACACATTCCTTAACGAAGCTCGGTTGAAAAGTAAAGCGGATCGAGAACGTGAGGCGGTCATATTTGAAAGGGCCAAGCGCCAGCGACTTGATGAAAGAGCTGAGACGATCCCGCTGGAGCAAAATACCTCCATTACTGACAAAAGCCAATTCAAGATGAGGAAAATGTTTGCTAAGGCCATATCAATGGGCATGAAGCTACCATCCTCCAAAGGGAAAATTACTGGTGAAATAGAAATGCACCCCTCCTATTGCTTATATCATCAGAAGATTTCGCACCCCACTCAAGAGTGTAAAGCTTTCGATAGATGGTGGCAAGGATACGTTGCTCATCAACAACGCTTTAAGCGGGAAAAGCGCAAAACTCGTCGGGAGCGAAGAAATACGACCGAAGGGCTTAAAAGAACTACTGGCGATTGTTGCATGGTTAACACCGGCAGGTCACAAGTGCCTACATTCGGGAGCGATTCTGATGAAGAGCTGGAACTTGCCCCTCTCTTTAAAGAGTCCACCTCGGCAAAAGAAGAAGAGCCGAAGGTCTGCGAAAATATTCGGCTACGTAATCGTACGCTTCCCGAAAAGAATCTCGGACCCTCGAACAGAAAAGATAAAGGGAAGGAAAAGGCCTCTGAAAATATCGACTTAGATGACCAAGTTGTGGAGGAGCTAAGTGCCAAGGACCCACCGAAAAGAAATAAGGTGGATTACAACGTCTTAGCGCATCTGAGGAAACTACCCTCGCAGCTCAGCATTCTTGACGCCCTTTTGTTATCAAAGGAGGCGAGAGATTCGTTAATCAAGGCACTACAGGATCCGGAGCAATTCCAAGCTTTCCTGGCTGAAGAAAAGATGAAAGATGAATTGGAGGAAGTGCACACGGCAGATGTTACTTTTGGTGATGAAGACCTTCTCCTTGGGACGTACGAACACAATCGCCCTCTCTACGTCTCGGGATACTGCCATGATATAAAGATAGGCAAAATCCTGATCGATAACGGGTCGTCTGTTAACCTACTCAATGTGCGAGTTTTAAAGGAAATCTGCATGAGCGTTCAACACCTCGCTCGAGACAAGGTCACCATCTCCGGGTTCGACTCCCAATCATCAAGAACTCTTGGGTCTGTGATACTGACGCTACGCTTTGGGCTACTCGTCACGGACATTAAGTTCCACGTCATAGACGCCAAGACATGCTACAACGCTTTGCTCGGCCGACCATGGTTACACGAATACAACATCATCCCTTCTATACAATATCAGTGTATAAAGTATTCTAAGGATGGTCTCGAGTATACCGTGGCGGGAGAACTGAATCTGTTTTCCGTGAACGAAGTCCGCAAATATGAAGATGCCAAATACTTCTTACTGGATTTCGAAGACACGGAGAGATGTCACAAGCCCGAGAATAAAGCTAATGCCACCATCCCTTTCTTCGGCAGTGATACCGAGGAGGAAGAGGAGATAGTGTATTCGGGTCCGCCCCAATACAACAAGCCAGGGCCACCTGCTCCTACGTTGATCTTTGGTAGTGACTCAGAAGATAAAATCCATGCTATATTCTCTGCTCGGCCTTCAATACAAGCGTCTGCCGATGAAGAGCAAAGTCTACAAGTTGCTATGGTGCCGCCTAAACACCGTAAAGAATTGGATGCACTTGATATTTACAATGTAGAAGAGATACAAACGTTCTATATCCCTCCCAGGCGAGAAGGCGAGAAGGCAATTCTATTTTACCGCTCTGAAGAAAACAAAGTGGAGAAAGAAATCTGGCACGGGGCAGATCCTACGCTTGATAGGCTTCAGCCCATCCGTCTCCCCAGATATTATACAGAAGGCTTGAAGAAGCTGTTGAAGCGCCAAGGGATACCCTTCAAACAGACCGTTAGAAAGGCCAAATTCTATGACAGAGTCTGGAACGTTCCTGGGACTCAACGCAAGCTGCCTAATAGGAGGATGGAAACGATCGGGCTTGGATACATTCGGTCCAAGAAACGAGAGCTACTCCACGGCTGTTACGTCGTGCACGACTCTGATAAAGAAGCAGATATTCAATGGGAGGACGCTTATCCTGAACCAGTAAAAGTTCCTGATGCAAAAGTGCCCAGTCCTTCGTTCGGAGAACAAATGGACAGGCTTATAAGGGAAGCTGGTCAAAAAGTCCGGGACGACCATAACCGCGAAATGGCCATCTACGAGAAAGCCAAAACGCAACGCCTCCTTCAACAGGCCGTGAAAGACGAAAATGCCGCCCCCTGTCAACCTGTTATAAAGAAGGCTCGACGCAAAAGCAAAAATAAGTCGAAAGGCCAAAAAGGCGCTCAACAACAACAAAACGATGCTAAGAAGCCACACAAACGGGAGTCGAGAGTTATTGATCTATCCCTCATGAAGAAAATGAGTCGAGCGTACTCGTTTCCTCGGGACAAGACGAAGAAAATACTTGATCTTGCTCTAAAACATCAAATGCTTGCACTGCCAGAGTCCAAAAACCCCGACCAAGCAGGCGAGGTCTCACACCCAGACTATTGCTTTTATCACCGAGCGGTAGGGCATCCTCTCGAAGACTGCTTCACCTTCAAGAATTGAGTCGAAGACCAGTACCAGCAAGGCAGATTTGCTTTATCCAGCAGCTGGAAGGTAACGCCGCCACAAAAGTATGAACTCAAAGCCGCAAGAGCATAACCAGACCCACATCGATCTTGGAAGCAGATTCGCACCTGTCACATGATTATAATACTAAAAGAAGAGCCCGAGGACATAGATGAGCTCCCTTGGTGCTTCGAAAACAATGACAATAAGGTAATCTCAGAATTTCCGCCAGCTCCGAAAGAATTGGAAGATGGAATTCATACCACTGCAGATAACCTCAAGAAAATTGAGTTGGGGACGGCTGACGACCCACGGCCGACGTTTGTCAGTGAGCTGCTATCTGAAGAAAGGGTGACTGCGTTAAAAGACGTCCTTGTACAGCACAAAGATTGCTTTGCGTGGAACTATTCTGAGATGCCAGGACTAGATCCAGAAGTCGTTGTGCACAAATTGGCGATATCCCCGGACATCAAGCCAGTCAAACAGGCGCCGAGGAGAATGCGGCTCGAGCTTGAGATGAGCATCAATGCTGAGGTCAAGAAGCTGATCGACTCTGGATTCATCCAGGAAGTTCAATACCCTGAATAGATCGCCAACATCGTCCCGGTGATGAAGAAAAATGGGACAGTGCACATATGCGTAGACTTCCGGGATCTTAATAAAGCTTGCCCGAAGGATGATTTCCCAGTGCCAGTCACTGAACTGATGATAGACAATACATCCACTCATGAGGTTTTCTCCTTCATGGACGGCTCGTCAGGTTATAATCAGATAAAAATGCATCCCGAAGACCAGAAGCACACAGCCTTCAGGACCCCTTTGGGAATATTTTGTTACAAGGTGATGCCCTTCGGTCTAAAGAACGCCGGCGCCACCTATCAGAGGGCCATGACGAAGATCTTCGATGACCTTATACACGAAGTCGTCGAATGCTATATCGATGATCTCGTGGTTAAAAGCAAATCATACGAGGAACATCTCGATCATCTGAAGACCGTATTTCAACGCCTTCGGCAGTACAACTTGAAGATGAACCCTCTTAAGTGTGCATTCGGAGTTTCCTCGGGCAAATTCTTAGGATTCATCGTCCGACACCGGGGTATCGAAATAGATCCGTCAAAGATCAAGGCGATCATGGAAATGCCTCCGCCAAGGACTCTCAAATAGCTGCGGTCTCTCCAAGGGAAGCTCGCGTATATACGGCGATTTATAGCTAACCTTTTAGGCAAGTGCCGTCCTTACAGCCACCTGATGAAGAAGGGAACCCCATTCGTCTGGGACCAAAAATGCCAAAGCGCGCTAGACGAGATCAAGCAATACCTGCAGAACCCGCCAGTGGTGGCTGCTCCGGTCAAAGGAAAGCCCCTCATTCTTTATACAACCGCCCTCGAAGGTTCCTTAGGCGCACTATGGGCACAAGAGAACGATCAAGAGAAAGAAAGAGCACTCTACTACTTAAGCCGAGTTCTACTGGGGGCAGAAAGCAACTACTCCCCCATCGAAAAACACTGCCTGGCGTTGATCTTCGCGATAACAAAGCTCAAGCACTATGCGTTGGCGCATGAGGTCCGTCTCATTTCGAAGATGGACCCTCTTAAGTATTTAATGTCAAAGGCCATACTAACGGGACGGCTCGCTAAATGGGCCCTGCTCTTGATGGAGTTCTCGATAACTTATCAACCTCTCAAGGCAATGAAAGGCCAGGCCATCGCCGACTTCCTCGCTGAGCATCCGATACCCGCCGATTCTCCTCTGAGTCTCGATCTACCAGACGAGCATGCGTTCGACACAATCGACGGTGGTGATACCCGATGGGAGCTCTATTTCAATGGAGCATCTTCCATGAAAAAGCGAAAACAAAGTACCCCTATAATCAAATCGGGGGTAGGACTCATCTTTGTAACTCCGCAAGCTGGGATAATGCGTTTCGCTTTCTCCCTAAGAGAGCCGAGGACAAACAATGAAGCCGAATACGAAGCTTTGATCGCCATTAACATGGGAATTGAAAACCTCCTCATATACGGAGATTCTCAACTGGTCGTTAGTCAAGTAAACGGCGACTACCAAATGTGCAAACCGGAGTTGGTGAAGTACGTGGAAAAGGTGCAACAACTGTTGACCCAAATTCCCTCCTATACTTTGGAGAACATACCGCGCGCGGAAAACAGCAAAGCAGACGCGTTGGCCAAACTTGCTAAAGAACTGGCTGACGAGAACCTCGATGACGTTAGAATCGTGGTACAAAGCAGTCGGTTGCTTGCCCCAGCAGAAATATCTCCGGAATCATCCGAAGAAAAAGGAGCGAGCGAGCAGACGACCCTGCAAGTAAAAGATTGGGAAAATACCGAGGATTGGAGAGAAGTCTTCATAGATTACTTCAAGTCCCATCGAATGCCTGAAGAAGCGTCCACAAGATATCAGCTCATGAAATGAGCTCTGTCTTTCGCCTTCGTCAACGATACTCTGTACAAGAGATCATTTGATTCTCTGTGGCTGAGATGCTTAGGACCTGACGAAGCGAGAAGGGTCGTCCAGGAAGTTCATAACGGACTCTGCGGTTCTCACCAAGCGGGCCCAAAGATGAAGTTAAAGATCAAACGGATGGTCTACTACTGGCCCACGATGATCCAAGATTGCCTCGAATATGCGAAGCAATGTCACTCATGCCAAATCCATGGGGACTTCATCCACCAACATCCAAATCCATTACATCCAACGGTGGCTAGCTGGCCGTTCGAGATGTGAGGAACTGACATAGTCGGCCCCATCGAACCAGCATCGTCTAGGGGACATCGTTTCATCCTGGCGACAACTGACTACTTCTCCAAATGGGCAGAAGCAGTACCACTGAAGGAAGTGAAGACGGAGAATATCCTCCATTTCTTCAAGACGCATGTCATATATCGATTTGGAACTCCGCGACGGATCATCTCCGATAACGGGCCAGCCTACAGAAGTCACAAGATCAGCCGCTTCGCGCAACAGCATAATATAGACTGGAGGTATTCCTCGGTCTATAATCCGCGAGCCAACGGTCTCGCCGAGGCCTTCAACATGACCTTGACGAAAATCATAAAGAAAACGGTGTCCCGAAATAAGAAAGACTGGCACGAGAGACTGCAAGAGGCTCTTTGGGCGTATTGAACTACGTTCAAGACGGCCACGAACACAACGCCGTACGCGTTGGTATTTGGGACGGAAGCAGTACTCCCCCTCGAGATAGAGTTACCCTCTCTACGAGTTACAGTCCACTACGAGCTGACGGACGAAGAAAATGCTCACCTTCGGCTTGAGGAGCTTGACGCCCTTGAAGAAACAGGGCTCATAGCGCAACAAAATCTAGAAGCTTATAAAGCAAAGATGATGCGCTCATATGAAAGATTGACCTGACCGAGGACATTCCGCCAAGGCGAACTCGTGCTAGTGGTCAAAAGGCCTATGATCCTCAATCGTGCCAAACGGGGAAAATTCGAGCCAAATTATGAAGGCCCGTACATCAAAGATAAGGTCTACCAGGATGGGGCCTATCTACTCATGGACATGCACGGTGAAAGGCCTTTCAGGCCAATAAACGGTCGCTTCCTAAAGAAATAATGTGCTTAATAAGCCACAGCCTAGGTCAATGGTAGATAACGACGACTATGTCCGCTCGCTATCTTCCTAAGCTCAAGCTTTATAAGCAATAGCCGGCTTTCTCAATATCGGACCGAAATGTCCTTAAACTAATATCAGACCGAAATGCCCTTAAACTAATAACGGACCGAAACGTCCTTAAAACTACTACCGCAGCGTCCTTAGGCTGACGAGATGAATAAAAAACAAGGAGAAAAAGAAAATAAAAAAAATGATGATAAAAACGGTATGTCCATAAGCAAAATGGGCACGGATGAAAACCCGAAAGGGCTCCGTGAGTAAAAACAGCAGGACTACCGGCGGGTGTTCGTGAAAACCCGAAAGGGCGCGACCTCGTGGAAAAATGTATATAAAAATAAAAAGAATAAAAAAAACGATATGTCCACAAGCAAAATGGGCACGGATGAAAACCCGAAAGGGCTCCGTGAGTAAAAACAACAGGACTACCGCCGAGTGTTTGTGAAAACCCGAAAAGGCGCAACCTCGTTAAAAGAACACTTACAAGATCCTCTCGACCTTGTAAGGAGAAACCACCTGCGTGAGATCCTTACGACTCACAAGGGAGCAACACACTTAGGGATCCTCACGATTCCTAGGGAGAAAATACACTCGCGAGATCCTCACGACTCGTGAGGAGAACTCTCTTATGGGACCCTTACGGCTCATAAGATTTGAAAGCCTTAAGTTACAGAGACCTAAACCTGTGCTTAAGCAATCCCCACAATTTCCGATATTGCCCTACAAGTGGCTCGATACTGGCCCTTGTATACAATCCACGGGCGCGAATAAACATTTCCCTAAACCAAGTCCCGTCCGCGACTGGGGATATGTTCGCATGACCCTTGTAAGTCCTCTCGATTTACAAGGAGAAAACCCTCCTGTAGGATCCTTACGACTTACAGAGAAACAAACACTTAGGAATCCTTACGATTCCTAAGGAGAAAATACACCTACACGATCCTCACGACTTGTAGGGAGAAATACCTTTGTGAAATCCTTACGGCTCACGAAGTCGAAAGCCTTAGTCGACAGGACCTTAACCCTGATCGCTAAGCCACCTTTGTTTGACATCGACAGAGGCAGGTGATGATTCGCTCCTAGTAATATCCCAGTTGTAGCAGTGCTGATGCCGAAATCGGTGTCTAATTCCAGGTTTATGGCGGAAAGCCAGTAGACCGCACATGCATACGAAATAACCGAAATGATAGGGCAACTTGCAATAAAAAGCAGCAAGTAAAAATGTATGCGTGCAAAATAGCCGAAATGATTGGGCAACTCGCAATAAAAAGCAGCGAGTAAAAAAAATATATAGCCGAAATGATTGGGCAACTCGCAATAAAAAGCAGCGAGTAAAAATAAAAAAAATATAGCCGAAATGATTGGACAACTCGCAATAAAAAGCAGCGAGTAAAAATAAAATAAACAGCCGAAATGATTGGGTACAGCAAAAAATAGCCGAAATGATTGGGCAATCGCGACTTTCGCGATATAAAAGCTGAAATGATAGAGCATCGCGGATATAAAACAAAAAAAAAAGAAATGATAAAACTTTGGCCCTACAGTTAAGATCACATCGATCCCTGTATACAATCCAAGGGCGTAAACGAAGAGGGAACCATACTTTCCCAACAGGATCCGCCAGAAAACGAAGCCAAATTCCGACGGTTCATCCCAACGCTAGGGAAACAAATAATCCCTAGCAAACACCTCAACTCACGGATACAAACACTCCTTGACGAGAGCCTCCTGATTCGCGTCGACTCGCAGAGCAACCAGTGCCTCCGTGGGAAATTCTCGACTCGTTTCAAACCCCAAGGAAACAAATAATCCTTGGCGCTAGGGAAACAAATAATCCTTAGCAAATTCCTCAACTCACAGATACAAACACTCCTTGACGAGAGCCTCCTGATTCGCGTCAACTCGCAGAGCAACCAGTGCCTCCGTGGGAAATTCTCGACTCGTTTCAACCCCAAGGAAACAAATAATCCTTGGCACTAGGGAAACAAATAATCCTTAGCAAATACCTCAACTCAGGGAAACAAATAATCCTTGACGAGAACCTCCTGATTCGCGTCGACTCGCAGAGCAACCAGTGCCTCCGTGGGAAATTCTCGACTCGTTTCAACCCCAAGGAAACAAATAATCCTTGGCGCTAGGGAAACAAATAATCCCTAGCAAACACCTCAACTCACGGATACAAACACTCCTTGACGAGAGCCTCCTGATTCGCGTCGACTCGCAGAGCAACCAGAGCCTCCGTGGGAAATTCTCGACTCGTTTCAACCCCAAGGAAACAAATAATCCTTGGCGCTAGGGAAACAAATAATCCTTAGCAAATACCTCAACTCAAGGAAACAAATAATCCTTGACGAGAGCCTCCTAATTCGCGTCGACTCGCAGAGCAACCAGTGCCTCCGTAGAAAATTCTCGACTCGTTTCAACCCCAAGGAAACAAATAATCCTTGGCGCTAGGGAAACAAATAATTCTTAGCAAAATCCTTCGACTCAGGGAAACAAACAATCCTTGACGAGATCCTCCTGATTCGCGTCGACGTGCAGAGAAACCAGTGTCTCCGCGGGAAAATTCCCGATTCGTCTCAAATTGCAAGATGAAGCCTCAGGCAGCAGGGACTAAAAAACTTGCTTCCTGAACAATAGGACCCTGCAAGTCGATCTAAAACGGTCTCTTGCATACTATCCACGAGTCTCACTCTCCAAAGTCGAGTTTCGACAAGGAGGGAAACAACCGCTTACGAGTCCTCTCGACTCGTAAGAGGGAAAAATTTTCTTACAGGATCCTTACGACCTATAAGAGAAAACACACTTAGGAATCCTCACGACTCCTAAGGAGAAAAACCCACCTACGAGATCCTCTCGATCCGTAGGGAGAAAAATCTCTACGAGACCCTCACGGCTCATAGAGTTGAAAAGTCTTAGGCAGCAGATCTGAACCTGCGGCCTAAGCCATCACTATTTCTTAAGAAATTCAAGATGCGCGCTCTATTATCTGTTGACCATGTTTTACTAAGGTGGCATGCTGATAATAAAAGGAAAGAAAAGGCGGAGGAATGACACAAGACATTACAGAAAATATGTATCTTTTATTCATAAACTTGATTGAGTACAGGATACATTGTGCTAAAGAATAAAAAATATATATATACATTTTTTTATTTACAAGTACAAACGATACAAGGAGAGTTACTGAGAAGGAAGCGTCCTGCATAGCTCTAGCAATTGTTCGCGCACTTCCTTCCCCGCTTTCTCCTGATCGGCCACCACTACCAGCTCTGCCTCCACTTGGGCCCGTTGCTGCGAGACAGATGCAAGCTGATCCCTGACGGCCTGATGAGCAGCTTCACGGCCTAGAATGTCATGCTCGGCGACATCAAGTGCCCGCTTCAGTTTCAGCCCATTTGAGATGCGCTCCAGAAGGCCCTCGAAGACGGCCTTTACCTCAGCGGCGTTCGCCTCAACTTCAGCGCGCAGGCGAGCAGTTTCGCTTGAAGACTCCTGACACTCCTTCAGCCTCAAAGCTGCTTCTTGTTCCAAATAACGGAAATGAGAAGTGCTTTGCTCGAGCCATGCTCCTCGTTGAGTGCTCACAGCCAAAGTCTCGGGGGATAAACGCATCGACTCCAGCTGATGAAGGCGAGCCTCAATCTCCCGACAGTGGTTAACCCAAGAAGCGACGGTGCCCTCATCATGGAAGGTGGCAAATATCATCAACATCGGGTTAACCGTCGTAGCGAAATCCTCAGCAGATGTAGGAGTCTCGACGTCGAGTTCCTCGATGTAGTCGCTCAACATGCGCAGACTATTCGCCGCACCTTTTGAGGACGGACGTCTCTGGGAAGGGCCGCCCGGTATTGTAATGCGAGACTCGAAGGGCGCCGAGACCAGAATGACCGCTGAAAAGAAACAAGATGTGATCAGATAACAGTTCAGGAAATAAAAAAAGGGGAGTTATCAATGTGATAGTCGCTGTACCAGCTGAGGCAGGTGGCAAGGCCGGAAGGGTCGGCGGCGCAGCCGATCTTTCATCCCCTCCTTCGATTTGTAGCACTGCAGTCGAGAAAAAAAGGGGGTTTAGAAGTAACTCCATCAATAAAGAAAGAAGGATATCAATGGAAATCATACTCACCAACGCCACCAGAGGAAGAGGCAAGTTCGGATGGGAAGGAGAAGTGTGGGAGCAACACCTGATAAAGATGGTCAAAAAGCACTCCTGAAAGACACAACAGTATGACTTTAGTATACAGATTATACGTCTGAAAAGTGAGATTAATAAGTTGCAAACTCATACCTTCCAACATCTTTGACGGTATGAGAGGGCTGAGAGGTGACCACCGCCAAGGCAGTAGTTGAAGGTGCTCCCTCGAGCAGTGGGGCAGCACCGCTGGCTGCACCTGCGTTACGAAAATAGGTGAACTTGTCAGAAAGGATTGTAAGGTAAAGAAAGACAGCAACTTGGGATTTACCTGATGAGCTGCCGGCTGAAACGGAGCCGACACCTTCCTCCATTGACATGAGGCCGCCGCCCGTGGCCTCATCACCCGACTCGATAGGGACCGTTGTCGTGCTCGCAAGATCTGGAGACGGCGGATGATCGTACACAGGGAGGGCAATGATTGGAGAGTTGCCGGACTCTTGGGAGGGAGCGGCTAACTCTTCCCCAAGAGTCGTACCCATCTCACCCGCTACTTCTGCGGGCTCCTCGGTCTCCATCGGCTCATCCGCCGTCGCCACGAGGTCGCCGGCCTCAAATGCCTCGTCCGCCACCACCCTGGGCTCAGTTGTAGTGATCATTTCATATGCCGCCACTTCAGGCTGGGCATCAATGACCTTCTCGGCTGCAGACCCCTCAACCTACATCTCAGGCCCTGAAGCCTCAGCGACGTTGCCCACCGTCAGCTCAGGTTCGGTAGGAGCCGCCTGTTCCCCTCCGAAAGACGGCGCGACATGGCGTCTCTTGCCTGAAATTCGGGGCAGATGCTAATTGGTGCTATCCGTCCACCTCTCCAAAGATGCCAAGTTGATTCATGGCACTGTGTATCGAAGGTTTACACGGATGCGGCCGATATAGCAGACTTCGTCAGATTCCCCCTCGTTTGAGGGGTTTTTGATTGTGGGGACGCTCTTCCCTGCAGGCGCAAGCCCCTGCAGTTAATTACGCTACCGCATTGCGGTAACAACTTTCTCCTTCTCCAGATGATCACTTCGCGTCGTGTGTGTTTGTTTTGTGTTTTGTTGCCCGTGGATTGTTTACGGAGACCGAGTTATGTCGTCGCCCGTAAGGCGTGGACTAGTCCAAATCTGTATTATCTTAGATTTGGGTTTGGGGGTTTGGTTTGAGGATACGTTAGCCATACTTGAGGCCAAGATCAACTCGAACGTTTGTTAAGGATACGTTAGTCCGACCTGAGACTAAGATCAACTTAACGGGATCGTTTAGATCCGACAAAAGAGCATTTAGGGGCTCTATTGTTCCAGTTTAGGGACATGGTGGTCCATTGTATGTATGGCCGTCGGGACCCGTCACCTCTCTGACGACGTTGAAGGATTACAACGACAGATATCAGAGGAGTTCAGAGATGTACCCTTGAACCGAAGTTGATTGGGGGGATTCATAGTCCAGTCTGTTTGAAGGTTTAAGGATACGTTAGCCATATTTGAGGCTAAGATCAACTTAAACGGGATCGTTTAGATCCGACAAAAGAGCGTTTGGGCTCTATTGTTCCAGTTTAAGGACATAGTGGTCCATTGCTAGTATAAGGACATTGCGGTCCGTGGGTAGTTTAAGGACATTGCGGTCCATGCATAGTTTAAGGACATTGCGGTCCATTGTTAGTTTTAAGACATCTCGGTCAAGGTTAAGGACGTCGTAGTCCATGGGTTTAAGGACCCCACAGTCCATTGTTAGTTTTAAGACATCTCGGTCAAGGTTAAGGACGTCGTAGTCCATGGGTTTAAGGACCCCACAATCCGTATCTTGATTTAAGGACGCATTAGTCCATGAGTTTAAGGACCCCACAGTCCGTATTAATGTGTGGTTGTCGGGACCCGTCACCTCTCTAACGACGTTGAAGGATTACAACGACAGATGTCAGATGAGTTCAGAGATGTACCCTTGAACCGATGAGCAAGTGTGTTCAGTTTAAGATAATTTGAGGACTTATGGCCAATTTGGGCTAAGTCCAATTATGTTTGAAACATTGACCCTCTGCTGGTCCATTGAAGGAGAGGCTTTGCCTTTGAAACTTAGCCAATTGGGCTAAAACTAGTGTTAAACACTAGAAACCAACAGTGTTGAACACTGGGAATAAGATTAGCAAGTTAGCGTTAAGCACTAAAAGATAATCAGTGTTAAACACTGGGAGCAGAGTTTTCTCATTAGTGTTAAACACTAAGCAAATCAGTGTTAAACACTGCAAATAGAGTTTTCCAAATTAGTGTTAAACACTAAGAAAATCAGTGTTAAACACTGAGGACAAAGTCTTCAGATTAGTGTTAAACACTAAGGAGAGAGGGGTCACATGTGGACACGTGAGAGCGCCCTGATTCCCCTTATTTTATTATGCAGGTAAGTGTTTAACAATTTAGTTCTGGTGGCCATCACGTGCGAGCACGTGATGAAAGCCCATGCTCTGTGCGTTATAATGCTCACTAGGGGTCACGTGGTGACACGTGAGGGCGCCCTAGAGCTCTTTTCTATTTCTTGTGCTTCAGAGGTCACGTGGGTCACGTGAGGCACTGCCTCAAAGGGCTTTATGTAGATCTTTGGGGGGGGTCACGTGGTGACACGTGACCCCGCTTTTATGTAGTTGTTTAGAAGATTTGTTAATCCCTTTCAGGAATTAAATTCCTCGTAGGGTTGAACCCTGACAATAATTTCAGAGGAATTAAATTCCTAGTTCCTTTTGAAGAGTTGAACTCTGAATTTCCTGTAGGAATTAAATTCCTCATATATGTGAAGAACTGAATAGGGTTAAACCCTAATAAAAGCTTTAAGGAATTAAACCCACACTCTCTGTTGGAGAATTATTCTGGAGAATAAGATTAAGGGAATTAAATTCTTGTTGTTTTAACAGAACTAAGTTCTTAACTAGGGTTAAACCCTGATTCTTTTTGTTCTGAAGGAATTAAATTCCCATAACACAGGGTCAAACCCTAATTTTATTTTGAAGGAATTAAATTCCTATAGTTCTGTGAGAATTAAATTCTCGTACTTCCATGCCCTCTCTATGCTTTGAATCTGCATGGCAGGATCTCAACCCATTAAGAATTAAATTCTCAACTCAAGGGGAGATGTGCACTTTACAGATCCTCCACCAAAGAGAGAAGAAATATGTCCTTCTGTTTTACATCAGAGTTAAACTCTGTTGAGAATTAAATTCTCTTTCTTAATGAAACCTTCCCTTTCTTACCTAAGGTTTTCTTTTTGCAGAAGATCCAAATTCCTCTCAAGTATCAAGGCTCTCTCTCTTTTCTTCCCTCTGCGTGTATATTTTTTTGTGTCTCTTGGCTCCTATTTATAGGAGAAGCAGCCGAGTCAATTAGTTTTTTTTGACGAATCTTCATTGAGAGATTTGATTTGCATCCATCATTCGTTTTGGACCTTTGGATTATTAGGTGAATTTTATTCACCATTGGATTTCAAATCCAGGAATTCTCCTTTGTTATTTCTGTTAGATTTAAAGGGGAAATCTTTCCAAATTCGAGATTTTCCCATAGATAGATGATATTTAATCACCTCTAAATCTTTAATTTAATCGATTGCTTTTGGAAAGATTTGAGAGGTCTTTTCTCATAATTTAATTCTGTTGATAAATGGGCTTTGAAGTTGGTCACGTGTGCACGTGACCCTTGGTCACGTGTGGGCACGTGACCCTCTTGGAACGAGCCTTCTTCCTTCTTTTTGCGCTCTGTTTCTGGTTGCTGCTTAGCTATCACGTGCCACCACGTGACAACTGATCACGTGTGAGCACGTGACCCTGACATGGAGCCTTCTTCTCGATTTAACCGGAGAATGAGTCTGATGTTTTGAGTGTCACGTGCCAACACGTGACCCTGGTCACGTGGAAGCACGTGACCTCTTCTGAAGCCTTTTTCTTGATTTGCTCAGGGAGCTGTTGGGTTTTGAAGCCGCTTTTGATTGTCACGTGCCACCACGTGACCCAGGTCACGTGGGAGCACGTGACCCTTTCTGAAGCCCCTTTTCTTTGATGTATTTGGGAAACTGAATTTGCCTTGCCGATACTTTTAGGTGTCACGTACCCACACGTGACTGCTGGTCACGTGTAAGCACGTGACCCCTTTTCTGAAGCCTTCTCCGTAAGCTTTCCTGATTTTAAATCAGGAAACAAATGCCCCCACAGCGTTGTTCTCACGTGTCCGCACGTGAGTGCAACGCTGTCACTTTTGTGACCGCTGGACCTGCTTTGGGGGAGTAGGGTAGAAGAAACGTCCTTTTAGAAGCGTCTTCACTTTTTCATGTCCTTCCTTTCAAACCTTTCTTTTAAGAATTTGATTCTCGTTCTCAGAGCTTAGTTCTCTGTTGTGTCTGTGTAGTGCCGCCTCATTCTCCATCAAAGGTTAGTGCTCACGTGTTGCGTATGCAGGGATCTGCTTGATGGGGACGTTTCATTTCCCTAACCTAATTCCAATGCGTCGTTGGATTTCATTCCCAACGCTCTCCTCTTCTTTTCGGGCTTTGAGAATAGTCCCACCATGCACAACATTTTTTGTGCATAGCATTAAATGCTCCCCTTTATAACCTGAACCTTATGCCTTACTTCTTTTCTTCACAGAGAAACCCATTCATACCTTAAGGTGGTCATCTTTGAGAACCCGATCAATCTCCATGGCTTGCGATCGTCCCCATGCTCGTCGGCAACCATGGGAGGTGCCACTTGAGGAGATAATTCCTCGCTTCGCTGCGCGGCTGGCGGATCCCCTTCTCACCGACGCTCAATGTGACACGGTGATGTACGAGCTACTGACCCGTCGGGGCTCTCCTCTTCCCATGGGCTCCATTTGGCTCCGGATGATCCTCCTGTCTGTGCTTGCCGATATACCCCCTCATCCGGCGGAGATGACTTCGGCGATCCTTGACGCGGCGAAGGATAAGCTTGAGTGCTTTCATGAGGCTTGTCTAATCACTCAAGCTCTGAAGGATCACTCAGTTCATTTACTGAGTCGGATAAGAGCTCGTCGGGCCGTCATGTCTGCTTTCGCTGATGAGCACGGCTCCAACCGGTGGGGAGCGACTCCTCACGAAAACCGCCGTTTTGACGTGCTGGAGAAGGCGGAGAGGGAGTTGGAGAATTTTACGTTTTGCTTTGTTAACCCTTGTATTTCTGATCCCTTGTTTGGTGATCTTTTCCCACCAATGTAGTATGTTTGAATCAATGTACTCCTTTAATCATTGGTGGTTTGCATGCTTTCTGTTGAATTTTCATGCTTGTCAGATAGTCGTACGTGTGTCTTGCTTGCGTAAATGAGCTGTCTGTTTTTTCTTTAATTACGAGCACCATCGTTACGTTGCATGCACATCAGTGCCTCGGGCAACATATCCTTTTAAACATTCGTACAGTTGCAAATGCGTGCCTGATAGGATACAGATCAGAAACTTGCCACGTTATCTCCCGTATCGGGTGGTTTGTGCTGGCTTTAGATCGAGTATTGTTGTCGAAGGGAGGTTTATAAATGAAGACATATTCTTCTCTTCAATGGTGTGTCCCCTTTCTATTGAATGTATTCTGCGGATATTCTATCTTGATCTCCTTGCAGGACAGCGATGGCTCAGGATTCAGGGTTAAGATCTGCCTCCTAAGACTTTTGCATTTTATGAGCCACGAGGGTCTCATAAAGAGCTTTTCTCCCTACAGGTCGAGAGGATCCCATAGGTGTAAGTCCTTCTTAAGAATCGTGAAGGTTCTTAAGTGGGTTTTCCCTTGAGAGTCGTAGGGATCTCACAAGAGAGTTTTTCTTCCTTACAGGTCGTGAGGACTTGTAAGTGCTGGATGTGGTCACCCTTGTTCGTGTTTTACGGAGTCAGGGTTTTTCCAGGTATCGTAGTTTAAAGACGTCGCGGTCAAGGTTAAGGACCTCATAGTTCGTGGATTTAAGGACTCCACAGTCCGATGTTAGTTTTAAGACATCACGGTCAAGGTTAAGGACCTCATAGTCCGTAGATTCAGGGACTCCACAGTCCGATGGTTGGTCGCAGGGACCCGTCATCTCTTTGAAGACGTTGAGGAATTACAACGCCGAGTATCAAAGGAGTGAAGAGATGTACCCTTTAACCAAGGGAGAATCCATAGGGAATCGGGGTGGTTGATCGTTAGTTTTAAGACATTGCGGTCGAGGTTAAGGACGTCATAGTCCGTGGATTTTAAGGACTCCACAGTCCGGTATTTGCTCTGGATGCTTCACACGGGTTCACTGTTGTGCTTGGCGAGGACCAGGCTCCGCTCTGGACGTTTTCCACGGGGTCAAAGAGTGACATTATCCGCGTTCCACGTGACCAGGAATTTTGCACTAGATGCTTCACACGGGTTCACTGCCGCGCTCGGCGAGGACTAGGCTCCGCTCTGGATGCTTCACACGGGTTCACTGCCCTGCTCTGCGAGGACCAGGATCCGCTCTGGACGTTTTCCACGGGGTCAAAGAGTGACATTATCCGCGTTCCACGTAACCAGGAATTTTGCACTAGATGCTTCACACGGGTTCACTGCCGCGCTCGGCGAGGACTAGGCTCCGCTCTGGATGCTTCACACGGGTTCACTACCGTGCTCTGCGAGGACCAGGATCCGCTCTGGACGTTTTCCACGGGGTCAAAGAGTGACATTATCCGCGTTCCACGTAACCAGGAATTTTGCACTAGATGCTTTACACGGGTTCGCTGCCGTGCTCGGCGAGGACTAGGCTCCGCTCTGGATGCTTCACACGGGGTCAAAGAGTGACATTATCCGCGTTCCACGTAACCAGGAATTTTGCACTAGATGCTTCACACGGGTTCACTGCCGTGCTCGGCGAGGACTAGGCTCCGCTCTGGATGCTTCACACGGGGTCAAAGAGTGACATTATCCGCGTTCCACGTAACCAGGAATTTTGCACTAGATGCTTCACACGGGTTCACTGCCGCGCTCGGCGAGGACTAGGCTCCGCTCTGGATGCTCCACACGGGTTCACTGCCGTGCTCTGCGAGGACCAGGATCCGCTCTGGACGTTTTCCACGAGGTCAAAGAGTGACATTATCCGCGTTCCACGTAACCAGGAATTTTGCACTAGATGCTTTACACGGGTTCGCTGCCGTGCTCGGCGAGGACTAGGCTCCGCTCTGGATGCTTCACACGGGGTCAAAGAGTGACATTATCCGCGTTCCACGTAACTAGGAATTTTGCACTAGATGCTTCACACGGGTTCACTGCCGTGCTCGGCGAGGACTAGGCTCCGCTCTGGATGCTTCACACGGGGTCAAAGAGTGACATTATCCGCGTTCCACGTACCCAGGAATTTTGCACTAGATGCTTTACACGGGTTCGCTGCCGTGCTCGGCGAGGACTAGGCTCCGCTCTGGATGCTTCACACGGGGTCAAAGAGTGACATTATCCGCGTTCCACGTAACCAGGAATTTTGCACTAGATGCTTCACACGGGTTCACTGCCGTGCTCGGCGAGGACTAGGCTCCGCTCTGGATGCTTCACACGGGGTCAAAGAGTGACATTATCCGCGTTCCACGTAACCAGGAATTTTGCACTAGATGCTTCACACGGGTTCACTGCCGCGCTCGGCGAGGACTAAGCTCCGCTCTGGATGCTCCACACGGGTTCACTGCCGTGCTCTGCGAGGACCAGGATCCGCTCTGGACGTTTTCCACGAGGTCAAAGAGTGACATTATCCGCGTTCCACGTAACCAGGAATTTTGCACTAGATGCTTTACACGGGTTCGCTGCCGTGCTCGGCGAGGACTAGGCTCCGCTCTGGATGCTTCACACGGGGTCAAAGAGTGACATTATCCGCGTTCCACGTAACTAGGAATTTTGCACTAGATGCTTCACACGGGTTCACTGCCGTGCTCGGCGAGGACTAGGCTCCGCTCTGGATGCTTCACACGGGGTCAAAGAGTGACATTATCCGCGTTCCACGTAACCAGGAATTTTGCACTAGATGCTTTACACGGGTTCGCTGCCGTGCTCGGCGAGGACTAGGCTCCGCTCTGGATGCTTCACACGGGGTCAAAGAGTGACATTATCCGCGTTCCACGTAACCAGAAATTTTGCACTAGATGCTTCACACGGGTTCACTGCCGTGCTCGGCGAGGACTAGGCTCCGCTCTGGATGCTTCACACGGGGTCAAAGAGTGACATTATCCGCGTTCCACGTAACCAGGAATTTTGCACTAGATGCTTCACACGGGTTCACTGCCGCGCTCGGCGAGGACTAGGCTCCGCTCTGGATACTTCACACGGGTTCACTGCCGTGCTCTGGGAGGACCAGGATCCGCTCTGGACGTTTTCCACGGGGTCAAAGAGTGACGTTATCCGCGTTTCACGTAACCAGGAATTTTGTCGATTGTATCCGCATTTCACGGGATGGAGGTTTGACTGTTGGTGATATGTATACCGCCGAGCCATGGAACTGGGAGTTGCCGCTGTTTCGTTTAGCTTGAAGTTGTGTCCGTCGTTACGAAACGAGTGCTGGGATGATCTCTAAGTCGCTTGCGGCCCGTCGAGATTTTGCTTCTTCTTATGATGAAATCTGGGGGGAGGTATGTTCCCTTTCTTTCTTTCTTTTTGTTTGTGCCCCTGGATTGTATACAGGGGTTGATGTAACATCACCTGTAGGGCATAAATTTTATTCTTATTTTATTTCTTTGTCCGCGATGCTCTATCATTTCAGCTTTTATATCGCGAAGGTCGCGATTGCCCTATCATTTCGGCTATGTTTTCGCGGTGCCCAATCATTTCGGCTATTTATTTCATTTTTACTCGCTGCTTTTTATTGCGAGTTGCCCCATCATTTCGGCTATTTTTCATGCATACATTTTTACTTGCTGTTTTTTTTTATTGCAAGCTGCTCCATCATTTCGGCTATTTCATATGCATTTTTGGCTCGCTGATTTTTTATATATCGCGAGTGTGGAACTTGGGATCTGATACCAATCTTAGCATCAGCATCGCTGCGACTGGAATATTGCCAAGAGCGAATCATCATTTGCCATGAAAGAACTTGGGATTTGATACCGGTTTAGGCATCAGCATCGCTGCAACTGGAATATTGCCAGGAGCGAATCATCATTTGCCTCTGTCGATGTTGAACAAAGGTGGCTTAGCAAACAGGGTTAAGGTCCTGTCGACTAAGGCTTTTGACTTCATGAGCCGTAAGGGTCTCACAAAGGTATTTCTCCCTACAAGTCGTGAGGATCTTATAGGTGTATTTTCTCCCTAGGAATCGTGAGGGTTCCTAAGTGTATTGTTCCTCTGTAAGTCGTAAGGATCCTACGGGAGGGTTTTCTCCTTGTAAGTCGAGAGGATTTACAAGGGTTGTTTACCATGCAAACATATCCCTAGTCTCGGATGGGACTTAGTTAGGGAAATGTTTATTCGCGCCCGTGGATTGTATACAAGGGTCAATATTGGACTACTTGTAGGGCATTATTGGAAATCTGTGGGGTTTGCTTAAGCATAGGTTTAGGTCTCTGTGACTTAAGACTTTCAAATCTTATGAGCCGTGAGGGTCCCATAAGAGAGTTCTCCTTGCTAGTCGTGAGGATCTCGTAAGTGTATTTTCACCTTAGGAATCGTGAGGATCCCTAAGTGTGTTGCTCCTTTGTGAGTCGTAAGGATCTCACGCAGGTGGTTTCTCCTTACAAGGTCGAGAGGACCCTATAAGTGTCTTTTAACGAGGTTGCGCCCTTTCGGGTTTTCACAAACACTCGCCGGTAGTCCTGCTGTTTTTACTCACGGAGCCCTTTTGGGTTTTCATCCGTGCCCATTTTGCTCATGGACATACCGTTTTTTTTAATTCTTTTTCTCTTTTTTTTTTACAAGGTCGCGCCCTTTCGGGTTTTCACGAACACTCGCCGGTAGCCCTGCTGTTTTTACTCACGGAGCCCTTTTGGGTTTTCATCCGTGCCCATTTTGCTCATGGACATACCGTTTTTTCATCATTTTTTTTTATATTTTTCTTTTTCTCCTTTTTTTTTACTTCGTCAGCCTAAGGATGCTGCGGTAGTAGTTTAGGGACGTTTCGGTCCGTCGTTAGTTTAAGGACGTTTCGGTCCGTCGTTAGTTTAAGGACGTTTCGGTCCGTCGTTAGTTTAAGGACGTTTCAGTCCATTGTTAGTTTAAGGACGTATCGGTCCGTCGTTAGTTTAAGGACATTTCGGTCTGTCGTTAGTTTAAGGACATTTCGGTCCGTTGTTAGTTTAAGGACCTTTCGGTCCGTCGTTAGTTTAAGGACATTTCGGTCCGTTGTTAGTTTAAGAACATTTCGGTCCGTTGTTCAGGGGAGGGCCGGCTACTGCTTGTAAAGTCTGAGCTTAGGAAGATAGCGAGCAGACATAGTCGTCGTCATCTATCATTGACCCAGGCTGTGGCTCATTAAGCATAGTACTTCTTTAAGAAGCGGCCGTTTATTGGCCTGAAAGGCCTTTCACCGTGCATGTCCATGAGTAGATAGGCTCCACCCTGGTAGACCTTGTCTATGATGTACGGGCCTTCATAGTTTGGCTCAAATTTTCCCCGCTTGGCACGATTGGGGATCATAGGTCTTTTGACCACTAGTACGAGTTCGCCTTGGCGGAATGTTCTCGGCCTGGTCAATCTTTCATACGAGCGCGTCATCTTTGCTTTGTAGGCTTCTAGATGTTGCTGCGCTATGAGCCGGGTTTCATCGAGGGCATCAAGCTCCTCAAGTCGAAGGTGAGCATTTTCTTCGTCCGTCAGCTCTTAGTGGACTGCCACTCATAGAGAGGGTAACTCTATCTCGAGGGGGAGCACTGCTTCCGTCCCAAATACCAACGCGTACGGCGTTGTGTTTGTGGACGTCTTGCATGTAGTTCGATAAGCCCAAAGGGCTTCTTGCATCTTCTCGTGCCAGTCTCTCTTATTCCGGGAAACGGTCTTTTTTATGATCTTCGTCAAGGTCTTATTGAAGGCCTCGGCCAGACCGTTAGCTCGTGGGTTGTAAACTGAAGAATATCTCCAGTCTATATTGTGCTGCTGCGCGAAGCGGCTAATCTTATGGCTTCTGTAGGCTGGCCCATTATCGGATATAATCCGCCGTGGGGTTCCAAACCGATAGATGACGTGCGTCTTGAAGAAGTGGAGGATATTCTCTGTCTTCACTTCCCTCAGCGGTACTGCTTCTGCCCATTTGGAGAAGTAATCAGTTGTCACCAGGATGAAACGATGTCCCCGGGACGATGCTGGCTCGATGGGGCCAACTATGTCAGTCCCCCATATTTCGAATGGCCAGCTAGCCACCGTTGGGTGTAGTGGGTTCGGATGTTGGTGGATAAAGTCTCCATGAATCTGGCACGAGTGGTATTGCTTCGCATACTCGAGGCAGTCCTGGGTCATCGTGGGCCAATAGTAACCCATCCGTTTAATTTTTAACTTCATCTTTGGGCCTGCTTGGTGAGAACCGCAAAGTCCGTCGTGAACTTCCTGAACGACTCTTTCTGCCTCGTCAGGTCCTAAGCATCTCAGCCATAAAGAATCAAACGATCTCTTGTATAGAGTATCGTTGACGAAAGCGAAAGACAGGGCTCGTTTCATGAGCTGATGTCTTGAGGATGCTTCTTCGGGCATTCGGTGGGACTTAAAGTAGTCTATGAAGACTTCCCTCCAGTCCTCGGCCTTCTCGCGGTCTTTTATTTGTAGGGTCGCCTGCTCAGTCGCTCCCTTCTCTTTATATAACTCTGGAGGTATTTCTGCCGGGGCGAGCACTCGACGGCTTTGTACCACGATTCTGACGTCCTCAAGGTTCTCGTCAGCCAGTTCTTTAGCAAGTTTGGCCAACGCGTCTGCTTTGCTGTTTTCCGCACGCGGTATGTTCTCCAAAGTATAGAAGGGAATTTGGGTCAATAGTTGTTGCACCTTTTCGCCGTACTTCACCAATTCTGGTTTGCACGTTTGGTAGTCACCATTTACTTGACTAACGACCAATTGGGAATCCCCGTATATAAGGAGATTTTCGATTCCCATGTCGATGGCGATCTCGAGGCCTGCTATCAGAGCTTCGTATTCAGCTTCATTGTTTGTCCTCGGCTCTGTTAAGGAGAAGGCGAAGCGCATTATCCCTCCTTGTGGAGTTGCGAAGATGAGGCCTATCCCCGATTTGATCATTGGGATACCTTGTTTCTGTTTCTTTACGGAGGATGCTCCATCGAAATAGAGTTCCCATCAGGTACTACCGCCGCCAATCGCATCAACTGCATGCTCGTCTGGCAACTCGCAGTTCAGAGGAGAACCAGCAGGTACTGGATGCTCAGCGAGGAAGTCGGCAATGGCCTGGCCTTTCACTGCCTTAAGAGGTCGATACGTTATTGAGAACTCAATCAGGAGTAGAGCCCATTTAGCGAGTCGACCCGTCAATATAGCCTTTGACATCAGATATTTAAGAGGGTCCACCTTCGAGATGAGACGGACTTCATGTGCCAACGCATAGTGCCTGAGCTTTGTTTTCGCGAAGATTAACGCCAAGCAATGTTTTTCAATGGGAGAGTAGTTGCTTTCTGCCCCCAGCAGAACTCGACTTAAGTAGTAGAGTGCTCTTTCTTTCCCTTGGTCGTCCTCTTGTGCTCATAATGCGCCTAAAGAACCTTCGAGGGCGGTTGTATAAAGAATGAGAGGTTTTTCCTTAACCGGAGCAGCCAACACCGGCGGGTTCTGCAGGTATTGCTTGATCTAGTCTAGCGCGCTTTGGCATTTTTGATCCCAGACGAATGGGGTTCCCTTCTTCATCAGGTGACTGTAAGGACGGCATTTGCCTGAAAGATTAGCGATAAACCGCCGGATGTATGCGAGCTTCCCTTGGAGAGACCGCAACTGTTTGAGGGTTCTTGGCGGAGGCATTTCCATGATCGCCTTGATCTTAGATGGATCTATTTCGATACCTCGATGTCGGATGATGAATCCCAGGAATTTACCCGAGGAGACTCCAAACGCGCATTTGAGGGGATTCATCTTCAAATTATATTGACGAAGGCGTTGAAAGACAGTCTCCAGATGCTTTAAATGCTCTTCGTATGACATGCTCTTCACTACAAGGTCATCGATATAGCACTCGACGATGTCATGTATGAGATCGTCGAAGATCTTTGTCATGGCCCTTTGATAGGTAGCACCGGCGTTCTTTAGACCAAAGGGCATAACCCTGTAGTAGAATATACCCAAAGGGGTCCGGAAAGCGGTGTGCTTCTGGTCTTCGGGATGCATCTTTATCTGATTGTATCCTGATGAACCGTCCATAAAGGAGAAAACCTCATGAGTGGACGTGTTATCTATCATTAGCTCGGTTACTGGTACTGGGAAATCGTCCTTTGGACAGGCTTTATTGAGATCCCTGAAATCCACGCATATGCGTACCGTCCCATTTTTCTTCATTACCGGGACGATATTGGCGATCCAGTCGGGATATTGGACTTCTTGGATAAATCCAGAATCGATCAGCTTCTTGACTTCGGCGTTGATGCTCATTTCAAGCTCGAGTCGCATCCTTCTTGGCGCCTGCTTGACTGGCTTGATATCCGGGGATATTGCTAACTTATGCACAGCAATCTCCGGATCTAATCCTGGCATCTCGGAGTAGTTCCACGCGAAGCAGTCTTTATGTCGTAGAAGCACGTTCTTTAAAGCAGCCACCCTTTCTTCAGATAGCAGCTCGCTGACAAATGTCGGTCGCAGGTCATCTGCCGATCCCAATTCAATCTTCTTGAGGTTATCTGCAGTAGTATGTATACTGTCTTCCAGTTCTTTTGGAGCTGGCGGAAATTCTGAGACCACCTCATCATCGCGGTTCTCAAAGCACCAGGGAAGGTCATCCATATTCTCGGGCTCTTCTTTTAATATCGTAATCGTGTAACAGGTGCGAATCCGCTTCCAGGACTGAGGTGGATCTGGTTTTGCTCTTGCGGCTTTGGGTTCGTGCTTTTGTGGCGGCGTTACCCTCCAGCCGTCGGATAAGGCGAATCTGCCCTGTTGGTACTGGTCCTCGACCCAGTTCTTGAAGGTGAAGCAGTCTTTGGTAGGATGTCCTATGGCTCGGTGATAAGAGCAATAGCTCAAATGAGAAGCCTCGTCAGCTTGCTCAGGGTGTCTAGACCCTGGAAGCGCGATCATTTGATGTTTTAAAGCGAGCTTGAGTAACCTCTCCGTCTTGCCTCGGGGGAAGGAGTACGCTCGACTCATCTTCTTCATGAGGGACAAATCCGAGCCGCGCAATACCCGATCACGTAACTCTGTAATCCTGCGTCGTTGTTGTCGGCTCCTTTTTCCGCTTCTTGATTTATTTCTGTCTCTGCGTCGAGCCTTTCGTACAACGGGTTGACAAAGACGAACATCTTTGTCTTTTGTAGCTTGTTGAAATAGACGTCGCATCCTGGCCTTCTCGTAGATGGCCATCTCGCGGTTGTGGTCTTCCCGAGCTTTCTGACCCACTTTCCTGATAGGGTTGTCCACTCGTTGTTCAAACGACGGACTCGGCACTTCAGTCGCGGGGTCTAGTTTTGATGAGGGGTTGGTACTTCCTGACAGGGCGTCCTCTTCTTCATCAAAGGTATATATGGCGTAATTACTGTGGGCCCATCCCCGTTTTCCGGTTCTCGCATATCCAAGCCCAAGTGTTTCCATTTTCCCGTTGGGCAATTTGCGTTGAGTCCCAGGGACATCCCAGATCCTGTTGTAGAACCCAGCTTGTCGAACAGTCTGTTTCAAGGGTACTCCTTGGCGCTTCAATAGCCTCTTTAATCCATTTGTATAGTATCTGGACAGACGGATGGGTTGGAGCCTGTCGAGTGTAGCATCCGCGCCATGCCAGATCTCTTTCTCTACTTTCGACTCTGAGGATCGGTAGAATAGGATCACCTTCTCACCCCTTTGCCTGGGAGGGACGTAAAATGTTCGCAGGTCCTGTACATTGTGAGCTTGAAGTGTGTCGAGATCCTTGTAGTGTTCTCGCGGCACCATGGTGATTTGCAAACTATGGTCATCGCCAGGGGGTGCTTGTATTGACAGCCGATTGGAGAACACGGCATTAACTTCATCTTCTGAATCACTTCCGAAGACCAACATGGGGGCGGGCGTCCCCAGGTTGTTGCGTTGAGATGGCCCTGCATAAACTATCTCTCCCTCTTCTTCGGTATCGCTCCCGAAAACAGGGATGGTGGCGGCGGTTTTGTTTTCCGGGTTGCGGCACCTTTCTGCATCCTCGAAATCTGGCAAAAAGTACTTCGCATCTTCGTATTTGCGGACTTCGTTCACGGAAAATGGGTTCAACTCACCTGTTACGGTATACTCGAAACCATCCTTAAAGTACTTCATACACTGATGTTGCGTAGAAAGGATGATGTTGTACTCGTGTAGCCAAGGACGGCCGAGTAAGGCGTTGTAGCAGGTCTTGGCGTCAATGACATGGAATTTGACGTCTGTGACGAGAAGTCCGAAGCGTAATGTTAGTATCACAGATCCGAGAGTCCGTGACGATTGTGAATCGAAACCGGAGATAGTGATTTTGTCACGAGCGAGGTGCTGCACACTAATGCAGATTTCCTTCAACACCCGAACATTAAGGAGATTGACGGAGGATCCATTATCTACCAGGATCTTGTCTATCTTGATATCATGGCAGTATCCAGAGACATATAGGGGACGGTTGTGGTCGCACGTCCCGAGAAGGAGGTCTTCGTTACCGAAAGTGATGTCGGCCGTATGCACTTCCTCCAATTCATCCTTCATCCTTTCAGTGGTGAGGAAGGCTTGGAATTGCTCAGGTTCTTGTAACGTCTTAATTAGTGAGTCTCGCGCTTCTTTTGATAATAGGAGGGCATCGAGAATGCTAAGCTGAGAAGGTAGCTTCCTTAGGTGCGCTAGGATGTTATAGTCCACCTTACCCTTTCTAGGAGGGTATTTGGCAGCCAGCTCTCTCATGACTTGGTCATCTAAAGTGATATCTTCAGTGACCTTTTCCTTTCCCTTATCTTTTCTACTCGCGGGCCCGAGATTCTTTTCTGGGAGTGTGCGATTGCGCAGCTGAATGTTCTCGCAGGCCTCCGATTTCTCCTCTTTCCCTAAAACGGATTCTTTAAAGAGAGGGCCCAGAGCCATTTCTTCATCGGAGCCGCTCCCAAAGGTGAGAACTTGTGACCCTCCGGCGTTAACCATGTAACAGTTGCCAGTGGTCCTGTTGTGCTCGTCGGCAGTACTTCTTCGTTCTCGACGAGTCTTGCGTTTCATGCGCTTAAAATGTTGCCGATGAGCAACATATCCTTGCCACCATATCCTAAAGGCGTCGCACTCCTCCGTGAGGTGTGAAATTTTCCGATGATATGCGCAATAATCAGGGTGTCTCTCCACCCCATTGAGCGTGTTTTCTTCCGAGGGTGGTAACTTCATTCCCATTGACATGGCTTTGGCAAACCGTTTCCTCGTCTTGAACATCTTCTTGTCTGCCTCGGATGTCTTTCGATCTGGCGGGAGTACTTCAACTCTTTCATTTAGTCGCCTGCATTTGGCTCCTTCTGACGCGGCCATCTCAGCTTCTGATCCGCTTTACTCTTTAGACGAATCTCGTCTAGAAAGGCATTGATCATTTCATTTGTTGGCCATGCACGCTCTGGTTCAGGCTCTGCCTCCAGCTTCTTAGTGCCAGGAGTTTTCCCATCATCGGTAAACGAGTGGGAGATTACGTTACAACTCGCCACATATCCTTCGGATTCATCCGACGAGCTCTCTCCATCATCTTCCTCTTGAAAGATGTGGTTGAGGAACTCTTGCAGTGTGACAGGATTTCACGCCTTTTTGATTGTATTCTTCCAGCGCGTCGATTTGCTTCTGCAAGTTCGTGTGCTCGTTTCCAAGCTTCACGGACTTCTTGGATTTCTTCTTCTTTTTCTTCGAAGATTTAGACGGTTGGGCGTGAGTATTTGGGCCCTTATCGCGAGTCTTCGTAGTTGGGCGGGGCTTCAACATTCCTTCGATAATTTGAGGTTCAAAAGGGTCCTTGTTCCCCTCCGAAAGACGGCGCGACACCGCGTCTTGCCTGAGATTCGGGGCAGATGCTAATAGGTGCTATCCGTCCACCTCTTCGAAGATGCCAAGTTGATTTATGACACCATGTGTCGAAGGTTTAAACGGATGCGTCCGATGTAGCAGACTTCGTCAGATTCCCCCTCGCTTGAGGGGTTTTTGATTGTGGGGACGCTCTTCCCTGCAGGCGCAAGCCCCTGCAGTTAATTACGCTACCGCATTGCGGTAACAACTTTCTCCTTCTCCAGATGGTCACTTCGTGTCGTGGGTGTCTGTTTTGTATTTTGTTGCCCGTGGATTGTTTACGGAGACTGAGTTATGTCGTCGCCCGTAGGGCGTGGACTAGTCCAAATCCGTATTATCTTAGATTTGGGTTTGGGGGGGTTTGGTTTGAGGATACGTCAGCCCTACTTGAGGCTAAGATCAACTCAAACGTTTGTTAAGGATACGTTAGTCTAACTTTGTGACTAAGATCAACTTAACGGGATCGTTTAGATCCGACAAAAGAGCGTTTGGACTCTAATGTTCCAGTTTAGGGACATAGTGGTCCATGAATGTATGGCCGTCGGGACCCGTCACCTCTCTGACGACGTTGAAGGATTACAACGACGGATGTCAGAGGAGTTCAAGGATGTACCCTCGAGCCAGAGTTAATTGGGGGGATTTATAGTCCACTCTGTTTGAAGGTTTAAGGATACGTTAGCCATCTTTGAGGCTAAGATCAACTTAAACGGGACCGTTTAGATCCGACAAAAGAGCATGCGGGGCTCTATTGTCCTAGTTTAAGGACATTACGGTCCATGGGTAGTTTAAGGACATTGCGGTCCATGGGTAGTTTAAGGACATTGCGGTCCGTTGTTAGTTTTAAGACATCTCGGTCAAGGTTAAAGACGTCGTAGTCCATGGGTTTAAGGACCCCACAGTCCATTGTTAGTTTTAAGACATCTCGGTCAAGGTTAAGGACGTCGTAGTCCATGGGTTTAAGGACCCCATAGTCCGGTATGTGCTCTGGATGCTTCACACGGGTTCACTGCCGTGCTTGGCGAGGACCAGGCTCCGCTCTGGACGTTTTCCACGGGGTCGAAGAGTGACATTATCCGCGTTCCACGTAACCAGGAATTTGCATTAGACATGAGTTTAAGGACCCCACAGTCCATATCAATGTGTGGTCGTCGGGACCCGTCACCTCTTTGAAGACATTGAGGGATTACAATGCCAAGTATCAAAGGAGTGACGAGATGTACCCTAGAACCGGAGTGGATTAAATAGTCCTTGGCCCAATTTGGGATCAAGACCGATTAATTATGTTATGGGTCCATTGGACCAGTTAATCACCAATTGAGGACTTATGGCCATCTTGGGCTAAGTCCAATCAGGAGAGGCTTTGCCTCTATCCATTTGGGCCAATTGGGCCAAAGCCTAGTGTTAAACACTACAGAACAGTCAGTGTTGAACACTGGGAATGGGGTTGACAAGTTAGTGTTTAACACTAAGAGAATATTTGGTGTTAAACACCAGTAACAATGCTTTTCAGATTAGTGTTAAACACTAAGGTAATCAGTGTTGAACACTGCAAATGAAGATCTCATATTAGTGTTTAAACACTAAGGTAATCAGTGTTGAACACTGCAAATAAAGCTTTTTAATTAGTGTTGAACACTAAGGCCCAACAGTGTTTTAACACTGGGTTCGAGAGTTTTAATTTAGCGTTAAACACTAAGGCAAGAGGGGTCACGTGGCAGCACGTGAGAGCGCCCTCCCTTCATTTGTTCTGCGGAGATTATCGCGTCTTTCAGAGCATCACGTGCCATCACGTGATGGGCATTCAAATGCCTATGTATTAGAGCTTCTGCCGAGGTCACGTGGGTCACGTGGGGTGCTGCCTCAAAGGGGCTTTCTGTAGATCTCTTGGGGGGTCACGTGATGACACGTGACCCTGCCTCTAGGTATTTTGTTTAAAGGCTTTGTTAATCTTCTTTCAGGAATTAAATTCCTCGAACTGTAAATTTCAGAGGAATTAAATTCCTACTTCCTTTCGAAGACTTTGTTTTCTGGAATAGAGTTTAACTCTGAATTTTCTGTAGGAATTAAATTCCTCATATACGTGAAGGGCTGAATAGGGTTAAACCCTAATAAAAGTTTTTAAGGAGTTTAAACTTCCATCCTCTGTATGATTAAGGGAATTAAATTCCTGCTGTTTCAACAGAACTAGGTTCTTAATTAGGGTTAAACCCTGTTTCTTTTTTTTGTTCTGGAGGAATTAAATTCCCATGATATAGGGTCAAGCCCTAACTTTTATTTTAAAGGAATTAAATTCCTATAGTTCTGTGAGAATTAAATTCTCGTGCTTGCATTCCTTCTCCATGTTTCGGATCTGCATGGCAGGATCTCAACCCATTGAGAATTAAATTCTCAACCTTAAGGGGAGATGTGCACTTTGCAGATCCTCCATCAAAGAGAGAAGAAATATGTTCTTCTGTTTTTACATTATCAGAGTTAAACTCTGTTGAGAATTAAATTCTCTTTCTTTCAAAAGGCCTTCCCTTTCTTACCTAGGGTTTTTTGCAGAAGATCCGAGTCTTTTTCAAAGTATCAAAGCTCTTCTCCTTTTTTCTTTTTTCTTCTCTGCGCATGTATATGTATGTATGTCTCTTGGCTCCTATTTATAGGAGAAGCAGCCGAATCAATCAGTTTTTGACGAATCTTCATTGAGATTTGATTTGCATTCAGCATCCATTTTGGACCTTTGGATTATTAGGTGAATTTTATTCACCATTGGATTTTAAATCCAGAGATTCTCCCTTGTTGTTTTGATTAGATTTAAAGGGGAAATCTTTCCAAACCCGAGATTTTCCCATAGATAGACGATATTTCATCACCTCTGAATCTTTAATTTGATTGGTTCAAGATAGTTGCTTTCTTTCGGAAAGATTTGAATTTCCTTCAGAATTTAATTCTGTTAACACAATGGGCTTTGAAAGCCGGTCACGTGTGACCACGTGACCCATGGTCACGTGTGGGCACGTGACCCCCTTTGGAATGAGCCTTTTCCTTTCTTTTGCTCTCTGTCTTCTGATCGCTGCCTAAGCGTCACGAGCTACCACGTGACCCCTGGTCACGTGTGAGCACGTGACCCTTGTTTGAACTCTCTTTCCTTGGTTCATCTGGAGAACGAGTCTGCTGTCTTGAACGTCACGTGCCAACACGTGACCCTGGTCACGTGGAAGCACGTCACCTCTTCTGAAGCCTTTTTCTTGACTTGATCAGAGAACTTGTGTGCCTTTGACGCTTGCGTTTAAATGTCACGTGTCGCCACGTGACCCTGGTCACGTGGGAGCACGTGACTCTTTCTGAAGCCCATTTTCTTCAGCGTAGTCAGGAAACTGCACTTGACTTGATGATGCCTTTTAGGTGTCACGTGCCAACACGTGACCCCTTTTTGAAGCTTTTCCCAAAAGCTTTCCTGATTTTAAATCAGGAAACAAATGCCCCCACAGCGTTGTTCTCACGTGTCTGCACGTGAGTGCAACGCTGTCACCTTTTATGACCGCTGGACCTGCTTTGGGGGAGTAAGGTAGACGAAACGTCCTTTTAGAAGCGCCTTCACTTTTTCATGTCCTTCCTTTCAAACCTTTCTTTTAAGAATTTGATTCTCGTTCTCAGAGCTTAGTTCTCTGTTGTGCCTGTGCAGTGCCGCCTTATTTTCAATCAAAGGCTAGTGCTCGCGTGTTGCGTATGCAGGGATCTGCTTGATGGGGACGTTTCATTTCCCTAACCTAATTCCAATGCGTCGTCGGATTTCATTCCCAACGCTCTCCCCTTCTTTTCGGGCTTTGAGAATAGTCCCACCATGCACAACATTTTTTGTGCATGGCATTAAATGCGCCCCTTTATAACCTGAACCTTATGCCTTACTTCTTTTCTTCACAGAGAAACCCATTCATACCTTAAGGTGGTCATTTTTTTGAGAACCCGATCAATGTCCATGGCTTGCGATCGTCCCCATGCTCGTCGGCAACCATGGGAGGTGCCCCTTGAGGAGATAATTCCTCGCTTCGCTGCGCGGCTGGCGGATCCCCTTCTCACCGACACTCAATGTGACACGGTGATGTACGAGCTACTGACCCGTCGGGGTTCTCCTCTTCCCATGGGCTCCATTTGGCTCCGGATGATACTCCTGTCTGTGCTTGCCGATATACCCCCTCATCCGGCGGAGATGACTTCGGCGATCCTTGACGCGGCGGAGGACAAGCTTGAGTGCTTTCATGAGGCTTGTCTAATCACTCAAGCTCTGAAGGATCACTCAGTTCATTTACTGAGTCAGATAAGAGCTCGTCGGGCCGTCATGTCTGCTTTCGCTGATGAGCACGGCTCCAACCGGCGAGGAGCGACTCCTCGCGAAAACCGCCGTTTTGACGTGCTGGAGAAGGCGGAAGGGAGTTGGAGAATTTTGTGTTTTGCTTTGTTAACCCTTGTATTTCTGATCCCTTGTTTGGTAATCTTTTCCCACTGATGTAGCATGTTTGAATCAATGTACTCCTTTAATCATTGGTGGTTTGCATGCTTTCTGTTGAATTTTCATGCTTGTCAGATAATTGTACGTGTGTCTTGCTTGCGTAAATGAGCTGTCTGTTTTTCTTGAATTACGAGCACCATCGTTACGTTGCATGCACATCAGTGCCTCCGGCAACATTTCCTTTTAAACATTCGTACAGTTGCAAATGCGTGCTTGATAAGATACAGATCAGAAACTTGTCACGTTATCTCCCGTATCGGGTGGTTTGTGCTGGCTTTAGATCGAGTATTGTTGTCGAAGGGAGGTTTATAAATGAAGACATATTCTTCTCTTCAATGGTGTGTCCCCTTTTCATTGAATGTATTCTGCGAATATTCTATCTTGATCTCCTTGCAGGACAGTGATGGCTTAGGATTCAGGGTTAAGATCTGCTTCCTAAGACTTTTGCATTTTACGAGCCGCGAGGGTCTCATAAAGAGTTTTTCTCCCTACAGGTCGAGAGGATCCCATAGGTGTGAGTTCTTCTTAAAGATCGTGAGGATCCTTAAGCGGGTTTTCCCTTGAGAGTCGTAAGGATCTCGCAAGAGAGTTTTTCTTCCTTACAGGTCGTGAGGGCCTGCAAGTGTTGGATGCGGTCACCCTTGTCCGTGTTTTACGGAGTCGGGAGTTTCTCAAGGTATCGTAGTTTAAAGACGTCACGGTCAAGGTTAAGGACCTCATAGTCCGTGGATTTAGGGACCCCACAGTCCGATGTTAGTTTTAAGACATCACGGTCAAGGTTAAGGACCTCATAGTCCATGGATTTAGGGACTCCACAGTCCGGTGTTTGGTTGCAGGGACCCGTCACCTCTTTGAAGACGTTGAGGAATTACAACGCCGGGCATCAAAGGAGTGAAGAGATGTACCCTTAAACCAAGGCAAAATCTGTAGGGAATCGGGGTGGTTGATCGTTAGTTTTAAGACATCACGGTCAAGGTTAAGGACGTCATAGTCCGTGGATTTTAAGGACTCCACAGTCCGGTATTTGCTCTGGATGCTTTACACGGGTTCACTGCCGTGCTCGGCGAGGACCAGGCTCCGCTCTGGACGTTTTCCACGGGGTCAAAGAGTGACATCATCCGCGTTCCACGTAACCAGGAATTTTGCACTAGATGCTTCACACGGGTTCACTGCCGCGTTAGGCGAGGACTAGGCTCCGCTCTGGATGCTTCGCACGGGTTCACTACCATGCTCTGCGAGGACCAGGATCCGCTCTGGACGTTTTCCACGGGGTCAAAGAGTGACATTATCCGTGTTCCACGTGACCAGGAATTTTGCACTAGATGCTTCACACGGGTTCACTGCCGCGTTAGGCGAGGACTAGGCTCCGCTCTGGATGCTTCGCACGGGTTCACTGCCATGCTCTGCGAGGACCAGGATCCGCTCTGGACGTTTTCCACGGGGTCGAAGAGTGACATTATCCATGTTTCACGTGACCAGGAATTTTGCACTAGATGCTTCACACGGGTTCACTGCCGCGTTAGGCGAGGACTAGGCTCCGCTCTGGATGCTTTGCACGGGTTCACTGCCATGCTCTGCGAGGACCAGGATCCGCTCTGGACGTTTTCCACGGGGTCAAAGAGTGACATTATCCGCATTCCACGTAACCAGGAATTTTGCACTAGATGCTTCACACGGGTTCACTGCCGCGTTAGGCGAGGACTAGGCTCCGCTCTGGATGCTTCGCACGGGTTCACTGCCATGCTCTGCGAGGACCAGGATCCGCTCTGGACGTTTTCCACGGGGTCAAAGAGTGACATTATCCGCGTTCCACGTGACCAGGAATTTTGCACTAGATGCTTCACACGGGTTCACTGCCGCGTTAGGCGAGGACTAGGCTCCGCTCTGGATGCTTCGCACGGGTTCACTGCCATGCTCTGCTAGGACCAGGATCCGCTCTGGGCGTTTTCCACGGGGTCAAAGAGTGACATTATCCGCGTTCCACGTAACCAGGAATTTTGCTGATTGTATCCGTATTTCACGGGATGAAGGTTTGACTGTTGGTGATATGTATACCACCGAGCCATGGAACTGGGAGTGGCCGCTGTTCCGCTTAGCTTGAAGTTGTGTCCGTTGTTACGAGACGATCTCCAGGTTGTTTGTGAACCGTCGAGATTTGGCTTCCTCTCATGATGAAACCTGGGGGGAGGAGTATGATCCCTTCTTTGTTTGCGCCCCTGGATTGTATACAGGGATTGTTGTAGTATCACCTGTAGGGCAAAAAGGTTTCATTTCTCCATCATTTCCTTTATTCTTTCCGCGATGCTCTATCATTTCAGCTTTTTATATCGCGAAGGTCGCGATTGCCCAATCATTTCGGCTATTTTTCGCGGTGCCCAATCATTTCGGCTATTTGTTTTATTTTTACTCGCTGCTTTTTATTGCGAGCTGCCCCATCATTTCGGCTATTTTTCATGCATACATTTTTACTTGCTGCTGTTTATTGCAAGTTGCCCCATCATTTCGGCTATTTCGTAGGCATGTATGGCTTGCTAGCTTTTTCGCCGCAAGCTCGGATTTTGGACACCGATTTCGGCATTAGCATCGCTGCAACTGGGACGTTGCCAGGAGCGAATCATCATTTGCCATGAAAGAACTTGGGATTTGATACCGGTTTAGGCATCAGCATCGCTGCAACTGGAATATTGCCAGGAGCGAATCATCATTTGCCTCTGTCGATGTTGAACAAAGGTGGCTTAGCAAACAGGGTTAAGGTCCTGTCGACTAAGGCTTTTGACTTCATGAGCCGTAAGGGTCTCACAAAGGTATTTCTCCCTACAAGTCGTGAGGATCTTGCAGGTGTACTTTCTCCTTAGGGATCGTGAGGATTCCTAAGTGTATGTTCCTCTGTAAGTCGTAAGGATCCTATAAGAGGGCTTTCTCCTTATGGGTCGAGGGGACCTACAAGGGTTGGACTTTGCTGGGGAAATGTTTATTCGCGCCCGTGGATTGTATACAAGGGTCAGTATTGAGCCTCTTGTAGGGCAATATCGGAGGTTGTGGAGGATTTGCTTAAGAACAGGTTCAGGTTTCTGTAACTTAAGACTTTCAAATCTCATGAGCCGTGAGGGTCCCATAAGAGAATTCTCCTTACGAGTCGTGAGGATCTCGTAAGTGTATTTTCTCCTTAGAAATCGTGAGGATCCCTAAGTGTGCTGCTCCTTTGTGAGTCGTAAGGATCTCACGCAGGTGGTTTCTCCTTACGGGGTCGAGAGGACTCTGTAAGTGTCCTTTAACGAGGTTGCGCCCTTTCGGGTTTTCACAAACACTCGCCGGTAGTCCTGCTGTTTTTACTCACGGAGCCCTTTCGGGTTTTCATCCGTGCCCATTTTGCTTATAGACATACCGTTTTTTTTTTATTCTTTTCACTTTTTTTTTACAAGGTCGCGCCCTCTCAGGTTTTCACGAACACTTGCCGGCAGCCCTGCTGTTTTTACTCACGGAGCCCTTTCGGGTTTTCATCCGTGCCCACTTTGCTTATGGACATACCGTTTTTTTTTATTATCTTTTTTTTATATTTTTTTTTTATCTTCTTTTTTCTTTGTTCATCCATCTCGTCGACCTAAGGACGTTGCGGTAGTAGTTTAGGGACGTTTCGGTCCGTCGATAGTTTAAGGACGTTTCGGTCCGTTGTTAGTTTAAGGACGTTCCGGTCCGTTGTTAGTTTAAGGACGTTTCGGTCCGTTGTTAGTTTAAGGACGTTTCGGTCCGCCGATATGGGAAGGCTGGCTGCTGCTTGTAAAGTCTGAGCCTAGGAAGATAGTGAGCGGACATAGTCGTCGTCATCTATCATTGACCCAGGCTGTGGCTTATTAAGCATAGTATTTCTTTAAGAAGCGGCCGTTTATTGGCCTGAAAGGCCTTTCACCGTGCATGTCCATGAGTAGGTAGGCTCCACCCTGGTAGACCTTGTCTATGATATACGGGCCTTCATAGTTTGGCTCAAATTTTCCCCGCTTGGCACGATTGGGGATCATAGGTCTTTTGACCACTAGTACGAGTTCGCCTTGGCAGAATGTCCTCGGCCTGGTCAATCGTTCGTACGAGCGCGTCATCTTTGCTTTGTAGGCTTCTAGATGTTGTTGCGCTATGAGCCGGGTTTCGTCGAGGGCATCAAGCTCCTCAAGCCGAAGGTGAGCATTTTCTTCGTTCGTCAGCTCGCGGTGGACTGCTACTCGTAGAGAGGGTAACTCTATCTCGAGGGGGAGTACTGCCTCCGTCCCAAACACCAACGCGTACGGCGTTGTGTTTGTGGCCGTCTTGAACGTAGTTCGGTAAGCCCAAAGGGCTTCTTGCAGCCTTTCGTGCCAGTCTCTCTTATTCCTGGAAACGGTCTTTTTTATGATCTTCGTCAAGGTCTTATTGAAAGCCTCGGCCAGACCGTTAGCTCGTGGATTGTAAACTGAAGAATATCTCCAGTCTATATTGTGCTGCTGTGCGAAGCGGCTAATCTTATGGCTTCGGTAGGCCGGCCCATTATCGGAGATAATCCGCGGTGGAGTTCCAAACCGATAGATGACGTGCGTCTTGAAGAAGTGGAGAATATTCTCCGTCTTCACTTCCCTCAGCGGTACTGCTTCTGCCCATTTGGAGAAGTAATCAGTTGTCGCCAGAATAAAACGGTGTCCCCGGGATGATGCTGGCTCAATGGGGCCGACTATGTCAGTCCCCCACATTTCGAATGGCCAACTAGCCAGCGTCGGGTGCAGTGGATTCGGATGTTGGTGGATGAAGTCTCCGTGAATCTGGCATGAGTGGCATTGCTTCGCATACTCGAGGCAGTCCTGGATCATCGTGGGCCAGTAATAACCCATCCGTTTAATTTTTAACTTCATCTTTGGGCCTGCTTGGTGAGAACCGCAAAGTCCGTCATGAACTTCCTGAACGACTCTTTCTGCTTCGTCAGGTCCTAAGCATCTCAGCCATAGAGAATCAAACGATCTCTTGTATAGAATATCGTTGACAAAAGCGAAAGATAAAGCTCGTTTCATGAGCTGATGTCTTGAGGACGCTTCTTCGGGCATTCGGTGGGACTTAAAGTAGTCTATGAAGACTTCCCTCCAGTCTTCGGCCTTCTCATGGTCTTTTATTTGTAGGGTCATCTGCTCAGTCGTTCCCTTTTTTCCGCATGATTCCGGAGATATTTCTGCCGGGGCGAGCACTCGACGGCTTTGTATCACGATTCTGACGTCATCGAGGTTCTCGTCAGCCAGTTCTTTAGCAAGTTTAGCCAACACGTCTGCTTTGCTGTTTTCCGCACGCGGTATGTTCTCCAAAGTATAGGAGGGAATTTGGGTCAATAGTTGTTGCACCCTTTCGCCGTACTTCACCAATTCCGGCTTGCACGTTTGATAGTCACCATTTACTTGACTGACGACCAGCTGAGAATCCCCGTATATGAGGAGGTCTTCAATTCCCATGTCGATGGCGATCTCGAGGCCTACTATCAGAGCTTCGTATTCGGCTTCATTGTTTGTCCTCGGCTCTGTTAAGGAGAAGGCGAAGCGCATTATCCCTCCTTGTGGAGTTGCAAAGATGAGGCCTATCCCTGATTTGATCATTGGGATACCTTGTTTCTGTTTCTTTATGGAGGACGCTCCATCGAAATAGAGTTCCCATCGGGTGCTTCCGCCGCTAATCGCATCAAATGCATGCTCGTCCGGCAAATCGCAATTCAGAGGAGAATTGGCCGGTATCGGGTGCTCGGCGAGGAAGTCGGCAATGGCCTGGCCTTTCACTGCCTTGAAAGGTTGATACATTATCGAGAACTCCATCAAGAGCAGGGCCCACTTAGCAAGTCGTCCCGTCAGTATGGCTTTCGACATCAAATATTTGAGAGGGTCCACCTTTGAAATAAGACGGACTTCATGTGCTAATGTGTAATGTCTAAGCTTTGTTACTGCGAAGATCAACGCCAGGCAGTGCTTTTCAATGGGGGAATAGTTGCTTTCTGCCCCCAGCAGCACTCGACTTAAGTAGTAAAGTGCTCTTTCTTTCCCCTGATCGTTCTCTTGTGCCCATAATGCGCCTAAGGAACCTTCGAGGGCGGCCGTGTAAAGAATGAGAGGCTTTCCCTTCACTGGAGCAGCCAACACTGGAGGGTTCTGCAGGTACTGCTTGATCTCGTCTAGTGCACCTTGACATTTGTGATCCCAAACGAATGGGGTTCCCTTTTTCATCAGGTGGCTGTAAGGACGGCATTTGCCTGAAAGATTGGCGATAAACCGCCGGATGTATGCGAGCTTCCCTTGGAGAGACCGCAACTGCTTGAGGGTTCTTGGCGGAGGCATTTCCATGATCGCCTTAATCTTTGACGGATCTATTTCAATACCTCGGTGTCGAACGATGAATCCCAGAAATTTGCCCGAGGAGACTCCAAACGCGCATTTGAGGGGATTCATTTTCAAATTGTATTGCCGAAGGCGTTGAAATACAGTCTCCAGATGCTTTAAATGCTCTTCGTATGACATGCTCTTTACTACGAGGTCATCGATATAGCACTCGACGATGTCATGTATGAGATCGTCGAAGATCTTTGTCATGGCCCTTTGATAGGTGGCGCCAGCGTTCTTTAGACCAAAGGGCATAACCTTGTAGCAAAATATACCCAAAGGGGTGCGGAAAGCGGTATGCTTCTGGTCTTCAGGATGCATCTTTATTTGATTGTATCCTGATGAACCATCCATAAAGGAGAAAACCTCGTGAGTTGACGTGTTATCTATCATTAGTTCAGTTGCCGGCACCGGGAAATCATCCTTTGGACAGGCTTTATTGAGATCCCTAAAATCCACGCATATGCGTACCGTCCCATTCTTCTTCATTACCGGGACGATATTGGCAATCCAGTCGGGATATTGGACTTCTTGGATAAATCCTGAATCGATCAACTTCTTGACTTCGGCGTTGATGCTCATTTCAAGCTCGAGTCGCATCCTCCTTGGCGCCTGCTTGACTGGCTTGATATCTGGGGATATTGCTAATCTATGCACAGCAATCTCCGGATTCAATCCTGGCATCTCGGAATAGTTCCACGCGAAGCAATCTTTATGTCGTAGAAGCACGTTCTTTAACGCAGCCACCTTTTCTTCGGATAACAGCTCGCTGACAAATGTCGGTCGCGGGTCGTCTGCCAATCCCAACTCAATCTTCTTGAGGTTATCTGCAGTAGTATGTATACCATCTTCCAGTTCTTTCGGAGCGGGCGGAAATTCTGAGATCACCTCATCATCGCTGTTCTCAAAGCACCGGTAAAGGTCATCTACGTTCTCGGGCTCTTCCCCCAATATCGTAATCGTATAACAAGTGCGAACCCGCTCCGTGGACTGAGGTGGACCCGGTTCTGCTCTTGCGGCCTTGGGCTCATGCTTTCGCGGCGGCGTTACCTTCCAGCCGTCGGATAAAGCGAATCTACCCCGTCGGTACTGGTCCTCGACCCAGTTCTTGAAGGTGAAGCAGTCTTCGGTAGGATGTCCTATAGTTCGGTGATAAGAGCAATAACTCGGATGAGAGACCTTGCTAGCTAGCTCAGGATGTCTAGACTCTGGAAGCGTGATCATTTGATGTTTTATAGCGAGGTTGAGTAATCTCTCCGTCTTGTCTCGGGGGAAGGAGTATGCTTGACTCATCTTCTTCATGAGGGACAAACCCGAGCCGTTTCTTGATTTATCTCCGTCTCTGCGTCGGGTCTTTCGCGCAATGGATTGACGAGGATAAGCGTCTTTGTCTTTTGCAGCACGTTGAGATAGACGTTGCGTCCTGGCCTTCTCGTAGATGGCCATTTCACGGTTGTGGTTTTCCCGAGCTTTCTGACCCGTTTTCCTGATAGGCTTGTTCGTTCGTTCTTCAAACGACGGACTCGATGTTTCAATCGCAGGGTCTAGTTTTAATGAAGGGTTGGCGTCTCCTGACAGGGCGTCCTCTTCTTCATCAAAGGTATATATAGGGTAGCTGCTGTGAGTCCGTTCCCGTTTTCCAGCTCTTGCGTATCCAAGCCCGAGTGTTTCCATCTTCCCGTTGGGCAATTTGCGTTGAGTCCCGGGGACATCCCAAATCCTGTTGTAGAACCGCGCCTGCCGAACGGTCTGTTCTAAGGGTACTCCCTGGCGCTTCAATAGCTTCTTTAATCCATTTGTATAGTATCTGGGCAGACGGATGGGTTGGAGCCTGTCGAGCGTAGTATCTGCGCCATGCCAGATCTCTTTCTCTATTTTCGACTCTGAGGATCGGTAAAATAGGATCACCTTCTCGCCCCTTCGCCTGGGATGGACGTAAAATGTTTGCAGGTCCTGTACATTGTGAGCCTGAAGCGCGTCGAGGTCCTTGTAGTGTTCTCGCGGTACCATGGTGATTTGCAAACTATGGTCATCGCCAAGGGGTGCTTGTGTCGGCAGCCGATTGGAGAACACAGCATTAACTTCATCTTCTGAATCATTTCCGAAGACTAATACGGGGGCGGGTGCCCTCAGGTTGTTGCGTTGAGATGGCCCTGCATAAACTATCTCTTCCTCTTCTTCGGTATCGCTCCCGAAAACGGGGATGGTGGCGGCGGCTTTGTTCTCCGGCTTGCGACACCTTTCTGTATCCTCGAAATCTGGCAAAAAGTACTTCGCATCTTCGTATTTGCGGACTTCGTTCACGGAAAATGGGTTTAACTCACCTGTTACAGTATACTCGAAACCATCCTTGAAGTACTTCATACACTGATGTTGTGTAGAAGGGATGATATTGTACTCGTGTAGCCAAGGACGGCCGAGCAAGGCGTTGTAGCAGGTCTTGGCGTCAATGACATGGAATTTGATGTCTGTGACGAGAAGTCCAAAGCGTAATGTTAGTATCACAGATCCGAGAGTCCGTGACGATTGTGAATCGAAACCGGAGATAGTAATCTTGTCACGAGCGAGGTGTTGCACGCTCATGCAGATTTCCTTCAACACCCGAACATTAAGGAGATTGACGGAGGATCCATTATCCACCAGGATCTTTCCTATCTTGATATCATGGCAGTATCCGGAGACATATAGGGGACGGTTGTGGTCGCACGTCCCGAGAAGGAGGTCTTCATCACCGAAAGTGACGTCGGCCGTATGCACTTCCTCCAGTTCATCCTTCATCCTTTCAGTGGCGAGGAAGGCTTGGAATTGCTCGGGTTCTTGTAACGCCTTAATTAGTGAGTCTCGCGCTTCTTTCGATAATAGGAGGGCGTCGAGAATGCTAAGCTGAGAAGGTAGCTTCCTCAGGTGCGCGAGGATGTTATAGTCCACTTTGCTCTTCCTAGGAGGGTCTTTGGCAGCCAGTTCTCTCATGACTTGGTCATCTAAAGTGATATCTTCAGTGACCTTTTCCTTTCCCTTATCCTTTCTATTCCCGGGCCCGAGATTCTTTTCTGGAAGTGTGTGATTGCGCAGCTGAATGTTCTCGCAGATCTCCGATTCCTCCTCTTTCCCCAAAACAGATTCTTTAAAGAGAGGGCCCAGAGCCATTTCTTCATCAGAGTCGCTCCCAAAGGTGAGAACTTGTGACCCCCTGGCGTTAACCATGCAACAGCTGCCAGTCGTTCTGCTGTGCCCATCGACAGTACTTCTTCGCTCCCGACGGATCTTGCGTTTCATGCGCTTAAAATGTTGCCGATGAGCAACATATCCTTGCCACCATATCTTAAAGGCGTCGCACTCCTCCGTGGGATGTGAGATTTTTCGATGATATGTGCAATAGTCAGGGTGCGTCTCTACCCCATCGTGTGTGTTTCCTTCCGAGGGCGGTAGCTTCATTCCCAGTGACATGGCTTTGGCAAACCTTTTTCTCGTCTTGAATATCTTCTTGTCTGCTTCGGATGCCTTATGCTCTGACAGGGGTAGTTCAACTCTTTCGTTCAGTTGCCCGCATTTGGCTCCTTCCGACGTGGTCATCTCACGCTCCTGGTCCGCTTTACATTTTAGACGAATCTCGTCTAGAAAAGCGTCGATCATTTCATCTGTCGGCCATGCGCGTTCTGGTACAGGCTCTGCCTCCAGTTTCCTAATGCCAGGAGTTTTCCCATCATCGGTAAACGAGTGGGAGATTACATTACAACTCGCCACATATCCTTCGGATTCATCCGACGAGCTTTCTCCATCATCTTCCTCTTGAAAGATGTGGTTGAGGAACTCTTGCAGTGTGACAGGAGTTCGCGCCTTTTGGTTGTACTCTTCCAATGCGTCGATTTGCTTCTGCAAGTTCGTGTGCTCTTTTCCAGGCTTCACGGCCTTCTTGGATTTCTTCTTCCTTTTCTTCGAAGATTTTGACGGCTGGGCGTGAGTATTTGGGCCATTATCGTGAGTCTTCGTAGTTGGACGGGGCTTCAACATCCTTTTGATAATTTGAGGTTCAAGAGGGTCCTTCCATTCGATCGCAGGGCACGCATGAAGGTCTCTCAACATTCTTTTGGTTTTAGTTGATAGCACGACCTCCTATGGAGCTTCTTCAATAAAAGAACATGTTGCCCCCGGTGTATCCGCTTTCCTCGGAGCATGCGGCTGTGGTGGGTTCACCTTCCACTTTTCGGACAGTACAAACTTCCCCTGGAGGTATTGGTCTTCAATCCATCCTTTGAAGACGAAGCAATCTTCAATCGGATGGCCTACCGTCTGATGGTAGGGGCAATAGTTAGGGTTATTCACCTCGGTGGGTTGCGGCGGTCGCCTTGGATTTGGCAGGTTTATAAGTCTGTTGCGTATTGCCAGCTCGAATAGCCGTTTCGTCTTGTCCCGTGGGAACGAGTAGGGACGCTTCATCTTCTCATTATAATACCGACGTCTTTCCTCCAGTTGATCTGTCGGTTTCGGGGCGTTAGGTTGCTCTTGGGCATTCGCAACAAATGTTGCTCTTCCTTTACCCTTGTCATTCCGAGGTTCCGACTTCGGTGTAGGTGGTCTATGACCCATCTGGTCCATCTGAGCCAACTTGTCGATCAGGGCCTGGAATGTGGTTGGCTTAAAGAACATCATAAACTGGGAGATAGTTGCGTGAGGGTCTAGAGTTCCCACGAACATGCCCACCGCAGGTGCTTCCTCAATGCGTTGCTCACATCTCGACCACAAGTTCCGCCAGCGTATAGCGTACTGGACCCAGGTTTCGCCCGGTTTTACCCTGGCGTTAATAAGTGCAGTTATTGGAGTGCGTTCGCTGGCACTTGCAAATCGCTGAGTGAACAACAACTCCATTTCAGCGAACGTTTTGATAGAATCGTTCGGGAGTTCCGAATACCATTCGAACGCTGTTTCTGATAAGCTGCCCACAAACTGGCGGAGCAACAATTTATCATCACCGCCGGTGTTACCGCAGAGGGCCCGAAACTGGGCGACATGTTGATGGGGATTGCCGGTCCCCTTATACACGTGGAATTTTGGTATCGTATAGCCTTGCGGGTATTTGATTTGGTCGTACCAGCTCGGATACGGCCGCCCCGTTTTCACAACTTGACCGGCTGCCTCAGTAGCGTGATGAACCCGGATTTGCTGGGCTATGTAGTCAGCCAAGTCAGCCTTAAAGATTGCCTCCTCCTTGGCCGTTGAGAGGGCTGGTGGTGGATTTGACGTTTCTCCTCGGTCGTCTTCAAGAACGATCGGGGCATCCTCGGCGGGTAAGTCCTGCTGGATCATCATTCCTATTACATCTTGGAAGAGAAGGCCCATCCGTTGTATGTTGGCCGCTTGTTCAGCAGCCTCTTTGTCCCTTTTCTCCAGTGTCCGGCGAAGGAATTCAGCATCGGTTTCTTCCTCCCGGCGTGCGTCTGAGGACGTTTCTGGGTTTTCTTTTGGCCCGGTGAGCGCGGCCATAGCATTCATCATTTCTTGCAGCTTTTGTTGCTGTTCCTGGGCTTTCGTCACGGATCGGGTTAACGGTCGGTGGCCCGTGGAAGTGCGGCTTTCCTCTTTTCCAGAGGCCATGTAAACAGTGTGCACCACCATGCCCCCAGACTTGGGGCGTCTGGGCTCAGTGCTTTTAGCCGTCGTTGCACGCTGGGGGGTCTTCTCTGGCCTCCTCCTTTTATGAGCCAGTTGATCAACAGCCTTTTGGGGTTTAGCCTGGTGACCGGCTTCCGGTTGGATTTTCAGCTCCTTGTGTTGGCGGGAGAAGCTCGGGTCGATGATCGAGTCCCGTGCCTGCCGCCAAACCTTATAGATTTTGGAAGACAGCCGTTGAGGAGATTGGGGCCGTTCTGACTCCATTTCCACAACCTTCTTTAACGGGGGAGGAGACCTCTTCAGTACTGCAGTAGGGGAATTTCTTCGCACTTTATTTAGCATTTCGAAGCTGTTCCCAGTTGGAACAGCAGCATTAACTTCTGCCATCGGGACTGATGGAGTCAACCCAGATGGGGAGTTGCCCCCAGCCTTCCTCACTCGGCGCCAATGGCGACGTCGGGCGTGTCGCGCGGACGGTGTAGGGTCGGCGGTAAGAAAGGTTTCGTTTTGCCCTCTGTCTGGGCGTGGGGTCGCAGCTGGTATTAGCCTGTCAAAGACCGATGTCCTTTGGGCAGTAGGAGCGGGAGCTGAAGCCGTTAATCTTGTAAAGACCGACCTTTTGGCCGGAGAGGCTGTCTTGACGACTTCTGGGATGGGAGCGGCCACTTTCTTAGAAGCAACCTTCTCTGAGATTGTAGGTCCTGTGATGGGTTTGCAGGATTTCTGGCCCAATCTAGAGAAGACCGAGGCGTTGACGTTGGGCGACTCGTTGAGAGGAGCCGCGGCAGGGGTAAGTCGATCAAAGACCGACTTCTTGGGAGCCTCCGTTGTCAGCACTGGAGCGGCAAAGTTTGTCAGCGGGACCATGGTCCCAAAGAACAATCCTGTGGTGGCGCGAGTGACCTGTTCCACGGGCATTGTGAATAGCGAGGCAGCTTGGGGTCCGTAGGCTATACCTCCTGGCGAGGCAGAGCGTTGGTTGCAATTGCAGTCTGAGCAGTTGGAGACTTTCACGGAAGTAGAAGCCATCGACCCTTTGCTTTCTGCAATAAGCCAGACGCCAACTCTTAGTATCTTGAAACCCAAGGGCAACCATTAGCGAACCGCGATTGGTTCGCGAGTCACGACACACGAAGTGTGGAGTGGAAAGAGGAAAAGGTCCCACCGGGCGTGCCAGAATCTGTTCCCCTCCGAAAGACGGCGCGACACCGCGTCTTGCCTGAGATTCGGGGCAGATGCTAATAGGTGCTATCCGTCCACCTCTTCGAAGATGCCAAGTTGATTTATGACACCATGTGTCGAAGGTTTAAACGGATGCGTCCGATGTAGCAGACTTCGTCAGATTCCCCCTCGCTTGAGGGGTTTTTGATTGTGGGGACGCTCTTCCCTGCAGGCGCAAGCCCCTGCAGTTAATTACGCTACCGCATTGCGGTAACAACTTTCTCCTTCTCCAGATGGTCACTTCGTGTCGTGGGTGTCTGTTTTGTATTTTGTTGCCCGTGGATTGTTTACGGAGACTGAGTTATGTCGTCGCCCGTAGGGCGTGGACTAGTCCAAATCCGTATTATCTTAGATTTGGGTTTGGGGGGGTTTGGTTTGAGGATACGTCAGCCCTACTTGAGGCTAAGATCAACTCAAACGTTTGTTAAGGATACGTTAGTCTAACTTTGTGACTAAGATCAACTTAACGGGATCGTTTAGATCCGACAAAAGAGCGTTTGGACTCTAATGTTCCAGTTTAGGGACATAGTGGTCCATGAATGTATGGCCGTCGGGACCCGTCACCTCTCTGACGACGTTGAAGGATTACAACGACGGATGTCAGAGGAGTTCAAGGATGTACCCTCGAGCCAGAGTTAATTGGGGGGATTTATAGTCCACTCTGTTTGAAGGTTTAAGGATACGTTAGCCATCTTTGAGGCTAAGATCAACTTAAACGGGACCGTTTAGATCCGACAAAAGAGCATGCGGGGCTCTATTGTCCTAGTTTAAGGACATTACGGTCCATGGGTAGTTTAAGGACATTGCGGTCCATGGGTAGTTTAAGGACATTGCGGTCCGTTGTTAGTTTTAAGACATCTCGGTCAAGGTTAAGGACGTCGTAGTCCATGGGTTTAAGGACCCCACAGTCCATTGTTAGTTTTAAGACATCTCGGTCAAGGTTAAGGACGTCGTAGTCCATGGGTTTAAGGACCCCATAGTCCGGTATGTGCTCTGGATGCTTCACACGGGTTCACTGCCGTGCTTGGCGAGGACCAGGCTCCGCTCTGGACGTTTTCCACGGGGTCGAAGAGTGACATTATCCGCGTTCCACGTAACCAGGAATTTGCATTAGACATGAGTTTAAGGACCCCACAGTCCATATCAATGTGTGGTCGTCGGGACCCGTCACCTCTTTGAAGACATTGAGGGATTACAACGCCAAGTATCAAAGGAGTGACGAGATGTACCCTAGAACCGGAGTGGATTAAATAGTCCTTGGCCCAATTTGGGATCAAGACCGATTAATTATGTTATGGGTCCATTGGACCAGTTAATCACCAATTGAGGACTTATGGCCATCTTGGGCTAAGTCCAATCAGGAGAGGCTTTGCCTCTATCCATTTGGGCCAATTGGGCCAAAGCCTAGTGTTAAACACTACAGAACAGTCAGTGTTGAACACTGGGAATGGGGTTGACAAGTTAGTGTTTAACACTAAGAGAATATTTGGTGTTAAACACCAGTAACAATGCTTTTTCAGATTAGTGTTAAACACTAAGGTAATCAGTGTTGAACACTGCAAATGAAGATCTCAGATTAGTGTTTAAACACTAAGGTAATCAGTGTTGAACACTGCAAATAAAGCTTTTTAATTAGTGTTGAACACTAAGGCCCAACAGTGTTTTAACACTGGGTTCGAGAGTTTTAATTTAGCGTTAAACACTAAGGCAAGAGGGGTCACGTGGCAGCACGTGAGAGCGCCCTCCCTTCATTTGTTCTGCGGAGATTATCGCGTCTTTCAGAGCATCACGTGCCATCACGTGATGGGCATTCAAATGCCTATGTATTAGAGCTTCTGCCGAGGTCACGTGGGTCACGTGGGGTGCTGCCTCAAAGGGGCTTTCTGTAGATCTCTTGGGGGGTCACGTGATGACACGTGACCCTGCCTCTAGGTATTTTGTTTAAAGGCTTTGTTAATCTTCTTTCAGGAATTAAATTCCTCGAACTGTAAATTTCAGAGGAATTAAATTCCTACTTCCTTTCGAAGACTTTGTTTTCTGGAATAGAGTTTAACTCTGAATTTTCTGTAGGAATTAAATTCCTCATATACGTGAAGGGCTGAATAGGGTTAAACCCTAATAAAAGTTTTTAAGGAGTTTAAACTTCCATCCTCTGTATGATTAAGGGAATTAAATTCCTGCTGTTTCAACAGAACTAGGTTCTTAATTAGGGTTAAACCCTGTTTCTTTTTTTTGTTCTGGAGGAATTAAATTCCCATGATATAGGGTCAAGCCCTAACTTTTATTTTAAAGGAATTAAATTCCTATAGTTCTGTGAGAATTAAATTCTCGTGCTTGCATTCCTTCTCCATGTTTCGGATCTGCATGGCAGGATCTCAACCCATTGAGAATTAAATTCTCAACCTTAAGGGGAGATGTGCACTTTGCAGATCCTCCATCAAAGAGAGAAGAAATATGTTCTTCTGTTTTTACATTATCAGAGTTAAACTCTGTTGAGAATTAAATTCTCTTTCTTTCAAAAGGCCTTCCCTTTCTTACCTAGGGTTTTTTGCAGAAGATCCGAGTCTTTTTCAAAGTATCAAAGCTCTTCTCCTTTTTTCTTTTTTCTTCTCTGCGCATGTATATGTATGTATGTCTCTTGGCTCCTATTTATAGGAGAAGCAGCCGAATCAATCAGTTTTTGACGAATCTTCATTGAGATTTGATTTGCATTCAGCATCCATTTTGGACCTTTGGATTATTAGGTGAATTTTATTCACCATTGGATTTTAAATCCAGAGATTCTCCCTTGTTGTTTTGATTAGATTTAAAGGGGAAATCTTTCCAAACCCGAGATTTTCCCATAGATAGACGATATTTCATCACCTCTGAATCTTTAATTTGATTGGTTCAAGATAGTTGCTTTCTTTCGGAAAGATTTGAATTTCCTTCAGAATTTAATTCTGTTAACACAATGGGCTTTGAAAGCCGGTCACGTGTGACCACGTGACCCATGGTCACGTGTGGGCACGTGACCCCCTTTGGAATGAGCCTTTTCCTTTCTTTTGCGCTCTGTCTTCTGATCGCTGCCTAAGCGTCACGAGCTACCACGTGACCCCTGGTCACGTGTGAGCACGTGACCCTTGTTTGAACTCTCTTTCCTTGGTTCATCTGGAGAACGAGTCTGCTGTCTTGAACGTCACGTGCCAACACGTGACCCTGGTCACGTGGAAGCACGTCACCTCTTCTGAAGCCTTTTTCTTGACTTGATCAGAGAACTTGTGTGCCTTTGACGCTTGCGTTTAAATGTCACGTGTCGCCACGTGACCCTGGTCACGTGGGAGCACGTGACTCTTTCTGAAGCCCATTTTCTTCAGCGTAGTCAGGAAACTGCACTTGACTTGATGATGCCTTTTAGGTGTCACGTGCCAACACGTGACCCCTTTTTGAAGCTTTTCCCAAAAGCTTTCCTGATTTTAAATCAGGAAACAGTCCTTCCATTCGATCGTAGGGCACGCATGAAGGTATCCCAGCATTCTTTTGGTTTTAGTTGATAGCACGACCTCCCACGGAGCTTCTTCAATAAAGGAGCAGGTTGCCCCCGGTGTATCCGCTTTCTTAGGAGGATGCGGCTGTGGTGGGTTCACCTTCCACTTTTCTGACAGTATAAACTTCCCCTGGAGGTATTGATCTTCGATCCATCCTTTGAAGACGAAGCAATCTTCAATCGGATGACTTACCGTTTGATGGTAAGGACAATAGTTAGGGTTATTCACCTCCGTGGGTTGCGGCGGTCGCCTTGGATTTGGTAGGTTTATAAGTCTGTTGCGTATTGCCAGCTCGAATAACCGTTTCGTCTTGTCTCGTGGGAACGAGTAAGGACGTTTCGTCTTTTCATTATAATACCGGCGTCTTTCTTCCAGTTGATCTGCCGGTTTCGGGGCGTTAGGTTGCTGTTGGGCATTCGCGACAAAGGTTGCCCTTCCTTTACCCTTGTCATTCCGAGGTTCCGACTTCGGGGGAGGTGGTCTATGAACCATCTGGTCCATCTGAGCCAACTTGTCGATTAAAGCCTGGAATGTGGTTGGCTTAAAGAACATCATAAACTGGGAGATAGTTGCGTGGGGGTCTAGGGTTCCTACGAACATGCCCACTGCGGGTGCCTCCTCAATGCGTTGTTCGCATCTCGACCACAAATTCCGCCAGCGTATAGCATACTGGACCCAGGTTTCGCCTGGTTTTACCCTGGCATTAATCAATGCTGTTATTGGAGTGCGTTCGCTGGCACTTGCGAATCGCTGAGTGAATAACAACTCCATTTCAGCGAACGTCTTGATAGAATCGTTCGGGAGTTCCGAATACCATTCGAACGCTGTTTCCGATAAGCTGCCCACGAACTGGCGAAGCAACAGTTTATCATCACCGCCGGTGTTACCGCAGAGGGCCCGGAACTGGGCAACATGTTGATGAGGATTGTCGATCCCCTTATACACGTGGAATTTCGGTATCGTATAGCCTTGCGGGTATTTGATTTGGTCGTACCAGCTTGGATACGGCCGTCCCGTTTTTACGACTTGACCAGCTGCCTCAGTCGCATGATGAACCCGGATTTGCTGGGCTATATAGTCAACCAAGTCAGCTTTAGAGATCGTCTCCTCCTTGGCCGTTGAGGGGGCTGGCGGTGGATTTGACGTTTCTCCTCGGTCGTCTTCAAGAACGATTGGGGGATCCTCGGCGGGTAGGTCCTGCTGGATCATCATTCCTATCATATCTTGGAAGAGAAGGCCCATACGCTGTATATTAGCTGCTTGTTCAGCAGCCTCTTTGTCCTTTTTCTCCAGTATTCGGCGAAAGAATTCAGCGTCGGTTTCTTCCTCCTGGCGTGCGTCTGAGGACGTTTCTGGACTTTCTTTTGGCCCGGTAAGTGCGGCCATAGCATTCATCATTTCTTGGAGCTTTTGCTGCTGCTCCTGAGCTTTGGTCACCGACCGTGTAAGCGGTCTATGACCTGTGGACGCGCGGCTGTCTTCTTTTCCTGACGCCATGTATACGGTGTGGACCATCATGCCCCCAGACTTAGGGCGTCTGGGCTTAGTGCTATTAGCTGTCGTTGCAGGCTGGGGGATCTTCTCTGGCTTCCTCCTTTTATGAGCCATGGAGGTTGAGGGGGCCGTTGAGGTGGGCGTCCAGACAGCCTTTCGGGGTTTAGCCTGGTGACCAGCTTCCGGTTGGATTTTCAGCTTCTTGTGCTGGCGGGAGAAGTTTGGATCGATGATCGAGTCTCGGTCCTGCCGCCAAACCTTATAGATTTTGGAAGACAGCCATTGAGGGGATCGGGGCTGTTCTGATTTTATTTCCACAACCTTTTTTAATGGGGGAGGAGACCTCTTTAGCACTGCAGTAGGAGAATTCCTTCGCACCTTATTTAGCATCTCGAAGCTGTTCCCAGTTGGAACAGCAGCATTAACCTCTGCCATCGGGGCTGATGGAGTTAACCCGGAGGGGGAGTTGCCCCCAGCCTTCCTTACTCGGCGCCAATGGCAACGTCGAGCGTGTCGAGCGGACGGCGTTGGGTCAGCGGTAAGAATGGTTTCGTCTTGCCCCCTGTGTAGGTGGGGGGTCGCTGTTGGTGTTAGCCTGTCAAAGACAGACGTCTTTTGGGTAGCAGGGGCGGGAGCTGAAGCCATCAATCTTGTAAAGACCGACTTTTTGGCCAGAGAAGCCGCCTTGGCGATTTCGGGAGCAGGAGCAGCCACTTTCTTAGAAGCAGCCTTCTCTGGGATTGTAGACCTCATGATGGGTCCACCGGATTTCTGGCCCAATCTAGAGAAGACCGAGGCGCTGATGTTGGGCGACCCGTTGAGATGAGCCGCGGCAGGGGTAAGACGATCAAAGACCGACTTCTTGGGAGCTTCCTTTGTCAGCACCGGCGCCGTGAAGCTTGTTGGTGGGAGTATAGTCCCGAAGAACAATCCGGTAGTGGCCTGAGTCACCTGGTCCACCGGCATTGTGAATAACGAAGCAGCTTGGGGTCCGTAGGCTATACCTCCTGGCGAGGCAAAGCGTTGGTCGCAATTGCAGTCTGAGCAGTTGGAGAATTTCACGGAAGTAGAAGCCATCGATCCTTTGCTTTCTGCAATAAGCGAGACGCCAATTCTTAGTATCTTGAAACCCAAGGGCCACCATTAGCGAACCGCGATTGGTTCACGAATCACGACACACGAAGTGTGGAGTGGAAAGAGGAAAAGGTCCCACCGGGCGTGCCAGAATCTGTTCCCCTCCGAAAGACGGCGCGACATGGCGTCTCTTGCCTGAAATTCGGGGCAGATGCTAATTGGTGCTATCCGTCCACCTCTCCGAAGATGCCAAGTTGATTCATGGCACCGTGTATCGAAGGTTTACACGGATGCGGCCGATGTAGCAGACTTCGTCAGATTCCCCCTCGTTTGAGGGGTTTTTGATTGTGGGGACGCTCTTCCCTGCAGGCGCAAGCCCCTGCAGTTAATTACGCTACCGCATTGCGGTAACAACTTTCTCCTTCTCCAGATGGTCACTTCGCGTCGTGTGTGTTTGTTTTGTGTTTTGTTGCCCGTGGATTGTTTACGGAGACCGAGTTATGTCGTCGCCCGTAGGGCGTGGACTAGTCCAAATCCGTATTATCTTAGATTTGGGTTTAGGGGTTTGGTTTGAGGATACGTTAGCCATACTTGAGGCCAAGATCAACTCGAACGTTTGTTAAGGATACGTTAGTCCGACCTGAGACTAAGATCAACTTAACGGGATCGTTCAGATCCGACAAAAGAGCATTTAGGGGCTCTATTGTTCCAGTTTAGGGACATGGTGGTCCATTGTATGTATGGCCGTCGGGACCCGTCACCTCTCTGACGACGTTGAAGGATTACAACGACAGATATCAGAGGAGTTCAGAGATGTACCCTTGAACCGAAGTTGATTGGGGGGATTCATAGTCCAGTCTGTTTGAAGGTTTAAGGATACGTTAGCCATATTTGAGGCTAAGATCAACTTAAACGGGATCGTTTAGATCCGACAAAAGAGCGTTTAGGCTCTATTGTTCCAGTTTAAGGACATAATGGTCCATTGCTAGTTTAAGGACATTGCGGTCCGTGGGTAGTTTAAGGACATTGCGGTCCGTGGGTAATTTAAGGACATTGCGGTCCATTGTTAGTTTTAAGACATCTCGGTCAAGGTTAAGGACGTCGTAGTCCATGGGTTTAAGGACCCCACAGTCCATTGTTAGTTTTAAGACATCTCGGTCAAGGTTAAGGACGTCGTAGTCCATGGGTTTAAGGACCCCACAATCCGTATCTTGATTTAAGGACGCATTAGTCCATGAGTTTAAGGACCCCACAGTCCGTATTAATGTGTGGTTGTCGGGACCCGTCACCTCTCTAACGACGTTGAAGGATTACAACGACAGATGTCAGATGAGTTCAGAGATGTACCCTTGAACCGATGAGCAAGTGTGTTCAGTTTAAGATGATTTGAGGACTTATGGCCAATTTGGGCTAAGTCCAATTATGTTTGAAACATTGACCCTCTGCTAGTCCATTGAAGGAGAGGCTTTGCCTTTGAAACTTAGCCAATTGGGCTAAAGCTAGTGTTAAACACTAGAAACCAACAGTGTTGAACACTTGGAATAAGATTAGCAAGTTAGCGTTAAGCACTAAAAGATAATCAGTGTTAAACACTGGGAGCAGAGTTTTCGCATTAGTGTTAAACACTAAGCAAATCAGTGTTAAACACTGCAAATAGAGTTTTCCAAATTAGTGTTAAACACTAAGAAAATCAGTGTTAAACACTGAGGACAAAGTCGTCAGATTAGTGTTAAACACTAAGGAGAGAGGGGTCACATGTGGACACGTGAGAGCGCCCTGATTCCCCTTATTTTATTCTGCAGGTAAGTGTTTAACACTTTAGTTCTGGTGGCCATCACGTGCGAGCACGTGATGAAAGCCCATGCTCTGTGCGTTATAATGCTCACTAGGGGTCACGTGGTGACACGTGAGGGCGCCCTAGAGCTCTTTTCTATTCCTTGTGCTTCAGAGGTCACGTGGGTCACGTGAGGCACTGCCTCAAAGGGCTTTATGTAGATCATTGGGGGGGGTCACGTGGTGACACGTGACCCCGCTTTTATGTAGTTGTTTAGAAGATCTGTTAATCCCTTTCAGGAATTAAATTCCTCGTAGGGTTGAACCCTGACAATAATTTCAGAGGAATTAAATTCCTAGTTCCTTTTGAAGAGTTGAACTCTGAATTTCCTGTAGGAATTAAATTCCTCATATATGTGAAGAACTGAATAGGGTTAAACCTTAATAAAAGCTTTAAGGAATTAAACCCACACTCTCTGTTGGAGAATTATTCTGGGGAATAAGATTAAGGGAATTAAATTCTTGTTGTTTTAACAGAACTAAGTTCTTAACTAGGGTTAAACCCTGATTCTTTTTGTTCTGAAGGAATTAAATTCCCATAACACAGGGTCAAACCCTAATTTTATTTTGAAGGAATTAAATTCCTATAGTTCTGTGAGAATTAAATTCTCGTGCTTCCATGCCCTCTCTATGCTTTGAATCTGCATGGCAGGATCTCAACCCATTGAGAATTAAATTCTCAACTCAAGGGGAGATGTGCACTTTACAGATCCTCCACCAAAGAGAGAAGAAATATGTCCTTCTGTTTTACATCAGAGTTAAACTCTGTTGAGAATTAAATTCTCTTTCTTAATGAAACCTTCCCTTTCTTACCTAGGGTTTTCTTTTTGCAGAAGATCCAAATTCCTCTCAAGTATCAAGGCTCTCTCTCTTTTCTTCCCTCTGCGTGTATATTTTTTTGTGTCTCTTGGCTCCTATTTATAGGAGAAGCAGCCGAGTCAATTAGTTTTTTTTGACGAATCTTCATTGAGAGATTTGATTTGCATCCATCATTCGTTTTGGACCTTTGGATTATTAGGTGAATTTTATTCACCATTGGATTTCAAATCCAGAGATTCTCCTTTGTTATTTCTGTTAGATTTAAAGGGGAAATCTTTCCAAATTCGAGATTTTCCTATAGATAGATGATATTTAATCACCTCTAAATCTTTAATTTAATCGATTGCTTTTGGAAAGATTTGAGAGGTCTTTTCTCATAATTTAATTCCGTTGACAAATGGGCTTTGAAGTTGGTCACGTGTGGCCACGTGACCCTTGGTCACGTGTGGGGACGTGACCCCCTTGGAACGAGCCTTCTTCCTTCTTTTTGCGCTCTGTTTTCTGGTTGCTGCTTAGCTATCACGTGCCACCACGTGACAACTGATCACGTGTGAGCACGTGACCCTGACATGAAGCCTTCTTCTCGATTTAACCGGAGAATGAGTCTGATATTTTGAGTGTCACGTGCCAACACGTGACCCTGGTCACGTGGAAGCACGTGACCTCTTCTGAAGCCTTTTTCTTGATTTGCTCAGGGAGCTGTTGGGTTTTGAAGCCCCTATTGATTGTCACGTGCCACCACGTGACCCAGGTCACGTGGGAGCACGTGACCCTTTCTGAAGCCCCTTTTCTTTGATGTATTTGGGAAACTGAATTTGCCTTGCCGATACTTTTAGGTGTCACGTGCCCACACGTGACTGCTGGTCACGTGTAAGCATGTGACCCCTTTTCTGAAGCCTTCTCCGTAAGCTTTCCTGATTTTAAATCAGGAAACACCGCCTCCTCTGTTTCCTTGGGTTCAACGGTCTCCGCCTCCCCCTCGGTTGGACTTGGCCCTATAAGACAAAATATATAAGAACCGATGGCATTATAACTCTTACAACAAAATCTTGGGAGAAATATTACCTGAAGTGGATTTATCATTTGCGCTCCGAGCTGCGTGCGCCACTTGTCTACGAGCAGTGGATAGGAGGACGACAGGGGCCTCTTCGGAAGGAGTATCAGCACGAGGGACGGTGCTGGGGCCCGCTCCCATAGCCAAGGCAGCCCTGCATGCCTTTGCTTCACGCCTCGATCGCTTCCGTTCCTCTCGGGCTGTCGCGATGGACCTCTGTGACGCTTCCTTCAAGGCGTCGTCATCCTCGTTCAGAGATGCCTCCAGAGCCTTTAAGGTGTCTCTCATCGGCTCTTCAAGACGAACCTCCTGCGGTGGCCCAGAGGAAGCGGGAACATCGGCAGCTGGCGGAACATTTGCGTCGCTTGGTGGGAACGGCATTGAGGTTTCTGCAATAAAAAGGGAGAGGTTAGATTGACCATAACACAAGGAGAATTAAAACTTGATGAATCAAAACTTACTGAGGCCTAAGGACGCTCTAAGGCGTTCCTCCTCTTGGAAGGTCTTGAGTGAAGCGGCAATGGCTTCTTCATCAATGATGCCTGTTGGAAGAAAAGAAAGAAAAGCGTTAGTCAAAGGCAATGAGGAGGATATGTTGCAATAAAGAAAATGCGACTAGTAGTTACCTGATTGCGCAAGCTTAGCTAGCCACGCGTCATGCCTTGCCAACCACGCTGAAGCTTCGAGAGCGGCCTCCAAGTCTGTATCGTCCGGCGGCGGCATGACTAATCCCTCGTTAGTCCCATATTCGATCAGGCCCTCGGCATAGGGAGCATGGGGTTCCTGACCAAACACGACATCGGCGGCGAAGAGCGACTTCTTTTTCTTCTGCCCTCCGACCCTAGGCTCACGTGGGATTGACTTACGCTTAGCAGCCACCTTGGGACGGCGAGTCCCGATGTCCGCACCCACGCCAGATGATTGATAGATTTTCCGTTGTGTTTGTAGAAAATTGTAAAGAAATCACAACCAAAAAATATTTTGACCGCAATCAAACTACGGTGTCGGATGTAGTTTGTAGTGAGTGCGGATCGTCCATAGGGATTGCACGATTCACTTGTATTTTGATACGTTTGAAATGAAAAGTTAAGCAACAATAAAAGAAAACATGATTCAAGAATGATTTGTATTCGAGTGTCACTATTCTTTATGCAAGAATCAAGAAACTATAAACAATCAAGAATCGGTGTTTCGATAATATTTCCAATCAACAATCAAGAATATAAGAGAGGCTCGTAGGAATCGATCGGATCTTTAGACGTGATGTAATCTAAAAGGTTTCGTGTTCTTGTCCTTCGAAGAATTGATACTAAATCAATGGTGATCGACGAGAGTTAGGGCTTTCTTGATGAAATTAGGGTTTCATCTCTTAACCCTTGTTCTTTCGAGGATACCATTTATATTCTAGCCTCTAGCAATTTCAAGAAACGATCGGAACTCCCCAATCTCGAGCGATGTCGATCAAGAAAGCATCGCAACGAATTGGGTCGTCGATTCTTGAACTTGCTAGGGTTTACAAACTCGTGGGATTCAAGAATCGATTGCAAATTTGTTACATCATCATACTAAAGATCGTTTCGACTCCTTAACAAGCGGAGTTTTATTCACACATCACAACACAGAAAAGATTTACTAATTGTAAAGAATTCATGATGCAGAAATTAAAGAAAGCAAGATAAAAGAATATCACCTTTATTTATCTCAACAATTTTGATTACATTTGCTTCAAGAACTACAAGAAGAAGAATCTAGATTGTTGATCGGGCGTCGCTCGGCTTCGTGAGTCGTGGATCGGCTTCGGATCGCTTGCTCCGTTGAAGATCGGCTCCGCTCCTAAAGGTTGTAAGGCTTCTTGCTTAATGGGCACTCGGGATTCTTGATTTCAATTGGAATTAGGGTTAGGGTTTCCTACAAGCTCTCTCACTAAACTTGAGGAAGAGGGAGATGAAGAAAGGGATAGATTCACTAATTGGATGAATAATTCCCCAAGGTTGAAAAATGTGGGGAAAATGAGCCTAGGGTCTTATTTATAGAGCTCCAAAACCCTAGGTTTAGGTTTGAATTAGAAGTTTCCCTCCCAAAGTTTGTTGAAAGAGTTTGTTAGACTTTAGCTTAGGGTTTAAGCTTAGGGTTTGGGGAAAGTTCTAGAATGATTAGGCTAGTTTAGTGAAGCTCAAGGTGTTTGCTGATCTGGTAGAACTCTCTGGAGTCTTCTGGAAGTTGGAGTACATTTCTGAACTGTAGCCACTGATTCAGGAGTTTTGCACCAAAATTTAGGAACTGATTCCCTGGAACCACCGCGGATCCGCGGCCTTAGCAAGCCCATGCCGCGGATCCGCGGCTATTTAGGAGGCTTGGGCCTTGTAGCTTCTGGTGTGGTCTTGTACTGGAGTTTGGGCTTTTCTCTGATGCTTTGATTTGTATTTTCCCTTCTGTGTTGATACCAGATTTGAGTTTAGTGAGTTTACGTATCTTTCGAGCGGTGTAATGATCGAGCAAGCTTCTCTTTTCCTGCACAGACTTCGAAACACGGGTTGCGACATATAGAAATATTGCGATGCGATGCAATGCAGTCAATTTCCCTAGAAATGCCGGTTTTAAGGTCTAATACATGTAATCTTATAATCTGTGATAGATTTGCTAATATGTGAAATACGGATACCGAACACTTCTATATGAATGCAATTGATGAGGAAATTGCCAGTTAAAATATGCAATATTTTCGACTGATCAAATACCCCCAAACTTAATTTCGATCGTCTCGAGCGAATGTTTTATTAAAAAGAGAAGGAGAAAATAAAGAAAGAGAAAAACTAACTAGCACACTTTCGTAGGCAACACGATTGCACTGAGCACGTGCAACAAGCCTTTAAACCTCTAGGTGTCCCTAGTAGGAGGAGTGTTGTCTCCTGAGGGTTTTCAGCGGATTGCACCCACAAAATCCAATAATAAAAGCAAGATCATGAAATTTACATTTAAAGAAGAGAATCGTAAAAGAAAAGCTTTGAAAATTAGGGTTTCCAACTAAGCTAGCTTTTCGGTTGTCATGAGCTCTATCTTAATGGTCATGAAAAGATGTTAGAAATCACGTCCTCCCTCAATAAAACATCGTCTTATTCTTCATTCCTATCTTTCTTCCAAACATCGATCATATCACCCTGCGTGTGTGTAAAAGACATCCCTACACCCGGAGAATTCAATTCAAGCTATCATACTCTTGCCCATCAGCCTCAGTACTTTTTAATTAATGAATATTTAGATGAGATTGCTCACACACTTTCATGCGACCGTTAATACTTCTTGAGGTACTAACCGACCGATTACTCCTGTGCTTGCTTACTTGGTGTATTTTCCTCGTCTTGCACCACCTCAGGCATAGCAGTGACTCCCAGACTAGTTGGCCTTAGGGCACTAGGTGAAGAGGCACCCTCGCTATACATTTTTCTTGCCTTCGGTAATAACAAAACCAGTGTTCATTTTTCTCACCACTTTATATTTTCTTTATTCATTTTTTTTTCTTTTTATTTCCTTCATACTTTTGGCTTTAAGACAAGAGCATTTCAAGGTATCCTCTACTATCCCAGGCTTCAAGACGTGTGTAAGTGCGAATAGCAGGGTATCAACGTTCAAAATGTTTGGCTTCCAGAATAGAAACTATTTTTCAGACTTATTTTTATCCTCAGATTAGTGACGTCCTTCATCTTACTAACCCTTGGGACAACGGCTCATAACTACTTATTACTAGTTCGTATAAGAAAACTTCTAATTTTCTTAGTTTTCTAAAAATTTTCCAATCTCATGGATGTAATTTTTCACTATCTAAACTTTGATTATCTTATTTATATACAAAAAAAGTGTAAATATTAAAATTATTTTTATATTTGAAAATTTTTAAATTTTTATGGGTTTTGAAAATTTTTCAATTTTTATAGATTTTTAAAAGAAATGTTTTGTGCTTATGCAGATGATATGCAAATGATGCAAAAATAAGCACAAACCTCCCCCAAACTTGTTTTCAACAGTGTCCTCACTGTTGCCGACAGCTATATCTATAAAACCTGTAAATCTGGGAGGGATTATTAGTGGGGGCAAAATATATAAGTGAAGAACTTCCCCCAAACTAATTCTTTTCACTTACCTTCATTCAAAAAATGATGCAATGATATACTGGACATGAAGGTGAGACGGAGGAATTTTAATCCAAATAAACTGGCTCTTGTAAGAACAAGAGCTCCTCCGTGGGGTCAGTGGAAAAATACGGCTTTAGTCTATGTCCATTTACTTTGAAAACAGTGCCGTTTTTAACATTTTCAACTTCTACCGCCCCGTGCGGAAATATAGACCGCACAACAAAAGGTCCCTTCCATCGAGATCGGAGCTTACCCGCGTGAAGGTGTAATCGTGAATCATAAAGAAGGACTTGTTGACCAGGTAAAAATGTTTTCCTTACAATGCTTTTATCGTGAAAAACCTTAGTCCTATTCTTTGTGATTACAGCATTATCATAAGCTTCATCGCGGAGTTCGCTTAGCTCGTTAAGTTGCAGCTTCCGAAAGTTGCAAGCAAGGTTTAGATCAAAATTTATTTCTTTTATAGCCCACAATGCTTTATGCTCTATCTCGACGGGTAAATGACATGCTTTTCCAAACACTATCCTATATGGAGACATTCCTAGGTCGGTCTTATATACAGTCCTGAATGCCCAAAGAGCATCCGTCAATTTGGTCGACCAGTCTTTTCTATTTTTAGCAACAGTTTTCTCCAGGATAAGTTTGATTTGTCTGTTTGAGATTTCAGCCTGCCCGCTTGTTTGGGGGTGATAGGGTGTAGAAAGTCGGTGGTTGATTGAGTATTTTCGCATCAGAGTCTCAAAAGATCTGTTGCAGAAATGTGTCCCATTATCGCTAATGATAGCGCGTGGGTGTCCAAATCGCGAGAAGATATTCTCTTTTAAGAACTTAATGACAACTTTCCTGTCATTAGTGCGACATGGAATGGCTTCTACCCACTTGGAGACATAATCAACCGCCAGCAATATGTACAGATTCCCAAAGGAGTTGGGAAAAGGACCCATAAAATCAATGCCCCAAACATCAAATATTTCAACAACCAAGATGGGTTGCTGAGGCATTTCATTCCTCTGGGATATTCTACCCGTATACTGACATTGTGTACAGGTTTTGCAATACTCAAATGCGTCCTTGAATAAGGTCGGCCAATAAAATCCACATTGCAAAACCTTTTCCGCTGTCTTTCTAGGACCAAAGTGACCCCCACAAGCCTGATCATGACAAAATGAAAGAACACTCTTGAACTCTTCATTCGGGACACACCGGCGAATGATCTGATCAGGACAATATTTAAACAAATAGGGCTCGTCACAGTAAAAGTGTTTTACTTGGGAAAGAAAACGGTATTTGTCCTGTTTTGACCAATCGCTCGGTATCAGTCCTGTGGCATGATAGTTCACAATATCCCTGAACCATGGTTCAGTGGATACGCTCAAGAGTTGTTCGTCAGGGAACAAGTCATTAATCGGCAGGGTCACAGGGGAAGAAACGATGCGTGAAAGGTGGTCAGCTACTACGTTTTCACATCCTTTTTTATCTTTGATAACAAGATCAAATTCTTGTAACAGTAGGATCTAACGTATTAGTCGACCTTTTGCATCTTTCTTCGCCAGAAGATGTTTTAAAGCGGAATGGTCAGTATACACAACTATAGGTGAGCCAATTAAGTAAGGCCTGAATTTTTTCTAAAGCAAATACAACCGCTAAAAGTTCTTTTTCTGTGGTTGTATAATTGATTTGCGCATCATTCAGGGTCTTACTTGCATAGTATATCACGTGTGGCATCTTATCGATGTGCTGTCCTAAGACTGCACCTACTGCAAAATCAGATGCGTCACACATCAGCTCAAAGGGGTAGTCCCAATTTGGTGATGATAAAACGGGGGCTGAAGTGAGTGAGTGTTTAAGTGAGTCGAAAGCTGTCTCGCAATCCGAGTCAAAATGGAAGGTCGTATCCTTGGCCAGGAGAAGAGTTAAAGGTCTAGCAATTTTGCTAAAGTCCTTAATGAATCTCCTATAAAAGCCCGCATGGCCAAGGAAAGAGCGAATATCTTTGACGCTTTTGGGATGAGGGAGGTTTTGAATGACATCTACTTTAGCTCTGTCAACCTCAATGCCTTTCTGTGAAATAACATGTCCAAGGACTATTCCTTCTTGGACCATAAAATGGCATTTTTCCCAGTTTAAAGTCAAGTTCTTCTCTTTGCAACGAGAAAGAACAGCGTCTAGATTCGCTAGGCAATCAGAAAAAGAGTCTCCAAAAATCGAGAAATCGTCCATAAAGATCTCCAAAAAATTCTCTACCATATCAGAGAATATCCCCATCATACACCGCTGAAAGGTAGCGGGAGCATTGCATAACCCAAAGGGCATGCGACTGTAAGCAAAGATACCAAAAGGACAAGTAAAAGTGGTTTTATCTTGATCCTTTTTGGCGATGGGGACCTGATTGTAGCCTGAGTATCCGTCCATAAAACAATAATATTGTCGTCCCGCTAAGCGTTCCAGCATTTGATCAATAAATGGTAGAGGAAAATGATCTTTCCTCGTAGCAGCGTTGAGTTTTCTATAATCGATGCATACACGCCACCCAGTTTGGGCGCGTGTCTGAATCAACTCATTCGCCTCATTTGTGATAACTGTGATGCCGGATTTCTTAGGAACGACATGTATAGGACTCACCCACTGGCTATCGGAGATGGGGTATATAATACCATTATCTAAGCATTTGACGATCTCTTTCATGACTGCTTCCTTCATGACGGGATTCAACCGTCTCTGTGGTTCTCGGGTCGGTCTGGCATCATCCATCACATGTATATGATGTTCAACTATCAAGGGACTAATCCTTTTGATGTCCGCCATACTCCAACCAAACGCCTCTTTGTTAGATCTCAATACCGATAAAAGGGCATTCTCTTGCTCTGATGCAAGAGAAGCGGATATGATAACCGGTAATGACTCGCTCTCACCTAGATAAGCATATTTCAGGTGAGAAGGTAAAATTTTGAGATCTAACTCAGGCGGAGAAATGATAGAAGGAAGGGTCATAGATTGATTTTTGGATCTACAAAGAAGCTCAGAGACTGTGAAAGATACAGACTCGGGTGGAGAAAAGTCAGAAGTGCAGGACTCATGTGTAGAGAAAGTGTCCTCACTAAGATCTTGTGCAAAGTCAAACAGAGATGTGCTAATGTCATCGAGATAAGTAAAGCAAAGATCCTCGGCTCCACAACTATCGGGAGCGATCTCATGGACAGAGCACACATCTAAAATATGAGCAGAGGGTTCTGATGGCTGACTTCCAACTTTATAGATGTTTAGTTCAATGGTCATATTTCCAAATGATAAGTTCATTGAACCATTTCTACAGTTTATAACAGCGTTGGAAGTGGCAAGGAAAGGACGACCCAGAATCACCGGAATTTGGCCCCGGGGGTTTGCTACAGGATGTGTGTCGAGCACAATGAAGTCTACAGGGAAAACAAATTCCCCGACCTTTATCAGTACATCCTCTAATTCACCCCTTGGTTTGGTGATAGATCGATCTGCCATCTGGAGAGTGCAATGAGCAGGTTTCAGCTCTCCAATCCCTAATTGCTCATAGACAGAATAAGGGAGCAGGTTAACACTTGCGCCAAGGTCTAAAAGAGCACGATTTATGTTTTTAGCCCCAATCGAAATCGATATTGTAGGACAACCTGGGTCCTTTCTTTTCTTTGGAAGCTGGGGTATAAAAGCAGTGCTGATGTTATTAGACATAAAGACATTCTTCGGCACTTGAGTCTTCCTCTTCCTAGTGCACAAGTCCTTAAGAATTTTCGCATAAGCGGGGACTTGTTGAATCGCATCTAGGAGAGGGATATTGATGTTAACCTGTTTGAACATCTCTAAAATTTTCTCCATATGAGGACTCGTTCTATTAGCCCTTAGCCGGTTCGGGTAAGGAGCTTTCGCAATAAGCGCAGGGTCCATCATAGGAGAAGGAAAGGGGGGTAGACGAGGTCCCAAAGGAGGTGTGGGGACCGTCTGTGGAGAACTATAAGGGTTGGGTGAAGGTGTCGAGCCTAAAGGGAAATGGAGAATAGGCTCGCTAGAAAGTGGTGTGGTAGAAGAAGAAAGATCAAAAGGAAAAGTGTGTGTGTGATGTGGAAAGGACTCAGCCGGGGTGTTGATATGATTTTCAGTATTATCAATATCTTCCCCGACATTATTATTCAGCACTCTTCCCGATCTCAACGTTGTGATGGCATTTACATTGTAATGCCCAGGATTCTGTAGGGGTTGAGAGGGAAGTTTCCCTTTTTCTCTCGCACTCATTTCGGCTTTTAGGCGTGCGATTTCAGCTTCAATCAATTTGATACTCTCAGCTTGGGACGCTGAGTTTTTCTTTATCTCACTGACGGAAGATCTAACCTCAGTCGAAACCTCTATGAAATTTGACAAAAGTGATTTCATGGTTTGAGTGAATTGAGAGAACTCGTCAGAACAGGACTGCATAGGATTAGACTGTGCAGGAGTGTTGCCCTGATTTTGGAAATTTTGTGACTGATAGGGGTGCTGAGTGAGTTGAAGGGGTTGCTGTTGTGGTGGAGGAAGAGCCCTTTGAAAATTATTCGTGTTTGGAACTGTGTTTTGAGATTGGTTTTGGTTCCAAGCAAAATTCGGGTGATTCCTCCAACCCTGATTGTACGTGGAAGAATATGGATCATTTCGAGGTCTTTGAAATGCGGCATTAGAATGCTCGTGACCTTGAAACGCGGAGTTTAATGGACATTCTTCCGTTAAATGTGACGGATCAGAACAGCACCCACAAACAGTTTTGGGGAGTGACACTGGGTTTAGGGAGGCTGCTGCAAATTTGTGTTCCATAGCGTCGAGCTTCTTTTGCATTGCTGCCATTTCAGCTCGAACACCTATGGACACATCTATTTGGTGTACGCCACCCCTATTCAATGGTTGGGTTCCACTCTCCCAAAGTAGTGATTTTTCAGCGAACTCTTCTAAGTATCGCCAAGCTTCCCCATCATCTTTAGTCATAAATGTACCTTGACACATGTTTTCAAGGCTCTGTTTAGTGTTAGGGTTACTGCCCTCATATATGATTCGGCAAAGCTCCCATCTCGGGATGCCGTGATGAGGACATTGAACCAATAGATCCTTGAAACGTTCAAAGTATTTAGAGAATGGTTCAGCAGGGAGCTGGGCAAATTGGTTCAGTTCGCTACGGATTCGAGCCGTCTTTTGGATTGGGTAAAATTTCTTAAGGAATGCAGCGACGAATTCTTCCCAATTCGTAATAGAGTGTGCGGTAGTGTTATATAGCCACTTCTCGGCTATATCGCACAAGGTAAATGGAAGAAGTCGTAGACGCATCGCATCCACTGAAAGTTGTGACGTACCCATCATTGCGCATACGTTTTCAAATTTGGTAATGAAAACGTAAGCGTCCTCAGTCAAGAGTCCGTGGTATTTGGGTAAAAGATTGATATACTGGGGCTTAATCTCAAAGTTATCCCCATTGGCTGGTGGTGTGGATAAGCAGGTCGAAAGAGGACCTCTATGTGGATAGCATCTTTCCTGGAGAGAAATGTGGGGAGGATTCTGCGCACCAACGGACGGCGGCAGATTAGGGTTAAAGAAATTTGATGGATTCGGATCCATCGGTGTGGGTGTGGTAGTAGGTAAAGAAAAGGTAAATGGAGAAATATCGACTTCGGAGTCGATAAGGGGTACGCGGACTAAACGGGCACTAGAATCCCGTGTCCAGCCTATCTTGCACTAAAAAGGGTTAGTACAAGTGGCAGCGTTGGCTTATAATTAGGGGTAAAATGAATGCGGTGTTTGCTTTTGAAAAAGGGACGGATTTTTGAAAAAATGATGCGACAAAACAAATGCAGCACACAAACCCTAGAATCTAATGGTCACCTAGGTCCGGCTCTAGACCGCTCCTAACTGCCAAAAGACAAGTCGCAGGATAGAATCCTCCACTGCCTCTTTGTCCCCCTGTGGCCGGATAAGTGCCAGGTAAGTGAGAAGGTACTCCACTACTTAAGTAGTGGGCCTAATTAAAAACCACTAGCCTTAGACACACTCGCCTTAGGCACCACAAGAAAACGCGGATAAGCAATGAATTACCCACGACCTTCTCTTGTCCTAATTGAGCACGACAGTCCTTAGAGTCTTCTCTAGATTTCTTTTAATTAATGAGGGTAATGCGGATGCAAGTTTTGCGATTTTCGGGGCCTAGGAAGGGTAATGAAATCCCCACCTAATTTGGATTTGGCCGTGCCCCTTAAATTTCCGTATTAGAATGCAAACAACCAAGAAATCAAAATCAAGCACAAATTTAATTTTGCTTTTGCGGCGCTGCGATTATTTGCAAAGAATCCTGCAGCAAAGTGTTAGTTGGAGCTAAAAGAGGAGAGGGGAGAGAGCAAGAAAGTACCTGCACTGAAAATTATGCAGAGAACCCCCAACCTAGCCGCGTATCCGCCGCATGTACTTGGTTCAGGCCGCGGAAACGCACTCCAACAGTGAGATCACTGTACAGAATTTCAACAGTTGCTTTCTATTACTTCCCTCGGTTCTCTGGTATTTTCCAAATAATTTTTCCACAACACAGAATGCTCCAGATCACCTTGCAATCAATTCACAACACACGTATAAGAGTTTGTACGAATTTTGATTTCAAGAAGTAAAATGTAATAATTCTTTCACTTCAAACTAAAAATGTAAATGAATTAGCGCGCGATCCCCGGCAACGGCGCCATTTTGATTGATAGATTTTCCGTTGTGTTTGTAGAAAATTGTAAAGAAATCACAACCAAAAAATATTTTGACCGCAATCAAACTACGGTGTCGGATGTAGTTTGTAGTGAGTGCGGATCGTCCACAGGGATTGCACGATTCACTTGTATTTTGATACGTTTGAAATGAAAAGTTAAGCAACAATAAAAGAAAACATGATTCAAGAATGATTTGTATTCGAGTGTCACTATTCTTTATGCAAGAATCAAGAAACTATAAACAATCAAGAATCGGTGTTTCGATAATATTTCCAATCAACAATCAAGAATATAAGAGAGGCTCGTAGGAATCGATCGGATCTTTAGACGTGATGTAATCTAAAAGGTTTCGTGTTCATGTCCTTAGAAGAATTGATACTAGATCAATGGTGATCGACGAGAGTTAGGGCTTTCTTGATGAAATTAGGGTTTCATCTCTTAACCCTTGTTCTTTCGAGGATACCATTTATATTCTAGCCTCTAGCAATTTCAAGAAACGATCGGAACTCCCCAATCTCGAGCGATGTCGATCAAGAAAGCATCGCAACGAATTGGGTCGTCGATTCTTGAACTTGCTAGGGTTTACAAACTCGTGGGATTCAAGAATCGATTGCAAATTTGTTACATCATCATACTAAAGATCGTTTCGACTCCTTAACAAGCGGAGTTTTATTCACACATCACAACACAGAAAAGATTTACTAATTGTAAAGAATTCATGATGCAGAAATTAAAGAAAGCAAGATAAAAGAATATCACCTTTATTTATCTCAACAATTTTGATTACATTTGCTTCAAGAACTACAAGAAGAAGAATCTAGATTGTTGATCGGGCGTCGCTCGGCTTCGTGAGTCGTGGATCGGCTTCGGATCGCTTGCTCCGTTGAAGATCGGCTCCGCTCCTAAAGGTTGTAAGGCTTCTTGCTTAATGGGCACTCGGGATTCTTGATTTCAATTGGAATTAGGGTTAGGGTTTCCTACAAGCTCTCTCACTAAACTTGAGGAAGAGGGAGATGAAGAAAGGGATAGATTCACTAAGTGGATGAATAATTCCCCAAGGTTGAATAATGTGGGGAAAATGAGCCTAGAGTCTTATTTATAGAGCTCCAAAACCCTAGGTTTAGGTTTGAATTAGAAGTTTCCCTCCCAAAGTTTGTTGAAAGAGTTTGTTAGACTTTAGCTTAGGGTTTAAGCTTAGGGTTTGGGGAAAGTTCTAGAATGATTAGGCTAGTTTAGTGAAGCTCAAGGTGTTTGCTGATCTGGTAGAACTCTCTGGAGTCTTCTGGAAGTTGGAGTACATTTCTGAACTGTAGCCACTGATTCAGGAGTTTTGCACCAAAATTTAGGAACTGATTCCCTGGAACCACCGCGGATCCGCGGCCTTAGCAAGCCCATGCCGCGGATCCGCGGCTATTTAGGAGGCTTGGGCCTTGTAGCTTCTGGTGTGGTCTTGTACTGGAGTTTGGGCTTTTCTCTGATGCTTTGATTTGTATTTTCCCTTCTGTGTTGATACCAGATTTGAGTTTAGTGAGTTTACGTATCTTTCGAGCGGTGTAATGATCGAGCAAGCTTCTCTTTTCCTGCACAGACTTCGAAACACGGGTTGCGACATATAGAAATATTGCGATGCGATGCAATGCAGTCAATTTCCCTAGAAATGCCGGTTTTAAGGTCTAATACATGTAATCTTATAATCTGTGATAGATTTGCTAATATGTGAAATACGGATACCGAACACTTCTATATGAATGCAATTGATGAGGAAATTGCCGGTTAAAATATGCAATATTTTCGACTGATCACCAGACTCTGGCGAAACTACAACCACTGTCTCCACCGGGGCACAGGGCGCTGGGGGTGCATCCGCAATATCAGGGAGCGGCAATCCGCGTGGAGGACTCTGCACACACGAAGGCCCGGTTCTAACCTCTTTTAGAGGAGCAACTACTGGAGTCCTAGTAACCAAAGGGGCGTTGCGGTCGGTACCTGGAGGCACACCCTTACGATCGACCAGCAATCGCCTTTCCTCCTTTATAACTGCTCCTGTTGCATGATTGTACCAGTCTTTGTACACATTGAGAAGTCGCGGAGCGCAAGCCGGCGCACTGATAAAAAAATGAGAGCCTGTATTCAGGCGCATGAAATGATGCAGCGCGTTCTCCATCCCTTCTTCAGTGGCAGCGGGTTCCAGCAAGAAGGCTTCCAAGGGGACCCCTTGATCGTAGCCCAGTTGTTGGGCAAAACGATGCGGGTTGTACCTCATAAAAATTGCCACACCATTCTGCCTAAAAACTAGGAAGCCCGGTCTAATGGAATATAAGTGAAGGGTCCCCCGGGCCATCAAAACTGAGGCCCCATCCTTAAAGACATCTTGTAATGGCCGCATCGCAGTGGTAGACGCCTTTCCAATGGTCAATACTTTATCGACAAAGGATATCCCGGCTCCAATGGTATGAGGGCGAAGGAGTAAACCCCTGGCGTTCCGCGGTGATGGGGTTACAATTGATGCGCCGATCAGCTGTATAATGCGAGGAAAACCGCACTTGTCAAAGAACGAGGGCCTTTTATGCATGCCGAAGACACCCGCCGTGTGTAGTTCGAGCCACGATGCAAAGTAGTGCATCGGGAAGACCACGTGCAGTGCCCCGGGCTCATTAGCATCCGCTGCTCGACTGAGGCCATGATATAAGTGCGCCAAGCCGGCGATCCCCACAGCCACCTTTACCCTGATGGCCATCCGGTGGGCTGGGTAAAAGACAGAGGGCCGCATACGATGAGAGTGCATTGGGATCGCAAACCAACTCAGCCACAATCCGAGAAATCCTAAGAAAAAGGCCTCCTCGTCCATTCCAGGGGCCGCAATTTCTGCAAAAGACATAGTAGGGAAGTCCGGAAGGAAAAAAACCCTTTTGATCTATCTCCTTCTCCGGTAGGTTATCTGCACCTAGACCGAAAGGGTCATCCAGAGTAGCGAACTTGGCAGCCTCTGATGAGAGGACGCTTGGACGAAGAAACCGAGCAATGAAATCCTCAAAGTTAACTCCTCGACTCCCATGTTCGACGAAAAGGGACTCATAGATGTTCAACACTTTAATCAAGCTTGGGAATTGGTGTTGAACAGCATTCTCCGGTGTGAGCCTCCTTACCACCGGCCTAACACCAAAGACGTACTCGTCTGTCGGGAGCAACTCCTCATAGTGTTCCCCTATAACCGGTAAACCGTATACCTCTGTAAACTCTTCCAAAGAGATTGACACTTCCCGATCCATGGCGAAGAAAGTGTGGGTAGGAATGTTCCACTGCTCCAGGAAGGCCTTGAACCACCAGGTCGGGAGCGTAGGATATTGGAACAGAGAGACGTACACTGCGGTGTACAATCCTAACTTTATCAACTGCGACTTCTTCGTCGACAGGATGTACCGGGCCCACGGCAGATAACCGATCGGGTGGCGGGGGATCAGACCAATGTTATATGATTGCCCCCAAGGTCGCGCCTCACCCTGACAGATACGGCGTCCTAGGATATCCAAGACCATAGGACGCTGGACCGGGATGGCATCTATAGCCGGATGAAGAAAACCCTTTGATGTCCAATCCACCATCTCCACAGCATACTGCGCCAAGGGTGGAGTAGCATAGTGAATCGTCGTGATGGGTTCTGACGGCACCACGCATGTGAAGCTCCGTCGGCCCATGATGATCTGATTATACCACGACCCCCAAAGGTGGAGACTCTTGTATTCTGGGTCGTATTCCTTGATCATGGCCAAGACTTCACGGTCCAAAGGCGCTTCATGAAACCCTTCCTCCGAGCGAACGAACGGAAACGAGGTGTCGAGAGACATGATCGCTGCAAAAGAACAATTTAGCCGTTAGTGTTGTAATTCCAACGCTTGGCGTTTAAAAAAAAAAAAGAAAATGCGTTAATTAATTAATTAAATTAAAAATTAACTAAATTAAAATTAATTAATTACACCACACAGCAGTGCGGCGGGTAGAAGACCGAGGGGGACCCACAAAATCTGGATGACAATATGTCAGTTAATAAGACAACCTCATCATTGAATGAGATTGTCAATTGGTCCCCAGGAAAACATTCCCACTAATAATAATAATAAAAAATCCCTAGAGACAAGGAGAAAATCTCCTCTTTTAGAGCAAAGCTCTGTCACAGAATGACACTTGTCAAATTCTGGTCTCAAAGAAATAAAATTCCTTAAAAGAGCATAGCTCTGTGATAATAATGGAAGAGATCCATCAGAAAATTTTAACACTTAAAATTTTTTTTGGGACCTTGCAAAATCCATGAAAATTTATAATAAGTTCTTCATTTCGCAGATCTAAAAGATCCACGCTTGATCCAAGAGCAAAGCTCTGTTCATGAGTTAGAACCCATGAATAAGATCCCTGCAGATCTATAAGTGTTTGAGAGCAAAGCTCTGTTTATGAAACCTCAATGGGGATCTCTTTAGATCAAAAGATCTGTGAGAGCAAAGCTCTTTGGTTAAGATTAATTAATTTGATTTGAATTAATTTTACCTAAAGTTTCTAACTTTGGAAATGAGCAAAGCTCTAAAGTTCTGGAGACGAGAGCAAAGCTCTGAAGTTCTAAGCAAGAGCAAAGCTCTGGAATCAAAATCTAGAAAATGGTGAAATTTTCTAAAGGGCCATAGGTCCTATTTATAAGGCGCTTGCTCCCCTTCAGCTCACCCCTTGATCCAACGGTCAGGGCTTGCCACCGCTGCACTCACGTGCACGCCACGTGAGCGCAACGGTGAGGGAGCATTTGTTTTCCCCAATCAGAGCAAAGCTCTGCTGGAAATTTAAAATTCAAATTTTGAAGCAACGCTTCAAATCCCGGATGCAACGCGCCACGTGTCAGGTGCAGACACATCAGCGCAGCGCCCAAAACAGCGCACCCAATCAGAGCAAAGCTCTATTTAAAGAAAAATTAAAGGAAGCAACGCTTCAGTTGCGCAAGCGCTGCGCTGCGCGACACGTGTCAGCACAGATGCGCTAGCGCAGTTGTGCAAGCGCTGCGCTGCGCGACACGTGTCAGTGCAGATGCGCTAGCACAGTTGCGCTGCGCTTTACGCTGCGCGACGCGTGTCAGCGCAGTTGCGCTGCGCTGTGCGCTGCTTGACATGTGTCACGCGCTAGGGCGTTTGCGCCAAACAGAATTAAGATTCTAAAGAAATCTTTCTGTTCTTGTTAAAACAAGAAGATTTTTCTTCTGTAAAACAGAAGCCTTTGGATCAAAGATCCAACGGTGGGGAAAATTCCCCAAATCACTCAGAGAAAGATCTTTTTAACTAATTTATGGGCACTATAAAAAGGACCCTAGACCTCAATTCAAAGGCATCAACACTTTTGAGAAATCAAGAGCTTCAAACAGAGAGAACTCTGAGAAAAATTTCAAGAAAAAAAAGGTAAATACCTTCGCAAAAGAGAAGAAATTTCTTCTAATAGATCATTGATCTAAAAACAAGATCAATGATCTTCACATAATAAATAGTGCTTTGCACTTTTATGAACCTTTGGTTCCTGAAATAAAAAGAACAAAAAACTTGTTTTTTTCTTTGATCTAATTTAGATCAAGGAAACGAATAGTGCTTTGCACTTCTTTCATGAACCATTGGTTCTTGAATCTAAAAGATTCCTAAATCATAGTGCTTTGCACTTGCAAATTGCGCTGTTGCGCTCTTGAGAGAGCGCCACGTGTCAGCATCTAAACTACTTGCGCTATGCGCCTTGAGATAGAGTTTTGCTCTCTGTAATTGGCGCAACTCACCAGAGTGCGCCACGTGTCAGTAGCGCAAGCGCAGCGCACTAGCGCAGCGCACTGCGCTTGCGCGACACGTGTCAACACTACAAGCGCTTGCGCTCTCTGATTGGCGCAAAGCGCCTGAAAATGCAATGCATTTCCTAAAGGGCCAGGCCCAAATCAAAAAGACCAAGCAGGCCTAATTAAATTGATGCTCTGCATCATTTATAAATGGGCAGAGCCCAAACAAAATAATAAAAATTCTATGCACCATTTACAAATGGGCAGAGCCCAAACAAAATAATAAAAATGCTATGCATCATTTACAAATGGGCAGAGCCCAAAACAAATTGATGCTCTGCATCTTTTATGGGTAGAGCCCAAATAAAAATGCAATGCAAAAACAAATAAAATGTTGAACATTTTCAACTGGACTTAGCCCAATTTTGGCCGTAAGTCCTCAAATTAAATTGACTGAGCAAGATTGCTCTCTTAAATCAATTTACCTCCGGTTCGAGGGTACATCTCCGAACTCCTTTGACACTTCTCGTTGTAATCCTTCAACGACGTCAGAGAGGCGACGGGTCCCAACGACCACACATGAATATGGACTGCGGGGTCCCTAAACTCGTGGACCGAAACGTCCTTAAACTAATGTTGGACCGAAATGTTCTTAAACTAATGATGGACCACTACGTTCTTAAACTGGCGATGGACCGAAACGTCCTTAAACTAATGTTGGACCGAAATGTCCTTAAACTAATGATGGACCACTACGTCCTTAAATTGGCGATGGACCGAAACGTCCTTAAACTAATAATGGACCACCACGTCCCTAAACTGGAAAAATAGAGCCTCCAAATGCTCTTTAGCCGGATCTAAACGGTCTCGTTTAAGTTGATCTTAGCCCCAAATACGGCTAACGTATCCTTAAACATTTAAATGGACTATAAAACTCCAAATCAATTTTGGTTCAAGGGTACATCTCTGAACTCCTTTGACACCTATCGTTGTAATCCTTCAACGACGTCAGAGAGGTGATGAGTCCTGACGGCCATATATTGAATGGATCACCACGTTAAGTTGATCTTAGTCTCAAATCAGACTAACGTATCCTTAACGAATGTTTAAGTTGATCTTAGTCTCAAATGCGGCTAACGTATCCTTAAACTAAAAACACCAAACCCAAATCTAAGTAAATACGGATTTGGACTAATCCACGTCCTACGGGCGACGGCATTACTTAGTCTCCGTATACAATCCACGGGCAACCACAAACAAAACAAACACCCACGACACAAAGTGAAATTCTGGAGAAAGAGAAAGTTGTTACCGCGATGCGGTAGCGTAATTAACTGCAGGGGCTTGCGCCTGCAGGGAAGAGCGTCCCCACAATCAAAAACCCCTCAAGCGAAGGGGGATCTGACGAAGTCTGCTACATCGGCCGCATCCGTCTAAACCTCCGATACACGGTGCCATAAATCAACTTGGCATCTTCGGAGAGGTAGACGGATAAAACCATATAGCATCTGCCCCGAATCTCAGGCTAGACGTCCTCACGTCGCGGCCGCCGTTCGGAGGGGAACGCCTCATCAAAACAGATGTTCCAGCTCCGCGACGCCTGCTTTAATCTATAAATGGATTTAAGCAACTTGCACACCTTCCCGCTGCTCCCACTGTCTACGAAACTTTCTGGCTGATCCATGTAAACGCACTCTTCCAAACAGCCGTTTAGGAAAGCCGTTTTTACGTCCATTTGCCAGATTTCATAGTCATGGAAGGCAGCAATGGCAAGTAGGATCCGAATGGATTTGAGCATAGCCACTGGAGAAAAAGTTTCGTCATAGTCCACACCAGGTTTTTGACGAAAACCTTTTGCAACGAGTCTAGCCTTATAGGTTTCCACCTGCCCATCTACACCAAGTTTCCTTTTGTAGATCCATTTGCATCCAACGGGTTTTACCCCAGGTGGAGCAATATCCAAGGTCCACACTTTTTTGGTGTACATGGACTCCATTTCGGATTGCATAGCATCCAGCCACTTATCAGAGTCCCTACTGATAATGGCCTGCCTGAAACTGGTAGGGTCATCTTCTTCCAAGATGCAATTCTCTCGATCCCCGTCTATGAGAAAACCGTAGTATCTCTCGGGCGGATGAGAAATCCTACCAGATTTGCGGAGTGGCTGAGGTTCGTCTGGGGTTATTGAATCCTGAGGTTCTGTCAAATCTTCAGTTTTAGTTTGTGGTCACTGGATTTCTTCCAATTCTACCGTGCTCCCACTAATTTCTTTTGCAAGAAACTCCGTTTCTAAGAAAACGGCATGCTGAGCAACAAACACCTTATGTTTCTCGGTGTGGTAGAACAGATACCCATAACCATTCTTTGGATATCCCACAAACTTACATAAAACTGACCGTGCCTCTAGTTTATCTGGTTTATGCATTTTAACATAAGCCGGACAACCCCATATCTTAAATCTTTTATGATATGGCCTTTTTCCATTCCATATCTCGAATGGAGTCTTAGGCACTGATTTAGACGGAACATCATTCAATAGATATGCCGCTGTCAAAAACGCATATCCCCAAAATGAAAGAGGCAACTCAGCACTACTCATCAGGGAGCGAACCATATCCAATAGGGTACGATTCCTCCGCTCCGATACACCGTTGTGCTGTGGTGTATAAGGGGGAGTAAGCTGAGAGAGAATACCATTCTTTTTTAAGTAATCTAGGGATTCCGTGCTTAAGTACTCCCCTCCTCTATCAGATCGGAGGATCTTAATACTTTTGCCAGTCTAGTTCTCTACTTCATTTCTGAATTCCTTGAATTTCTCAAAAGCTTCAGATTTGTGTTTCATCAGATACACATATCCGAACCTAGAGAGATCGTCAGTGAATGTGATGAAGTACGAGAACTCACCCCTTGCATGTATAGACATTGGACCACATACATCACTGTGTATGAGTCCCAAGAGCTCTATTGCTCTTTCTCCATGTCCGGTGAACGGAGATTTGGTCATCTTTCCTTTAAGACAAGACTGACAAGTTTCATAAGATGAAAACTCGAACGTATTCAATAGTCCATCTTTATGCAACTTACTTAGTCTTTTCTCTCCGATATGACCAAGTCTACAATGCCATAAGTAGGATTCGTTCGTATCTGAACTCTTCCTCTTGTGTGTATTTTGTACATTGAGAACCGTATTCTGATTTAGAACGTAGATACCATTACATAGTGTACCTTCTGCAACCAGTACCTTATGAAGGTAGATGTTCATGATATTTCTATCAAGAACAAACTTATATCCATCTTTATTGAGTAAAGAAACTGATATGATGTTGCAAACCATGGAAGGTACATAGTAGCAATCGTTCAAAATCATAGTATTGCCATTTGGCAACACTAGGTGATATTCACCGACGGCTGCAGCATTAACTTGTGCTCCGTTCGCTACCCTGAGCAACATATCACCAGGTGCAACTCTCCTACTTTTTCTCAGTCCCTGCAATAAATTACAGATATGAGATCCTGATCCGGTATCAAGTACCCAGGAGGTAGGACTGACCGTAAAGCAGTTCTCAATTACAAGAACGCCTGAAGTAGATGCAAAACTATGCTTCTTCTTCAACTGGGTATCCTTGGAATCGATACAATCCTCTTTCCCCTGCTCATACTCATGATTGTTGTCACAAGTTAGAGCCGAACCAACGTTCCCCAGTCCCGAATAAGAATTCGGATCGGTCAAGCGATACATTTTATTATCTTGATTAGGACGTGAAATGGTTGCTACCTGGAGAGAGAGAAAAGAAACACTCAGCGTGCGCTCTTGCAAGATTAGATTGGTTTATTAATTTATCTAATCAGAATGGCTCCCATTGTTTCCTCAAATTCTTCTTCAAACCCTAAAAGAAAAACTAGTCAGGATTAATCGCACGTCACAATACTTGCTTAATCTTTCAGCCAGGCTAGTGTTGGTACTTCGAGAGAGGTTTCCAGCGCTTTCGCGAAGTTCCTTAATTATAACCTCTTTTCCCTAGAGGCGTAGCCCCGCTAACACCGTTCTAGACACCTACTTGGTTTATAGTATTGATTGTTAAGTGAAATAATCTCCTGAGAGTAATCCAACTCATCAGTGGGATCGGGATCCAACTATCATTATGCGATGACCTAGATGGAATCCATTCTAGTCACCACACTCTAGAAGGTATGCTAAATCTGCAAGTTTCAGTTTCTTTAGAAACTCCCGATGTGGTTTTTGCCCCTAACGGTTTATGACCTTGACTAGGTCAACAAACCATAAACCGCTAGTCAAGTTCTATCCGTCATTATCTTGATTGCATTAAACCCACCCATACGTGCCCTTGACTAGGTCAACAAGGCCGCACGACTATCCTAACCAATCACATTGGCAATGCACAGAAAAATATCACTTAGCTACCGTTCACTACGCCTTGACTAGGTCAACAAACGCAGCATGAGTACTAAATAATACCAATCCGAAATGACGGAGGGCTACGGCTGGGTTTTTGGCGAAAAACCCGTTAACGTAATGAACTTGATATCGTTGAAGGAACCTGATTGCCCTTTTTTAAAAATATAGTGGCGAAAACTTTTGCTAAAGAGGTCACTCCCTGTGAAGGGATCTCGGCTCTTTCCTCGTCGAATGAGGTGCAGGATATTCCAAACTGAATACCTCGATGCAAAGCAAGAATAATCGACTATAATGAAGTTATTATCCTGACGCAAACTTCTGTCCAAGGGGTCACTCCCGATGAAGGGATCTCGGCCCTTACCTCGTCGAATGAGGTGCTAGGCATTCATAACTAAATACCTCTGTGCAAAACAAAAGAGAATGTCCTTGCAATAACAGCTTTTTGAAAATTGTTCCGTCTTTTAGGTTTGTTTTTCTTTGCATTCATGTAATGCGTCCCATCAATTAATCCTACCATTGCAGAAAACAACGAAAATATGACGTATGCTTATGCCATCCGCATTCGCCACGGGGCCCCGTCATCACCCGTTAGGTTACTTAACTAATGACAGAGCGGGGGCTGGACTAGCGCGGATGCAAAACATAAGTAACGCCTACTAGATATCATATATAGATATATACATTCGTCAGATGCAATGATAGCCATTCCAGATCACAGATGAACACATTGGATATGCTAGGAATCCGCGTTTCGTTCAAACCTGCAACGAAAGACGGATTACACGGTCGCGATGAATAGCCAAACCCCACCCTAGACCCCTACGGGTGCGGCAAACTACCCGTCAAATACCCGAAGTGAAGCAGCCTTCCTCAACAACGTGAGTAGGCCACTCAGCACTTCAAAGTACCCGGTAGTTTGTGCACCCCATCTTGGGTCAATCCTAGGAGCAAAAATAGTAAAAGAAATAATATACAATGGCGGCTACAACCTCATCCCGGATGTGCGGCCATAAAAATAATATTACATCAATTTACATATTACATCAAATGAAAGATAAAGAAAACTCTCATCTCACAAAACCCCCGCTATTCATCCGCGACAATCCGACAAGTTCATATACACAATCCAACAACATTACAGATCACAGATATGCACAACCCCCACTAATCGACATATAGCGATTAGTCGACGTTCAGTGCATATATCACATTACAGATATAACTATTTAGCAAAAGTTTGTAGAACTTCGATCAAAATACCAATTTGTAACTACCCCAAACACAACATTGTTCTCTGGAAAATCTGGGCAGAAACAAAATATCTTAAAAATCACAGAACACCAAACTGAACAAACTGCAGCAAACCCGAGTCGCGGCTGAGTCAACTCGGCCGCGGATCCACGGCGAAACGCGTGGTTTCGCCGCGGTTCCGCGGCGCTTTGACCGAGTCGTGGGCTCGTTTTTGCTGCCTGTTCCTAAAAAACCCTGCACTGATTTTTAAGGTATGTGGAATTATTTTTAGAGCAGTTTTAAAAATCGGCAGAAAGTGCATGATTTTAGATGAATTTTGCGATTTTTTCCGGATCGAAGTTCTAAACACTTTGCTAACAGTTAGTTGTTGTTTAACCTGTCTCTAATACTACTGTTAGGTCCACGTTACCCACCCCGGTTCTTTCGGGGAGGCGAAATAGGTAAAATCAAATTTTCCTCACAAGGTGACATGGACCATCCATGATGGATCTTTGCTAAACAAAAACTAACACATAAACTACAAGTTCTAGCTACTATGTAGAATGGTTATACCTTGATCTTGAACTCTTTCTCTTCTTGTTGTGGTTCTCCTTCTTGCTTGCTCCTTGTTGTGGCGTAGAAGGCTCCTCCTCGTCTTCTCTTTGCCGAAGATAGATCCACCCGAGGGCCTCTACCTTGAGTTCCTACCTCATCCAAGAGGTAACTAGAGTGCTTGGTTTGCTAGACAAAGAACCCTAGAAAGAGTAGAGAGAAGTTTTGGTGGTTTTGTCTCAAGAACTTATGATTTCCAACACATGGAACACTTAAGCTTTGAGAGGAAAAGGGAGAGCTCCAAGCATGAGAGAGAAAGAGCAAGAGAGAATGAGAGTGTTTTTGCAACCATACTCTCATATGAGAGAATTATGAAAATAACAATAATAATTAAAGAAATTGTGATGGTTCATTTGGAATGAGCATTATCATTTCACATTAAATGAATTTTGCAAGAATCAAGGAGCATCTTTCATGTGAAATGATGATGCTCAATATGTCAACATGGGTCAACAAGTCAACCAAAGTCAAATGGTCAACAACCCTAACCATGGCACAATTATCTTTAATTAATACCATTAATCATATTTCTCATTCTCATTAGGGTTTGGAAAAAGTCAACGGTCAACAACCCTAATGAGAATCCTCTGCCTCTGCCTCTGCCAATTGTGCATACACACCCGCATCCGTGTTCCGAGGAACACGAATACAATGAGACAAAACCAATCCCAAAACAAATACTAGGACCTGGCTTAAACCAAAGCCCGCTAGTAATAACTTCCCGGACACCAAACGTGCATAAGTGCGCGGATGTGAACGAACCCCGTCGCAAAACCATGCGACCTCTACTCTGTTTTGCCCAAAGGCGAATAACCCTCTGTGTGGGACTCTAAAGGCTCGACACTACGTTGGCAGTGGGTTTAACCACAGGCCGCAAGCGGTACTAGCTGTACGTAACGGTCCCCAGGTAAATGCCGATAAGAAGACTGATTAGGTGAACCCATCCGAACTCCTACTGAGCCTGAATATGACAATCTCCGTACAGTCCGGTCTGTTCGTCTAAGAGTATCGCATGTCGGGCCTAGGGGGTAAACGTCAGACCCCTAATAGCGGTACAAGTCATGTCGGAGTATAGCCCAGAACACCCTGAGAAACTACTGGAAACACTACCAGTAAATCTCGCTTGCCCTGGCCAGGGACGACTATGTGTAATGGCTCTCCTAGACACAGCGCGATATCAACTCCCAATACCGGGAGAGACGAATCCTGTCTAACCGTCACTGCCTCCAAGTGCTTCGGGACTGCACCCAACTACTACCTGTTTGCACGACTCAATAGAGCCGTGGTAGGGTAGTAATCTAAGAACAGTGGAACAGACTTGAGACGAAGTGACAGTGTCAAGTCAACGGACTAAGCTGAACTCATGTCACCTGGGAACTGTTAACTGACGATAGGTATAATACCAACCAACAGTTCCCGACGAGTCCTGTCCATTGTACTCGTAACCTAACGAGCACCTGCATACTATCTCCAGTACGACGTACTGATGGCTATGGGACAGACCATCTCCCCTGCTGGGATAAGAAGCATATGCACCAGTCTACTCTGGAGTATCGATGCCCTATCTCGATAATCCTACGACTAGGGACCAAAATAAGGATGTGTTTATAGACTACACAGCCCCTACTAGTGTGATCGCCATCACAACGCCGGTAGTCAAGCAAAGATCTTAAGGGCTCCATCAATATGTATTAGCGATATGTTAAAAGAAACATATACACATATTAAGATAGAAACAAACCAAGTAGCATACCACTATATTGAGCAAGATTGTCGAAAACCGTATATATATCCCAAGCTTCCAAAATATATCATACAAACTAGTACTATACAATAATGGCCTCTAGGGCATACATATCCAACAGATGTCGGTATTAACTCCACTTAACAACATATGTTTTGAAATGCGATTTTCAAAGAACAAGAAGAGGGATTGAGAAGGACTTACTAGTTAGTTAGGTTAAGAGAAGGTAGAAGAAGGGAGGGTTGTCGTCGTGGCGTCGCGGGGTCGCCGGAATTTGTTTCGATTCTCGTCGGAACTTGATCGCTTGCTAACTCCTCTTCTACTCCACTTGTACTTAAGAAATTTTTCAGAGTTTTGGCTATAATTTTTTGAATGATGAAGGGCTAGGGCATGGGGTAGTATTTATAGTGTAGAATTAGGGTTTTGGAATTAAAATGATGATAAATGGGGAATTGAACGGTCTCTGTTTGATTGCTCTGCAATCAAACAGTGCAGGGGAGTTAGGGTAGGAGAAGGATCGTGTGTGGAAAGCCCGGGCCTCATTTGGCTCAGTTCGACCGTCGTTACCGGCCGAATCAAGCTTTCTGCCGGTCGATTTGGTGAGGGGGGTCGGTGGATTCTCGCCACGTGTTCATCTCAGTGTTTACACTCTTTTGCACATGTTTGATTTCTTCTAATTTTTCATTTTAATGTGTATTGCACGTGTAAAATTTTGGGCTTCCAAAAAGTTTTTAAAAATAAATCAGAAAATAATGTGTATGATGGGATTCGAACACAGGGGCTACGTCATAGCAGTGCAAGAGTTTTACCAGTGAGCTACAAGTGGCTTCTTGCTATTCTTTATCAAAATATACTTATAACTTGTACTCAGGCTTGTAAACTCCTTTCTGTACATTAAACTGAAAAATTTTGTACAGTAAATTCAGAGTCGTTACATTCTACCATCCTTATAAAAATTTCATCCTCGAAATTTACATTTACATAGGGACTAATTTACAAATAAGTGGGGGTATCTTGCACGCATGTCTTCTTCTCGTTCCCAAGTTGATTCTCCTAGTGAATCTTTTCTCCACACCACTCGGACCAAGTTTACTTCCTTGTTCCACAGTGTCTTCACCTTTCGGTCCAGGATTTAAACTGGTTGTTGCTCGCAAGTTAAGTCCGTCTGTACAGTGAGTTCGGAGTGATCAAGGATGTGGGTGGGGTGGCTCACACATCTTCGTAGCTGGGATATGTGGAACACGTTGTTCACTCCTTCCAATGAGGATGGTAGTGCTAAACAGTATGCCGAACGGTCCTATATATCTTGGACCGAGCTTACCCCTCTTGCCAAAGCGGATCACTCCTCTGTTTGAAAATATCTTTAGAAAAACATGGTCTCCAGGTTAGAACTCCAGATGTCGACGCTTTGCATCAGCCCAATACTTCTGTCGGTCTTGGGCTATGCGCATTCTTTCCCAGATCGTGCGAACTACGTTTACATTTGCCACGATCATCTCTGGTCTAAGGAGTTCACGATCTCCGATGTCATCCCAACTTAGTGGTGAACGACATTTCCGTCTGTAGAGTGCTGCAAATGGTGTCATTCCAATACTCGTATGATAGCTGTTGTTGTATGAAAACTCTACACGGTGAAGGCGATCTTCCCACGAACCTCTGAAGTTTAACATACAAGCTCTTAACATGTCTTCTAGAATCTGAATTGTTCGATCATACTGTCCGTCTGTTTGTGAATGGTAAGTGCTGAAGTCCAGACTCGTTCCCAGGCTAGCTTGTAGACTTTGCAAAAATTGTGATCGGAATCTGGTATCACGATCGGAGACGATGCAAACCGGTACTCCATGTAATCTCATAATCTCCTGCATGAGTTCATGGGTATCAATATAGTACATTTTGAAGAGTTAAATCTTACTTTAGATTCATGCTCACTTCCATGTACTTCTTTGCTAACGTCTCGGTAGATTGGCCAACTCGAAAGGGGATAAAGTAAGCCGACTTGGTGAGTCGATGTCACACCCCGCTTTCCAGAGTGCGCTAAGATAGGCACGTGACAGAGCCAACCATGCTACCTGTGGATAGGAAACATCCCTCCAGATTCACATTACGGCTGTCTAGAGATATCAAGAATAGTAGAAATAAAATAAACTATTTAGTACATGTCCATGAGCCAAAATAAACGAGTCAAGAAATAATATGCGGAAGCAATAGATCCAAGTAACAATAACAATTTGGAAAGTACGTCCCAAATACAGGCTCACAACAGGAAATACAAGTGCTGAAAAAAAACTAAACTAAAATACTAACAGGTCCTCACTGCTCGGCCTGCTGACTGAAATACTCCTGAACGGCCTGCGACAGGGAGAGAGGATCTGGGTCATGCAAAACCCAGACGTTATTGCGTCATAATATCAACAATAATACAATCAGGAGGTAACAAGACATGCAGGCATGAGTATGAACAGTAATAAGAGTATAACGGTATCACGAATAAGGAACAGTGAAGGGTATAAGCACATGTGATGTGCAGTGAGTAATCTAAACTATGCTACTGGGTTATCTATTCTAAAGTCTTCGAAATCAATTAATGTAATCCTTATTGTAACCCATCGGTGATTATTCCGTAACGTCCGGAAAAAAGGCAAACAATATGTATTCCGTAACGCCCGGAAAAACAACAAACAATATGATAGCCCTTTGAGTTATGTTCGGTTACATTCTTGATTTCCTCATACCCCCAAGTTATGTGTTCAAGTCAGGTATTGCCAATTGATATCTCCTGCCAACACAGGATCAAGCCGGTACAGGTTTTGTCTATGCAGACAACAATAACGTCCATCAGGACAACATGTCAGGATTGTTGGCATTAGAAACAGGATCGGGTAACATGTCAAGTAGTGATATATCAGGTCATGTCAGGTAATATACATGTATCAAGTCATGTCAAGTAGTGGTGTATCAGGTCATGTCAAGTAGTGCACAGGTATCAAACGGATGCTCATAATCAAACTGTAGCAAGTATTAAATCAGGGTGAAAATATGGATGTACAATAAAAGCATGGATGCACAAATATCGATCAGGGGTTACATCATGACTAAGTAGGATGCACAATATCAAGCATGGGGTACTAATGTATTAATAATATGAGTTAATGTAATATGGATACATAAATAAATATGGATGCATAAATAGCTATCAGGGGTTACAACTATAGCTTCATGACTATGTAGGATGCACATTATCTAGCATGGGATGTTAATGTAGCAGTAATATGAAATGTGTTATGGTATTCAACTAGATATGTAATTAATGGTATGGATGCACAAATATCGATTAGGGTTACATTTACAGCTTCAAGACTAAGTGAGATGCACATTATTAAACATGGGATGCTAATATGACAATAATACGTAATAATGTGATCTGTAGATGCATCTATATGTATATTAAATGATATGGATGCATACGGGTATCCGAAAATGGTAAAACTTTAATATGGATGTATAATGTGATATACGGGTAACATTTTACTCATATGGATGCATAATAATATACCTAGCATGTAGCAAGATGAATTAGCATGCGACTAGATATGTAAATAGTGATATGAATGTACACGGATGTCCGAAGACAGTAAAATAGTAAAATGGTAATGTGGGATGCATAATTAAACAATGAGTAATGTTATTATTCACATGTGTGCAATATATTGTAGAATAGCATGTAGCAAGATTAACTTGCCTGAACGGATCGCACGACGGATGCGTACAGCACGTCCGACGTCGAGTAAACGTCGCAAAACCACACGCGCGCATGGGACGGGTCCAGGAAAGGCAAGAGCACGGCCATGCTGGTTGGGGTTGTTCACTGGATCTCTCGGGTCGTCGGCGTCGAGTACGGTTTCGGCGGGTGACTGGAAAACGGAAATCAAGAAAGCAAGAAGAACAAGAAGAAGAAGAAAGAGAAGAGAGGAAGTGGGTGGATGGTTGGTGTTGTGTTGGTGTTCTGGGGTCAGAGGAGGCTGTAAGGGGGTGATGATGAGTCGCGGGTCACTGGCGATGGGGTTTGTCGGCGAGGGGAGTGGGCTGCGGTCTCAAGAAGTCGGGTGAGGGTTTTTGTGCAGGGAAGAAGGTCTGGGGTGTTGGGAGAAGGGTAGGAGGTGACTATGAGGTGAATAAGTGATGACGACAAGGATCGGAGGTGAGGGTGCAGTCGGGCGAAGGTAGTGTCGGGGTGGTGATGGTTTGAAGAGAGGGGAGAGAAGGTGATGGTGGAAACAAGGGGATGAGGAGGCGAGAAGAGGAGGAGATAGAGGCGGTGACGATGGTGGTCGGAGCTCCGGCGAGATGTAGGCGAGGTCGTGGGTATCGGGTTCTGGAGTTGGGTTCTGGGTTCTTGTGTATGTGTGCTGCAGAGGATAGAGAAGAGAGAGGAAAGGAGAAGAGGAAGGTGGCGAAGAGGGATGGCGATGAGATGGTGGAGGAGGTCGGTGAGATGAAGACGAGGACGAGGGTTAAACGACGACGAGGAGCGACGTCGAGGGCAGAGGAGGCGGATAGGATTAAGCTTGCATGGGTTTCTCGTGGGGTTAAATAGAGAAGAAAGAAAGAAAGAGAAGGAGGGAGGTGAGTGTAGGCGAGGAGAGCGATAACCAGAATCGAGATGTGTACAGTGAATGCGATAGGAGAGAGAAAGCGAGAGAGAGAGAGAGAAAGAAAGAGAGAGGGGGGGGAAAGAGAAAAAGAAAGAGAGAGAGAGAGAATGTTAGGTAATTAGTTAGGATTTAAATTGTATTTTAAAATCTTTTCGTTATTTAAATTTGTTAAACTGTTATAAAAATATTTAATAAAATTTGATATTCTGGTAAATACAAACTTACGTCAAAATATACCCAGATCAGGTCTAAAAATCCAGTTTCAAAATATGAAAAAAATACATGTCGACCAAAACTAAATTTGGATATTCAGGTATCGAAAATGCATACCCCTAAGAACGGATGCACGTACGTGCGCGTAGCCATCCAAACAAGTCTGTTTCACTGAACGTGACGAGAACAAGATGCACGGATGCTACGACAGGGTTAGGGGTATCATGCAGGCCATGCAATGTATTTTTAAAATATTTCACTTGACTTTAAATGTTATATTAAAATATGCAGATGCCAGATATAATGCCAGTATGCAGTATGTATAATATGAAAGTGCACGGATCTACGTAACAAGACAGGATAAATCACAAACATGAATCAAGACTGGTTTCAATCTTGTGGGTCGGGTCGGATGCAAATACAGATGTCAAATACACTATTCGCACCCGAAACACGGTAAATCAGGAAAATACCATAAATAAAGAAATGCTTGAACTAGAACAGGTATAAATGAACTAGGGTGTTACATTATACCCAACTACAAAAGAATTTCGTCCTCGAAATTCCAGTAACAAGAAAAGATAAACAAACAAGAATCTACAAGAATAGGTGTGGAAACTTCTGTCTAATCTCGTCTTCACGTTCCCAAGTCGATTCTCCATGTGAGCGATTTCCCCAAGAAATAAGTACGAGAGGGATAAGCTTGTTCTTAAGGACCTTTCTCTTCGATCAACAATCGACATCAGTCGTTCCTCAAAGGTCAAATCCTCCCTTAAAGTCAGCTCCGAATGATCTAGCACGTGTGTTTCATCTCGAACATACTTACGGAGTTCAGATAAATGAAACACGTCATGAACATTCGCCAAAGATTGTGGTAACGCCAATCGATAAGCCACTTCTCTGACACGCTCCATAATCTCGAAACGCCCCATGAATCGAGGACTAAGCTTGCCTCGACTCCCAAAATGAATCACTCCTCTAGTCGGTGATATCTTCAAGAATACCATATCACCAACAGTGAACTCTAGAGGTCTTCTCGATGTGTCGGCCCAACTATTCTGTCGATCTTGTGCTGCCTTCATGTGATTCCGGATACTATTAACTTTCTCCATGGTTTGCATGATCAAATCCGGTCCCAACAATCTTCGTTCTCCAACATCATCCTAACAAACGGGTGAGCGACACTTGCGACTATACAATGCTTCGAATGGAGCCATCTGAATAGTCGCCTGAAAGCTATTATTGTAAGAAAACTCCACCAAGTGTAGATGATCCTCTCACGAACCCTTGAAGTCTAACATGCAAGCTCTCAACATGTCTTCAAGAGTTCAGCATGCTCCTCTAGGCTCCCCGAGTAGACCAGAATATTATCGATGAACACCACTATAAACCGGTCCAAGAATGGTGAAAAGATTCGGTTCCACTATAAACCGGTCCAAGAATGGTGAAAAGATTCGGTTCATCAAGTCCATAAATATCGCCGGTGCATTCGTGACTCCGAATGACATCACTAAATACTCGTAATGTCCATACCGAGTTCGGAACGCAGTCTTGCAAATATCTTCTGATTTAACTCAGACCTGATGATATCCAGATCGCAAGTCCAGCTTCGAGAATACCCTCGCGCCACTAAGTTGCTCAAATAATTCGCCAATGCGAGAGATCGGGTACTTGTTCTTAATAGTCACCCGGTTTAATTCTCGATAATCGATGCACATCCTTCTTGTGCCATCTTTCTTCTTTACTAGAAGAACTGGAGCTCCTCAAGGTGAATTGTTGTTGCGAATCCAACCCTTCTCAAGCAATTCGGCAACCTGCTTCTTGACTTCTTCCAACTCCACTGGTGCCATTGGATAGTATGCCTTTGAGATTGGCGCTACACCAGGGACAAGATAGATCGCGAACTCCACATCTCGCTTGGGTGGTAAACCCGAGATGTTCTCGAACACGTCCATGAACTCTCGAACTACAGCTGGCGCTTCCTCCATATCAACTTCCATCGACGAAAGAACATTGCTTGTCGGCCTAGCCCTAAACTCGACTGGCCCGACAGAACTGCTTCTTCCAGCAAAAACAAACTCCGGATGTCCCGGAATCTGGAAAATCACTTTCTTTGCCCTACAATCAATGTGAACGTGGAAAGTGCCGAGAAAATCCATTCCCAAGACAACTTCATAACTTCCGGTATCAATCACCAAGAAATCTGCAAATAACTCCCGTCCACAAATAACAACAGAACAATTCTTGCACTCACTACTAGATATGATCTTCCATTTCCCAGTGTGTATGTCCCAACAACTAGACAGGGTCATGCAAGAAATCGAGTGTGCAGCAATAAACTTGGACGACATAAAACAATGGGATGCACCAGAATCGAATAATGCTAATGCGGGAAAATCATGAACAAGTGGGATACTTGAAACAGCTTCATCTGAAGCCTTGGCCTCCTCAGCCGTCAGGGTAAAGGCTCGAGCTTGAATAGGTCCTTGAGTTAACTGCTTCTGCCCCTGAAACTGCTTCTGTGGTGGCCTCTGAGTATCTTCCTTCAAACGTAGCTTCGACGGACAAGTATCAACGGTGTGATCAGCTGATCTGCAAATAAGACAAAGTCCAAGCCTCTTACGACAATCTCTTCGATAGTGACTCGGTCGTTGGCAGTAATCGCACAACACCCTTCCTTTCTGCTCAGGCAAAACTAGCCTCTTCATCGGTACAATGCCACGCCTGTCCACCGGGATACCTCTGCGTATAGGCGCTCGATTCGGCGTAAACGCCGGCTTCTGTACCACAACTGCCTGCTGCTGCGTACCCCCAGTCTTCATTGATAAGCTATGCTGCTCTCGAGCTGCTTTAAGAACTTGAGAGAAAGTGGTCAATCCCAAAGATATGATGTGCCTCTGGATTTCCACGTCCAAACTGCGCATGAACCTCCTTGCCCTATCAGCATCGTTGGCAACCAAAGGTCCAGCGAATCTACTGAGCCGTGTCCACTCAGCCGCATGTACATCCACGGGTACGCCGTTCTGCTTCAAACTGATGAACTTTTCTTCCATTTCCTCCCGTGCAGTCTGCGGGAAGAACTTCTCCAAGAAACTCTTCGAAAAATCTGCCCAACTGATCGGCTTGGGCAAACGGGTCTCTTCTACAAGCCACCATTCACGGGCATAGTCCACCAATTGGATGCGTACTACATCCACTCTCTTATCCTCTGGGATCTGTGCTGCAACGAGCAGATTCTCCGTATCAACCAGCCACTGCTCTGCCGGCAACGGCTCCTCCAAACCAGTGAAGATGGACGTACCAAGTCTCCTGAAATCCGCCACGGTACCCACACGCTCTAGCGGTTTGGCCGCAACATTGTTTATGGACTGCTGGACGGTCCGCAAACCTTCTTGAAAAGCTTCGGCTTGACACTGGTTCAGCTCGGTCTGCCGCTTCTGATTCTCCAGCATCCCACGAATTACTCCAAGAAAAGCAGCGTCATCGACACGCCTCTGGTACGATCGCAGGTTTCTGTCTGCCATGATCCTGCAACCAAGACACCGAAGAGGATTAGTATGATAAACAAGATTCAAAACTTGCGATGGATGATGACCATAAATCAAGGATATGAATCAAGACTTGAACTCCAAGTTACTTAAATAGAGTACCGCATTGTAACCATGCCGCGGTACATAGTTACAATCACATAACTCCACTCAAGTCGCCCAAGTCCTAGTATCAGAATCAAAGGAACAGGGAGAAACAATAGGGAACCAAAAGGTTTCAAGCCGAGATGCAAAGTTGTTTGCATATCGTCAAGACAAGAGTCAATAGAAAGATATGATTCAAGAATCACGATAACAATGTGGCAGTACATGTTCCTAGTTACAAGTATTCTGATTCGTGTATTGGGTCCAATACCCAACTACAAAAGAATCAACCCGATTAACATAAATCCTATGGTTCTAATACCAAACAAACCCTGTCACGCCCCGCTTCCCAGAGTGCGCTAAGATAGGCACGTGACAGAACCAACCATGCTACCTTTGGATAGGAAACATTCCTCCACAGTCACATTACGACTGTCTAGAGATATCAAGAACAATAGAAATAAAATAAACTATCTAGTACATGTCCATGAGCCAGAATAAACGAGTCAAGAAATAATATGCGGAAGCAATAGATCCAAGTAACAATAACAATCTGGAAAGTACGTCCCAAATACGGGCTCACAACAGGAAATACAAGTGCTGAAAGAAAACTAAACTAAAATACTGACAGGTCCTCACTGCTCAGACTGCTGACTGAAATACTCCTGAACGGCCTGCGACAGGGAGAGAGGATCTGGGCCATACAAAACACAGACGTCAGTACGTCATAATATCAACAATAATACAATCAGGAAGTAACAAGACATACAGGCATGAGTATGGACAGTAATAAGAGTATAACAGTATCACGAAACATGTGTTATCAAAACATATGATGGATCTAATAAAACGGGGGTGAGCATTGAGCTCTGATACCAATGTAGTGTTTAATCTAAAAGGTATAAACATACTCATGTACATGTCCATGAGCATTGAGCTACCTCCCGTTTCCCGACCACCACCTCGCCTTCCAAGGCGGCAACCCTCGCCGTCACCGCCTCCAGCTCCCGCCTGGAGCTCTCTTCCAGCGAGGCGAGCCGGCCCGCAGCCTCCAGCGCCGGGGCTACCACCTCGGCTTCCATACGTAAGGCGAGGGCAACGTGCTGGAGAACCTGGGAGATACGAAAAAGATCAGAAAGATGAAGGAGGCGCCGAATCTCACAATGAACCAAACACTTACCTGCACGGACTCCTGGGCGATAGACGCCAGCTGAGCCCTGAAGGCCCCCCAGGGAACTCTTGTTGGAGATAGTGCCCTCAGAGTCAATTATTAGGTCACAGGTACGTGATTGTAATGATTGAGGGAGGACCTATCCCGGTAGGACAGTCTTACTCGAGATGATAGTATGCTATCTGGTTTACCTTTATCATCGTGTACTGCTTTAGGTGACCTGACAAGTTCCTATTACACGTTGATAGAGCCCCTAGGATTCTTGCTTGACCACCAGCAGTATGAAGGCTTATTTGCATTGTTGCAAATAAGTATTTATGGAGGGGGCTTTTGCTTTTTGTTGCATCATGATGAGAGCTCCATACCTTGACCTTTTTGACTTGACTACTTCATGATGGCTTGACTTTGTAAGCATCATGGTTGTTGATGATTTGTGTGTTGAGTGTGGGTTTTGTGATTTGGTGATGGATGTTGGTATGGGCCGGCCACTGTGTGAGGATGAGTGTGCAGGAAGTTTTATGTGAGTTTGGATTAATTAATAAGGTTTGATTGTATGGAATAATTTTCTTCATGTGATTGTGTGGTGGACCCCCTCCATTTTTGGTGTGCAGTGAAGGATTTTTCATTTCTTCTTTTGGGATTAATTCAGACATTCATTGATTGATCAGTGAGCTTGCTTCATTCCAAATTCCAGAGAGCACAATTAGGCTGGCCGAGCTCTTTTCCTCAGATGCTCCATTTTTCTTCAAGCCTTCATGAAAAATCCTTGTGAAAAATTCCTCCATCATGGCAACTATACAAAACCCCAAAGAGACAACGATTCTACATCATTCTACAGCAAATCTTGGGCGCGTCGGCTAGCCAACTTCGCGCCCGAGTTGCCTCGGTATAGAGGTGGGAGCCCGTAAAAGAATCCGGCTACGTGGTGCCCTTCCGGCGAGGAGGCGACCACCGGAGTTTCCGCAGGAGATCGGGACGGCGACGAGAAGACCGGAGGACTCGGATCACTCGGTATATCTCTTCCTATCTTGTTTGTAGCTTAGACTTGTTAATGGTTACGATCCGGATGTTTAGTGCGCAGTGGTGCCGGTTTGCTAAGTCCGCAAAATTAAAGTTTTTCACCGCTTCCGCATTCCGGCGTCGGATTGACGGCCGGGGCGCCGCCGTGCACTTACAGTGGTATCAGAGCCTCGCCATTAACTTAGTCTAGCTTGGTGTAGTGTGTTTTTCTGTTCCGATCGATCGAAATGTCCAAAAACCCGTATTTGCTCACGACAGTTTTCTGTTGAAATTTTTTGGTCCCCAAAAATTTTTCAGGTTGTATAAAAGTACTGTACAGGATGACATAAGACTTCTGGAAAAATTCGAGCAGTTGACTTTTCAGTCAGAGCGCGGAACCGCGGCCAATACCCACCTGGGGCCGCGGTTCCGCCGCAGAATGAAAGGTTCAATGGGTCGGATTTTTTTCAGTGGGCCTCTGGGCTTATTTTAGGGGTTTTGGAATATTAATTTTGGGCCCACTTGTTATATTTTGATCGGTCGGATATTTTAAACACATTTTTCACAGTATTTACATTATATCTGCGACCGTGAATGTCACTTGATCGGTAAATCCGGTCTGACTGCTATAGCCCGGTTAGACGGATTTGCGAACGTGACTTTCACGTTGATGTTCTATGTATTTGCTGTGTTGTTGCGGATCGGTCGTAGGGATAGCCTGGATGCAATGCTAGTACAGTGTGCTGTTGTATTATGTACATTTGATATTGCGGAGCGAGCGTCCGACATGTGGACTGCCGTCACTGCCTGTTTGTATTATTATTTTGGGGCACGACCTGGTTGCGGTCGATGTACCCGTTGTATGTATATTTTACTTTCTGTACTAGGATTGCCCCGCGGAGGGGTGCACGGATAGCCGGGTTCTAGAGGGCAACAAGCCCGCATCTCATGGCATTGAGACGGAGGGGGCTTCACTCTAGGATTGGCGGGCTATTCGCCGCACTCGTAGGGGGTACAGGTTGACCCAGGAGGGGTGCCCAAGTTACCGGATTCCGTGAAGTGCTGGGTGGTCCATTCACGGCGCTGAAGGGGGCTGCCTCGCTTCAGGTTTTGGCGGGTGACTTGCCGCGCCCGTAGGGGTCTAGGATTACATTGCACAGGCTATCCACACGACCAGGGGAACGTCGGGTTTCAGTAGTGGCTCTGTGAAACCCGGGGATCCCAGATATCTGTATTGTTTCTGTGATGCTGTACATTTTTCTGTGATGTTGCATTTCTTTCACGCCTTGAGCGAAATATAATATATTGGTATATATATTAGTAGATGTTGTATATGTTTTGCATCCGCGCTAGTCCAGTCCCCGCTCTGTCGTTAGTAAGCTAACCTAACGGGTAATGACGGGACCCAGTGGCGAATGCGGATGGCATATACGTACATCAGTATATTTTCGTTCTTTTTGGTGTGATCAATTGATGGGACTGCATTGATTCGGATTAATGCAAGTTAAAAACAAACCTAATCTGATGTTGTTGGAACACTTTTCAAAAAGCTGTTATTGCAAGGACGTTCACTTTTGTTTTGCATCGCGGTATTCATTTAGAATATCCTGCTCCTCAGTCGACGAGGCAAGGGCCGAGATCCCTTCACCGGGAGTGACCCCTTGGACAATAAGTTTGCGTCAGGGCATTAACTTCACTATAGCCGATTACTTTTGCTTTGCACCGCGGTATTCATTTGGAATATCCTGCACCCCATTCTACGGGGAAAGAGCCGAGATCCCTTCACCGGGAGTGACCTCTTTAGCAACGGTTTTCGTCACTATATTTTAAAAAGCTATCAGTTCCTTCAACGATATCAAGTTCATTACGTTAAAGGTTTTCGCCAGAAACCATTCGTAGCCCTCCGTCATTTCAGTTAAATATTCGGTAGTATTCAAGCTATGTATTTTGACCTCACGCCAAGGCATAGTGTTTGGTAGCTGCCGGGTATTTAGCTGTTGCATAGATAGATGCGTTGGTTTGGGACAGTCGTACTACTATTTTGGCCTACGTCAAGGGTATGTACGGGTGGGTTCAAATTAACCTGGATAATGACGGGTAGAACTTGACATGTGACTTATGATATTTTGACCTCACGCCAAGGTCATAAGAGCATGGGGCAGAAATCGCATCGGGAGTTTCAAAAGAACTGAAACTTGCCAGATATGCGCATACCTTCTGGAGTGTGATACCGTGAGCGGATTCCGTCACGTTATCATGCGATGAGAGTTGGATCCCGATTCCCACTGATGAGTTAGTTTACTCCTCGGGTAACCCCGACTAATTCTTCTTTCAGGTTTGGAGGAGAATTTGAGGTACAGTGGGAGGTTTCCTGATTAGATAAATTGGTGACCATTCTGATCTAGGTTAGAGTGCACGCTGAGTGTTTTCTTTTCTCTCTCTCTTTGGCAGCGACCATTGACCCGACCCTAAGACTTTGACTCAGTGACCAAGTTGACCGAACCTTCTTAAACACCGGCTTTTGGATTGTCAGAGTTGCAAACCTCATTGCCACTCCTACTTTTATCCTTTTCTCCAGGACACCCCGTTTTACTACGAACGTCCACTTCCATTGGACAAAACCATCGTATGGTTAGATACGAACTCGAAAGAATTTATTCGAGGATGGTTTTCGGTTCTGGAGAAAACGGATAGGATTATTCAGTTGTCTTTTCCTTTTACCCTCTCTCAGGTTACGAGTACTCCTTGGTTTAGGGGTAGTACACCTATTACGCAAATTGGATTGTCTTCTTCCAAACCTTAGGCTGGTGCCGACCGGTAGGGAATGAAGAATACCAATTAGCATAACGATGGTGTGCAGAAGGTATTAAGTTCAGACAAAGCAAGGGATTAGTAAGAAGGCAAAGTAAATTGCAACAGATATTCACGACCAAACCAAATATTTCGTTACCACTCCCACATCACCTTTGTATTTCTCCAGGACACTCCGTATCACTACGAAGATCCACAGTTTATTTGGATACTCTATCGTATGGTTATATACGAACTCGAATGGAACTTGTTCCAGTTCGGGGATGGATTCTGGTTCAGGAGAAATAGGAATAAGGTTTATTCGGTTGTCTTTTATCTTCACCCTCTCTCATTGCGAGTGTTCCTAGGATTGGGACAGTACACCCATTATGCTTATTGGATAGTCTTCTTCCAAACCATAGGCTGGTGCCGAACGGTAGGGAAGGAAGAAAACCATTTGGCCTAAAGGGGTGTACAGAAGGTAAAGACTAAAGACATATGAAGGGATTTGGAGAGGTGGCAAAGAATTATACGGTTACAGTCGTGAATCTGGAAGAGGCATTACTAGGAATACCAGAATACCCCATCGGAACATTTCAATGTTTCAGTTTCACTGTGTAATGTTAAAGGAAAACTGATTTCCCGATTAGATACTTACTCCAGGGTATGTATTTACCAGGTACGATTCTCACATCTGTATGGTTTTACAGATGATGAGTGGGAGTAAGTTATTGGGAATTGGGTGATTATCCTCATTATATCGGGATTCGTTGTAATCGGTGATATTTGAGGAAATCACCTGGGCTGTTTGCCGGTCGGCAAATATTTGGTTTTGGATATCCGCTGTTATGCACCAATTTCAAATTGATATATCTGTACGTCTATTTTCATAGAGTGAGATATACCTTTCTGAAATTATGTCTACGACATTTACCTATATCAGTGGATGGTTAGGTAAGGAGCATTAAACAGCGGTGTAATTCTTCTTAACCATAAGTACAGTTTTCAACCTACGACACACAGTGAATGAGTTTTCAGACTCAAGGGACTTATACAGAGTATTGTATGTTGTCCAGGGTCCATCAGGACAGAGGGGTAGGTCCTCGTACTATATTCGGTTTACTTATGACTTCTCTAGTTTTTAGACAGGTGTTTCGCGGAAACACAGGGTCCAAATTTTGAGAAGTTATAGGTATTTGAATAGAGTAGAGAACCAGGTATAGCAAGTGTCGGGATTCTTCAAAGAGATCGAAGATGTAGATACTTGTGTATGGTATTCAGTTGATAGTAATGACAAAGAGATCTTGCTTCTCTTTCAGGTTACTCATAATAGGAAGTATTCCTAAGTTGAGTAACGCTGATCGGCCTCCTTCCATTTAGTTGACATGCGCTGGGGACAGCTGCATGATTTGAATCTGGTTCAATTAAATCAGTGTCTCTGTTTCTATATTGGATATAGAACAGTTCATATCTTAACGATGTTAAGGTACGGGGAGTTGTCCGGTTTATGATTAAAACCAGACACTGGACAACTCAAGGCACGTTTCTGTAATGGCTGTTTGTGGGTTGACCCAGGCTATGACGAGGGTTGACTTTCTACCATCTGGATGAACAATAGCGATATTGTTCTAGACTCGCCACAGTTTTATTAAAAATGGATTTTTTCAGAAAACAATAGTGGGAGTATGGTAGAACTGGAAGTGATTCCAGAACCACAAACGATTACTGAAGATTTGATAAGGAACCTAAAGATTCAATCTGGATTGACATTCCATTGGCCACTCCACAGATAAGGTGGGTAACTTCAGGCACCCGAGAGGTACTCCGGTAGCCTCAAGGACGGTGACAGGGAAGTTCTTGTTTACCCACAATTGCCATTGCTGTTGTTCCAGGTTACGAGACCCGGCGGGAGGATGAGTATAGCGTCGTTCTAAACCAGTTTTAGAAGTGTACGTCTATATGACTCTGCCAGAGGGTTGTCGTAGTCAGTGGGAGCAGCGGAAGCATTGGTGGACAGGTTGCTTATGTCTATTTATAGACTAGAGCAGATGTAGCGGAGATAGATCATCTATTTCTGACGTGACAGTCATGGGTTTGACTTCATCAGAATAAGGGATGGATCTGTTGAGAAGGTAGTAGGGTGTGATATCCTGGTATTTGGATGATATACACAGAGTAGGAAAAGAAACTCCTACACTACGATCGGTTATACTTTGGTCGTCACACAGTTGTTTCTCCACAAAGGAAATGGATATTATATCAGACATACTGGTTACTAGATCTATGGTTTTAGCTCTAGATTTGGGTGGTTTCCCAATCAAGGTACTTGACAGCATTCTAAGAGCATTTAGGATGGACGACTCTTGGCACGGTAGTGTACCTGCAGGTAATGGAGTCACCCTCTCCAAAGGTGTCTTACAGACTAAAGGGGAGAGGGACGGGCATGATTGGCAGATCACTTGCTCAGGCAATTGAGTCAATCGTGAGATGTCAAGTGCCACACCAGATGTTGTTCTTGCACTAGATGCAATAAGTTGACATTAATCCAATCCTGAAGAAACAGTCGGAAGCAGTTTTAGAACATAAGTGGATGTTCTAGGGAGATGATAACGACAGCCTTATTCAGGAGACAGTTATCATTCCAGGCTTCCAAGGTGACATGGACGACAAGAAAGTTGTGAGAGTTATAGTTTTCCTTCTGATGAGGGGCAGTATTTTGGACAGGTGGTCCAAGGCAATACTGAGGGAGGCATGGCGCGCAGGATACTGATTAAGTTCAGTTGACGATACAGTCTAAGAAGTTTGGATTTGGAGTTCATTTATGAGCTAGGTCCCATCAGACATCCAGACATATTCTGAGACAGGTATTACTCTTTTCGGGAGATGGCTTTCTCCGCGAACTTGAGATATAGAGAGACATAGAAAGAAACATCTAAGCGGATCCACTCACTGAGGCTATTCCTCGAACGCAATAGTTCCGCAAACGAGCTTTGTGAGACTGACTAGTAGAGGAGTTGGATGTTCGGTATCACACGGGCTGTGAGTATGCGACATCGCAATAATTAGCCTTGAGTGCAAGTGGGAGATTGTTGAAGATAGTGCCCTCAGAGTCAATTATTAGGTCACAGGTACGTGATTGTAATGATTGAGTGAGGACCTATCCCGGTAGGACAGTCTTACTCGAGATGATAGTATGCTATCTGGTTTACCTTTATCATCGTGTACTGCTTTAGGTGACCTGACAAGTTCCTATTACACGTTGATAGAGCCCCTAGGATTCTTGCTTGACCACCAGCAGTATGAGGGCTTATTTGCATTGTTGCAAATAAGTATTTGTGGAGGGGGCTTTTGCTTTTTGTTGCATCATGATGAGAGCTCCATACCTTGACCTTTTTGACTTGACTACTTCATGATGGCTTGACTTTGTAAGCATCATGGTTGTTGATGATTTGTGTGTTGAGTGTGGGTTTTGTGATTTGGTGATGGATGTTGGTATGGGCCGGCCACTGTGTGAGGATGAGTGTGCAGGAAGTTTTATGTGAGTTTGGATTAATTAATAAGGTTTGATTGTATGGAATAATTTTCTTCATGTGATTGTGTGGTGGACCCCCTCCATTTTTGGTGTGCAGTGAAGGATTTTTCATTTCTTCTTTTGGGATTAATTCATACATTCATTGATTGATCAGTGAGCTTGCTTCATTCCAAATTCCAGAGAGCACAATTAGGCTGGCCGAGCTCTTTTCCTCAGATGCTCCATTTTTCTCCAAGCCTTCATGAAAAATCCTTGTGAAAAATTCCTCCATCATGGCAACTATACAAAACCCCAAAGAGACAACGATTCTACATCATTCTACAGCAAATCTTAGGCGCGTCGGCTAGCCAACTTCGCGCCCGAGTTGCCTCGGTATAGAGGTGGGAGCCCGTAAAAGAATCCGGCTACGTGGTGCCCTTCCGGCGAGGAGGCGACCACCGGAGTTTCCGCAGGAGATCGGGACGGCTACGAGAAGACCGGAGGACTCGGATCACTCGGTATATCTCTTCCTATCTTGTTTGTAGCTTAGACTTGTTAATGGTTACGATCCGGATGTTTAGTGCGCGGTGGTGCCGGTTTGCTAAGTCCGCAAAATTAAAGTTTTTCACCGCTTCCGCATTCCGGCGTCGGATTGACGGCCGGGGCGCCGCCGTGCACTTACAACTCTACCCCCGGCCGAGGCCTCTATCTCATGCAGAAGGCTATCCGCAACAGATAGCCCCGATGGCACCGCGAACCGGAGGCCCCCTTCCTCCACCATGATCGGCGAGGACCGGCCCCGGGAAGGTCTCTGGGAGCTCCTCTTGAGCGGCTCCGAGGGAGAGCCGATCTCCTCCTCCGAGACCGGGTCCTCCAGAACCAGGGCCCGCTTCCGGCCCGACACTCTGCTGGGACCCGGGGCGGGATCCATCCCCGAACGCTCGCGGGACACCACCACCGGAGCAGTAGGAGCCGGGGCGGGCTTCGCGTGAGAAGAGCTGGCGCCCCCAGCCTTCGTAACCTTCCTCGGCTGGCGCATGGAGGCTTTAAGCGAGTCGAAGTCCATGGATCCTGCACAAAACAAATACCCAACAAGTCAGCGACACGAGCAAAACACAAGCCAAAAAGCAAGCCTAACTTACCGACGAACTCAACGGGGCTGAGCCCGGCCCAACTCAAGACCCTCTCAGACAGCAGCACGTCAGGTCGGGAGATGGGCTCCCACGACGCCACTCTCACTGCGGAGGGATCATTGGACTGGTTCCCCGGCAAACATTTCTCTCTCGACCACTTGGTAGGCACGGGCCAGTCGTCGCCCTCGGGAGGGGAAACGAAGAAAAATTTCTTCTTCCAATCATGAATAAAAGAGGGCAAGGCCACGACCCCGGTCCCGGCAGCGCCCCCCGACCGCTTTCTGAAAGAAAGATAGACCCATCTCGGGTCGCCCGCTAGACCTCCAGGGTGACTTTTGAAGACGAGAGAAGAATCGAGAAGGGAGAGGCTGAAAGGAACCGCCTGTAACTTCAGGCGGATCAAGAACCCGAGGAGGATCCTCCACGAGTTCGGCACTAACTGGCCGGGGGCCAAACCGAAAAAATTCAGCGCTGCGACGACCTCGGGAGAGAAGGGCAGGCGCATTCCGCCCAAAAAAGCTTCCAGATACAAGGCGATCTCCCTGCCCCGTACTTGATCCGCCCTCTCTCCCTCCTTGGCCAGTCAGAGCATGTAACACGAGGGGATGTGGAAGCGAGTCCGAGCATTGGCGAGCTCGTCCTCATGCCTCACCCAACACGAGGAGCCAGGGGTCGCATCTGCCTCCTCCTCCCTGGGGGCTGCCCCCCGCACGATCCCGGGGAGAGGATCCGACCCATGCTCCACGGAAGGACTCGGACACAACTAAAGGGTCCGTAGAACCTACTCCTACAACATCTACTGACTACAAAGGAAGACATCTAACCTTGGAAAATGGAATCCTCGGGAACCGAAAGCGAGAGAAAGAAGACGAGCGCCGAGCAACCAGGACTTAGAAGAGGGAAATATGAAGAAGTAGGGGCCCAAGGCAGGCCCCACCCTTTTTTATTGCTGCAAGCGACCTTATCCAACGACGCCCGTCATCTCCCGCCAAAACGACTCCTCGCGTCCAGCGGCTCCAATCGCTCCACGTGTCGATCCTGCGCTGGACCGCATCCCATCAGACGCCGCAGGCCTGCATACGTCGCGTCGGCCAGTCGACGCTTGACACGTGGACCGTCGCTTCAGTGGCAGAATGCACGAACCGGCGCACCTTCCTTAAATGCAGAGATCTCGCCCTAATTCGCTAGCAGAAAAGACAACTGACAGCCCGAGGACTCATCCCAACAAAGCCTTAGGAAGGAGCTCACCTCGGAAGGCCTGGCAGTCCACTCCTGACCCGATCCGCTAGCTGGTCGGGACAAGAGTGGAGGGCTAATGATGATGCTCAATATTGGCGATGCAAGATCAGGACACGTGGCGGATGACATGTCCCAAGACCCAGAAGAAAGAGCCCACAGAGGCCGACCAGGCTACCCTTGCACCCGACCTGCGAGCACAAGCTGGCCCTCCTCAGGACCCCCTGCAAATTTGCCTCCCCGACCCTTCAGCTCGCCCCGAACTGCCACAGGACCAAGACTCCTCAGCCCTCTTGCTCGGTTCCGAGCTCCCCAGCCGAGACCGTCTTCCTCGGTCCCTCCGACCGACCAACTCCACCACTCACAGGCGTAACCGCCGCTCCGCAAATCTCGCCACACCCAGATTCTCCGCCAGCAACATCCCACGTTCCACGCCATCACGATCCCCATTAATGGGCGATCCGCTCTTTACGCGGGCGTGACATCAGGAGCGTAACTGCCGGCGAGATTCTCACGCCTGCAGCTGCGTGCTGCCGCCGCTATATAAACCCCCATCACAAAGGGATCAAGTAAGCCATTCTTGATTCCACTTAGCCGTTACTCTGCTCAGATCTAGTACTAACTTGATCGTCGAAGGATCCTCGGTGGTACCAAATCATCCCAGAACTTCTTTGCAGGTACTCGACGCTAAACTCCTCAAATCACCAATCTCCTCAAAACCCATTGAGACCTACACACAACAGAAGATCACCGCCGAAATCCACCGGAAGATCAACATAAGACAATATCTAACGGAGACCCGAAAAAGACCACCATCAAGGAGGTAGTGAGCTTGTAGGATTTAAAACCTTATCCCCAACAGACATTTTTACCATTTTTAGAAGATCTCCCATCATTTGTATGAAGCACATGAATCAAATAGATGTGAAAACTTAGAAACATTACGGCCTCTGAGCATCATCCTAATGGAAAGCTAGCTTCTTAAATCTCTTTCAGCATAATAATATGAGCATAAAATTACCAAGAGTATAAATTAATTTGTTTCCAGTAGTTTGAATATATATAATTGGACTCTAAGCAAGGATGTATTCTTTCTTCTACTTTGTCGCTATTGCTAAAAGCTACCGATGTCTCAGTTGTTACTTGGCTTCTGCGAGTCTTCGGCGTATCTCTTCTTGACTTGACCCTTTGTTAACACTGAGGAAAATGCAAAAATGGTTATCACCATTGCATGACACTGTGTAGTTAAAAATAACGCATAAGAAATAGGCTTGCCATATTAACTGAAATTCTCAGAAAAAAGAAACACCCACCTATATAGAAAGTCCCCAGTTGTCACCGACTTCAAAGAAATCCAGTCCGGCGCAAGTTCTTGCAGCAGTTTCAACTGTTGTTCTACTTCACCTGATGATTGATGATCCAAATCAGAAATAATTATAAGTTAGAGTAAATAAGTGTTGATACCTAATGTGTCGACAAGGGTGCTTATGTATGACTTACTTCTATCAACAACAGTAAAGCAACCTGCCATTATCTTGTGAATGAGTTCCTGCTTTGTAATAGTGGACCGGTTCCTTGACTGGAATATGAGAAGGATCATGTCGAAAAGCTTTGGCAAACCTGCTACCATTTCTTTACGCCTCTTTGCTTTAAAGGCATCGGCAGGATCCCTTTCTTTCCATGACTTTCTTTCCTTATCCCTTATCTGGAAAGTAGAGACACGGTTATTCCTCATCTTATATCATAAATATATGCATGATACATGGTAACATACAAATTCGAACCACTGCAGTACCAAACAAAATAGCAATGCAGCCGATACAAAATAGACACTCTATTAACAAAACAGAGCATCACTTGTAGAATGCAATTTTGAAATGGTGAATTTATCTGGAAATAACTGGGATCAAGAGATACTTGTACAATATATATGCTGGCTAGATATTCATGAAGTCTTAGAATATATCCGGTGAAAATGCTGAACCTATTGACATGTAATGATACTAGCCAAGATCCTGAATAGAATATTTTTCTTATAGGAATTAACCAACTCAATATGCAAGGAAGCCCATTTATTTAAATAGCACTCATAATTGGGAAATGTCTTTTTGTTTGCCCTCAGAATAGCCATGCCTTAAAAGAACAATACACTATGTTGCATGGATTCTTTATCAAGGAGACATATCCGTATCAGACTCTATTTGCTATGTATCTATACTGGACTCGTATTGGATTTTCAAAGGATGCTTGTAGGACTGTTTTTGGCACATCCTACATTTATATTTGTCTTTTAGATGTATCACCCATGTATTGATGCTAAGACACTACTAATCCATGCACAACAGTTCATATGGTAACTCAACCCATAAATGCATACTTGTTTACTTGATTGCATAAAGAATGAAAGAAAATGATTGTTCTGGTAAATACTAAAAGTCTTATTCAAAATAACTAAACTAGGCAAAAGTCTAGAAGGATAAGAATCCAAAGTTTGCAGTTTTAGACCAGTAAATATATATTCTTAGTTACAATTTTCTATATCATTTTTTAATATTATTGTAGTGTTTAATCTATAAGGTATGAACATGGGTCGATTAGCATGGCAATCTAGCAGCGGAAATTAGGCATGCCTTACGCCTTGGATTGTTGTTTTCCCACACTATGAATCTGCGATGCTCCTTCAAAGGCCAGAAGGCGACCACACTAAAGTTTCAACGAGAAGCCTCCACTCTTCACAGCGGTGCTAGCTTGATCAGGATGAAGAAAGCAAAGGATTTCTATCTCAGGAGATATTATGGGATCTCTGTACTCATTTAATTAGAGTACACTAGGTTTTCTTTATAGAAATTAATACTGTTGAGTAATCTCAACAATATTATCTCATATCTCAGCATGGAGATATTCTGTTAGTTCCAAATATGATCTCTTAGTCTAACTAAGAGATCCACCCAATTAACCACCACCCAATCACCTATGATTGAACCACTTGATTTGGGCGGATTTAGATTATATGTCAACATACTCCCACTCGCCCAAACAAATGGTACGGTGTATTGGCTTCCGAAGCCGACTCCCAATCATTCACCCTTCAACTCTCTTTTACCTCATCATCGTCCATAAGTAGCTAGCATGCCGTGCGACCTTCGAGAACCTGCATTAGCCTTGCAGCCAGATCCGTTAGGATCGACACAAGGACCTCCCTAAAGAAGGAAACACAGTGTTAATCAATTGGTCTCTCATACACCAAATCGTAATAAGTCATTTCTGCTCCGTCAATCCCTCTCAGACGCACACTCGAACACCATGGCTATATCCTTACTCCATTACTCTCTTAATCTTTGCTCAAAGCAATAATAAGAGATGGGCCCGTGATGCGATCAGGAGACATGCTAATCAATCTTCCTCGACTCTGAATAGTTAGGTCCGCTGCTCGTTCGCTTTTCTAACACTGCCCCGTATGTGCGGTATTATCTCATCGCAATATGAAATATCAGCCAAAATAGCAGATGTTCACAACATTCCATTTCAGACAGTCCAGTGTCTCTAAGGGTACTTCAATCACCTACTGGTGGTTGCTTTTAAGGGCTCACACAGTGAGGGAGATGGGACCCATCCCTCAAACTCCTTATATACGGCCGCTTGCACACGTTGTATGGCTAACGTGCTATGGTATAAATTCTCCCTGAGAGCTTACATCATTTTGTAATATATTGTATAGATCTCAAGCTCGCATCCTGTACAACAAGTCAAACCCTATCTCTGGCTTTTATAACGGGTAAAGTGGATTGTAGGAACTTCCACTCGATCGGACCTCTGATATCTTCCGATCTCATCTTGACCCAATCAAGATGACTTATATAAGTGCTCCTACTGTCATCGTACCTAGTAACGTAATAGTGAAGTTATTGCTCCCAGCAAAAACAAACACTTAGTCTCATCTTCACAATACTGCAACATTGAAGGAGATCTCTCGTGTGAGTGAAAGTTCCTACCTGCTGACGTAATTTTAATTGCTGACGTAATTTTAATAGTTATGCTTATTTGCATTTCATGTATGTGTACCTTGTACACTTTGTATGTAGTCCTGCCAATAGTATTATATAATTTAAAAATGTGAATTTTCTAAAATTATATGTAAAAGGAGAGTGAACTAAATTATCAATTAATGTTTACATTATTGCCATCCATAATAAAACTAAACAAAAGTAGAAATGAAATAGTGATCCATCATAATATATGGATAACGTCACCAAGGACGGAGCCATATAGCTCTAATGTGCTGCATGAACCGATCCTCAGCTACACCTTATGTCAGTGGATCCACAACCATTTGATCCATAGGAATATACTTCAGCACGACCTCTTTTCCTTCCTGCTTCTTTAGAAAATAGTATCGGATCTCGATGTGTTTCGACTTCCCATGGTACTTGAGGTCATTGAAGTAAGCGATTGCCGATGTATTATCACAGAAGAGGGTCACTATGTCCCTCGCATGTGGCACAACGCTCAAACTCTCTAAAAACCTGCGTAGCCAAACCGCCTCTTGTGCTCCAGCACAGGCTGCTACGTACTCTGCCTCCATGGTAGAAATGGCTATGCATTCTTGTTTCTTACTACTCCAAGAGATGATCCCGCCATTGAGTAAGAAAACATATCCTGACGTTGAAGCTCGCTTATTCAAATCGCCGGCCCAGTCAATTTCTGAATATCCTATCAGCCGATGTCTGAACTGTCGTAACAAAGGATATAGTGGGCAATCCCTTTTAGATACCTCAAAATTTGCTTAATTCCTTTCTAATGTGCGACTCTGGGATTGAACTGATACCTACTCAGCAACCCTGCGACAAATGATATATTGGACCTTGTACACATTATAACATACATTAGACTACCGATAGTGCTTCTATACGAAACATTCTGCATTTGTTTCTTCTTTGCATCAGTTTTGGGATACTGCTCCAATCTTAACAAATGGTTCTTCGCAATTGGAGTACTAATGGATTTGCATCTGCTCATGTCCAACTGTTCTAAGATTTTCTTAATATAGGTCTCTTGAGACAAACCTAAAGTTCTCTTTAGAACGGTCTGTCAGAATCTGAATAAACCTAAAGTTCTCTTTAGAACGGTCTATCAGAATCTGAATTCCAAGTACAAAGCGAGCATTACCCATGTCCTTCATCTCAAAGTTGGCGCCAAATCCTAGTGGCATTTATAGCCTCCATGCTGTTCCCAGCCAGCAATATGTCATCAACGTATAATGACAAGATCTCAAACTTCCTACCAGCTTGCCTTAGGTCGACACAATTGCCAATGACCGATCATTCGAAAACCATAACCCAGAATAGTTTGATGTAATCGAAAATACCATAATCTGGAAGCTTTAAGCCGTAAATGGACTTATTTAATTTGCACACCTTGCGTTCAAGTCCTTCGGCTACAAAACCAATCGGTTGATCCATATAGATCTCATTTTCCAGTTCTCCATAGAGAAAACCTGTCTTGACACCCATTTGCACCAATTCAACTCCATTTGCGCAACCAATGCTAATATCATGTGAACTGAAGCTATTCTCACAACTAGAGAGAATGTCTCCTCATAGTCCACCCCACTCCTTTGGATGTACCCTTTCGCTATTAAGCGTACCTTACATCGCTCAATTGTCCATCCTTCTTTCACTTGATCTTGAAAACCCATTTGTTTTCAATGGTTTTACGTCCGGTAGGAAGATCCACCAATTCCCAGATTTGATTCTTCTTCATAGAGTCCAACTTGTCTTCCATTGCCGCTATCCATTCTTTGGCCGCATCAGCTGAAATAGCGTTTGAGTATGACTTAGGCTCCGCAATATCATATGGCGCTACCATGAATACTTCCCCCACAATCTCAAAATGACGTCGGGGTACTGTTCCGCGTTACGATCTCCAAGGCTGTTGAGATTCCGTAAATGGGCTATTGATATATCGCTTCCATTGTCCCCAGCTGATGGAGGAACTAATTTCTCTTCCATTGCCGGTTGACTGGAGTTTTCCTTGATTTTGTACAAGCCCAAATCTTAACCTACTTCACCTTTTCGCGGAAAATCCTCTTTAAGAAACTGAACATCTCGTGACTCAATCTCAGTCACAATCTCATCTTCATGCTCACCTAAGAACACATCCCTTCAAATGCTTGGAATAGTGTATGAAAATACATTTTTTTCCTTCTAAGGCCGAACTTCCCATACCGATGAGAAATGGTGTGCAAGTAGGCAGCACAACCCCAAGGACGTAAGTGGTCCAACACTGGCTTATTGCCTGTCCATAACTCATAAAGGATTGACTGTGCTGACTTAGAAATCACTCGGTTTAGAACATAAGTTGCTGTCAACATGACATTTCCCCAATATGATATAGGAAGATTAGCTTGTGCCATAATGCTCCTAACCATATCCAGTAGTGTCCTATTTCATCTCTCCGCAACACCATTTTGTTGCGGAGTAAAGGATATTGTCAGCTGTCTAACAATTCCCTTTTCCTCACACAGATCTTTGAATTGATCTGATAAGTATTCATTTCCGCGATCCGTGTGCAAAGCCTTTATGCTTTTGCCTAGCTGATTTTCTACCTCGCTAAGATAGCGCTTTTAGCGGTCCAATGCTTCATATCGGTGATAAATCAAAAACGCGTGTCCGTACCTAGAATAGTCATCAATAAAGATTATAAAATAAGACGTCCCGCTACATGCTTTTACATTAACTGGTCCATGGCTGCCAGAATGAATCAGCTGCAATGGAGCAGTTGCTCTTACAGCTTATCCAAATGCCTTTCTAATGGCCTTTCCTTTGAGACAATGCTCGCAAGTAGATAAATCAATCTTAGCAAGTGTGACAAATAGGCCGCCCATGGCTTACCTTGTCATTCTATCTATACCAATATGACCCAGCCTTTTATTCCATAAATTTGATTCATCAACGAAATTAATAATAGCATAAGAAAACGAAGACATTATTATTAACAGCGCAATCACTGTCTAAAGCAATAAAACCATTAAGTTGGTGTCCAACGCAAAATAGAGAATTGTTCAAATAAAATTCCTCAGAATTATTCCTAAAGCAAATGTTAAATCCTAAGCTCATCAATTTCGACACTGAAAGTAAGTTTCACCGTATCTTTGGAGTATACAATACATTTTGAAGAATCCACTCGTTCCCAGAATTCAATGGTAGCTTGTACGTGCTGATGCCCTGCACCTCCACATAAGACTCATTCCCCATATATGATCTTTTGCTCCCAGCCGGTACCCTCTTGAACTTTACGAATCCTTCCTTTTCTTGAGAAACATGGTCCGTTGCTCCTGATCCTACAATCCAAAAGTTTGTAGGATTACCTGTCGAATTTCAGTGCACTCATGTGCATAGTGACCTAGCTTGCCATAGTTAAAACAGTCAGTTTTGAACTTATCATGTACTTTCTTTCCACGCTTCTTTGGTTGTGTTGGCTTCGAGTCATTCTTCTTGAATTTCTTGACGTGCCCTTTACGCTTAAGTCCCTCGGCCACATATGCTAAGATATTCTTGGGCTTGAACGCCTGTCTACGCTCTGCCTCAAACTCAATATTTCCCCTTGCGTCCTTGAACGTTTTCACGTTCTCAGCATAGGACAAGCCTAGTTTCATATCATTCCAAGAGTCAGGAAGTGCTCGAATAACTGCATGCACTTGCTGGGCATCAGTCAAAAGTACTCTAACTATTCCTAGATCCCGGATCAACGATGCCAACATGTGAAGATGGAATTTGATTTCCTTCCATGCAAGAATCTTATAAGCGTGTCCAGCTTTAAGGTAAGGGATTGAATCCTTGTCGCCAAAGCATTCCCATACCTTTCATTAAGAGCATCCGTGAGGCTCTTTGCTGTAGGATAATCCTCAAACTCAGGGATGAGTTCATTCCCCATCGCAACCAACATTGTAAACCGTGCGGATCGATCCTTGAAAGACCACTCTATGTACTTTTCAGCCTGCTTGCGATATTCCGGACGGGTACCCTGGACTGGTTCAGACATGACAGCCTTAGTACATTCCAATATCTTATGCTCATTAAGGAGGAATTGTAGTTTTCGACGCCAGTCAAAATAGTTGTCGCCGTTGAGCTTCTCACCCTTGTCACTATTGGTGAGATCAGTGATAACACTTTTGGTAGCCATTTGTCAAATGGCAATATAATTTTTATTGTGGATGCATAAAAAATATTGGCATATGTTTATTGGAGTCACATACAATTATATCTCTTATCAATCTATTTTAGCAATAATAATAAAATTGCATCCCCAATAAAAGAGAAGGCCTAAGACGCCAACCATAATCCTAAAAAATATAATTATAAAATCATTCTAAAATTTAATTGAAAAGAAGTCTAAAGATTTCATAAAACCGCAAAGTAGATCGGTTTGTCAAATCATACTCGCCTTTTCGAAATCTCCCACTTAAAATCATATAGAATAGTAGATGTGAATAAATAAAGACTAATCTATATGCATTTCATATAAATGTTCGACCCTAAACATTTCATTAATAAGGTATATTGCCTTTCAAATATCTTTTTTATATCAAAACACGCCCTTGACGCTCCCATTAGAACAAATAAATCTCGGGTTTTTTTTTGAAATAGGGTATTTTTTATTTAAAATTATTAAAGTAGCGTAGTTTTTTTTAAAATGAGAAGAATAGGGCGGTTTGTAGACCCCCACCCCCTCCCCAGTTTAGAGGGCGGGGTTCCTAGAACCCGCCCCCTATATTGTATAGGAGAGGGCGGGTCCGCCCTCTCTATTATTATAAAGAGGGCGGGTTCCCAGAACATGCCCTCTCCTATATGAAGGAGAGGGCGGGTTTTGGGAACCCGCCCTATTAATTAATTTTTTTTAAATAAATAAAGGAAAATGCAAATAAAATAATAAAATTGTATTATATGAATGTGGTGTACAAAATGAATCCGTCAAATTTACAATACAAAAAATCTTCCGGTGCACTTGTCACGATCTCGAAGGTCCCGCCCCTGATAACTGTCCTGGACATCTGGTCCTATAATGACCTGGTTGTTGATGCATACATGCATCAACAACCAGGTCATGATAGAATTTACATTTTACAAACAGATAGGATTTTTTTGTATTGTAAATTTGACGGATTCATTTTGTACACCACATTCATATAATACAATTTTATTATTTTATTCGCATTTTCCTTTATTTATTTAATATTTTTTTTAATTAATAGGGCAGGTTCCGAGAACCCGCCCTCTTTATAATAATAAAGAGGGCGGGTTCCTAGAACCTGCCCTCTCCTATACAAATAGAGAGGGCGGGTTCCTAGAACCCGCCCTCTCCTATACAATATAGGGAGCGGGTTCTAGAAACCCGCCCTTTAAACTGGTAAGGGGGTGGGGTCCACAAACCGCACTATTCTCCTAATTTTAAAAAAACTACCCTATTTTAATAATTTTAAATAAAAAATACCCTATTTCAAAAAAAAACCATAAATCTCTGAGATTTCTAGTTGAGGATTAATCTTACAATTTTGGTGAGAATGCAAAAAAAACTTCCAAAGGTTTAGAAACCCTTCTAACCCAAAAAAATGAAGTCTAAAATTTCCCAAATTTTAGATTTTATTTTCTGAAAAAATATCAAATTGATTTTTCAGAGTTATTTTTTTAAACAGATTTTTGAAAAAAAGAAACAGGATGCAGAGGCCTGCAGGCCTGCACAAGCAGTAGGCCTGCAAAAAGATTTTTTTAAAAAAAGTTTGGATTTTTTTAAGAAAAAAATTAAATCCGAAATAGATATTCTTCTAGTTATTTCTCTCTAAAAATATTTTTGGCTTAGCCAAAAATATCACAAAAAATACCTACATGTATTTTTTAAAATAAAAATTAGGGTTAGGGTTTCTATGGTATTTTTTTTTACCTTTTTAAGTCATTCAAAGAAAATCTAGATTTCAAATATAAACTAATCCTCTATGTTCATAGATGTACAATCACGTTCCGATCAACAGTACATAAAAGATCCAATCTTTTATATCAAAATTGAAAGGCAATCTAAAGGTTTCATGATCATGTATTCTTAAGATGTAATAATCTTCATATATGAAATAAGCATAACAATACATATAAGATCGTGTAAAAAATCTATTAATACGATCAAATCATATAAAAAAAACATGCATGCATGCCTTAGCAAATATTATAACGAAACTAAATAAAACTTTTGTTTAAAACAACTAAAAGATATGATCTCATCATACTAAAGGATTCTAACATGTAGGCCTAAACAGATGATTATGATAGACAAAAACATAAACTTTGTTTTAAGCATCTTAAAAATATGATCTCATCAATGCCAAAAAAATTATCTCATCATATTAAAAATCTAGCATGCAGGTCTAAGTAAATAATGAGAATGCATATAAATAGAATACATCTCATTGTCTTTGATCTAAAATTATAACCATTATATTTAGATCTTAAAAAAATGACCGATCTATTAATCAACCCAAAAAAAAAGTTATATGATATCAAACGAATAGATCTTTAACCATTTTTTAATCAGATCTGATCCTTATATCCATTTTTAAAGAAACATCACGAAACATGTGTTATCAAAACATATGAGGGATCTAATAAAACGGGGGTGAGCATTGAGCTCTGATACCAATGTAGTGTTTAATCTAAAAGGTATAAATATAGGTAGATTAGCATGACAATCTAGCAGCGGAAATTAAGCATACCTTACACCTTGGATTGTTGTTTGCCCACACCACGAATTTGTGATGCTCCTTCTAAGGTCGGGAAGCGACCATGCTAAAGAAGCTTGAGCGAGAAGCCTCCACTCTTCATAGCGGTGCTAGCTTGATCAGGATGAAGAGACCAAGGCGTTTCTATCTTAGGAGATATTATGGAGTCTCTGTATTCATTAATTAGAGTACACTAGGTTTTCTTTATAGAGACTAATACTGTTGAGTATTCTCGATAGGATTATCTCATATCTCAATAGGGAAATATCCTGATAGTTCCAAATATAATCTCTTAGTCTAACTAAGAGATCCACACAATCAACCACCCAGCTACCTAAGATTCCACTTGATTTGGGTGGATTTGGATTATATGCTGACAATTATTCTATATGCAAACAACGAAAATCATTATCCCAGGAAATAATATGATTCATATCCTAGACTGTTGGAAAACTGTGAATCAACTGATCTGACCCACAGTGTTCTGTAACCATATCCTAATTAGTGCTACTTATACAAATCTAAAGAAAATTTATCATCAACACCAATTGTTCTAGATATTAGTTAGTTTGTAGAACTATGGAGGGCCGCACCTTGGTTGCATGAATTTAAGATGCATAACCAATAGTAGAGTTTCTAAGTTTCGAACACGATTGGACTATTAGGTTCTATGGAAAATCCTTCACTTATCCATAATTCAATTTGAAGGAATATGGCACCAAAACTTAAATTATTATGGAAGGTTCACAGCCATTCAGAAGAAATCTTTTGTGAACCCATATGACTAAGAAGTTATCTTTCATAATGACGCAATTTAGATTTGAGAAATCTGAAATGCTTATAGGCAGATAATGCAAATACAGATTCAGGACGTAAGGCACCAACTGAAACCAAACCATCAGAAGACGCTTATTTAGCAGTATTAATGGCATAGGGTTTTGGATTAATGAATTGGATAGCAAAGCAAATGATATGTAAACAAGTACATGTGCAAACAAATCAAAGATACAAGAACCAAGAAAATAAATTCAATATATGGCAATGCATGATTTTGCATAAGGATCTTGACCATCATACTTAAATGCATTAATGATATACCTCTTGCAACAGACCCTCTGGAAGTATATTGATCACATCATCGTCGTTGTCTGAAATACTTAAAGTTACATTCTCTGAATCCGTTGTTTCTTCACTTTTTTGTGGAGTGGAAAATAACTTAGTACGAACTGGTTTCCTCTCTAACTCCTTAACTGGAGTATCATCAGCTGTTGTTGGACAATACCTTTTGGGTGGTTGAATCTCTGGGGTTGCAGTCATCAGCCTTATTGGAGTGGAAACAAGTTTGGTTGGAGTTCCAACTAAATTATTCAATTTCTGTGGGGAACCTTTACAGCCATTCATCGCTGTTATGTCCTCTTTACCAGAGGAAACAAACAATGGTTTTTCACATATGTCTGGCTTTGAAGTACAATTTATAGGAGATCGAACAATTGGAACAGGAGAATCATCTTTTGGAGCATCTTTATTGAAGCACACGAGTGAGGTTTTTTCTGCATCCGGGGTCACAGTTTTCTGACAAAACTTCCTTTGGAAAGATCGAGGAATGTGAGAGGCCATGGTGACAAACTGCTGGGCATCGGCTGATGAATTAACTGGTGTGGAGATTGAAGGTGTATTTGGCTCTGTTTGATGACCAAACGGATGAGGCAGTGGCTCCTCGGGAATGTCATCTACCTGAAAGACAATGTTAGTGATCAACATGAATACTTAGATGCAACTAGAATATCAAAGTTAACCAACAACAGAAGAAAGAACATGATTTTAAAAAAAAACAAAGTAGCTGGCAGAAGGATTGTCATTTGGCTAGTGGATCCTTCTATTGGATATCTCTATGTTATGATGTCAAAGTTCTTTTCTCCCTAATTATTTACCGTTTTAATAAGAAATTAGCAACATACAGGTACAAGAATAGCAATAGCAATATTTGTTAGAAGTGTAAAATGCATAACAAAATATTATGAATGGCATCCTTAGGGAGGAGGGTGAGTTAGTAGAGGCACCTGGGTCATAGGTTTCTATTTTTGGGATTGTTGGTTCAAGAAGCTTGATAAGGCAGCAAGGATGGATCCAAGGTCTGTTGGGATTAGGCAGGCCACTGGATGCGAGTTTCCAAATTTTTGTATATAAGGAAACATGTGGAGAAACTTTTATGAAAACATAAAGTTAACAATTCAAAGAACAAATCTGGCTAGGATCCTTTTGACCCTATCCATTTTTTCTCAAAACAAGAGAAAAAAACAATTCAAAGAACAAGTCCCAGTCCCAAGGCTCGCTAATAATAACTTTATAATTTTTTTGTAAGCATATGTTTTGACCTGTGGGTTCACCCTCCAAAAATATAGGGTTTGTATCCTCTCCCCTTGTCGGTTACATTCCTAAAACTTGTCAGTCTGTGACGTCGTCACAGATCTCATGCTCTATAACCGTTCACACCCTCATAGAGTGTCTCTACCCTAAATTTTCTAAGTTACAATTTATATGTATTTAAGTAAACAGACAGAATTTTCTGATCTATAGCTTCTTCTTATGCCTTTGATTTTGTAACAGAACGTGCATAAACAATTTCTTATGCTGATAAAAAAGGATATGAGACGGGCCTTTGAGCCCCTAGCTCTCTCTAATAAAAAAGACTGAAAATTTATGAAGGAGGATTAACATTTCAAACAGTGGCTGAAGTTAGCCTAGTGGTTCGAGACTTTGAGGCTAAAGGTTGGGGTCTGCATGCTTGAAGTTATCTCAAAGTTGACTCTACTCTTTAACAATCTATTTTTGGAATACCATTGAAATTAAACTTGTAGATTATAAGCTGGCTCATTGAACAATATTCAACTCAATTAGCAGTTTTTGAATACATTGCACAGTATTTAACTCAAGTATTAGCAAGTAGTAACCTAAAAGTTCCCAAGATGTTATTTACCAACAAATAAAGGAGGCATTCGAAGAAGCTTAGTCAAGTACCTCAGGATGCTCTCTTGAAAAATCCACAAGCCTTTGTCTAAAACATTTCCTTAAAATCGAATACCCACTTTCTTCTTTCCTCTTTACACCACTGTCTATCGTGTATGTTTGCAGATATACTTGGAGCTCTGGCTTCATACAGCAAGTAGCCTCGTCGCGCAAAATCACTTTCTTGATTGAAATGGCTTCAGGTAAAACATATTTCATCTGTGCTAAATGCCCATAGGTAAACCTCCTACAAAAGAAACAAGATCGGGTTTCAGATTAGATAACATAAAACATAGATAATTTTCTTAGACATGCAAGTCACCAATAAGGTACCTTCCAGTTAAATGCTGAATACTCGAACAGATGTTGGCGAAGGTGGGCAGTAATCTCTTCAACCCAAGCAGTCGAATGGAACACTCCATGGAATTGAAGAAATCTACTAGAATCTCATACCTGCTCACCTCAAACAAAAAAAACTTTAAATTCAAAACATAAATGTTCACAAATAGGTTTTTTAAAACCTTAATCGCCAAAAGAATGTATGTGAAAAATACACTAGGGAGCAAAGGATGCTAAGATAGAAAGCACATATTCTTCAAAATAAATGAATCAAATTCACTAAAATTTAACTCAAAAGGCCAAAACCCCTTGGGGGAAAAAAAGAGATAAAGGTCATGGAACTTTGAGTTGCAACACAAACACCAAAAAAAGGCCTACTTACAAACAATTATAGGAATATATGCATTTTACCACAATGAGATTTACAAAAATCTTCCACATCAATTATCAAATTTGAAAGGGAATGTTCAAGTTTAAAATTACGCGAATGAATAAATCTATAAGAATATAAAATATATTTCCTCAATCCTCCTCAGAACTCAGAACCCAGGTTTGATTCCCATGGAGCGCTCCTTAAATACAAATTAATTTAATTTAAAATACTTCGTTATGCCTGCGATGCGTGCTAGAATATAAAAAATATTTTCCTCGACCATCCGACGACTTTAAGAAAATCAACTTAATCAAAGAAATTCATTTCTCAAACCTTATATTAAAATTCCTAATCAACAAAACAGGATTTTGAACTAGTTTTATATATGGAACAATTAACTTAAACCACTAACTTCGTGGGATCAAAGAATTACTTTTGAGGGATTTTATCTGGGGTTTTCATCTTCGAACCCTTGAGAGCTCGATCCGACGAAGGCAACGTGGATCTAAGCTGCTCCTCAACCGCTAAGAGATCGTCGTCGCAAGATCCCTTCAGATCTAATCGACGACTAGAATTGGTGGAAACTTTTCGGGGGCTTTGAAGCCCAAAGGCGACCTCTTTCACCTCCTTCACCGAGTAAACCACCCTCGATCGCGGCGTTGAGATCGCTTTCTCCGGCGTCGAAGTCGACGGCGATTTCTTCATGTCTAGGGTTTTCATTGGCTTCTTTTTTTCTTTTTCTTTTTTCTATTGAGAGAAAAAAATAAAATAAGACCGTTTTTACTTTTATTTTTCTATTCACATGACCAATTTGGCGCGAACCCGCATGCGATTTGGCGGGAAAGGCAACAGTGGGGGCTAATCGCAGTTTGGACTGGCGTCTCGATTATTTATGCGAAGCTTTTTTTGGTTTTGGGGGATATGAACGTATCAAATTTTTTTTGTGGTGGGGGGGTGAACATAAAAAAGAACCCGGTATCTAAAAAATTACTGCTAAACCCCGAGTCGTGTCCGCTTCAAAACGGCGTCAGATCAGCGACGAAACAGTATCAGCGACGAAACAGTGTCGGATACCTGAAAACACAACGTCGGATCCGTGTCGGATCCGCGTATTAACCGTGTTTAACCCGTGTCGAAATCGCATCAGATCCGAGTAGAACCCGTGTTGCTTCCGAGTTCCGCGTTCAAACCGCGTTGATACGCGCCAAAACCGTTTCGAAAACCTGTCAATCCGAGTCAAACCACCGCGCCAAACACGCGTCATATCCAGCCGCATCGGCCTCATCAAAATAATTTCCAGAATGCTCCTCATCCCCAAACCCTCTGCAGCCTTTTCCCAAACTACCCCTCCCTTGCCGTTTCAAAAAACCCTATAAATTCTTTACAATGTATGGCGCTTCATTTGGTACTTTAGGGATTTGAACCCCATCAATCTCGAATCGGGGAGCCCCAAAACCTCAACGATTTAAGAAGAGGAGAAGCTTTGGTCGATCATCATGATTATGATGGCACTGCTGGTTATCAGCATGTCATAAGAAGTGGTAACTTCCAGAAGACCAGATGGATTATATCCAGGTTGGACTCCACGTATTTCAACAAATTATGGAATTTGTTGGGTGCTCCTAAAGGGGTAAAACCCGTTAGGAACAAGTAGATTTTTTGAGATCAGTGCAGGTGGAAAGGTGGTAGCCTAATAAGGCTAGATTTGTAGTAAATGTTTTCATCAAATACCCGACGTGGATTGTGATGAAACTTTTACTTCAGTGTCCCGCCGAAGTCATATGGATATGACCTGCCGCTGTTGCTATTGATGATTGTGATATTTGGCAAGTGGATGATTATAGCGTCTTTTAAAATGGGGATTTAAAAGTGCATGTGTATATGATTTTGCTGGATTGTTATCTTGGTCAGTGGGGGCAGCGGAAGGTGTGCAAGTAATTTATGTCTATTTATAGATTGGAGCAGGCATAGCGAAGAAAGATCATCTGTTTTGATGTAAGAGTCAAGGTATTTGATTTCATTAAAACAATAGATGGACCTGCTTGTTCGGACATTTGCCGACTCTCCGGTTTTGGCCCAGACGTCTGTCATTTTGCCTTCAGACGTGTGGTTTCGCTTTGGCTTGATGCTTGTACATGGACAGACGCAGACGTCTGGATCTCCTTATTCAAACGTCTGAGGAAATTCTTCACAGTTCTAACAAAAGGTTGGGACCACTAATGCAGCAAAATTACGTTTAAGGGGGATGTTGAAAAAGTAAACCTAATTTTGCAATATTCAGTTTGTTCGAGAGGTTCTGCATAAAAAGCAGTGGAAGAGTCTAGAAGAATGTGGTCTTGTAATAGAACAAAAGGAGAAGTTTTTTGGATAGTGTCTAGAAGTGTCTTAGATATTTAGAAGGTTTCTAGAAGAGTCATAAAAATATTCTAAGAAAAGTCCGGGAAAATATCTCTGTAGAAGATTGTAGGAACTTGAAAGTGTTTAGAAGGAACCCTACATGTCATGGGGGCTCGTTGTGAATGCAGGAAGTAGAAAATATTCAACAAAGAGTGAGTTTTAGCCTCTCCCATACAATTCCGAATTTACAATATTTCTATCTGCTTCCTCCAAAATATAGTGAGTTGAGTGAGATCCTTGCCTATCACAATTTATAGGTGATGGAGCGATCGATTTCCAACATATAGCATAAAAAAATCGCGAAATTTTCAAAACTCTTAATATTTTATGTTTATTCAGTTTTTCAGCATTTTTCTTGCTATTGCACACAAAGATAGCGAACATTTCAAAAATATTAAAATTTTCTGTTTTTCAATATTTATCTTTTTAGTACATGAAAATCACTAAATTTTAGAAAATCTTCTTGTTATTACACACGAAAATTGTGAAATTTTCGAAAATCTTTAAATTTTCTATTTGCTTCGGTTTTTATTATTTTGTTTGCTAAGAGCATGAAATTTGCAATATTTTTTAAAATTCCAAAATTTTTGTTTTCTTTTGTTTTTCAACTTTGTTTGCTGTAATAAACGAAAAATGCAAAAGTTTTAGAAATCTCAAAACTTTCTATTTTATCTAATTTTCAATATTTTGCATGATATAGTGCATGAAAATTGCAAAATTTTAAAAAATCTAAGAAATTTCTTCTTCTTCTTTTTATTATTTAGCATGGTATATATAGCACAAGAAAATCATGAAATTCAAACACGTGATTTTTTTCTTTTCTTTTCTAATATTTTCCTTTCTTAAATTTTTGGAAAACTTTCGAATATTATTGAGACAAAAAGCTCTGTAAAATAATAGAAGAAAAGGTTATTGATTGCTAATGAGAACCTAACTGAAAATAAAGAAATATGGTCCGGGTGGCTAAGACTCCGGATGACTGGGAATTCTTGGCAACACATAAAAATTACAAAATTTAAAAAAATTCCCAATTTTTTGTTTTCTCAAATTTCCAATATTATGTACACTGTTGCGCATGAAAATTGCAATTTTTTTAAAAATCTTAATATTTTTTTCCCAAACTGGTTATAGCACACGAAAATCATAAAATTTTAAAAGAATGTTAAGAATTTTCTGTTTTCTTCCGTTCTTCAATATTTTTTGTTGCTGCACATGACAATCGCGAAATTTTCAATTCTCAATATTTTTCTGTTTTTCTATATTTTACATGATATGGCAAAAAGATAATCCTAAAATTTCCAAAAATATCAAAGTTTTATATTTTATTCCGTTTTTTCAATATTATGTATATGCTTTAACATATGGAAATCATGAAATTTTCACAAATCGAAATTTTTTCCTTCAAAATTTTATTATCTTAAATGTATAGCATATGAAAATAGTGATTTTTTTAAAAATATTAAATTTTTCTGTTTTCTTTGTTTTTTCTATATTCTTTTGTGATACCAACGGAAATCGCAAATTTTTTAACTCAAAAAATTTCTATTACTTTTTTCGATTTTTCAATATTTTTGTATGCTAAACAATTGTGAAATTTTCAATATTTTTCCAATACAACCTAAGTTCTAAGAGAAAATAGAAAGAGGTTTTAAAGTAGAGGGCCTATCAGAATTTTTCCACCGTATGAGTCTATCTGTATTCCGTATAGGAAAAAAAAATGATAAATATTGAGAAGCGAGTCAGTAATTTTTTTCCATGACCCCTTTATAATAAGAGAATTAAATGGTGTCTAAATAACAATTTTTCCACTAATGTACATGTTAGATAAAGGAATATTCTAAGAAATATGCTCTTAATTTATATATTGTATAGATATATATATTGAAGATACAACTCTATCTTCAAGGAACCTAAAAGTAAAAATGTCACCTTGGAAATTTTGGAAGTGGTTGATATGAATTAGAACATTGCCTGCTATTTGATATGTGAGGGCAAGTTCACTAACACCATGTGGTTTGTGGTGCTTAGATATGAACCTCTAATGAATTGGTTACCAGTTCAGGGAAAATTATCCGGTGTGCCGATCATATATACCTGGTCATGAAAGAGAAGAAATAAAAACATGCACCCCCACCAAGCCACGATCCCTGAAATTCTCCATTTCTTAATCTCTCTTGCCCGGGTGTACACCCGGTACACTGAATAATTTCTCCTGATTTAGATTTTTGATCTTTCTACACAGAACTTGTCACAAAGATTATAGGCATAATGTAGTTTCCTTTATTTTGGAAGTTGAGAGTCAGGGAATGGCTGATCTAAGTTTACAGGGTTACCATTTCTACTAAACAGTCTTCACAGCATCCTTGCCTACAAACTCATGAGGGAAGACAACACAAACAAACTGCAGGTTTTAGAATCCAAAAGTGATGTTGATAGATTACCTTATTCAAATTTTAAATTTGGTGATATATGATTATCCTTTTATCGTGATGGTAGTGACAGATACTCTATTCGAAAATGACACACACCGACTTAGATTGCATGTTTGTAGCAACATACTAGATACAGAGCACTGTGCTGAGACTTTATGTAGTATTCTTAGAATAAACATACTAAATTTATGTAAGTTTGAGCTTAAAAATTTTAGCCTAATCTTTTTTAAATTTTAAATTGATGAGCCTTACCATTTGTTCCTTTCAAAACAGTGCAGATGAATTTTTCTGATAGACAAGTTTATTGAAGTACAAAATGAGGGTTTCTTTCCTTTTAGAGGAGGCCGGGTCGATCTTAGCCCCATGGAAGCGAAAAATTCTTCCCGATTCTATTTCCGATCAGAAGGGGCCAATCAAACTCCTATTGAGTGGAATTGATTTAACTAATTATAACCGTCCCTCTAGCTCCATTAAGCATCAAATTTCATAGAGCTGATTTTGCTTACAACCATATAGATATCGGTGTGGTTATTCCAGAACACATTGTTAATAGAACAATGGAATCTGTTATGCGTGCCTCACGTTCATCCCTAAAGATTTTCCTATTGATCCGGCGTTATCACGAAGCGAAAATTTGCAGTTATCTTCAGGTCATACGTCTGGGCAAGACGTCTGTACCAGACGTCTCGTACAGATGTCTGCCTCGCTCTGTCACTTTTCTGGAGTTTCGGTAAATACCCGACAGACGTTTGCCTCCAGCGGACGTCAGTAGGACTGAACAGAGAGTTGAAGTTTCGAGATATGCTCTGATAGACGTCTTCCCATCTCTGAGGCAGACGTCTATCGTCGGGCCGGACGCTGAATCCTTTATTAGGAAATTAGTTTTTAGGGAACATCTTTTATATGCTATATATATGATAGCTTATTTTAGACCTATATCTGATACCTTTTGTTAATTTGTGAGAATCCAATGGTGTTTGTGAGAGCTCTAGAGTTTGAGAGGGATTTGTGTTTTCTTCATCGATTTGTACTCCTCCGAATTTGATAATTAATAAAGTTTCGTCTTCACCTATTGTTTTTTATCAGTTCTCATATTTCTATCTTGCCTGTGATTTTTTTTCTCTTTATCGTTTTGGTTTGTGCTTTGTGATTGACTTATACGTAACAAACTGGTATCAGAGCTATTGTTACGTTGTTATATGATTTTTGGTTGAACCGTTAGATCTTTGATTTTGTGATCTAGATCAACGGTGGGTAATGACAGCTGCGTTCTCTTCCCCATTTTTTTAGATCGTGATTTTGAAGTTTAGGGTTCGTTAGTACTCAAGATATTTTGATCCCACATCGTGTCTTCGACAATCATGAAGTTCGATATCGAGAAGTTCGATGGGAATATGAGTTTCTGTTTGTGGCAAGTCCGTATGGTTGCCATTTTGATTTAAAATAATTTGAAGAAGGCGATTTAAGGAAAGGAAAAAAGCCATCCACTATAACGGAGGAAACTTGGAAGGAGATGGATGAGAAGGCATTCACATCTATCCACTTATGTCTGACGAACGAAGTACTACAAGAAGTTTTGGTTGAGAAGACGGCGGCTGATTTATGGAATAATTGGAGGAGTTATATTTGAGGAAATCTTTCACGATCGACTCATGTTGAAATGACGTCTCTACACACTTCGCATGTTAAAAGGCTCTCCAATAAAATCTCACGTTGGTGAGTTTAATACGATCATTACGGATCTGAATAAGATCGACATTAAAATTGATAATGAAGATCAAGTTTTTCTCTTGTTGGGTTCGTTGCCACCCTTTTATACGCATTTCTGTGACACCATGGTTTATGTACGAGACACGATTTCAATCAAGGATGTCAAGAAGAATTTGATGAACAAAAAGAAGATCGACTTCCACTGAAGCGGATGGTTTATCGTCTGGCTTATTTGTTCGAGGGAGAGCGGAGAAGAGAGATCTGGAAACAAATAAGAAGAAGTCACGGTCAAAAGCCAATGCTAAAAACGTTACCTGCAATTATTCTAAAAAGAAGTGACACTTCTAGGTTGATTGCTTTAAATTGCAGAACAAGCTAAAGCGGGAAGATAAATCAAAAGAGTTTTCGGTTGAAGCGGGTATAGCAGAAGGAGAAGGAGATTTTCTTGTTGTCCTTGACAACACACAGCGATCTAAGGATGAGTGGATCATGAATTCGGGTTGTTCTTATCATATGTGTCTCAATAGGGAGTTGCTCATCACGTACGAGTCTGTTGATGGTGGAGTGGTTTTGATGGGCAACAATACCTCATGCCAAGCTATTGTCAAATGAACAATCCAAATCAAGATGTTCAATAGTGTTATAAGGACGTTGGGAGAAGTCAGGCACATACCTGACTTGTAAAAGAACCACATCTCTTTAGGTGTACTCGATGACAAGGGTTACAAATTTTTTGCTGAAGGTGGAGTTTTAAAGGTAATCAAAGGTTCTCTCGTTGTGATGAACGACTTAAAAAAAGGGTCATTGTATTCGTTGCAGGGTTTGACGACTTCCGGATTGTCCGCTATTTCATCATCCAAATTTATGATGGATTCGAAAACTACCAGATCGTGGCACATGAGATCGGGAATATAAGTGAGAGAGGATTGGCTGAGTTGTCGAAGCTGGGTTTACTTGGTGGTAAGAAGAGTATGAAGAAGCTGGAGTTTTGTAAACATTGCGTCTTTGGAAAGCAAAAACGTGTTAGCTTAAGTTCGGCGGTGCACAACACGAAAGCTACTCTAGATTATATCCATCCGATCTTTAGGGACCCTCTCCGGTTACTTTTAAAGGAAGATGTGCCATGTATCTGCTTAGTTTCATTGATGATTTTTCGAGGAAGATTTGGATCTACTTCTTGAAGTACAAAAGTGATGTGTTTATTATATTCAAGCAAAGGAAGATATTGCTTGAGAATCAGAGAGAGAAGCAGATCAAAAGACTGAGTACGGATAATGGGTTAGAATTTTGCGGTGGAGATTTCAACAATTTCTATAAAAACGAAGAGATAGTTCGGCATCATACCGTTGTTTACACACCACAGCAGAATGGAGTTGTGGAGCGAATGAACCGGACTCTTTTTGGAGAAAGCATAGTGTATGTTGTCCAACGCAGGGTTCTGAAGGAAGTTTTAGGTAGAAACGGTAAATACGACGTGTTATATTGTGAATCGGTCACTTCATACACCGCTAGGTTGTAAGACACCGGAGCAGGTATGGTCGGGAAAACATGCCGATTATTCAACACCTAAGGTGTTTGGTTGTCCCGTTTATGCACATTGCAGTGAAGGCAAGTTCGATTAGCTAAGAAATGCATATTTCTTGGTTATGCAACCAGTGTGAAGGGTTATAGGTTGTGGTGTTCGGATTCAAAGTCACATAAATTTATGATTAGCAGATATGTGATGTTTGATGAATCTGCTATGTTGAAGCCGAATAACAAGAAATCTCCAATTGAAGACGATTCGAAGAAGGATGAGCCGAGGGTTGATATTGAGATCGGTGATAGCTCGTGTTCGTAGGAGATCTTTCCTTCACCATCGTCTGAAGAAACTCAAGATGAGCCGTCTCATGATGAGGAGTATTCGTTCGCTCGTGACCGACAGAGAAGGGACATTAGACCGCCACAGAGATATGACTATGATGACCTAGTGGCGTGTGCGCTGTCTGTTGCAGAGACAGTTGATAGTAGCGAGCCGATAAGCTATAAAGAAGCTATCTCATCCGATGAAGCAGCTCGTTGGCTAGTTGTTATGAGTAAATAGATTGAGTCTCTTCACCAGAACCAAACTTGGAAGCTCGTGAAGGCCAAAAGAAGAAAGAAGACAATTGGCTGCAAGTGGGTTTTCAAGAAAAAAGAAGGCGATCAAGAGACGATTGATACGAGATACAAGACGTGATTGGTAGCTAAAGGTTATTTGCAGGTGCGGGAAGTTGAATTCACTGAGATATTTTCTTCGGTTGTTAAATATATCTCCATACATGTCTTGCTCAGTTTAGTAGCTATGCAAGACTTGGAGATTGAGCAACTCGATGTGAAGAACGCATTTTTGCGTGGTGATTTGGTAAAGAAGATCTACATGCAACAACATGAGGGTTGAATTCGAAGGAAAAGATCACATTTGCTTGCTAGAGAAGTCTCTCTACGGTTTGAAGCAGGTATCTAAACAATAGTATAAGAAGTTCGACTCTTTCATGAAAGAAGTTAGATTTATGAGAAGTATGGGCGAAAATTGTGTATATTCGAAGAAGCCCGCCAATTATTCTTTCATATATTTGCTACTCTATGTTGATAGCAGTAAGATATATGGTTGATATTCATATTTTGAAGGAACAATTGAAAGGAAATTTTAAGAACAAGGATATGTGAGCGGCCAAGAAAATACTTGGTATGGAGATCAGACGAGATCGCAAAGGAGAAAAGATATACTTGTCTCAACAACGATACATTGAGAAAGTTTTAGAGCGTTTCAGTACGTCAGACGCTAAATCTGTAAGTACTCCGTTGGCAGCCCATTTTAAACTTTCAGCTCATTCATCACTGCAGATAGAAGGATGAGATTAGATATATGTCGAATGTTCCATATGCGAGTGCGGTGGGTAGCGTTATGTATGCCATGATTTGTACACGACCCGACATTTCACACGCCGTTAGTGTCAGTCTCTATACGTCATCTCCTGGTAAAATTCATTGGTAGACGATGAAATGGATATTACGATACCTGCGAGGTACGTCTGGCGTGGGGTTGGTGTTTGGATGGAACGACGACATTTTGATTGGATTCAGCGATTCTGATTATACGGGTGATCTTGACAGACGCAGATCAATCACCGGTTATGTGTTCTCCTTGGAAATATGTGCCATCAGTTGGCGTGCTTTTTTGCAGTCTACGACAACGTTGTCTATGACGAAGACGGGGTATATGGCCATTGTTGGGGCCGTTCAGAAGGCGATCTTGTTAAAGGGGCTATTTTCAGAATTGATATTCCAAAATATACCATAATAGTCTACTGTGATAACCAAAGCGCTATACATTTGACGAAAGATCATATGCATCATGATTCACATCAACATGAGGTATTGGTTCGTACAGGAGATCGTTGAGAAAAAAGAGACTATTGTGAAGAAAGTTGGCACAACGGACTATCCAGCCGACATGTTGACGAAGTCTCTTTCAGTTTCTAAGTTTAAACATTGTTCAAAATTAATTGGAGTGTGTAGCACTCATTGAGCCCTTGAGGGATTTTGTGGTGAAGGTGGAACTATTATCATTTTGATGGAGGGGTTTATGGAATGCGAGATAAGGTGCAGATTTGTTATGTGTGCCTCACATTCATCCCTAAAGGTTTTCTTATTGATCTGGCGTTATCACGAAGCGAAGATTTGTAGTTATCTTCATGTGTACTAGACGTTTGAGCAGACGTCTGGTACAAACGTTTGCCTCATTCTGTCACTTTTCTGGAGTTTCGGTAAATACCTTGACATACGTATATCCCTCTGTGGCGGACGTCTGTAGGACTGGACAGAGAGTTGAAGTTTCGGGATATGCTCTGACAGACGTCTGCTCATCTCTGAGGAAGACGCATGTCGTTGGCCCGGGCACTGAATTCCTTTATTAGGAAATTAGTTTTTAGGGAATATCTTTTGTATGCTATATATATGATAGCTTATTTTAAACCTAGATTTGATACTTTTTGTTAATTTGTGAGAACCCATTGGTGTTTGTGAGAGATATAGACTTTGAGAGGGATTTGTGTTTTCTCCATCGATTTGCCCTCCTCCTGATTTGATAATTAATAAAGATTTGCCTTCGCCTATTGTTTTTGTGTCGGTTCTTATATTTCTATCTTGCCCGTGATTTATTTCTTCTTGTCTTTATCGTTTTGGTTTATGCTTTGTGATTGCCTTAAACGCAATAGAATCTATATAATATTTGTCAATATATAGTTATCATTTATGGTAATTGTTGCGACAGTGGTTTTATTTGAAAATAACGCCCACTGACTCCTACAAAATTACTATCTACAGAGCATGTTAAGCGCGTTATGTTGAAACTTTTTGAAGTATCTCTAGAGTAAAGGTTTTTGTTTTCAATTTTTGAAAGGATATCTCTAGAATAAAGTCACCAAGGTTATGTATGTAAGCTAAGAATTTCACATTATCTTCATTTGGTCGAATTCATGAGCTTACCATATGTTTCCTTTCAACAAGTGCAGATGGATTTCTTTGATGGATAAATTTATTGAAGTACAAAAAAAATGAGGGATTCTTTGGTTTCGGATGAGGCCAAATTGATCTTAGTCCAACATGTGTCATCGAGGTATTCTTTCCGTTTCCGTTTATACCGGGGCCAAATCAACTCAAACTAGTTTTCTCATTATTTTTTTGCCTGTTGATTTATGTTCTCGTGTATGACATGCATTTTTTGTCACCCTCCACAATGTTTTATTGTTCAAATTCCCTGTCAAAGCATCTAGTAGTTAGTTTGATTTTCCATTGCTATCACCATCTTCAGTGGTCCTTCCAATTAACTCCATGTGTCCTCATTGATCCACCGTTTGAAGCACGCCATTTTTCCAAATCGACCAACAGACCACTTCACGCCGTTCGCCATGAATGCTTCAAAGTACTTCACTAGTCTTACTCTGGTTTCATATCACCATGTACTCGACAAACACCTCGGAGATTGATTGCTTCGCGTTGATGGTGAAGGTGAAACATCAAACGATTCCTCGAGTGGAAAATCTCGGTGGTTTTCATAAGAACAGGTCGAAAATATCAAAGGAAATCAAATTGAGAATAAAGGATGCAAGAATTTTTTATTTCTATTTATGGTGGATGATCGGCTCGGCCCATCTTATTTACATATATACACCAAAATCATGTGATTAATATCCTTTTTAACCCTCAGTTTTGGTCTATGGTTTTGGAGGTGTGAACCGTTGTGCCGTGGAAAACTGCTAATTTTGCAACTGTAAACGTTATATGGTTAGACGGAGCCGATCATTGGAACGACGTGATGAGTGGTTGACCTTTGACCGTCAGGGACCAAATAATACGTTGTTGAAATAAATTTTATGAAATTATAGTGCGTAAACTCGATCAAAGTTTCATTCATAAGAGGAAATTACCCATTTTTCTCAATCAAATAGTTGCCATAAACCTGTAGAAAAATCTTTGGATTCTCAGCTTTGAGCCAATCGTTCCAGAAGTGTTGTTGCTTTTTCTTGACTTGGACCGCTTCTTATTCTAAGTTTTCTTTATTGGAAGGTATCAGGTCTTTGTTGGTGACTCCGATCCACTCTTTTTCTTTTATTTTTCCTTTTTCTTTTTAATCTTATCATCACATTCATGATAGTGAAATTGAAAATATATATTTCATTTGAAGTTTCAGTGGTTATTAAAAGCATTGCATACTTCCCAACTGAGAAATTGGACCAAGTCTTTGATTCCTTTTAGTGCTTTTATAGCAGAGTGGTAAAACATTCTTACAGTTAAGCATGTTGTCTGTGGTTCAATTCCTGAATGCTTGAATTAGATTACACTACCTATTAATCATAAAATCATACCTTTGATTCCTCACCTGTGATTGTTTCTGTATAAATAATTAATTCATGCAAAATATTGATCATTTAATTATATCATGACATTGAAATTTTCCACACATAGAAATTCATGATCACTTGCATATCATATAATTTGAAGGGAACCAACAAACATATAGGCTTGCAACGAGCAACACATGCTCAAAGGATAAGGTCGCATCCCATGAAAACAAGCCTGAAACATGAAATCATGAAACTTTAAGAAGAAAAAAACCCAAAATACATGACATGCTACCATACGAATGATGACCCTAATCATGCTCATAAAAAATTATTATAATCAAATAGGTCGTATGTACATCCAAAATTAAAACCTAATGCAGTACTTTCACTTAGCCTTACATTTGATACATGCTGAGGGTTTGAGATAGTGTATTGGTGAGACTTGAAGCAGCCCATGTGAAAGATCAAAGATCGAGTCTGGATTCCCCCGTTAACTAATGAGGGGGATGGCTAACTTATCCCCTATCTATTATCTAAAAAAAGGGATACTCGTTTTGGATGGGAAGAACGGCGCTCCTCGAAGACCGGCAATGTCCCCCGAATGAGAAGAACGGCCTTCGGCTCCTCCCCGAACCGGCGCTAGTACTCCCTTCTCCTCCAATATAAATTCCGGCGGCGGCGTCTCGAAAATGCGGGTTCTGCCTCAGTATCTCTTGCACCGCCGTATACAGCTGCCTATCACTCGAAGAACCCATAGAGAACGACCGCCTCATCGGCTGCACGACGCCGAACTGCTCATCCTTCCCTCTTAGGTCGATACACTCATCCCCCATGCTTAAAATCTTATTCGATTTCCTTCCGCTGTCACGAGCGGTAGAATCAGCGCAGGCAGCTGCCGCGGTGGTAGCCATAGCGGTAGCTGCAGTTCTCAGGGTTTGTTCGCTGTCTTCTACATCCCTTACGTCGAAGACCACATCTAATTGATCCAGCACACCCGTGCTCGTGATCTCGGCTCGGCAGAGCGGGCAATTGGCGTGTGTCTGGAGCCAGGTATCGATACAGTCGATGTGGAAGAGATGGAAGCAATTGGGAAGCATCCTGATCCTCTCCTCTTCCTCGAACTCGTTCAGACAGACGGAGCAGCAGTCGTGGAATGAGTTCTGCTGCTCCGGCCGCCTGAATTTCAGCGTCGGGATTGCCCGGATAGCCGATTCTGAAAGGCCGACCCTGAGGGCGCCATCGGCCGAGGGGTAAAAAAAGCGGCTATCGAGATCTCCCCACCGCCTTCGGGAGCGGGAGATGCGTCGGAGGACGTCGGCGTGGTGCCGGTTGAGGCAGCACTTGATCACAAACACGTAGTAGCTTAACAAAAGGATCGCGGTCGCGAGAATTCCGACTATCGAGATTGCGAGGATCGGGAAGCTTGTTTGTGATGAGGATGGAAATGGCGGTGGTGGTGGTGCAAGTGTTTGCGGTCGGTGCTTAATTATGTTATGTGAGCCCATTGGGAGCACTTGAAGCTTGGAAGCTTGGAGAGTGTTATTTAAAGTTGGAGGGGTTCAAAAGCTTAATTATGAAACAAGAGAGGAACTTGTGTGAAACGGTGAGAGAGACTGGAGTTAATGAGAGGAGCGAAAGTGATGGAAGCATAGAATTCCCCAAAACCTCAAGTGTGAATAACGCCGAATTGCAGAAAGACTTGAGATGATGAGTGAGGCCCTTTTCCTCGCTCCTTTTAATATGAGAGAAGAAAGCTGGAGGCAATGCTTTTGGGTTTTACTATTCTCATGTTGAATCAAGATTCTCTCTCTCACACGCATTTTTTTCCATCTATATGTCAACTTTTTTTCTTTTTTGGGGGAAATTGTCAAAAAAACATTATGGCAAAGTTTTCCGGTCTAAAAACAGAAAACCCTTGGTCCAAATAATCTTTGCAAAGCCTTTTGGAAAAGTTTACCGCCGTCAAAAAGCCCTTGCATGCAATATATGTATAGTTTATTGTAATATATATGCCATTAACTGACATATTTGTATCATTTCCTGCAATATGTATGTGCTAATTAGATATTGCATGCAACCATCTAGTTATTGCATGCAGAGTGTGTTTTTAACAGTGAAAAATTTGCTGTTTTCTTCCTCTTTGTTTTGACAATTTAAATGAGAGGGTGAGAGGTAATGAGATTCAAGTATCTTGGTCTTTGGTCCATGGATTTGATGGCACGGGTCAATGTAGTAGTAGTGATCATATAGTGATATGTATAGGCCACTTGCCTCTAAATATATAAGATTTGAGATGTGTCCTTGTATAGGCTATATGGTCCATGGAATATGATATTGATATGTGGAGGGAGGCATGCTGATTTGATTGCTTTGGACGGACATATATGGTACCCACACATTCTGTGTAGCCGAAGCTCGGAACCCTCCCACCCCACGCCCTCCCCACATCCAAACCTGCTAAAAGTTCCTTCGTTGGTACCCAAAGCTTTCGAGAAGGGATCAGGAATAGACGATATTTCATAACTTCAGAGTTTTGATATGATATCAACAACCCTGAGATCGGCTCTACTCAGGTTCAAATCCTACCGTTCAACAAAATGTCCGTTCAACCTGTGAAGATGTGCTAGCGACATAAAAATATAAGGGCTTGAAGGCTCTAAATTGGATTTATATTGTGGCAAGAGCCATGAGATGAGGGATTTGCCTCGTCACCGATGAGAAAGCAATTGGTGACAGCTATGGCTATGCTTAGGCATTTTGTATCCTTGCAAAGCCTAAGCTCTCACATCCCTATTTTGTGTGACATGACACCCCATATGATGCCTATTTCCCGAGCTTGATATGATGCATGAAATTGTTCCCTTCTCTCTCTTCATGAAAAGATGCATATATGCTGTACACGTGACCTCTCGTTGATAGGAAACTTTGGCTTTGATAATTCCGTGAACTCATTTAGGGACCAAACTTTCTTTCCTTTTAACTACTTGTCGGGACATGTTTGGCGGCAGAAAAATGAGACTAAAACGAGAATGTCAGAAAATGAGTAAAGATGATCAGGTGGATATTATGTGGCAATAAAGATAATGAATATGAAAAATGAAATATCATTTGCCTTGCCGTAATTATGCTCAAAATTGTAATAAATACATTAAGAAATTAATAAAAAGAGAGAACCCTATTTTCCTCCACTTTCCGTTCATAAACGGGAGAGGAAGATAATATGATAAGGAAATGAACTCGTTTTCCAGTCTTCTATCGGTGAATCCAAGCAAGTAAAGTAAGACCACTTTCACACTTTTCGCCTCATTTTATTTTCTATTTGCGAAACATTCACTTTAATGTATAACATGAAAGCATATCCAATCTTAGTAACTGTGTTTGCAATATTTTCATGCAGGAGTTCATCTAAAGTAGCTTTTAACATCTACCAAATTATATCAATCATTTAAATTTGACCCCAAAGTTTGGATCCATGTGAACCACCAACCCTATTGACTATTGTGAATGAGATGAAAGTACATCGTGATAAAATGAGAAATTAATTATATATTTCACATCGTACGTTCCGAACTTACAAATTGATATTTAGGTGTGAAACTAACATTTCAATTTTATACAGATTTATGCCATACACTTTATCTATCATAGATATATATGATCGAAATTTACATTAACCCTAACAGTTGCTTATAAATACCATCCATTGTTTTCTCTTCACTTCCATTATATATATTAGTAATCATGCAAGGGTCATGTATCTAATATATCTCATAAATGTCCGTTGTATGACTATTAAAACATTTATTTGACTATTAAAACTGTTGGAAGATGTTTCGTATTTGTTCAAGACTGCGAAGTTAAAAAAGGGCCAAACGTTTATAGCAATACGCAACAGACGTCTCATAGTTAAGGTCCAGAATTCAAAACAGAAACCAGCAAAACATTTGCCCCAGTAGGCAGCAGACATCTGGCCGCGTTCTGGCCAGACGCGGCCAATAGGCCAGACGTCTGTCCACAGAGGGACAGACGTTTGGCAGCGCTATTGGCTTTCTGCCAAAGTGCGGGCAGACGTCTTCCCACAGAGGGATAGACGTCTGTTTAAAGATAATCGCGAATTTCAGGTCGAGAATTATCTCAAAAATTCTGTTATTTGGTGGCAGTTTTGTAATTTCCAGGATTTTATTATAACTTATATTGTATAGACTTTATATAGGATCTTAGGGTTATTAATTAGGGTTGATGTTTTTATATCATAAAGTCTAAAGCGAGACGACGACACCTCCATAAAAGATCGATGAATATCGACTAAGGAGAATTTGTAGAGAGAGAGAGAGAAAGAGCGCAAGGTGATCTAATTGGAGATTAAAGATAGGGTTACTTATAATCGTCTTATAATGTTTTATTCTTTCTCTTAAAATTCTAAGAAAGTTTCTTCCCGTTTCCTCCCAATTTATTTGTGCTATTTATTTCTGCAGTTTGCATCAAGTTTTGTTATTCATCTATAAAGGGATCTAGATTTATAGATCTGTAAGGTTTTCCACTGCGCCGATTGATCTTGTGATAAAAACAGTTGGTATCAGAGATATGTTCTGTAGTTTTGCAATTTAAGTTTACGGTGGGTGACGACACTTGTATCCGCTCCCATCTTCTTTGATTGTGATTTTATTGATAGTAGTTCGTAAGAATCCGAGAAAATGTTTTTTTTTTTGGAATTAAGGATGACGGATAACAAGTTAAATAGCATAAAGTTTGATGTGGAGAAATTTAATGGGAAACAAAACTTCTCGATGTGGCAGAGAAGGATAAAAACATTTCTGGTGAAGGAAGGGTTGTTTAAGGCACTTAGGGGTAATAAACCTACCACCATGACAGATGACGTATGAGTAGAGATGGATCTAAAAGCACAATGCACGATAGAAATTTGTTTGGCGGATAACGTGATGTATAACGTTATGAATGATACTTCTGCGGCAAATTTGTGGTTGAAACTGGAGAACTTGTACATGACAAAATCGTTGTCAAACAAGTTGTACCTAAAGAAGCAACTTTACGATTACGCATGAAAAAAGATACTCTTATTTACGACCACCTAAACAGCTTGAACAAGATGGTAAGCAACCTTATATGCCTTGAAATTAAGTTAGAGGATGATGACCGAGCGCTATTGCTCCTATCTTCGCTTCCGAACTCGTATGAACATTTGGTGACAATGATCTTTTATGAGAAGGAGACTTTTGAGATAGAAGAGCTTATAGTGATGCTTCTCAGTAATGAGATCATGAAGAAATCAAATCCATCAGAGAAATCAAATCCATCAGAGAAGTCATCGGGGTTGTTTGCTGGTGAAAGGGAAAGGTCGAAAAATAAAGTGAAAACAATCTTAGAGGGTGTGTGTGTGTGTGTGAATAAGGCTATATAACAAACTTAGAGTATTTAGAGTTATTTAAAAAAAATGTAGCGGACTAAAGAAAATTAAATACTAACTAATCATAATCACTGAGGCAATCATAGAAATGTAGAAAGAGTAAAATGACACAGATGATTTTTAATGAGATTCACCACTCCTTTGGCTAATCCTTGCCTGAGACAACCGCTCAGAATTCACTAACTCTTTCGAGGGTGGAGAAACCCAGAACTTTTTCCAGGCTTAAGTCCGAGTCTTTACACGTGCAGGCAGTCAACGCCTAGACTTTTTACAACAGGCTGAAGTCCTAAACCTTTATAATTTGTGAAGGACTTAAATAACCCAAATTCACTAGATTTTACAATTCACGATTATAACAATATCAATTTACACCAATTTTGACAGTCCTAATGATCTCAAAAGAATAATAAAAAACTTAGAATCAAGAAGATGGTGGATTGTACTTTGGAGAATAGAAAAGTTTAAAATCAAATCTAAGAGTTTTTTCAAAACATTAACACAAGTTTAAAAGCAATACCTTCTTCGATAATTTAACAATCTTTCTTTTCTAAAATATTTAGAAAAGTCTAAAAGCATAGAAAGATTGTTTCTCTCTGAAAAAAATAGCAAAGACTTAGAGAATGTTGAGAGAAAGAGTTTTCACGAATTCTAGAAAATAAAAATCCATAGTTTTTAAAGCAAGAAATCATTGAAAATCAAATGAAAATTTGTCCTATTTATAAAAAATGTTTTTGAGACAGTTGGGGCAGTTAAAATAATTTTCCCTAAATTATAGGACAGTTTCAACCGTTATAAAACTGAAATTCCCACCAAATTTGAAATTTGAAATTTTGCATAATAGACGTTTATACAGATGTCTATATAGACGTCTATTTTTCTGAAATAGACGTCTATATGTCTGATATTCAGACATAGTTTTTTTAGACATATTTCTAAGGGAAAAAATTGGATTTTGGGAATTTGTTTTAGAATTAGATGGAAATTTTTTACTTTAACTTTTTGAGATCGACTTGACTCTAAACTCAAAAAATAAAATGAAAAAGTTTTGAACGTCTTGAATGGCTTGAACGATCCTTGATATCGACTTTCTCGTATATTCCGTTGAAATCCATATTGAGTGCGATTGAGTTGATTTGATACTCCATTTGATATCAGTTAATTCTAATGATTGTTCTCATGCCTGAATAACTATATTGTGTAGCACATTGACGTTTCTGACATGGTTAGATTGTATTGTATATGGTTTTTAAAAAATAATCAAAATATGAAGAGATTCTTTTAAAAAAAACTAGATTCTCTTTAAATGCTAACAATCTCCCCCTTTTTGATATTGTACAAATCTTATAATATTATATATATATATATATATATTGTATTCATATACTTCCCCTTAATGAATGCTCAATATTTATTTCTCCCACTTTTTGAAAATATCAAAAAGTGGTGACATAGAAGATGAAATATAAATATAAGAAGCTTATGAATAAATTCTTTGATAAAATGCAATATGAAAATGCAAAATACATAACCATAAACCAAAACATACTAAATAAATCTATTACAATCATATTGAAACGCAAATAACTATTTTAACGAAGTTCATATGAAATTATAATCTAAATTGTTCAAATATAAAGAAACAGAAACTAAGCATAATCTAGAATTGTTGTGATTCGTCATCGTCTGTCATCGGCATCGTTGTCGTCGTCGTCGGCTTGTTGAGGTGGTGGTGAATGATACTCAAACGGAGGAGGAGGGTAGTTGAAATGCGAATATTGATATGCAAAATGATAATCTACTTTTGCATTGAGTTCATCAAACCTATAGTTCATGTTAATAGTGAGATCTTGAAAGCTTCGTAACAATTGGTTTGAGAAGTCTTGGAAATATTGTGGTGGTTGTTGGTATGGATATTGATGAGGTGGTTGTTGTGGTTGGTGATGTTGCCGTTGTTGTTCAAGAGGAGGTTGTTCTTGATGAGGAGAATGTGGAGGAGAATGATGTGGAGAAGGAGGTGCTTGAACACCGAAATCACCGAGACCCATAAGACGAACATTAAGAATACAAAAATCCTTGTTGGGAGAAATGATATTGGCGTCAATGTTTGAATCTATACCAATATCCTTTAGAATTTTAGTGATCACTTTACCATAATAAAGATTGGACTTCGAAGGTGCAAAAGTCGCACATTTGTTAGATTATAAAAGCCGGTAAATTGACCTTAATGTTGGCTAACACACAAAATGTGAGTAATTTGTGTGTAGGGTGTAACTTGTCACAACTTCCCGATTTAGGATAAATGGTGTGACCAAATAGAAATGCAAGAACTCGAACCCCAGGCAAAAGATTTTTAGTATGTAAAACATGAAACATGTGAGGGTTTTCATCTCTATGCATTAACCTAGATTTTTGTTCTTGAGAAAATAGGAAGGTAGTTGAAAAGATTTTAGCGTTTCATTGAAAATATCAACCCCTTCATTAAGAACTTGCAAAATTCGTGCAAGGGAAACGGATGATATTGTGATAGTTGTTCGTTAGAGACAAGTACGGATTGATCATGACTATTTTGCATGTTGGAATAGAAAAGATAAATGAAATTTGCATAAGATGAACAAGAAAGTGTGAAAAATGAAATCCAACCTTGAAAATTTAAAGAGGGTTGAATTGAAAATGAGCGATTTCATTTAGACGAACCTGTGAACTGGTCTTGATTTTCTTGGTGACAACACGGTCGTAGAGATGCGTCTTGTGAGATAAATAGAAACTCGATATGTTCGGCGATAACATTTTCTTAAATTTCGGTTGGCTCCGTTGATACTTGATAAGTCTCGTCTTCACTTTCTTCTTTTTCAATAGGTTGAAGAGAAGGATGGTGAGCACTTCGGCGTCTCTTAGAAATAGATGGTTCGCCTAACTCAACTCGTGAAGGTCTCATCATTTTTGATGAAAAATTGGAGTAAAAGTGGAAAGAAGAAAGGGATGAAAAATTTGGGACTAAAAGAGAAAGAGATAGGGTTTCTTACTGATTGGATTAGGTTGAGAGAATGAAAAGATATCTATATAGAGTGAATAGACATCTAAAATTGAATGGATGCATCAAAGGGACATGATTTTTCAATTCAGATTTTGAAAAATCGTGTGCAACAGACGTATATTTCCAGAAATAGATGTTTCCTTTTGTAAATAGACGCCTATATAGATGTCTATTATGTCGTCTACTGCACATAAATGGCAGAAAACAGAGAATATTTATTTGGTGTTTAGAATAGGTTTTAGTGATATGTTTTTATGATTTATGGTTTTAAACATATATATTAAGGATTATATATATATATATATATATAGTATAAAAATGAATTTATTTACACAAACAAATATTCATTTAAATAACGACATACATGAAAATAAAAAAACACATACTATGTAGAAAAACATATAACTAAAACTAATACAACACAAAAAACTAAAAATTACACACTGACAACTAAACATACAAACACACATCTTTGAGTTGATCATCGAAAATTTAGAAGCGAGGAAGATACTTCCAAATGTCGGTGACCTTTGTTTCTTTCTCCATGATGAACTCCCCCTTTATGCGATCGAACGCTTGGATTACTGTTTCACGAGACTCATGACGGCCAATGAAAAGTATTCGCTCATCCGGACTCGGATGAATGTAATAAGGATCATTTTCGCCGGCCTCGAATCCTGTAGAAGTGTGGTAATAGCGTTGCGCATTAGGATTCGGTGCCGTTGAATTTGGTGGTGCTGATGAACCTCATGGAGGAGGATCGACATGAGGAATATTTTCTTTGTTTATGTAAGAATGAAACAAATTCTCTTTTCTTGGATCCTCTTTCGATATCGGTAGAGAAAGAGACTTCGGTAAAGAAAATGGAAGAATTCGATTTAGATTTGGGCTACACCGAATCGGGGAAATGGGTTCTTCCTTAATTTTCTTTAGTGAAGTTTGGCCTTCTTCATAGATGGGTGTGTTTCTTGTGGAGATAGTTCGTTTTGTCATTGAAAAGAATGTTTGATTTTGTGAAGTAGAGATGGAGAGGAGAGAATAAAGAAGTCTCTGTTGTTTTTCCTCTATATATAGGGAAAAATTAGAGAGGGAAATTAAAAAGGTTAAAAAAAACCCGTCAGAGTTTGAATTTAAAATTCAAAAATTGAAAACTGCATAGATAGACATCTATTTTATGTCTAATAGACGTCTCTGAGATGTTTATAACTTTATTGTATACATCTATAAAAAAATTAAAAATATGAATTAAATTATAGTCAAAATTATGTTTCTAATTCTAACATATTTAATTCACCTCTAATTTTGGCAAAACGAGATCTATCTAGGGGTTTTGTGAATATATCGGCCAATTATGAATCGGTTGGTACATATTCAAGAATAATATTATTTTTGTGATAGCGATCTCGTAGAAAATAATATCAATATGTTTGGTTCTGCTATGTTGATCAACATTTTTGGTCATTTGAACTGTACTGATGTTATCACAAAGTATTGGTATTTTAGAGACTAATTTCTTATAGTCTTCTTAAGTATATTTAATTCAAATATTTTGTGCACATCACGTACATGCGGCAATGTACTCAGCTTCAGCAGTAGATAAAGCTACCGACGCTTATTTCTTAGATTGCCAAGACACAAAGCAATTTCCTCGAAAATGACAAATGCCACCTGTGCTTTTGCGATCGGTTTGACTTCCAGCATAGCCGGCATCTGAATAACTTGTTAAGTTAAATATGTTATGTAACGACTCTGTTTATAATGTACCAAAATTGTTTAAAGTTAAAGCACTAAATGGAGTATTTGCAACCCTGTGTATGCTATAAGTATTTAATTTGTTTAAGAACAGAAAGAAAACACTTGTAGCTCTTTGGTAAATCCTTGCACTGCTGTGACATAGCCTTTGTGTTCGAATACCCTCAGCCACATTTTATTTTTGCTGATTTTTCTTTTAAACTTTTTGGAAGCCCAAAAGTTTACACGTGCAATACACGTAAAAATGAAAAGTCTCAGAAATCAAACATGTGTAAAATTCTAGTTGAAAAGCTGAGGACACGTGGCAAGAATCCAAGCCCAGACCTACCCCAGATGGCCGGCGAGATCCCCTATTGGGCCGGTGCTGCTGGTTGAAACTGTGGGTAATGCCTAAAATTTTTGACCCCTACACCCTTTGGCCTACCCCACTAACCCTAATCTGTTTGTTTACCCTGCAAATATCCAGAGAATTAAAATGAGCTTTAAAACCAAATTTTAATGCATTTTAATTCTTATTTTTAATACCCTAAACCCTAATTCTATCCTATAAATACTACCCTACACCCTATCCCTCTCTATTCTAAAATCTATTATCAAAACTTTCAAATTTTTCCAAGTCCAAAAAGTTGTATAAGTGGAGTTAGCCCAATGTCAAGTTCCGGTGACGATTCGGGACAAATCCGGCAACACCGCGATTGCACAACGCTTTCAAACTATTCCTACACCTCCCCTCTCTCTTCTCAACTAGTAAGTTCCCTCTCATCTCTTCTCTTTCTATTCTAAAACGATATTTTATTAAAACTCGTCGGAAGCAGAGTCATTCCGACTTCCGATTCTAATTTCATTAAAAACCCAACTTTTCTTAACAACAAATCAACCATCTCTTTATATTTTGTTTAGCAACCATAAAATAACATTTAGAATAAGTTTCAATTCAAATTAAAATGTTATGCAACTTGTATTACACTTTTTCATTTAAATACCACAAAGTTTACCTACGACATTACTTCATCATATTGCTCATATTATCTTTAGAAAACTCACGAGGTAATGACCCACCTCATCTTAACACTTATCATGACATAGCACGATGGCTTGAAAACAATATTTTTGTGGCTAAGGCGAATTTACAGTTAAATACCATAAACTATTAAAACCGTATTTCTTTTAATTGTTTTAATCAAATTCCATACAATTATGTCCTTTCAACCCATTTTGGGGAATCCGATTTGGTTGGTACGGGTTATCGCACATCTATCGGACTAATAGGGCGAGATGCAGACCTCTTCACGGAGCATACGCTCTTGATGGAATTTTTATTATTACAATTTTTAAGAAAACATGATTTCTATTAATAAATAAATTCTATTTTTAATATATATATATATATATATATATATATATGTAAATATTATCAAAATATCTATTTTAAATATATAATATATTCCATGTTTTCTAAATCAAAATAAAATAACCACAAAAGTTCATGAAAATATCATCAAGAAATCAATACAAGTCAATTTATATAAAAATATCATATATTATTTAATTTAGGTTTATATCCCTAGAATATCTCATCTTATAAAAAATTATATCTATGAAAACCCTAAACACGATAAATAAATACTTGAGGTTTATTTTGAAAATATATCAAAACTATTGTTCATAAAACCTCTTCAAGTTATATTAATTTACAATAAGGACCCTAGTAAATATAGGTTTAACCGGGACCAATTCTCTTGAGCCTCAGCGAGCCGGAGAATGTGGGTGCTTGCCTATTTAAGGTAGACAACTAAAAATGGGGTTATCAATACGGTAATTGTCTTGGAAAAACACACAAATCATGCCGTCCATGTGCAGCAGTTACCGATAACTCCAAAACTAATTCAGGACTTCAATTATGTTAAGTATCTGACTTAGTCAGAGTCTCAGTCTAATCTGAGATCAATCCATCCATGAATACAATTCAAATATAATTCCAATACAATATAAATACCAGAATACAATTTATATCAACATGACTTGATTTGACCGAACCATGGATATACACTGCATTGTCTACATGACTATCCGTTTATATCTTTATCCATTTACATGAACAAATGATATCATGGTTTCGGCAAGTCTTATATCTTCAAAGCATCTATAAAACAACACAATAAACATTACGGGGTTTTTAACGGGGTAGATTGGTATGGAATGCATTAGAAGTGGTACGAGACTGTAACCATAATACACCTAACCTGAATATCCGTGCTGTTGTTCTGTGGCTTAACGGTTCCTTGTGCTCCGTATACCTTAGTCCACGGGGAAAGTTGGATTCCTCTCGTATACATTGATGCATTCTGTACCAACTACAAATAACTGCGTTAACATAATAATCATACATTATACCAGATATATTCTCTTTACCTGTTCAGTATATTTCTATCTCTCTTTGGGACGTACCGAGCGATTGTTCGCTGATGACATTTCTTTTCTATTCTTTCTTTGGAATGTTGTCAGGAGGACCCGACTCTCTGGAGATCGAGCCCAGTTCAGAAAACTTGGAGCAGTTCTCAGAAGACCTATAGCTTTAGTTACTTGTATATACTTTTACTTTCAGTTCATACCATTGTTTAGGCATTGCTTTCCATATTGTATTTACTTTCAGTTGCATTGTAAAGAATGTTTAATAAATAAAAAGTTGCTGTTCATTTACATCTCATTTCTTTCTTGTACACATTTACATTATATTGCTTATTTACGCTTAGCGTATTTATTTCTGAGTAAATACGTCGCGTGGCTCGTCGCGTCTCCTTACCGTACACCGGAAGCGGGGCGTGACAGGTTTTGTTGGCGGCTCATGCATGTCAGTTCTGCATGGAACCCTACCATGCAGGGTCAGTTCTGTATGAAGTCCTAAGCAATATAACACAAGAATTATAAGACTCGGCAACTAAACATTCTTTACATTTCATATTCTTTGAATCTGTCATAACCCTATTTTCTTTCAAGGTTATGGATTCTCCCAACAACACGAGTATAAATGTCACACCACCACCTCTTCCACTTACACCTACCGTTGTAGCTCCGATCAATGAGTAGACGATACTGCTCGAGGTAATTAAGAGCCTCCTGGAAGGACAGTAGCAACAGACTGCCATACTAATGAACCGCCCAGAAGCGGAAGCACCGGGAGTAAAGCGATTCCGGAAATTGCATCCGAAGCAATTTTCTAGAAAAGAGAGCCTTTTGGAAGTTGAAGAATGGTCTCAATCAATTGAGGACGATCTGGCAGCAACACAAGTGCCAGACATTGCTTGTGTAAGGGTTGCGAAGCTGCAACCTACTGATAACGCCCGAGTATGGTAGAAAGCGGAAAAAAGCCGTCTTACCCAGCCGATTGAATGGAAGACATTTTGCGACATGTTCGACGCGAAGTATTTTCTAGAGACTGCTCGATTTGACATGGAGCATCAATTCATCCACTTACAATAAGGCTCTATGTGGAGCAAATCTGTGGATGAGTATGATATGCCGAGTTCACTATGTTGAGCAGGTAAGACATGTATCAAATATTCGATTTTCTAATAACACATACTACACAGCTAACATAAGACTGTAACATGTTCGTGGCACACCTCATACCGACTGCTGAGATCAGGGCCAGACGATTTCAGTAGGGGTTGGACCCGGAGATCGAAGCTGCTCTAGCTACAGGGGATTTTCTAACCCACGATTTGGCTCTGAAAGCTGCCCGTCGATACGAGGCAGTAGTGAAGAAAAAGGGCAGATCTTAATCTGCCGGTATGAAGCGTCCTGCTACTCAGATAGCATGAGGAGCCTCTTCCAGGCCACCGTTTGTACCAAGAAGACCATGAGTAACTTTTAACTGGTCCAGTTCAGATTTTTGCACCTACTGCGGGAGGAATGGACATTTGGTGAAAGACCGCAGGAGTGCAAACGACTTGTGCTTAGTCTGTGGTTCATCCACTTATGATATTGGTGCATGTCCCCGTAGACTCAACTCGAATCCAGCATACAGACTAGCAATCACCTATCCGCAGCGGCCAGCTATCCAGGCACCTGCTCCTCGTCATGCTCTCCCAGCACCACCTTCTCATGGACCTACTGCACCTCCTCCTCGTCAGTTCCATCAAGCACAAAGAAACCTACCTCAAAGACAGAGGAACAGATAGAGGAATGATCCTCCGGCAAGGAGGATTTGTACCGAAGCGACAGGCTTTCACAATGACCGTGGAAGAAGTTGAAGCAACTGGTCAAGTCATCACTGGTAACTCTTTTCTTTCAAGATTTCTTTCAATCTTTATACATATCAAAATATCTTTTTCCTATACCTAAAACATATTCCACACAACTTCGGTACGATCTTAGTAGCCTCACTTGCTGCACCAGCATTCTTCAATACTGGAGCATCTCATTGCTTTATGTCGCAACGGTTCGTTCGAACTTATTCGATTCAAGTCAAACCGCTCGTATCCAACTGGAATTTCAGCTCAGGGAACGGCGTTCTAAAGGCAACAATGGGATACGACCTGTGTCCAGTAGTCTTCTGCAGCAGAGAATTCTATGCTGACTTCAAGGTGCTGGACATACCGAACTTCGATGTAGTTTTGGGTATAGATTGCTAGGAACTTTCTACGCTACCATCGACTGTCGTCAAAGGAGGGTAGTGTTCGAGATTCCAGAGCATCCGGTCTTTTATTTCAAAAGTGGAGACCATACCTTGGAACCTAGTACCTACAAAGAAAAACCGAAGAAAGCAGTGATTGCAACTCTACAAGCAGGAGAAGTTAAGCCAGAGGTAGTTCGAGAGTTCGACGACGTATTTCCTGAAGACATATCAGGTTTGCCTCCCAATCGAGCTCTTGAATTTGAAATTGATTTAGTACCTGGTGCACAACCGGTGATCAAAGTACTGTATCGATTAAGTCCAGAAGATTTGATGGAGGTCCGTACTCAGCTGGATGAACTTCTGCAGAAAGGATGGATTCGTCCCAGTACTTCAAGTTGGGGATCTTCGGTTTTGTTTGTGAAGAAGAAAGAAGGTCCATACAGAATGTGCATTGATTATAAAGCTTTGAACAAAGTCACGATAAAGAACAAGTATCCACTACCGCGAATCGACGATCTGTTCGATCAGCTAAGTGAGTCTTGCGTTTTCTCAAAATTAGATATTCGTTCGGGTTATCATCAAGTGAAGGTCAAAGAGTCCGATATTCCGAAGACGGCATTCAAGACTCGCTATGGACATTATGAGTTTCTCGTGATGCCGTTTGGAGTGACCAATGCACCAGCCATATTTATGAATCTGATGAATCAAGTTTTCTGAGAGTACCTAGACAGGTTCGTTGTCATATTCATCGACAGCATCCTAGTATATTCAAAGAATCGGAAAGAGCATGCTAAACATCTACGAATTGTCCTGGAGACCTTACGACAACATTAACTCTATGCCAAGTACAGCTAGTGCGAGTTTTGGCTAGAACAAGTCGTGTTTCTCGGACATATCATTTCGGGTGAAGAAATCTCTGTGGATCCAGCTAAAATATCAGCAGTAAGCGAATGGCCGACACCAAAGACAGTGAAGGACATTCGAAGTTTTTTGGGATTAGCGGGATACTACCGAAAATTTATTAAAGGATTTTCGAAGATTGCAACACCCATGACCAAGCTCACACTTAAAGATGAAGAATTCGTGTGGTCAGAAGCATGCGAACAAGTTTTCGTAGAACTCAAGTCAAGATTGACATCAGCACCTATTCTCGTAATACCGGACCAATCTGGAGCTTTCGTCGTGCATTAGGATGCATTCGGTAAGGGATTAGGATGTGTTCTACATCAGCACGGTAAAGTTGTAGCTTATACATCAAGACAGCTGAAAGTTCATGAGTGCAACTATCCGACACATGATCTGAAGTTGGCAGCCGTTATCTTTGCACTCAAAATTTGGCGCCATTATTATCTTGGAGAACGGGTAGATATCTACACAGACCACAAAAGTCTGAAATATATGTTTACTCAGAAAGAGTTGAATATGCGGCAAAGAAGATGGTTAGAACTCATGGCGGAGTTTGACATCAATCTACAATATCATCCAGAGAAGGTGAATGTAGTACCTGATACACTTAGTCGTCAACCACTATCAATGAATCTCACCGCACAGTAGAAGCAACAGCAAAATTTGCATCAGATGGAGATAGAAGTGATCATGCCAGATAACGCTTCAAGTTTGATGAACTTACAAGTTCAGTCTACAATTGTCAATCAGATCAAAACAGCTCAAGCAAGTGATGCCAAGTTGCAAAAGATCAGAGAACAAGTAGAAAGTGGACTTAGAACAGACTTCATCATCCACGAAGACGGATCTTTGAGATACGGAAGCTGATTGTGTGTACCACAAGATCCTATTCGGGAAGAGTTGATGAAAGAAGCCTACAACTCCCCATAATCAGTACACCCTGGTGGTACAAAAATGTACAAAGATCTACGTCAACATTACTGGTGGCATGGAATGAAGTATGAAGTAGCCAGAAGTGTAGCAAAATGTCTGGTGTGTCAGCAAGTGAAAGCTGAACATCACAGAACTGCTGGTTTACTTCAACCGTTACATATCCCAGAATGGAAGTGGAAACACATTACTATGGACTTTGCGACTGCACTTCCTCGCAGCACGAAAGGTAATGATGTAGTATGTGTTATTGTGGATCGACTCACAAAGTCGGCTCACTTCATCCCATTTCGAGTTGGGCAATCTACCAAGACACTAGCAAAGAAGTAAATGAAAGTAAGTATGAATCTAATTAAGATTTAACTCTTCATAGTATACTATTTCTGATACCCATGAACTCATGCAGGAGATCGTGAGATTACATGGAGTACCGGTTTGCATTGTCTCCAATCGTGACACCAGATTCCGATCGCAATTTTGGCAGAGTCTGCAAGATAGCTTGGGAATGAGTCTGAACTTTAGCATAACTTAACATCCACAAACAGATGGACAGTCTGAGCGAACGATTCAGATACTTGAAGATATGCTAAGGGCTTGTATGCTAGACTTCGGAGGATCGTGGGAAAATCACCTACATCTTGCGGAGTTTTCATACAACAATAGCTACCAAGCGGGTATTGGAACATCACCATTTGCAGCTCTATATAGAAGGAAGTGTCGTTCACCATTAAGTTAGGACGAAATCGGAGATAGAGAACTCCTTATACTTGAGATGATAGTGGCGACTGTAGATGTAGCTCACACTATCAGGGAACGAATGCACATAGCCCAAGACCGATAGAAGCACTGGGCTGATGCAAAACGCCGACACTTGGAGTTCCAACCGGGAGATCATGTATTTCTGAATATTTCTCCAAACTGTGGAGTGATTCGCTTTGGAATGCGGGATAAGTTAAGTCCGAGATACAATAGACTGTTCGACATACTCGAACGAGTTGGAGAAGTGGCTTATCGTTTGGCACTTCCACCCTCATTGGAAGGAGTGCACAACGTGTTCCACATATCCCAGCTCAGAAGGTATGTGAGTGACCCCAGTCGCATTCTTGATCACTCCGAGCTCACTGTACAGACATACTTATCTTGTGACCAACAACCTGTTGAAATCCTGGACAGAAAGCTAAAGGCACTTAGGAACAAGAAAGTAAACTTGGTTCGAGTGATGTGGAGGAAAGATTCATCGGGAGAATTAACGTGGGAAAGAGAAGACGACATGGATGCAAGATATCCTTTCTTATTTGTAAATTAGTCCTTAAATATTTGTAAATTTAGAGGACGAAATTTTTGTAAGGAGGGTAAAATGTAACGACTCTGTTTATAATGTACAAAAATTGTTTAATGTTAAAGTACTAAATGGAGTATTTGCAACCCTGTGTGTGCTATAAGTATTTAATTTGTTTAAGAACAACAAGAAAACACTTGTAGCTCATTGGTAAAGCCTTGCACTGCTGTGACATAGCCCCTGTGTTCGAATCCCCTAAGCCACATATTAATTTTGCTGATTTTTCTTTTAAACTTTTTGGAAACCTAAAAGTTTACATGTGCAATACACGTAAAAATGAAAAGTCTCAGAAATCAAACATGTGTAAAATGCTAGTTGAAAAGCCGAGGACACGTGGCAAGAATCCAAGCCCAGACCCACCCCAGATGGCCGGCGAGATCCTCTATTGGGCCGGCACCGTCGGTTGAAACCATGGGTAATGCCCAAATTTTTTGACCCCGACACCCTTTGGGCTACCTCACTAACTTTAGTCTGTTTGTTTTCCCTGCAAATATCCAGAGAATAAAAATGAGTTTTAAAACCAAATTTTAATGCATTTTAATTCTCATTTTTAATACCCTAAACTCTAATTCTATCCTATAAATACCACCCTACACCCTATCCCTCTCTATTCTAAAATCCATTGTCAAAACTCTCAAATTTTTCTAAGTCCAAATTGTTATACAAGTGGAGTTAGCACTAGGTCAAGTTTCGGCGACGATTCGGGACAAATCCGGCTATACCGCGACTGCACGACACTTTCAAACTATTCCTACACCTCCCATCTCTCTTCTCAACCAGTAAGTTCCCTCTCCTCTCTTCTCTTTCTATTCTAAAACGATCTTTTATTAAAACTCGTCGGAAGCGGAGTCATTCCGACTTCCATTTCCAATTTCATTAAAACCCAACTTTTCTTAACAATAAATCAACCATCTCTTTATATCTTGTTTAGCAACCATAAAACAATATTTAGAACAAGTTTCAATTCAAATTAAAATGCTATGCAACTTATATTACACTTTTTCGTTTAAATACCACAAAGTTTACCTACGACATTACTTCATTATATTGCTCATATTACCTTTAGAAAACTCACGAGATAATGACCTATCTCATCACAACACTCATCATGATATAGCACGATGGCTTGAAAACAATATTTTTGTGGCTAAGACAAATTTACAGTTAAATACTATAAACTATCAAAACCATATTTCTTTTAATTGTTTTAATCAAATTCCATACAATTATGTCCTTACAACCTATTTTGGGAAATCTGATCTGGTTGGTGCGGGTTATCTCACATCCATCGGACTACTAGGGCGAAATGCAGACCTCCTCACAGAGCATACGATCTCAATGGAATTTTTATTATTACAATTTTTAAGAAAACATGATTTCTATTAATAAATAAATTCTATTTTTAATAAATATATATATGTAAATATTATCAAAATATCTATTTTAAATATATAATATATTCCATGTTTTCTAAATCAAAAGAAATGAACCACAAAAGTTCATGAAAATACCATCAAGAAATCAATACAAGTCAATCTACATGAAAATACCATATACTATTCAATTTAAGTTTATATCCACTAGAATATCTCATCTTATAAAAAATTATATCTATGAAAACCTTAAAGACGATAAATAAATACTTGAGCTTTATTTTGAAAATATATCAAAACTATTTTTCATAAAACCCGCTCAACTTATATTAATTTATAATAAGGACTCTAGTAAATATAGGTTTAAGCGGGACCAATTCTTTTGAGTCTGAAGGTGCTGGAGAATGTGGGTGCTTGCCTATTTAAGGTAGACAACTAAAAACGGGGTTATCAATACGGTAATTGTTTTGGAAAAAGACACAAATCCTGCCGTCCATGTGCAGCAGTTACCGATAACTCCAAAACTAATTCAGGACTTCAATTCTGTTAAGTGTCTGACTCAGTCAAAGTCTCAGTCTAACCTGAAATCAATCCATCTATGAATACAATTCAAATATAACTCCAATACAACATGAATACCAGAATACAATCAATATCAACATGACTTGATTTGACCGAACTATGGATATACATTGAATTGTCTACATGACCATTCGTTTATACCTTTATCCGTTTACATGAATAATTGGTATCATGGTTTCGGTAAGTCTTATATCTGCAAATCATCTATAAAACAACATAATAAACATTACGGGGTTTTTAACATGGTAGATTGGTACGGAACCATGATTTACCTTTTGATAGGATAGATTCATTATCATCTAATATAGTTTTTGGTCTTGAGGAATTCGCCTCATCAAATTGGACGTGCATACTTTCTTGAATAATCAAAGTTCGTTTATTATAAACACGGTAAGTTTTGCTGGTTAATGAATAATCCACAAATATTCCTTCATCTCATTTAGAGTCAAATTTTCCTAGATTATCTAAGGTATTTAATATGTAGCACTTGCAACCAAACACCTTGAAATATTTAACGTTTGGGGTCCTACTATAAAATAGATCGTATGGTGTTTTGTTTAAATATTTTTTTTATTACTACTCGATTTATTATGTAGCATGAAGTGTTAATCGCTTTAACCCATAAATATTTAGGTAGATTATTTTCATTTAATATGGTGTGTGCCATTTTCTGTAAGAAATGATTTTTTCTTTCAGCAACTCCATTTTGTTGTGGAGTTCTGGCACATGAGAATTCATGTTTGAAACCCTTTTTATTACAATATTCTTCGAATATTTGGTTTTCAAACTCTCCACCATGATCACTTCTTAGTTTAGATATTCTTAGGTTTATTTCATTTTGAATATATTTTGAAAAGATTTTAAATGTATTGAATATTTCGTCTTTTGTTTTTAAGAAGAGAACCCAAGTAAATCTTGAGTAATCATCTATTATGACGTATGCATAGAATTTACCTCCTAAACTTGCATTGCGATCAGGACCAAATAAATCCATATATAGCAATTGTAATACATTATTCTTACGTTTGAATGATATTTTAATTTGTTTTCCTCTTTCGCAAGTATCGCACAATCCATCTTTAACAAAGTTTACATACGGTTTGCCTTTAACTAAGTTATTCTAGGTGATCTTGGATATGGTATCCAATGAGGAATGACCTAATCTCCCATGCGAAAGCAACGAGTCTAACACTAAATAAATTGTGTTTTAGGTTTTCAACATATAATACATCTTTTATTTTAATTGTATCAGTTGAATTATTAAAGCAAGTATCACATTAACCGATGATCTTTCCCTTTTTGTTATCTCCAAAAGTGACATTGACACTTTCTTAATTTGATAGCGTTTCGAAGTTCTGAATATTTCCAGTCATGTGTCTCGAGCAACCGCTATCAAGTATCCAACGACTATTACGTCTTTGGAAGTCCTGCAATACAGGAAGAAAAAAGTGTTACTTTTGAGATCCAGATAGATTTTGTTTGTATATTATTATGTATAAAACTATATTTATAGGTTGAATTATTTTAAATATTGAAATATTATGATATATGTCCCATAGTACATTAATAATTACAAGTGGATTGTGAATACTTATTATCATATTTATATGCGTACTTATTTTTAAACGGTTTTGTTTTAGGAATTGGTTCAGAATATTTCTTGAACCTTATTCCTTCTTTCTTGTAGTGTTTAATGATTGACCTAAAATTATATCTAAATTATCTCTATTTTAGGTAAAATTCAAAAGCATTTCATGTTTTAATTCTAATTGTCCTTTAACATCAAAAACTTCAAATCTATTAGTTTCGATTATCTTTACTTTACTTTCGTTTATGAAGATTAAATTTTCTGTTAATTTTTCATTTTCTATTTTAATTTTCCTAAGTTCAGTTTGAATTATTAATTCAGAATTAGTTTTAGTGGATAATTTTGTCTTTAAAGTTTTATTTTTGGATTTTAGTATATCATACTTATCTTTTAGAAAGTGACACGACTTAATTAAGTCTGTTTTACCTAGAGATTCTATATCAAATTCATCATCAGTTACCTCATCTTCTTATGCCATTAAGCACACGTTGGCGACTTTTTCGGCTTCCGAATCACTTGAATCAGTATCATCCTTTTCTGATTCTTTCTTGGACTTCCACTTTTCTTTGTTTAGATTCGAACATTCGGACTTTAGATGGCCCTCCTTGTTGCATTCAAATAACACAAAGATTAATTAGTATTAAAAAATTTATTTGGCTTTATACGTACTTTTCTTTTGGGGGAATTTTCTGGACTTCAAATATCTTCTAAAGTGTCGTGTGATATGTGCTATCTCTTCATCGTCACTATCATCATCGCTTGATGATTCCTAATGCTTCGGCTTGGTGGTAGCCTTCAGTGCAGTGGATATCTTTTGAGTGTCTATTTCTTTCTTTATCTTAAGGTTTCCTTATTGCATCTCATAGGTCTTAAATTTACCTACTGAGCCTGAATGCGACAATCTCCGTACAGCCCGGTCTTTTCGTCTGAGAGTGTCGCATATCGGGTCTAGGGGGTGGATAACGTCAGACCCCTAATAACCCGATAAGTCATGCCGGTGTCAAGCTCATCACCAACTAAGAAATTACTGATCTCCCATCAATAAATCTCATCCGTCCTGACCAAAAACTTATGGTGATAGACATCCGGACACAGCGTGATATTGACTCCCAATACCGGGTAAGACGAATCCCTGACAATCGCTCACTGCCTCCATGTGGGTCGGGACTGTACCCAACTAAAACCTGTTTGCACGATTCCTTTGAGCCATGGTAGGATAGTAATCAAAGCACAGTAGGAACTCACACGAGAAAATGACGATCTCAGGTTTAAAGACCACCCTGTACTCAATGTCTCTAGAGAACTGCTATATGACTATATGTATAATACCATATAGAAGTTCTCCGTGAGTCCGTCTAGTGTACTCACCTTTAGTGAGCACCTGTATACTATCTTAGGTGACAAAACACTAATGTTTTGTGAGACCGGCCACCACCCCTCGTTGGGGTCTAGAAATATATACACTAGTCTACTCTGGAATATCGATGCACAGTCTCGATACTCCCTCGACTAGAGACATTTAAGAATGTGTTTATGGACTACCCAGCTCCTACGTATATGATCGCCATTATAATGCTGGCAGTCAAGCAAGAATCCTACAGGCTTTATCATTATCTATTAGCGACACGTAATAGCAAGTAAAACGTATACACACAATGATAGAGACAAACCAAATAGTATACTATCATTTCGAGCAAGACTGTTCTACTTGTATAAGTTCTCCTTCAATTATCATAATCGCGTAGCTGCAATTACAATAATTATCTTGAGGGCACTATAGCCAATAATCCCCCACCTGCACTTATGGCTAATTATTGCGGTATCGCATGCCCATAGCTCGTGTGTTACCGAACACCCAACTTCTCTACTAATCAGTTTCGCAAACCGTGTTTGAGAAACATCTGTGTTCGAGAAATAGCCTCAGTGAATGGATTTGCTACAATGTTTCTAACTATATCTCTCTATATCTCAACTTCGTGGAAATCAACTATCTCCCGAAATGAGCGATACCTGCCTTAGAATTTGTATGGATACCTGATGGGACTAAGTTCACAAATGAACAAGTTTATCCAACAATCTTCTTAGGCTGTATCATCCGCTGAATTTAATCAGCATCCTACGATATGCCTATCTCAGTATCCGCTTGAAAACCTTTACAGCAGACCGCCCTTCAGAAAAGGGTAAACTTAAAACCCTGACAGCCACTCTGTCAGTCACCTCGGAAGCCTGAGTCGGTAACCGCCTCCCGTAGGAGGCTGCCATTACCATACACCAAGAAAATCCATATATGTTCTTTACTGCTTCTATTTGTTTCTTTAGGATTGGATTATATCTGCTGACTGCAACAAGTGCAAAAGCAATATTATCTAGATCCTGTATGAAGAAATACCTGTGACAACCATAGTTAGACGGTTTGTAGTATAGGAACATCACTTCCTATCAGGAGTATGTCATCCAAATACTAGGATAGTACTTCCTACATCCTTCTTACTAGGTTCATCTGTTGTTTTGATGAAATCAAATACCTTGGCAGTCACATCAAAACAGATGATCCAGCTTTGCTATGCCTGCTTTAGTCTATAAATAGATATAAGCAACTTGCATACCTTTCGCTGCTCCTATTGATAACGATAATCCTCTGGTAGTGTCATATACATGTGTACTTATAAATTCTCATTTAGAAAGACGTTATAGTCATCCTCCTTTTAGATACCATAGTCATGAATAGCAGTAGTGACAAGTCATATCTGTATGGACTTCAGCGTAAATACTGAAGTAAAAGTCTCATAACAATCCACCCTGGATATTTGATGAAAACTTTTACAACAAGTTCATCCTTATTAGGTTACCACCTTTCCACCTGCACTGATCTCGAAAGATTTATTCACTTCTAATGGGTTTTACCCCTTCAGGAGCACTCATCCAATTCCATAATTTGCTGAAATGTGTGGAGTCCAACTTGGATATGTTGCATCTGGTCACCTGGAAGTTACCACTTCCTATGACCTGTTGATAACTAATAAGACCATCATAATCATGATGCTGCCTCCCTGTCACCGTTTATGAGGAAACCGAAGTATCTCTTAGATGGCTAAGATTTGTCGAGTCCAATTGAATTTTTAGGTTCTACTAAATTTTCAGTAACCATTTGTGATCCTGGATTCAATACTAGTTCTACCATATACCCACTAATTTCTTTTGAAAAGAAGTCCTTTTTATAAAAATGTGGCGAGTCAAAAACAAATCAACTTTTGATTTTGCAAATAGTAGAAGTCAAACCCTAGCTAATGCTTAGGATAACACACAAACCGCCATTACTGAAATGTGCCTCGAGTTTGTCCGGATTCCGCTTTTAAACAAAAATCGGATAACTCCATATCTAATATCCTTAAGATATGATCCTATTTTATATCCATATAAAATCAAAGACACTAATTTAGATGGAATCATATTCAATTGGCATGCAGCTGTTTCCAGCGCATATCATCTAAATGGAAGAAGGCCATATACCATTACTCATTAAGGTGCGCACCCACGGATGAGTAACCTGTGAGAGAATCAAGTTCTCAATATTACTACAATGGAATACCTAGTATAAGTATGCGTATCTTTGATCACTTTGAAGAATCTTGATACTTCCAACGTTTGGTTCTCTACTTTATTCTTAATACTTTATGGACTTCTCAAAATCTTTGGACCTTACATTACAACGAATGTGTGTCTAAAACCAGAGGAATCATAGATAGAACAAAATGAAGCAAGAGTACCAACCCCTTTTTCCTAAAGGACACTGGAAAACATATATTATGATGTATAAGTCCTATGAGTATACTAACTCATACTCCGTGTGTTGAAGATTGAAAATTGTATTTTGGTTAAGAACGTCTATACCGTTATTCTATGCACCTTATCTTATTCTCAACTGATAAAGGTAAATGTATAAAACATATTTCCAAAATTTATATTTCACTTTATTAAATAAAGATACAGATATTTCATTTTAAAAATTGGTATATTACAACGGTTATTCAAAACCAAATATTTGTCGTTAGGAAAAACTAGGTGATTTAATCCAATATCACCAATTGGTACGAATTCCGATATTGAGGATCAAATCACTCATTTCCCAAGATTCTACTCCTTCCTAGCATCCGTAACGCCCTACAGATATGAGATTCTAATCCGGTATATACATACCCTGAAATTTGAATTAATTGGAAAAACAGTTTTCAATAGCAACTACACAGAAAATTAAAACATGAAAATGTTTCAAGGGGGTGGCTGGGTATTCCTAGTAATGTCTCTTCCATTATCCAGATTCATAACATTAGTTGCAATTTCCATCACCCTCATTTCAAGCCCTTTATATGTCACACATAGGCTAATTGGTTTTCTTCCTTTCCTACCAGATTTGGAAGAAGACTATCCTATAAGCGTAACTGGTTTACTATCTTAATATTAGGAGCTCTCGCAATATGAGAGAAGGTAAAGAGAAGAGACAACCGAATAATCCTATTCGATTTCTCCTGAACTGGTGTCCATTCTCGGACTGAAATAAGTTTGTTCGAGTTCGTATGTAACTATGCGATGGCCTTCTAAGAAATATAGATCTCCGTAGTGATACGGAGTGTTTTGGAGAAAGCAAAGGGTAAAGTAGGAGCGGTAGGGATATATGCGATTTTGTCATGAACCATGACAATCCAAATCCAAAATCTTTAAAAAGGTTCGGTTAACTTGGTTTATGAGTTTTAGTTTAAGATAAGTCATGGGTCACTGCTGGAGAGAGAAAAGAAACACTCAGTGTGCACTCTATCAAGATTAGATTGGTTAATTAATTTATCTAATCAGGATAGTTCCCACTTGTAGGGTGTTTTCGTCACCCTATTGAAATGGAAATGCATGCGCTTGTCAGGCGTATTACAGATTCTCCTTACCTAGGGTAGACCGGGGTTTATTGATTGTGGGGATCCAAATCTGCAGCAGCCGCGGACTAAGCTACCATTAATTACCCATTGCCTTTGGAGCGAGAGAATCTCCGATTGATGGGTCAAACTTTTCATGCGAACTCAATGTGCAGTGTTCGTATGTGCGTGTCATGAGGGGTTTTGGGTATATCGGGGGCCTCGCAGAGTTTACGAGGATCCCACTACCCGGATAGCGGGCTGGGGGGTCAAGGAGGCTAGTAGCCTCCCTGCGGGGTGCGGGGCAGCGCCCCGTTAGAATTTTTTTGTAACGGGGGATGCGTTTTGAGTGTGGAGCGTGTAGGAAAAATAGGGGTGAGGAGCATTCTAAGTACGCGTGAGATGGCACGTGGGCGCTGGGCGCCAGCAGGCCACGTGTGTGACTCGTGGACGCCAGCGGACCACGTGCGTGGCGCGTGGGCGTTGGACGCCGGCGGGTTACGTGCCTTGCACGTGGGTGCTGGGTGCCAGTGGTTCACGTGCATAGCGCGTGGGCGCCAGTGGATCACGCGCCGTGCATGTGGACGCTGGGCGCCCGCGGAAAAAGGGGCTTAGCCCCTGGACTGGGAGTTGAACTCCCGAGTGAATTTTGGAATTAAACTCCTAAAAAGTGGATCTTTTTGTGGAGTTAAACTCCTAAAATATCGGGATTTTTAGGGTTCAACTCTTTCGAGAATTTGAATTTTGGAGTTGAGCTTCTCAGAGATTGGTTTGGAGTTAAACTCCTATAGAAGAGATTCTTGTTTGGAGATAAACTCCCAAGAGATTTTTGAATATGATGAAAGGGGACCTCTTTCTTCTCTCTTTAGTCCTGGATCTTCTCTTGAGCCTTGGATCTTCCCTAAGTGGGATTTTTGGAGATGGGTCTCGTTCTTCCCCCTCTCTGTTGGCTGGATCTTGGAGAAAAGGAGGGGGGGAGGGTGAGACTTAAAAATCTCTCATTTTAGAGATTTGATGGGAGATCTGAGCTCCCCTTCAAGGGTTTTATGGTGAAAACTATTTTTTTTTTTGGAAAAGAAAGAGTTAAACTCATGATTTAATTCAAAAAAAGAAGAAGATTTAAAACCTTGAGGAAGAAGAAGGAGGCACATAATTCTAGAATTTTTGAGAGAATGAAACTTATTCTTGATTTTTTCATCATGTTTGTCTACACACTTTACATATAGCGAATTGGGCTTTTCCATATGGCACTTGTGCCATCCCATGCCATATGTGCTTATTTCTTTTTGCACATAAGCCATGTGATTTAATTTTTTTTGGCTTTTTGCCCATTTTTTCATACATTTATATCTAAAAAAATTGCATTTAAACTAATTTATCGTCTCCTTTTTGGCATGGAAACGACCCCTTCCACGCTCGATCTTGACTTGGGCTTGGGCCCGCTTACTTGGGCTCGGCCCCGATTGCTTAGGTTGGCTTTGATTTTGAGTTGGTCAGCCGGGATGTAATTTTTGACCCCAACAAAGTTCCCTTCATTAATAAATGCACATCGCGTGTATGTGTTGTGTGCATTAAATTGATGGATCTTGTTCTATATGGAGATTGATTTGGTTTGGTTCCCTGTGAAAGGTTGATACTGCCCTTTTAGCGTCATAGACGGTCGATGCTGCAATTTTTGTGACTTGGACGGTCGGTACTGCTCTTTTAGTGACGTGGACAGTTGGTGCTTCCCTTTTAGCGACGTGGACGGTCGATACTGCCCTTTTAGCGATTTGGACGGTCGGTGCTGCCCTTTTTGTGATGTGGACGGTCAATACTGTGACGTGGACGGTCGATGCTGCGATGTGGACGGTCGATGTTGCCATTTTTCTGACTTGGACGGTTGATACTTCCCTTTTAGCGACGTGGACGGTCGATGCTGCTCTTTTAGCATCGTGGACGGTCGGTGCTTGATTTGACTTGCTCCGCTTCTTACGGTGTCGGGGTTGAAGTTGACATGCTCCGCTTTCTGCGGTGTCGGGGTTGAAGTTGATTTGCTCCGTTTCTTGCGGTGTCGGGATTTGATTTGACTTGCTCTGCTTTCTGCGGTGTCAGGGTTGAAGTTGACTTGCTCCGCTTTTGTGGTGTCAGGATTGATCTGTTTCCGAAGTGGAGCTTGATTCCACCGAGGAGGGGATTAGTTGATTTGTTTGATTTATTTTGTTTTGGGAGTTCTTTACCAGTCCAGCGGGACTTTTGAGCTTAGAAGTGCTACCGGGTGGGACAATGACTTGATCTATTAGATTTTTGTCTTATTTGGAGCATCAGTATTGCTGCATTGGAATAATATCAGGAGCAACTCATCATTTGCCCCGGGAGGACTTGAGATTTGGTTTTTAGGTCGGCATCAGCACCGCCAACACTGAAGCGTGGTGCCAGGAGTGAATTATCATTTGCCTTTAGGAAAACTTGGGATTTGAGTTTTGGGTCGGCATCAGCACCGCTAATACCGAAGCGTAGTTCCAAGAGCGACTTATCATTTGCCGTTGCCCGTTGGGCAGCGATGGTTTAGGAGACAAGTTTAGATCCCTATCACTTAAGGCTTTTCAATTTTATGAGCCGTAAAGGTCTCATAAAAGCATTTTCTCCCTACGAGTCGAGAGGATCTCGCATGTGTATTTTCTCATTAGGAATCGTGGGGATTCCTAAATGTGTTGCTCCTTTATGAGTCGTAAGGATCTCACGCGGGGATTTTCTCCTCATAAGGTCGAGAGGACTTTACGAGTGTATTTCATCTCTTTTCACGAGTTTGTGCCCTTTCGGGTTTTCACAAACTCGCCGACAGTCCCGTTGTTTTTACTCACAGAGCCCTTTCGGGTTTTCGTCCGTGCCCATTTTGCTTATGGACATACCTTTTTCTTCTTCTTTTTCTTTCTTCTTTTGTTTTTTTACTTCATTACCGGTAGGACTTCAGATGTAGTCTCGCCGGTAGGACTTAAGTGAGATAGGGGTCATTTGCACCCGTGGATTATATACAGTTTTACAGAATGTACGATCCAGACCATAAGGCCGGTGTGCTCAATTCGTCTGCGACTTGGAGTATTCATGCGTAGTATTTCTTGAGATATCGGTTATTGATGGGTCGCATGGGCCTTTCTCCCTCGGCACTGTTTCCCCCCAATAAAAGAGCAAAGCTCTGTTCAAAATTTGAAAGAGGCAGCGCCTTACGTGCCTTGCACGAGAGCGCCAGCACCAAGAGTTAAAAACTCTGAGGAAGCGTCTCACGTGCCTTGCACGAGGGCTCCAGCGCCAAGAGTTCAAAAATCTCTTAGGCAGCGCCTCACGTGCCTTGCACGAGGGCGCCAGCGTCAGAATTAAAAGTTCTCTGCCATTGGATCAAAAATCCAATGGAGATAATAAATCATCAAAATACAGAATTAAATTCTGTCGAGGAAATATTTCTCAAATCTTACTAAACGAGAAAGATTATTCTCTGTAAAACAGAGTACCGATGGATTAAAAATCCAATGGTGATTAAAAATCACCAAGCTACAGAATAAGCTCTGTATGAGAAAATATTTTCCCACTCTTGTTAAAAACATGTAAAATATCTTCTGTAAAACAGAAATTCTTGGATCAAAAATCCAATGGTGGATAAAATCCCCAAATCAATTAAGGATCTCTCAATGAGAGATTTCTTTTACTAAATCAACAAACTTGCCTCCACTATATAAAAGCCCCAAGACTTCAAGTCTTGTACAGCGGAACCCTCCCATAAACTTCAAGTTCAAAAAGAAAAGCAAGCAAAAAAAAAAGCTTTAAGAGAGAAGAAAGAAGAAGAACTTTCTTCAAGGTAAATAAAAGTAATAGAGATCAAATGATCTCATCTGCATATCTAAGGGTTTAACCCTCATAAAAGAACATAGTTCTTTTCCTGGATCTGAGATCCATGAGACAAGTTTCCCACAAATAAGAATTTAATTCTCATGGGGATGAATTTGTTCTTGGGAATCGAAGATCCAGAGAAGAACAGAGAATTGAACTCTTCAGAACATAATACACGAAGAAAAAGAAGAAAAAAATCAGCGCCAAGCGCCTCATGTGCCCCTCACGTGGGCGCTGCTCAATAAAGAGTGCTTAGCACTCAGTTGTTGGCGCTCGGCGTCAAGCGCCTCACGTGCCCCTCACGTGGGCGCTGTTCAATAAAGAGTGCTTAGCAATCAGTGGTTGGCGCTCAACCCCAAGTACCTCATGTGTCCCTCACATGGGCGCCGCTTAATAAAGAGTGCTTAGCACTCAGTGGTCGGCGCTCAGCGTCAAGCGCCCTACTTGCCCCTCACGTGGCCGCTATTCAGCATAAAATGCTCTGCACTCATAAACCAGTGTCCAACGCCTGGCGCTTAGCACTAAGCGCCTCACGTGCTCCACACGTGGGCGCCATAAAGAGTTTTAACACTCTATATAAAAACAAAAAAAATGGGAAAAGCGAGATAAAGTGTGGGCGTCAGAACCCATATGGATGATCAACATCGTTGGCACAGAAAGGGGACCAAGCCCAAGCAAGTGTTTAACACTTTATTCAAAAATGAAATGACTTGGCTGAGCCCAAATTTGGCCAAACTCCTAATCAACCGAGCACATGGGCTCTTTATTTTCCAGAGTGGTCTTAGTCCCAAACAAGACTACCGAGCTTCTGACGAATATTCATTGGTTCCATGGTACATCTCCCTACACCTCTGATATATGTCATTGTAATTCTTCAACGTCGTCAGAGAGGTGGCGGATCCCGATAACCAACAACTCTCTGGACCGCAACGTCCTTAAACTAGCTATGGACCGCAACGTCCTTAAACTAACACAATAGAGCCCAAATGCTCTTTTGTTGGGTCTGAACAATCCTAAAATCCTGTTAAGTAGATCTTAGCCTAAAATTAGACTAACGTATCCTCAACAAACATTTAAGTTGAACTTAGTCTCAAACGAGATTAACGTTCTTTAAATCAACCCAAACCCAAATCTATGAATATACGGATTTGGACTAATCCACGCCCTACGGGCGACAACATAAATTAGTCTCCGTATACAATCCACGGGCAACCAAAAATAAAACAAACACACACGACACGAAGTGACCTTCTAAAGCAGGAGAAAGTGGTTACCGCTACGCGGTAATGTAATTAACTGCAGGGGCTTGTGCCTTCAAGGAAGAGCGTCCCCACAATCAAAAAACCCCTCGCAAAAGAGGGGGAATCTAACGAAGTCCGCTACAACGGCCGCATCCGTCCAAACCTCCGATACACGGTGCCATAAATCAGCTTGGCATCTTCAGAGAGGTGGAAGGATAAATCCAAATAGTATCTGCCCCCAAATTCAGGCAAGACGTCTGTCTTCCCGGTTTTCAGCGGTAAACAGATTTTGGCACGCCCGGTGGGACTTTTTCCTCTTTCCACTCCACACTTCGTGTGTCGTGTTTGCGAACAAATCGCGGTTTAATATGGTTGCCCCTGGATTCGAGGTACTAAGATTTGGTGTCTTGCTCCATGCAGAAAATGAGATATCGATGGCCTCCAGCTGCGCTAATTGCAACAGAAACTCCTACTCTGTCCCCGCCGGAGGAGTGACTTACGGGTCCCAAGCGGCCTACATCTTTGTAATGCCAGTGGAGCAGGTGACTCAGGCCACCACTGGATTGTTCTTCGGGACCATGCTCCCGCCAATGAGCTTCAATGCTTCAATACCATCACGAGAGGCTTCAAAGAAGTCGGTCTTCGATCGGCTTGCAACTACCACGGCCCATCTCAATGGGTCGTCCAATTCCAGCGCCTTGGTCTTTGACAGACTGGACCAAAGCTCCAGTAGGCCCGCAAAGAGGTCCGCAATACCTGAAGGGGTTATCCCGAAGTGGATAGCCATTCCTGTTCCGACGGACGAAGTCGTCAAAGGGGCTTCTCCTGCTAAGGGATCGGTCTTCGCAAGACTGGCCGTTCCAACTCCTGCTGCAGGCGAGGTCGTTAAAAATGCTTCCCATGCCAGAAAGTCTGCCTTCGACAGATTGACCATTCCCTCTCAGCGGACGTCAGTCTTCGACAGGCTGACACCGACAGCAGCCTCTCATCAAAGCAGGGGGCATAACGAGGTCTCTTCCATAACAAAGGTGGTCCCGTCTGCACGACGTGCTCGACGTCGCCACTGGCGCTGAGTGAGGAAAGCTGGGGGCAGTTTCCCCTCTGGACTTACCCCACCAGCTCCAACGGTAGAACTTGACGTTGCTGTTCCAACTGGGAACAGCTTCGAGCTGCTCAGGAGGGTGCGCAAGAACTCTCCAACCACTGTACTGAAGAAGTCTCCTCCGCTTGTTGAAAACACAACGCAGGCAAAACCGGAACATCCTCCTCAGCGGCTGTCCTCCAAGATCCACAGAGTCTAGCGGAAAGTCCAAGACTCTGTAATTGACAAAGATTACTCTCGCCGGCTGAAGAAAACGAAGGCTCGGCAAGAGGAAGACCATCCTTCCGTCGTACCACGGAAGGTATCATCTGCGTGGGTGCTTGCTGCAACGACCTCCTCAACCTTGACCTCCCATAAGAGGAGAAGGCCGGAGAAGATCCCCATGCAGACAGCAAATATCAAAGGCAGTGGACCCAAACAACCCAAGTCTAGGGGCATGGTAGTGCACACGGTGTATACGGCTTCCAGCAAAGAGGAAAGCCGTACTTCCGCGGGTCATCGACCACTTACACGGTCTGTGACAAAAGCTCAGGAGCAACAACAAAAGCTCCAGGAGATGTTGACAAGGATGGCCGCACTCACTGGGCAGAAAGAAAGCCCGGAAGCATCGTCTGAGCAGCGCCAGGATCAGGAGACCGATACGAAGTTCCTGCGGAGGGTACTAGAAAGAAAGGATAAAGAAGCCGCGGAGCAAGCCGCTAACATGAAGCAGATGGCGCTCCTGTTCCAAGATATGGTCGGGATGATGATCCACCCGGACCCTCCAGCCGAAGACCTCCAATAATCATTGAAGACGACAGAAGGGAGACGTCAAACCCTCTTTCGGCTCTATCAGCAGCCAGAGAAGAGACGATCTCCAAAGCTGCCATTGATGACTACATAGCTCAATAAATACAAGCTCATCAGGCAAGCGAAGCGGCTGGCCAAGTCGTCAGGATTGGGCGCCCTTATCCAGGCTGGTACGATCAAATTAAGTACCCTCCAAGATATACGATCCCCAAATTCCATGTGTATAAGGGGACGGGCAATCCACAGAAACACGTTGCTCAATTCAGATTTTTGTGTGGTAATATCGGAGTTGACGACAAACTGCTGATTTGCCAATTCGTCGGCAGCTTGGCGGAGACAGCATTTGAATGGTACTCTAAGCTCCTAAATGATTCTATCAAAACATTCACAGAGATGGAATTATTATTCACACAGCGGTTAGCGAGCGCAAGCGAGCGCACCCCGTTCACGGCATTAATCAATACCAGAGTGAAGCCAGGAGAGACCTGGGTTCAATACGCAATTCGATGGCGTAACCTATGGTCAAAATGCGAACAACGCATAGAAGAAACGCTTGCCGTGGGCATGTTCGTGGGAACCCTTGATCCCAAGCCAACTATATCCCAGCTTATGATGTTCTTCAAGACGACCACCTTCCAGGCCTCGATTGACAAGCTGGCCCAAATGGACCAGATAGGTTATAGGCCATCCTCTTCAAAGACAGATTTTCGGAATGAAAAGGGCAAAGGGAAAGCGACCTTTGTCGCCAACGCTCAACAACAACCGAGTGACCCGAAACCGGTAGCTCGCCAAAACAACAAACCAAGATCCCTCGAAGAAAAGTTGAGACGTCCTTATTCGTTCCCCCGGGATAAAACGAGGAGACTATTCGAACTGGCGATGCGCAATAGGCTCATCACTCTGCCGGATCCAAGATGCCCACTGCAACCGGACGACGTCAACAATCCCAATTACTGCCCCTACCACCGAATAGTGGGCCACCCAATTGAAGGTTGCTACGTTTTCAAAAACTGGGTTGAAGACCAGTACCAACAGGGCAAGTTCGCGCTGTCCGAAAACTGGAAGGTAAACCCGCCACAGCAGCATACTCTTAAAAATGTGGATACGCCGGGGGCATCATGCTAATTTGTAGAGGAAGCTCCGTGTGAAGTTGTCCTTTCTGCTAAAACTAAAAGAATGCTGAAAGATCTTCAAGCGTGTCCGGCCATCAAATGGAAAAGCCCGCTGGAGCCCGAGATTATTGACGGGATGCTAAAACCGCGTCCGACGCCGAAGGTTGGTAACAATGGACAAAACCTCCAGGCCAAGCTTTCGAAGTCTTCAAGGAAAAAGAAGAGGATCAAGAAGCCCGTGAAGCTTGCCGACAATCGTACGAGTCTGCAAAAATACATCGACGCACTGGAGGAATACAACCAAAAGGCGTGAACCCCGGTCACATTGGAAAAGTTCCTCAAGTATATTCTTGAGAATGGAGACAGTGACATTGATGAAGGAGACGGCTCGTCAGAAGAACCCGATGATTACGGGGCGAGTTGCCACATGATCTCTCATTCGTCGGTAAATGGAAAAGAAGCTCCTGATGTAGAGAAACTGGGGGCAGAATCAGAGCCAAAATCCCTGGAACCGTCAGACGGCCTGATCGACAGGCTGTTGAGCGAAGCTCTTCAAAAGAGCAAAGATGATCGAAAACGTGAAGCGGCCATATACGAAAAGGCCAAGCATCGGTGTCAGGCTGAAGAAGCTCTAGTAATGAGAAGCCGTAATGTACCTCAACCGGATCGAAGCGTCCCTGCCACCAGCAAGTGCAGAATCAAGATAAGGAAGCAGTTCGCCAAAGCTCTGTCAGTGGGAATGAAGCTGCCACCTTTCAAAGAAAATACTTCCGGGAGTATGTGCCCCGACGAAGTGGATGTACATCCGAACTACTGCTTGTACCATTGGAGGGTCACACACCCTACCGAAGAGTGCAATGCTTTCAAGAAGTGGTGGCAGGGATACGTTGCCCACCGACACCACTTCAAGTGGATGAAGCGCAAAGCTCGTAAAGGAACAGTCGGTAACTGTTATACGGTTAATACCATTTGGACAAAAGGAAAATCTCAAGTTCTTACCTTCGGGAGCGAATCTGACGAAGAAATAGCCCTTGGCCCTCTCTTCAAGGAATCCACCTCTGGAAAAGAAGAAGAGACGAAGAACTGTGAGAACATCCAGCTGTGTAACCGTACGTTGCCTGAAAGGAACCTCGGGCCTACAAACAAAGGTTCGAGCAAAAGAGACAAGGGGAAAGAAAAAATCCCTGAGTAGATTGCCCTCGATGATAGAGTCGTCGAAGAGCTCACAGCCAAGGACCCGCCTAAGAAGAACAAAGTGGATTACAATGTTCTAGCGCACCTGAGGAAGATACCCTCACAATTGAGCATTTTGGATGCCCTTCTCCTGTCTAAAGAGGCACAAGATTCCCTGATCAGGGCGTTACAAGAGCCCAATCAGTTCCAAGCGTTCCTTGCAGAAGAAAAGATGAAAGACGAGCTGGAAAAAGTTCACACAGCCGACATCACATTCGGCGATGAAGATAACGTGTAAGCACAACTGTCCCCTATATGTCACTGGGTATTGCCATGACATCAAGATATAAAAGATCCTGGTTGACAACGGGTCCTCCGTCAACCTTCTTAATGTGAGAGTGTTGAAGGAGATTTGCATGAAAGTTCAACACCTGGCGCGGGACAAAATTACTATCTCCGGGTTCGACTCGCAGTCATCATGGATGCTTGGATCCGTAATATTGACATTACGCTTCGGGATGCTCGTCACTGACATCAAGTTTCACATTATCGACGCTAAGACTTGCTACAATGCTTTGCTCAGTAGGCCTTGGTTACATGAATACAACATCATCCCTTCTACACAACATCAGTGTATGAAGTACTTCAAAGACGGCCTCGAGTACACAGTTACAGGGGAGCTAAACCCTTTCTCCGTAAATGAAGTCCACAAGTATGAAGACGCTAAGTACTTCCTACCAGACTTCGAAGACACGGAAAGATGTCGTAAACCAGAGAATAAACAAAAAGCCATCGCCACCATCCCGACCTTTAGAAGTGATACCAAGGAGGATGAAGAGATAGTCTTTTCGGGGCAACCCTAAGGCAGCAGGCCCGGATCATCTACTCCTATTTTGGTCTTTGGCAGTGACTCTGAAGATGAAGTCAACACAGTATTCTCTATTCATCCATCAATGCAAACCTTCACTAGAGTTAATCAGAGTTTACAAATTACCATGGTTCCGTAGTGGCATTATAAAGAACTCGATGCGCTTGGTACATACAGCGTGCAAGAGCTGCAGACCTTCTACGTCTCTCCTAAGCGGAAAGATGAAAATGCGATCCTCTTCTACCAGCCCACGGAGATCAAAGTGGAAAGAGAAGTCTGGCATGGCCCTGAACCTGTTCTCGACATGCTTTAGCCAATCCGTCTTCCCAGATACTACGCAGAGGGACCGAAAAGGCTATTGAGATGCCAAGGCGTACCCTTTAAACAGATTCCTCGACAAGCCCAGTTCTATAATAAGATTTGGGACGTTCCCGGGACTCGGTGAAAGATACCCAACGAGGGGATGGAGACGACTGGGCTGGGATACGTCCAGTTCCAGAAGCGGGAGAGATCCCATGGCTGCCATGTTATAAACGACACCGGTGGAGAAGGGAATGCTCGTCCAGATTGCGTTGGTATTGAACCAGAGCGAAATCCCGCCGTAAGAATACCGAGTCTGTCATTCGAAGAACAGATCGACAAGCTAATAAGGGAAGCGGGTCAAAAGGTTCGGGATGACCACAGCCGCGAAATGGCCATTTACGAGAAAGCCAGGACGCAACGTCTTATTCAGCAGGCTACGGAAGATGAGGATGCCCTTCACCCCCAGCCTGCTGTGCACTCTTGTGGAAAGAAAAAAAGCCCGACGTAGAAACAACAGCAAGGTGAAGAACGGGAATGATGCTCAAAAATAGCGAAGCGGATCCAAGAAGCCGCGCGATCAAGAAAAAGTACGCTGGAATTCATCGCTGATGAAGAAGATGGTTCGGGAATACTCTTTCCCTCAAGACAAGACAAGGAAAATTTTCGACCTTGTCATGAAACATCAAATGATGGTGCTCCCGGAGTCTCAGCGCCCCGAACAAATAGACGAGATCCATCACCCGGCTTATTGCTCCTATCACCGAGCAATATGACATTCTCTTGAAGACTGCTTCACCTTCAAAAACTGGGTTGAAGACCAGTATCAGTAAGGCAAGTTTGCTCTATCTGACTGTTGGTGGCTAACCCCACCACAAAAGCATGAGCCAAAAGCAATCTATAGGGCGAGAATGGAACCAAAGCAACATCAGTCTTGGAAATGAGCTCGTACCTGCCACGTGATAACGTTCTCAAAGGAAAGAGAGCATGAGAATATGGATGACCTCTCCTAATGCTTCACAAATGAAGATGAAGACGAGGCAATCTTAGAATTTCCACCAGCACCAAAGGAGTTGGAATACGGGATACATACCACGGCAGACAATCTGAGGAAAATCGACTTAGGGACGGCAAACGAACCAAGGCCAACGTTCGTCAGCGAGCTATTGTCTGAAGAGCAGATGGCTACACTAAAAGATGTGCATATGCAGTATAAAGACTGCTTCGCGTGGAACTATTCCGAGATGCCAGGATTAGATCCAAAAATAGCCGTGCATAAACTGGCAATATCACCAGACGTCAAGCTAGCCAAACAAGCACCAAGAAGAATGCGGCTCGAGATTGAGATGAGTATCAATGCCGAAGTCAAGAAGCTAATCGACTCCGGCTTCATCCAAGAAGTTCAATACCCTGACTGGATCGCCAATATCATTCCGGTAATGAAGAAAAATGGGACAGTACGCATCTGCGTAGATTTTCGGGATCTCAACAAAGCTTGTCTGAAGGATGACTTCCCAGTGCCTGTTACCGAGCTGATGATCGATAACACATCCACCCATGAAGTCTTCTCCTTCTGGATGAATCTTCAGGGTATAATCAAATAAAGATGCATCCTGAAGACCGAAAGCATACTGCCTTCCGGACTCCGCTGAGTATATTTTGCTATAAAGTGATGCCCTTCGGTCTGAAGAATGCTGACGCTACCTACCAGAGGGCTATGATGAATATCTTTGATGATCTCATACACGAGATTGTCGAATGTTATATCGACGACCTCATGGTGAAAAGCAAATCGTATGACGAGCACTGGGAATATTTGAAAATAATGTTCCAGTGCCTTCGGAAGTACAACCTGAAGATGAATCCTCTGAAATGCGCGTTTGGAGTATCCTCAGGCAAATTCCTAGGATTCATCATTCGACACTGAGGCATCGAAATAGACCCATTGAAGATCAAGGCGATCATGGAAATGCCCACGCCAAGAACTCTCAAACAACTGCGGTCTCTCCAAGGAAAGCTCGCGTATATCTGACGGTTCATAGCTAACCTTTTCGGAAAATGCCGCCCCTACAGCCATCTAATGAAGAAGGGAACCTCGTTCGTTTTGGATCGTAAATGCCAAAGTGCGCTGGACGAAATCAAGCAATACCTGCTTAACCCGCCGGTACTGACCGCTCCGGTCAGGGGAAAGCCCTCATCCTGTACACAACAACCCTTGAAGCTTCTTTAGGGCGCTATGGGCATAGGAGAACGACCAGGGGAAGGAAAGAGCTCTCTACTATTTGAGTCGAGTCCTTCTAGGGGCAGAAAGCAACTATTCCCCTATTGAAAAGCATTGCCTAGCACTGATCTTCGCCATAACGAAGCTTCGACATTATGCCTTGGCATATGAGGTCCATCTTATATCAAAAGCGGGCCGTCTCAAGTATTTGATGTCAAGAGCCATACTAAAGGGAAGGCTTGCCAAATGGGCCCTCCTCTTGATGGAGTTTCAATAGTATATCGACCCCTCAAGGTAATAAAAGGCCAGGTCATCACCGACTTTCTTGCTGAGCATCCGGTACCAGCTAATTCTCCCTTAAATTGCGAATTGACAGATGAATATGCGTTCGACACAATCGACGGGGAGAAATAAGGGAGTGATACCCGATGGGAACTCTACTTCGATGGGGCATCGTCTATGAAGAGGCGGAAGCAAAGCACCCCCATAATCAAAGCCGGAGTAGGCCTTATTTTTGTGACTCCACAAGGAGGGATAATGCGTTTTGCCCTTTCCTTAACGGAGCCAAGAACATACAACGAAACGGAATATGAAGTTTTGATAGCAGGTCTCGAGATCGCCATTGACATGGGAATCGAGAACCTCCTCATATATAGAGACTCCCAGTTGGTTGTTAGCCAAGTAAATGTGACTATCAGACGTGTAAGCCAGAATTGGTAAAATATGGCAAAAGAGTGCAGCAAAAGAGTGACTCAAATCCATTCCTAAGTCCTGGAAGCATACCGCGTGCAAAAAATAGCAAGGCGGATGCGTTAGCCAAACTCGCTAAGGAACTGGTTGACGAGAACCTCGATGAAGTAAGGATCATTGTGCAAAGCCGCCGGATTCTCGCACCAGCAGAAATATCTCCGGAGTCGTTTGAAGAAGAGGAAGCGACCAAACAAGCGGTGTTCCAAATAGAAGACGAAGAAAAGGCTAAGGATTGGAGAGAAGTCTTCGTTAGGTCCACGTTACCTCTCCCGGTACTTTCGGGGTTGCGGAAACGGTAAAACAAATTTTTTTCTGAACATGGTAACATGGACCGTAAAAGCCGGATCTTTACTAAACAATACACTAGCATCCTAACTAGAGATTTATCTACTCGGTTAGGGGTTATACCTCAACTTGTACTCCTTCTCTTCTTGTTGTTCTTCTCCTTACTTGCTCCGAGGCTTGATCCGGACTTTGGTCACCTCCGCGGCCTCCTTGAGTCGAAGACGATCCACCCGAGAGATGTACACCGAGCTCCACCTCGAGCCGAGGTAACTAGGGCAAAGAGATTGCTAATCTAGAAGCTCTAGGTTGTGTAGAGGAGATGTATGGATGTGTTTGTCTTTGTGAGATCTTTTTCTCTCAACACATGAGATCAAAAGATGAGATCAAGAGGAGGAAGAAGAAGGAGAAACTTAGCAACCATGGAGCTTTTCTTTTTCTTCTCACTTCAAGAGAGAGAATGAGAAGAGAATAATGAAAAGATTAAAAACAAAAGAAATGAACCATGGTTCCAATAATACACAAAAACATCATTACTAATCCTATCATGATAGAAGTTGATGGCACATTGAATTGACTATTAACATAACACAAGAAATAAAAAGAAAATGAAAGAAGAGTGTGGATCTCTCTTGAAGGTCAATGGTCAACACGGTCAACAGGTCAACAAAGTCAAGAGAGATCCAAGTGGTCAAATGGTCAATGCAATTAGCCATCACAAATCTATCACTAAAAGGATTAGTAAACAATGTCTCCGGCTCATAACGGTTTTGACCAAACGAACTGTCAAAACCCTAATGAGTGTGCCATATTACGGTTTTGGCCGAACCAACTGCCAAAACCCTAATGGGGCACCTCCTCCTTCATCGCTCCTCAAAACTGTGCATACATACTCGCATCCGTATTCCGTAGAATGCGAATGCACAGAAGACAAATCAAATCCATCTGTGCAATACTAGGATCTGGCTTAAACCAAAGCCTACTAGTATTGCCTGCCCGAACACCACACGCACACAAGTGTACGTAAGTGATCGCAGCCCTGCCGTAAAACCATACGGCCTCTACACGTTTCGCTCAGTGCAGGGAAACTCTCTGTGTGGGACTCTAAAGACTCGACACTACGCTGGCAGTGGGTTTAACCACAGACCGCAAGTGGCACTAGCTGTACGTAACGGTCCCCAGGTAGATGTCGATAAGAAGGCCGATGAGGTACACCCATCCGAACTCCTACTGAGCCTGTATGTGACACTCTCCGTACAGTCCGGTCTGTTCGTCTGATACATCGCATGGCGGGCCTAGGGGGCGGTAAACGTCAGTCCCCTAATAGCGGTACAAGTCGTGTCGGAGTGAAGCCCAGAACACCCTGAGATAACACTAGAAACCTACCAGTATATCTCGCTTGCCCTGGCCAGGGACTACTCGTGTAATGGCTCTCCTAGACACAGCGCGATGTCAACCCCCAATACCGGGAGAGACGAATCCTGTCTAACCGTCACTGCCTCCAAGTGCTTCGGGACTGCACCCAACTACTACCTGTTTGCACGACTCAGTAGAGCCGTGGTAGGGTAGTAATCAAAGAACAGTGGGAACACACTCGAGGCGAAGTGACAGTGTCAAGTCAGCGGACTAAGCTGTACTCATGTCACCTGGGAACTGATAACTGACGATAGGTATAATACCAACCATCAGTTCCCGACGAGTCCTGTCCAGTGTACTCGTAACCTAACGAGCACCCGCATACTATCTCAAGTACGACATACTGACGGCTGTGGGACAGACCGTCTCCCGTGCTGGGATGAGAAGCGCATACGCTAGTCTACTCTGGAGTATCGATGCCCTGTCTCGATAATCCCACGACTAGGGACGTGTATAAGGATGTGCTTGTGGATTACCCAGCCCCCACGAGTGTGATCGCCATCACAACGCCGGTAATCAAGCAAAGATCCTAAGGGCTCTACTAATGCGTATAGGTGATACAATAAAGAAACACACATGTACACATTAAAGCAGAGACAAACCAAATAGCATACTACTATGTTGAGCAAGATTGTCTATACAACTGTGAATATCCCAAGCTTCCATCAAGTAATATACAAACTAGTATGATACAGTAATGGCCTCTAGGGCATATACACTAACAATCTTCCACTTGCACTAAGGCCATGTACTGGCGTATCGAAGACCTATCATCTCGATCAGCCGCTCGAACTGAGTCCGGGGTAAGGCCTTCGTGAATGGATCCGCCGTGTTGTCTTTTGTGTCCACTCTCCGCACCTCGATCTCCTGGCGATCAATGATCTCCCTGATCAGGTGATACCACCTTAAGATGTGCCTGGATTTCTGATGGGACCTTGGTTCCTTCGCTAAAGCTATAGCCCCATTGTTATCGCAATACAAAGGTATTGGGTCAACAATGGACGGAACCACCTGAAGTTCACTAATGAACCTCTTCATCCAGACCGCCTCTTTTGCGGCATCGCTTGCAGCAATGTATTCAGCCTCCATCGTCGAGTCTGCGACGGTATCCTGTTTGGAACTCCTCCAACATACCGCCCCTCCGTTGAGGGTAAACACAAAACCCGAGACAGACTTGCTGTCATCTTTGTCACTCTGGAAGCTTGAATCGGTAAAGGACTCGACCCTAAGGTCTCCATTACCGTAAACTAGGAACATCTCCTTAGTCCTTCTTAGGTACTTGAGAATGTTCTTCACTGCTGTCCAGTGGTCCTCACCTGGGTCTGACTGATACCGGCTTACCGTGCTTAGCGCGTAAGCTACATCTGGTCTTGTACATAGCATCGCATACATTATAGATCCTACCGCCGAAGCGTAGGGTATAGTACTCATGCGAACCCTCTCCTCGTCAGTCTTAGGAGACATCTTCTTGGAGAGGGTAATTCCGTGCAATGCGGGTATGTTACCGCGCTTGGAATCCTCCATACTAAATCTCTTTAGTACGGTCTCTATGTACCTGGACTGCGAAAGTCCCAATAGTCTCTTGGATCTATCTCTATAGATCTTGATCCCCAGAATGTACGAGGCATCACCCAGGTCCTTCATGGAGAACCTTTGTGACAAAAATAGCTTGAACGATTGTAGCATAGGAATGTCATTTCCTATCAAAAGAATGTCGTCCACGTACAAGACTAGGAACACGACAGTTCGTCCTACAATCTTCTTATAGACACAAGGTTCATCTTCGTTCTTGATGAAATCAAATTCCTTGATTGCTTCATCAAAACAGATGTTCCAGCTCCGCGATGCCTGCTTTAATCCATAAATGGATTTAAGCAACTTGCACACCTTCCCTCTGCTCCCACTGTCTACGAAACCTTCTGGTTGATCCATGTAAACGCACTCTTCCAAACAACCGTTTAGGAAAGCCGTTTTAACATCCATCTGCCAGATTTCATAGTCATGGAAGGCAGCAATGGCAAGTAGGATCCGAATGGATTTGAGCATAGCCACCGGAGAAAAAGTTTCGTCATAGTCCAAACCAGGTCTTTGACGAAAACCTTTTGCAACGAGTCTAGCCTTATAGGTTTCCACCTGCCCATCTACACCAAGTTTCCTTTTGTAGATCCATTTGCATCCAACGGGTTTTACCCCAGGTGGAGCAATATCCAAGGTCCACACTTTATTGGCGTACATGGACTCCATTTCGGATTGCATTGCTTCCTGCCACTTATCAGAGTCCCTACTGATAATGGCCTGCCTGAAACTGGTAGGGTCATCTTCTTCCAAGATGCAATCCTCTCGATCCCCGTCTATGAGAAAACCGTAGTATCTCTCGGGCGGATGAGAAATCCTACCAGATCTGCGGAGTGGCTGAGGTTCGTCTGGGGTTATTGAATTCTGAGGTTCTGTCAAATCTTCAGTTTCATTTTGTGGTCGCTGAATTTCTTCCAGTTCTACCGAACTCCCACTTATTTCTTTTGCAAGAAATTGTCACTCTAAAAAGGTGGCGTGGCGAGATACAAACACCTTCTGTTCCTCGGTGTGGTAGAACAGATATCCTGTGGAGTTCTTAGGATATCCCACAAATTTACATAGAACCGAACGTGCCTGCAGTTTGTCCGGATTTTTTACTTTTACATAGGCCGGACAACCCCATATCTTAATACGTTTAAGATACGGCTTTTTACCATTCCATATCTCGAACGGTGTTTTAGGCACAGATTTAGACGGAACATCGTTCAATAGATATGCTGCTGTCAACAGCGCATGTCCCCAAAATGAAAGAGGTAACTCGGCATTACTCATCATGGAGCGAACCATATCCAGTAGGATACGATTCCTCCGCTCCGATACACCGTTGTGCTGTGGTGTATAAGGAGGAGTAAGCTGAGAGAGAATACCATTCTCTTTTAAGTAATCTAGGAATTCCGTGCTTAAGTACTCCCCTCCTCTATCAGACCGGAGGATCTTGATACTTTTGCCAGTCTGGTTCTCTACTTCGTTTCTGAATTCCTTGAATTTCTCAAAAGCTTCAGATTTATGTTTCATCAGATACACATATCCGAACCTAGAAAGATCGTTAGTGAATGTGATGAAGTACGAGAACCCACCCTTTGCATGTATAGACATCGGACCACATACATCACTATGTACGAGTCCCAAGAGCTCTGCTGCTCTTTCTCCATGTCCGGTGAACGGAGATTTGGTCATCTTCCCTTTGAGACAAGACTGACAAGTTTCATAAGATGAAAACTCGAACGCATCCAAGAGTCAATCTTTATGCAACTTACTCAGTCTTTTCTCTCCGATATGACCAAGTCTACAATGCCACAAGTAGGAATCATTCGTATCTGAATTCTTCCTCTTGCGTGTGTTTTGTACATTGAGAACTGTATTCCGATTTAGAACGTAGATACCATTACACAGTGCACCTTCTGCAACCAGTACCTTATGAAGGTAAATGTTCATGATATTTCTATCAAGAACAAAATTATATCCATGTTTATTGAGTAAAGAAACTGATATGATGTTGCAAACCATGGAAGGTACATAGTAGCAATCGTTCAAAATCATAGTCTTGCCATTTGGCAAAACTAGGTGATATTCACCGACGGCTGCCGCATTAACTTGTGCTCCGTTCGCTACTCTGAGCGACATATCACCCGGTGCAACTTTCCTACTTTTTCTCAGTCCCTGCAATAAATTACAGATATGAGATCCTGATCCGGTATCAAGTACCCAGGAGGTAGGGCTGACCGTAAAACAGTTCTCAATTACAAGAACACCTGAAGTAGATGCAAAACCATGCTTCTTCTTCAACTGGGTATCCTGAGAATCCATACAATCCCCTTTCCCTTGCTCATACTTATGACTGTTGTCACAAGTTAGAGCTGAACCAACGTTCCCCAGCCCCGAATAAGAATTCGGATCGGTCAAGCGATACATTTTATTATCTTGATTAGGGCGTGAAATGGTTGCTACCTGGAGAGAGAGAAAAGAAACACTCAGCGTGCGCTCTTGCAAGTTTAGATTGGTTTTTAATTTATCTAAACAGGATGGCTCCCACTGTTTCTCGAATCCCTCCTCAAACCATAAAGGAAGAATTAGTCGGGATCAATCTCACCGTACAATTCTTGCTTAACCGTTCAGCCAGGCCAGTGTCGGTACTTCGAGGGAGGTTTTCCAACGCTTTCGCGAAGTTCCTTAATTAAGTAACCTCTTTTCCCTGTGGGCATAGCCCCGCTAACACCTTTCTAGACACCTACTTGGTTTATAGCATTGATCGTTAAGCGAGAAAGTTCCCGAGGAGTAGCATATACCCACAGTAGGATCGGGATCCAAATATCATCGCGTGACAAAACTGAAGGAATCCTACCAGAATCATCACACTCCAAATGGTATGCAACACTAGCAAGTTTCAGTACTTTTGAAACTCCCGATGTGGTTTTTGCCCCTAGGACCCAAGTGACCTTGACTGAGCCAACATATCAAAGGATCCTAGTCAAGTTCAACCCGTCATTATCTTGACTGCATTAGACCCACCCGTATGAGTCCTTGACTGAGCCAAAATGACCGCACGACTGTCATAACTAATCACTTTGTATCCTACGGAAAAAATATTACATAGCTACCGTACACTACGCCTCGGCTGAGCACGAAATACGTAGCACGAATACTAAGCAATATCAATCCGAAACGACGGAGGGCTACGACTGGGTTTTGGCGAAAACCCGTTAACGTAATGAACTTGATATCGTTGAAGGAACGTGATACAGTTTTTGAAAATATAGTGGCGAAAACTTTTGCTAAAGAGGTCACTCCCTGTGAAGGGATCTCGGCTCTTTCCTCGTCGAATGAGGAGCAGGATATTCCAAACTGAATACCTCGATGCAAAGCAAGAATAATCGACTATAGTGAAGTTATTATCCTGACGCAAACTTTTGTCCAAGGGGTCACTCCCGATGAAGGGATCTCGGCCCTTGCCTCGTCGACTGAGGTGCTGGGCATTCATAACCGAATACCTCGATGCAAAACAAAAGTAAACGTCCTTGTAATAACAGCTTTTTTTGAAAAATTGTTCCAACAACGTCTTTTAGGTTTATTTTTCTTGCATTATTTCTTTTAATGCGTCCCATCATTTAAATCCTACCGTTGCAGAAAACAACCAAAATATGACGTACGCTTATGCCATTCGCATTCGCCACGGGGCCCCGTCATCACCCGTTAGGTTACTTAACTAACGACAGAGCGGGGGCTGGGCTAGCGCGGCTGAAAAACATAAGCAACGCCTAAATAGTTATTATATATAGATATATAGCAATGATAGCCAATCCAGATCACAGATGAACACTCTGGATATACTAGGAACCCGCGATTCGTTCGAGCCTGCAACCAAAAGCGGATTACACGGCCGCGATGAATAGCCAATACCCCACCCAAGACCCCTACGGGTGCGGCAAACTACCCGCCAAGTACCCGAAGCGAAGCAACCTCCCTCAACGCCGTGAGTAGGCCACTCGGCACTTCGAGATACCCGGTAGTTTGTGCACCCCCTCCATGGGTCTATCCTAGGAGCAAAAACAGTAAAAAGAATTATACAATGACGGCTACAACCCCGATCCGGTTGTGCGGCCATATAAATAATATTACATCAATTTACAAATTTATTACATGAATGAAAGAAAAAGAAACTCTCATCTCACATCCAACCCGGCTATTCATCCGCGACAATCCAACGAGTTCATATACACATACCATCAATAACACAGATCACAGATATGTATAACCCCCACTAATCAACGTATAGCGATTAGTAGACGTTCAATACACATATAACATCACAGGATATAACCAATAGCCAAAGTCTACAGAACATCGACCAAAAATACGGATTTTTAAGCCCCAAAAACAAATTTTGCTTTCTGGAAAATCTGGGCAGAAAAGTTATATTGTAAAAATCCCAAAATACCCATCTAAGAAAACTGCAGGAAGCAGATCCCCCAACTAAGTTAAATCGGCCGCGGTTCCGCGGCATAAGCAAGCTTATGCCGCGGAACCGCGGCGCTTTAGTTGAGTTGGGGGGTCAAATTTCTCCAGTTTTCTAACAAAAGCCTGAGCCGATTTTTAGTGCATGATTTATTAATTTTTGAACAGAAAAAAAATCGGCAGAAACTTGAAATATCCGGGGTGTTTTGCGGTTTTTCGTCCGGTCGAAATTCTAAACACTTTGCTAACATGCTAGGGTGTGTTTAGTTAGTCTCTGATACCACTGTTAGGTCCACGTTACCTCTCCCGGTACTTTCGGGATTGCGGAAACGGTAATTTTTTTTTCTGAACATGGTAACATGGACCGTAAAGGCCGGATCTTTACTAAACAATACACTAGCATCCTAACTAGAGATTTATTTACTCGGTTAGGGGTTATACCTCAACTTGTACTCCTTCTCTTCTTGTTGTTCTTCTCCTTGCTTGCTCCGAGGCTTGATCCGGACTTTGGTCACTTCCGCGGCCTCCTTGAGTCGAAGACGATCCACCCGAGAGATGTACACCGAGCTCCAGCTCGAACCGAGGTAACTAGGGCAAAGAGATTGCTAATCTAGAAGCTCTAGGTTGTGTAGAGGAGATGTATGGATGTGTTTGTCTTTGTGGGATCTTTTTCTCTCAACACATGAGATCAAAAGATGAGATCAAGAGGAGGAAGAAGAAGGAGAAACTTAGCAACCATGGAGCTTTTCTTTTTCTTCTCACTTCAAGAGAGAGAATGAGAAGAGAATAATGAAAAGATTAAAAACAAAAGAAATGAACCATGGTTCCAATAATACACAAAAACATCATTACTAATCCTATCATGATAGAAGTTGATGGCACATTGAATTGACTATTAACATAACGCAAGAAATAAAAAGAAAATGAAAGAAGAGTGTGGATCTCTCTTGAAGGTCAATGGTCAACACGGTCAACGGGTCAACAAAGTCAAGAGAGATCCAAGTGGTCAAATGGTCAATGCAATTAGCCATCACAAATCTATCACTAAAAGGATTAGTAAACAATGTCTCCGGCTCATAACGGTTTTGACCAAACGAACTGTCAAAACCCTAATGAGTGTGCCATATTACGGTTTTGGCCGAACCAACTGCCAAAACCCTAATGGGGCACCTCCTCCTTCATCGCTCCTCAAAACTGTGCATACATACCCGCATCCGCATTCCGTAGAATGCGAATGCACAGAAGACAAATCAAATCCATCTGTGCAATACTAGGATCTGGCTTAAACCAAAGCCTACTAGTATTGCCTGCCCGAACACCACACGTACACAAGTGTACGTAAGTGATCGCAGCCCTACCGTAAAACCATACGGCCTCTACACGTTTCGCTCAGTGCAGGGAAACTCTCTGTGTGGGACTCTAAAGACTCGACACTACGCTGGCAGTGGGTTTAACCACAGACCGCAAGTGGCACTAGCTGTACGTAACGGTCCCCAGGTAGATGTTGATAAGAAGGCCGATGAGGTACACCCATCCGAACTCCTACTGAGCCTGTATGTGACAGTCTCCGTACAGTCCGGTCTGTTCGTCTGATACATCGCATGGCGGGCCTAGGGGGGCGGTAAACGTCAGTCCCCTAATAGCGGTACAAGTCGTGTCGGAGTGAAGCCCAGAACACCCTGAGATAACACTGGAAACCTACCAGTATATCTCGCTTGCCCTGGCCAGGGACTACTCGTGTAATGGCTCTCCTGGACACAGCGCGATGTCAACCCCCAATACCGGGAGAGACGAATCCTGTCTAACCGTCACTGCCTCCAAGTGCTTCGGGACTGCACCCAACTACTACCTGTTTGCACGACTCAGTAGAGCCGTGGTAGGGTAGTAATCAAAGAACAGTAGGAACACACTCGAGGCGAAGTGACAGTGTCAAGTCAGCGGACTAAGCTGTACTCATGTCACCTGGGAACTGATAACTGACGATAGGTATAATACCAACCATCAGTTCCCGACGAGTCCTGTCCAGTGTACTCGTAACCTAACGAGCACCCGCATACTATCTCAAGTACGACATACTGACGGTTGTGGGACAGACCGTCTCCCGTGCTGGGATGAGAAGCGCATACGCTAGTCTACTCCAGAGTATCGATGCCCTGTCTCGATAATCCCACGACTAGGGACGTGTATAAGGATGTGCTTGTGGATTACCCAGCCCCCACGAGTGTGATCGCCATCACAACGCCGGTAATCTAGCAAAGATCCTAAGGGCTCTACTAATGCGTATAGGTGATACAATAAAGAAACACACATGTACACATTAAAGCAGAGACAAACCAAGTAGCATACTACTATATTGAGCAAGATTGTCTATACAACTGTGAATATCCCAAGCTTCCATCAAGTAATATACAAACTAGTATGATACAGTAATGGCCTCTAGGGCATATACACTAACAGTCTTCATAGACTACTTCAAATCCCATCGAACGCTCGAAAACGCATCATCAAGACATCGGCTCATGAAGCGAGCTCTGTCTTTCGCCTTCGTCAATGATACTCTGTATAAGAGATTATTCAATTGTTTGTGGCTAGGATGTCTGGGACCAGAAGAAGCAAGGAGTGTCGTCCATGAAACTCATGACAGATTCTGCGGTTCTCATCAAGCCGGGTCAAAAATGAAGCTGAAAATCAAAAGGATGGGCTACTATTGGCCCACGATGATTCAGGACTGCCTCGAATACGCGAAGCAGTGTCACTCATGCCAGATTCATGGGGACTTCATCTATCAGCATCCAAATCCGCTATATCCGACATTGGCTAGTTGGTCGTTCGAAATGTGGGGAACCGATATAATCGGGCCCATCGAGCCAGCATCGTCCAGGGGACATCGGTTCATATTGGCAACAACTGATTACTTCTCTAAGTGGGCAGAGGCAGTACCCTTAAGGGAGGTGAAGACGGAGAACATCCTCCATTTCTTCAGGACACATGTCATCTACCGGTTCGGCACTTCGAGACGGATCATCTCGGATAATGGGCCAGCCTACAGAAGCCACAAAATCAGTCGCTTCGCACAACAGTATATTATAGATTGGAGATACTCTTCGGTCTATAATCCCTGAGCTAACGATCTATCTGAGGCTTTCAACAAGACCTTGACGAAGATCATAAAGAAGACGGTGTCCAGAAACAGAAAGGACTGGCTCGAGAGATTGCATGAAGCTCTCTGGGCTTATCGAACCACGTTCAAAACAGCCACGAATACCACGCCCTTTGCATTGGTATTCGGCACGAAAGCGGTACTTCATTTGGAGATAGAGCTACCCTCACTACGAGTAGCGGTCCGACATGAGCTGATGGATGAAGAAAATGCCCACCTTTGGCTTGAGGAGCTCGATGCCCTCGATGAAACTTGTCTCATGGCGCAGCAAAACCTAGAAGCTTACAAAGAAAGGATGACACGTTCATAGAAAGACTAACTAGGCCTAGAGCATTCCGCCAATGCGAACTCGTCCTAGTTGTCAAAAGACCTATGATCCCCAACCTTGTCAAACGGGGGAAATTCGAGCCGAACTATGAGGGCCCATACGTCATAGACAACGTTTATCAAGGTGGTGCCTATTTGCTCATGGATATGCATGGAGAAAGAACCTTCCGGCCAATAAACGGCCGCTTCCTTAAGAAAAACTACCCCTGACAAGTCACAACTCAGGTTAACGATAAATGACGACGCTCGTATCCGCTCGCTATCTTCCTGAGTCAGCACTCTTTAAGTAGTATCCGGCAAAACTTCGCCTCGAAGCTATAGACCGGGATGTCCCTAAACTAACAATGGACCATAATGTCCTTAAACTAAATACGTCGCCTCAAACACGGCGATAGTGGAATTCAAGTCAACAGGTCCCGGCGGCAAAGACTGCAACTCAAATCCCGCTTCCTATACAGCTACCCTGGTGGTGAAGTCCCACCGTAATCGTAAAAAAATGGTACGTCCACAAGCGAAATGGACACGGATGAAAACCTGAAAGGGCTCCGTGAGTAAAAACAGTAGGACTGCCGGCGAGTTTGTGAAAACCCGCAAGGGCGCAGACTCATAAAAAAAATTCATGCACACTTGCATGGTCCTCTTGACCTTGTAAGAAGAAAATACCTGCGTGAGATCCTTACGACCTACAAAAGGGACCAACACACTTAGGGATCCCCACGATTCCTAAGGAGAAATTGCACTTACAAGATCCTCACGAATCGTAAGGAGAATCCCCCTTATGAGACCCTCACGGCTCATACGATTTGAAAGCCTTAAGTTACAGGGATCTGAACCTGTTCTTAAGCCATCACATTCCCCAAGTTGCCCTATACGTAGTCAACATCAATCCCTTGTATACAATTCACAGGCACAAATAAACGTTCCCTCGCCCAGTTCCACCCATGGCGCGAAATTTCCCCATTCGGTGAACAACACTTAGTAGTCCTCACGACTTCTAAGGAGAAAATACACCTACGCGATCCTCATGACTAGTAGGGAGAAATACCTTTATGAGACCCTTACGGCTCATGAAGTCAAGAGCCTTAGTCAACAGGATCCTAACCCTGTTTGCCTATCCACCTTTGTTCAAATTAGCAAAGGCAAATGATGATTTGATCCTGGTAATATTCCGGTCGTAGCGATACTGATGCCAAAATTGGTGTCATATCTCGAGTTCTATACTCGCAATAAAAATCAGCGAGCAAAAAGCGCATATGAAATAGCCGAAATGATGGGGCAACTCGCAATATAAAAATCTGCGAGCAAAATATATGCATATAAAATAGCTGAAATGTTTGGGCAACTCGCAATAAAAAACAACGAGTAAAAAGAAAAACAGCCGAAATGATTGGGCGCCGTGATAAAATAGCCAAAATGATTGGGCAATCGTAACTTTCGCGATATAAAAAGCTGAAATGATAGAGCATCGCGGAAAGAAACAAAAAAAATGAAACTTCTACCCTGCGGTGAATCAACATCGACCCCTGTACACAATCCATAGGCACAAACGAAAAAGGGAACCACATTTTTCCATCAGGCTCCATCAGAAGGAGAGCCAGGTCTCGACGGCAATATCTATAGCCTAGAGATCAACAACGGCGTTTCTTCTCACTCCAGCAGAATGCAGATATAACGTCAACAATTGACCCCAGGGTCAAAACGGTGGTGCCATGGAAAAGTCCCTAGTTTCAAGACTCGACGGTTCACGGACAAGCTAGAGACTACTTCGGAGCCATAGCAGAGTCCCTAGTTCCAAGTATCGACGGCAACATCTACAGCCTAGAGATCAACAACAGCGTTCTTCCTCCCTCCAGCTGGATGCAGATGCGACATCAACAAACGGAGCCATGGTAAAGTCCCCTAGTTCCAAATCTCGACGGTTCACAGACAACCTAGAGACAACCCCGACATTCGTCGCAATATTGCAGACACAATGTCAACAAACGAAGCCAAAAAAATCCCTCGCTTCAGGGTCTTGACGGCAACTCAAAAGAGACCTGAAAGACTATCGGAGATCATCCCACACCAGCACGGAGTGGTCGTGACTCATCGGGGCTCCCCAAACTGAGCCCAACCTTAAGTAAAAAGCTGCATGAAATATCCCTGATGCTTGCTCTTCCGACGGTAATATCATCTGGAAGATTACTTGAAGACGTCTTATCCATCCTCCGAAGGGATCAGAGACACGGCAGTCGCGGGGCTACTTGAACAGCGAGATTGCATATCGGGGAATACATCAGCCAACGTGACGGTACGACGAGTAAAAACCCTAGTACCACAGACCCTAACGGACTTCTATTAGCAGGAGCTGTGACGTTAGGACATCCTTGCGAGAACTTCTCGATTCGTCTCGACTTGTGAGGAAAATAATTTTCCCGTGAGAACTTTTCGACGCGTCTTGACTCGTAGGGAAAAGCCTTAGGCAACGGGGATATCAACCTGTCTCCTAAGCACTGGGGCCCTGCAAGTCGGTCCAAGATAGACTATTGCATACTATCAATGGGCCACACTCTCCAAAGACGAATATCGACGAGGAGGAAAATAACCACTTACAAGTCCTCTCGACTTGTAAGGGGGAAAATTCTCTTGTGAGATCCTTACGACTCTCAAAAGAAAACACAGTTAGAAGTCTTCACGACTTATAAGGAGAAAATATACCTACGAGATCCTCACGACTCGTAAGGAGAAAAGTCTTTATGAAACCCTCACGACTCATAAAGTTGAAAAGTCTTAGGTGGCAGATCCAAACCTGTTTTCTAAGCCATCGCTGCTCTGTAAGGAAATCAAGATAGACTATCTACGGGCCTCATTTGCCAAAGGGACACGCCAATATGAAATAAAATATATCTTTTATTCATGAATGCAAGCGGATACAAGATATATTTTATAAAGGAATCAAAATGAATACATGTTGTTCATAAATCGCAAGTTTACAGTCAATACAAAAAAGGGGTACAAAGACGGTTATTGAGGAGGAGGTGTCTTCAACAAGTCAGTAAGCCGCATGTGCACTCCTCTTAATCCTTTCTCATAATCAGCCGCCGTGGTCAACTCCGCTTCAACTTGAGCCCGTTGTCGTGAACAGGACGAAAGCTTTTCATCGGTTTCTAGGATGGCAGCTTCCCAGTCCCGCATGACCCGCTCGGTAAAGTCAAGCGCCCGCCTCAGTGTCAACCCATCCGAAATACATCTCTGGAGATTTTCAAAAACAACTTTTAGCTGTGCAGCATTCGCTTCAATTTGGGCGTGCAGTCGGATTGATTCGCTGGAAGCTACCTCATGTTCTTTTCGTCTCAGGGTCGCCTCTTGTTCAAAATGGCGAATGAAAGGATCACTATGCTCGACCCACGCAGCACACTGGGAGTTCGAAGCCATTACTTCAGGAGCGGGACGCTTGAGCTCAATCTCGTGCAAGCAAGCCTCGACCTTTCTGCAGTAAGCGACCCAAGAGCTGAAGAGATCTTCATCATGGAAGTTCACGAGTGTCGCCAACATTGGATTAACCTCAATGGCAAAATCCGTAGCAGAAGTAAGGGCCTCAGCGTTAAGATCTTCGATGAATTTGCTCAACATTCGCCGGCTGTGTTGGATATATGTATGCCCTAGAGGCCATTATGTGATAGTGGATGTATCTGTACATATATATATATTCAGTATGCATTCTTGCTCGACATGATAGTATGCTATCTGGTTTTTCTTTATCTGACATGTTGATTTGATCATGCTTATTATTCACTCATACATGCTGATAAAGCCCTGAGGATATTGGCTTGACTGCTCTGATTATGATGGAGATCATACTAGTGGGACATCTGTAGTCTATAAGCATATCCTGGAAAGTCCCTAGTCGTAGGTATATCGAGACGGGGCATTGATATACCAGAGTAGACTAGCGTATATGATACTAGACCCATATGATGGGCGATGGATGTTCCCACATTCATCGATGTTTGACATCAAGATCATATACGGGTGCTCAGTGCTGACTGGGTACACTGGACGGACTCGCCGAGAACTCCTATATGGAATTATATCTATCGTCGGATAGCAGTTCTCAGGTGACACTGGTACAGGTTAGTCTGTAGACCCGAGATCGTCATAGAGTCTTTTGTGTTCTCCCACTGTACTTTGATTGCCACCTTACCGCGGCTCTACTGAGTCGTGCAAACAGGTGGCCGTTGGGTACAGTCCCGAGACACACGAAGGCAATGAGCGATAGGAGGGGTTTCGTCTCTCCCGGTATTGGGGGTTGATGCTGTGCTGTGCCCGACTGGTTATATCAGTAAGTCCCTGGCCAGGGCTGCTGAGATTTGCTGATAAGTGTTATCGGTAATTTCTCGATCTGTTATAGACCATTCACCGGCACGACTTATTGAGTTATTAGGGTCGACGTGACCATCCCTAGGCTCGATATGCAGCATATCTGACGAAGAGACCGGACTGTACGGTAGTGTTGCCGGATGGCTCGACGGGAGTTGTAGCAGGTTCGCTTGTTTTCTTCTGATCGCTCAATACCCGGGTGGCCGTTACGTTTAGCTGACCGCTTGCGGCTTGAGGGTACCTGATATGATCATCACCCTCTGCCGGCGTATTGACGAGTCTTAGAGTCCCACAAAGGAGTTACCCAGTCCAGACGAAACGTTGTGGTGCGCGTATGCGATATGCGCATGCACCCGATTAAAATGTGCGTATATGATACCGAACATTGATCGGGTGGCCTGCTTTTGGTGGGGTCGTATGAGATATGACCGGATTGATAAATTAAGTGTTGATTTATCATCTAACCATTAGTTTTCTCACTTGAAACCTTTCTAGGGTTTGATGGATGTATGCATGCATGCATGTGTTTCTTTCTTTCATTCTAGTTTCATGCACATGTGGATGTGCATACATGCATACATACATACACCCATCCATCATGGTTGTTATTATATGGAAATGGTGGCAATATAAGACTCACACCATGGATTAAATTATGGATTATTATTTAATTTTGGTTTTAAAACAAAATGAAAAGGAAAGGATAATCATTCTAGCTTCTACATTCTTCCTTTGACCTAACCATGCTTACCTACCTCTTAACTTGAGTTATCCTTCTCTTTATCATTTAAAACTCAAGTTAAATAATGTCTCCATCACTTTAACCATGGTTCATAGTAAGAAGAAATAAAATATATATTGATATATTTCCTTTTCTTCTAGGGAGTTATCTTTATCTTATTACCTCTTGTGAAAAATATTGCCACCATCTTCTTCCTCTTTCTCATTTGCTCTCTAGTTTTTTCTAGTGAGTAAATCACACTTAAAGAAAGGATTTTGAAGTGAGAATCTTAACCACAACTTCATTCTACACAAGTTTAGCCAACTTGTTTAGAGTGTTCTCTTCGGTTTTACGAAGTTGCGAGTTTGGACGGAGAACTCCGTGGTGGATCGTCGTGGACACAAGAGGACTTCAAGAAGACTTCCATTCAACATCCTAGAGACCAAGGAGTCCAGCGAAAGGGAGCTACAAAGGTTGTAGTCTTGAAACCCTAGATTAGTTCGCTTTAAATTTCGAAACCCTAATTTTCTAGGATCGATTCCTTTGCATGTTCGTTTAGCACCATAAAAATTTAAACTTTTGGATATGTGATGCTTCAAAACTCTTCATAGGGTGCTACACAAACGTTACAGGCTGTGTGCAGTGCCCCTGGAAGATATGCATTTTGCGAAAGGCCCTGCGGGCATTGGAATACGAGACTCAAAAGGAGTCAGAGCTGGTGCAATTGCTGCAAAATGAGTTACGGTCAAATTTCAACTCGGGAGATAAAGAAAACACATGAGGGATAGAGTCTATTATACCAGCCGTGACAGGCGGCAGGACGGGGAGTACCGAAGGCTCGACTCTTCTCTCGTCTCCTCCTCTGACCCGTGACACTATGATCAACATGAAGAAAACTTAGCAACAATACGTCCATTCGTAAAAGAAAGGAAGGGACATCGGTTGAAGAATATACTAACCAATACCAGAAGGTGGAACGATTTCCGACTGAAAGGAGAAATGCGGGTTCAACACCTGGTATAGATGGTCGAAAAGGACTCCTGCAGAGTTGCAACAATATACTGTCAATACAAGGAGGATGGTGCACACAGTAAAACAAATAAGTCACAAAACCATACCTTCCAATATTTGAGAGGGTATAAAAGAAGGCGAGGGGACAACAACTGTCAGAGCAGCGACCGGCGACACTTTTTCAGATGAGACAGTCTCAGGGTTCACCGCACCTATACTCAAGACAAAAAAATATCATCAGAAGGGCTGAACAGGATCGAGAAACTCAAAAAGGAAAGTGACCCAAAGACTACCTGATAGGTCATGGACCAAAACCGCGACGGAGGCGTCATTAGGTGTAACGGCTTCTTCACACTCTCTTGGAGGAATAGATTCTGCGCCCATAGCCTCATCCCTTGACTCGACAAGGGCCGCCGTAACGCTTGAGACGCCCGCCGATACTAAAGAGGCACAAGGAGAAAGCGCAGCTGTCAGGACAGTCCTAGATTCCCGAGAAAGGGTAGCCACACCGGGCTCTATAATCGCTAGCATTTCAACTGCCATCTCATCGCCAGGACTCGGCCTTGCAGAGAGTGCGTATGTAAGAATTCGAGGGTCGAGTTTTAATAAAAGGCTGGGCGTTACGTTACGTTGAAGCAGCTTTTCAGTTTCTTCTCGAGCTGTGCTTGCAACCTGTCTACGGGCGGTAGACAGAGCAGCGAGAACATCCACCGAAGGAGTCTCAGCAAGCGAAATGTTACTTGAGCCTGCACCTACGGCCAAAACGGCATCGCGTTCTCTCGCCGCGTGCTTCCTGCGTTTCCTTTCGGTCTAGGTAGTGAGAGATGACCTCCTTAAGACCTCTGACAAGGGGACGTCGTCGTCCGAACCGAGCTCTGCCTCCGGAGCCGTTACGGTGTCCATCATCGGCTGCTTCAGCAAGGCATTCTGTGGTGACTTTGGGAGAGCCGGGGTCACAGTAGCTACCTCTAGAAGTTTTGCCCCATCGCTACCAGCAATCGGCACTCCACTTGGAATAACTTGAGTCGAGGTAGTCCCTGCAATAAGGTAAAAGAGAGGGTCGGAACATGAATGAAAAGAATAAAGGTGTAATGAAGAAACTCATACCAAGACCAAAGAAGCGCGGATCCTGTCTTCCTCCTCGAACGTCCTGAGGGAAGCCGCGAGAGCCTCTGCGGCAGAAATACCTGTTGAAGAAGAAAGCGTCAATAGAAGCCTAATAAAGAGAAAAGAGATAGCCGCGGAATAACATAACTGAAGTATACTCGACTTCGCGATAGTAATCAGCGCCGCTTCCTCGTGAGCCAGTCGCTCGGAAGCCGCGAGAGCAGCCTGTAGATCAGTATCATCCGCAGGCACGTCGAATAAATCCTCATTGGTCTTGTATTCGTACAAACCCTCGCTGTAGGGAGCGTGTGGCTCTTGGCCAAATATGACATCAGCAGAAAATTGTGACTTCTTCTTTTTCTGTGAGCGGACACCAGCGGCCGATGACAAGAGCTTGCGCTTGACGGGCATTTTCGGGCGACGGGTCCCAATTTCTGCACCAACGCCGGATTCCGGGGACGCTACAGCTACCACCTCTACGGGAATACGGGGTGGAGGCTTCTCAGGGAAGGCACGCAGGACCACAACTGTAGCGACTTCTCTTAAAGAAGGACGAACGACAGTCCGACACTTCAAAGGGACTGCTGGGTTACCAGCTGGGACAACGTCCTTTTGATCAAGTAATAGCCGCCTCTCTTCCCTGATAACATGTCACGACCCGAAATAGCACGTGACTGGCACTTGAATCATATGAAGTTTATAGGATCCCATCTAATTCAAGTAAGCCAAAATCCCAGAAATCTAAACCATTTGAAAGAAGGAAGTGAAGGAAAACTTGTTTTAAAGTTTGCATATAATCACTTTGAAAAGTTGTAGTAAACCTTTTTAAAACATCAAGTTTTTTCTGAAAATTTCGGCAGAGTCTCCTTTGTAAATACTGGCCCCAAACGGGTACAACACACGAAATATATAAAAAGGCATCCCCAAGCGGGAGCTAGCTCTTCGCCAATTGGCGGTAACAACCACGCAAGCAATATAATATACAACACCGAAGGGCGAGGATCAAAACTCAGAAGAAAACCAATAACCACCAGAAAACCATAATAATACAGCGCGCGACTCTATGGTCGAAAGAATAAACAACTGGTCTCTACGTCTATCAATACACACTGGTTGATAGAGTTTACTAGATACAACTGAAATAAATACATGTATAATGGTGGTCACGATGCAAGTGAGTCCACCTACCAAAGCAATCACCCGGAAAGAAGCAGTGTGCCAGCAAAGCTGCCAAGGAAACATGTACGGCAAAACCTGCAAGAAACTATGGCACAACGGGGGTGAGTTGCCAACTCGTGAGTAGAAAACATCACCGAGCAGAAATCACATGTATGAATCAATCCTAGGTCATACTGTAATAATATCCTCAAAATAATATCCTGAACCTTCTACATATAAGTGTAATACCACGTGCTCGTGTCAGTGACTCAGATAGCAACATATCATATATATGATGTATGAATGCATTATGAATGAAAACAGAATACATCATGAATGAGAAAACTGTTTCTTTAATTTTGTGAGATTTCTGTATATATAAATCGAGGTATCATCAATGAAATCAACATAAAATCCGTGTCAAGTATCGACACAAAACATAAATCCGAATATCCAATATCTCGGGTTCCGGCTATCCGGACTGGCCCATATCATATAATCTCAATACCTCAAAGTCTCAATATCTCAGGCTCCGGCTATCCGGACTGGCCCCTCATCAAAATCTCACGACTACGTCGGTATCCGCCGGATATCCGCCGCATCACAAATAACTGGTCGGTAGTGCTCCCCTGCTAGGCTCAACGCCATCATCTGCGACCATCTTGCCTCGGGGTGCCGCACCGGGTCCACCATGCACCCACAGACGGTTCCTCCTCCTCGAATCGGGTGTATGATATCGCTCAAGAGCCGAGAAAACTTATGGTGGACATATCTCATATCATATCACGAGAAAATCATACTTTTTATCTTTTGAAAATGATAAATGAGTTTATAAAATCTTGCGGTTTCTCCAAATCCAGAAATCTCATGGAAAATCCGAAATCCAAAATGAAGAGTCAATAATAGTGAATACCGGGCTCCGACAATCCGGACCGGCCCATAACATCGCACCGCAAATGAATATATAAATACACATGAAATATCACAGTAAATAAAAGCAATATCTAAATTAGCATATAAAGCCATGCGCACTCGTACTATGTCGAAACTATCAGCTAGCAATTTATACTAATGAAGTAGTATTTTCTAATGTGTACGTGACATAACAATTACCGATGATGATGTGTGTGAGCCGGAAAGCAGGCGTACGTGTAGCATACGCATCATCGGTAAGGGTGCTGGTGTCCTGACAGTATGGTATCATAATCACTAAAGTACACATTAAGCATGCAATGCGATGATGACAACATGAATATGCAGAGATGAATAGTAAATGCAACAATAAGGAATCTACATTAGATATACGAGTCATACAGTTTGTCATTTGAAATAACACGAATTGTGGTGTTTAGAAAATAGGGGCTACGGTGTTTTTAAGAAAGATACGTCCTTTGAAATATCTGTAGTATCCCTTGGTCTGTCTTTAAATATTCACGATTCGTTGGTTTTGGAAAAAGTATGACTCGAGCCCAGTCTATCATCTACTAAGTAACTACAGGACAAAACTAAGAGACTAATCAACAGGGTTATGAAAAACCACCTAAGTCCGAGTTGATAAATATATATAGTAGTCGGTGATCCCGCCTCTATAGCGTCACATACGATAAAAGTATAGTACGACATTCTCGAATCATGAGTGCGGATCAATCATCATATTTATATTTCGTACGGTAAATCCATCGTACGGTATCCCAAAATCGGGGTACGGGTCGCCTAACACATATACATCAATGTCCGTATGGTATCATTATCAATATATTATGAACAGAGTACTGATCTAAGTCTAGTACATACCGATACCATCAACATATATCTGCGTGTGTATGAAAACACCACGCCCAACGATCCGCTATAATAATATGTCGTATGTCATAACACGACCCAATCACATCACCGATCTCACAGCATCCAGCCCAATCACATCGACTTATCTCCAATATCATATACTATCCTCATCATCCGTGTATATGTATGTATGTGTGTGTGTACATACACACATACTAACACACACACACACACACACACACATATCCCCATATACGCACAAGAAAATAAAATGTATGCGTGTGTGTGCGCGTGTATGTAAACCTTATTCTAGGGTTTGCGACTAAGAAAATAACTAACGACACTATAATCCAAATACACTAAATTTAACCTATAGTCGCCTAAGCATTTCATGCTAAGTATACACATCTCATAATATATATATATATATATATATATATATATATATATATATATATATATATATATATATATAACACATCAAATTCTACGAATATGCGGGGGTGCTATACGCCATCCACTCGACTTCCCCCGTAGATATATATATCTACTTGCCTGGACGCCTCAGCTAATCTGATCCGATCTCCACCTTGTCATTTCCGCGCCACGTCCGACACCTCTGCACCTGATCCTAGGAATGTACACAAGGAAAATAAGAGAATAAATATAAATAGTCGCGGACACAAATAATAAAAGTCAACCACGCGCATTAACTTGACGCGCACATACTAGGTGCACGAAACGCGGTGCGACAATTCCACAAACTACAATTATGGTCACTATAAGTGAAAATCCCCAAACATGAAATCCAAACGTACCAATTGTGGTTTCACAACACACTAAATATTATATGAAATAAGTTGTAACTCATCAAAAGCTTAAAATAAATCAAATCGTTTTATTTCCAAAAACCGAGTAAGCCACAATTTCCCGTTTTAGAACAAATCTAAATGTTTTAACAATTTTAGTGGCCACAATGCTCACTAAATATCTTAATTAGGTCACATAAATATTAACTAGATTTTTCTCTCAATTATATTCATAATTTCTAAAAACCTAGTATGCAAAATTAAGCAATTTGGACAAATTAATTGTAACAATTTACAATTTAACAACTAAACTAGGTTTTGCATAATTTAAGATATTAAACTATACATTGCAACTCCAACCAAGTGATCAAACCCTAACTAGCATTTCAAAACCCTCTCTTTAAAATTTCATCTTGCAAAGCAAATTATATGAACCTCTAATTAAAATTAGATCTAAAGCATAAAATTAACAAGAAACACTTTGGATGAAGTTTTATACCTCAAGATCAAGAAATCAAACATGCAACATAGCTTCCCAAACTTGCTTCTATACTCCAAGATCCATACTAGAGTAACCAAGGAAAAATGGATAAGGGTTGGATTTGGAGTTTGTGGGATTTTTTTGTTTGGATTTTGAGGCCAAATTGATGAGTTTGGAGATGAAATGAGGTTGGGGAAATTTGGAGCTGCTGCTGAAATGGGGAGCTCAGCCAAGTGAGGGAGAGAGGAGAGAGAGTGTGGTGAGAAAAAATATCAAGTCAACAAAACCCCTTAACACAAGCCAACAAGCTCATGCTTCATTTCCTTGCTAATTTCCTTTTCTATTGATTTTTAAAGTGGGATATGAGGTGAGAAATTGTTTGGGGCTGCCACCACGGGCTCGGCCAGCATGGGAAAGTGGGGAATTTGGGTGTGTGTGGGTGTATATAGAAAGTTCCAAGTTAAGAAAAACCCTATTTTCACTTCTATTAATAATATCTTAATTAACTTATTTTCAGAACTTAAGCCTATTACTTTTATATTTTCTCAAACCATTTTGACAACTTCTTTTCATTTAAAAAACAACATGTTATATCTTGGTTTAATATGTCATGATGCGCAAAACTTATATTAACCCATTCTAATTTGTAAATATCACTAATTAAATGTATTAGTGAAGGTTTAAAATAATATTTAAAATAATTAATTACGGAAAATATTTTAGTAAACTAGAAATTTACAAGTGACCAATTAAATACCAAATACTAGCAATTACATAGCTAGAATAGATATATTTAATTTTATGTAGAAAGATAATCATATCTTGGTTTTTACGGAAAACACCAGTTATTTTACCGATTATCTGAAATTTCACCTAAACGATTTTCAAAACGTTACATAACAGCACCCGTCGCATGCTGGTACCACGCCACGTAGGCGTTCAAAACTTTTGGCACGTAGCTCGGTTCGCTGATAAGAAAGTTGGACCCCGTGTTTAGCCGCATAAAGTGGTGCAGTGTGCTGCGGATACCCTCTTCAGTAGCGGTCGGCTCGGCTAAGAACGCCTTAAGGGGAACACCCTGATTGTAACCCGATTGTTGAGCGAAACGGTGCGGGTTATATCTCATGAACAGTGCCGAAGTGTTTTGCCTGAACACCAGAAAGCCCAGCCTAATAGAATATAAGTGCAGGATCTTCCGAGCCTTCAACGTAGAAGCCTCGTCTTTGAAAGTATCACGCAGCGGTTGCACCTCCTTAGTGGATTCCTTGCCGAAGGTTAAGACTTTGTCGACAAAGGTCATGCTGTCCCTGACCATGCGCGGGCGAAGGACCAGACGTCGAACCTCTCGCTGCGACAGATCTAATGCGGAAGCGTCAACTAGAAATATGACCCAGGGAAAGTTATAGCTGTCATAGAAGCGGGGCCGTTTGTGGACTCCGAAAGCACCAAGCATGTGCATCTCGACCCAGGACGTGAAGTAGTGCAACGGAAGATATACAGATTTTACTCCTGGCTGTGTAGTATCCGCTGCTAAGCTTAGGCCGTGATATAGATGAGCTAGCCCTGCAATCCCAACGGTTACGCACGTCCCTGCAACCATGCGGTGGGCTGGATAAAAGACAGGCGGCCTCATGTAGCGAGGGTTCATCGAAAGCACAAACCAACTCAACCACAAGCCGAGGAACCCCAGAAAAAATGTCTCTTCATCGACATCTGAAGCAGCGAGCTCTGCAAAAGGGACAACCGGGGTGTCTGGAATGAAGAAGTGTCTTAAATCCGCTTCTGCCGTCGGCTGGTTATCCAAACCGAAACTAAACGGGTCGTCAAGCTTAGAGAATTTCGCGGCTTGTTTTGATAAGACTTCTGGACGAAGAAAGAGAGCGATGAAATCTGTGAAGCTGACTCCATACCCCCCAGACTCTAGAAATAGACTCTCATAAATATTCAACACCTTGATTAGGCTCAGGAATCGATGTTGAACGGAATTCTCCGGGGTGAGACCCATTACCACTGATTTGGTGGCAAAGATGTACTCATCAGGAGGAAATATCTCCTCGTAATGTTCCCCTCTGATGATAAGCCGGAGATTTCCGCAAACTTCTCCAAGGAGATTGAAACTTCCTGATCCGATAGAAGAAATGTGTGAGTCGGGATGTTCCATTGCTCCAGGAAAGCCTTGACCCACCATACATGGGGCACATGATACTGGAAAAGAGACGCAAAAATTGCGGGGTACAACTCGAGCTTCAGTAGCAGCGACTTCTTGGCCGACAGAATGTATCGAGCCCACCGTAGGTATCCGGCTGAATGGCGAGGAGTCAAACTAATCATGTATACTTGTCCCCAAGGGCGCGACTCGCCTTGACATATGCGCCGTCAAAATATCCAAAGCCATAGGCGGCTATACGGGTATTGATGCCATAGAAGGCTGAAGGCGACCCTCCGAAGTCCAGTTAACCTCCTCTACAGCGTAATTCACTCGAAGCGAGTCGGCGTAGTGAATTACTGAAATTGGCTCTGAGGGCACCGCACAAGAAAAACTATGCCGACCCCGAATGATCTGATTATACCACGACCCTCACAAGTGAAGAGACTTCTGCTCCAGGTCATGATCTTTGATAAACATGAAGACTTCCCGATCCACAGGCGCGTCGGCGAAGGCGCTCTCTAAACGAACAAAAGGGAAGGAAGAATCGAAAGCCATAGTACCTGCGCGAAAAGAGGCGAGGTTTAGTTGCCAATGCTATAATCTGAATTCTTCATCCTGGTACTTTAAAATTTTACCGCACCGCAATGCAGAAGAAAGGGACTAAGGGGGACCCACAAAATCAAAGTGATGGCCCATCATTGATTAGACGGTCACTGATTAAGGATGGAATCCAAAATGGATTCTTATTTAATGAGAAATTCATTGGGCTAAGGAGTTGAACTTCTTCGAGAGCAGTGCTTTGCAGACAGAAATCATATCTGTCAAATTTAATTAAGAGGGCAATAAAATTCCCCAAAAATTTCTAAAGAGCTATGCTCTGTAAAAACAATGGTACAATCTACCAGAACCATCGTAAGCAAAGCTTTTTAACAAAGTAAAACCCCAAGATCTTTGAAGATCTGAAAGAAAAATCCTAGAAACTGTAAGAGTTCTTCATTAACGGGTTAAGAAACCCTAAAAAACATTTTTAAGATCTGTGATCTAAGAAGAGCAAAGCTCTATTTAATGGGTTCGATTATGATCCTTACCAAAATTTTGGGCAGAGTTATGACTCTAGAAAGGATTTCTTTGGGCAAAGATCTAAGCTCTAAAAATGAGAATTAAATTCTCAGAAGAAGAAAGAACAGAAGAAGATGAACAACAGTCATCTCAAGGGCCAAAGGCCTTACTTATAGGCAGAGGAAGCCGATTCAACTTCCAAGAAAATCCAACGGTGGAAAATCTGCCACCGCTGTACTCACATGTAAGCCACGTGAGCGCAATGGTGGGGGGGCATTTGTTTCCCCCAATAAAAGAGCAAAGCTCTGTTCAAAATTTAAAAGAGCCAGCGCCTCACGTGCCTTACACGAGAGCGCCAACGCCAAGAGTTAAAAACTCTGAGGCAGCGCCTCACGTGCCTTGAACGAGGGCGCCAGCGCCAAGAGTTAAAAAAAACTCTGAGGCAGCGCCTCACGTGCCTTGCACAAGGGCGCCGGCGCCAGAACTAAAAGTTCTCTGCCATTGGATGAAAGATCCAACGGAGATAATAAATTATCAAAATACAGAATTAAATTCTGTTGAGAAAATATTCCTTAAATCTTTCTAAACGAGAAATATTATTCTCTGTAAAAAGAGTACCGTTGGATTAAAAATCCAACGGTGATTAAAAATCACCAAGCTTCAGAATAAGCTCTGTATGGGAAAATATTTCCCCAATCTTGTTGAAAACAAGAAAAATATCTTCTGTACAATAGAAATCCTTGGATCAAAGATCCAACGGTGGATAAAATCCCCAAATCAATTAAGGATCTCTCAATAAGAGATTTTTTTAACTAAATCAACAAACTTGCCTCCACTATATAAAGGCCCCAAGACTTCAAGTCTTGTACAGCGGAACCCCCCCCATAAACTTCAAGTTCAAAAAGAAAAGCAAGCAAAAAAAAAGCTTTAAGAGAGAAGAAAGAAGAAGAACTTTCTTCAAGGTAAATAAAAGTAATAGAGATCAGATGAACTCATCTGCATATCCAAGGGTTTAACCCTCATAAAAGAACATAGTTCTTTCCCTGGATCTGAGATCCATGACACAAGTCTCACACAAATAAGAATTTAATTCTCATGTGAATGAATTTGTTCTTGGGGATCGAAGATCCTGAGAAGAACAGATAATTGAACTCTTCAGAATATAATACGCGAAGAAAAAGAAAAAAAACAGTGCCAAGCGCCTCACGTGCCCCTCACGTGGGCGCTGCTTAATAAAGAGTGCTTATCACTCAGTGGTTGGCGCTCGGCGCCAAGCACCTCACGTGCCCCTCACGTGGGTGATGTTCAATAAAGAGCGCTTAGCACTCAGTGGTTGGCGCTCAACGCCAAGCGCCTCATGTGCCTTCACGTGGGCGCCGCTTAATAAAGAGTGCTTAGCACTCAGTGGTCGGCGCTCAGCGTCAAGCGCCCTACGTACCCCTCATGTGGGTGCTATTCGGCATAAAGTGCTCTGCACTCATAAACCAGTGTCCAACGCCTGGCGCTTAGCACCAAGCGCCTCACGTGCTCCATACGTAGGAAGAGTGTTTAACACTCCATAAAAAAACAAAAAAAGGGAAAAGCGAGATAATGTGTGGGCGTCAGAACCCATATGGATGCTCAGCATCGTTGGCACAGAAAGGGGACCAAGCCCAAGCAAGTGTTTAACACTTTATTCAAAAATGAAATGACTGGGCTGAGCCCAAGTTTGGCCAAACTCCTAATCAACCGAGCACATGGGCTCTTTATTTTCCAGAGTGGTCTTAGTCCTAAGCAAGACTACCGAGCTTTTGACGAATATTCATTGGTTCCAGGGTACATCTCCCCACACCTCTGATATATATCGTTGTAATTCTTCAACGTCGTCAGAGAGGTGGCGGGTCCCGATAACCAACAACTCTTTGGAACGCAACGTCCTTAAATAAGTTATGGACCGCAACGTCCTTAAACTAACACAATAGAGCCCAAATGCTCTTTTGTTTGGTCTGAACGATCCCAAAATCCTGTTAAGTAGATCTTAGCCTAAAATTAGACTAACGTATTCTCAACAAATATTTAAGTTGAACTTAGTCTCAAACAAGATTAACGTTCCTTAAATCAACCTAAACCCAAATCTAAGAATATACGGATTTGGACTAATCCACGCCCTACGGGAGACAACATAAATTAATCTCCGTATACAATCACGGGCAACCAAAAATAAAAAAAACACACACGACACGAAGTGGCCTTCTGGAGATAGCGGTAATGCAATTAACTGCAGGGGCTTGCGCCTGCAGAGAAGAGCGTCCCCACAATCAAAAAACCCCTCGCAAAAGAGGGGGATCTGACGAAGTCTGCTACAACGGCCGCATCCGTCCAATCCTCCGATACACGGTATCATAAATCAGCTTGGCATCTTCGGAGAGGTGGACAGATAAATCCAAATAGCATTTGCTCCCAAATTCAGGCAAGACGTCTGTCTTCCCGCTTTTCGACGGTAAACATGCACTTATTAGTTGGTAGGATCCTCCGTTGAACAGTTTCTCAATGACGTATGGCCCTTCCCAATTTGGCTCAAACTTTCCTTTGGCATGTTGATTGGAGATTATCGGTCTTTTAAGGACTAGCACCAATTCGCCTTTCTTGAAAGAATGGAGACGGGTCATCTTGTCATAGGCTCGTGACATTTGGGCTCGGTACAACTCCAGATTTTACTGTACCGCGGGCCTCTTTTCTTCGAGAGCGTCGAGCTCTTCGAACAGAAGGAGGACATTTTCCTCCTCCGTCAACTTGTGTTGGACGGCCATTCTTAGGCTTGGAGCTTCGATTTCGAGAGGGAGGATTGCCTCCAATCCAAAGAGTAATGAGTATGGAGTGGATTGAGTTGGAGTGCGATGCGTGGTACGATGTGCCCACAATGCCTCGTGGAGCTTGAGATTCCAGTCTCCCTTATTGGCTGAAGCATTTTTCCTCAGGAGCTTGCATAGAATTTTATTGAAGGCTTTGGCTAGCCCATTGGCTCTTAGATTATAGATGGAGGAATATCTCTAGTCTATCTTGTGCTGAGTAGCAAAACTTGAGACTTTGAAGCTCTTGAAAGAAGGCCCATTGTCAGAAATGATTCTTCTAGGTGTACCGAAGCGGTATGAATATTATGCCGGAAGAATGTCAGAATATCTTCTGTCTTGACTTCTTTTAGCAGGACAGTTTCATCCCATCTGGAGAAGTAGTCAGTTACGGCTAATATTAACTGGTAGCCTTTGGATGACGGAGGATCAATTGGACCAACTATGTCAATGCCCCAAACTTCGAAGGGCCATGACGTCACCGTAAGATGCAGCGGATTAGGATACTTATGAATGAAGTCACCGTGAATTTGGAAAAGATGACACCTCTTCGCATACTCTTCACAATCCCTTATCATGGTAGACCAGTAATACCCAAGCCGTTTAATTTGAAGCCACAATTTGGGGCCAGATTGGTGAGCTTCACAGATGCCCGAGTGAACTTCTTTCATGACTTTTTGGGTTTCGGCCGATGACAGACACCTAGCCAGAGTTGGTCATATGATCTGCGGTATAGCGTATTATTTACAAATACGCATCGGAGAGCTCTCTTCTTCAGCCGAACCCTCGCAGATTTTTCTTCGGGAAGCTTGTCGTATTGGAGGTACTCTATGAAGGGCTCTCTCCAATCGGGCTCGTCTTGAATGATTAGAACTTCTTCGGAAGGATTTCTCTTTTGTTCTGTGCTTTCCTTTTCTCGTAAAGGGGCTGGGGGCAAAATTTGTCGGCTTCTGACTGTGATCAGAATTTCATCCATGTCAGGATCAGACAGCTCTTTGGTTAGGCGAGCGAGTACGTGGGCTTTTCTGTTCAACATCCTAGGGACTCTCATTAGTTCAATGTGAGTGAATTGTTTCATGAGTTCCACCACCCGGCTTCTATATCGAGCTAACTCGGGGTTATATATCTTGTAGTCGTCACTCACTTGGTTGACGACAAGCTGGGAGTCATCATAAACCCGTAGCCGAAAAATTTCCATTTCTATGGCGAGCTCTGGACCAGCTATCAGAGCTTCGTACTCAATCTCGTTGTTGGTGCGAGGCTCGGTAAGAGCGAAAAACGTCGTAGAGTTTCTCCTGATGGTGTGACAAACACCAATCCTATCACTGCTTTTATCTCCGGGATGCTTAATTTGCTGGAGGTCCTTATTGATGAGGCTCCATCGAAATAAAGCTCCCAACATGGCTCGTCATTCTCGAGGTGCGGCACGTGTTCGTTGGGTAACTCGCAATTGAGCGGCGACCCTTCTGGTATGGGATGAGCAGTAAGGAAGTCGACGAGAGCTTGCCCTTTTACTGCTTTCTGAAGGGTATAGATTATGTCAAATTCAAGCAATATGACAACCCATCTTGCCATTCTACCGGCTATGCTTACTTTGGTTATTAAGTGTTTGAGCGGGTCGACCCTGGAGATCAACATAACCCGATTAGCGAGCAGATAGTGCCTCAGCTTTTTCACAGTGAATATTAAAGCCAGGCATTACTTTTTGATTGGGGAATAGTTGTGTTATGCCCCGACTAGAGTTCGGCTGAGGTAGTAGAGAGAATTTTCTTTTCCTTCCTCGTTGGTCTGGGCAAAGAGCGCATCGATTGACTCATCTAGTACGACGGTATATAGAATCAACAGTTTATTTGGGATGGGAGCAGTTAGTACTGGAGGGTGCAACAGGTACCGTTTGATATTTTCGAATGCTTCTTGACATTCGCCATCCCGAAAGAGCTCATTTCTTCATGAGTTTTGAGAAGGGCATGCATCTTCCCGATAGGTTCGAGATGAACCTTCGTATGTAAGCGAGCTTGCCTTAAAAGAATCTTAGCTGCGTCAGATTCTTAGGAGGAGGCATCTCCATGATGGACTTTATTTTTGATGGGTCAACTTCGATCCCCCAATGTCAGACTATGAAGCCCAAGAATTTTTCCGATTACACGCCAAAACCGTACTTTACAAGATTCATCTTCAGATCGTGTTCTCTAAGTCGGATGAAAACGGTCTTGAGATCTTGGATGTGATCGGCTTTGGCTTTAGTCTTAACGATCAAATCATCAACATAACATTTGAAGACTTTATGAATTAAGTCATCAAAGATTTTGGTCATTGCCCTTTAATATGTGACGCTCGCATTCTACAGTCCGAACGGCATCACTTTGTAGCAGTATATCTCGATCAGGGTTCGAAATGCTGTGTGTTTCTCATCCTCGGACGACATTTTGATCTGATTATATCCAGATGAGCCATCCATGAAGGTGAATGGCTCGTAATTTTAGGTATCGTCGACCATCATTTTCATGACCAGTAGCGGGAAGTCGTCTTTAAGGTATGCTTTGTTCAGGTCCCTGAAATCGACACAGACTTGAATCTGCCTATTCTTCTTTTTCACTGGGATGATGCATGCGATCTAATCCGCATATTTCTCTTCTCTAATGAAGCCGGTGTAGGGTGTTTTTCTTCATTCCATTGAGATGGGAATGCGCGCATTTGTCAGGCATGTACAGATTCTCCTTGCCTAGGGCAGGCCAGGGTTTATTGATTGTGGGGATCTGAATCTCCGTTAGCCGCGGACTAAGCTGCCGTTAATTACCCCTCACTTTTGGAGCGAGAGAACCTCCGATTGACGGGTAAAACTAGTCATACGAACTTAATGTGAAGTATTGGTGCGTGTTTTTTTTATACATAACAATAGGGACATGTTCATTATTTTGTTCCATTTGTAAAATAAGGATGTATATTTTTTTTATAAAAAAAATAAATATTTAAAGAAACACATTTTAAAAAAAATTTGTTATTTATATTTTATTTTATTTATTTCTCTTTTTTTAAATAAAAAAATTAGAGAGAGGGGAAGCCCTCCACTCATGTGAGGTGCCCCTCACGTGAGGAAAGGAAGAAGCTCCCACTAAGTGGGAGCCTCCCCCTCAAGTGAGTGGGGAAAAGCTCCCATCTGGTCGGAGCTCCCCTCTCTCTCACGTGAGAGGGAGCATGGGCTCCCACTTGGTGGGAGCCTCCCCCTTATGTGGGGGGGGGGATCCAATTTTTTTTTGTGGAAGGAGTTAAAACTCCAAAACATTTTATTTGGAGTTTAAACTCCCAAAACAATTTTATTTGGAATAAAACTCCCAAAAGTTTATATATAGAGTTAAACTCCAAAAGAATTTTTATTTGTGGAGTTAAACTCCAAAAGAATTTTTATTTGTGGAGTTAAACTCCAAAATAATTTAAATGGAGTTGAACTCCGAAAGAATTTTTATTGTGGAGTTGAACTCCGAAGTTTTATTATGGAGTTGAACTCCAAAAGCATTTTAAATGGAGTTAAACTCCAGATTTTTTTTATAATGGAGTTAAACTCCCAAAGAATTTTTATTGTGGAGTTGAACTCTAAAGACAAAACCCCTTTTTTTATTTTTAAAAGAAAGCTCCCACAGAATGGGAGCTTCCCTCTTTCACGTGAGAGAGAGAAAGGGGGCTCCCAAGATGGGAGCCTCCCACTCACATGAGAGGGAGCAACCCAAAATGGGAGATCCTCCTCACATGAGAGGGAATAAAGGGGCTCTCAAAATGGGAACCTTCCACTCAAATGAGAGGAAGCAACCCACAATGGAAGCCTCCCCCTCACATGAGAGGAAGAAAGGGGCTCCCAAAATGGGAGCCCCCCCCTCACATGAGAGGGAATAAAGGGCTTCCAAAAGAATTATTTTTTTTAAGGAGTTTGACTCCAAAAACATTTGTATGGAGTTAAACTCCAAAATAGTTTTTATTTGTGGAGTTAAACTCCAAAAGAATTTAAATGGAGTTAAACTCCGAAAGAATTTTATTATGGAGTTGAACTCCGAAAGAATTTTTATTATGGAGTTGAACTCCAAAAGAACTTTAAATGGAGTTCCACTCCTAAAAAAGATTTAATATGGAGTTAAACTCCCCAAAAAGAATTTTATTGTGGAGTTAAACTCCAAAAGAATTTTTGTTGTGGAGTTAAACTCCAAAAGAATTTTAAATTGAGTTCAACTCTAAAAAGATTTTTATTGTGGAATTAAACTCCAAAAGAATTTTAAATGGAGCTAAACTCCTAAAAAGATTTAATATGGAGTTAAACTCCCCAAAAAGATTTTTATTACGGAGTTAAACTCCAAAAGAATTTTTGTTGTGGAGTTAAAATCCAAAAGAATTTTAAATAAAGTTCAACTCCAAAAAGATTTTTATTTGGTGTGGAGTTAAACTCCATTAAATGGGGAGCCTCCCCCTCACGTGACAGGGGAGAAAGCTCCCATTTGGTGGTAGTTCCCTTTTCCTCACGTATGAAGGAGCAAGGGCTCCCACTTTGTGGGAGCCATCCCCTTACGTGAGAAGGAGGGAAAGCTCCCACTTAGTAGGTGCTCCCCTCTCCCTCACATGAGAGGGAGCAGAAGCCCCAAAAAGATTTTTTTCTTTCTTTTTTTTTTGTGTGAAGGTGTTAAACTCCAAAAAAATTTATTTGGAGTTAAACTCCCAAAACAATTTTATTCGGAGTTAAACTCAAAAAAAAAAGATTTTTATTATAGAGTTAAACTCTAAAAGAATTTTATTTGTGGAGTTAAACTCCAAAAGATTTCTTCCTTTCTCTTTTGAGAAGAAACCCAAAATGAGTTCTCTTGAAACTCCAAAATTTAGATCTTGGATAATAAAAAAGAGACATTTTTTCTTCTCTTGATGGAGTCATGAGAGGTGGGTTTTCCTTCTTCTCCCTCTCTCAAATTGGATCTTGAGGAGGGAGAAGAAGGTAGCGAAAATCTAACCCCTTTTTTTCGAACGGAAATGAGAGCTAAACTTTCCTTCAGTGGGTTTACGGTACAACTTTATTTAGTTTAAAAAAAAAAGAGCTAAGCTCTTGGTTTAATTGGAAAACGGAAAGGAAGAGGAAGAACTTGAGAGAGTGGGGATGGAGGCACAAACCGTAGAGATTTGATGGGGAATGAATTCTCACTCCTTCATTTCATCATCTTGTTGTCTTTTATAGGCTTACAAGATTACACATAGTCTCTTGGGCTTTACAAAATGGCATTTTGCCTACCCCATACCTCATGTGCTCATTTCTTTTGCACATGAGCCATGGGTTTTACAAAAATTTAGTTTTATGCCCATTTTTCTCAAATTTATGCATAAAAAATTATATCAAAATTATTTATTACAAAATTTTTATTTTGGCATGGGGGAGGCCGGCCGCTTTATGTTCAGGCTCGAATCGGGCATGAGCCCACTTGACCTGGGCTTGGGCCCACTTGGCTTGGAGTTGACTTTGACTTTGACTTGGTCAACCGGGGTGTAATTTTTGAACCTTACAAAGTGCCCCCCATCAATAAATACACACCACACATGTGGGTTGTGTGCATGAAATTGATGGATCTTCTTTCACGTGGAGGCAACTTGATTTGGTTCCCGCTTTTGGGAAGCTGGCACTGCCCTTTTTACGACATGGACAGTCGATACTTGACGTGTCTCTAAGACGGAGTGTCGGTGTATGACATATCCCCGGCACGGAGTGTCGCTGGTCGACTGTTCATTTCAGAAAAATGCATTTTAATACCCTCATTCATGATTTATTTTGTTATTTGTCGGTATTTTTAACCAGTGTCTGCTCAGTAATTACAGATTACAGGTGTTCGTGATAAAATATTGGAAACACATTCAAAATCATGGATATAACGTTTGGGAGCCGACACTGCAAATATAACAGAAAAACGATTGATATCCAAAGAGCTTTTGCAAAATAAATGTGTGCACACAATTTTGGTCCAACACATACAAGTGTACACATGCTCTTTGCCACTAGGACTATGGTAGGGCTGCCCATGGCACACAAGATATGATTAATTAGGCACATGGGGGGACAAGAGTTATAAATGCTAAAAGTTTTGATGTGATACATTGCTTCATATTCCCTCCAAATCTCTGCATGCAAACCAGGTTATTTTAGACAAATCAAACAGCACCAGGATGATGTTGGAGTAGACACAAGACCACCACATCAAGACGAGCTCCTTTTCTCGGACCAAGACCGTCCACACCCTCATTTTATCCAAGCTCGCTGGCCCTCCTTGCCCTATTTGTCCCCATCTTTTCTCTATCTCTTCCTTGCAGTCACATCACCTCATTTTTATTATTTGTTTAATTTTTTTTGGTGCCTATAAAAGCCAGATCAATAAGCAAGGGAAGGGGGCACATAGTGTATACATTTTTTATAGTTTCTTTTGTTTTTGGTTTAGGCATGAGAGTTGTGTGAGCTTTACTTGGTCTCTTCTTCTTCTTCTTCTTCCCTCTTGAAGCTTTCTCTTGAGAGCTTCATTATGGAGGTTGAACAAGTTATCAATATCTTGTACCCCAACTTCAAATGTTAATAATATTGTTGTTTCTTTGTTTACTTGCTTCTTTTTCTTATTTGCTTTTCTTTTTATCATGCTTAACTAATATCTTTGTTTGTGGTAATGGTAAGGAAGTGAGATGAAAGGCTTTGCCTCCTCCTCCTCTTGTTAATGTTTAATACGCTTTAATGTGATTATAAACTTAGTATTGTAACTTGGATGGTTTGATATGGTATGTTTATTCCATGGTTACTTGGTAACCACATCACATACCATATTCTTCCCATAGACCCCATCTTGCAAGCCTAAGATTAGAATCATTTTAGTGTTAAGTTTGCTAAGTTGGATATGGTATTTTGTGATTAAGTGACTTGACAAATCTCTTGGTTTCATATACCATATACTATCACAAACACTTAGCAAACTCAACACTAGAATTATTTGCTCTCACTCACTAACTTGTATCTTTGATGTTGACGTATGCTTTTTAAACCTTGTGCTTAGCGTTGATACCTCAAGCTTGGACATACAAACGGTAAGTGAACAACGGACTCGTTTCGTGTTTTGCGGCGAATAACGAAATTTGATGATTTGTGCTTCGCAACCATCTTGACAAATCATGCCTCATGCCGGGATCGACGTAAGGACGGACAACTCATGATCAAGAGAGCGTCGAAGAAATCGTCGTGATTCGATCTTCTAAACCAAAGCCACAACCACTTCTTTCTTAGCTTCTTTGCTTTCTTTTCTTTCTTTTCGTATTCTTTCTATTTTTTGTGACAAACCAACCATTCGTTATTTGTTGAACCTTAAATAACAAGACCTAATACACAATTCCCTGCGGATCGACCCGTACCTGCCGGCTTGCTACAACGCGCCGTGCACTTACGGTTTATAAATTTTAAAACGAGAACGATCTCGCGTGCGCAATCCATTTCTTAAAACGTTTCCATTTCCAAAATATACGCATTTGCGCGCGCGGATGAATTCCCAACAAGTTTTTGGCGCCGTTGCCGGGGAGTTGGTAGTATTGGGTATTGTTATTTCTGGTTCTTACTAACAAAATTAACTACTAACTCAATTTTTTCAAAACTAACACAAACTAACAAATTCTTTTCACTTTGTTCTCTGTCTTTGCAATCTACTAGCACTCTGTGATTCAACTGAAAAATCAAGTTATACCATTGGAATACTAATATATCCTGAAAGACTCACACAAAATTCGAGCACAAACCAACTTCATTTGGCCGGCGACATCAAAGAAAAATCCGAGCTCGCCGGCCCAATGAGGGTGTTTGTGATTTTTTCTTTTTGTATGATCTCCGGTGTGTTGTCAGTGCTCTAGTGGTATTGTTTGATTTTTATAATTTTGAGTGTGCAGGAATTGGGGCATATATATCGCTTTTTGACACTAAATATCGTATTTTCCGACATTTTAGGTTTTTCACGGAATTACGACTAGCGATCGTGCGGAACGAGGCTCAAACTCAATTTCATGACGTTAGTGAAGTACAGTGCCAAAGATCTGGATAGTTTGACCCGAGCAAGTGAATAATCAAAGACCCGGATCACTTCAAAAAAGGGTTTTCTTAACCAAATCGCATCGGTATGTATTTCCTAACACATTCCTCTTGAATCCGACGCATTCCACTATTCTATCTTCTGTAGGATTTTTCGCACAAGCTTGCCACCAATTGCACAGAGAACTAACCGGATTTTTTGCAGCGCTTAAATTTAAAACGAAAACGAATTGCTTAAATTGCTTGATTTTTTGGATTCTTTTATTGATTGTGCATTTTGCATCTTAATATGGATTTAAGGGAAAAATAACCAAACAAGATACGGTAAAGGATTTCATCACCTTTTTCCGTAGCCTACAAATCACAAAACTGCATTCTTGCGTACCCACAGTAATTTAAAATCAACTAGAAATTTAACTCTAAGGACTTCGTGCTCATTAGGAGAAGTTAACTATGTTTAGAACACCGCTTAACGGTATATCGTTCACGGGATATCTAGGCAAGTGTTCAAGAGAAAGGGTTTTCTAATTAAGGAACTTTGCGAAAGCGTTGGAAAACCTCCCCTTATCTCTTGTACTTACCTGGCTTCGTGATCCGTATATCTTGAGCCCGTTTCTCGACACAGTTTTATTTCAACAATCAGGTTCTTGAGAAGGTCTAGTTGACTAGCATAACATAAACTGCGATGGGTGTGATATTCTTTGTTTTTCTGATATTTGTGAGTTCTTGTTAATATGGGTGATACACGATTTAATTCAAATTTTCACGATTCTTATTCTTTTATTTATATTCAGTCCCAATTCTTTTGTTCAAATTACCACGATTCTTCCCACATTCATAATAATTGTCCTTTTCTAGGGGGTGACCAACCATCCCAGATTTTTGATAATGGTCACCCACCTAACACTCTTGAACCCAGTCCCACTTCAATTATAGACCTAAGATTGAAGATTTAGAGAAAGATGTCGACAGGGTAACTGCTTTAGCATCACCACCGTCACAACCCTCCCTTCCTGAAACAACTGACCCATCCTTAGGGAATGATGATGAGATGGATGCTAGGTTGACCGCTCTAAAGAAAGGTATTGAAGTGATGACTGCGGTCGAGAATCAAACAGCTGCCACGCTAGCCCTATTATACAGCAGTCTGAGCAATTGTTTCACACTCAAGCTCAATCTTTGGCTAGAATTGAAGAGCATGTAGCTGTAGTGATTCTAAAGAGTGGACACAGTTAATTGGAACCCAGTAGTATTAATGTCTGTCATCTAGGAAGTCACCCGAGTGAGATAAACGGTCAATTGAATTTTGATGATTTCATAGATGGCGATGCAATTGTATTGACTAAGTGTTATCAGGACACACAAGAAAAACCTCCGATCAATTTTTGCATTCCAATTTTAGAGGAGGAATGTTGTGATTTTGACGGGTATGGTTTGGATAGATTGTCAGAAGAGATCAATGATCAGGAACCCACAATTTTTGTATCACCCAGTGATATTGTTTCGGAAGAAACGTTAGTGTGGGAACCTACCTTTTTAGATGGCATATACCTACCCATTTGTGAATGTGATGAGGAAGAATGGTATTGGGAGAATTAGAAAACTATAATGATAAGAATAGGATTGTAAAAAATCATAAGGAGGAAGACAACATTGAAAAATATTCTTTCATATCGAGTTTTGAAGAAATTTTTGCTGATGAACTTGATATTCTTGGTGAGTTTGAGTCAGGATCAATTTGGGAACATCCTAAAAACCATTCTTTTACTGAACTTTTTGCAGATGAACTCCAGTTTTTAAACGAACCTGGCTTCGGAACTCAACATGTGCTTTATGAACACTCAATTCATCCAGGAAACAATTCTTTTACCTCTTCAAAACTTCATCTTCATCTTCAACATCTTTTGATCCCTACTTTTACATGCCCATGCCCTTCACTAACATCTAACATATGCCTTTTCTTTTTCTTTTTCTTTTTTATATACATATTCTTTTACCAGTCATTACACTATATAGACAAAAATTTTAAATGACTGGTATTAATTTCTGGACTAACCCAGTCTTTTAACATGTAAAAATTGTAATTAGTCTTAGGTTTTTTCTTTTTCTTTGAATAAAATTCTCACTATGATGTCTAAGTCTAGCTACTGGAAACGGGGGCAACGATGAGCACATCGTAAAACTCAGGTTTGGGGGTAAGCACTGCGTTTATTTTGCTGCATCATGTGTATATTCTGCATTGCTTACATATTAAAAAACCCATAAAAATTGAAAAAATTTCCCAAAAATATAATAACTTTTTCATGTTAGCTAGTGGGGGAACTTAGATTCGAAGTCTGACGGTTCGGTTGATAAGTTAGAAATAACTAAATCTTTTTTGTGAAACCGACAACCCGAAAAATAACCCTCCTTGTTTAACTATAGCCGATATACGTCTTTTATAACAATTTACACGTGTCGTATGTTTTTGAGAATTTGATGAAAGTCTGACATGTCTGTAAACTTTTAAAATTGATAAATATCTTTAGGATCAAACAGGTTTGTTTAGAGTTAAGCAATATCAAGAATAGTTCATAAAGTAAGGTGAATATGAATGATATTATTGAGGTTTTAACAGAAGCTATAATTCTGAAAAATAACCCATCTGAAACCTTGTTGGAGTAATTACACACCTTATCCACATGTAACGTCTTCAGATTTAAAAGAAAAAGCTGGCTATATTTCCGTTTTCACCGAGTTCAGAATATTTTAAAATAAAATGAGTATTTTGTTTTGTGGCCTTGGTAACTTGGCTTGGGGTGTCTCCACACCTAATGCCCTAAAACCATCTGGTTTGGGAGTCATTGACCCAAAGCTCGCTAAGTTTCCAATCGCCAAATAAAACAAGCTAAGCAAGTGTTCTCTCCGAGTTAAAAGTTCTCATGGTTCTTTGTAGGAGAATAATCTTGGAAAAGACGAGTTTTCTATTAAAACAGTTTTTTCGCGGAGATATGAAGGTATATTTATAAAAGACGTTTTGCACGATAACGAAAGATGTATATGGACAACAACAGGTGAAAGGTAGGAGTGAAAAATAAGACTTAAGTTCTCTGTTAAAAATGATATATATTCTGACTTGAAACTTAACTGGAGAATAAAACTTGAGAAAATCTTATCTCCTTTCAAACTCTTGTGATCCTTTAGAAGTCTATCCTGATATGTAATTATGACATGATGACCCTAATCAAAGTTCTTAAAAACTTATGGACACTATCTGCACAATCACGAGAAGAAGCGTATACGTTTATGTTGAACAAATTGTGAGGAGTGAAAAATAGGGTCTAACGTTTCTAACTTGGGTGATAGAACTTCCAACTTTGATTCTTAACCTTAAGATTAGAATCAACAGTTTTTTCCACGACGCTAACTTGACTGGATTTTATGGGTGTAATCCGTTGAAAACCCTCAGGAGACAACACTCCTCCTACTAGGGACACCTAGAGGTTTAACGGCTTGTTGCACATGCTTAGTGCAATCGCGTTCCCTGCAAAAGTGAGGCTAGGATTTTTTGTTTTGCTCGGGATGAGGAAAAGATAAGTTTGGGGGTGTTTGTTCATCTCATAAAACTGCATTTTAATACCCTCATTCATTCATGATCTATTTTGTTATTTATCGGTACTTTTAATCAGTGTCTGCTCAGAAATTACAGATTACAGGTGTTCGTGATAAATTACTAGAAATATATTCAAAATCATGGATATAACGTTTGGGAGCCGACACTGTAAACAGAACAGAAAACCGACCGATATCCAAAGAGCTTTTGCAAAATAAATGTGTGCACACAATTTTGGTCCAACACATACAAGTGTACACATGCTCCTTTGGCACTAGGACTATGGTGGAGTTGCCCATGGCACACAAGATATGATGAGTTGGGCACATGGGGGGACAAAAGTTATAAATGCTAAAAGTTTTGATGTGATACATTGCTTCATGTTCCATCCAAATCTCTGCATGCAAACCAGGTTATTTTAGACAAATCAAACAGCACTAGAATGATTTTGGAGTAGACACAAGACCACCACATCAAGAAGAGCTCCTTTGCTCGGACCAAGACTGGCCACACTCTCATTTTATCCGAGCTCGCCGGCCCCCTTGCCCCATTTGTCCCCATCTTTTCTCTGTCCCTTCCTTGCAGTCACATCACCTCATTTTTATTACTTATTTAATCTTTTTTGGTGCCTATAAAAGCCAGATCAGTGAGCAAGGGAAGGGGGCACATAGTATATACACTTTTTATAGTTTCTTTTATTTTTGGTTTAGGCTTGAGAGTTGTGTGAGCTTTACTTGGTCTCTTCTTCTTCTTCCCTCTTGAAGCTTTCTCTTGAGAGCTTCATTATGGAGGTTGAACAAGTTACCAATATCTTGTACCCCAACTTCAAGTGTTAATAATATTGTTGTTTCTTTGTTTACTTGCTTCTTTTTCTTATTTGCTTTTCTTTTTATCACGGTTAACTAATTGTAACGCCTTAGATTTCGGTTAGTGATAGTTTAGACTAATGCGGGTTTACTGTAAAAAGTTTACCAATTTGGGTTTTTCACATTTTATAACATTTAATTAATAATATATTTTTATTTGTTATGGCATGCACACACGTATGCACATTAATGTGAGGGTTTGTTTGTGCTAATCTAGATTAGCGTCCATGACAACTTAACCCTTAACCTAATCTAATCTTTGCTTTAATCCAATCCTTAACCCTAAACCTTATGATATTTGTTTGAGAAGAGAGGTATTTGTTTTGGAAGTGAGGAGGTGGCATGGTGTGTGTGAAAGCATTAATGTGTGAGTTAATGTTGTGGTGCAGTCACCCTTAACCTTACCTCTCTCTCTCTTTTCTTCATACTCTCTCTCACTCTCTCTCACACTCTTTTCCTTCTCATTTTCTTCATCTCTCTCTTTTCTAAACTGAGCACTTCTTCATCCATCACAAATCCATCTCAAATCCTTCACAAATCTCATAAAAATCACATCTTTGGCTTGGTTTTGCCTCTTGGATGCCTTGGAGCTTGGGAAGCTAGGATGTTTGAGTTCTTTTGGTTAGGTAATGATCTCTATTTGTTAGTTAAGTCTTTTTAGTGTTGTGTAGTCTTGTAGTTTCAGTTTAAATAGCGTAAAGTTAAGTTTTTGTGCAAATATCATATTTTTAGTAACAATATATGACTTCTGTGATCTGCTGTGACCCCGAGAGTTTACTAGAAAACCAAACAATATAGTTGTGTTGTACCTAAGACCCTGAGCCTTCACTCAAGCATGAGACACCCTGCTCGGACCATGGCCGGAGACAAGAAGACTTTTTCCGGCGACGTCGGATTTTGGGTTGAGTTGGTGTGTGGGTTTTTGAGGGTAGCTCTATGCTGTGGTTTGGGTGTGTTTGGTCCTGTTTGATTTTTGGGTTTTCTCAGTATGCAAAATCTAGGATCACATGGGTAGTTTCTTGTGTTTCGTTTATGCGCGATACGTTATACGACACGGATCGTGCACTTTGTGTGATTTTGCTCTTGGGTTGGTTTCGTCGTGTCGCTACGCACGTTAGCCACAATACGAACACTTGAGAGTATGTTTTGAGTTGATGCATCGGTTAAATGTAGTTTGTACGTGTTTTGGGTCTATTGCTAATATATACTTCCTTTGTTGTGTTATGTTTTAGGTTTGCAGGCGGGGACTTCGGACGCTGCGAAGAAGGGGAAACAGGTGGTAAGCTTTACGTAGCCAAGAGCGTTGGTGAGTAGATTTAACATCTACAGGGGAATCGCCCGCACGACGTTATGCGTCTGGGCTAGAGATGTTATTATATTGTTGCATATTCTATTTCATATATAGAGTTGCGCATACACCTTATTACTTCTTGTTGTGCTTGGACTTGTACCCTTAGGACACTACACTGTTATTGACGGCTCATGTTGCACGAACATTGATTGTATGCCACACACATCGTCAATAATTGCCATGACACGCACAACATACATACCCATATTATATTGTTTGGTTAGGGACATTGAGACATTGATTCATATTCCTTGTTGCATATGACATATAGCATACCTGTATACCTACATGCTTACACATATATCTTGACATGCTTACATGCTAGTTACCGGTATACCTATATGGTATTGTACCTTTAGTGATAGGTATATTTTACACATAATGACATAGCTACATGAATACCTTGCATACATACTTCACTTATACCTTTAGGGTATATTACATCATTATTGATAGGTAGATACATATACCTTGCTATACCTATATGTTTACACATATATCTGGCTATAGCTGCATGTTTACCTTTATTTGATATTATATAGACTTGGAGAAATTAGGAACCGCATGATTTATAAATTAACTTGTTGCAGTTAAATAGCGGCTTTTCCTTTATATGCTCACATTACAGTTTTATGTTGCATATATTATATTCATGGATTTTCGCATTGAGATATGAATTTTTCTTGATATTTTCTGGATTTGAGGACCGTGGTGGTTTCTATGAAATTATGCAAGTATTTCTTATTCTTTACTTGATATTTGGATGCATCCACTCAGAGATTTGTTTTAAACCGATACGTGGATCACGGGTGTCGATACCGGACACTTACGATTCGAGGAACATATATACCAATACGTGGATCACGGGTGTCGATACCGGACACTTACGATTCGAGGAACGTATAAATATGAGAAAGACCGATACGTGGATTACGGGTGTCGATACCGGACACTTACGATTCGAGAAACGTATGGATATGAGTATTTATGTGTCGATACTAGACACTTGTTTTCATGATATTTTTACTCATAAGCATATATAACAGTGGAATGGGACGCTGTTATATATGCATATATATATATATATATATTAGTGGAATGGAACGCTAATATATATGTATACATATCAATTCATATACATCATCATAATTATTCATGCAAATGTACTTATTCAGGATATATGAGATTCACTTGATATTGGATACAGGATTTATGAGATTCATTGATATTGGATTCAGGACACATGAGGTTGACTTGATATTGTACATTCAGGTTGTATGAGGTTGACTTGATATTGTACATTCAGGATTTATGAGACTTACATGATATGAGAGCCAATTTGGGGGCTGATTTGAGGAAATTGGAATTTGGATTGTCTTGATGGACTTTGGTCTTACCACGAGATCAGGATTTCCGTGGGAATGACATGTTTCATCCCATACTCCACCTTTATTGTTTATGCACTGCTTCATGTATTAGTACTACCTGATAGAGTACCTTCCATGACTGTTGCATTTACAAACTTTATTTTATATGCATTGCTTCATGTATTAGTAGGACCTGATAGAATACCTTATATGATTGTTGCATACAGATGGTCATATTATTGTTTCATGTATTAGTTATACCTGCTAGTGTACCTTTCATGACTATTGCATACATGTGACCATTTATTGCTATTAGCTGCATATGTTAGATTCGCACTGTACGTGCATACTTGCGATTATCTGCATATGTTATTTACTATTTACGAGTTGGCAACTCACCCCCGTTGTGCCACAGTGTTTTGTAAGTTGTTTTCGTAGAGTAGTCGAGGTAGGCTATTCATCTATCCTATCATCTTTTGCTGCGGATACCGCTTAGGCTCATAGTATGCAGTTTTGCTTAGGTGGGTTTTGCGGTTATCCGATGTTGTTTATTTTCATTATATATTCGTTGTATCCTGTACTCTCCACTTACCATTATCATGTATGACTTAGAGACTTGATGTGAGGACGATATTAAATATTATTTTGGTGACTTGGATGTCTTTTATGCATTTTTATTTATATTGTCTTTTATTTCTTTGCTACGGCGTCGTATATCTGTTGTGGTGTTGTTTTCCGCCTTTGGGCGTGTATTTGCTCCCGTTTGGGGATGCTTTACTTATATTTATGTTGTACCCATTTTTGGGGATGGTTTTTACAAAGGAGGTGTTGCCAAAATTTTAAAGGAAATAAAGTTGGACTTTTAAAGAATTTGGGTTGAGATTTCAAAGGTTTTAAAATGCTATTATTTCTTACTACTTTTGATGGTTTAGATTGTTGGGTTTTCGGCTTACTTAAATTGCGTTACGCCTGTAGACGTTGCGTAGTTTAAGGGCCCTCACATGCCAATTTCGGGTCGTGACACTAATATCTTTGGTTATGGTAATGGTAAGGAAGTGAGATGAAAGGCTTTGCCTCCACCTCCTCCTGTTAATGTTTAATGTGCTTTAATGTGATTATAAATTTAGTATTGTAACTTGGATGGGTTGATATGGTATGTTGATTCCATGGTTACTTGGTAACCTCATCACATACCATATTCTCCTCACAAACCCGATCTTGGAAGCCTAAGATTAGAATCATTTTAGTGTTAAGTTTGCTAAGTTGGATATGGTATTTTGTGATTAAGTGACTTGACAAATATCTTGGTTTCATATACCATATACCATCACAAACACTTAGCAAACTCAACATTAGAATCATTTGCTCTCACTCACTAACTTGTATCTTTGATGTTGACGTATGCTTGTTAAACCTTGTGCTTAGTGTTGATACCTCAAACTTGGACATACAAACGGTAAGTGAACAACGGACCTGTTTCGTGTTTTGCGGCAAATATCGGAATTTGATGATTTGTGCTTCGCAACCGCCTTTACAAATCATGCCTCATACCGAGATCGACGTAAGGACGGACAATTCATGATTAAGGGAGTGTCGAAGGAATCGTCGCGATTCGATCATCCGAGCCAAAACCACAACCACTTCTTTCTTAACTTCTTTGCTTGCTTTTCTTTGTTTTCATATTCTTTCTATTTTTTGTGACAAACCAACCATTCGTTATTTGTTGAACCTTAAACAACAAGACCCAATACATAATTCCCTGCGGATAGACCCGTACCTGCCGGCTTACTACAACGCGCCGTGCACTTGCGGTTTATAAATTTTAAAACGAGAACGATCTCACGTGCGCAATCCATTTCTTAAAATGTTTCCATTTCCAAAATATACGCGTTTGCTTGACGTGTCCCTAAGACGGAGTGTCGGTGTATGACGTATCCCCGGCATGGAGTGTCGCTGGTCGACGTTTCCCCGGCACGGAGTGTCGCTGGCTGTTCGACAATTTTTCCCGGCATGGAGTGTCACTGGTCGACTTGTCCCCGGCACAGAGTGTCACTGGCTGTTCGACTTATCCCCGGCACGGAGTGTCGCTGGTCGACTTGTCCCCGGCACGGAGTGTCGCTGGCTGACGTTTCTCCGACATGGAGTGTCGCTGTTCGACTTGTCCCCTGCACGGAGTGTCGCTAGCTGTTCGACTTGTCTCGGCACGGAGTGTCGCTGGTCGATTTGTCCCCGGCACGGAGTGTCGCTGGTTGACCTGATTCTGATTTGGAGCATGATTCTGACAGGGAGGTCGCTGGTCGACTTGTTCCTGGCACGGAGTGGCGCTGGTCGACTTGTCCTCGGCACGGAGTGTCGCTGGTCGACTTGTCCTCGGCACGGAGTGTCGCTGGCTGTTCGACTTGTCCCTAACATGGTGTGTCGCTGGTCGACTTGTCCCCGGCACGGAGTGTCACTGGTTGACCTGATTCTGAGGCGGAGCATGATTCCGACAAGGAGGTCGCTGGTCGACTTGTCCCCGGCACGGAGTGTCGCTGGCTATTCGATTTGTCCCCGGTATGGAGTGTCGCTGGCTATTTGACTTGTCCCTGGCAAAGAGTGTCGCTGGTCAACTTGTCCCCAGCACGGAGTGTCGTTGGTCGACTTGTCTCTGGCATGGAGTGTCGCTGGTTGACTTGATTCCGAGGCGGAGTATAATTCCGGCAGGGAAGGTAGATATCCCGAGAAGAAGCATGATTTCGACACGGGGTACATTCTGGGACGAAGCATGATTCCGCCGCAGAGGTTGTTGGTTTGATTTAGGTTGACATTAGCATCGCTACACTGGAATATGGTACCAGGAGCGAATCATCATTTGCCATGAGTGGATTTGGGGATTTTGGTTTTGGTTTGGCATCAGCACCGCTTACACTGGATTATGGTACCAGGAGCGAATCATCATTTGCCATGAGGGGATCTCCCTCATTTCCAGTTTAACGATTTAGGGGTCATCTGTTCCCAGTTTAACGACTTAGAGGTCATCTGTTCCCAGTTTAAAGACTTAGGGGTCTATTGGACCAGAAGCTTGGAATTTTGGGGTAGGAGTCGGCATCAGCATTGCTAACACTGAAGCACAGGTGCCAGGAGCAATTCATCATTTACCTTTGCCTGTTGGGGAGCGATGGCTTAGGAGACAGGTTTAGGTCCCTATCACCTAAGACTTTTCACTTTTATGAGCCGTAAGGGTCCCATAAAAGTATTCCCCCTACGAGTCGAAAGGATCTCGTAGGTGTACTTTCTCCTTAAGAGTCGTGGGGACTCCCAAGTTTGTTTTTCCTTTGTGAGTCGTAAGGATCCCACGAAGGTGTTTTCTTACGAGTCGTGAAGATCCTTAAAGTTTTGTTCTCCTCATGCATCGTGAGGATACATGAGTGGGTCTTCCCAAATGGAGCATAATTCCGAGGGTGGAGACCGGCCGCGTGACTGGTGATTACGGTGGGGTATGAGTATGATGAGAATTATTTGAGCCCGTGGATTGTATACGGTAGCCAGTTTGGGGACCAACCGTAGGGCCAGGAGAATTTTGGGATTTTGTTAGCGTCTGTATCGCTGCACTAGAATATGGTATCAAGAGCGACTCATCATTCGCCGTTGGGACATTCAGAGATTTGAAATTTTGGTTGGCGTCTGCATCGCTGCACTGGAATATGGTATCAGGAGTGACTCATCTTTCGCCGCTGGGAATTTGGGGATTTGGAATTTAGTTGGCGTCTGCATCGCTGCACTGGAATATGGTACCAGGAGTGACTCATCATTCGCCACCGTTTTTTTATACCGCGATTGCTCTATCATTTCAGTTTTTCTTATCGCGAAGGTCACGATTGCCCTATCATTTCGGCTATTTTTCCGTGGTTGCCCCATCATTTTGGCCGTTTATTTTCATTTTTATTTTACTCGCTGATTTTTATTGCGAGTTGCCCCGTCATTTCGGCTTTTTATTTATTTATTTTTATTTTTATTTATTTATTTTTATTTACATGTTTTTACATCCCCAGTTTAACGACTTAGAGGCCGATTGTTCCCATTTTAACGACATGGTGGTAGGCTGTTGGAACTTGGGATCGATTCTGCAAGAACCACGGGCTCTTTTGGTTTAATTACATGAGCGAGCACTTCATCATTTGGATCAAGCCGGTGTTGGATGGCAACAACCGCATCATTGTCATGGTTATAAGGCGTAGGAGGACTTGTTCCTCCGAGCTCCATCATGTAGACCGTATAGGTTGTGTACCCGTCTATTGCTTCTTCATCGACAATGTTGCTCGTTGGGCTTTTGGCTTGTTGCCTTGGTCCGCTCTTTTCAAAGAAAGGCATATGTCTGAGAAAATCAGGTTCATGAAGGACTTTGGTCTCCATTTGTGAAATTGGTTTTCGCTGTTTGACTGTTTGTTAACATGCCTTTAGACGGTTCTATCTCTCCTGCCTTGTATTGCTTTTCGACCCAATCTTTGAAGACGAAACAGTTCTCAATGGTATGACCTATCACTCTGTGATAGGGGCAGTATTTGGGGTCGGTCATATTCTCTTCTTACGGTCTTTTTGATTCTGGCAATTGTAGACCGTTTCTTAGGGCGTCTTTGAACATTTTACGGACTTTGTCCCTTCTGAAGGAATAAACCTTATCCAGCTTCTCTTTCAGTGGAGCTTCTCCTCCCTCTCCGAACACTGGCTTCCGAGGCTGGTTGGCATTAGGCCCGCTCATCACCCTCTTATTTCGGTTAGCCGAAGTGTTGAAATATTCAGTATCGTCGGAAATTCCGCCTTTACGATTATCGTCCTTTCGGTTTCTCGAGGACCTATTGTTATTTTAGGAATCAGAGGAGGACTCCCACTTTGAGCACTCCAACATCTGGACTTTCCTGGTCAGCTCTTGGAATGTTTTGAGACCTGCGGTGCATAGAAACTGGGCCATCCAATTGTTGAGATTTCCGACGAGGAGACTGACAGATTGGTCCTGCTCTATCGGCGGTTCACACTTGACAGAGAGATTGCTCCATCGGGTTATAAAATCCGTGCTACTTTCTTTATTCTTTAGCTTGGTCCTTACGAGGTTGGCAATAGTGATCTTATTGCTGACACTCATGAACCTTTGTTGGAACAGAGATTCCATTTGGATGAAAGTAGTAATAGAGCCATCCGGTATGCTCGCGTACCAGTCGAAAGCGATATCGGTTAAGCTATTAACGAACTGGCGGAGGAGAATCGCATCATTGCCCCCAGTATTCCCGCATGAGGCTTTAAAATGGGCGATGTGCTGATTCGCATTTCTCGTCCCATCAAATCTTCCGAATTTAGGGATGACATGGCCGCTAGGAAATTCTACCATATCATACTGAGCAGGATATGGTCTCCTACTGCTGCTGATATCTTTTTGCGCTTCAGCTACCAATATTTTGACTTTGTTGACAACCAAATCCATAATTTGATTTTGATTTAACGGGCTACTGTCATCGGTAACCAAGACATTTCCCGAGATAGGATGCGACTGACTTTCATGCGGTCCACCCACCTTTGGATTTGAGAGAATAGGCGTCGGCTATCTCAGGACACCGGTTCCCGGTTCATGAGCAGAGCCCTGTGCTTGATTGGGTGGCTGAGACGCAAGTCGGGCCGTGAGCTGCATCACGACATTCGTCAAGTCGTCAATTTTGGAGTAAAGTTCGGCCATCTCCTTGTCTTTACTTCTGAGCTATTTTCGGAGCTCTTGGAGAAGTTGCTGCTCTGCGTTCTTGGGACGGAAGACTGGCTCCTCTTCTCTTTCTGAGCTCGACTCCTCATGAACCGAGAGATCTCTCTGCTTATCAGCCTCATTGGAAGGGTTTTCATTACCTTCCAGAGGATGTGGGTCTTGAGAAGTGGCAGCCACATTCACACCAGATTGGATTTGAGATGTGGTGGCCCCATCCTTGCTCTTGCTGCGTGTGCCCACCGTGTAGACAGTGTGGACCACATATCCAGCCATCTTTTTATCTTTGGCGGGGTAACCTTGTTCTTGGAACCTCATGATGTTCAACCTAGCATGAGCCCTAACCCTTTTGTTGGCTCTAAATCTAAGCCTTTTAAGCCTTAGCTTCTCGATTTTGAAGGCTTGACGAGCATCCATCATCCAGGAAGCCATCGTGAGTCGATTGACGAGGAGCTTAGAGAAGATACCTAATTGAGCAGTTGTCAGGGGCACCACTGGAGCTTGGCCGAGACGCCTTATTTCTTTATTGGTGTTGATGGCCTTGCCCCCAGCTGGGGCCAAGGAAGGTCGTTCAAACACCGACTTGCATATGGACAGTGGTGCCCTCGAGATCGCCACGTTTGGCCTCATGCCTTTCGAGGCCGGTCTATCTGTTAATGGAGCTTGAGGAGCTGGGATGGCGTTAGCTGGCATGAACAGAATAGAGCCGAATGGTAGCGGCGGCTCCTCCCACTGTCCCCCGAGACTGGCTGGAAGGACCGTCCTGGCGTCCATCTTCATTGTGTAGGAGATGGGAGCTGTGTTGAGAGCTGAGCTTGCCCTTAAGGACATTTTGTTGCTTTCGAAAATTGCAGCCGAAAGTCGTTAACCTGCAAATAGAAGCATGATTTCAATACAAACAATCAATGTATATGTTGATTAAGTTCTCATTGATGTTTAACCCGAAATATGGGAGGAGAGATCAGTCCCACTGGACGTGCCAAAATCTGTAGGGTGTTTTTCGTCACCCCATTGAGATGGAAATGCGCGCGCTTGTCAGGCATGTACAGATTCCCCCTGTCTAGGGCAAGTCGGGATTTATTGATTGTGGGGATCCGAATCTCCGGCAGCGGCGGACAAAGCAGTCGTTAATTACCCCTCGCTTTTGGAGCGAGAGAACCTCCGATTGACGGGTAAAACCGGTCATACGAACTCAATTTGAAGTATTGGTGCGTGTTTTTTTATACATAACAATAGAGACGCGTTCATTATTTTGTTCCATTTGTAAAATAAGGATATATATATATATATTTTTATAAAAAAATATTTAAAGAAACACATTTTTTTATTATTATTTATATTTTATTTTATTTATTTCTCTTTTTTTTAAATAAAAAAAATTAGACAGAGGGGAAGCTCCCCCTTCATGTGAGGTGGGAAAGAGGCTCCCACTCCCCCTCATGTAAGGAAAGGAAGAATCTCCCACTAAATGGGAGCCTCCCCCTCACGTGAGTGGGGAAAATCTCCCATCTGGTGGGAGCCCCCTCTCCCTCACATGAGAGGGAGCAAGGGCTCCCGCTTGGTGAAAGGCTTCCCCTCACATGAGGAGGGCTCCAAATTTTTTTTGTGTGGAAGGAGTTAAAACTCCAAAACATTTTATTTGGATTTTAAACTCCCAAAACAATTTTATTTGGAGTAAAACTCTGAAAAGTTTTTATATGAAGTTAAACTCTAAAAGAATTTTTATTTGTGGAGTTAAACTTCGAAAGAATTTAAATGGAGTTAAACTCCGAAAGAATTTTTATTGTGGAGTTGAACTCCGAAAGAATTTTTATTATGGAGTTGAACTCCAAAAGAATTTTAAATGGAGTTAAACTCCAGAATTTTTTTTATAATGGAGTTAAACTCCAAAAGAATTTTCATTGTAGAGTTGAACTCTAAAGACAAACCCTCCCCTCTTTTTTAAAAGGAAGCTCCCACAGAGTGGAAGCTTCCCTCTTTCACGTGAGAAGGAGAAAAGGGGCTCCCAAGATGGGAGCCTCCCCCTCATATGAGAGGGAGAAAGAGGGCTCCTAAAATGGGAGCCTCCCTCTCATGTATCACTCACATGAGAGGGAGCAACCCAAAATGGGAGCCTCCCCATCACATGAGAGGGAATAAAGGGGTTCCAAAAGAAATTTTTTAAGGAGTTAGACTCCAAAAACATTTGTATGGAGTTAAACTCCAAAAGAGTTTTTATTTATGGAGTTAAACTCCGAAAGAATTTAAATGGAGTTAAACTCCGAAAGAATTTTTATTATGGAGTTGAACTCCGAAAGAAATTTTATTATGGAGTTGAACTCCAAAAGAACTTTAAATGAAGTTCCACCCCCAAAAAGATTTAATATGGAGTTAAACTCCCCAAAAAGAATTTTATTGTGGAGTTAAATTCCAAAAGAATTTTTGTTGTGGAGTTAAACTCCAAAAGAATTTTAAATGGAGTTCAACTCCAAAAAGATTTTTATTGTGGAGTTAAACTCCAAAAGAATTTTAAATGGAGTTAAACTCCTAAAATAATTTAATGTGGAGTTAAACTCCCCAAAAATATTTTTATCGCGGAGTTAAATTCCAAATGAATTTTTGTTGTGGAGTTAAACTCCAAAAGAATTTTAAATGAAATTCAACTTCAAAAAGATTTTTATTTTATGTGGAGTTAAACTCCACTAAATGGGGAGCCTTCCTCTCACGTGAGAGGGGAGAAAGCTCCCACTTGGTGGGACTTCCCTCTTCCTCACGTGAGAGGGAGCAGGGAATCCCACTTTGTGGGAGCCTTCTCCTCACGTGAGAAGGAGGGAAAGCTCCCACTTAGTGGGAGCTCCCCTCTCCCTCACGTGAGAGGGAGCTGGAGCTCCAAAAAGATTTTTTTCCTTTTTTTCTTTTGTGGGATGGAGTTAAACTCCAAAAAAATTTATTTGGAGTTAAACTCCCAAAACAATTTTATTCGGAGGTAAACTCCAAAAAAAAAAGTTTTTATTATAGAGTTAAACTCTAAAAGAATTTTATTTGTAGAATTAAACTCCAAAAGATTTCCTCCTTTCTGTTTTGAGAAAAAACCCAAAATGAGTTCTCTTAAAACTCCAAGATTTAGATCTTGGATGATAAAAAAAGAGGCCATTTTTCTTCTCTTGATGGAGTCGTAGGAGGTGGGTTTCCATTCTTCTCCCTCTCTCAAATTGGATTTTGAGGAGAGAGAAGAAGGTAGCGAAAATCTAACCTTTTTTTTCTTTGATCGGATGTGAGAGTTAAACTCTCGTTCAGTGGGTTTATGGTAAAACTTTATTTAGTTCTTAAAAAAAATAGAGCTAAGCGCTTGATTTAATTGAAAAATGAAAAGGAAGAGGAAGAACTTGAGAGAGTGAGGATGGAGGCACAAACCCTTAGAGATCTGATAGGAAATGAATTCTCTCTCCTTCGCTTCATCATCATGTTACCTTTTATAAACTTACAAGATTACACATAGCCCTTTGGGCTTTACAAAATGGCATTTTGCCCCATCTCATACCTCATGTGCTCATTTCTTTTGCACATGAGTCATGGGTTTTACAAAAATTTGGCTTTATGCCCATTTTTCTCACATTTATGCATAAACAATTACATCAAAATTATTTATTACAAAATTTTTATTTTGGCATGGGGGAGGCCGACCGCTTCATGTTCGGGCTCGACTCGAGCATGAGCCCACTTGATCTAGGCTTGGAGCCAACTTGGCTTGGGGTTGACTTTGACTTTGACTTGGTCAATCGGGGTGTAATTTTTGACCCCAACAGCCGGCATTGATGAGTTTCTTGGTTTCCTCGATGACTTTTCTTCCAGCTCCCTTCTTATTCTTTGAGGAGCTTGTTTGACTGGTTGGGCATCAGGAGAAATAGCCAGCTTATGCACGGCCACTTCAGGGGAGAGACTACGCATTTCGTTGTACGTCCACGCGAACCAGTCGCCGAACTTATGCAGCAGGGCGATTATCTGCTCTTTCATTTCCTCCGACAAGAGTGTAAATCGACTTTGGATTATCGGGCGTTCCCAAATCAACCTCGGTTAGCTTATCAAAAATTGCTTGTCCGCTATCTTCGAGCTCTTAATGGGCTTCTTTTGGCTTGGCTACCTTGTCTTCTTCATTTGACTCTTTGCTGGCTTCACCAATATGGATCATGTAGCATGCCTTAACATCAGGTTGAACGAAACCTATGCTTCGTCTATCTGAGATTTGTCCATCGATGAGTGCTCGGACCTGAGGCGGGTGTCACAGCCCATCATAAAACTTCGCTTTGGAGTCCATTTGATATAACCGACATCCGCATTTTTTAAAATATTCCCGCATCTCGGGGGCATAATTTCCGGTGTTTAGGACCGCTCTTATGCCTCTTTCATAGGGAAGGCACGTGACATACAAATCGTCCGGGTGCACGATAAGATTTGACCCATAAAATAGAATGCCTTCTGTCCATTCTTTCTTCCGGGAATGTAGAAGGTTTTTAGCTGGTCCACGGTGGAGACTTACAATGCATCGAGTTCTTTGCTCATCTGCTCCGGTACATTGTGATGGCTAGGGACCCTTTTGTAACTTTGAAGGTCTCTCTTAGTTTTTCTTTTTGCATGAGAGCCCAATCTGCACAGTTGTTGCGAGACGGGCCCTCTTCCTCTGATTCTTCAGTGTCGCTGTCTAAATGAGGGCGAATTTTGCTGCTGGATGGGCGTTCAATATCAGACTCGTCCGTATCACTACCGAAATGAGGGTAAGTTTTACGGAAGGACGAACTTCCAGCGTCGAACTTATCAGTGTCACTGCTGAAATACAGATGCACTTGGGGGTTTTTACTTTTGAAAGTGACAGCCGACTCAAATTTTCTTTTGAGTTTCGGGGTTGTTCTGTCTTTAGTCAGCTGGGGCTCAGCACTTTGGAGGTTCACAAAGTACCGAGAATTTTCATATCGGACTTCATGCATACCGAACGGCTGGATGTCTTCGTCAATACGTCTTTCTTCTCTATTTTTGGTATACTTCATGCAATGATGGAAAGATGATGGAACGATGTCGTAATCGTGAAGCCACGGCCTTCCCAGGAGAATCTTAAAGGACGTGTCGGTGTCGATCATGTATATTTTAGTTTCAGTTTGCAAATCCGCAAATATAATTGGCAGAGGTATGGACCCCAGAACTTGTTGGCAGTTTTGATTGAAATCTTGAATGGCAATTCTTTCCCTTGACAGGTGTCGGACGTCCATTGACAAACTCTTTAGAGTCCGTAAGTTCATGATGTTCACTGAGGACCCCAGATCAATCAATATGCGATTAATTCGGTCTGCATCGCTGTACCCTATTACGTAAAGCGGTCGGTTGTGCTCAGCTGTTCCCAGTAATAGGTCTTCATTTTTAAATGTGACTGCGGTTGTATGCAAAGTGTACTGGGCCTATTAATTTCCGTGAAACGAGCCTGATACCGCTCGGGGTTTTGCAGGGCATGAATGGGAACATCTTTGAGCTCGTTGAATAGGACCAGAGCATCATAGATGCTTAAGAGAGACGAAAATTTTCGGAGATGAGCCAAGACATTATAGTCTACTAGGGAATGACTCAAGTCTTCATGAGTAAGCTCTCAGCCATCTTCTTCATTAGCGACTTGTTTTCCTTTCCCTTTTGAGGCGTTGGCTTGATTTGGCGGTAGAGTTTTGCCGCTTTTGAGCTGGATTTGGTTGGCCTTCGTGGCGAGCTTCTCATCTTCCTCGGGAAAATAGATTTCTTCCTCAGAGCCGCTACCAAGGTAGATGACGTAGCAGGTCACTATAGGGATCTCGTCTTCGGAGTTTTCTTCTAAACTCCAGAATCTCAGTTGCTTCTATAGGGAAGAACTCCTTTAATTGAATTAGAGTTCTTTCCTTTTGTTCATAGTCTTCGAGGGTATCGATGTTTTTTTAATGGTCGATCTCCTTGCAGACTCTTTTTCACGTCGAGCTGCACTTTTCTTCTTCTTGAGTTTTTTGGATTTTGAGCTTGATCGAGCCGAATTGGTAACTGGAACGGTGGGCTCCTTCTGCCCTTCCCATTCCGTTCTGGGCTCTTTCTGAAGTAGCTTTATCATCTTCTTCATCTTTTTAAACATGTTCATGCTCCATGGAGGCTGCGGCGAGTCAGTTTCATTTCTTAGGATAGCGGGTTCAGCTGTCTGCTCCTAGAAGGTTTCAGCTTGTGTCTGCATAAAGTTGGCGGTTGCAGCTTGATTGTTCACTAACACATTCTTGGACAGTTCGATCTCCCTAGTCTTGTACTGCTTCTCGACCCAATCTTTGAAAATATAGCAATTCTCGATTGCATGGCTCACTACTCGGCGGTACGGACAATATAGAGAATTGTCGGTTATTCTTGCTTCGTAAGGTCTTTTCGACTCTGGTAATTGTAGACCGTTGTTCAAGGCATCTTTGAATATATTGCGGACCTTGTCCCTTCTGAAAGAGTAGACCTTGTTCTTTCTCTCCTCTAGTGAAGGCCTTTCTCCTCCTAGCACTGGCTTTTGAGCCTGGTCTGTTTTTGATCCGCCTGTCTTTTTCTTATCTTCATTATCAGATGCATTGAAGGCGTCGGTCTTGTTGGAGCTCCCACTCTTACGGTTGTCATCTTTTCTGCTCATCCAAGACTTGTCACCCTGAGAGTCCGGGGTAGACTCTTACTTCGAGCGTTCCAATATTTGAACTTTCTTGGTCAGCTCTTGAAACGTCTTGAGGTCTGCTGTATATAAGAATGAACCATCCAATTGCTAAGGTTCCTAATGAGAAGGCTGACGGACTGGTCCTGTTCCAGTGGCGGTTCGCACTTGACCATGGGATTACGCAATCGGGCGGTAAAGTCCGTGTTGCATTCGTTCTTCCCCTGCTTGATCTTCACAAGGTCAGCAATAGAGATTTTATCACTGACACTCAAGAAATTTTGATGAAACAGAGACTCCATTTAGGCAAAAGTAATGACGGACCCATCTGGTATGCTCGCGTACCAGTCAAAAGCGACACCGGTCAGGCTGTTGACAAACTGACGAAGAAGGAGTGTATCATTGCCCCTTATATTTCCGCACGACGCTTTAAAGTGGGCGATGTGCCGATTTTTGTTTCCCATCCTGTCAAATCTTCCTAACTTAGGAATGACGTAGCCACTGGGGAACTCGATTAGATCGTATTGTGTGGGATATGGCCGCCCACTACTACCAATTTCTTTCTGAGTTTCGGGGTCAGCCACCAATGTTTTAATCTTGCTGGTGACCAAATCCATTATCCGATCTTATGTTAGCGGGATGGTGCCATTTGGGGCTAAGGCATCCTCAGAAGCGGAATGTGGCCGGCTTTCGTGCGGCTCGCCCAAACTTGGACCCACGGGGACAGGAATCGGTTGCTTCGGGTCATTATTGCTTGGCTCATGAGTAGAGACTTGCGCTTGATTGGAATGCGCTTGAGCAATTTGAGTCGTGAGCTGCATCACGATGTTTATCAGGTCATCAATTTTTGAGTAAAACTTGGCCATCTTTTTATCTTTGCTCATAAACTGTTTTCGGAGCTCTTGAAGCAACTCCTGCTTTTTGGTCCTGGGACAGAAAGTCGGCTCTTTCTCGCTCTCCGAGATTGACTCCACATGGACCAAGGGGTCTTTCTGTCTGTCGGCTTCATCAAGAAGGTTTTCATCGTCACGCGGAGGCTGATCTTGGAAAGTGGTGGCCACATTCAAGCCAGATTGGACTTGGGATGTGGTGGCTCCATCCTTGCTTTTGCTGTGAAGGTTGTCGCTGGGATGCGTGCCCGCCATGTAGACCGTATGGATAACATATTCGGCCGTCTTTTCATTATTGGCAGCTGATTTCTTTTATCGCTGTTGTGGCCTTTCTGTTTCGGAAACGGACAATCGATTGAATACAACTGGTCTGGCTGGGTTCTTGAGTGGTGCTGGCGCTTCTTTTCTAGCTTCTCTTCGCTGCTTCCGCGCGGCACAGAGCGCCTGATAGACCCTTGAAGAGACGGTGTCATACTTTTTATGTTGGGGCTAGGACACGTCTCTTTGTACCTTCATTCGGATTATTGTCTTCTTAATTCTGGTAGTCATAGCATTTTTCTGAACCCACCTCAGATATTCGAAAGAATTACTAACTTTTACGACCAACTCAGCCGTCGTCGCGGGGTAACCTTGCTCTTAGAACCTCACAAGATTCCACTTGGCCGGAGTCCTGGCCCTCTTGTTGGCTCGATACCTGAGCCGCTTCTGTCTTAGCCTTTCTATTTTGAGCACTTGGGAGGCTTCGACTCTTTGGGAATGCGCCGTAGATGGATTGACAGAGAGTCCAGAGAAGACACCCGCTCGCGCAATTGTCAGGGACACCTCTGAGCTTGCTGGAGATACTTTGTAGCTTCATTAGTGTTGACAGCCCTACCCCTAATCGGAACAGTGGAGAGATGTTCGAATATGGATTTGCATTTGGGGTGGGATGCTTTGGTGACCACAACGTTCGGCCTCCTGCCCCTTGAGGTCGGTTTAGCTGCTTGGTTTACCGGGACCTCCGCCAGATGAGCGCTTCCTGCACAATAACAGAACCAAATTGACGGGGTGTCTCCTCCCATTGCCTGCTGAGACTTGCAGGGAGAACCACACGGGCATTGATCTTGACCACGTATGGAATCGGAGTCACGTCAGAAAAGAAGCTCGTCTTGGGAGACATGATTGCTGAATTCGAGATTGTGACTGAAAGCTGTTAACTTGTACACACAAAAAATATGACTTCAGTACAAGCAATCAATAAATATGCTGATTGAGTTCGCATGAATGTTTAACCCAAAATATGGCAGGAGAGAAAAGGTCCCACCTGGCGTGCCAGAATCTGTAGGGTATTTTTTGTAACCCCATTGAGATAGGAATGCACGCGCTTGTCAGGAGTATTACAGATTCCCCTGTCTAGGGTAGACCGAGGTTTATTGATTGTGGGGATCCGAATCTCCAGCAGCCGCAGACTAAGCTGCCGTTAATTACCTTTTGCTTTTGGAGTGAAAGAACCTTCGATTGACGGGTCAAACTGGTCATGCTAACTCAATGTGCAGTGTGCGTATGTGTGTGTCTTGAGGGGTTTTGGGTATATCGGGGCCTCGCAGAGTTTACGGGGGTCCCGTTACCCGAATAGCTAGCCGAGGGTCAAGGGGGTTACCATCCCCTTGCGGGGGGAGAGGCAGCGCCCAGTTAGAAATTTTTCTAACGGGAGATGTGTTTTGAGTATGGAGCGTGTGGGAGAAAGAGGGGTGAGGAGCATCCTAAGGACGCGTGAGATAGCACGCGGGCCACGTGCGTGGCGCACGGGCACTGGACGCCAGCGGGCCACACACCCTGCACGTGGGCGCCAGCGGTTCACGTGCATGGCGCCTGGATGTTGGGCGCCAGCGGATCACGCGCCTTGCACGTGGGATTAAGGTCTTTCCTCATCGAATGAGATGCAGGATAATCCTAACCGAATACTACTATGCAAAGCAAAATAATATAAATATAGTTTTTAAAATTTTGTTCCAACGACATCATTTAGATTTATTTTCCTTACATTAATGCAGTCCTATCATTTCAAGTTTCTAAGCCACACCAGAAATAACCAAAATAGCATATTTTATATACAATCCACATTTGCCATAGGGTCCTGAGTCTTCACCGCAAGGTTACTAAATTTACGGCAGGGTGGGGACATGACAAGCGCAGATGCAAAACATATAAACACATCTTATATATATATATATATATATATATGAGGTTAATGGAGGAAAGGTGCCATAGGAAGGAATTTCCTCCTATGGCGTCGGAAAAATGCACCCTCCACCATTTTTTTCGACAATTAGCATATATTACGTCCATCTTTGTCTTCTAAGATATGAATACACCAAATTTCATGTGATTACACAATTTTTTCACCGTTGATTTAGTTGGTGCAAAATTAATGGTTTATCGACAATAGAACTTTTTACATTGCTAATTCAACGGTGAAAAAGCGGTGGAATCATAAGAAATTTGGTGTATGCACATCTTAGATGATAACGATGATGATGCTGGATGCCTATCGTCCGAAAAAATGGTGGAAATTGTATTTTTTTCGACGCCATAGGAGGAAATCCCCTCCTATGGTATCTTTTCTCCATTATTCTCTCTCTCTCTCTCTCTCTATATATATATATATATATATATCAATATCACAGGAAGATAAAAGTCATCATAGGCAGATAATAATCATCAAGGGCATTCGACAAACAATATGGAATAACGGATAAAGTAGAAGCCCAGTGTTTCGTTTGAGCCGTAAATGAAAACCAACATTCCTCGGTCGTGCGAATAGCCCATGCAATATCTTACCAAGACCCCTACGAGCATGGCAAGCTACCCTCCAATTCTAGAAACGGGATAAGCCGCTCTCAATAACATGAGTCGGTCATTCGGCGGTTTCCTAGAATCTGGTAACTTTGGCACTCCCCCTTGGGTTAGAGCTACACCCCTTAAAAATGCGGTGAGCAACCTGCCAATCCGAGAATGAGGTGGCCCGGTCTCGACTCTACGAGATGGCCACCCGCTGCATTCTTGAATCCGGCTCTCCGAGCACTCCGTCGTGGGGTATCCTAGTACAGAAATGAAATATATACAAGGATGAAATTGATCACAACCAAACCATGCCCCCAATAAAAAATTATATATTAAGCGGCAACGATGACCACAATCCGGCCGCTCGTTCCGAATAAATGAATACATATAATTCATAACTGTACAAGCACATCGCACGAGGGGCTACACAACACGACAGTCGGGTTAAAACATCACAAGATATATATAAAGCAACATCACAATATGTGCAACCCTATCTAATCGAATATGTAAAAATTAGATGGCGTTAATCAACACATATACCAAGATACAAACATAAACAATGTTAAAATTTGGACCGAAAACAGTCCCGAATTGCCCGTACACAAAAACTAAACAAATTGAAATCTGGGGCAAAAAGAGTTATACCAAAAATCAAGTTTCCACTGTTCCAAGCAACTGATATAACCAGGGGCAAAATGGTAAAATTTGGGCCGACCAAAATGATTTTCCAGCGGCCAAATAGCGGCCATTTGGCATCGGGTTTTGTGCCAAGTTTTCAATTTAAAACAGGAGACAGTGACATACTTCAAAAAAAATTCCCTTGGGTTTTAAAAAAGGACAGAAACTTGGAATCGGAAATAAGTTAAGGGAAAATTTTCGGTTTCGAAACTCAAAAATCATCTAAACCTAGCTCTAGTGTTTGATTGGTTCTGATACCATGTTGGGGTTCCCCGGCGCTCGCGGCTAATGCGCAGTGGAAGCAAAAAACGCAGACAAAAATTTTCGTGCGAGCGCAAAAAAACTGCAACCTAGAAATCTTTCCAAACACTAAACTAGCTAAAGAATATACACGGTTTAGGGATTACAACTTTTGATGCGTGTCCACCCAATCGTGGAAGACCCCTCCAAGCTCCATTGTTCGTCGGGAACATGCTTGAGAGGCGAACGCCCTTGCCGAAAATGATACGTCCGAGAGAAACCGATTCAAGCTCCAACTTCACTTAGAAACTCTAGTGAAGCAACTGACCATCCAAGTTTACTAGAAATGGAGTGTTAGTGATTTAGGAATTTTCACTATCAATAACCTTTCCCGTTTCTTCCATTAATCTCTTTATACGAGAGGAGGAAGAAGGAGGTGAATATGAAAGGAGAGAATCTCAACATACCAAATGAGCTAGTGTCTTGTGAGAAATGAATGAGAGTGCGCTTTTAATTTATCACCACCAAAAAATTATGTCATGGTCATTTTCCTTTAAAATATTAGAGCCCATCCCTCTCTGCATTCTCACTTTTACACGATCACCTAGCCACCTCATTATTAGATTTTCCATAAAGGAAAATCAATACTGAGGTGGCCTCCTTCTAAATGTATTCCGTATAAAAACGGAATAAATACCCGGTATATATATCGAAATACGTATATGCGTAACCGTATAAAAATACGGATAGCCAAGGAAAAGAAAATGAATAGTGAACATAATATATATATATATATATATATATATATATATATATATATATATATATATATATATAACGGAGGAAAGAGGCCCAGGATGCTTTTTCGTTAGGTGGCGTCTAAAATTTATATTCTCTGTGACTTTTTTCGACGATCGGCACCCAACATCATCATCTTTATCATGCAAGATGTGGATATACCAAATTTTATATGATTCCACCACTTTTTCATCTTTGAATTAGCAATGTAAAAAGTTCTATTGTTGGTAAACCGTTAATTTTACACCCACTAAATCAACGGTGAAAAAGTGTTGGAATCAAATAAAATTTGGTGTATCATCATCTTAGATGATAAAGATGAAAATGATGGATGCCGATCGTCGAATAAAATCGTGGAGGGTGTATTTTTTCGACGCTATAGGAGGAAATTTCCTCTTATGTTACCTTTCCTCCATTAGTCTCTCTCTCTCTCTCTCTCTCTCTCTCTATATATATATATATATTAAATCAAAACTTGATTTAATAATCCAGCTTAATTTTAAACCGGCTAGTATTATCAATTGTTCGATTAAACTCCGTATAGCCAGTACATGTATTTAATCGGATTCCTGCATGTACCAACGTACGGCCTCTACATCATATCGCCTGAACTGGAAAAACCCTATGTGTGGGACTCTAAAGACTCGACAATACGCTGGCAGTGAGTTACTGGATAAATCTATAAACACAAGCACGTCAGCGGCACTAGCTGTACGTAATGGCTATCCAGGTATTTGCAGAAACGGAGGTCGAAAATCAAGTTCGTCCGCACCCTACTGAGCCTGAATGTGAAAATCTCTATACAGTTCGATCTCTTCGTCTGAGAGTGTCACATATCAGGTCTAGGGGGTGGATAACGTCAGACCCCTAATAACCCGATAAGTCGTGCTGGTGTCAAGCTCATCACCAACCGAGAAACTATTGATCTCCCATCAGTAAATCTCATCCGCCCTGATCAGAGATTTATGGTGAGAGCCATTCGAGCATAGCACGACATCGACTCCCAATACTGGAAGAGACGAACCCCTGACGATTGCTTACCGCCTCCATATGTCTCGGGACTATACCCAACTAAAAGCTGTTTGCACGACTCTTTTGAGCCATGGTAAGATAGTAATCAAAGCACAGTGAGAACTCACACCAGAAAAATGACGATCTCAGGTCTAAAAACTACCATATACTCATGTCACTAGAGAATTGCTATCCGATGATATGTATAATACCATCTAGAAGTTTTCTGCGAGTCCGTTCAATGTACTCACCTTCAGCGAGCATCTGTATACTATCTTAGATGACAAAACACCAATGGCTTGTGATACCAGCCACCGCCCCTCGTCGGGATTTAGAAACGTATACACTAGTTTATTCCGGATTATCGCTGTCCAGTCTCGATACTCTATCGATTAGAGACATTTAAGGACGTGCTTATGGATTACCCAGCTCCCACGTCTATGATCACCATCATAATGCTGGTAGTCAAGCAAGAATTCTTCGGGTTTTATCATTATGTATTAGCGACACGTAATAGTAAGTAAAACGTATACATACAATGATAAAAACAAATCAGATAGTATACTATTATCTCGAGTAAGACTGTTCTACCTGTTTAATTATCATAATCGCGTACCTGCAATTACAATAATTCCTTTGAGGGTAGTATAGCCAACACAAACAACTTAGATAATATGTAAAATAAAAATTGCTGGATTTACACGAGGGAATATTCCGTCTTCAAGCTTTATTTTTTTGTCTTTATTCATGAAAAATTAGACTCCATTCCTTTAATTAGTTTAAGGAAATTTGTATCTAGCCCCTCCTAACGAGAAATTATTTTTTCGCCCCCAATAATTTAAGTTGATATGCATTTGACACATTCTAAGTTTATTTTCAGATTCACGCGATATATTTTCGGATGAATTATATATATTTATTTCCTTATGGGTTATCATTATTCAATCTAAATTGTAGTGTAGCATTTTTGGAAAGTATCTTTTCTATAGACACATGTGGATGTGAAATTAGATAGGGTCTTTAATATCTTTTGAAAATTGCAATCACTGATCATTGTTGCTTTGTATATGTACATGCGTGGAAAATTAGATGAAGCTCAAATGTATTTTGAAAAATTGCGATCAACCCTATCATTATTATTTTATATCTGTTCTAATCGATCAGATACGTCTATCTACTATTACTTTGCATACGTACATGCATGAAAAATTATGATGTTAATCTGTTCTCTAATAGAGCTTGATATATCAAGTTTCCAACATATTTTACCCGACGTCATGATTGACAGTTGTTGCTCCAGAGTGAATACAACAAGCTTGCATGAGAAGCACATATGAGTTTGTCTAAAGTTAAGGAAGATGAAGAAGAAGGAGAAGAAGGAGAAGGAGAGAGGGTGAAAGAGGAGGTGGGATTTAAAGAAATGAAGGGCATACATGCTGATCATAGGGAAGAGAAAGTCGAGATGGAGGTAGAGGCTGTGGCGGAGGAAGGAAGGAAGCGGCGGAGGGTAATAGAAGAGAGGGAGTAGACAAAATTATTTTTGTTGTTGATTCGATGGCCGTGATAGGTTCTAATTGATAAGACCTGAATGACCAATAGAACCTAAAGCTAAGAACAAAACTTGTTTATTTCGATTTTTTGTAATATATCTCTAATTATTTTGCCAAATGCATATCTACATTAAACATATATGGTTCTTGCTTCGGTGCTTTCATATAGTATTTTAATCAGATGCACGGAATCAAACTCTATGGATGGATAAGTTCTGCTGGCCAACTCAATAAACTTAACCGGTCACCCTATTCTTTTCCATATACTCAACTCACGGATGTTGTTCTAATAAACTAAGGGGCCCAAGTCTAATATCCATGATTTCTTGGGCTCTATGGGTTCATTTAACATATGTCATCTGTGGTTTGGAGCCATCTATGGTTTGGAGCCGACACCGAGAAGAGGGGGATTTTTTGATTGATTAATTGGTTAACACAGTGTACATATAAAAGTAGAGTACCTTGGAAATCGACACGCATCCGCTTGTGATTGGCTGGACCTACAAACATCACATCCTCATTTAGACACGAATTACCAAATGCGAAAACGGAAGCCCCAAAGAAATTCTCTAAACATATATACTTAACATTTAAATTTATCCATCAATTTGCAAATCAAGGTGTGATATATATTAACCCAAATCAACATAAAGATATTTTGGCAGACATTTTTATACATGAATTTCCATCCATTCTTTTTGTTGCGGCAAAATACGATCATGAAACAATAAACAAACGATAACGAGAAAAAATAAATAATCAAAAGCGATAGAAATAAAACACAAACCAAAAGACACAAGATTTATGTGGAAAACCCTCACGGGAAAAACCACGGGCAAAAGAGAAGCTTTACTAATTGAACAAATACGGAGCATTACAACGGTGGATCAATCTCTTAATTCTGATTACAAAAGAATTAACCCAATTAGGATTACAAACTGCAATATATATAGTATTAGGCAAATTAGATTAGAAATATGGATTTCCGAAACAGACCAGAATTTAGCCCAATAGACTTCGAGCCGGCTCAAATTTACCTTAAGTCGTCTCATATGAACAGAGATAAATCTGTAATTCTAGACATCTTATGAGCCGTCTCATCATAGGGTCGGGCCGGTTCAAGATTGTCCTGAGCTGTCTCTTGCAAACATAGAACAATTGAAGTTTCCAAACGACTTGTGAGCCGGCTCAAGATTGTCATGAGCCGGCTCAGCTTCCAGGAATCGGAGAATACTAGATAAACTAAACACTTTTCATAAGAAATAATATGAAATCGATTTTAATCATAATAGCTTCCATAGTGATTTCCCTGTTGGCCATATATACATCAACGATCTGTAGAGCGAGTTTTCTGGAGTTATGAGGCAATCATCGGCATAATGAGTGTGGCAATCGATGTTCTAGGGCCGGTCGTGTTCGTCACAGCTCGATGCTCCACGCTTTTCAGCAACCCGTTTGGTTACAATCTGCCGAAAGAAAATGTTAATTAGGTAACGGAAATTTGATTACGAGGGATCAGATACGGGACTTGGTTAAAAGTTTACCTTGAAGGCGTGACCAAAATTCACGACAAATGCGTTAGGGACTGGATCGACTTGAGCCCATTCTCCGCCATGCATGACTTGTAGCCCACCGACATTTCCTTGAAGAAGAATGGTGATGAGGATTAGGGTCACAGTGGTTGCCCAGACCCATTGTCCAAGCTTGGATCCGGACACGGGGGATAGTGATTAATATTCATCCTAATCGGCCCCTTGCTTAGATTTCCATCAAAGAAATCATCGTTGAATCCTAATCCTGCGGATATCAGCTTCAGAATCCTTGCCGCCCGTCCTTCCACCTCCACTATGTATTCCACAACAACATTCCTGCCAACACGAACTCGCACATATTGATTACACTTAAATTTTCAGGATGAGATAACAAAACAGTGAAATTTAAGCACCTGAGTCTCGCAGGTTTTTCGGGGTAGAGGTGCACGAATTCACCGATGGATTTGCAAAGAAGCCGGAGGCAGTCTCTCCAGTAACATATTTCCTCGGTGAAGAAGACTTGGCTTGTCTACAGTCTCGGGGTTTTGGTAGGATCCTCGGAATAGTACGGAGCCTTGTCTTCCATTGGCATATCGAAGAACTCTTTGACGACTTGTAGATTGAAGAACTCTTTGACGACTTGTAACATGTCGTTGATTACTTTGTCGGGGATACCATGGTCAACCACATGCAACAAAGAACTTGATTATATCCGCAACTCCGAAATTCTTTCAAAAAGGTTAAAGGAAAAAAGCGGAGAAGGAAAATAGACCTGAAAGAAACCAAACTTTTTGCCGGCATCAAGAACTTGGTTTGAGACCTCTTCCTGGTTTTGATTCTCTCTTGCTGGATGTATTATAGGGACCCGTTTGCATGCATTTACAAGAATTTCGGGTCTTTTTCCAGGGGGAAATATGTAATTCTCAGGCACTGTTTCATGTTTCACTCCATTTGACAAAAGTTTCTCCATTATTATTAGTAGGTTAGCTAAGGGAAGAAGATGAATGGAATTTCATTTAGCTGTTAAGTAGCAGTTCAAAAGGATTATTGATGGAGGTGACTATCTCCCTCCTCAGATGTTGTCCTCCGTCAATCTGATGCGAGCGGTTTTGAGCGGTTGAGATTTGGGTTGAGGGTTGAGTGTGTGGATCTCAATGGATTGGTGTCGGCGCCGAGCTATCTACAAAGGAAGTCCCGGATTGGGTGACCACCGTAGGACCCTCCGACGATCAAGTTAGTACCGTGGAATAAGAGCAGAGTAGCGGCTTATTGGAATGAATTCCCGTTACCTGAGTCGTCTGAAAGAGGGGTTTATATAGCGGTCGCATAGAGCGAGCCAGCGCGAGATCCTCACCGTCAGTTACGCCCTCTGGTTACGTCCGCGTTGATGGCGGGATCCGCTCATTAATGGGGGAACACGCCCGTGTGGGACGCGGAACGTGGGACGGTGGATATCTCGCTTTGGCGAGATATACGGAGCCGTTACGGGGGCGTTTGGGCTCCGCGCTCTCGGTTGATCGGGGAAGCCGGGGAAACTCGGCCTGTCAGATGGCTCGGAGACGAGCTGGGAGGCCGAGAAAGCTCAGACCTTGTAACAGCTCGGAGACGAGCAAGGAGGCTGTGTTAGCTCGGCTGTAGATTTGCTTGAAGGTGAGCTGATGGCTGGTTGCTAGGCAAATACGGAAGGCATTCCGGGGAAGTCTCCGAAAGGCCGGATGCAATCTCGGAGACGACGTGCCGAAGACCGTCTCAAATGCATCAGGCTTATTCCAGCTCCGTAGCTCCCGGAACACGTCATCCGCTACGTGTCGTGATCTGGGGAATTCCCACTTGTGAGCATCATCAATTATACTTAAGATTCTCTCAATTAATACAATTTTTTTTCCTGATACAATCTTCCACCCGCTCGGTCAACGGTCTCTGGAATTGCTGAGACAGGGAATCAAAAGGTGCTAGATCCTTCTTGTACTACTGATCGCATCAGACGTTGAGATTGTAGTTTATCAATTTCAGTAGTTGTTTACACTCGAGCGAGGTAGTTGACTTGCTGACTTGTTACAGTTGGTATCTGTCTTAATCTACAATTTTAACGAGTAAATAGAATTTGTGATGTATCAAAGTTAGTTTTTTTCCTTTATTTTTTTGAAGTGATTTAGGTTTTTTTTTTCTGATACAATCTTCCAACAGTTGGTATCTGTCTTAATCTACAATTTTAATGAGTAAATAGAATTTGTGATGTATCAAAATTAGTTCTTGTCCTTTTATTTTGAAGTGATTTAGGGTTTATTTTGGGGATTGTTGGGAATTTGATGGATTTGTCTTGATAGATTGGGTTTTTGATGTAGGGGATTTGAGGAGAATAAGGGTTATGGACAGTTTTGCATGGAAAAAACTTCTAGAAAAGTTTTTGCCGTTTTGCATGGATGATTTTCTGTCGAAATTTGATGTTTTTGACAACTTGAAATTGAATTGTAGTACAACTTGAAATTGAATTTTCTTCAGAGGAGATTTGCTATCAAGTTGGTTTTTTAATCTGGTTGTAAACATCTATGACAAGTATCAACACTTTTTGTATATAAAATAAAAAAAACAGCATTAAACTTCTTTTAGCAATGCATATGAACCCATCATATCCGGACAAAAATCCTAGATTCGTCACTGTATCTGACAATAGATTTTTTTAAAAATGGAGGAATGATAATTGATGATATATGATTAATTGATGGAAAGATATGCTTGGGGTGTGGATATATATTTTGATTGATCATATTTGTCCTCACATATTCATAACTTTCCTGTTAAGCTTATTGTTATTAATATTATTAGGGATAACTGCACAAAAGGACCATGTATACAGCTTACCGTATTTCCCCTTGCGTGATTAGCACACAAAATTATCAAAATATCAACCCCTTCCTGCTTTCTTTGGGTTTTCACTATTTTGCTTCTCATAGCACATGAAAATCGCTGAATTTTAAAAATCTTTTTTTTGTTTTCTTCGCTCTTACGAATTTTTGTATGTAAGTAAACGGAAATCATGAAATTTCTAAAAATCTCAAAATTTTCATTTTTCTTCGTTTTTTCATTATTTTGCTTGCTATATAGAGTATGAAAATTGCAAATTTTTTAAAAATCTCAAACTTCTCTGTTTTTTTTTGGTTTTTCAACATTTTGCTTGCTATAACAAACAAAAGTCGTAAAATTTTCAGAAATCTCAATTTTCTTTTCTTTTTTTTTCAATATTTTGTATGACATAGCAAAAGACACCGCAAAAATTAAAAAATATCAAAATAATTCTGCTTTTTTTTTTTCCTTTTCTTCATTATTTTGCATGTTATATATAGCACATGAAAATCATTAAATTTTAAAAAACTCAAATTTTTTGTTTTATTCGGTTTTTGAATATTGGTTTTGCTCATGCTTTTAAAGAATTTCCGGCTATGAAGAAAACAAAAGGCTATGTGAAGCAAAAAGAAAGATCATTGATTGCTACTGAGAACCTAACAGAACAAAAAATTACGGTCAGAATTACTAAGTGTAACATTTCAAAATTTTATTATGTTATTTTAGAATTTAAATATGATATAATGGGCTTTATCAAAATGATAACATCTATTGAATTGGGTTTTCATAAATTGGTATATAAATATATCTATTTTGTCATGGCAAGCATATTTTTATATTAATGTTTTAATTATTTTCTCTAAATAAAATTTTAGTGTTTTGGGTGATGATTTTTGGAGGCATGGGTATGGAAGATGCATGGGTATGGGAGAGACATGCTATATGTACACATACACCCATTTTCTTTTTCGTTCTTATCCAAAAATTTTCTCTCACTCTCACACAACCATAGCTCTCTCTCACTCTCTCAAATCCACTCAAGTTTTATTAGGGTTGAAGATTTTCAAGATTTCCTTGCATTTGAAGGAGTTTCTTGATTCCTAAGCTATACACACACACATACTTATTTAGATTAATAATATTACTTTGTTATATTTTAGTTATATTCTTTATTCATGATGATAGGTTTTATGTGTTTAGTTTTCAAGATTTTAAAGAAGTTTAATGATTCAAAGGTTTGAGTACTTGTAATTGTTTCTTTAATTGAACTATATTCTGGAAATCAAGGACAAGCTAGGATTTCAAGATTTTTAGAAAATTCTCTGTTGGGAATTAGCGTTTTTGGTGAACTACAAAATTGTAGATAACCGACTTATCTTTTAGCTTAAAAATTTTGGTTAAGTTTTACTATAAAATGGAATTTTTACGAATTTTTAATGGAAGAGTTTCCAAGCTGGAATTTCTGTTTTCAATGGTCGTTTTTCACTAAACTTAAAAACATTTTCTGAATTTTTCTATTGACAATTTGGAATATATAACAATTGGAAGTTGTAGATAATTATGTGTAGATATCACTGGAATTTTTATTTGCCTTATTCACTTTACAAAATCAAGAGATATCATTTTTTTAGTGTAAGGTTGTTTTCTGATCTGTGAAAAATATTTAGAAATATGTTTTAGTTTTGTATTTTATTTCATGTCTTATTCTTGGAATCTGGAAAGATATTTTGGGGTATCAAAGTTAATTCATTTATCTATATGTAGAATTTTAGTTTGAGTCAAAATATCGTGTTTACTATTTTTGGGGATTTTTCAAAGTGAATCTAAAAACTGCAGTTTTCTAAACTTTCATTTTTAAATGTTATTCACTCGAGCATCATATTTTCCTCGCTAAATATTATCAGTAGGATAATTTAATTCATGTGCATGTGTGTCTTTACATTTGAAGGACCGTTAGCATAGGCGTCCAAGACGTCGAGATGAGGCAAAGAAGTCGTAGGATTCGAATAGCTTGTTATGTGGTTCGGTGAGTAGATTTAGCATCTACAAGTAGGAAAACATGTGGATGACGTATATCACCCCCAACATCTAAATTTATTATGAACACTTCTTTATTGATTATAATTCATGTCTCATATGCTCAGTTTATCAATACTACGTTTTCTTTCTTTTACTATACTTTCGCGAACACAATTATTAGGACCCTTACACAATTACTAATAATTACCATGCGGCACCAACATAGATTCACATGCTATAAGTATACATCATTAGTAACTGCCATGACACGTACACATCATTAGTAATTGCCATGCTACGCGTACACTCACATGCTATATGTACATGTTTACTAGTAATTTCCATGCTTTACATTTATAGTGTGATCAACATTATATGCGTGTACACGATTAAATGTCTGTACCAATTGAACCGTGTGTTTGCGTACATAGGCTAGATATTCGTACTGACTATTATTGAGCGCATTATATTGTTTATCTTAATATTTGGAATTATTGAGAATGAACTTATGAATTGATTCAATGGATTATTTAATTGTCATCATACGATGTGAGATTTCATACTAGATGAGGTGGTGATGGTTAGCCGAATACGGTCTTTTATTATTGCATTGCCGGGTCTCCTTATTTATCTTGATTAGGAGATTATGAAAATATAAAGATTTTACTCATTTCTAAAATTAACGATTCATTTCATATTTAAAAAATCTAAAGGATACGCTGCTTGGATTTCAAAATGATATCTATTTTTAAAATATCGCAGACTCCTTATTTCCAAACAACATTTTGTTCTATTTTAAAATATAATTAAATTATTCGGAAGTATTTATCTATTTACAATACTTGTTTACACTATACTTACTTTACTTATTATTCGTTTGCGCTAAACTTACTTTACTTATTGTTCGTTTGCGCTATGCTTGCTTTACTTATTCTTCGTTTCCGCTGCCTGATTAACTTATTATTCGTTTACGCTGTGCTTACTTTACTTATTATTCGTTTACGCTACACTTGCTTTATTTGTTATCCGTTCACGTTAAGATTGTATTATCAGTTTGTGCTACATTTATCTTATCCATTCGCGTTATAATTATTTTATTGTTTGTGCTACGTTTGTATTATCCGTTCGCATTATAATCATGTTATTAGTTTGCACTACGTTTATATTATCCGTTCGCCCTATGATTGAAGTTATATGTGATCAATCAATGAGTGATTAAGCTTATATGTGATCAATCCGTGAGTGATTGAGATTATATGTGTTCAATTCATGAGTGATTGAGAGATTGAGGACGGAGGGTCGTTAAGGATACCCTGCCGAAGATGAGATGTATTAAATTATATAGTTTTCGATCAGAACTGGTCCAAGAGACAATATTTGAGATATTGTTTTCATGTATCGATATTTGCTATTATTTTCAAAAGGCATGACGTATATTTTAATGAAATGGTTATATTGTTTTACAAATTAACGTGCGCTAAATATGCCACGATATATACACCGCACAGCTACTTTTAAATGATTATACATGGATGCGTGCTATATATGTGTTATAACCTTGTTAATGATTGCGCATTGTCGCGTGTTATAGATAGTATAGTACATATACTAGGTTAGTGATATACGAGTTATACATGATGGGTTGTTATTATTGTTGTTCATCGCTTGAATTCTAGTTTCAATACATGCTTATTTACTTTCTGTAATGTAAATGTTTACCCATGCCTTAGTTGTTTCACCTCTTATACATGCGATTTTTATTTTATTATGCGAATTCTATTCACGAGTTAGCAACTCACCCCCGTTGTATAATAGTTTCTTGCAGGCTTGGTCACTTGGATCGATAACGACAGTGAGATAGCTTATTTGGGCGTGGTTGCATCTATCTTTTGAGTTTTGAGCTAGATGGGTTAGAATTCGGCATTTGCCTTGTGTCCATTATTGTGTCTAGAAATTCTCCATCAACCATGTCGGATGTATTTGCCCGAAACCTTAGACGTTGTATTGTTGTTTTAGTCGAACTCGTGTGGAGTCGGCTTAACATTATTGATATATAATGTTTACTTCTTTCCGCTTATTGTTCTTCGTCTTTAGGCATCGTATATTTTGGATGGATTGTGTCTCCGCCATGTGGGCGTCGAGTTAGTTCCAGTGTAAAGATGCGTTTATTTTTACTGCTGTTTTACGAGAATTTTATTCAAAATTACAAAGGAGGTGCTGTCCGTTTTTCAAACGTTAACTCTTTACAAAGCAAGCTTTACTTCATTTTATAATTTTTTAAAAAAAAAACTTTACCTCTTATATATATAGTTTAGATTCTTCGTTTCAGCTTACTTGAGTTACGGTGGTGTCCAATGGACTTCACATGATCCTTGTGCCGGTCATGTGCCTTTTTGGGTCATGATACTAAGGTTCTGGGTGACTGGAAACGCCTGGAAACGCGGGAAAATCACGAAATTTTATCATAGTCCGAATTTTTTGTTTTTGTGTTTGTGAAATTTCCAATATTTTCTATGTTGAAGCATAAGAAAATATTGAAATTTTAAAAGATCTCATATTTTTTTGTTTTCTCTGGTTTTTTAATATTTTGCTTGTTATGTACGAAAATCGCAAATTTTTAAAATTTCAAAATTTTCAAAATCTAAAAAAGAGAATCTTTTTTTTCAGTTTTCAATAAATTTTGTTTCCCATAGTACATGAAAATTTCAGGCCCCAATATTTTTTTCTTCTATATTTTAGATGTTTATGCAGAAGCAAAGTGCAAATTTTCAAAAATCTCAATTTTTTAAGTTTTTATTCCATATTTTAAATATATGAATGGCGAAATTATCTATTTCCTTCAAAATTTTAATATTTTACATGTTATATCATATGAAAATACCGAATTCTTTTATATCTCAAAATTTCTGTTTCCTTCAAAATTCCAAAAATATCAAAATTTTATATTTTCTTTGGCTTTTCTATATTCTTTTTTGCAATACCAAATGAAAATCGTGAAATTTTAACTCTTAATTTTTTTTTTCGATTTTTCAATATTTTGCACACTATATAGCCCATAAAAATCATAAAACCTTTCAATATTTCACAAGCAAAACCTAACTAGTGAGAGAAAAAATTAAAAGAGATTTTAAAGAACGGGTCCATCCAAATTTGTCCACCATATAAACCTAGTTGTATGTGATAAATGAATGAAAATATTTAGTTGCGAGCCAGTAATTTTTTATTATTAATTAATTCCAGAAAGAGAATTAAATAGAGATTAGATAATAATTTTTCCACTAAAATCAAAGATGGATAAGGGAAAATATTCCCTCATATCTACCGTTATGGTGCAAAAGTAAGTTGGTCTTTAATTTCAAAATTGATTGCTAACGTGACTTTTCCATGTTTCAAGAAAACACAATAAAAATACATTAAATAATCCATCCAAGATTCATAAACGCAACAAACACCATCACTTATTATAAAAAAAACCAATCATATCATTTAAAAACACCTGGGCTATATTATATTTTCTAATAAAAAAACACAAATAAAGTTATTTAAATTTGACATACTTGCATCGCACAAACAAATTACTAGTAGCTTTAGTATATATATTTTTAGAAATCGACCTCATACGTCATGCGTGGGATCAAACATGATTTGAAATATTTCTGGATATAATTGAAAAAGTAAATAGAAAAGCAACATTCACTCATTTTTTCTAGATGAAATTAGTGTCATTTAGATTGATAATATTATGATTTTTTTTGAAAGTGTCTAATAAAATTTTAAACAATGATAATTATTTAAATAATAAAATTTGAGCATCAACTTCAAAGAAATTATAGTTTTTATAAGAGAGGTAAAGAATGGATTATTTAGTAAACATATTTTATTCTATCATGCTTTATTTTTTTATTTTTTTGTATTAAGATAAAAATAGCTCTCTTGAAAAACAATTAAAATACCAAAATTCTTTCTAAATCAATAGCAAATCATTGCTAGACATAGGATAAAGGATAAATTAAAAAAATAGAAATATTGGCGAAGAACAAAAAATATAAAAACAAAAAAACCAAATAATTAAGTAAAACGACAAAATGTCAATTTATATTAGGCTTCATATGAGTATGCTAATGCTAAGGGATAGGCAAATGAATATATAAAATGCTTTTTGTTTTTTTGAACATAAATATTGTATACTTCGTGATTTTTGCATGGAAAATTTCTGCATGAAAATTAAATCAGAAATAATTTTCAAACATTAAAAAAGAAAAATAAGAAAAAATTACTTGGTTATTTGTAATTTCAATTTTTTGCATAAAAATTAAATAAAAAACTATTTCAAAAAAAAAGAAAAATAAGGAAAATTTACTTGTTTATTTTTAATTAGGGCTAACTCTTCGAGAAAAGCTTTGTAGTAAAAAATAAAATTAAAAATAATTTAAAAAATAACCCACAAATAATATTTTTGTTGTTAGGCTATTAAAGGGCCAATAGCAAGGGACATGCAAATCAATTTGAATAAATCTAAGTATGTTCGCTCTAAAATTAGATCTATACTAAAGGCAAAAATAATTAGTGCGATACTGTCTCCCTCGACGGATGGGCCGTCGTTAGAGAAAAAGGAGAACATTCTTCCTTAATAAAATAGAAATAAACCCCTTGGTTGCATGGAAAGAAATTTATAAACAACACAACAAAGATAACAATCATCTAGTCATCATATTTTTGATAAAATTGGGTTACAGTTACATATGATCTGATAATAAAATCAAACCCTCAAACTTTTGGATCATGACCTCGTCTTGAAGACCTAGTGCAAGAGCAAGGATAAACATCTAAATCTCCTACACAATGATCCTAAAGCCGAATCATGATTCATTAGCCACACTGCTCGTCTTGCTCTCAATACCCGAGCATATGAATGGACGTCTAAATTGCTCGGTCATTTATTACCAGACCGAGTGGAGAGCTGATCGCCTCGCCTAGACCGAGACCAATCCCAAAATCGCAACACAAGGGCAGGAATGGACGTTTAAATCTTATGTGTTGTGACCACCAAGTTTGATACGACCGGAGGCTGAGATCGGTTCTATTATCATGTTACGAGAGTAGGGCTGGACGTTTGAACCTCTCGTAACTATAATAACAACCCCGATCCCGCCCTCGGCGACCTCGGACATACCCCAATCGGCGCTATATAAGTGCTGGCGTGCCGAAAGGAGGGCCAAGGGGCGTTCCTTCATCTTGGTGCTTTGCTTTATGTAGATCAAAAAGAACGTGGAGGCATACCTGATCGATGAGGGGTAGTTGTCTCACGTCTTGACAGGGACTTGATGGAGATGCGTTGATCACTGAAGATCTAGGTTACATGAACTACTGTAGGGTGGCCGAGAAGCCCAGAACTAGAAAAATTTATAATTGGTTGATTGATTGAGAGAGAGCCATCTCCTTCGTCTTCAACTCCGGCCTTTATAAGACTACGGTTTGTTAGGAAATAGTTCCAAACCCTAGATTTTCTTTGATTTGAGCATCAATTACACTCTTGCCTGGTGCTTAAGTTTCGCAACTACTAACTTCTGATTGATTATAAATCTCTCATAAAACCTTACTCTGATCCTTCGTATCTTCCTTGATTATATTTACCCGGTTCTTTAAGTAACCGATTCGGCCTTAAATGATTTGGACCGAACTATCCTTTTCCTATCCTACCTCATTCGGTCCGCTTAACTGAATGCCACCTTTTTTGTATGCATCTTCCCCTTCACGTGTTATCTGCCGAAGCGCTTCAAGACCGATCACACGTGAATCACTTCAACGGCCTCCGCATTTAATGTGATTGACATGTCATCTCTTCTGCAATCAAATCTTTGACGTCATCCAGCGTATCTCATTCTTTGCACCAAATAAAACAAATTTGAATTATGGCGGGAATTTCGATCGTCAGATTCGGTTTCCTCCACTTGATCGGGACACGCATCACTCATCAGCCGATCGCCGATCTCTTTAAACCCTGGATCAAATCTGAGAAATGCTTTTCTTTTCAGTGCTTTTGAAAATCTTTACTTTCTCACTAAGGCTCCTGCTTCTTTCTCCATCGTCTTCTCCGACTTGTTTAACCATTTTCGATGGCTTCTAAAGCTTCAATCCCTCCTCTAATCACTCTCCTGCTCGTGAACATCTTAACTGAAGAGCTTCCTCCAGAAGAAGAAATCTTATGCGAAAAACTCCATGGTTCCAGTCTCATATCGCCATGAATTTCTATGGCAGTCAGACATTGTTCACATGAAGGCAGTCTGTCCCCTTCCTGCTTTCAACTGGGAAGGCCCTCCTCAAGCCTATGATGCTCCCAGCTATGCGTCTATGGGACCCCACATACCACCGAAGCGCCGCCGGCTCTATGGTCCACCTTCTTCCCCAGACGGTCAGATGAAATGAGCTTTTTCGATCATGCAGCCTCGCCTGTCTCTCCAGCTCAAGAATTCTTCGGCCCTTGCCTTGAAAAGCTCTCGAAGATATGGTCCAAGAACGTCCCGAAGGCATGGGATAATTGGTACCAAAGGATATACCCAAAGGACCACTCTCAGTAGGAAAACCAGGGCATTTCCTCACTTTTAGCCCTTACTTTGGGACCCCTTCCTCTCAATGTTGATCTACTGGCAACAACCATTCTTTTCCAGTCGTCGACTTCGAACAACTTTCATTTCCACTTCGGCCCAGCTACATCGACTCTCCTTGACATGCAGCTACTCTTAGAAGTCAATATCCGAAATCGTTTCGACCTACTCACTCAACAAAACTATGAGAACATACCTCGGTAGTAGCACCAACAAAGGGCTCTTTCAAGGGTTTTATTAACAAGTATAAGTATCACGCCCCGTTTCCCAAAAGACGGTAGCTGACACATGACGAGGTCCGCGACGTAATTATGCTGAGAAGGGTCATTCTCGATATAAATACGTTAAGCATATTATAAGCAATATAAATGTATAACAAGAATAAAGCAAGAGAATAGAATCCGACTACAATTATTACATTCAAATCCCGCAATATTCAAACAGCTGATAAGAGTCTGAAAATAAGATACAACAAAATAAAATTACGAACCCCGAAAAAATAGGCATACTAAAAAGTAAAAGCTGAAGGTAAGACCAGTAATCCGCCTGCGATGACAGCTGAGAGTATTCTTCCTTTGTTGAATCAATCTCATCTGTTCCTAAGTCACCTGACGAACATTCCCAAGGAAAGAAAGAAAACAAGGAATGTCCATCAGCGAACTTGTGCTCGTAAGTCCCGAATTAAAGGTATAATTGTAAAAGCGATAAACGATAAGCATATAAGTAGAAAGCAAAAATCATGATGCAGTGAATAAGTATGATATGCCAATTAAACATGAAGATATATAGGCATAGAAATTTTACATAAGTATGGCAGTTCAGTATAAGCTTGGTAATTCTATGTTTACATATTTGCTGTAGTGTGATACTGAAGGTATGCATGTATATGAGAGTAGTTTGTCAAATCGCACGGACTAACGACACGTTGATTTAAGCTTCGTCAAACCCCACGAAATAACGACATACAAGATTCAGGTTAAGTGATTTTTAGTGAACTCCCGTACCATGCATACACTTTTTCACACCCATTTTAGGGTTCACCCAATAGATGCACACCTATCATATGATGCGACACGTGGAAGGCATGTGCGCATGGCTTAAGGACATTACATGCGATGCGACATGTGCAAAGTATGTGCGTATGGCAAAGGCCATTGCATGCGATGCAAATACATGCAAAGCATATGTACATGCATTATCAATGCGCATGTACTTGGTTAAGCTATCTTTAGAAGAAAATTTTCTATCAATTAACAGACAAACAAATCAAACAAAATTGATCTTTAGATCAATGATCCAATGGTGCGCAAGCACTCTAAATTAATATAAATCAATTTAAATCTATTTGTTCATAATAAACGTGACAAATCAAACAAAATTGATCTTTGCCTCAATGATCCAATGATGTGCATGAATCCAGAAATTGATATAGATCAATCAAAATCATATTGAGATAAAAACACATATAATTGTTGAGAACGAACCCTAACAATGCTTCTCCTATAAATAGTAACCCCCTTACAATGAAGAAAAGATTCTGATCTTTTTGCTTTATCAAGAGAGAGAGAGAGAGACCCCTCCTCCCATAAACTGAAGAGCTCTCTTCATCTTCTCTGCTAAAACTAAAATTTTCTTTGAAGAAAACCCTAATTAACATGGTAATCAGGAAAAAAAAGAAAAGAGGATCCTTTCTTTTCATAAAAGCTATTGCTTTTTCAGAACGAAACTAGTGATTCTCTAAAATAAAGATCAAACGATCTTAGAGTTTATCTCTCTCCTACAAAAAGCCATTGCTTTTCATAAGAGGTCTATTCTAAGATCTAAGAGTTTGGGCAGAACTTCTATTAAAAGATGACCACATCACATAAAACCGAAGCTATTGCTTCCTTGAAAGTTTTTACTTTCATAAAATTTAAATGCACCATATGAATGCATCTAAAATCAAACAACGGAGAATTGAATCTCTATAAAAGCCAAAGTTTTCTTTGTGATAGTGCACACCCTGGCTTAGGGTGTAATCTATTCACATGCGCATCGTGTGATCTGCACATGTGTATTACCTACAACCAACCAGATGCGCATCCCATATAAGTGTGCATCTTATTCTGTTTTGCATCCTATACAAACACGCATTTCACCCTAATTCGCATCCTATATAGATGCACATCTAACCCAGATGCGCACCACATACAGATGTGCATCCCATACTCATGTATGCCCATTTAAAAGGAAAAACATGAATGCTCCATGCAAAGCACTTGCGAGCTCTATGAAGCACATGCACACCTAACCGGCAAGTCATAGCTTGGATACTTAGTCAATATACATTAAGTATAGAATCTTATGCTTAATATTTATGACTGATTAAGTTGATATTAGTCTACAACAAAATTAACGATACTTAATTAAAATATTTTAGTTGACCTTAGTCCCATGTATGACTAACGATCCTTATCCAAAACTTCTAAGTTGATCTTAATCGAAAACATGACTAACGATCCTTAGATCAAAACAAATACCCCCTTGAACTGTTGGATCTCATTCATATGAGATATGCGTCCTAAGTTCACCTTAAATCTAATTTATATGGATTTGGACTAATCTGCGCCCTACGGATGATGACAACATTAGTCTTCGTATACAATCCAAGAGCAACCCCAATATAAACAAACTATAATACACACACGGAGATTTCTGGAGTAAAGAAAATTTTTATCGTTTGGCGATAACGTAATTAATTGCAGGGGCTTGCGCCTGCAGGAAAAAACGTCCCCACAATCAAAAACCCTTCGCATATGAGGGGAAATCTGATAAGTCTACTACAACGGTCGCATCCTTCCAAACCTTCGATATACGGTGTCATAAATCAACTTGGTATCTTCGGAAAGGTGGATGGATATGTTCCATATAGCATCTGCTCCCGTATTCAGGCTGGTCGTGCTTCCTACACCTCAGTTCGGTTTCCGGCGGTAAACAGGTTCTCGCACGCTCGATGGGACCTTTTTCTCTTTCCACTCCATACTTTGTGTGTCGTGCTTCGCAAACCAATCGCGGTATATATATATATGTTGCCCTTGGATATTTGGGTTACTATAGCCAGTGTTTCGTTTCCGTACAGATGACATTATCCAACAAGAAGTGCGATTATGCTACCAACTGTTACACCGGCATCACCCCATCTGGTGTGATCATGTCTGGGTAGCTTATGTCCCTATTGCTGTGCATTTCGATGGCTCAAGTCCAACATACATTGAACGGGATCCATTTCGGAAAACTTTCTCCACTCCACACTATTGGTTCCTCAACGCCAAGGGAGGAAATTCCAAGGAAGTCAGTCTTTGACAGGATGACTGCTATCTCCGTAGGCTCTGCCGGCAAACCTGCCAAATTTGAAATTCGGTCTTCAATAGACTGGGCTCAAGTTCTGTGGTCCCACTGGAAAAGAAGCCCATGATACCTAAGAATGCGTTCTTCGAGAGGCTAGCCCTCCCAGCTTCCGAGCCACCTAAGAATGCTACACTTCCAAGACACTCTGTCTTTCTCAAATTGGTCCCTCAGACTGCCTTTTCGCCAGTAACAAAGAGATCTTTTTTTAAGCGCTTGACACCGACTGAGGTTCCCAAGCAACACAGGGGGCATATAGAAGAAGCTACTAAATTTTAAGAAGCTCCCGTCATAAGAACTGCTCGGCGTCGCTACTGGCGTCAACAAAGACAGACTGGAGGCAATTCTCCATCAGGGTTTACACCATCGACCCCTATGTCGATCATCCACACTGTTGTTCCAACCGGGAACAACTTCGAACCCTTGAAGATGGTGAAGTGCAACTCTCCCACTACAGTGCTAAAGAAATCTCCACCACCTATAGAAATACTAAGGGAATCCAAGTTGTTCGCTCACCCCCATGCCTATTCTCAATAATCCATAGGATTTGAAAAAAAGTTCTGGGATCCACCATCGTTCCGAGCTATTCTCCTTGGGTCAAAAAGCTGAAGAGTCAACCGCGTCGTGACAATTCTCTTCCTAACACTAAGATTGTTCTCTCCAAGACGGTCCCTCACAAAAGAGAGAGACCGGAGATGGTTCATACGCCCGAAGAAAACTCCAAGGACCGATATTCTAAACTCCCTAAGTCTGGAGGCATGGTAGTTCATACTGTCTATATAATGAACTTCAAGGAAGATAGCCATATTTCCGTTTCCCATAGACCAATCACCCAGTCTATAACAAAGGATCAACAAAAATTGTAAGAAATATTGGCTCGAGCGGCGGAACTTAAGACTCCATCGCCTAATACAAATCCGGACGACGCTTCCGAAGAAATGACATGTCAGGAGTCGAATACTACCCGAAAAAAGCCTTAGATCCTCTAACAAAACTTTAAGAAAGAAGGATAAGGGAAAAAAGCTTGTTAAAGAGATCGGCGTAAATGAAGAAGTCGCCAAAGATCTCACTACAAAGAATCTACTTAAGAAAAACAAGGTAGATTATAATATCCTAGCACACTTGAAGAAGTTGCCATTGCACCTAAGCATTTATGACGCTCTCCTTCTATCGAAAAGGCTTAGGGATGTTCTCATCAAAGCGCTGAAAGAGCCTGAGAAGTTCCAAGCGTTATTTGCGGAAGAAGATATGAAAGGCAAACTCGCAGAGGTTAATACTGCAGACATTACATTCAGTGAAGAAGACTCACTGCTGGAAACCTTCGAGTACAACCGACCGCTCTACATGGTTGGATGCTGCAGAGATAAGAGGATAAATAAGATACTCGCCAATAACGGGTCTTCGGTCAACCTATTAAATCTGAAAGTGCTCAAAGAACTATCTTTGGATGTCCGATATCCCAGCCGGGAGAAGATCACTATTTCCGGGTTCGATTCACAATCCTCACAGACGCTCGGGTCCATTGTTTTAACATTCCGCTTCGGAAAGCTCGTTATGGAAGTTAAGTTCCATTTCATTGAAGCCAAAACGTGTTATAAAGCCTTGCTCAATAGTGTAAGTTCTTAGTGCTCATGCCGCTACAGTTACGACCTTTGCAGAATCGAAAAACTTTAATTTTAAGTGAGCACTAGGAACTAAAACCCTAAAAATAGAACCCAAACACTAAACTTAGAAAAACAAGAGAGATTAACTACTAGGTTAAGGACTACAACCTTTGAAGTTGCGTCCTTCGGGTCTTGTGTAGTCCTCTTCTTAAGTTCCTAGGGTTCCTTGATCGAGCTTGCGAATAATTCTCCTTACGTCAAAGATGATCCACCCGAAGATGTCAGTTCAAGCTCTAGCTTCAAGTAGTGAACAAATAAAGCAATTAAAGATCAAGACTTGCTGAGACTTGATGCTTAGAGATGTAGTATTTGTGTCAAGATGTTCTCTTTCTTTTTCTTCTAAACTCAAGAGAGAAAAGATGAAGAAGATAAAGAACTAGATAATGGCTAGCATAATGATAATCTTATCTCTCTCCTTTTCTTTTTCTCTTTCATATATTTTCTAAAATGATTAAGTGAGTGGATTTGTGACTCACTAGTATGAGTCACAAATCTACACACATCTTGAAATAACAAGAAGAGATGAGAAGAAGAGAGAAACCACCTCACTAGTACATATATTCATACACACACACAAATATATATACATATATACAACCATAATACCTGTATTAGCAATAAATACGGATACACGTATTTCTACCAAACTTCGAATACCGTATTTGTATCGAAAATACAAAATACCCGTATTCATATTGAAAGTTTCCAGTGCCCTCGCCACGGCAACCACGACCGATGCGGAACCGAAAAACAAAAATTTCAAGAAGAGAAATAGAAAAAAATCCCTAATGATCTTTCCAAACACTAAACTAGTAAACTAGCATGCAAGGTTTATGGATTACAACCTTTGATGAATGTCTACCCAATCGTGGAAGACCCCTCCAAGCTCCTCATAGGCCATCGGGAATAAACTTGAGAGACGACCGCTCTTGCTAAAGATGATCCACCTGAGAGAACCGATCCAAGCTCCAGCTGCACCTAGTGAAGCAACCGACGCTCCAAGCTCGCTCGGAATGGAGAGTGGGGATGTATGCATTTTCCACTATCATTTTCTCTTAAATACCAAAGCTCAAGAGAGTTATGAAGAAAGAGGAGGTGAAGAGGCTAGCAATAACCAAAAAATGCTAAGTCTAGGATGAATGAAAAAGGAATTGCTTCATATATTTTATAACCATCAAAACAAAATATCGCACAATTTTCCAATAAACAAATGAATCTCATTCCTTTCTATGTATCCTCATCCATGCTCAAAGCCACCTCACCTAGCCACCTCATTACCATGAATATTCATAAATGAATATTCACAAATGAGGTGTCCACATTCTAAAATATATTCCATATAAATACGGAATACAATCCGGTATACGTATCTAAATACATATACGTGTATCCGTATAAATATACGAATAGCCAAGAGAGAGAAAATAAATAGTGAAAAATAAAATTAGAATATATATATCAAAAATATATATAAATTATCAAATCAAAATTCGATTTAATAATCTGGCTTAATCCTAAGCCTGCTAGTATTATCAACCGTCTGATTAAAGTCCGTATAGCCTGTACACATATTTAATCGGACACCTGTATGTACCAACATACGTCATCTATATCATATCGCCTGAACCGGGAAAACCCTCTATGTGGGACTCTAAAGATTCGACAATACGCTGGCAGTGATTACTAGATAAATCCATAACCACAAGCACGTTAGGGACACTAGCTATACGTAATGACTACCCTGGTATATGCCGATAGGGAGGTATCAAGTTCGTCCGTACCCTACTAAGTCTGAATATGACAATCTCCGTACAGTCCGGTCTCTTCGTCTAAGAGTATTGCATACCGGGTCTAGAGATGGATAACGTCAGACCCCTAATAACTCGATAAGTCGTGACGGAGTCAAGCTCATCACCAACCAACAAACTACTGAACTCCTATCAGTAAATCTCATCCACCGTGGCCACGGATTTAGGGCGATGGCCAACCGAACACAGCGCGACATCGATTCCTAATACCAGGAGAGACGAATCCCTGAAATTCACTCACTGCTTCCATGTGTCTCAGGACTGTACCCAACTAAAACCTGTTTGCACGACTTCTTTGAGCCATAGTAGGGTAGTAATCTAAGTACAGTGGGAACTCACACGAGACAAATGGCGATCTTAGATAAAAGGACTAATCTGTACTCATGCCACTAGAGAACTTTCATCTGAAGATAGATATAATACCATCTAGAAGTTCTCGGCGAGTCCGTCCAGTGTACTTACCTCTAGTGAGCACCTGTATACTATCTTAGGTGACACAGCACTAATGTCTTGTGAGAACGGCCACCGCCCTTCGTCGGGGTCTCGAAACGTATACACTAGTCAACTCCGGAATATCGATGCCCAGTCCCGATACTCCCATGACTAGGGATATTTCAGGATGTGCTTATGGACTACCCAGTTCTCACGTATATAATCGCCATCATAATGCTGGTAGTCAAGTAAGAATCTTACGGGCCTTATCATTATGTATTAGCGACACGTAATAATAAGTAAAACGTATACACATCAATGATAAAGAAATGCCGGATAACATACTATCATCTCGAGCAATATTGTTCTACCTGTATAGGTTCTCCTTCAATTATCATAATCGCCTACCTGTAATTACAATAATTGCCTTGAGGGCACTATATCCAACAATCTCCCACTTGCACTTAAAGCTAATTATTGTGGTATCGCATATCCACATCCCATGTGCTACCGAATACCCAATTTCTCTACTAATCAGTTTCGCAAAGCTCGTTTGAGAAACATTCGTGTTCAATAAATAGCCTCAGTGAGTGGATCCGCTACAATGTTCCAACTTCCTCTCTCTATATCTCAACTTCACGGAGATCAAAAATATCCCGAACTGAGTGATACACCACCTCAAGAATTTGTCTAGATACTTGATGGGACCAAGTTCATAAATGAACAAGTTTATCCAACAAATTTCTTGGGCTGTATTCTCTGTTGAGTCATAAATAGCATCCTGAACCATGCCTACCTCAGTATCCCTATTGGAACCCTATCCAATATAATACATTTCAGAAGAGGAGGGTAAACTCAAAACTCTAATAGAATCTCTGTCATTCAGGTCACCTTAAAATCCTGAATCGATAACCGCCTCCTGGAGGAGGCTGCGGTTACCATATACCAAGAACATCCTCTTATATTTATAATTGATTCCCTTTGTTTCTCCAGGATTGGATTAATATATGCTTACTGCAGCAAGTGCAGAAGCAACATCTGGTTTGGTACACGACATTGCATGATTGACTCAATTGTCTAAGCGAATGATATGTCATTCATGCTAGTCCCTTTCCTCATCAGTTTGAAAGACATCTCTTTAGAGAGGGCGACTCCATCACCTGCGGGTACACTACCTCGCTAGGAGTCATCCATTCTAAAACACTTTTAGAATGGTGTCTAAATACCCGGATTAGGACACTTCCCAAATCAAGATCTAAAACCATAGATCTAGTCATTAGAATCCTTGATATATTATCCAGATCCTATGTGAAGAAACACTTGTGACAACCAAAGTTTGACCGATTATAGTATAGGAACATTACTTCCAATCAGGAGTATGTCATCCAGATCCCAGGACATAACTCCCTACATCCTTCTTACTTGGTTCATCTATTGTTTTGATGAAATTAATTACCTTGACTGTCACATCAAAATAGATGATCCGTTTTCGTTATGCATGCTTTAGTCTATGAATAGACATAAGCAACTTGTACACCTTCCACTGCTCCCACTGACCAAGATAACCTCATGGCAGAGTCATATACACGTGCACTTCTAAATTCCTAATTAGAAAGACGTTATAGTCATTCTCTTTCCAGATATCATAGTCTAGAGCAGCAGTAGTGCCAAGTCATATCCGTATGGACTTCAGCGTAGACACCGAAATAAAAGTCTCATCACAATCCACAATGGGTATTTGATGAGAATCTTTACAACAAATCTAGTCTTATTAGGTTAATACCTTTCCACCTGCATAGATCTCGAAAGATCTACTTGTTCATATTGGGTTTTACCCCTTCAGGAGCACCTAGCAAAATCCAAAATCTATAATTTGCTGAAGTGCATGGAGTCCAACTTGGATATAAAGTATCTGGTCACCTAGAAGTTACCACTTCATATGACCGGCAGATAACTGGTAAGGCCACTATCACAATGATGCTGACCTCCCTGTCACCGTCTATGAGAAAACCGAAGTATCTCTCGGGTGGCTGATGCCACCTACTAAATCTACGGAGTGGCTAAGGTTTGTCGAGTCCAATTGAATCTTCAGGTTTTACTAAATTTTCAGTAACCGTTTGTGGTTCTAGAATCATTTCTAGTTCTACCATACTCCCACTAGTTTCTTCTGCAAAAATATTCCTTTTATAAAAAAGTGGAGAGTCAAGAACAACGTAACCATTAATATTGAAAATGGTAGAATCAAAACCCTAGCAAATGCTTGGGATAATCCATAAACTGCCATTACTGAAGCGTGCCTTGAGTTTGTCCGGATTCTGCTTTTAAACAGAAACCGGATAACTCTGTATCTTAACAATCTCAAGATATGTAACCAATCTATGCCCATATAGAATCAAAAACACTAATTTAGATCGAACCAGATTCAAATGCCATGTAGCTGTTTTCAGTACTTATCACAAATGGAAAAAGGCCAATAAAGCATTACTCATCAAGGAGCGCACCCGCGGATGAGTAACCTGAGAGAGAGAGTCAAGTTCTCAATATTACTACAATGAAATACCTAACATAAGTATTTACACCTTCGATCACTTTGAAGAATCCTGATACTTCCAATGTATGATTCTCTATTTTATTCTTATACCTATAAACTTCACAAAATCTTTGGACCTTACATTTCTACGAATGCGTGTCTAAAACCAGAGAACTCATAGGTAAATATGAATGAAGTAAGAGTACCAACCTCTTGTCCTTAAGGACACCGGACAACATACATTACTATGTATAAGTTCCAAGAGTATACTAACTCAAATTCCGTGTGTTGTAAGTTGAAAACTGCATTTTTGTCAAGAATGTCTTACACTGTTATTTAATACACCTTACCTTATCCTCAACTGATAAAGGTAAATGTTTAGAACCAAATTTTCAAAATTTATATCTCACTTTATAAAATAAAGATATAGATATTTCTTTTTAAAAATTGGTGCATAACAATGGTTATTCAAAACCAAATATTTTTCGTTAGGCAAAATCAGGCGATTTAATCCAATGTCACCAATTGCTACGAATTCCGATATTGAGAATCAAATCGCCTATTTCCCAATATTCTCTTCCTACTCAACATCTGTAACCCTGTACAGATGTGAGAATCAAATACGGTACATATATTCCCTGGAGTCAAAATTAATTGGGAAAATAGTTCTCAATAACAACTACACAGAAAAACTGAAATATGAAATTGTTTCAAGGGGATGGCCGGGTTTCCTAGTAATGCCTCTTCCAATATCCAGATTCATGACAGTATTTGCAATTTCCTTTACCCTCTCTTCAATCCCTTTATATATCTCTACATGTTATCTTCTGTACACCACACTTAAGCTAATTGGTTTTCTTCTTTCCTTACCTTTCGGTACCAACCTAAGATTTGGAAGAAGACTATCCAATAAGCGTAAATGGTGTACTCTCATAATATTAGGAGCTCTCGCAACCTAAGTGAAGGTAAATGGAAGAGACAACAGAATAATCCTATTCAATTTCTTCAAAACCAGTGGCCATCGTCGACTGAAATAATTTCTTTGATATGGAGTGTTCTGGAGAAAAGCAAAGGGATATTAGGAGTAGCAAGAATATATGTGACTTTATCGCGAATCATGACAATCCAAAACTAAAGTGTGTAGGAAGGTTCGGTTAACTTGGTTAATGAGTTTTGGATTTAAGGTAAGTTATAGGTCGCTACAACCAGAGAGAGAGAAAAAAATACTCAGCATGCAATCTATCAAGATTAGATTGGCTAATCATTTTATCTAATCAGGATAGCTCCCACTATATCCTTGAATTCTCCTTCAAACCCTAAAATGAAAACTAGTCGAGATCATATACACTTTACAAGTTCGCTAACCGTTCAGCCAGGTCAGTGTTGGTACTCTAAGGGAGTTCCCCCATGCTTTTGCACAGACCAAATTAAATAACCCCGTTTCCGCAGAGGCGTAATCCCGTTAACACTTTCTAGACACCTAATAGGTTAGCTAATTGTGAAGTGAAAATCTCCCAAGTAATACCTACTTATCAGTGGGAATCGAGACCTAACTATTATCGTGTGATAATCTTGACGGAAGCTGACCAAAATTACCACACTACAGAAGGTATGTGCAAACTTGGCAAGTTTCCCTTATATTTGAAACTCCCGATATGGTTTTTGCTCCTAACGGCTTATGACCTTGACTGTGGTCAACAAATCATAAGTCGTTAGTCAAGTTCAACCCGTCATTATCCGGGATTAATTTATATCCACCCGCATGACCCTTAAGTATGGTCAACAAAGTCGCACGACTGTTCTAAATAATTGCATCACCATCTAATAGAAAAATATTACTTAGCTACCGCACACTATGTCTTAACTATAGTCAACAAACATAACACGAATATTGAGTAGTGCTAATCTAAAATGACGGAGGGCTATGGCTGTTTTTTGGCGAAAAACTTTTAACGTAATGAACTTGATATCGTTGAAGGAACTTGAGTGGCTTTGAAAATGGAGTGGCTTAGGCTCCGCTTTTAAAAGTAGTAACATAAACGTTTGCTTAAGAATGAACTCCCCGTGAAGGGATCAAGGCTCTTTCCTCATAGAATGAGATGTAGGATATTTCTAACCGAATACCTTTATGCAAAGCAAAAGAATATGACTATAGTTTTGAATAAAACCGAGTAGTTTTAAAAATTGGTTCCGACAACATCATATATGTTTGTTTTCCTTGCATTAATCATACAATGTGATCCTATCAAAATAAGTTTCTAAGCCACACCAGAAACAACCAAAATAGTATGCTTTTATATGCCATCCGCATTCGCCACGGGGTCTCGGGTCTTAACTGTAAGGTTACTTAACTTACAGCAGGGCGGGGATAGCTAGCGCGGATTCAAAACATATAGAAGCATATATACATATATATATATATGTATATATATATGTATATATATATACATATATATAAATACATATATATATATATCGCAGGCAAGATAATAGTCATTATAGACATGCGAACAAAGAACAATATGGAATAGAAGATAAATTAGGAGCCCCGCGGTTCATTTGAGCAGAAAATAAAGCGCGACGTTCCCTGGTCGTGTGGATAGACCGTATAATATCGATCCTAACCCCCTATGAGCGTGGCGAGCCACCCGCCAATTGTAAAAATAGGCAGCACGATCTCAACTCTATAAGATGGTCACCCTCTGAATTCTGAAATCCGGTGACTCGTGCGCTCCTCTGCGGGGTAATCCTAATAAAGAAATGAAAAATATACAACGGTGATATCGATCGCGGGTCGAGCCTCAATAAAAGAATATACATAATACGGAAACAGTCATGCCACAGTTCCCAGTGTACGGAGAAGGATACGTGATGGGCACGAGGCGTATTTACTCAGAAGTAAACACGTTAAGCGTAAATAAGCAATATAAAATGCACAAGAAAAGGCAAGAGATGTAAAATAAGCATCAACATTTATTAACATTCATCTTTATAATACATTTCTTTGAAAAGAAAAGTACAAGGATATAAAGCGATGCCTAAACAGCGGCATATAAATAAAAAGTAAGTACAAGGAAAAGCTAGAAGTCTAGTTGTTTTGTGAACTGGTCCAAGTCGTTCTGACATGGCTCAATCTCCTGAGAGTCCGGTCCTCCTGATGAACATTCTAAAGAAATAAAAGAGACAGGAATGTCGAACTAACGCTCGGTAAGTCCCAGAAGTAAGAATGGAATAGAACAAGTAAACAGAAAGAACTGGTAATTATACAGGTATATGTTTGTTATACTAACGTAGTTGTTTGTAGCTTAGTACAGAATGTATCAGTGTATATGAGAGGATTCCAACTAGACTATGGTAACATGTAAGTATAAGGCCCCGTCAAAACCCACAGGACAATGGCACGAGAGTTCATGTAGGTGTCTTTTAATGTCCATCATTGTGCCACTTTTAATATATTCCGTACCAATCTACCCCTTTAAAACCCCGTTATATATTGTATTGAATTATAGTTATCGGACTTACCGAGACCATGGATACAAGTTGTTCATGTAATCAGGTTCAGGATGTAAATAAGTAGGCATGTAATCAAGTCAAGTTATAGCCATGGTTCGGTCAAGTCAAGTCATGTTTGCATGTTGATCTTGTTCTGGTATTCAGGTTCAAATTCAAGTATACATGTTAGAGTTTGGATTCATGTTTGAACTGTATTGAGTTTGGATTGAATTCAAGCTTGATTTAGACTCAGACTTAAGTCGGACATTTAGAACTGATTTGGATCCTGAATTATATTCGGGCGTTATCGGTAATTGCTGCATATGTACGACAGGATTTATGTCTTTTTCCAAGAAAATTACCATTGATAGCACCGTTAAGTTTTTCTAGCTTAAATAGGCAAGCACTCATTTTCTCCGGCTCCTTGAGGCTCAAGAGAATTGATCCCGATTAAACCTATATTAGTAAAGTCCTTAAATGTAATTTTATACAACTCGAGGGGGTTTTATGAAAAATATTTTATATACTTTCAAAATAAATCTCGAGTATTTATTTATATTATTTAGGGTTTCTATAATTGTGAATTTTAAGAATGTGAAGTATTTTAGTGATAATAGTTTAGCTTAGATAGATCAAGGTATTTTACTATAAAGCTTTGACTTTTGAATAACTTGAAGGTATTTTGATAAAACTTGTCATTCTTTTATTTTTTTTGAAAATATGGAATTTTATTATATCTTGAAAATATGCGGTTTAATAATATTTATATAATTAAAAATTAATTTTATTATTAAATAGAAAATCTAGTTTTACTTAAAAATCGTATTAAAAACCTTTCGAGACCGAATGCTCCGTGAGTAGGTTTGCATCTCGCTCTATTAGCCCAAGGATGTGCGATAATCTGCACCATCCAATAGCATGTCTCCTAAAGAGATTTGTAGAGGCTTATTTGCAAAGAATTTTGAAATACAATTCAAAGAAAACTGTTTTTCATAGTTGATGGTGTTTTAATGTAAAATGGTAACAAAAGTATGTTCAAGGTACATCGTGCTATAGAAACATGTATGTATGTGAGGGGTAGGTCATTACCCCATGAAGTTTTCTAAAGGTATAATTATCAAAAGAACTAAAAGATGAATATATGAAGTTCATGGTATTTTCATGTAAAAACTAGATTAAAGTTATTTAGGATGATATTTTGGAGTGAAAGTTGGTTCTAAACATTAGTTTTATGGTTATAAACATAGGGTAAGAATATGGATGAGCAGTAATTAAGAAAAAAATATGATTTCAAGGTTTTAGAATCAAAAGTCGGTGTTAACTCCACTTACCGACATGTTTTGAAAAATAGATTTTTAGAGAAAGAGAATAAGGATGGGCAGGGACTTATAAGCTAGATGGATGAAGAGGAGGTAGAAGGAGAGGGGGTAGTCGCCGTGGCGTTACGGGGTCGCCGGAATTGCTTCGATTCCTCGCTGGAAGTTGATCGTTGGCTAACTCTACTTATACTCTTCTTGTACTTGAGAAAATGTGATAGTTTTGGCTAGAATTTTCAGAATGAGGAGGGGCAGGGGCATACGATAGTGTTTATAGTGTGAAATTAGGGTTTTGGAATTGAAAGAATGAATTAAAATGCATTAAAATTTGATTTTAAGGTGAAATTAAAGTCTCTGTTTAATTTCAGAGTAATCAAACAGTGCAGGGGTGATGGGGGTAGGGGAAGAGTCATGTGGGCAAAACACGGGGACTTTTCACCTCTGGGGGCCCGTCGGCGCCGGCCAAAACAGGTATTTCGCCGGTCCAAAGTGTTAGGGGAGCCGTTGGATCTTGGCCACGTGTCTTACTCTGTATATATATCATTTTACACATGTTTAATTTTCCAGACTTTTCATTTTTATATGCAGTGCACGTGTAAACTTTTGGCCTTCCAAAAAGTTTAAAAGAAAAATCTGAAAAAATATAATGTGCCTGAGGGGATTCGAACACAGGGGCTACGTCACAACAGTGCAAGGTTTTACCAGTGAGCTATAAGTTATTTCTGGCTATTCTTAAAAAAAATTAACTTATAAATTGTATTCAGGCTTGCAAACTCCATTCCGTACATTAACTTAAAAATTTTTGTACAGTAGAATCAGAGTCGTTATATTCTACCCTCCTTATAAAAATTTTGTCCTCGAAATTTACAATTACATAAAGACTAATTTATAAATAAAGAAAGGGTATTTTGCATGCATGTCATCTTCTCATTACCACGTTGATTCTCCTGATGAATCTTTTCTCCACATCACTTGAACAAAATTTACTTCCTTGTTCCGCAGTATCTTTACTTTTCTGTCCAGGATTTCAATGGGTTGTTGCTTGCAAGTTAGGTCCGTCTGTACAGTGAGCTCGGAGTGATCAAGGATGTGGCTGGGTCGCTCACATATCTTTAGAGTTGGGATATGTGGAATACATTGTGCACTCCTTCCAATGAGGGTGGTAGTGCTAAATGATATGCCACTTCTCCGACTCGTTCGAGAATGTCGAACGGTCCTATATATCTCAGACTGAGCTTACCCCTCTTGCCAAAACGGATTACTCCTCGGTTTGGAGAGATCTTTACGAAAACATGATCTCCAGGTTGGAATTTCAGGTGTCGGTGCTTTGCATCAGCCCAATACTTCTGTCGGTCTTGGGCTATGCGCATTCTTTCCCTGATCGTGCGAACTACGTCCACAGTTGCCACGATCATCTTTGGTCCAAGGAGTTCACGATCTCCAATGTCGTCCCAACTTAGTGGTGAAAGACACTTCCTTCCATAGACAGCTGCAAATGGTACCATTCCAATGCTCGCTTGATAGTTGTTGTTGTATGAAAACTCCACAAGGTGTAGGTGATCTTCCCACGAACCTCCGAAGTCTGACATACAAGCTCTTAGCATGTCCTCAAGAATCTGAATTGTTAACTCAGACCGTCCGTCCTTTTATAGATGGTAGGCCGTGCTGAAGTTCAGACTCGTTCCCAGGTTAGCTTGTAGACTCTGCCAAAACTGTGATCGGAATCTGGTATCACTATCGGAGAAGATGAAAACCGGTACTCCATGTAATCTCACGATCTCCTGCATGAGTTCATGGGTATAAAAAATAGTACATTTTGAGGTTAAATCTTACTTTAGATTCATTCTTACCTCCATGTATTTCTTTGCAAACGTCTCGGTAAATTGGCTAACTCAAAATGGGATGAAATGTACCGACTTGATGAGTTGATCCACAATAACCCATACTGCATCGTTACCTTCGTGCTGCGAGGAAGGGCAGTCACGAAGTCCATGGTAATGTGCTGCCATTTCCATTCTGGGATAGGTAACGGTTGGAGTAAATCATCAGTTCTATGATGTTCAGCCTTTACCTGCTGACACACTAAGCACTTAGCTACGCTTCTGGCTACTTCACGCTTCATTCCATGCCACCAGTAGTGTTGCCGTAGATCCTTGTATATCTTGGTACCACCGGGGTATACTGAGTATGGAGAGCTGTGAGTTTCTTTCATCAACTCTTCTCGAACAGAACCTTGTGGTACACACAATCTACTTCCATATCTCAAGGATCCGTCTTCGTGGATGATGAAGTCTGTTCGCAGTCCACATTCTACCTGTTCTCGGATCTTTTGCAGCTTGGCATCACTTTCTTGATCTGCCTTGATCTGATTGATAATAGTAGACTGAACTTGTAAGTTCATCAACTCTAAAAGCATAACTACCTCAATCTCCATCCTGTGCAATTCTTGTTGCAGCTTCCACTGGGCGGTGAGGTTCATTGATAACGGATGATGGCTAAGTGCATCAGGAACTACATTTACCTTCCCTGGATGATATTGTAGGTTGATATCGAAGTCCACCATAAGTTCTAGCTATCTTCTCTGCCACATGTTCAACTCCTTCTGAGTAAATACATACTTCAGACTTTTATGGTCCGTGTATATATCCACTCGTTCTCCAAGAAGATAGTGGCGCCAAATCTTAAGTGCAAAGATAACGGCTGCCAACTCCAAGTCATGTGTTGGATAGTTGTGCTCATGAACCTTTAGTTATCTTGATGCAAAAGCTACAACCTTTTCATGCCGGTGTAGAAAACATCCTGATCTCTTACCGGACGCATCACAATGCATGATGAAACCTCCAGATTAATCTGGTATTACGAGAATAGAAGCTGATGTCAATCTTGACTTGAGTTCTACAAAAGCTTGTTCATATGTTTCTGACCACATGAATGCTTTATCTTTACGTGTGAGCTTGGTTAGGGGTGCTGCAATTTTCGAGAACCCTTCAATGAATCTTCGGTAGTATCCTGCTAAACCCAAGAAACTTCGAATGTCCTTCATCGTCTTTAGTTTTGGCCATTCGTTGACAGCTGGTACCTTAGCTAGAGCTACTAAGATTCCTTCTTCTGAAACAATATGCCCGAGAAATCCGATTTGATCTAGCCGAATTTCGCACTTACTGTACTTGGCATAGAGTTGATGCTATCGTAATGTCTCCAGGACAATCCGCAAATGCTCAGCATGCTCTTTCCGATTCTTTGAATAAACCAGGATGTCGTCGATAAAAATAACAAGGAACCTGTCTAAGTACTCTCCGAAAACTTGGTTCATCAGATTCATAAATATAGCAGGTGCATTGGTCACTCCAAATGGAATCACAAGAAATTCATAATGACCATAACGAGTACTTAACGCCGTTTTAGGAATATCTGACTCTTTGACCTTCACCTGATGATAGCCCGAACGAAGATCTAGTTTTGAAAATACGTAAGACCCACTTAGCTGATCAAATAGATCATCGATGCGCGGTAGTGAATACTTGTTCTTTATCGTCACTTCGTTCAGATCTCGGTAATCTACACACATTCTGTATGAATCTTCTTTCTTCTTCACAAGCAAAACTGGAGATCCCCAACTTGAGGTACTGGGAAGAATCCAACCCTTCTTCAAAAGTTTGTCCAACTGAGTACGGATCTCCTTCAATCCTTCAGGACTTAACCGGTACGGAGGTTTGATCACCGGTTGTGCACCAGGTAATAAGTCAATGCTGAATTCAAGAGCTCGATCGGGAAGCAAACCTGTTATATCTTCAGGAAACACATCCTCGAACTCTCGAACTACTTCTGGCTTGTCTTCTTCCGCCTGTAATGTTGCAATCACTGCCTTCTTTGGTTTATCCTTGTAGGTGCTAGGTTCCAGGGTACAGTCTCCACTCTTGAAATAAAAGACCAGATGATCTGGTATCTCAAACACTACCCTCTTTTGACGGCAGTCGATGGGAGCGAAGAAAGTTCCTAGCCAATCTATTCCCAAGACTGCGTCGAAGTTCGGTATGTCCATCACCTTGAAGTCCGTATAAAATTCTCTACTATAGACGACCATTGGACACAGATTGTATCCCATAGTTGCCTTTAGAACTCGAGATCCCTGAACTGACATTCCAGCTGGATACGAGCGGTTTAACTGGAATCGCATGAGTTCGGACGAACCGTTGCGACATAAAGCAATGTGATGCTCCAGTGTCGAAGAGTGCTAAAGCAGGTAGGGAGGCTATTAAGATTGTACTTAAGTTGTGTGGGATATGTTTAGGTATAGAAAAAATATATTGATGTATACAAGGATTGAAAAGGTTTGAAAGATTGGGAGTTACCAGTGATAACTTGGCCAGTGGCTTCGGCTTCCTCAACTTTCTTTGTGAAAGCCTGATACCGGGGTACATTCCTCCTAGCTGGAGGCACATTCCTGTATCCCTGGGGCATGTTTATCTGCCCTTGAGGCATGTTCCTCTGTTCCTGATGGAATTGACGAGGAGGCTGTGCAGGAGGTCCACGTGGAGGTGGAGCAGGTAAAGCAAGACGAGGTGCGGGAGCCTGGATAGCTGGCCGCTGCGGAAAAGTGATCGCTGGTCGGGGTGCAGGAGCTGGGTTGAGAACAAGCTCCAATGGCGTGAGTGGATACGCCACAAATCAAATACAGGCCATTCGCACGCCTGCAGTCCTTCGCCAGGTGTCCTTTCCTCTTGCAGTAGAAGCAAAAGTCTGGACTAGGCTGGTTAAAAGTTACTCCCAGTCTCCTGGTACAAAAGGTGGCCTGGAAGAGGCTCCTTCTGCCATCTGAGTGGCAGGGCGTTTCACACCGGCAGTCTGAAGTCTGCCCTTCTTCTTCACCACTGCCTTAATAGCGTCGGGCAGCCTTCAGAGCAAGATCATGGGTTGGGAAATCCCCTATAACTAGTGCAGCTTGGATCTCCGGGTCCAACCCTTGCTGAAATTTTCATGCTCTGATCTCAGCAGTCGGGATCAGGTGTGTCGTGAACCTGTTACGACCATGTGTTAGCAGTGTAGTATGTGATATCAGGAAATTGAATATTGAGACATATCTTACCTGCTAAGCATGGTAAACTCAGCATCGTATTCATCCATGGATTTGTTCCACATTGAACCTTATTGTAAGTGGGTGAACTGCTGTTCCATGTCGAAACGGGCAATCTCAGGGAAATATTTCACGTCGAACTTATCGTGAAATGTCCTCCATTCAATCGGTTGGACGAGTCGGCTTTCTTCAACCTTCCACCAGACTCTAGCGTTATCTGTGTGAGTTGCATCTTCGCAACCCTCACCCAAGCAATCTCTAGCACTTGTGCTGGCGCCAGATCATTCTCGATAGACTGAGCCCATTCCTATGTTTCAGATGTAAAGCCCGGAATTGCTCGACTCCGGATGCCTCGGTCTCTGGACGGTGCATGAGGATAGCATTCTGCTGCTACTGGCCCTCCAAGAGGCTTTTAATCGCCTCAAGGAATACCGTTTGCTCGTTGATGGGAGCTGCAACGGTAGGTGGTGGTGGTACAGTAGGAGATGGAGTGTTTCCATTGACGTTGGTACCCATGTTGTTGGGAGAATCTATGACCTTGATAGAAAAAGAAAGGTTAGGATAGATTCAAGGAATTTGAAATGTAAAGAATGTATAGTTGCTGATTCTTATAATTCTTGTGATATATATTACTTAGGATTCCATACAGAACTGATCTGCATGGGCCGCCAACAAAACCTGTCACGCCGCGCTTCCCAGTGTACGGCGAAAGAGACGTGACGGGCATGCGACGTATCTACTCAGAAGTAAACACGTTAAGTGTAAATAAGCAATATATATAAAATGCACAAGAAAAGACAAGAGATGTAAAATAAACAACAACTTTTATTAACATTCATCTTTACAATACATTGCTTTGAAAAGGAAAGTACAAGGATATAAAGCAATGCCTAAACGGTGACATATAAATGAAAAGTAAGTACAAGGAAAAGATAGTAGTCTGGTTGCTCTGTGAACTAGTCCAAGTCGTCCTGACTGGGCTCGATCTCCTAAGAGTCCGGCCCTCCTGACGAATATTCCAAGGAAAGAAAGAGATAGGGATGTCGTCAGCGAACTAATGCTCGGTAAGTCCCATAAGTAAGAATGGAATAGAACAAGTAAAGAGAAAGAACTGGTAGTTATACAGGTATATGTTTGTTATACTAACGTAGTTGTTTGTAGCTTGGTACAGAATGTATCAGTGTATATGAGAGGAGTCCAACTATCCCGTGGACTATGGTAACATGTAAGTATAAGGCCCCGTCAAAACCCATGGGACAACGGCACGAGAGTTCATGTATGTGTCCATCATCATGCCACTTTTAATACATTCCGTACCAATCTACCCCTTTAAAACCCCGTAATGTATTGTAATGAATTATAGTTATCAAACTTGCCGAGACCATGGATACAAGTTGTTCATGTAATCAGGTTCAGGATGTAAACAAGTAGGCATGTAATCAAGTCAAGTTATAGCCATGGTTCGGTCAAGTCAAGTCATGTTTGCATGTTGATCTTGTTCTGGTATTCAGGTTCAGGTTCAAGTATACATATTAGAGTTTGGATTCATGTTTGAACTGTATTGAGTTTGGATTGAATTCAAGCTTGATTTAGACACAGACTTGAGTCAAACATTTAGAACTGATTTGGATCCTGAATTATATTCGGACGTTATCAGTAACTGCTGCACATGGACGGCAGAATTTATGTTTTTTCCCAAGACAATTACCATTGATAACACCGTTAAGTTTTTCTACCTTAACTAGGAAAGCACTCACTTTCTCCGGCTCTCTGAGGCTCAAGAGAATTGATCTCGCTTAAACCTATATTTACTAAAGTCCTTAAATATAATTTTATATAACTCGAGTGGGTTTTATGAAAAATATTTTATATACTTTCAAAATAAACCTCGAGTATTTATTTATATTATTTAGGGTTTCCATAATTATGAATTTTAAGAATGTGAAGTATTTTAGTGATAATAGTTTAGCTTGGATGGTTCATGGTATTTTACTGTAAAGCTTTGAGTTTTGGATAACTTGAAGGTATTTTGATGAAACTTGTCATTCTTTTATTTTTTTAGAAAACATGGAATTTTATTATATCTTGAAAATATGTGGTTTAATAATATTTATATAATTAAAAATTAATTTTATTATTAAATAGAAAATCTAGTTTTTCTTAAAAATCGTATTAAAAACCTTTCGAAACCGAATGCTCCGTGAGGAGGTCTGCATCTCGCCCTATTAGCCCAAGAATATATGATAATCCGCACCATTCAATAGCAGGTCCCCTAAAGAGGTTTGTAGAGCCTTATTTGCAAAGGATTTTGAAATACAATTCAAAGAAAACCGTTTTTTATAGTTGATGATATTTTAATGTAAAATGGTAACAAAAGTATGTTCAAGGTATATCGTGCTATGGAAACATGTGTGTATGTGAGGGGTAGGTCATTACCCCGTGATGTTTTCTAAAGGTATAATTATCAAAAGAACTAAAAGATGAATATATGAAGTTCATGGTATTTTCATGTAAAAGCTAGATTAAAATTATTTAGCATGATGTTTTGGAGTGAAAGTTGGTTCTAAACATTAGTTTTATGGTTATAAACATAAGGTAAGAATAAGGATAAGCAATGATTAAGAAAAAGTGTGATTTCAAGGTTTTAGAATCAAAAGTCGATGTTAACTCCGCTTACCGACATATTTTGAAAAAGAGATTTTTAGAGAAAGAGAATAAGGATGGGGAGGGAATTACAAGCTAGATGGATGAAGAGGAGGTAGAAAGAGAGGGGGTAGTCGCCGTAGCGTCGCGGGATCGCCGGAATTGCCTCGATTCCTCGCCAGAAGTTGATCGTTGGCTAACTCCACTTGTACTCTTCTTGTACTTGAGAAAATGTGATAGTTTTGGATAGAAATTTCAGAATGAGGAGGTGCTGGAGCATGGGATAGTATTTATAGTGTGAAATTAGGGTTTTGGAATTGAAAGAATAAATTAAAATGCATTAAAATTTGATTTTAAGGTGAAATTAAAGTCTTTGTTTAATTTCAGAGTAATCAAACAGGGGTGATGGGGGTAGGGGAAGAGTCATATGGGCAAAACACGGGGACTTTTCACTTACGGGGGCCTGTCGGCGCCGGCCAAAACAGGCATTTCACCGGTCCAAAGTGTGAGGGGAGCCGTTGGATCTTATCCACGTGTCCTACTCTGTGTATATATATATATATATATCAATTTACACATATTTAATTTTACAGATTTTTCATTTTTATGTACAGTGCACGTGTAAACTTTTGGGCTTCCAAAAATTTTAAAAGAAAAATCTGAAAAAATATAATGTTCCTGAGTGAATTCGAAAACAGGGGCTACGTCACAGCAGTGCAAGGCTTTACCAGTGAGCTACAAGTTATTTCTTGCTGTTCTTAAACAAAAATAACTTATAAATTGTACTCAGGCTTGCAAACTCCATTCCGTACATTAACTTAAAAATTTGCGTACAGTAGAACCAGAGTCGTTACAGAAATGGCGGCCAAAAGTTGGAGCTCATCTCGAACAAATGAATACAGCAATATAAATCAAAACTGCACAAGCAAACCCACGAGGGGCTATCCAACACGACAATCCGGCTAAACCATCACACACACACACACACACACATCACAGAAACAAGTAACACAAGCAAGTGTGCAATGCCGCCTAATTGAACATATAACAATTAGACGCCATTTAACAAAACACATACAAATTAAGGACCATTTAACAATACCAAAATTTTAATCGAAAGTTTTTCCGTGATTGCCTAAATTAAAAAACATATCAAAACAAAATCTTTCAAAATCAAACAAGTCTAAAAATCCTAATTCCACGTATCCAAGCAATTGAAGAAAAAAGGAGCCAATCCAAGACAACCAAACCGCCCTTGTCGGGAAATATGAAGTTTCTGGCAATTCAATCATCTTTGATTGGCCTCGTTTTTGTTCTAGGTACTTTAAACATCAAGAAGAGACTTCTGCACTGGTTTAATTTTTTTTTAAAATAGTTTGAAAATCCAAACAGAAACTTGGATACTTGGAATTAGTTACTGAAAATTTTGTCTTCGAAACCATCGCATCGTCTAAACTAGTTCTAGTGTTTGGGTTTGGCTTTAATACCATTGAAAGTTCCTAGTGCCCTCGCCGCGGCAACCACGTCCGATGCGGAACCGAAAAACAAAAATTTCAAGACGAGCAGTAGAAACATTCCTAGCGATCTTTCCAAATACTAAACTAGTAAACTAGCATGCAAGGTTTAGGGATTACAACCTTTGATGCCTGTCCACCCTATCGTGGAAGTGTTAGTTGTATGTATGCCCTAGAGGCCAGTATTGTACAGATGATGTATATTATATTGGATGCTTGGACATATATAGAGAGGACTTTCTTGCTTGATATGATAGTATGCTATCTGGTTGCTCTTTATCTTAACATGTATACTTTTCTCTTGATACTGTCTTATAGTTAGATGTTGGTAAAGCCCTTAGGATGTGTACTTGACTACCTGGACTATGATGCGGATCATACTAGTGGGGACATGGTAGTCCATAAGTACATCCTTCAAGGTCCCTAGTCGTGGGTGTATCGAGACGGGGCATCGATATACCAGAGTAGACTAGCGTATACGTTTCTCGACCCATGAGATGGGCGATGGATGATCCCATATCCATTGGTGTTTGACATCAGAGATGGTATACGGGTGCTCAGTGGAGACTGGGTACACTGGACGGACTCACCGAGAACTCCCAGATGGTATTATACCTCACGTCAGATGGCAGTTCTCTGGTGACACTTGTGCAGGTTAGTCTGTAGACCCGAGATCGTCATAGTGTCTTGTGTGATTCCCACTGTGCTTTGATTTCCACCTTACCATGTCCATGAGGGCGTGCAAAACGGTGGTTTTTGGGTACAGTCCCGAGTCACATGGAGGCAATGAGCGATAGGAGGGGTTTCGTCTCTCCCGGTATTGGGGGTTGATGTTGCGCAGTGCTCGATTGGCCGTAACAGGGAAGTCCCTGGCCAGGGCTGATATAGAGATTTACTGGTAAGTGTTACCAGTAGTTTCTCGACCCGTTATGAGCCTCACATCGACACGACTTATCGGTTATTGGGGTCTGACGTTTACCACCCTTAGACTTGATATGCGACATATCAGATGAGAAGACCGGACTGTACGGGAAGTGTTACCGGCAGGCTTTTACAGGAGTTGGAGCGGGCTTGCTTGCTGATCTTCTGATCGCTCAATACCCGGGTAGCCGTTATGTCCAGCTAGTACCGCTGACGGCTTGTGGGTGCTTGATGTGATCATCACCTACTGCCGGCGTATTGACGAGTCTTTAGAGTCCTACACAGAGGTTTTACTGGCTCAGGCAAAACGAAATAGGAGCACGTATGTGATATGTGCGAGACCGAGAATAAATGCGAGTATGTGATACCGTATTCTATTCTCGCGACTTTTTGTATCGGTCGGTTATATATGATATGACCGGGTTATCGAATCAAGTGTTGATTCGATAAGTCGATACGATGGATGTTAGCCGGTTATATAAGATATGACCGGATTATTAAGTCAAGTGTTGATTTAATAATTAAGTGTATAATTGTATATTAGATATACTAATTTACATTTGCTAACACTTGTTCACTTTAGGGTTTTTCTCACATGTACACTACTTTAACATGTATATGATATATGTTAAAATGTGTTATCATATTGTATCATGGTTGATGATACACATGACTTGTGTGAATGAGACATACACCATCCTAATTGTTATGATTGGGTTTAATGTTTAAAAGTAATTACAAAATTAGTGGGAAATTGGAAAATGCATGAAGCTTGTGGAAGCTTGTGGATGCATTGACTAAAGTCCACTAGATTTGTTTTTACTTTGGACTTTAACCTAACCATCACACAATTAGCTATGGTTATGGCTCTACAAGGGTTAGTATATGATACTCACTCACCATGGTTACCCTTCACACTTGATCATTATCCGCATTCTTTTCTTTTGTTCATCAACTTCTTCATTTGTTCAAAAGAAAAGAAAACTAGGGTTTTGAAAAAGAGAGCAAAAGATTGTGAGAAATAAAAATCCAAAGAGAACCCACTTCCTATCTCTCCATCCTCTACTAGACTAGCACTTTAGTATAGGGTGTTTGCTTCACTAATTCTCAAATTAGTGAAGTAGTAGCTTGAGTCGGAATTCCCTCGACGTAGATCATCTTCGGCCTCGGAGACTTCAAGCAAGGTCGCATCCTTCGCGTCGTGAAGCCATGCAAGAGTCCGGGAGAACCTTGATCGCAGCGAAGGGACTTCATCAAGGAGCTTTAGAAGTGAAGGACCGATCTACAAAGGTTGTATTTCATATTCCCTTTAGAGTAAAGTTGTTTACTTGCCTTTTGATTCGCCTAAACTCTAATATAAGATCTTGCTTAGGGTTTTTAGGCACATAAATTTTTTAAACGGGCATGGTCGATGCCTTGTAGAGCCTTGTTAGTGTGCCTAGTAACCCTACAGGAAGACCACTCCAAGCTCCTCGTAGGCCGTCGGGAACAAGCTTGAGATATGACCGCCATTTCCGAAGATGATCCACCTGAGGAAACCAATCCAAGCTCCAGCTTCACCTAGTGAAGCAACCGACGCTCCAAGCTCGATAGGAATGGAGAGTGAGGATGTAGGAATGTTTCGCTATCATTTTCTCTTAAATACCGAAGCTCAAGAGAGCTATGAAGAAGGAGGTGAAGAGGCTAGCTATAACAAAAAAATGTTAAGTCTGGGATGAATGAAAAGAGAATGGCTTCATATATTTTTGCCACGACCCGAAATGGCACGTGACTGGCACTTGAATCATATGAAGTCTATAGGACCACATCTAATTCAAATAAGCCAAAAATCCCAGAAATCTAAACCATTTTAAGGAAGAAATGAAGAAAACTTATTTTAAAACAAGTGGTGTTAATAACATAAGCCGAAATATTGCATTTTTAAAATCTTAAGTCTTTTCTGAAAATTTCGGCAGAGTTTCCTTTGTAAATACTGGCCCCAAAAGGGGTACATCATGCATAATATGAATAAAGGCATCCCCAAACGGGAGCTAGCTCTTCGCCAATTGGCGGTCACAACCACGCAAGCAATATAATATACAACACCGAAAGGCGAGGATCAAAACTCAAAAGGAAACTCAAAATCATCAAGAAAACCATAATAATACAACGCGCGACTCTAAGGTCGAAAGATATACAACTGGTCTTCTAAGGTTATAAAATATACAAGTCTGGTTGATGGAATATCTAGATACAACTCAAATAAATAAAGTAAAATGGTGGTCATGATGCAAGTGAACCCACCTACTAAAGCAATCACCCGAAAAGGAGCAGTGTGCCAGCAAAGCCGCAACGATACCTGTACGGCAAAACCTGCAAGAAACCGTGGCACAACGGGGGTGAGTTGCCAACTCGTGAGTAGAAAACATCACCGAGCATAAATCGTATGTATGACTCAATCCTAGGTCAATACGATCAAAATATTTATCCTCAAAATGATAAAGCCTGAAGCATGATAAGGTGGCAAGGGTAAACATCTATACATAAGTGTAATACCATGTGCTCATGTCAGTGCCTCAGGTAGCAACATATCATAAATATGAGGTATGAATGCAATATAATGAAAACAGAATACATTATGAATGAGAAAGCCGTTTTCTTAATTTAGTGAGATTGCTATATATTTAAATTGAGGTATCATCAATGAAATCAACATAGAATCAGTGTCAAGCATCGAACAAAACATAAATAAATCCCAATATCTCAATATCTCAGGCTCCGGAAATCCGGACTGGCCTGTATCTTCGAATCTCAATATCTAGGGCTCTGGCTATCCGGACCGACCCATATCATCAAATCTCAAATTTAGGGCTCCGGCTATCCGGATTGGCCCATACTCCGATCGGCATCCTCCGGATATCCGTCGAGTCACAATACAATCACCGGTCGGTAGTGCTCCCCTGCCAGGCTCAACGCCATCACCTGCGACCATCTTGCCCCGGGGTACCGCACCGGGTCCACCATGCACCCACAGACGGTTCCTCCTCCTCGAATCGGGTGTGTGATATCACTCAAGAGCCGAGAAAACTCATGGTGGACATATCTCATATCATATCATGAGAAAACCGCATTTTCTATCTTTTAAAAAGATGATAAGTTTATAAAATCTTTGCGGTTTCTCTAAATCCAGAAATCTCATGGAAATCCGAAATCATAAATCACGATGTAAATAAATAATGAATACTGGGCTCCGGCAATCCGGACTGGCCCATACTATTTCATGACAAATGAATATAAAATGCATTGGTATCTAAATAAGGAATGCAATATCTAAACTAGCACATGAAAGCAATAACATATAGGAATCATCAGCTAGCAAGCTATGTCAATGAAATAATATTCTCTAAAGTGTACGCGACATAGCAATTACCGATGAAGATGTGTGTGAGCCGGAAAGCAAGTGTACGTGGAGCATACGCATCATCGGTAATGGTGTTGGTGTCCTGACAGCATGATTTTAATAATAACTAATGAAAAAAATATAAGCATGCAATGCGATGCAAACAGCAATAATACGCAGAAAATGAATAATAACGCAATATAAAAGAATATACATTTATATATGAGTCATAAAGTTTGACATTTGAAATAATACGAATCGTGGTGTTTAGAAAATAGGGCTACGGTATTTTTAAGAAAAAGGTACGTCCTTTGAAATATCTGTAGAATCCCTTGTCTTGTCTTTAAAATACTCACGATTCGTTAGTTTTGAAATAGGTATGACTCGAGTCTAGTCTAACATCTACCAGTAAACTATAGGACTAAACTAACAGACTAATCGAAAAGGTAAGGAAACCACTTAAATCTAAGTCGATATATATATATATATATATATATATATATAATAGTCGGTGATCCCGCCTCAATAGTATCACGTACGATACAATATATCATATGACATTCTCGAGTCAAAAGTGCGGATCTATCGTCATAATTATAGTTCGTACGGTAAACCCAGCGTACGGCATCCCAATCTGGGTGCGGGTCAAATATCACATTATCTCATTATTCATCTGGTATCCTTATCATCATATCCTGTATTAGGGGTACTGATCTAAGTCTAGTACATACTGATACCATATATATATATATATATATGCGTGTGTATGAAAACACATTGCCTAAAGACCCGCTATAATCTCATGCCGTATCTCATAATGCGAACCATATCACATCACCGATCTCAGGGCATCATGCATAATCTCATCGACTCATCTCCAAGTATCATTTACTATCCTCATAATCCATGTATATATATATATATATATAGTCCCATACCTATGTGTGTGTGTATGTGTGTGTGTGTCTACACACACACACACATATCCCCATATACGCACAAGTAATAAAATGTATGCCTGTGTATGTGTGCGATTCACTACTCTAGGGTTCGCGACTAAGAAACTAACTAAAAACGTTTTCTGCCAATTACACTAAAACTAACAAATGCTCTTCTAAGATCTTCTTACTAATAAGTAACGTTTCATATAACACGTATTTGTATATATAAAAACATATATATCAAATGCTACGCTACGAACTGCGGGGGTGCTATACGCCATCTACCCGACTTCCCCCGTAGATATATATCTACTCATATTGGTCTTCGCTTGCCGATGCCGATGTCGCCACGCGCTTGCTTTTCGTCTCGAAGACCTCGTGAGGGTACCTACATATCATAACATACCGTGACAAATTAAAATCCAATCCAAAATCAAAACGACACACGAATCGTATATAGGTTAAAACCTATGTCTACGCATGCAAAACCGACCAATCATCCCTTGTTGTTGATGTACAAACATCCAACAACCAAATACAAATCTAAATATCCAAACCTAGCATTCAAAATACGGAAAACATAACTAGAAATCACACCAAAGTGCTCCCAGATTTTAGTTCAGGTGAAAAAGGGGTAAACAAACAGTACTGGGGTGCTATATAGGGTGTATATGACCTACATAAGAAACCTGGACACCAAATTTTATAGAGTGGCCGGCCACCCTACCCAATATTCCGGCGAGCTCGGCCAGGGATACTTGGATGGGTCTCCTACTTGCAGGGTGCCCTCCTAGTGTCTTTTCTAGGTCTCTGGAGTTGTTTGCTTGTTTTGTAAAGATCCAGGTTAACCCAGATTCTCTGCACCCACTAATTTAACACAAAACCGACATTTCGGTATCTAAAGTTCAAGTTTGGGTTTTGTCACTGGTTCAATCTAGATTTTTAACACTAGGGGGGTTTGTAGTCACAATTACACTCAAGTTCACCATCTCAAATCAATAATTCCTCAAAACCTCTTCTAGGAATTTTTCAAAGTTCACAAACTACACTAAATGGATTCTAAACTAGTATGGATGCTAAAGGAAATGAAATACTAGTCTAAAGGTGCAGAAATTACCTCATTTGGCAACTCAAGAATTTTCTTGAGTTGCCCCAAGTCTCCAAAATCCAATTTTTCTTGGTCCAATGTACTTGTAGTGAGCTTGTGCATGTTTTTAGCGAAAGGATTAAGGTGTTTTGATGTGGAAATGGGGGTGAAGTGAAGTGGTGGAGGTGGTGGAGGGAGAGGGTAGCCATGGTGTGAGAGAAGAGAGTGAAATGATGAAGATGATGAAGTGAAACATAGATCCATGGTTCAAGGAGACCCCTCACCCTCTCTCTCTCTCTCTACAAAAAGCCCATACCTCCATGTCCCCAATTCTTTATTCCTCTTTTCTTTATCTTTTCTTTTTATTTTATCTTTTCTTTTTAAAGAAAACTAAGCCATGCATGATAAAGGAAAAGAAACCATGGTAGAAAAAATGCAACAATGTGAAATATGATATGATGCATGTCATGTGCACAAATCAAGCTTAATGCACGATTAGTGATTTTTAATCGCGATTAGTATTAAAATGGAATATAATTAGTCATAAAGAATTTATAATTTGCTTAAATCATATAAAACACCCTCTTTTCAATAATTCCAATAATTTTCCAAATATTTCCCAATTTATCAGTATTTCATTATACCGCATTATTAAAATATTCATAATATTTATTATTTAATTATGAAAATTCCCAAAAATAATATTTTATTTTTCTGAAATGTTACAATTTTCCCCCTTAAAGAAATTCGGTCCCCGAATTTAAATTTAAACCCCTCAAATACTAAAACATTTCAGTAAAAAGACCAAGTCGTCGGGGCTCCGAAATCATAAATACATAAAACACATCGTAGCGTAATGCATGCGCATGAAAGAGTATGTAAACCAAAATCAAAACTCCGTCAAGCATCCCGCAATCATCGGAGTTATGGTGAAGACACCAATGTCAAAGCCCAATACGAAAACCAACAAAATGTACGTTAAAACTATACATGTATGCATCGTTAAAACATCTGAAAGAAATGCATGCCAAAGCTTTTCAAGTCGCTGTGCGATGCGTGTATCACTGCACAGAGGCGGACGTCTATTGTAAGAAAATAACTATATATATATCATATATATCTTTGTTTAACATACGTCCCGCCGTTTGAAAAATAATTTAGAAGGGTTTCCCTTGTAAAAATGTTTCGTGTCACCTTGAACATGTAGGTAAATACTGAGACTATAGCTCCCTTTTTGGAAATTCCTTCGATAACTATCGATGCATGCAAAAACATAAGCAGGTACTGTCCTCGGACTAGTCCTACTCAGCTACTATACCAATTAGTAAATATCATAAAACATACTGCTCCAAAAGAAATCAATCCCAAAATGTGTATAAGGATGCCACGTGCGTATGGTGCGCACGGAAATCGAAATCCATGAATGTGCCATACATATGCACAGAAACAAAATCTATGTGCAACGGGTGTGCACGAAAACAACTGTCAAGGGCAACGGTGTGTGCCTGACAACAAAATCAGGTGCATCTGATATGCACGAAGAATCTCGATTTAGTGCATCTGGCGTGCACCAAAATCGCATCAAGCGGGTCAAGTATGCGCAAGAATCCAAATCAAGTGCACAAGGTGCACGAAATCAAATATCGAATATCACAATCGAATATATCTCAATCCAAATTAGGTATACCGTGGTATATAATCTCATAACCATGTGCATCAGCGTGCACAAACTCAAATCAAAACACTAAATGTGCATGAAAATTATGCCGAAAACACAAGCCAAATCACATGCATACCATCGGTATGAAATCAAAATCAGCATCTCGAATGACATCAAATCGAAGTCAAGAACAACTGTGGTGCACAAAATCCCAATCATGCAAATAAATCGCCCAAATACCGTAGTCAAAGATGGCGGAAACAGTCCCACTCTGGCACATCCTCTAAAGATCTCCGGCCAACTGTCATGGTCACTCATAACATGTCTCGTCGATGATGCCGAACTCTGGCCTACTGGGTGTGCATAATATGACCGATCCTGGGTCCAAGTCTTCTCGTATAGTATTCCAGAAAAGTTCTGTCGAAATCTCTTCCAAATCTCATTTCTACCGAACTGCCCGGAAGTTATCATCATTTACTAAATCTGTTTCTTGTTCCAGAACGGCTGCAAACTCATCGCGACTCCTTCTAGTAGATATATCCATGTACAACGCCTCTGCATGTGTATCACATCTCTGATGTCAGCGGAGTGGAACGTCATCTCATCAAGATCTCGTACGAACCTCTTACTCCACCTTTCTCTAATGTCGACTGATTCGGATTTGTCTCTTCGTGGCTGCATGGACTGCGCTCCAACGGCTATACTCGTATCTGGAGTCTCCCAAGAAATGTATCCCATCATATGATATCAGAACGACGTCGAACTTTTCGATCGATTTTTCAAGGTTCCATAATCCCTCAAGAGCTCAACTCTCGAGTACAGTCTAATAGTATTCCAGTAAATGCCAAGTACCTATGGACCAGCTGTAGAAGGGCAAACCCAAGCCTCATTAATGGCACCGCGGAATTGCTGCAAACCCTAAGATTTCAAAGCGTTCTCATGGTCATTATATCGAGTTAGGGTTTCATTCTTCTAGAGAGTCCATGGAATTACTTGCATATTTTTCCGAATACTTTAAACTTGGAAAAATGGGTTTCTGACATTCGATCGTCTTCTATCTGTAACATTTCAGAAAAATAAAATATTATTTTTGGGAATTTTTATAATTAAATATTAAATATTATGAATGTTTTAATATTGCGGTATAATTAAATACCGATAAATTGGGAAATATTTGGAAAATTATGGGAATTACTGAAAAGAGGGTGTTTTATAAGATTTGAGCATTTATAGATTTTTATATAATTAATTATATTACTTTTAATGCTAATCGCGATTAAATATCGCCAATCTTGCATTAATCCGGTTTTGTGCACATGACATGCACCATGTTACATTTACATATACTTGTTACATTTCTACCATGGTTTCATTTGGGTTTCCTATTTCAAAATTAAAACAAAACAAAACAAAAGAAAAAGGAAAAAGATTAAAAAACTAAGGTTTGGGCATGAGAGAGAAGAGAGAGTGAGGTGAGGGGTTCATTGACCTAGTCTCCATTCTTCATCCCCTTCATTTTCCTCCCTTCTCCTCTCCCATGGCAGCACCTTTTCACCCTCCTCTTCAACCCTCCCATGGCAGCACCTTTTCACCCTCCTCTTCAACCCTCACAAACACCATAAAAACTTCATCAAAACTTCATCTCATCTTCATTAAAAACATGCACAAGCTCAATACAAACACTTTGGACCAAGAAAAATCGAATTTTGAAGACTTGGAGCAACTCAAGAAAATTCTTGAGTTGCCAAATGAGGTAATTTCTGCACCATTAGTATTGTATTTCATTCACCTTAGCAACTATACATGTTAGAATCGATATAGTGTTGTTTTGTGAACTTTGAAAATTTCTAGAAAAGGTTAGGGTTTGATTTGAATCTTAAAGTGTAATTGAGGTTTGTAGAGACCACACAACCCCTGTAGTGATCGTATTTTGGATTAAAACCAGAGAATAGAACCCCAAACCCAAACTTAGAAACCCCGACATCGGCAGATTTCTAGAAATTGTGATGGTATTTTGACATCTGCTATAACCCGGGTGACCTGAAATTTTTTTAGCGATTACTGGGAGTCGTGCAGGCAACCTGGAGTGTACCTTAAATACCCGAGCCCAAACCACCTTGCCCAGGCCACAGATTTATTCATTTGGGCCGCAATTTGCGGCCTTGGTACACCCAATTTGCTTCGTGCTTGTTCCAGGGCTTTATCTCTAGTAAAATAGATCCTCCATGTGTGCAAAATTGGCTAATTTCACCTAGGGTAAAATCTGGGACCATTTTCATGAGTTGCTGCATTGTTTTGCGACTTCGTTTTAATATGAGATTTGGAATTTGATATTGTGTTCCGTCGTCTGATGTTTGTACGTCAGCGACGGAGGTTGTTTGGTGGTTTTGCAGGTGTAGGCTATAGGTTCTAACCTATAAGCGATTCGCATTGCCGTTTTTGTTTTCATGTTCGATTCTTGATATTATATGACGCATTGGAAATTGTAGGTACCCCCCATGTGGACTTCAAGACGACGAGAATGAGCGTGGCAAACATCGACTTCGGCAAGCAAGATCAATGTGAGTAAATATATATCTATAGGGGAAGTCGGGTGGATGGCGTATAGCATCCCCGCAGTTCGTAGTGTAGTGTCTGGTATATATTATATGGATATATTTATATATTTATTGTGAGTTTATTATTATCTAGATAGACTTTGGGGAGTCATGGATAACTTTAGTGTACTTGGATGATAGTGTCGTTAGTTAGTTTAGTTGCGAACCCTGGAATGAGGTTTACACCCACATGCACACACATACTTACTTGTTTTACTTGTGCGTATATGGGGATATGTATATATATATACACACATAGGTATGGGACTATGTATATACATATACGCATACCTATACATGGATGGTAAGGATTGTACATGGTACTTGGAGATGAGTCGATGAGTTTAGGCATGATGCCATGAGATCGGTGATATGATTTGGTTCGTATTATGAGATACGACATGAGATTATTAGCAGGCCTTTAGGCGATGTGTTTTCATACACACGCATATATATGTATATGGTATCAGTATATATTAGACTTAGATCAGTACCCCTAATACAGGATATGATGATGAGGATACCAGATGAATATGATATTTGACCCGTACCCAGATTAGGGATGTCGTATGATGGATTTACCATACGAGCTATATATTGATGATAGATCCGCACTCTTAACTCGAGGATTTCATGTTATATATTGTATAGTATGTGATACTATTGAGGCCTGATCACCGACTATTATATTTATATGTATCGACTCAGACTTAGGTGGTTTTCCTTACCCTTTCGATTAGCCTGTTAGTCTAGTCCGGTAGTTTACTTGTAGATGTTAGACTAGACTCGAGTCATACCTATTTCAAAACTAACGAATCGTGAGTATTTTAAAGACAGGACAAGAGATTCTACGGATATATCAAAGGACGTACTTCTTCTTAAAACACCGTAACCCCTACTTTCAAAACTACGCTTCGCATCTTTTAAAAACTGATTGTATGGTTCGGGTGTGCATGTTAGATTAGATACGTATGCTTATAGAAAAGGGTAGAATGTATTTGTAAATTGACTTGATGTGGGAGATAAATGCGATGAAAAGAAAATACGATGTGATATGATGATTTGATGATACGTTGGTAGACGGATGCGAGTCGATTGAGATGATTGATACCTTGCCGGTCCCCAGATATGAGATTGTTATAGATGTGACCCGGGGATATAGGTATATAGATTTATATAATGTTATGAATCTCGAGTGATTTGTTGTACGAGACGTTAGGTCCATACCCTCATTGTTATATAGGTTGATAGGATCCCTAAATTGTTTAATGCCGCCGTACGACGGATACCGTACGCGATGAGTTGCACTTGATGATGGATCTATACCCTTGACCAGAGGATACCGTACGATGGATTATACCGTACGTGATGTTGTGAGGCTGGATGCCGATTGATAAATTCACCGACTCGATCATATTACATACGTATACCCTATAGCTTTTAGCTGATGATTTACCTTATGATGCATTCATGTTATTCTCATTGCATTGCATATACATGTGCTAGTACACTTTCACCATTATCGATGATGCGTATGTTACACGTACACAGATTTGCCAGCCCACACACTTCATCATTGATAATTGCCAAGTCACTACACAGTAGGATTGCTGCATCATGATATGACTCCTTGCATAATTTACTTGTTATAGTTGCATATGCACCTTTATACGCTGTTGCATTGGACTTTAAAGAATTTAGGAACCGCAGAATATATTTTAAAACTGGATTCATTTAAAAGAGCGGTTTTCCCTCGATATGTGCATATTACTGTTCCATGTTGCATGAGATACGGATATGCTTACATTTCTGTTATATGTCGCATACATCATGCTTTACGATTATACGCATTGAGATATGCTGTTTTCATGAGATTTCTGGATTTGAGAACCGTGGTCATTTTAAAAAGAAAGTATGTATTGTTTTAAAAACCCGGTTTCTCTTGATATGATATTTCAGTGCGTCCACCATGCGTTTTCTCGGTTCAGAGACGTGTGACAGTGATACCCGATTCGAGGAGCTGGATGAGGCCGATTGCGGGTACATGTTGGACTCGGTATGGCACCCCGGGGCGAGAACGGATTGCTGTTCAGTAGACGGTGAGCCTGGCAGAGGGACTACTACCTACCGGTGATAGTATTTGGACCCGTCGGTTATCCGGAGGATACCGACCGAAGTCATGAGATGGATATGAGGGCCGACTAGAGTAGACGGTGCCTGAGACGAGATATATATGAGGGCCGATCTGAGGATGCGGCGCCTGAGATATGATGATTTACGTGTCGATGCTGGACACGGGTTTCATGATGTTTTCGAGTGTCGATGCTCTGGTTCTATGATTTTGATGTGTCGCGAGGGACACACGTTGATTTATATCCTCATACTTTCATGCATATGCTTTTATGATATTTATAGGCATGATGTTGTGTCATTGGTTAACACGTGGACGAGATTCACATGCATACAGGCATTGATTTCATAGTTGGAAGATATCCACATACTTATAGACTTGAGCATATAGTTGGCACCTATGCTGATACTGTCACCCTAGATATCGTAATATTACCTTCATGGTATAGTTGACACTAATTTCATGTTGATTACATTGATCATAACTCATATTTATGATATGTTGCCACCTGAGGTACTGACACGAGCACTTGGTATTACACTTATGTATAGATGTTTACCCTTACCACCCTATCATGTTTTAGACTTTATCATATTGAGGATATATATATTACTGATCGTATTGACCTAGGATTGAGTTATACATACGATTTCTGCTCTGTGATGTTTTCTACTCACGAGTTAGCAACTCACCCCCGTTGTGCCACAGTTTCTTGCAGGTTTTGCCGCACAGGTTCGTTGTGGCTTTGCTGGCACACTGCTCCTTTGCGGGTGATTGCTTCGGTAGGTGGGTTCACTTGCATCGTGACCACCATTGTACCTTTTATTTATATTCATTTGTATCTAGAAACTCCATCAACCAAACTTGTATATTTATTCAGACTTAGAGACCGGTTGTATATTATTTCGACCTTAGAATCGCGCGTTATATTATTATGGGTTTTCTTCATATTTTGAGTTTCCTTTTGAGTTTTTGATCCTCGCCCTTCGGCATTGTATATTATATTGCTTGTGTGGTTATGACTCAATTGACGAAGAGCTAGCTCCCGCTTGGGGATGCCTTTACTCATATTATGCATGTTGTACCCTTTTGGGGTCAGTATTTACAAAGAAAACTCTGCCGAAATTTTCAGAAAAGGCTTGAGATTTTAAAAATGCATATTCGGCTTATGTTATTTAAAACCACTTGCTTTAAAACATGTTTTCTTCACTTCTTTCTTAAAATGGTTTAGATTTCTCGGATTTGTTGGCTTACTTGAATTAGATGGGGTCCTATAGACTTCATATGATTCAAGTGCCAGTCATGTGCCATTTCGAGTCGTGACAAAGTTGGTATCAGAGCGCTAGGTTAAGCTTGGTTCGAGTCTATGTTTGACTTTGCGGAGTCTAGGGCGTATATATATATACGGAATCTAGGCTTGATCTTACGGAACTTAGACTTAGTCGAGAGGGTATTAGACCCGAACTTTCATCACATAGGTTCACCTTGGTTGATGGAGTAGATGACTTAAGGAGAGTGACGTACCGTGTGTATATTCCGCGGCATACTTACGACACGCTACTCCGCTTAAGAAGCCTTAGGATGTACATTTCCTTGCACAGCATTATATTCATTCATGATCTATCCTCATCATTATCGGTTTATGGTTTTTGCTGCCACGATTGTACAAGCAGAGAGAGCTACGGCTAGAGTTGCGTCAACACGAGCTCGTTACGAACGAGGACTGACCAGGGCGTGATTCCAGGGACACACGATTTGCATAAATGCGTCGTTTTATTATGTTTTCGCGCCATGAGCATTTGATGGATCGCTTTTACAAGATTTCTCGGACGTGCAGATCAGCACCAGAGGATTGGGCCACTGCTAGAGGCCAGCCAGAATGTGATGACCGTCAATGCACCGATTATATTGATGATTGAGGCACTGTTCAGCATGGGGACGAATGATTCAGTTGCTGCTGCGACTGACGAGATATCGCCCCAGAGGTTTAGAGCTATTGCCGCACGAGTTATACTTAGAGATATGATAGAAGATCGCTAGTCACCTAAGGAGGAATGACTAGGACATGTGATTCGTTGCCTACCCCGATGCGAGGTCATCAGATTGATTGATTCCAGCTAGAGACGACTTCATGCAGGTACGTTGAGAGTCGATAGAAGACAATCGAATGTCAAAAACCCATTTTTCCAATTTTAAAGTATTCGAAAAAATATGCAAGTAATTCCGTGGACCCTCTAGAAGAATGAAACCCTAACTCGACATAAGGACCATGGGAACGCTTTTGAACCTTAGGGTTGGCAGCAGTTCCGCGGTGCCATTAGTGAGGCTTGGGTTTGCCCTTCTACGGTTGGTCCATAGGTACTGTGGCATGTACTGGAATACTATTAAACTGTACTCAAGATGTTGAGCTCTTGGGGGATTATGGAACTTTGACAAATCGATCGAAAGGTTCGACGTCATTCGGATATCATGTGATGGGATACATTGCTTGGGAGACTCCAGATACGAGTGTAGCCGTTGGAGCGAAGTCCATGCAGCCACGAAGAGACGAGTCCGAAGCAGTCGACATTAGAGAAAAGTGGAGTAAGAGGTTTGTACGAGATATTGATGAGATAACGTTCCACTCCGCTGACAACAGAGATGTAATACGCATGCAGAGGCGTTGTACATGGATATACCTTCCAGAAGGAGTCGCGATGAGTATGCAGTTGTTTCGGAACAAGAAACAGATTTAGCAAAAAGATGATAGGTTCGAGGCATTTCAGCAAAACCGAGATCGGGAGAGACCCCGACAAGACCTTTCTGGAATATTATACGAGAAGATTTGTACCCAGGAGCGGTCAGATGGCACACCCAGTAGGCCAGAGTTCGGCATCGTCGACGAGACATATTATGAGTGACCATGACAGTTGGCCAGAGATCTTTAGAGGATGTGCTAGAGCGGGACTATTTCCGTCATCTTTGACTTCGATATTTTGTGCGATTTATTTCCATGATTGAGATTTTATGCACCGCAGTTGCGCTTGACTCTGATTTGATGTCATTCGAGATATTGATTTTGATTTCATACCTATAGTATGCATGTGATTTAACTTATGCTTTCGGCATAGTTTTCATGCACTTTTAGTATTTTGATTTGATTTTGTGCACGCTGATGCACATGGTTGTGAGATTATATACCACGGTATACCTGATGTGGATTTGGATTGAAATGTGTTGTATACCGTCGATTTCGATTGTGATATTTGATATTTGTTTTTGTGCACCTTGTGCACTGGATTTGGATTCTTGCGCATATTTGGGCGCTTGATGCGATTTTGATGCACACCAGATGTACTAGATCGGTATTCTTCGTGCATATCAGATGCACCTGGTTTTGCTGTCAGGCACACCCGTTGCTTTTGACAGGTGTTTCGTGCACAGTCGTTGCACTTAGATTTTGTTTCTATGTAGATGTATGGCACATTCATGGATTTCGATTTCCATGCGCACCAGACGCACGCGGCATTCTATATACATTTTAGGATTGATTTCCCTTGAGCAGCATGTTTTATGATATTTACTATTTGGTATAGTAGCTGAGCAGGACTAATCCGAGGACAGTACCTGAATATGTTTTTGCACGCATTGATAGTTATCGAAGGGATTTCCAAAAAGGAGCTATAGTCTCAGTATTTACCTACGTGTCCGGGATGACACGAAATATTTTATAAAAGGAAACCCTTCTAAATTATTTTCAAAACGGCGGGATGTGTATGTTAAACAAAGGATATATTTATACATATATATAGTTATTTTCTTACAATAGACGTCCGCCACTGTGCCGCGATACACGCATTGCACAGCGATTGGAAAAGAGTTTGGCATGCATTTCTTGCTGATGTCTTGACGAATTTACTACGACATTTACATGTATAGTTTTGATGTATATCATGTTGGTTTTCGTATTGGGCTTTGACATTGGTGTCTTCGCCATAACTCCGATGATTGCGGGATGCTTGACGGAGTTTTGATTTTGGTTTATATACTCGTTTTTCATGCGCATGCATTGCGCTACGATGTGTTTTATGTCTTTATGATTTCGGAGCCCCGACGACTTGATCTTTTTACTGAAATGTTTTAGAAATTGAGGGAGTTTAAATTTAAATTCGGGGACCGAATTTCTTTAAGGGGAGAAGACTGTAACATTTCAGAAAAATAAAATATTATTTTTGGGAATTTTTATAATTAAATAATAAATATTATGAATATTTTAAAATTGCGGTATAATTAAATACCGATAAATTGGGAAATATTTGGAAAATTATGGGAATTACTGAAAAGAGGGTGTTTTATAAGATTTGAGCATTTATAGATTTTTATATAATTAATTATATTACTTTTAATGCTAATCGCGATTATATCGCTAATCTTGCATTAATCCGGTTTTGTGCACATGACATGCACCATGTTACATTTACATATACTTGTTACATTTCTACCATAGTTTCATTTGGGTTTCCTATTTCAAAATTAAAAGAAAACAAAACAAAACAAAAGAAAAAGGAAAAAGATTAAAAAACTAAGGTATGGGCATGAGAGAGAAGAGAGAGTGAGGTGAGGGGTTCATTGACCTGGTATCCATTCTTCATTCCCTTCATTTTTTCCCCCTTCTCCTCTCCCATGGCAGCACCTTTTCCCCCTCCTCTTCAACCCTCACAAACACCACAAAAAATTCATCAAAACTTCATCTCATCTTCATTAAAAACATGTACAAGCTCAATACAAACACTTTGGACCAAGAAAAATCGGATTTTGAAGACTTGGGGCAACTCAAGAAAATTCTTGAGTTGCCAAATGAGATAATTTCTGCACAATTAGTATTGTATTTCATTCACCTTAGCAACTATACATGTTAGAATCGATATAGTGTTGTTTTGTGAACTTTGAAAATTTCTAGAAAAGGTTAGGGTTTGATTTGAATCTTAAAGTGTAATTGAGGTTTGTAGAGACCACACAACCCCTGTAGTGATCGTATTTTGGATTAAAACCAGAGAATAGAACCCCAAACCCAAACTTAGAAACCCCGACATCGACAGATTTCTAGAAATTGTGATGGTATTTTGACATCTGCTATAACCCGGTTTACCTGAAAATTTTTAGCGATTACTGGGAGTCGTGCAGGCAACCTGGAGTGTACCCTAAACACCCGAGCCCAAACCACCTTGCCCAGGCCACAGATTTATCAAAGTTCATAAACTACACTAAATGGATTCTAAACTAGTATGGATGCTAAAGGAAATGAAATACTAGTCTAAAGGTGCAGAAAATACCTCATTTGGTAACTCAAGAATTTTCTTGAGTTGCCCCAAGTCTCCAAAATCCAATTTTTCTTGGTCCAATGTGCTTGTAGTGAGCTTATGCATATTTTTAGTGAAAGGACTGAGGTGTTTTGATGTGGAAATGGGGGTGAAGTGAAGTGGTGGAGGTGGTGGAGGGAGAGGGCAGCCATGGTGTGAGAGAGGAGAGTGAAATGATGAAGATGATGAAGTGAAACATAGATCCATGGTTCAAGGAGACCCCTCACCCTCTCTCTCTCTCTCTCTCTCTCTCTCCAAAGCCCATACCTCCATGTCCCCAATTCTTTATTCCTTTTTTCTTTATCTTTTCTTTTTATCTTATCTTTTCTTTTTAAAGAAAACTAAGCCATGCATGATAAAGGAAAAGAAACCATGGTAGAAAAATGTAACAATGTGAAATATGATATGGTGCATGTCATGTGCACAAATCAAGTTTAATGCACGATTAGTGATTTTTAATCGCGATTAGCATTAAAATGGAATATAATTAGTCTTAAAGAATTTATAATTTGCTTAAATCATATAAAACACTCTCTTTTCAGTAATTCCAATAATTTTCCAAATATTTCCCAATTTATCGGTATTTAATTATACCGCATTATTAAAATATTCATAATATTTATTATTTAATTATGAAAATTCCTAAAAATAATATTTTATTTTTCTGAAATGTTACAATTTTACAACCATCAAAATAAAATATCACACAATTTTCCAATAAACAAATGAAGCTCGTTCCTCTCTACGTGTCCTCATCCATGCTCAAAGCTACCTCACCTAGCCAACTCATTACCATGAATATTCACAAATGAGTTGTCCTCCTTCTAAAACATATTCCGTATAAATACAAAATACAACTCGGTATACGTATCGAAATACATATACGCGTATCCGTATAAAAATATAGATAGCCAAAAAAGAAAATAAATAGTGAAAAATAATACTAGAATATATATATCAAATATATATATATATATATATATATATATGTATATAAATTATTAAATCATAATTCGATTTAATAATCCGGCTTAATCCTAAACCGGCTATTATTATCAATCATCCGATTAAAGTCCGTGTAGCCTGTACACATATTTAATCGGAAACCTGTATGTACCAACATACGTCATCTACATCATATCGTCTGAACCGGGAAAACCCTCTGTGTGGGACTCTAAAGACTCGACAATACGCCGGCAGTGATTACTGAATAAATCCATAACCCCAAGCACGCCAGCGATACTAGCTGTACGTAACGGCTGCCCAGCTCTATGCCAAAAAGGAGGATGACAATCAAGTCCGTCCGTACCCTACTGAGTCTGAATATGACAATCTCCATACAGTCCGGTCGCCTCGTCTAAGAGCATTGCATACCGTGTTTAGGGGTGGAGAACGTCAGACCCCTAATAATCCGATAAGTCGTGAGGGAGTCAAGCTCATCACCAACCGACAAAGTACTGAACTCCTATCAGTAAATCTCTTCTACCGCAGCCACGGATTTATGGCGATGGCCAACCGAACACAGCGCGACATCGATTCCTAATACCAGGAGAAACGAATCCCTGACAATCGCTCACTGCCTCTATGTGGCTCAGGACTGTACCCAACTAAAACTTGTTTGCATGACTCTTTTGAGCCGTGGTAGAATAGTAATCTAAATACAATGAGAATTCACACGAGACAAATGACGATCTCAGTTCAAAAGACTAACTTGTACTCATACCACTAGAGAACTTCCATCTTACGATAGATTAAATACCATCTAGAAGTTCTCGATGAGTCTGTCCAGTATACTCACATCTAGTGAACGCCTGTATACTATCTTAGGTGACACAGCACCAATGGCTTGTGAGACCGGCCACTGACCCTCGTCGAGGTCTCGAAACTTATACACTAGTCTACTCCGGAATATTGATTTCTAGTCTCGATACTCCTACGACTAGGGACATTTAAGGATGTACTTATGGATTATCTAGCTCTAACGTACATGATCGCCATCATAATACTGGTAGTCAAGTAAGAATTCTACGGGTTTTATCATTATGTATTAGCGACACATAATAACAAGTAAAATATATACATATCAATCTTAAAGACAAACCAGATAATATACTATCATCTCAGGTAAAATTGTTCTACCCGTATAGGTCATCCTTCAATTATCATACTCGCCTACCTGCAATTACAATAATTGACTTGAGGGCACTATATCCAACACATATTAAGATAAAAATACTCGTATTTGTATTAAGACACAAAATGTCATATTCATATAAATAGCCGTATTTGTATAAATACCGTATTTGTGTTAAAATACAAATACCTAAAAGAGAGCAATATAATACTAGCTCACATATTCGGCTATCTTTCAAACTTGCTAGTATTACCAAAATTTCCAAATAAAGCACGCGTATAAAATACACGTGTTTAATCGACGTATCAAAATACGCATACTACATCATTTCATCTGAACCGGGAAAACCCTTTGTGTGGAACTCTAAATACTCGATAATATGCTGGCAATGGGTTTACCCACAAGTACGTCAGTGGCACTAGCTGTACGTAACGGCTACCCAGGTATCTGTTGAAAGGAAGACCGACAAGCAAACTTTTCTGTATCCCTGTTGAGCCTATCCATGACAATCTCTATACAGTCTGGTCTGTTCTTCTGAGAGTATCACATATCAAGTCTAGAGGGTGGAAAACGTCAGAACCCTAATAACCTGATAATTCGTGATGATATGGCTCAAGACCTTCCGAGAAACTACTGATCTAACTATCAGTAAATCTCAACTGCCCTGGCCAGGGTCTTATGCTTTTGGCCAACCGTACACATAGCGACATCGACTCCCTATACCGGGAGAAGCGAATCTCCGATAATCTCTCACTGCCTTCATGTGGCTCAAAACTGTACCCAATTAAAACCTGTTTTCATGACTCAGTAGAGCTATGGTAGGGTAGTAATCAAAGCACAGTGGGAACTCACATGAAACAAATGACGATCTCAGGTCAATAGACTACCCTGTACTTATGTCACCTGAGAGATGCTATCTGACGTTAGGTATAGTACCATCCAGCAACTCCCGATGAGTCCGTCCAGTGTAACGCATAACCTAATAAGCATATGTATACAATCTTTGGTGTCCGATTAAATACGTGTACGGTATTCACGGACTTTAATTGGACGGTTGATAATACTAGCGGCTTAGAATTAAGCCGGATTATTAAATCATTTAATAATAATATATATATTCTAGTATTATTGTTCACTATTCATTTTCTCTCTTGGCTATTCGTATTTTTTATATGAATACGCGTATATGTATTTCGATACGTATAACGGATTATATTTCGTATTTATACGGAATTTGTTCTAGAAGATGGACACTTCATTTCTTGATTTTCCTTTAAAATAAAATCAAGAATGAGACGGAGAATGAGGTGTTAAAAAGCATGGTAGAAAGGTATCATTTGGATTTACTATTATGGCATGGTTGCTAAAAAGATAATAAGCCATTCTTTTTTCCACCTATGCTACTTGGATTCTTCACTTGCTCTTGAAAAAGGACTTAGCCATTTTCCATGGCTTCTTCTTCTTTACCTCCTCCTCCTCCTTCTAGGTAGCTCACTTGAGCTTAGAAAAGAGAGAAAAAGATAGTGAGAATATTCCTACATCCCCACTTTCTATTCGTAGCGAGCTTGGAGCATCGGTCGCTTCATTAGGTGAAGCCGGAGCTTGGATCGGTTTCTCTTAGGTGGATCATCTTCGGAAAGGGTGGTCGCCACTCAAGCTCGATCTGAATAGCGTACACGGAGCATGGAGGGGTCTTCCATGATTGGGTGTACACGCGTCAAAGGTAGCATTCCGTATCTATGCATGCTTGGTTTGCTAGTTTAAGAGTTTTGATCGATTCTAGGTTTGGGATTCCTTCGTGTTTGCTTGAAATTTTTTTTCTCCATTCACGCCTCTGAGGAACCTTATAGTAGTATCAAAGCTTCCCAAACACCTTAAACTAGCTAGTTTTGATATTAAAAATTGCTTTTTTTCCGGTATCGAAAACTGTCGAAAAAACAGTCTCGAAAATTTGGGTTATGACATGTTTGCACACCCCGCGGGCTCACGGTTTGAACCGAGAAGCCGCGGGGTGTAGCGTGGGTATCCCGGGGAGACCCCCGGGGGGCCGAAGGGCTGGGTCCACTCCCCAAGACCACCACGAGGTGGTCTTGGGGTGGGGACCCAAAACTGCCCCCATAAGCAGTTTCGGGTCTGCCTCACTTCCTGGCCACCTCGTGGTGGCCTTGAGGGTAGGGTACCCTCCTAGGCCTCCCGATTGAAAGTTAATTTCATGCTCTAACTCCCCATGAAAGTTCAGGCTTGTTTTGTTTTGATTCGGACTTCCGAATTGGCTCAAAACTCGATTTTTTGGATGGTTAGTGCACTAGGTTTTTGATCCCTTGGTATATTTGGGATGTGCACTAATTGTGTTGCGGAATTATGATGTCATGACTTCGTTTGTGTGCGTGGATGTGTTTTTGAATGTCTTCTAATTGCTATACGCTCAATTAGACGGGATTGCACACTTGTTTCGGTTACTTGTTTCTGTGGATATATATCTTGATTATGGTTTAGTCGGATTGTCGGTCGGATGGCCTCTCGTGCGTTGCTTGTACCGTTTTGATTTATTATGTTGTATTCATTTGTTCAGGATGAGCTCCAATATATAGCCTCTATTCTGTATTATATATATTCTTTTATTGGAGCTCGACCAGGATGCGGTCGATTTCACTATTGTATATATTTTATTTCTGTACTGGGATTAACCTAGGAGAAGTGCTCGAGTAGCCAGGTTCTAGAGTGCAGAAGGTAGCCATCTCATGGAGTTTAGATCGAACCACCTCGCTCTAGAATTGGCGGGTTGCTCGCCGCACTTGTAGGGGTTATAGGATTCGATCTGCGGAGGGGTGCACAAGTTACCGGATTCTAGAAAGCAGCGGGTGATCGACACATTTCATTAAGGGCGTGTTACCCAGTTTCTAGAATTGGCAGGTGGCTTGCCGCCCTCGTAGGGTCTAGGATCGACTATGTACGGGCTATCCACATGACCGGCGAATGTCGCGTTTCATTTACGGCTCAGATGAAATGCGGTGCTCCAAGTTTATCCGCTATTCCATATTGTTGTTCGCATACCTGTGATGATTCTTATATGCATGTGATGACTATTATCTGCCTACGATATATGTATGTATGTATATATATATATATATATATATATATATATATATATATATTAGTAGATGCTTCTATGTATTTTGCATCCGCGCTAGCCTTGTCCCCATCCTGCCGTAAGTTAAGTAACCTTACGGTGAAGACCCGGGACCCCGTGGCGAATGTGGATGGCATATAAAAGCATGCTATTTTGGTTGTTTCTGTTGTGGCTTAGAAACTAGATTTGATGGGACTGCATTATATCTTTAATGCAAAGGAAAACAAACCTATTTGATGTTGTCGGAACCAATTTGTAAAACTACTCGGTTTTCTTCAAAACAACTGTCATATTTTTTTGCTTCACATTGAGGTATTCGGTTAGGAATATCCAGCACCTCATTCTATGAGGAAAGAGCCTTGATCCCTTCACGGGGAATTCGCTCTAAAGTAAAGTTTTATGTTACTAGTTTTAAAACGTAGAGCTTAAACCACTCCATTACAAAACTACTCGAGTTCCTTCAACGATATCAAGTTCATTACGTTAAAGGTTTTTCGCCAAAAACCAGTTGTAGCCCTCCGTCATTTCATATGAGTAGTACTTAGTATTCATGCTCGTTTGTTGACTGTCAAGGCATAGTGTGCGGTAGCTAAGTGGTGCTTGTTTGTAGCAAGTAATGCGATTGGTTAAGAAAATCGTGCGGCCTTGTTGACTGTGTCAAAGGCTCGTGCGGATGGGTTTAATGCAATCAAGATAATAACGAGTTGAACTTGACTAGGACCTTTTGATTTGTTGACTGTATGAAGGTCACTTGGGTCCTAGGGGCAAAAATCACATCTGGAGTTTCAAATATAAAGGAAATGTGTCAGGAATGCGCATACCTTCTCGAGTGTGATGACTTGAGTGGATTCCGTCAGGTTATCACACGATGATAGTTGGGTCCCGATTCCCACTGATGAGTATGCATTACATCTCAGGAGATTTTTCACTTCATAATTAGCTAACCTATTAGGTGTCTAGAAAGTGTTAATGATGTTACGCCTCTGCGGAAACGAGATTATTAATTGGGTCCGTGCGAAAGCACGGGGGACCTCTCTTGAAGTACTAATACTGACCTGGCTGAACGGTTAGCGAATTTGTAAGGTGTATATGATCACGAGTAGTTCTCTTTTTAGGGTTTGAAGGAGAATTCGAGAAAACAGTGGGAGCCATCCTGATTAGATAAAGTGACAACCAATCTAATTTTGACAAAGTGCACACTGAGTGTTTCTTTTCTCTCTCTGGTACAGCAACCCATGACTTACTTAAAACTCATTAATCAAGTTAACCGAATTTTCTCACACGTTGGTTTTGGATTGTTGTGATTCACGACAAAGTCGCAAATATCCCTGCTACTCCTAGTTTTCCTTTGCATTTCTTAAGAACACTCCGTATCACTACGATAATCCATATTGCTTGGAAATGGCCGTCGTATATTTACATACAAACTCGAAGAAATTATTTCAGTCGAGGATGGTCACTGGTTCTGAAGAATTTAGATTGTATCAATTGTTTGTCTCTTCCTTTTACCTTCTCTCAGATTGCGAGAGCTCCTTGTATAAGGAGAGTACTCTTATTACACTTATTGGATAGTTTTCTTCCAAATCTTAGGCTGGTGCTGAAAGGTAGGGAAAGAAGAAAACCAGTTAGCGTAAGTGCGGTGTACAGAAGGTAAAATGTAGAGATATATAAAGGGATTGAAGTGAGGGCAAAAAAAATTGCGACTACTGTCATGAATCTGGATAGTGAAAAGGGCATTACTAGGAATATCCGGCCACCCCCTTAAAATATTTATGTTTCAGATTTTCTGTGTACTTGTTACCAAGAACCGTTTTCCCAATCAATTCTAACTCTAGGGTATTTATTTACCAGATTTGGATCTCACATCTGTACGGTGTTACAGATGCTGAGAAGGAGCAGAATATTAGGAAATGGGCGATCTGATCCTCAATATCGGAATTCATTGTAATTGGTGATATTGAATTGAATCGCCTAGTTTTGCCTAATGGCAAAGTATTTGGTTTCGAATAACCATTGTTATGGACCAATTTTAAAATAAAATATCTGTATCTTTATTTTATAAAGTGAGATATAAATTTTGAAAATTATGTTCCAAACATTTATCTTTATTAGTTGAGGATAAGGTAAGTTGCATTGAATAACGGTGTAAAACATTCTCGACCAAAATACACTTTTCAACCTACAAAACACAGAATTTGAGTTAGTATACTCTTAGGACTTATACATGAAAATGTATTTTTTCCAGTGTCCTTTAGGACAAGGGGTTGGTACTCATACTTCATTCAGGTTTACCTATGAGTTCTCTGATTTTAGACACACGTTCGTTGTAATGCAAGGTCCAAAGATTTGAGAAGTTTATAGCTATAAGGATAAAGTAGAAAACCATACGTTGAAAGTATCAGGATTCTTCGAAGTGATCGAAGATGTAGATACTTGTGCTAGGTATTCCATCATAGTACTATTAAGAACTTGATTATCTCTTAGGCTACTCATCCGCGGGGTCGCTCCTTGATTAGTAATGTTGTATTGGCCTTTTTCCATAGTGATATGCACTGGAAACAGCTGCATGATATTTGAATCCGGTTCCATCTTAATTAGTATATGGACATAGATTGGTTGCATATCTTGAGGTTATTAAGATATGCAGTTATCCGGTTTCTATTTAAAAGCAGAATCCGAACAAACTCAAGGCTTGCTTCGGTAATGGCTGTTTGTGGATTATCCCAAGCATTCGCTAGGGTTTTATTTCTACCATTTTCAAGATCAATAGTTACATTATTCTTGACTCGCCACCATTTTATAAAAGGAATATTTTTGCAAAAGAAACTAGTGGGTGTATGGTAGAACCGGAAGTGATTCCAGAACTACAAACGGTTACCAAAAATTTAGTAGAACCTAAGTATTTAATTGGACTTGACAATTCATTAGCCAATCTGCAGATTCTAGTAGGTGACCTCAGCCACTTGAGAGATACTTCGGTTTTCTCGTAGACGGTGACAGGAAGGTCGACATCATGGTTATGATGGCCCTACTAGTTATCGGCAGGTCATAGGAAGTGGTAACTTCCAGATGACCAGATGCTTTATATCCAAGATGGACTCCATACAATTCAGCAAATTATGAATTTTAGACTTTTGTTCACACCAGAATATTTCATTTAATACCGCCCATTCTTTTGCTCATTTGTTTATAGGCAGGTGCTTTTAGTCCGTCTTTGCTACATGATTACAGGTTACAGGTTTCTAGTCTAAAATAATGCAAATCACGCAAAATCTCCACAGTTATGCCAAAATCTAAAACATCTAAATAGATAAAATCCGGGTTCCGGTCATCCACATCCGTCAAGTGCCGCTAACCAGTTCAAGAGACAAGACGAAAAACAGTAGTCATTCGTGTCTCGGACAAGCATAGAGCACGAGAGGGGCAGCACAAAGATCAAGAGGTGCACGGAGCTCGAGGGAGATCAAAGTCAGAAAGATTAAAAGTGTAGCCATTTTGGACTGTTGAAAATCTGAAGATATTTTGGAACCATTTTGCAATTTTGAACCTATGAAACAGAAAAACAAAGCAACGCGAGGAATCCTAAGAAAAATGACACCCTAAACCCTCCAAAAGACCGTGGAAGCACGGCCAAATGTAGGTTTGGGCGGCGGAACCGCGGCCGCAACGTGGCAACTCTTGACCATTTTTCAGGTGTAATTTTGGAATTGGATAGGGGCTCAGAATATGGCCCTAGGGTTTCATTTATCTGCCTATAAATACTCCAGTTTTGACCCAAGTTAGGAATGCTTTTCTTTAGTAGGATTTAGTGTAGTTTAGATTATATCTTCTTCTTCTTCATCATCTATTCTCCATGAAATTGTAGTGAGCGTTTTTGAGTAGAAGATTAATGAAGATGAGGGTTTTTTCTTAACTTGTATCTTTATTTTCTTGTTTTATAATTTTAATTCCTAGTGTAATTTTATTATCTGTTGTTAAGTAGTTGTTAGTTTTCTTTTCTTTTTTTCTTTTCCTTCTCTTCTAAACCGTATTTTCAAGCCATGATACTCGATGGAGTCTCTTGCTTAGGTGAGGGCCTAAGTAATTAGCTTGATACCATTTGTTAAAACCGTATTTTCTTTTCTTCCTTCTTGTTTTATTTTCCTTTTAAATGTGTAAATAATTTCCACACTTGTTAGGGCTAAGGAAGGTTAGTATGAGAGACGGAAAAATCTCTTGTGCTTCTCTTCGCCAAATATCTTAAAATGAACCTAGACTAAACAAACACAACCCCCTCACCTAGGCGCATTATAATTGACATATAGCCGCGGCCTAAGTCGAGAATTCTTTTGGGCGCACTTCAACGTGACATATAGTTGTGACTTAATTGGAGACATGGTTACGTATGTTTGGCCTAGGGTTAGAAATTAGCGTATGTAGCGGACGGATAAGTGGCACTATGAATGGATTTAGCGTTGGAAAGCTTGCTTAAACTCGCAAATCGCATTCTTATGTCCTCCTAAACCCCCTCTACTTTCGATTATCCCAACATCATTTTAAGAATGGCAAAAGACAAGAGCAAGACTAATCCTAACTCTACTAACCAAGCTTAACCCTAACAAGTTAACTTGAACATAAAATACGAACACTTAGGATAGAATTGAACATATATATATACACTTTCATTGACTCATCTAAAATAAGAACGAACTTACGAACTATCTCCCAGTGGACGGCCCGTACTCAACCGGTTAACTACCAAGCGACACCGTCTTGATTGCGGTAAGTAGGACATATAGAATGCTTAGTGTAGCGCATAAAAACACAGACAATCAAATTGCGTCGTTGCCGGGGAGACGGTAACGTATTTCTTTCTTATCATCCGGGTTAATATTTTTGGTATATATATATATATATATATAAATAAAAAATAAAAAATAAATATAAAAAAATCCATTTTGTTATTTTTGATATTTTTTGTGCAAGTGTGCAGGCAAATCTGGAGCAAGTACAGTGATCTAATCAAGAAACAGAGCATTGGATACTGAAGAGAAGAAAGAGGGGAGCGCACAGAAAAAATTTGAAGCCTCAATTCAACAATTCCATTGCGAACCGTGGTCAAACCATGCAACTGGAGGCGGTTCCGCGGTCTTCCTGTGATTTCTAAACCTCAAAATTTTTATACCCCTTCTCCTTCTCCAAAAACCTCTGTAAACTCCACTGAATTGTATTTTCTACAGGTTTCTATGCACAAATTATGCCGCCGCCAAATAAATTTTTTATTGTTTTAGATTTTGTTTGTCTATCGCTTTACATATAATAATACGGACATTAAGGGGTTATAACACCAATTAAGATTGGGTGGAGATTTCATCACCCTTCCTAAGACCCCACAAATCACAAAAAAGCATACGCATTATCTTGAGTTAATAAAAATATCTAGACCAAACCTTTAAGGAGTTATCGCGCTATTTATGACAAGTGAAGGTTGCGGGGAATCGGTCGTTTATCTGAACTTGACTTTGTAGTGCCTAGGCTAGACAATTGAGGAGATAATTTTAAAAGACCCGTCTCACTGTGATTCATGAACGGAACCCTCTTTACCTTACTTGTGCTTACCTGACCACAATTGGCAGTGAATAGGCGATTCCAGGGTTATCCTGCAATTTGTCACTTGGAAGTCTAGGAGCGGTCTAGTTGGACTTTGAAGACTCTAGCTCTAGGTGTTGTTTGTGCATATTGTGATTGTGATTGTGCTTGTGCTTGTGTAAAGTTTAGTCCCATAATTCCGTATTTTTCAAAAACCAAAACAGAAAATTTCAAAAATAAAAAAAAATCAAAAAATTTATAAAAATTCACCCACTTTCCAACATCCCTACTTTTCATAACATAGGTACCCCAAAACTTCCAGCTCTTGCTGAACTTTGGTACCCACAACTAAACATTTCTTCTTACGGTTCTTACTTTGGTCAAACTTCGAACGATCTATCCATGCCCAAAATTCCTTTAAGAGATCGAATAGACGCATCTAGGACAAATAATTGGACTCCGTAATTCACTTCGTATCAACCATTTCAACCTCTCTCACCTTTTTACGTTGAGACCCCTTTTGAGAGTCATGTTGCGATTCTGAAACCCATGTCCATTGCTAACAGAATTGAATAATCTCGTAGCCGATTTTTCACTCCTTTCACCACTCCAAATTCGTTAGGACAACAATTCCAATCACTTTCTTATTATAATGTTGATCCTAATCCTGTCCATTTTTCACATTTATTCGATTCCTATCAATCCTACCCGACTTTTACACCTTCTCTAGGTAGTTCTTCTGAACAGCCATTTGGGAGTTCCACGTATCCACACGAATTTGAATCTTTTACCGAAACCCCTTCACAACCTATGTCTAGTCTTGATCAGTCATTAGAAGAGTTTTGGGTAGTGTCGTGCTGACAGATGGAGGATTTGAATGCGTCCATGGCCACCCTCATACAACCTAATGAACCTGCAGCTGGTTTCTAACTAGCTCAGCATTTTCTAATGTATGATGAGGTGATAGGGCAATTTGAGTATTTGAGTAGTGAGAGTGAGCAGTACACCCTTCCAAATCAAACCTACCCGTTCTAAATTGAATTCCACAGCTTTAGTTTCGAAAGTCTATCGAGTGTTCTAAATGATTCACCAATTGAAAATAGAATGTTAGATGAGTTGTACGACTATGTAGTGTTTGATTTATCCGATTGTAAAGGGCCTATTTCAAGTGAAATCGCATCCACTCTCTTTGATCTCTACACCTCCACTCTAGAACCACAATTGATTGAAAACCATGCTTTTGATGAGGTGTCTGAGAAATTTAATTTTCACTTGATTGAGAATATCGACGTTGGGAATATTTTGGATGATGAACCCACAATTTTGGATGAGTTTTTCTCACCAATTCATCATGTCCTTTCACATCCATGTGGGCACCATCCCGAACTGTTAACTATTTTTTCCGAACCCCATATGCATCTTTAATTTGTTGATGAAGAATGCATGGATGAGCTAAATTTTAAGGAGAATTTTGAGGATATTTTTTAGGATGAACCAGTTTTTCTAGATGAGACAGATTTTCCAATTCATCCTATCCCTTTCATTGACCGTGACCATTCTCCTGAACGTTTAACCGATAACATTTCTCGATCACTTCCCTCTTTCCTTTCCATCGTGTCCGCTTCGCAAGACGCCGTCTCAAATTTCTTTCCTACGTTTGGTTCTCCAAGTTCGGTCGACCCATATTTTCTTGCGAATCTTGAGAGATTTGATCCCATTTCTCAACATGTTGCTAGATTAGTACAATCCATTTTTACACTTCGATCATTATAAATTGTACTAATTTATTCAATGCACTTCCACCTTCAAGTTCGTATTCCATTTATTTTTCCCTTCCGCCATTCGTCTCCTCTACCAAGACCGGATACCGCTTCCATCTACACACGGTCTCACGTATTCTTCATCTCTTTCCTCTACGCGTTCTTTCACCAACCCGGGCATTATCACGATAAAATTTTTGAATGGTTGGTATTAACTTTTGGCCTGTGTAAGGCCTTATATAGATTAAAATTGTTCTCTCTCCCTAACTCTGAACTTTAAGGCTTAAACAGTGGAAACACCGTTTCACTTATGTTTGGGGGACCCTTTTTGTATATATGTATATATATTTTTTGCTTTTTCTTTTTCAAAAAAAAAGAGCACCGACAGATTTTGACCCCTCAATAATTTTGACCATCTTAGTGTAGTATGACAGTGAGGACACTGTCGAGTTTAAGTTTGGGGGTGTGTTCGGTAAGTTTTCTACCTTTACATTCATGTGTATATTTTGCATTTACATACTTATTTAAAAACCCACAAAAATTAAATTTTTTTACAAAAATATAAAAACTTTGTCGTCAAGTTACCTAGTAGGATAACTTAGATTTTTATTCTGAAAATTTATTTTGACAGGTTAGAAATAACTAAATCCTAGGTTTAGGAATTGAAAACCCTAAATATAACCCTCCTTCAGTTCAACCTTGGTAAATATATGTCTCTGCGGGTTTTTTTAGAAGTAAGTAATCTTAAGTTCAGTTCTTAAGTTAAGTCAAGATGAAGAAAAAGTATTGAAAACTTTATTGAAGGAAAAGTCTAAAAAATACCTAAAAAGTATATACCCTACAAACTGCACTTACACGCACCTTGAAACTTGGGATAGTAGAGAATACCTAGAAATATTCTTGCCTAAAAGCCTAGTATGAAATAAAAAACGGTATTTAAAGCTAACTACCAAAAGAGCATCATTGAAAAATATATCTGGTCTTGAAAAAAAAGAAAAAAAATTACAAGACCTGGAAACTGCTATTTACGCTTTAAAGCTCACACATTATGTAATCGGCTGAGTAGTGCCTCAGGAAGCAGTAATAGTCGCATGAAAGGTGTGTGAGCAAATCCGTCCATCATTAATGAAAAGAAGTAGTATTAGGTATTAGGGCAAGGGTGCTATAACTTGAATTGAATTCTTGAGTGTAGGGGTGAAATTTACACACTTTAGAAGGAAATCTCAAGAGAAACTGCGATCTTTCTAAACTGTCAAAGACGTATAGGATCTTAGGTTGAATAAATAGGAGGTATGAAAAGTAAGGGGTGGATATTTCTAACTTAGGATGATAGAATTTCTAACTTAGATGCTAAACCATAGTATTAGAATCAAGTTTATCTTATGAAACTAGCTTGACGGGATTTTATGGGTAGTATCCACTGAAAACCCTCAGGAGACAACACTCCTCCTACTAGGGACACCTAGAAATTTAACGGCTTGTTGCATACGCTAAGTGCAACCATGATGCCTACGAAAGTGAGCTTAGGACTTTTTGAAAATAAATGGTTTTGCTCGGGACGAGCAAAAAATAAGTTTAGGGGTATTTGTTCACACCATAATATTACATTTAATACCTCCCATTTTTCTGCTCATTTGTTTATAGGCAGGTGCTTTTAATCTGTGTTTGCTACATGATTACAGGTTACAGGTTCCTAGTCTAAAATAACGCAAATCGTGCCAAATCTCCACAGTTATGCCAAAATCCAGAACATCTGCCAAAAACAGATAAAATCCAGGTTCCGGTCATCCACACCCGTCAAGTGCCGCTTACCAGTTCAAGAGACAAGACGAGAAGTAGTGGTCATTTGTGTATCGGTCAAGCTCAGAGTACGAGAGGGACAACACAAAGATCAAGAGGTGCGCGGAGCTCGAGGGAGATCAAAGTCAAAAAGATTAAAAGTGTAGCCATTTTAGACTGTTGAAAATCCGAAAATATTTTGGAACCATTTTGCAATTTTGAACCTGTAAAACAGAAAAACAAAGCAACATGAGAAAGCCCAAGAAAAATGACACCCTAAACTTTCCAAAGATCGCGGAAGCATGGCTAAATGTAGGTTAGGGCGGCGGAACCACGGCCGCAACGTGGCAACTCTTGACTGTTTTTCAGGGGTAGTTTTGGAATTGTATAGGGTCTCAGAATATGGCTCTAGGGTTTCATTTATCTGCCTATAAATACTTCAGTTTTGACCCAAGTTAGGAATGCTTTTCTTTAGTAGGATTTAGTGTAGTTTAGTTTGTATATTCTTCTTCTTCTTCATCTATTCTCCATGAAATTGTAGTGAGAGCATTTGAGTAGAAGATTAATAAAGATGAGGATTTTTTCTTAACTTGTATCTTTATATTCTTGTATTATAATTTTAATTCCTAGTGTAACTTTATTATTTGTTGTTAAGTAGTTGTTGGTTTTCTTTTTTTGTTTTATTTTCCTTCTCTTCTAAACCATATTTTCAAACCATGATACTCGATAGAGTCCCTGACTTAGGTTAAGGCCCAAGTAGTTAGCTTGCTACCATTTGTTAAAACCGTATTTCCTTTCTTTCTTTTCTTCCTTCTTGTTTTATTTTCCTTTTAAATGTGTGAATAATTTCCACACTTGTTAGGGCTAAGGAAGGTTAGTATGAGGGACGAAAAAATCCCTTGTGCTTTTCTTTACCAGACATCTTAAAATGAACATAGACCAAACAAACACAACCCCCTCATTTAGATGCGCTATAAGTGACATATAGCCGCGACCTAAGTCGAGAATTCCTTTGGGCGCACTAGAACGTGACATGTAGTTGCGACTTAATTGGAGACATGGTTGAGTATGTTTGGCCTAGGGTTGGAAATAAGTGCATGTAGCGGACGGACAAGGGGCACTAGGAATGGATTTAGCGTTGGAAAGCTTGCTTAAACTCGCAAATCCTATTCCTATGTCTTCCTAATCCTCGCTATTTTCGATTATCCCAACATCATTTTAAGAATGGTAACAGACAAGCACAAGACTAATCCTAACTTTATTAACCAACCTTAACCTAACAAGTTTACTTGAACATAAAATATGAACACTTAGGATAGAATTGAACATACACATATACACTTTCATTGACTCGTCTAAAACAAGAACGAACATATGAACCATCTCCCAGTGGACGACCCGTACTCAACCGGCTAGCTACCAAGCGACACCATCTTGATTGCGGTAAGTAGGACATATAGAACGCTTAGCGTAGCATATAAAAACACAGACAATCAACTTTGTTGGGTGCTCCTGAAGGGGTAAAACCCATTAGGAGCAAGTAGATCTTTCGAGATCTGTGCAGGTAGAAAGGTATTAACCTAATAAGGCAAGACTTGTTGTAAATATTTTCATCAAATACCCATTGTGGATTGTGATGAAACATTTACTTCAGTGTCTACGCTGAACTCCATACGGATATGACTTGGCACTCTTGCTGCTCTAGACTATGATATCTAGCAAGAGAATGACTATAATGTCTTTCCAAATAGGAATTTGGAAGTGCACATGTATATGAATCTACTAGAAGGTTATCGTAGTTAATGGGAGCAGCGGAAGGTGTGCAAGTTGCTTATATTTATTAATAGACTAAAATATGGATAGCGGAGATGGATCATCTGTTTTGATGTGACAGTCAAGGTGAATGACTTCATCAAAACAACCGATGAACCTAATAAGAAGGGTGTTGGAAATACTGTCCTGAGTTTTGGATGACATACTCCAGATAGGAAGTGATGTTCCTATACTACAATTGGTAATACTTTGGTTGTCATATATTGTTTTTTCTACGTTGGATATGGATAATATATCAGGAATTCTGGTGACTAGATCTATGGTTTTAGATCTAGATTTGGGAAGTTTCCCAATCGGGTACTTAGACTGCATTCTAAAAGTATTTTAGAATGGATGACTCCTAGCGTGGTGGTATACCTGTAGGTGATGGAGTTACCCTCTCTAAAAAAATGTTTTCTAGACTGATGAGAAGAGAGACTAGCATAAATGGCATATCATTTGCTTAGGCAATTGAGTCAATCATGCAATTTCTTGTACAAAACCAGATGTTGCTTATACACTTACTGTAGCAAGCAGATATTAATCCAATCCTGGAGAAATAAAGGGAAGCGGTTATGAACATTAAAGGATGTTCTTGGTATATGATAACGACAGCCTCCTCCGGAAGGCGGTTATCGGTTTAGGCTTCCAAGGTGACATGGATAACAGAGATGTTGTCAGAGTTTTGAGTTTTGCCTCTTCTGAGGATCGGTATATTGGATAGTGTTCCAATAAGGATACTGAGGTAGGTATGGTACATGATGCGGGTTATGAATCAACGGAGGACAGCCCAAGAAGTTTGTAGGATAAAATTGTTCATTTATGAACTTGGTCCCATCATGTATCCTGACAAAATTCTTGAGGCAGGGTATCGCTCAGTTCGGAAGATTGTTGATCTCCACGTAGTTGAGATATAGAGAGAGGAAGTTGAAACATTATAGCAGATCCACTCACTGAGGCTATTTCTCGAACACGGATATTTCTCAAACGAGATTTGAGAAACTGATTAGTAGAGAAATTGGGTATTCGATAGCACACGGGATGTCGGTATACGATACCGCAATAATTATCCTTAAGTGCAAGTGGGAGATTGTTGGATATATTGCCCTCAAAGCAATTATTATAATTGCAGGCATATTATTATGATAATTGAGGGAGGACCTATACAGGTAGAATAATCTTATTCGAAATGATAATATGCTATCTGGTTTGTCTTTATCATTGATGTGTACACATTTTACTTGTTATTACGTGTCGCTAATACATAATGATGAAGCCCGTAGGATTCTTGCTTGACTACCAGCATTATGATGGCGATTATATACATATACATGAGAGCTGGGTAGTCCATAAGCACATCCTTAAATGTCCCTAGTCGTGGGAGTATCGAGACTGTGCATCGATATTCCGGAGTAGACTAGTGTATACGTTTCGAGACGCCGATGAGGGGCGGTGGCCAGTCTCACAAGCCATTGGTGTTATGTCACCTAAGATAGTATACATGTGCTTACTGGAAGTGAGTACACTGGACGGACTCGCCGAGAACTTCTATATGGTATTATCTCTATCGTCAGATGGAAGTTCTTGAGTGGCATTAGTACATGTTAGTATTTTGACCTGAGATCGTCATTTGTCTCGTGTGTATTCCCACTGTACTTTGATTACTACCCTACCATGGCATAAAGGAGTTATGCAAACAAGTTTTAGTTGGGTACAGTCTCAAGCCACATGGAGGCAGTGAGCGATTGTCGGGGATTCGTCTCTCCTGGGATGTCATGCTGTGTTCGATAGGCTATCATCTCAAATCTGTGGCCACGGTAGATGAGATTTACCGATATAAGTTCAGTAGTTTCTCGATTGGTGATGAGCTTGACTCCGACACGACCTATCGGGTTATTAGGGGTCTGATGTTTCCACCCCCTAGACCAGCTATGTGATATTCTATGACGAAGAGACCTGACTGTACGGATATTGTTACATTCAGGCTCAGTAGGGTTCGGATGGACTTGATTGTCGACCTCCCTTTTGCAAGATACCTGGGTAGCTGTTAGGTACAGCTAGTGCCGCTGACATGCTTGTGGTTTTTGGATTTATCCATTAAATCACTGTCAGCGTATTGTCGAGTCTTTATAGTCCTATACAAAGGGTTTTTCCGGTTCAGGCGATATGATATAGATGACGTATGTTGGTGCATACAGGGTGTCCGATTAAATACCTGTACGGTATACACGGACTTTAATTGGACGGTTAATAATACTAGCGGCTTAGGATTAAGCCAGATTATTAAATCAGGTTTTGATTTAATAATTTATATATATATTTTTAATATGTATATTCTAGTATTATTGTGCACTATTCATTTTCTCTCTTGGCTATTCGTATTTTTTGTACGAATACGCGTATATGTATTTCAATACGTATACCGGGTTATATTCCGTATTTATAAGGAATTCATTCTAGAAGATGGACACTTCATTTCTTGATTTTCCTTTAGAAGAAAATCAAGAATGAGGTGAAGGATAGGGTGTTAAAAAGCATTGTAGAGAGGGATGGCCTTGGTTATTATATTGTATAATCATTTGGATTTACTATTGTGGCATGATTGCTAAAAAGATAATAAGCCATTCTTTTTTCCACCTTTGCTACTTGGATTCTTCACTTGCTCTTGAAAAAGGACTTAGCCATTTTCCCTAGATTCTTCTTCACCTCCTCCTCCTTCTTCTAGGTAGCTCACTTGAGCTTAGAAAAGAGAGAAAAAGAAAGTGAGAATATTCCTACATCCCCTCTCTCTATTCATAGCGAGCTTGGAGAGTCAGTCACTTCACTAGGTGAAGCCGGAGGTTGGATCGGTTTCTCTCAGGTGGATCATCTTCGGCAAAGGCAGTCGTCACTCAAGCTCGATCCGGACAGCGTACAGGGAGCATGGAGGGGTCTTCTACGATTGGGTGGACATGTGTCAAAATTAGTATTATGTATCTTTGCATGCTTGGTATGCTAGTTTAGGCGTTTGGATCGATTCTAGGTTCGGGGTTCCTTCATGTTTGCTTGAAATTTTTGTTTGCCATTCATGCTTCCACTGCGCCGCAGGCACCGGGGAACCCTATAAATATCCATTAGCTACTAAACACTATGCCTTGGTGAAGGTCAAAATACATAGCTTGAATACTAGTGGATACCTATTTGAAATGACGGAGGGTTATGGCTGGTTTTTGGCGAAAATCGTGAACGTAATGAACTTGATATCATCGAAGGAACCGAATAGCTTTGAAAAGGAGTGGTTTAGGTCCCACATCTAAAAGTTGTTTTTAAAGAAAACCGAGTGGTTTTATAATTGTTCTAATGACATCAAATGTTAGGTTTGTTTCTTTGCATTAATTAGGATTAATGCGGTCCCATCAATTAACCTTATCATTGCAGAAGAAACGAAAATAGAATATACGCTTATGCCATCCGCATTGGCCACAGGGTCCCGGGTCTTCACCGTAATGTTACTTAACTTACGGCAGGGTGGGGACAGGACTAGCATGGATGCAAAACATAAGCAATGTTTATTTATATATATAGTATATATCACATTCACTTCACACAATAATATCCAATCACAGAACAAGCGGAAGCAGCATAAATGAAATAGAGGATATACTTGGAATTCCGTTATTTCGTTTAAACCACTTACGAAAATGCGGCAATCAACCCTACCAATTCTGGAATTAGTTGACCCGGTCTCGGCTCCCTAAGATGGCCACCCGTTAGATTCTAGAATCCAGCTACTTGAGCAGTCCATCTTGGGTCTATCCTAGATACATGTAACGAAAAATAATAATACAACGGTGGCTACAACCTCAACCCGGATGTGTCGCGCAAAAGAATAATATTACATCACAAAGAATATTACATGAATGAAAAAGAAAACACTCTTCTCATATGTAAAACCCCCATAGCTATTCAATCATGACGATCACATCTATTCCATTCTATAGCCACAACATTAGCAAGATATGTGCAACCCCTTCTAATCGACGTATAACAATTAGCCGACGTTTACAAACACATATACATACGAAAAGAAAATCAACGATGTTATAATTTCGATTTTGAAACATTCTGTGTTGCTCATGTACAAAGATAATATTATATGAAATCTAGGCAAAATCAAACAATACCAGAACCTTAAATCCAAGAACCCAAAGCACCACAAGAAGCACAACACCACAAGAAGCATGACACCAGACCCTTCATACTGGCAGCTACTAGCAGGAAAAAGAGAAAACTGGCATCCAAAACTAAGAATTAGGGTCTCGTGCTTCTCTAGTCATCATCTAGTTCGAAGTAGAGCTCTTTGCAATTGTTTAAAAAAAATTCAGAGGCTTTAAAAAAATCGACAGTAACTTGGATTTTAGGTTTTCAAATACGGAGTTATTCGGTTTCGAAACACAAACATCATCTACTATTAGTTTAAGTGTTTGGGTGGCTCTGATACTAGTGTAAATTCCTAGTGCTCGTGCCGCTACAGTTGCTGCCTTTGCGGAATCGAAATTTTTTAATTTTAACTGAGCTCTAGAAATGAAAACCCTAGAAATCGAATCCAAACACTAAACTAAGAAAACAAAGAGAGATTAACTACTAGGTTAAGAACTACAACCTTTGAAGTCGTGTCCTTCAGGTTTTTTGTGGTCCTCTTCTTAAGCTCTCATTGTTTCTTGATCGAGCTTACGAATAAGTCTCCCTACGTCAAAGATGATCCACCCAAGGTTATCGGTTCTAGATCTAGCTTCAAGTAGTGAACAAATGAAGCAACTAAAAGTCAAGACTTGCTAAAAATTGATACTTAGAGATATAGTATTTATGTCAAGATGCTCTCTTTCTTTTTCTTCTAAACTCAAAAGAGAAAAGATGAAGAAGATGAAGAACTAGAGAATGGCTAGCATAATGATAATCTTATCTCTCCTTTTCTTTTTCTCTTCATATATTTTCTAAAATAACCAAGTGAGTGGATTTGTGACTCACTAGTGTGAGTCACAAGTCCACACATCTTGAAATAACAAAAAAAGATGAGAAGAGAGAAGCCACATCACATGTACACATATTCACACACACACACACACACACACGCACACAACCATAATACCCGTATTTGCAATAAATACGGATACACGTATTTCTACCAAAATACGAATACCATATTTGTATCGAAAATACGAAATACCTGTATTCACATCAAGATAGAAATACTCATATTTGTATCAAGACACAAAATACCGTATTCATACAAATAGCCGTATTCGTATAAATACCGTATTTGTGTTAAAATACAAATACCTAAAAGAGAGCAATATAATACTAGCTCACATATCCGGCTATCTTTCAAACCTGCTAGTATTACCAAAATGTCCGAATAAAGCACGTGTATAAAATACACGTGTTTAATCGAACACCTGAGTGCATCAAAATACGCATACTATATCGTTTTGTCTGAACCGAGAAAACCCTCTGTGTGTGACCCTAAAGATTCGACAATATGCTGGCAGTGGGTTTAACCACAAGCACATCAGTGGCACTAGCTGTATGTAACGGCTACCCAGGTATCTGTCGAAAGGAAAGCCGACGAGCAAGCTCGTCTGTATCCCTACTGAGCCTATCCGTGACAATATCCATACATTCCGGTCTGTTCGTCTGAGAGTATTGCATATCAAGTCTAAAGGGTGGAAAACGTTAGACCTCTAATAACCTGATAAGTCATGCCGATATAGCTCAAGACTATCCAAGAAACTACCGATCTAACTATCAGTAAATCTCAACTATCCTAACCAGGGTCTTATGGTTTTGGCCAACCGTACACATCGCGACATCAACTCCTTATACCGGGAGAGATGACTCCCCGACAATCGCATACTGCCTTCATGTGGCTTGGGACTGTACCCAATTAAAACCTATTTGCATGACTCAGTAAAGCTATGTTAGGGTAGTAATCAAAGCACAGTGGGAACTCACACGAGACAAATGACGATATCAGGTCGATAGACTACCATGTACTTATGTCACCTGAGATCTGCTATCTGACGTTAGGTATAGTACCATCTAGCAACTCCTGACCAGTCCATCCAATGTAACTCATAACCTAATGAGCACTTGTATACAATCTTTAGTGTCGTACACTAATAGCTGTGGGACCGGCCATCTCCCATGACGAGAATAAGAAACGTATACACTAGTCTACTCTGGAGTATCGATACCCAGTTTTGATAATCCTACGAGTAGGGACAATTTAAGGACGTGCTTATAGACTACCCAGCCCCCACAAGTATGATTGCCTTCACAACGCTGGTAGTCAAGTAAGAATCCTGTGGGCTTTATCAACATGTATTAATGATATGAAATAACAAGTAGAACATATATACTTGTTAAGTTAAAGACAAACCAAATAGTATACTATCATATCGAGCAAGATTGTCTTGTGTATATATATATATATATATATCCCCAACATCCTGAACAATAAAAGCCTTTAGGGCATATGTATCCTAACAGGTAGAACCTGGCTACACGAGTACAATATTAACCTTTCTACACAACACCAGTGTATGAAATACTTTAAGGATTGAAAAGAGTACGTTGTCGTAGGGGAACTCAATCCATTTTTGGCAAATGAAGTGCGAAAGTATGAAGACGCCAGATAATTCCTGCCAGACTTTGAAGATACGGAAAAATGCGGCAAACCGGAAGACAAATAGGAGCAGATGGCCAATATCCCAGTCTTTGGAAGCGATTTTGAAGAAGGCGAGGAGATAATGTTCTCAGGTCACCCACAGGTGGAAAGTAATCAACCAAATTCATCAACCTTCATTCCGGTCTTTGGTAGCGATTCGGAAGAAGAGACCAATGCCATGTTTTCCACTCATCCATGGGTAAAGACTCTTGACGAGAAAGATCAAGTCTTACAGGTTACCATGGTCCCATCTCAACACTGTAAGAAGCTTGATACCATCAACGTTGATAATATGGAGGAGCAAGTGACTTTCTATGTACCTCTCAGACATAGGGGAGAAAGAGCAATCCACTTCTATAAGTTTAAAGAAACCAAGGTACAAAGAGCAATATGGGAAAGACTCAACCCAAGTCTTGATAGACTGAAGCCCGTCCTCATGCCAAGTTACTGCGTCATGGGTTTTGAGGACTTCTTGAAACGACAAGAGATACCGACCGAACAAACCGTTCGACAGGCCTGATTCTACAAGAGAATCTGGGAAACACCAGGGACTCGTAGAGTCAAGGCTAATGGCAAGTTCGATACTATAGGTTTAGGATATATCCAACCTAATAAGCAATGGAAAACCCATAGTTGCCACACTATAACAATCTCAAGCGATGACACTCTGCCAAAAAATGACATGACTGAGCAAGGAGAAGGGCCCGCATGAAGAAGTCTAAGCCTGTCCCTAGAAAAGCAGATTGATAGGATAATAAGAAAATCCTTTTAGGCTAGCACAGACAATCAAAGCCGCGAGATGGCCGAATATGAAATGGTCGGACAACAATACCTACGTGAACAAGCTGTGGAAGAAATGAGACATGAATCTCTCCAACCTCGGCTGCCTCCACCTTCCTTCTCAAGAGGAAGATTCCGAGCTAATAAAGATAGAAGCAAGGCGATGGTCGATGTCAATACTCAAAGGCAGCGAGATAATCCCAGGATGCCCGTCCACCAGAAAGAGGTCGGTGACAGTCCCTCCTTAATAGAGTAGATGGGGCGGAAATATTCTTTCCTTCAAGATAAGACAAGGAAGATAATCGCCCTTGTCATAAAGTATCAGATGCTGTCGCTTCCAAGATCCCGATGACCCAAACAAGCAAACGAAGTCGACCACCCAGATTATTGCCCATATCACCGGGTGATAAGCCATCCAATTGAAGAATACTTCATGTTCAAGAATTGGGTTGAAGACCAGTACAAGCATGGCATATTCGGTTATCTAATAGTTGGAACATAGACCCGCCATAGAAGCACGAGCTAAAGAAAACTTACACTGTCATATTGGGACTTGCTCAACCCAGAAAATGGAAGCGAACCGATACCTTTCATATGGTAAAATTCTCAACCAAAAGAGAAGACGAAGAAATGATTCAACACTTCAAATGTCTCACAAAAGAAGATGAAGAAATCTCGTAACTGTCGCTAGCACCAAAATAGCTGGAAGCCGGAATCTATACCACATCGAATGAGATGAGGAAGATGGATTTGGGAATGGAGGATGATCCGAGACCAACATTCGTTAGCAAGTTGCTATCCGAAATACATATAGCTACTTTGAAGAATGTACTTATGGAATACAAGGATTGTTTCGACTGGAACTGCTCCGAGATGCCGGGATTAGATCTAGAAATAGCAGTTCATAAGCTGGCTATAAAACCAGAGGTAAAGCCTATCAAGAAATTGCCAAGAAGGATGCAGCTCAAGTTTGAGGTGAGCATAAATGCCAAAGTCAAGAAGCTCATAGATTCCGACTTTATACATGAAGTACAATATCCACATTGGATCACCAAAATTGTCCCAGTAATAAGAAGAATGGGACAGTTCGGATATGAGTGGACTTTCGAGATCTCAACTGGGGATGCCCGAAGGATGATTTTCTCGTACTAATCACAAAATTGATGATCGACAATACCTTCACTCGCGAGGTTTTCTCGTTTATGGACGGATCTTCCGGATACAATCAGATAAGGATGGATCCCGAAGATCAGAAGAATACGGCCTTCCGTACCCCGCTAGGCGTGTTTTATTATAAGGTGGTGCCCTTTGACCTAAAAAATGCTGGAGCCACATATCAAAGAACCATGACAAAGATATTCAATGAACTTACACATGAAATCATCGAATGCTACATCGACGATCTGGTGGTCAACAGCAAGTCTTATGAAGAACATTGGGAACATCTTAGGACCGTTTTCAAATGCCTCCGAAAGTACAAGTTGAAAATGAACTCGTTGAAATGCACCTTTGGAGTTTCTTCTGGCAAGTTCTTTGGGTTCATAATTCGTCATCGAGGAATCAAGATTGACCCCTCCAAAATTAAGGCTATTACGGAAATGCCCCCATCAAGAAATCTGAAATAGCTGCGGTCTCTCCAAGGAAAGCTCTTCTACATCCGACGGTTCATCGCGAACCTCTCTGATAAGTGTCGACCATACGGTCACCTCATGAAGAAGGGAACTCCTTTTATATGGGATCACAAATGCCAACGAGCACTGGAGGAGATCAAGCAATACCTGCAAAATCCGCCAGTATTGGCCGTCCCGGTTAAGGGAAAGCCCCTTATCCTTTATACAACTGCCCTTAAGGGTTCTTTAGGCGCACTATAGGCACAGGAGAATGACCAAGGAAAAAAAGGGCTTTGTACTATCTAAGTCGAGTCTTACTGGAAGCAGAAAGAAATTACTCTTCTATCAAGAAGCACTGCTTGGCGCTGATCTTCGCCGTCACGAAGCTCAGACACTATGCCTTGGCACATGAAGTGCACTAAATATCAAGAGTGGATCCGCTTAAGTACCTCGTGACTAAAGCTATATTGACAGGAAGACTCGCAAAATGGGCCCTATTGATCATGGAGTTCTCCAAAACTTATCACCCCTCAAAGCGATAAAAGGGTCCAATCTCAGCCGATTCCCCATTAAATTGTGAGCCACCGGATGAGCACGCATTCAATTCGACCGACAGTGAATAAGAAGATAAAGTAAAGGCCCGTTGGGAGCTATACTTCAACGGGGCATCTTCAATGAAAACGTGGAAGAAGAACACCCCAATAGTCAAAAATATGGTGGGTCTTATCTTCGTGACTCCTCAAGGCGGGATACTTCGCCATGCCTTGTCTCTAACGGAACCAAGGACCAACAACAAGGCAGAATATGTAGCTCTCATTGCCTGTCTCGAAATCATAATAGATATGGGCATTGAGGACCTCCTCATATATGGAGATTCTTTATTGATAGTCAGTCAAGTAAAAGGTGACTATAAGACATGTAAGCCAGAGCTGATAAGGTACGGTGAAAGATTACAACAAATATTAACACAGATTCCATCATATAAATTGGAAAATGTGCTGCAAGCGGAAAACAGTAAGGCGGATGCATTAGCCAAGCTGTCCAAAGAAATGGTAGATGAAAGCCTCGACAACGTGAGAATCACCGTCCAAAGCTGAAAGGTCCTAACGCCAGCGGAATTCCCTTCAGAGTCTCCAACAGAAGCACTTGAAAAAAATGAAACGCTTGAGGGTGAAGTTCTCCATGCCTAAGAAGAAGAAAGCAAGGATTGGCGCCAAATCTTTATAGACTACTTCAAATCTCAACAAGTGCCTGAAGATGCATCGCAGAGGCATCAGCTCACTAAACGGGCTCTGTCATTTGCCTTCGTCAACGAAACTCTTGATAAAAGGTTCTTCGATCACCCATGGTTAAGATGCTTAGGACCAAAGGAGGCCAAAATGATCATCCAAGAAATCCATGACGGACTCTGCGGATCCAATCAAGCAGGTCTGAAGATGAAGAGTAAGATTAAAAGAATGAGTTACTATTGGCCCATGATGATTCAAGATTGCATCGCATATGCAAGGCGATATCATTCTTGCCAAATAGATGGGGATTTCTGTCACGGCCCGGAAAATTGGCACGTGACCGGCATGAGAATCATGCAACATCTAAAGGCATAACGTAATTCAAGTAAGCCGAAACCCAGAAATCTAAACCTTCTTGCGGAAAATAGTGGAGGTGTAGTTTTGAAATAAAGGTATAATGAAATCAAGTTTTTCTTTAAATGCATAAATAATGATATATGAAATGCAAGTGAATTATATACTAGTTGAAAACATTTTTCGTCCTTTAAATATTTGGGCAGCACCACCCTTCTATATTTTGATCCAAAACCATATACATAACAATATATAGGCATCCACAAGCGGGAGCTAGTTCTTCGTCAATTGGTGGAATCACAACCACGAAATAAAGCAGTAAAAATATACTACGCGCTACGGCGAAGATCAAACACAGAAAGAATAAATAAATAAAGACATCAACAACACAAAAAGCGAACATACACCCATCACTCTAAGTCTCGCAACCACACAAGTCTTTCTAGGTATACTAATATACAAAATCTAGTTTCTGATTGATGGAGTTTATTTAGATACAAAAGGAATAATAAATACAAGAGTGGGCATGATCCAATGTGTGTCCTACCTACCATAACAAAACACCCTGGATGAAACTGTGTGCCAGCGATACCGCTACTGATCAAAGCGGTTAAACCTGCAAGAAAACTGTGGCACCACGGGGGTGAGTTGCCAACTCGTGAGCAGAAAACATCAGCAGGTAGAAATCGAATAAACAGCGATTCGTAAGTCAAACTGTATCATGAAGGTAATACTATGATATATAGGGTGTCCATGTATGCATATGTATCAACAATATATTCAATGCCAAAGACATATGTAAAAACCAAACATCTGAATCGTATGCCTGTATGTATATGAGAATCAACCAATATGTGTCCATCAACGATACATCAAATCATGGAACCAGAGTGTCCAACGACGTTACTCAAAACATCATGAAACCTCATATCTCAGGCGCCGCATCCTCTGATCGACCCTCATATCTATCTCACGACTCTGGCCGGTATCTTTCGAATAACCTCTGGGTCCAAACTATGACCGGTATGTAGTACTCCCCATGCCAGGCTCATCGTCATCCCCATGAATTTCTCGCCCCGGGGTACCTTACCGGGTCCACCATGTACCCATAGACGGCTCATCCAACTTCTCGAATCGGGTCTCGAAAACAAGCTCAGAACCGAGAAAACTCATGGTGGATACCTCGAAATCACATTATGAGAAGTCGCGTTTTTAAAACAATTTATAATTTCCTTTGAAATATAACCACGGTTCTCAAATCCAGAGATCTCATAAAAATAGCATCTCAATGCATATAACCATTATAATTTCCTTTGAAATATAGCCACGGTTCTCAAATCCAGAGATCTCATGAAAACAGCATCTCAATGCATATAACCATAAAGTACGATATATGCAAATATAGAACAGTAATGTGAGCATATCAAGTATATCATGCAAGCATGTCCTATGATAGTGCTAAACAATGAATGTACTTTACAGTTAAGAATAATTTCATGATATGGAAGTTCTACTGTGCAAGTGGCATAGCAATTACCGATGATGAATATGTGAGCCGACAAATCTATGTAAGTGTAACATGCGCATCATCGGTAATAGTGCAGGTGTACTAGGAGATGATATCAATAAGCGGTAAGCACCGGGAACATAACACGTATATCACGAGGGATAAACCAATATAAACATGAACTATTAAAAGGTATACAACTACACATGAACCATACGATCGATTTTAAAGATACAAATCGTAGTTTTGAAAGTGGGGGCTACGGTGTTTTTAAGGGAAGGACATCATTTGAAAATCCATAGCTTCCCTTAAGATTTCCATTTAAAAGTGTTTACGATTCATCGGTTTTGGAAATAAGTATGGTTCAGGTGACCCCTTAATATCGGCGGTCTAGCCTCATAGCATCCGATATGGCAATATCCTCGATCATCATCCTCAAATCATGAGTGCGGATCAATCATCCGGTATATCTCATCGCGTACGAAAATCCATCGTACGGCGACAACCAAATTTAGGTTAAGGATTTATCATCCTATTCATCAACAAGGGTTCGGATCTAAGGTCTCGTACAACATATCATCTTTGATTCTCATCCATATATATATATATATATAGAAAAGTACGGAGCGTGACTGGCACTAAATTACGAAATGTCTCAAGACGTACGTAATCTAAGTAAGCCTAAGCCCAGAAATCAAAACCAATGAAAGAAGTAGAGTGAAGGAAAACCAAATTAAAGAAGTGATTTTCAACCAAATAAGTTGCATCAAGCTTTTTAAAAAACAACTTACATTTTTCCGAAAATTTGGCAGAGTCACCTTTGTAATTACTGACCCCAAACGGGTAAAAAACAAGAATACATGTACACCATGAAATAAGGCATCCCCAAGTGGGAGCTAACTCTTCGCCAAATACGGCCTCACAAGCACACGCAATATATATCATCACCGTGCAAAATAAGCATATAAAGGCACAAAAGTAATAAAGCATCATGTCGGCTCAAGTGAGCTCGACCCCAGAGAAACAACATATATGTACACAAATCTCACTGCCTCATCTCTAGGTCACAAATACAACAGTACAAGTGGTAGATACGGTAGATGGAGTACACCAGATACAAAAATGATACAAGGTGGAAACAAAATATCCCCACAACCCACCTACGAACAATACTGCGAGTCCAAGCAAAAAGGAGAAAAAGAGGAGGTGCGCCCGCCACTACTGTGCTGACGGGTCGGACCTGCAAAACATTGTGGCACGATGGGGGTGAGTTGCCAACTTGTAAGTAATAAGTAACATCTAATAAAGCTATCGTAAGCATGTACAAAATTTCGTCACAGCCTACATATACTAATATAATGCAATGCACTAATATGTATGCAACAGGGATGCAATAAACAACACGAGACCTGAATATGTTTAGCATGGGAAATCTATATTCTCATCTTAGTAAAACTTCTGTAATTTAACTATAGTATCATCAATGAAATCAATAGAAATCCATGTCCAGCATCGACACCAAATATGAATATCTCAAATATCTCGGGCTCCGGCAACCCGGACTGGCCCATATCATCAAATCTCGGGCTCCGGCAATCCGGACTGGCCCATATCATCATATCTCAAGACTACGTCGGTATCCTCCGGATATCCATCGTGTCAGTAATAACTGGTCGGTAATGCTCCCCTGCCGGGCTCAACGCCATCATCTGCGACCATCTTGCTCCAGGGTACCGCATCGGATCTACTATGAACCCACAGACGGTTCCTCCCCCTCCTCAAATCGGGTGTATGATACTGCTCAAGCACCGAGAAATCTCATGGTGGATGACATATACATCATATTACGAGAAAACCGCAACTTGCATTATTAAAATGACAACAGGTTTATAAAATTCTTGCGTTTTTTCCCCAAAAATCCAGAAATATCATAATATTAGAATCCTCAAGAAAATCACTATATGCGCACGTGTCGGCAAGGATGAATTCCTATGGTATCAATAATACGAAATACGATGTGTGACTAGAAAACTATGCATGAATGATGATGCAATGAGGTATATGCATATGACTAGCAATCTTACGTATCCATTCTGATGAATTGAATATACCAGTATAGGTTCACAATCATATATGGTGCAATTGTTTTAGATTCTAATTTAAACAAGTTATATAGTGTTCGTGGCATAGCAATTACCAAGGCGTGTGTGTCCACATGAATAGTGCCCGTGCAGCATAAACCACTGGTAATGGTGCAAGTGTCCTATGAAATGATATCACATATATACATAAAAGATGATGCAATGCAATGAGATGATTAACTAGGAACTACGCATACAAGTGTAAGTACTAATCAAGATTCTAACTATCGGGCGTCTTGCGCCATCCAGACGATTTCCCCCGTAAATCTGTACATCTACTTACCGGAACGCCTCCGCTAGTCTGATCCAATCACCGCTTCTCCTTTCTGTGCCGCGTCCAATGTCTCTGCGACCGATCCTAGAATCACACAATGCAACACACATAAGGCTAATATCCTGCAAAACGTGATATTAAGACCATACGAGAAAACTAGCGTCATAAGCTAAACGCTTGAGTACTCGAAGCACCAAAACGTGTGCGCTAATGTCTAAAACCACCCCGATTGGCTGTGATACATAGCAAACACCAAATCCAAACTCGGAACGTACGTGTCGCGCAAGTCACAAAACTAAAAACATAGGTAATATGTCCCAGATTTTAATACGAGTACAACCAGACAAATTTGCATATACCAAAGACCTTAAATATACAGAAGACACCTAACAACCAAAGCTCAACACCCAGACCCCTACTCTGGCCGCAATTTGCGGCCAGAACGGATAAATTGGCGGCCACAATGGGGAATGGGGGTTTCGTGCTTCGGGTGTGTGATCTTAGTCTAGTAACTATGCTCCAGTAATTGCAACTTTAATCTGAAACTTTTGGTTTAACAGCAGATCCCAAAAAGAAAACGGTTCTTAATTAAAACTCTAATTAAACACTAATTTAATACAATATGGGGTTTTAGTGAAAACTTGGTAGATTAGCAAGACTATTAGCCACTAACTACCCTTAATTACCCTATTCAAGCCGTAAAAACCCTAACTTAACCTAATCCTCCTTAAAACACATAATTAGCACTAGCATACCACTTAAACACTACATTAAGCTAAATAACTAAAAGTTTAGCAATTAAGTAACTAGGTTAGGCTTATACCACAAGATGGTAGAGAGGGTGATCCAACCATGCTAGTACTTATAGAGACTTGCCAAGAACCAAGCTAGATTTGGAAAAGGGGAAGTGGTGATGATTTTGCTAGAATTCTTGGATTTTCTTTTGAAAATGGGGCTTAGCAATGAGAGAAGAAAAAGAAGAAGAAAAAGATGAAGGGGGGATGCTGGGGGCTTGACCAAGAGCATGAGGGGGAGTGAGGGATAGAGAGAGAGGGTGTGTGTGTTGTGCTCAAAGTCAAAGTCCCCATGCCTCATAAATACACCATGCTCCCCTTTTTCATTTCTTTTTCAATTCTTCTATTTTTGTTTTCTTTTAAAAAGGATTTTGGAACCATAAAAGAATTAGAGGTAAAAGCATGCTACAAAATTAAGGTTGATTTATCATGGTTGATAAAACACATATTAACCTAGGGTAATACTAGATTAGTGCATGTTTATTTAAAAAAATCTAGTTTAGTAAATAATAAATAAGCGAAATAGATAGTTAAGTGAACAATAATTTAAATGTTAACTAATAAAACACGGTTATATATGTAATTACATAATTTCACCAATAAAATAGATTTATTCCCGTCTATGTGGAAACTAATTAATAACGAGGTTTTATAAAGATCACGTATTATCGCTAATTAACACGAATTTAACCTAAACGAATTTTCAAAGCGTTACATATATATATCATCAACCACATTTCATTGCTATATTAATCTCATTATATAATTTTGCACGTGTATTTGTGCATCTATACCGCCTCACATCCTTATATCAAGCATATCCGCTCATATCATCTTATCTCATTATATTGGCATCTCAATTCACGTCATCTTGCATTAATCATATCGTCTCATACTCACTCTTTTGATCATATCCGTAAGATCATTCATAGGTTCTCTAAACTATAACTTATATATCGGCCATTCATCATTATAGTTGCGGGGGTGCTATACGCCATCCACCCCACTTTTCCCGTAAATATAAATCTACTCACCTGCTAATCTTCTCGCTTATCTGAAGTCGACGTGCTTCGTCATCTCGGAAGTCCACGCGAAGGTACCTACAATCAAAACACATCGTAATACTATCAAAATCAAGTCCGAAAAACCGGTACGACACGCGAAGTTCTCATAGGTTAGAACCTATAGCCTACGCATGCAAAAACAACTAAATAACCCTCGTCGTTGACGTACAAACGTCCAACGACGAAATCCAAACTCAAATACTAAAACCAAGTTTCAGAAATCGCAAAACACGAAATCAACAACTTAAGAAACCACTCCCAGATTCTACCCTAGGTCAAACTAGGACATTTTGCATATAGGGTTGGTCTACATATAAGATAAAGGAGCCAGGGTACAAAAATCACACGATTCCACCCTGACCAGGCCGCAATTTGTGGCCTGGGAGAATAAATCGGCGGCTATCTTCAAGAGTTAGGGCCTCGGGTCTCGGGGGTGAATTCCTAATTGCGGCCTGGGAGAATAAATCTGCGGCCATCTTCAAGAGTTGGGGCCTCGGGTCTCGGGGGTGAATTCCTAGTTTCCTGCACGTCTCACTGTAATGGGAACTAAATTTATGGTGGTCTCGGGTCATAGCAGATCCTACAGAGATGTCACAAATTGTCAAAATTAAGATGTCGGGATAATTCTGAGTTCGTGGTTTAGTTTCTAGTCATCTAGTCTTGGCCAGAAAATCAATACTAAGGTCTTGTAAACACTAACTAATCCTCAATAGCCACTTAACAAGTCCATTCTTCCACTAAACATGAACCTAGAAAATTCTAAGATTATAATCTATACTAAAACGAATTCTAAACATAACTATGAGGTGAAGGAATAAATTAACAAGAAGAGAAGTGAAGATATATCTCTTGGAAGCAACTCAAGAAAAACCCTAGATGCTCCAAGTGCTCAAAATCCAAACTTAAGCTTGCTATGGCGTGTAGGATGAGGTGGGGATCATTTTTAATGAAGGGAGTGTGGGGTTTTGAGATGGTTTTGGGGATGATTCATGGAGGTAGAGGAGGTGGAGGAAAGAGGTGAAGAAGAAGGAGGAGTTGAAGAATGAAGTGAAGAAAATAATGAATGAAGGAGTCAAAGATGTAGGAGCCATACTCTTTCGCTCTCTCTCTCTCTCTCATGCCATGCTTCATGTGATCATTGTGTCCCCTGTCTCTCTTTCCTCAATCATACTCTCTTTTCTTTTCTTTTCATTTCTTTTTCCCCTCACTTATTTAAAACCAAACATAAAGCACAAATACAAAGAAACAAACATGCAACAAAATGCAACATGTCATGGTGCACTAATCATGGCTAATTAAAAATATTGATTTGGCTTAATCATGATTAGTAGTGCACTAATCAAGTTTAATTTAAACCTGCATATAATTAATTATAAAATGCCCAAATACAATAAATACCTTTTTAGTAATTAATACATATTAATCTCCAAATATTTTCTAAATATTGGTATATAATTATACCATTTTACGAAAACCCCAATTCGCAAATCGAATAGTTTTCGTGAAATATATTATTTTAATATTTAAATTCCAAAAATAATATTTTATATATTTGAAATGTTACAATCTTCCCTCCTTAAATAAATTCGGTCCTCGAATTTAAATTTAAACCCCCAAATACTAAAACATTTCAATAATCAGTCAAATCAACGGGGCTGCAAAATCACGGAATACACAGAAATACCACAGCGTATCGAGTGCGCATGAAAATAAATGCGAAACTCAAAAATCGAACTCCGTCAAGCGTAACGCAATCACTGGAGTTATAATGGAAATGTAAATCTCGAAATCCACTTTTGAAATCCAAATTTACTATAGTCGAAATTATAATACGTATATAGTACGCATCCTTGTAAATTCCTCTAAAAACTGAATAAAACACATGCAAAGTCTTTTCTGAATCGCCGTGTGATGCTTAACTCACGGCACAAGTGGTGGACGCTCATTTGTAAAGTAGTAAATATACGTTTATATGTGTTTTGCTCAAAATATACGTTCCGCCTTTTTGAAATATCCAAAAGGTTTTCCTTTGTAAAAGTTCGTGTCACTCGCAGACACGTAGGAAATAGAGATCCTATAGCTCCTTTTTGAAAATCTCTTGGTAACTTTTATGCATGCAAAAGTACTCAGGTACTGTCCTCAGATCAGTCCTGCTCGGCTACTATCTAACATAGTACCCAATATCAAAATATGATGCTCAAGAGTAAAAATCAGCTTCAAAAGGCGTATCAAATATCACATGCATCTGGTGCGCACGGAAAACCAAGTCCAATATAAATGCCAAAAATGTGCACAAAAGCAAAACTAAGTGCAACGGGTGTACACGAAAGCATCTGTCAAGTGCAACGGGCGTGCACGAAAACAACATCAAGTGCATCTAATGTGCACAAAAATCTCCATCAAGTGCAACTAATATGCACAAATAAAAATCTCAATCAAGTGCACCTGGTGTGCACAAAATCATATCACATGTGCCAGTATACGCGAAAATCTAAATCGAGTGCGTCAGGTCCACACAAAACATCTAGTGCAGTAAATGCACGAAAATATAAATCTGATGCAACATGTGCACGAAAATATAAATCTGGTGCACTAGGTGCCCGAAAACCCATCAATGTCTCAAATGCGCCCAAAAACAACACCGAGCATGCCAAGGTGTATAAATCATAAATGTGTGCAACTGTATGCACAAAACACGTATTAATACACTGCAAGCATATGTGAGCTATACCGAGTGTAAAAATCAAATCGAGTGCGTACAACATGCACAAAATCAAATCGACAGTATCGAAATCCACGGAATCATAAATATGTGCAGCCAAGGCAAAAAATCGATATCAAGTGCAATAGATATGCACAAATCATAAACTAATGTAACGGTGTATAAAACATAAATCAAATGCAATAACTGTGCACAAATGAAAATATCTAGTAGGTGCAGCCTTGGTGCACGAAAACAAATATCATGAAACTCAATCATCAAAATTCAAATCCAAGAAATAAAAGTGTGATACTCGGATCGCAAATCGCAATAAATGACATTGAGGTACACTTCGTTCAATGTCGAAAAAAAGGCCGTACACTCAAAGCTGGCAGAGCAAGAACATCCGCTTGCCTCCTGCTCACGGTCTGGCATCCTCTGTCTCTGGGTCCTTATTTTCTTTCTGGATTACCAATCTCGCAATCCTTCTGCTCGTCGGCCCAGTCAGGTGTGATAACGGAATAGTTCCGCTTTGGCACTCCGTTGATCTTCTCTTGGCCAATTAACATGACCACTCGTAAAGCAGCACGTTACTAATGGCGGCATCTGGCAGTCTGAATACGCGCGATACAACTGATCCTAGGTGCAAATCTTTATCGATGTGGCCTTCTGGAAGAACCAACTTAGGGTCTCTTCCGATCTCACCTAAGCCGAACTATACGGAGGTTGGCACTCTTTACTAAACTCTTTTCTCATATCCGGACGGATGCGTCTTTAATTGATGGAGGTTTTACGTATGTGTTTTGAAATCAAAATTAAGAATACCGCAATCAAGACGGTGTCGTTTGGTAGCTAGCCGGTTGAGTACGGGTCGGTCCACAGGGAGATGGATTTTTTTTCTTTTTGCACTGACGAGTTAATCCGATCAAGTCGGATTTTGTTTTAAGATCTAAGAATGAGATTAAAATTGATTAAAAGTCTTGCTAGGGTTAGGATTAGGTTAGTTTGGAAAAAGAATTCTACCCACTGTTTTCTTTGCCCTAATGAAGAAAATAGGTGTTAGGGTAATAGTCAACAAAGGGGATTAGCACGACTAGGAAGAAACTTAGTTTCTTTCTTTTGGTCCTTATCCGTCCTTTCTTAACTCTTAGCCCTAATCTCTATGTAAATCAACCACAACCGGTCTTAACTAGGGAATCACCGCTATCTCGTAAGATAGGGTGCCGTAGTGAGCGGTGTGTGTTTGATTCACATAGAGTCCTAATTAATTTATTTATACGAGCAATGAAAGGAATGAGAGAGATTTCCATCTCTCAAGCCTTCCCTATCCTAACCCTAACAAGTGAGGAATTACTTACTCATTAGCAGATATTAAAAGAACTATCGAAGTTGCAAATAATAAAAGACAAAATAGGCACTCTTGACGATGGAATTCATTTTTATGTTTTATTTTTAAAAACTATCGAAGTTGCAAATAATAAAAGACAAAATAAAATAGCAGATATTAAAAGAACGGATAAAAAATGCAAGAATTAAATTCAGATAAAAAGTCTTACTTTATTGATGCACTCTTGACGATTACAAAGGAATTAAAATTTTAATCTAGAAAATAAAAAGAGGCATCTCAAAAGAGGCACCAAAAAGAGGCACACCCCAAAAGAGGCTGTAGACTTTCCTATTTATAGATAGGAGAAACCTTAGGGTTTATATCTGATCCACATCTGAAATTACAAGACTACCCTAATAAAGCCGGGTCAAAGCACCGACACCACCGGCAAATTGCACCGACACGTGCACAGCACGGCCGCGGAACCGCGGCGGAATGCCCTATTTGGCCGCGGTTCCACGTCCGTTTGGTGGGCTCTTGGGCTCAATTCTTCTGTGATGTTTCAAGTTGCTTTTTCTTTATGTTTTCTTCACTTGGTTCTTCAGAATCTTTTCTACTTTCTTCCAGATTTCCAACAGTGCAGAATTTGTGGACTTTTACCGTAAGCTTCGCTTTGAAGTCTTGTATCTTGTGCTGCCCTTGAACTGTCTTGTGCATGGAATTGTTTACTAATCTTCATTTGTTCCTTGAACTGTTAGGCGGCATCATACGGATTCATCTTTTGTTGGTCGTATTCTCACTTTTGTAACGTCTTTTCATGAATTTCACTGTATTGTTCTGAGAACCTATAACCTGCAACTATTTAGCAGACATGGATCAAAAGCACCTATTTATTTGTAAAATGATTAAGAATGGGGAATATAATAATGCAAAATTCTGATATGAACAAATACCCCCAAACTTATCTTTTGCTCGTCCCGAGCAAAACCAATTTTATTCTCAACAAAATCACTTTCGCAGGGAAACGCGATTGCACTGAGCTCGTGCAATAAGCCGTTAAACCTCTAGGTGTCCCTAGTAGGAGGAGTGTTGTCTCCTGAGGGTTTTCAGCGGATACTACCCACAAAATCCGATCAATTTGGCATGTTGACTTTCATTCTTCAATTTGGTATTCTAGTAAGAAATTCTATTATCTTTAACTTTAGAAATCATCAACCCGTATTTTTCACACTCACTTATCATTTAACTTAAGATCGTATATGTTCTACAAATTTATTAAGCTTTCAGCATCTTTTGAATTTTTCTTCTAAGGTTCCATCTCAACTTAGGAATTTTTATTATCTTTACTGAAGGTATAAGTCTTATCTTTCATTCCTATCTCTCATCCAAACCCCAATCATATACCCCTACGTGTGTGTATATATCACCCCTACACTTGGAAATTCAATTCTAGCTATCATACTCTTGTCCATCGTCCAAAATACTTTTAGTTGGTGAATTTTTTAGATGAAATTTGCTCACACATCCTTCATGCGACTGTTAATACTTCTTGAGGTACTAATGACCAATTACAAAATGTGTTCGCGCATTAAGTCGTAATTCCTCGTCTTGTAATACCTAAGGCTTTAGCAGTGACTCCCAAGCCAGTTGGTCTAAGGCACTAGGTGATAAAGCACCCTCGCTATATAATTTTTTTTATTTATGAAGCCTTAAGTAATTGCAAAACCAGTGTTCATTTTTTTTATATATCTTTATTCACACTTGTACTTTTATTTTATTTTCCTTCATACTATGGATTTTAGACAAGAGCATTTCAAGGTATTCTCTACTATTCCAAGTTTCAAGGTGAGTGTTTGTGCAAGTTGTAGGGTATATATTTTCAGAATTTAGACTTAAGATTCAGAATTATTTTTCAAACTTACACTTCACATAAAAATTCAATACTCTTCTCTTATTTTGACTTAGCCCAAGAACTGAACTCAAAATTTGTCTTTTTCTAAATAAACTACAAGGAAATATATTTTCTATAATTAAACTTTAAGAAAGGTTATTTTTAGGGTTTTTAATTTACTAAGTTTAGGATCTAGTTTTTCCTTACTACTCAACCGTCATGTTGAACTTAAGTCAAATATGGCCAAAATTGAACTTAACAATCTTTATAATTTTTAATTTTTTTTTTATTTTTATGGATTTTAAAATAAGTATGCACATGCAAAAATATACACATGAATGCGAAGGAAGAAAACTTACCGAGCACACTCCCAAACTTAAACTTGACAGTGTCCTCACTGTCAGGCTATACCAAGAGGGTCAAAATTGTCGGCACTCCCCTGTGTTTTTATTATTATTATTATTGTTAACAGAAAAAGAAAACAAAATATATATACAAAAAGGCTCCCCCAAACTTAAGTGAAACAATGTTTCCACAGTTTAAGCGTTAAAGTTTAGAGTTAGGGGAGAGAAAAACATAGTATCAAGCTATACAAGGCCTTACATAGGCCAAAGGTTAGCACCAACCATTAAAATTTTTTATCGTTATAATGGTGTGGTTGGTGAAAGAATGGAGTGTAGAGAAAAGAAATGAGAAACACACGAGACCGTGTAGAGATAGAAGCAGTATACGGTCTCGGTAGAGGAGAAGAATGGCGGAAAGGAAAAAGAAAATGTGGTGGTTCGACTTCTTCAGGTGGAGGTTGATTAATCACAAAATCCATGTCGTTTAGGAATGCAAGTTCGTCAGCAAAAAGTTCTTCAAAACTCTCATCGATATAATTGAACATTTTGCTGTCGGTAAGTTTTGTGCCAGAATTTATCGTACTTAATTTGTCAAAAATTATGGAGTTAGGAGACTCGAAAAACTCATCTACCTCATTTTCAAAAGTATCCAAATCAAGTTGGCTTTCTGGAATGATCAAACTTGAATTATCGGATTGTGATTCATCAACACTCACTGAAATTATCGGAAGAATAGAAGAAGAACCAAAGAAAGTGGGAGAAAAAAGTGGAATACGAACTTGAGGGTGGAAATGGGGTGTATAAATTAGCACAATTTGTAATGACCGATGTATAAAAAGCGATTGTGCTAATCTATCAACCCACTGAGAAATGAGGTCAAATCCCTCAAGATTCGTGAGAAAACATGGGTATATCAAACTTGGTAAACCAGACATTGAAAATGAAAGTGTAACGGTTTCTTGCGCAGTCGGAACGAGGATGGAGGGAAGTGATTGAAGAAGGGTACCGGTTAAAGATTCAGGAAGGTGTGCGTAGTCAATGAAAGGGATATAATGAATTGGAAAATCCGACTCCTCAAGTAAAACTGTTTCATCCTCAATAATTTCCTCAATACTCTCCTCAAATTTTAGCTTATCCATGTAATTCTCATCAAAATCAAGACGCATATGAAGTTCGAGAGAAACATTTAATGACTCGGGATGATGAATTGGAGAGAAAAATTCAGTCAAATCTGCGAGTTTATTATCCAAAATATTCCCAGCGTTGACATCCTCAATCAAGTGAAAATCAATTTTTTCAGACACCTCATCAAAAGCATGGATATTTTTCAATTCAGGTTCAAGAGTGGAGGTGTAGAGGTCAAAAGGATTGGTGATGGATTCACTTGAAAGGGACCCTTCACAATCTGGCAAATCAAACACTACAACGTCGCACAATGCATTAAACGTTTTATTTTCAACTGGTGATATTTTTGGAACACTTGATAGACATTCAAAACCGGAATTGTGGGATTCAATTGGGGATGGGTAAGAATTGAATGGTTGGACAGGAGTAGGATCAACATTTAGATAAGAAGGTGAATGGAAATGGTAAGAATTGAATGGTTGGACAGGAGTAGGATCAACATTTAGATAAGAAGGTGAATGGAAATGTTGATCCAAGGAATTCGCAGTGGTGAAAGGAGTGAAAGATCGGTTACAAGATTGTGCAATATGTTCAGCCATAGACATGGGTTTCGGGGTTACAACATGACTCGAAAAAGGAGTATCAACATAAGAAGATGGTGAAGGTTGAAGTGGTTGATACAAGGTGGATTGCGGAGTCCAACTGGATGCCCTAGACGCGTCTATTCGATCTTTCAAAGAAATTTTGGGCATGGAGGAGTCGTCCGAAATTCGACCAAAACAATGAGCGTAGGAAGTAATGTCTGGTTGAGGGTACCAAAGTTCGGCAAGAGTTTTGCGAGGTGGGGTACCCATGATGTGAGGAAAGAAAGGAAAAGAATGTGAATTTTTTTTAAAATTTTTTTATATATATTTTTTTAAAAAAAATTGTTTGTTTTTGGAATTTTGAAATTTTTTAAAGTGTTTATTTTTTTCAGAAAGTGTTTTTGCAAAAATTTTGTACGGAACTACGACACACTTTCAAACAGTCACAATTTAAGCATGCACAATCAAGCCTAGGTCTAGGGTCTCCTAAGTCAACTAGACTGCTCCCAACTGATCGAAAGGGCAAGTTGTGAGATATCCCTCGAATCTCCTCTTCACCGCCAATTGTGGCCAGGTAAGCATAAGTAAAGAAAGGAGTGATCCGCTCACGAATCACCGTGAGACGAGCCTTTTAAAATTACCTTTTCCACTTGTCTAGCGTAGGCACCACAAAGTCAGGTTTAGATAAACGACCGATTGCCCACAACCTTCCTTTGTCCTATTGAGCACGACAGTCCTTATTGGCTGAGTCTAGATATTTTTTAATTAACTCGAGGGTTGATACATATGCTTTTTGTGATTTTTGGGGTCCTAGGAAGGGTAATGAAATCCCCACCCAATCTGGATTGGTGTTATAGCCCCTTAAAAGTCCGTTTTAATTATGCAAAACAGTTCACACACAAAAAATCTAAAACACTTGCAAAATTTTTTATTTGGCAGCACAAAAAATCCTGCACAAAAACAATTTAATGGAGAGGGAGAAAATTTTGCGCAAAGAACCCTGCAGGAAAATTTTTCAGTGGAGCTAAGGGGGTAGGAGGAAAGAGAAATACTTACAGAGAATTTTTGGGCGCTGACGTCAGCAATTTGACCGCGGTTCCGCGGTCAAACACCTCTTTTAGCCGCGGTTCCGCGGTGGTTCAGTTGGATCAGGCCGTTAAAATTTTTCTGTTATCTGTTTTGGTTCTTCTCTGTTTGTTCAGATCTGCTGTTTCTTGATTTGTTCATTGGGACTTTCCAGATCTGAATCTGTCCGTCTTCTTTTCCTGCACAATTCACACAATACCCTTCAAAAAATAACAAGATAATTTTTATTTTTAATTTTAATTTTATTAATTTATTTTTTTAAAATTTTTCAATTTTTATAATGTTTTTAAAAAAAATTTATTTTTTTAAAATTTTTTTTAATTAACCTGAAATTACACAAAGAAAGAGACTACCGACTCCCCGGCAACGGCGCCATTTGATTGATGGAGGTTTTGCGTATGCGTTTTGAAATCAAAATTAAGAATACCGCAATCAAGACAGTGTCGCTTGGTAGCTAGCCGGTTGAGTACGGATCGGTCCACAGGGAGATGGATTCCTTTTCTTTATGCTCTAACGAGTTAATCCGATCAAGTCGGGTTTTGTTTTAAGATCTAAGAATGAGATTAAAATTGATTAAAAGTCTTGTAGGGTTAGGATTAGGTTAGGATGGAAAAAGAATTCTACCCACTGCTTTCTTTGCCCTAATGAAGAAAATAGGTGTTAGGGTAATAATCAACAAAGGGGATTAGCACGACTAGGAAGAAACTTAGTTTCTTCCTTTTGGTACTTGTCCGTCCTTTCTTAACTCTTAGCCCTAATCTCTATGTAAATCAACCACAACCGGTCTTAACTAGGGAATCACCACTATCTCGTAGGATAGGGTGCCGTAGTGAGCGGTGTGTGTTTGATTCACATAGAGTCCTAATTAATTAATTTATACGAGCAATGAAAGAAATGAGAGAGATTTCCATCTCTCAAGCCTTCCCTATCCTAACCCTGACAAGTGAGGAATTACTCACTCATTAGGGTATTAACAATGGAATTCATTTTTATGTTTTATTTTTAAAAACTATCGAAGTTGCAAATAATAAAAGACAAAATAAAATAGCAGATATTAAAAGAACAGATAAAAAATGCAAGAATTAAATTCAGATAAAAAGTCTTACTTTATTGATGCACTCTTGACGATTACAAATGAATTAAAATTTTAATCTAGAAAATAAAAAGAGGCATCTCAAAAGAGGTATCCAAAAGAGGCACACCCCAAAAGAGACTGTAGGCTTTCCTATTTATAGATAGGAGAAACCCTAGGGTTTACATCTGATCTACATCTTAAATTACAAGACTACCCTAAGAAAGCCAGGTCAAAGCACCGACACCACCGACAAATTGCACCGACACGTGCATAGCACGGCCGCGGAACCGCGGCGGAATGCCCTATTTGGCCGCGGTTCCGCGGCCGTTTGGTGGGATCTTAGGCTCAATTCTTCTGTGATGCTTCAAGTTGCTTTTTCTTTATGTTTTCTTCACTTGGTTCTTCAGAATCTTTTCTACTTTCTTCCAGATTTCCAACAGTGCAGAATTTGTGGACTTTTACCGTAAGCTTCGCTTTGAAGTCTTGTATCTTGTGCTGCCCTTGAACTGTCTTGTGCATGGAACTGTTTACTGATCTTCATTTGTTTCTTGAACTGTTAGGCGGCATCATACGGATTCATCTTTTGTTGGTCGTAGTCTCACTTTTGTAACGTCTTTTCATGAATTTCACTGTATTCTGAGAACATGTAACCTGTAACTATTTAGCAGACATGGATCAAAAGCACCTATTTATTTGTAAAATGATTAAGAATGGGGAATATAATAATGCAAAATTCTGATATGAACAGTCTTCAGCATGGCTTTCCTATAGCATTTGGTCGTATCCAACACCTCTACATACGTATTAATCCTCTGGCATCAACGAGGAGTAATAACAGCTCATTAATCATCTCGCACGAATCTCTTGTTCCACTTGTCTTCATTATCATCTACTTCGACATCACGTCTTGATGGCTGCATACTGCAATTCGTTCTCGGCTACAGTCAATCCGGAGTCTCTCACACGGACTCGAAATTACGAACTCAGGTATCTTCACCACTCTGTGAAAGATATCTAACCGATTACATCTTTGGGAACTCGACCAATTTATCGGAGGAATACGCTTCATTCATCCGTTCTCGATCAACTCACAACACGTTTGGGTGAGGTCCTCTATCCGAAGCTGGTCAACTTACTGATCTCATATCGGAGCATACAACGAACGTCCTCTCTTGATCGATTTACTCTAGATCTAAGTAAAATCCTTCAAACTGGAATTATTCAACTTGACTGAGCCTGTGTTGGCGCATCCAATTAGACGAATCATCTCAATTGCTCTGTTCAAGATGAACTAGCGGTCTTCTGTCACATCTCTATCTGAAAGTTCCAGTGATTTCATCTTATAAACTCTGGAGGCGACATCCCGTCAATCTCAGCAACAAATGGTTATCTATCTGCATGGTATACAACATCGCGACCTCTGGGGTAGGCTGTACATCAACAGTCCTCTCAATCTGGCAGCCTCTATCAATGGCCCAATAATCCGGTGCAATCGAAACACTCGTCTCAAACGAAAGATCTCAACACAAACACTATACCGATACGTTCCTATGTCACCAGAAAACATAGTGGTCATCCTCGTCCATGACGAGCTCTCTCTGACCGTATCTCTAGCAGCAGCTCTCTCTGTGTTCAACACCCTGGTGACAGGAACCTCAAGCAGGTATCGATGAAGATAGATCGAAGGAATGAAAGGAATCAACTGGTCTGAAATGGATATATGATCATAAGAAAGAATGAAATCAACGGGAGTATGATCATAGGAACGAATAAAATCACGGATCTCAAGAAATGTATATCCTGAGGTCACTTAAGTGGAGCTGCGTGTCGTAAGTATGCCGCGTAACATACACACGGTACGTCACTCTACTCAAGCTATCTACTCCATCAATCAAGGTCAATCTACGTGTTCAGTTGATAAAACTGCACTATTGATGTGACATTTTCCTCACTATTTCTATATAATAAAAGATGCTTATTATAAATATGACACAAATAAGGGTTTATCCGTAAAAATACTATTTTCATGTGTTTATATATTATAATTAACATTATGAAGAAAAATGTAAACATATAATATTCATGTAATATTTGGTCTATCTAAATATGCTTATCTTATTAAATAGTTTTGACCAATTCTCTTAAAACTAAAATATCGTTATAAATGGTTAAGATCATATCTCAATAAAAACAAATTCTACTAACATCATTTATTGAGATAATTGTGCAAGAATTATATCATGACTGAAATCAAGAAAATCCGAGTTGGCAAGATCAAATCTGCCGAAGATATTCAAGTAAATTAAAGAAACCAATTCTGGCAGAAACGTAGAGAAGATTTTCAAAGTCTAGATATTCAAAAGATCACTAAATGCTACAGAGATGAAGCCCCAAAAATTGGAGCCCAAGATCCCACCAGAGAACGGCGGTTCCACGGCCAAAACCCACTATTGGCGGCGGATCTGCGGCCTGTTAGGGGAGTTGGGATATTGGATTTTCTACACAGGATTTTATCAACAAACCCTAACTAACACAATCTAGGATTTTCAACTTCTGTGACTATAAATAGAACCGAGAGCCTCTTGAAAAAATCATCAAACCGACGCGATCACGAAGTCCACGACGGCTCAAGAATCCTGGTTGATCATTGATAGTTCATCTACCTCCTTAGAAGAGATTGAGAAGCAAACTAGGGTTTTGTAATCATTTTCTAAAGGAACAAAGTGTACTTGATCTTGTTGATTAATAAAGGTAGTTTTATTCTATTGTATTTTATTTTCTTCATGATTTCTATCTTTTCTTTTCCCAACATGCGCGAGTAATTCTCCGCTTGTTAGGGTTCGTAGGATTAGGGTAGATTAATGGATGATGAAGATCCTTAAACTCTTTTTAAATCCTATAAAGTTTATAAACTTTATCAAAAGAATAGTTAACATCCTAATCGGGCGCGCTATCAATTCATTGATAGTCAAGACCGCGATTAGAGATTAGATTAACAATTGCTTTGGTAAAGGCTAGACATGAACGGAGATCAATGTCAAGATAGGGGTTAAGAGTGAGAACCCTATTCCCTCTAGAAACCCTAATCTACATGCATCACTGTCGATCTAGTTTTAAATCTATTAAAGGATAAAAAGAGTAATCTTTATGTAATCATCCATGACTACTAAATCTTAAAGAACCCTACAAACCCCCTTCTAATATAAAACCTACATTCGTAGTTAATCTAGATCTATATTCTGCATCCGTGTTTGACGTAGATCTAGAACCTACAACCATTCTTCACCATTCTTTATTCTTCCTCATTTCCTAATCAACATGCCTAAAGTAAGATTAAAAGATTCAACGTTTCCCTGAGGACGACCCGTACTCATCTCGATCTAGCTACACGCGACACCGTTATTGATTGCGGTTAACTACTACACACAAACTAGATCAATCAAATGGCGCCGTTGCCAGGGATACGTGCGTAATTTTTTATTCTTTCTATTTGTGTTGAATTCTTATTCGATCTATATCATAAAAATAAACAAAACTGCAAATTGTATATTTAACAATTATTGTGTGAATTTTGCGAGGGGATCTGGAGTCACAGAATTGAGGAAACAGAGATCCAGAGACATTAATCAAGATCCAGAGGAGCAAGAGAGGCCACGTAGCAAAAATCTCCACCTGATCTCCCAAGTCGGCGGCGGAAGCGCGGCAAGAAGGCCTATTCGGCGGCGGAACCGCGGCTTAATTGAGGATCTAGGGTTCCAAACTTCTCTGGTAAATTTCTCAACTCTTTCTCTCTCCTCTGAAATCTAATAAAATATCTTTCCTGCAGGATTCTTTGCAAAATATCGTCGCTCAAAAATCTTTTTGCAAAGTTTTGTACTTGGTTTATTTATTCATATTTTAATACGGATTTTAAGGGGCAAGACCAAAATTCAGATTAGGTGGGGATTTTATCATCCTTCCTAGGCCCCGCAAATCACAAAACGAGTATCCGTATAACCCTATATTAATTGAAAAATATCTAGATCAAGACCCTAAGGACCGTCGCGCTCAAATAGGACAGAGGAAGGTCGTGGGTAATCTATCGCTTATCTGCATTTTCTTTTGTGGTGCCTAGGCAAGTGTGTCTAAGGCAAGTGGTTATTTAATTAGGCCCGCTATTTTCTGTGATTCGTATAGCGGGTACCTCCCACTTACTTGGCACTTACCTGGCCACAAGAGTTATAAAGAGGTGGTAGAGAATTGATCCTACGGCTTGTCCTTTGGAAGTCTAGGAGCGGTCTAGAGCTTGTCCTAGGTAACCATAGTTCTAGGGTTGTTTGTGCATTTTTGTGATTTTGTGAGTCAACCCCCCAAGTCCACTTTTAAAGAAAAACAATCCAATTTTTTTCCTCTTCCTTTTTACCCCCTCCCCCCTTCTTTTCTTATTATAATGGGTAATCCAAACAGATGAACTCTTGCCGAGCTTTACTATCCACAACCAGATATTTCTTGTCTTCATAATCTCTTTGGTATACCATCAAACTCTCCCATATCTTTAAGAGATCGGATAGAACAAGCGGATAGAAACAGTTGGCCACCTCAGTCCAGGTCTTATCAACCGTATCCTACTTCTACATCTGTTTCAGTTGATACTCTGAGTGAGGAATCCCCTAGACGCATGTCCATTGCTGAGCATATAGCAAGGGCTAACGGCCAAAGTTTCAATCCGGACCAATATCAACCATCACCACCACTTTCTAAAGAAGAATTTCATAATCGGTTTGTGGCATATATGATGCCTATTGAGAATAGCCAACCGACCAACCAATATCAGTATTTTTCTTATCATAATGTTGATCCTACTCCTGCCCAATGTTCGCAACCACTCTATTCCTATCAATCCTATCCGACTTTTACACCTTCTCTAGACAGTCCTTCTAATCGGTTATTTGGGAGTTTTAATTATCCACAAGAATTTCAATCTTATACTGAAACCCCTTATCAACCCAAGTCTAGTCTTGAGCGGACGTTAGAAAAATATGTGGAAATGCCGCACCAAATTAGAAAGGAAACAACAGAGTCGATGCAAGCTAATAATTTCAAATCGGCCCAAAAATTTTCGGTATACAATACGGCCATGGGACAAAGTGAGAATTTGGGTAGTGAGACAGAACTGTACACCCTTCTTAATCAAACCTTCCCATTCCAAACTAAAATCCATAACTCCGGTTTCACAGATTCATCGAGTACACCAAATGATTCACCAATTGAAGATAGAATGTCTGATGAGTTGTGTGACTTTGTAGTGTTTGATTTACCCGATTGTGAAAGGTCCATTTCAAGTGAAGCCACACCCAACCCTTGTGATATCTAAACCTCCACTCTAGAACCAAAATTGATTGAAAACCATACTTTTAATGAGGTGTTTGAGAATTCTAACCTTCACTTGAATGAGGAGATTGACGTTGGGGATATATTGAATAATGAACCCGAAATTTTGGATGAGTTTGTTCCATCAATTCATCAGGTCCTTTCACTTCCTTGTGGTCATCATCTCAAGAATTTAATTATTCTTCCCGAGCTCCAAATGCGTCTTGAAGTTGATAATAATTGTATAACCGAACAGCATACCGAAATTCAGCCTTCATCTCTTTCATCTAGTTCAGCAATACTTGACACACCAATTTATTTACCCATTTTATCTCCCACTTTCTCTGGTTATTCTTCTAATATTCCTTTAATGATAGCAAGTGTTGATGAATCACAATCCTATATTTCGGGTTCGATAATTCTAGAAAGACAACTTGATTTAGATTCTTTTGAGAATGAGGTCGATGAGCTTTTCGAGTCTCCTACCTCCATAATTTTTGACAAATCAAGTGTGTTGAATTCTGGCGCAACACTTATTGACATTAAAACGTTCAATCGGACCATCGATGAAAGTTTCGATGACATTTTCGCCGATGAACTCGCATTCCTAAATGACCCAGATTTTGTGATTAATCAACCTCCAACTGAAGAAATTGAACCACCACCATTTCTTCTTATCCCATACGAAAATGTGACCATTCTTTCCATTCCTAATCATCCACATTCTCATTTCCATTCCCCATTACTGTTTCGTCTCTATCAACCGAGACGTAAACCATACCGCCTCCTATCTCCCCACATCTTCAAATCTCTGATTTTCCACCAACCGGTGCGTTTCATCAATAAATTATTCGAATGGTTGGTGTTGACTTTTGGTCTTTGCAAGGCTTTACTTTGACAAATAACTTTAACCCCCCCCCCAAATAATTTTAAATGCTTAATAGTATTTTACTTAAGTTTGGGGGGGGGGATATTTTGGCTTTTGAAAGAAAATGATTTTTATAAAATTGTGAGCCAAAAATAAGTTTGGGGGAGAATTTCACTTTCATTATTTCTTGTCCCCTTTGATAACTTTTCCTCCCAAGTCTACAGATTTTGAGATTTAAAAGATGACAACAGTGAAGACACTGCTACAAACAGATTTGGGGAAGGTTTGTGCTTATTCATGCGTTACTTTGCATTATACTATATATAAAGCACAAAAAAAATTTGATAATAAAAGTTTGAAAGTGAAAATTTACATATGAAAGATAGGAATAGTTTGAGAAATGCAAGAAAGTTAGATGTTTTCTTAAACAAAACTAGTAATAATTAGTTATGAGCCATTGTCCCAAGAGTTAGTAAGATGAAGGAAATTACTAATCTGAGGATAAAATTAAGTCTGAAAAATAGTCCCTATTCTTGAATAATGTGTGAGCAATTTTATCGAAAATATTGACCAATTATAAAGTACTTTGGAAGATGGACAAGTGTATGATAGCTTGAATTGAATTCTCTAAGTGTAGGGATGTCTTTTATACACACGTAGGGGTATATGATCAATGTTTGGAAGAAAGATAGGGAGGAAGAATAAAGACGATGTTTTATTGAGTGATGATGTGATTTCTAACATTTTTTCACGACCATTAAGATAGGGCTCATAGCAACTGAAAAGCTAGTGTAGTTGGAAACTCTTATTTTCAAGTTATTTCTTTTATAAGTTTTTATCTTTATATGTAACATCCACCATCTATCTTTTATTATAGGATTTTGTGGGTGTAATCCGCTGAAAACCCTCAGGAGACAACATTCCTCCTATTAGGGACACCTAGAGGTTTAACGGCTTGTTGCACGTGCTCAGTGCAATCGTGTTGCCTACGAAAGTGTGCTGCTTAGTTTTTTTCTTTTTCTTTTTCTCCTTCTCTTGAAAAACTAGTTTGCTCGGGACGATCAAAGTTAAGTTTGTGGGTATTTGTTCAGTTAATAAAACTGCACTATTGATGTGACATTTTCCTCACTATTTCTATATAATAAAAGATGTTTATTATAAATATGACACATATAAGGGTTTATCCGTAAAAATACTATTTTCATGTGTTTATATATTATAATTAACATTATGAAGGAAAATGTAAACATATAATATTCATGTAATATTTGGTCTATTTAAATATGCTTACCTTATTAAATATCTTAGACCAATTCTCTTAAAACTAAAATATCATGACAAATGGTTAAGATAATATCTCAATAAAAATAAATTCTACTAACATCATTTATTGAGATAATTGTGCAGGAATTATATCATGACTGAAATTAAGCAAATCCGAGTTGGCAAGATCAAATATGCCGAAGATATTCAAGTAAATTGAAGAAACCAATTCTAGTAGAAACGTAGAGAAAATTTTCAAAATCTAGATATTCAAAAGATCACTAAGTGCTACAGAGATGAAGCCCCAGAAATTGGAGTCCAAGATCCCACTAGAGAGCGGCGGTTCCGCGGCCAAAACCCACTATCGGCAGCGGATCCGCGGCCTATTAGGGGAGTTGGGATATTGGATTTTCTACGCAGGATTTTATCAACAAACCCTAATTAACACGATCTAGGGTTTTCAAATTCTGTGACTATAAATAGAACCGAGAGCCTCTTGGAAAAATCATCAAACCGACGCGATCACAAAGTCCACGACGGCTCAAGAATCCTGGTTGATCATCGACAGTTCATCTACCTTCTTAGAAGAGATCGAGAAGCAAACTGGGGTTTTGTAATTATTTTCTAAAGGAACAAAGTGTACTTGATTTTGTTGATTAATAAAGGTAGTTTTATTCTATTACATTTTATTTTCTTCATGATTTCTATCTTTTCTTTTCCCAACATGCGCGAGTAATTGTCCGCTTGTTAGGGTTCGTAGGATTAGGGTAGATTAATGGATGATGAAGATCTTTAAACTCTTTTTAAATCCTATAAAGTTTATAAATTTTATCAAAAGAATAGTTAACATCTTAATCGGGCGTGCTATCAATTCATTGATAGTCACAACCACAATTAGAGATTAGATTAACAATTGCTTTGGTAAAGGCTAGACATGAACGAAGATCCATATCAAGATAGGGGTTAAGAGTGGGAACCCTATTCCCTCCAGAAACCCTAATCTACATGCATCACTGTCGATCTAGTTTTAAATCTATTAAAAGATAAAAAGAGTAATCTTTATGTAATCATCCATGAATACTAGATCTTAAAGAACCCTACAAGCCCCCTTCTAATATAAAACCTACATCCGTGGTTAATCTAGATCTATATTCTGCATCCGTATTTGACGTAGATCTAGAACCTACAACCATTCTTCACCATTCTTTATTTTTCCTCATTTCCTAATCAACACGCCTAAAGTAAGATTAAAAGATTCAACGTTTCCCTGAGGACGACCCGTACTCATCTCGGTCTAGCTACACGCGGCACCGTTATTGATTGCGATTAACTACTACACACAAATCAGATCAATCACTACGCGACGAAAGTTCGGGTTTAATACCCCCTCAGTCAAGTCTAAGTTCCGTAAGGTCAAGCCTAAACTTGAACCAAGGTTAAACCTAACGCTATGATACCAACTTTGTCATGACCCAGAAAATTGACACGTGACCGACAAGAGAATCATGAAACGTCTAAAGACGTAACGTAATTCAAGTAAGCCGAAACCCATAAATCTAAACCTTTTTGCGGAAAATAGTGGAGGTGCAGTTTTGAAATAAAGGTATAATGAAATCAATTTTTTCTTTAAATGCATAAATAATGATATATGAAAACGCAGGTGAATTATATACTGGTTGAAAACATTTTTCGTCTTTTAAAAATCTGGGCAGCACCTCCCTTATATATTTTGATCCAAAACCATATACATAACAATATACAGGCAACCCCAAGCGGGGGCTAGCTCTTTGTCAATTGGCGAAATCACAACCACGAAATAAAGCAGTAAAAATATAGCGAAGATCAAACACAGAAAGAATAAATAAATAAAGTAAGACATCAATAACACAAAACACGAACATACACCCTTCGCTCTAAGTCTCACAACCAAACAAGTCTTTCTAGGTCTACTAATATACAAAATCTAGTTTTTGATTGATGGAGTTTATCAAGATATAAAAGAAATAAAAAATACAAGAGTGGGCACGATCCAATGTGTGTCCCAGCTACTATAGCAAAACACCCTAGATGAATCAGTGTGCCAGCAATACTGCTATTGATACAAGTGGTCAAACCTGCAAGAAAACTATGGCACAACGGGGGTGAGTTGCCAACATGTGAGAAGAAAACATCAGCATGTAGAAATCGAATAAACAGCGATTCCTATGTCAAACTGTATCATGAAGGTAATACTATCATATCTAGAGTGTCCGTATATGTATATGTATCAACAATATAATCAATCCTAAAGACACATGTAAAAACCAAACATTTGAATCGTATGCCTGTATGTATATGAGAATCAACCAACGTGTGTCCATCAACGATACATCAAATCATGGAACCTGAGTGTCCAACAGCGATACTCGAAACATCATGAAACCCGTGTCCAGTATCGACACGTAAATTCTCATATCTCAGGCGCCGCATTATCTGATCGGCCTTCATATCTATCTCACGACTCCGGCCGGTATCCTCCGGATGACCGCCGAGTCCAAACTATCACCAGTGGTAGTACTCCCCCTGCCAGGCTCATCGTCATCCCCATGAATTTCTCGCCCCGGGGTACCTTACCGGGTCCACCATATACCCGCAAACGGCTTATCCAACTTCTCAAATCGGGTCTCAAAAACAAGCTCAGAACCGAGAAAACTCATGGTGGACGCCTCGAAATCACATCACAAGAAACCACATTTTAAAAACAATTTATAATTTTTTTGAAATATAGCCACGGTTCTCAAATCCAGAGATCTCATGAAAACAGCATCTCAATACATATAACCATAAAATATGATGTATGCAAACATAAAACAGTAATGTGAGCATATCAAGTATATCATGCAAGTATGTCCTATGATAGTGCTGAATAATGAATATACTTTACAGTTAAGAATAATATCATGATATGGCAGTTCTACTGTGCAAGTGGCATAGCAATTACCGATAATGAATGTGTAAGTCGGCAAATTTGTGTAAGTGTAACATGCGCATCATCGGTAATAGTGCTGGTGTACTAGTAGATGATATCAATAAGCGGTAAGCACCGGGAACATAACACGTATGTCACGAGGGATAAACCTATATAAACATGAACTAATAAAAGGTATACAACTGCACATGAACCATACGATCAGTCTTAAAGATACGAATCGTAGTTTTGAAAGTGGGAGCTACGGTGTTTTTGAGGAAATGACATCATTTGAAAATCTGTAGCTTCCTTTGAGGTTTCCATTTAAAAGTGCTTACGATTCGTCGATTTTGGAAATAAGTATGGTTCAGGTGACCCCTTAAAGTCGGCGATCCAGCCTCATAGTATCCGATATGGCAATATCCTCGATCATCATCCTCAAATCATGAGCGCGGATCAATCATCCGGTATATCTCATCGCATACGGAAATCTATCGTACGGCGGCAACCAAATTTGAGTTAAGGATATATCTTCCTATTCATCAACAAGGGTACGGATCTAAGGTCTCGTACATCATATCATCTTTGATTCTCATCCATATATATATATATATATCATCAATCTCATGTCATTGCTATATTAATCTCATTATATAACTTGGCACGTGTATTTGTGCATCTATACCGCCTCACATCCTTACATCAAGCATATCCGCTCATATAATCTCATCTCATTATATTGACATCTCAATTCACGTCATCTTGCATTAATCATATCGTCTCATACTTACTCTTTTGATCATATCCGTAAGATCATTCATAGGTTCTCTAAACTATAACTTATATATCGGTCATTCATCATTATAGCTGCGTGGGTGCTATACGCCATCCACCCGACTTCCCCCGTAGATATAAATCTACTCACCTGCTAATCTTCTCACTTATCTGAAGTCGATGTGCTTTGTCGTCTCAGAAGTCCACGCGAAGGTACCTACAATTAAAACACATCGTAATGCTATTAAAATCAAGTCCGAAAAACCGATACAGCACGCGAAGTGCTCATAGGTTAGAACCTATAGCCTACGCTTGCAAAAACAACTAAATAACCCTCGTCGTTGACGTACAAATGTCCAACGACGAAATCCAAACTCAAATACTAAAACCAAGTTTCAGAAATCGCAAAACACGAAATTAGCAACCTAAGAAACCACTCCCAGATTCTCTCCTAGGTCAAACTAGGACATTTTGCATATAGGGTTGGTCTAGATATAAGATAAGGGAGCCAAGGTACAAAAATCACATGATTCCACCCTGACCAGGCCACAATTTGCAGCCTGGGAGAATAAATCTGCGGCCATCTTCAAGAGTTGGGGCCTTGGGTCTCGGGGGTGAATTCCTAGTTGCCTGCACGTCTTACTGTGATGGGAACTAAATTGATGGTGGTCTCGGGTCATACCAGATCCTACAGAGTTGTCACAAACTGTCAAAATTATGATGTCAGGAAAATTCTGAGTTCGTGGTTTGGTTTCTAGTCTTCTAGTCTTGGCCAGAAAATCATTACTAAGGTCTTGTAAACACTAACTAATCCTCAATAGCCACTTAACAAGTCCATTCTTCCACTAAACATGAACCTAGAAAATTCTAAGATTATAATCTACATTAAAACGAACTCTAAACATAACTATGAGGTGTAAGAACAAATTAACAAGAAGAGAAGTGAAGATATATCTCTTGGAAGCAACTCAAGAAAAACCCTAGATGCTCCAAGTGCTCAAAATCCAAACTTAAGCTTGCTATGGGGTGTAGGATGAGGTGGGGATCATTTTTAATGAGGGGAGTGTGGGGGTTTTGAGATGGTTTTGGGGATGATTCATGGAAGTAGAGGAGGTGGAGGAAGGAGGTGAAGAAGAAGAAGGAGGAGTTGAAGAATGAAGTGAAGAAATAAGATGAAGAAAATAATGGATGAAGGAGTCAAAGATGTAGGAGCCATACTCTTTCACTCTCTCTCATGCCATGCTTCATGTGTTCATTGTGTCCCGCCTCTCTCTCTCTCCCCCCTCAATCATACTCTCTGTTCTTTTCCTTTTCTTTTCACCTCATTCATTTAAAACCAAACATAAAGCACAAATACAAAGAAACAAACATGCAACAAAATGCTCACTGACGAGGAAAATGCTCACCTTCGTCTTGAAGAACTTGACGCGTTGGACGAAACCCATCTTGTATCACAACAAAGCCTCGAAGCCCACAGAGCAAGGATGATCCAGGCATATAGAAGAATAGCCAGACCGAGAACATTTTGTTAAGGAGAACTCGTATTGGTGGTTAAAAGACCTATGATTCCCAGCCGTGCAAAATGTGGAAAGTTTGAGCCAAACTATGAGGGCCCCTACATTATAGAATATTTCTATCAAAGTGGAGCGTACATATAAACATGCATGGCGAAAGACCTCTTTGACCAATAAATGGTCAATTGCTCAAGAAATACTACGCGTAAAAAGTTGCGATTCGGGTCAATGATAGATGGCGACGCTTGTGTCTGCTCGCTATCTTTCTAAGATCAAAACTCTAAAAGCCCTACCGGATGATGGTACCTTAAATACACCTTGCCATACGGTATAGATCATATAACCAACCAAATGCAATCCATGGGAAAGAACGATCTATGTCCCCCATGGACTGCAATGTCCCTAAACTAGTATGTCGCCCTGTGGCTGGTCTTCATATTGACCACCGTTTACTATCTATGGGCTACCCATAGCAAAGATTGCACCTTCAAGTACTCGAAAAATGGACCGTAATGTTCCTAAACTAACATGTTGCCCTACGGACTCCTTGAGATTCATGTTGCACCCGAAATCCTACTGATGAAGATTGTAACTCAAGTCCTACCGGCAAGGTTACACCTGAAGTCTCACCGGCTATGAAGCTCCACCAATGACGCAGTCCTCCAAAAGATGTTATGTCCTATGGCAGATCTCCATATTGATCACTATATACAATCCATGGGTATAAACGATCCATATCTCTTCCAAGTCCCGCCGGCAAACGATGTTAGGGCACCCGTAGTGAAGCTATGTCCAAGAGCTAAAAAAAAGACGACATGTCCACCGGTAAAATGAGCACGGATGAAAACCCGAAAGAATTCCGTGAGTAAAATCATCAGAACTGCCGGTGAGCTTGTGAAAACCCGAAAGGACGCAAACTCATGAAAAGAAAGGAAAATACACTTGCAAAGTCCTCTCGACATTGTAAGGAGAAAATTCCCGCGTGGGATCCTTGCGACTCACAAAGGAGTAACACAATTAGGAATCTCATGATTCCTATGGAGAAAATACACTTACGAGATCCTCTCAACTCGTAGGGAGAAATACTTCTATAAAACTCTCACAGCTTATAGAATTCAAAAGCCTTAAATTATGGGGATCTAGACATGTTTCCTAAGCCATCATAACCCCAAAAAATGTATGTCCTATAAGTAGTCCAATATCGATTCTTGTATAGGATCCACGAGCGTAAATAAATGTGTTCCCAACCAAGTCCCACCAAAGGCGAGTTATATCCCTCGACATGGTGAATTACACTTGTAGGTCCTTTTGACTTACAAGAAGAAAATACTCTTGTAAGATCCTTACGACTTGCAAGATAAAAACCTACTTAGGGATCCTCACGACTCGTAAGGAGAAAATACTCTTATGAGATCCTCTCGACTCATAAATCTTGAAAAGCCTTAGATTATAGAGATCCCAAAACATGTTTTCTAAGCTACCGTTTTCTAAATGGGCAAAGGTAAATGATGAGTCTCTCCTGGCATTACGCTTTAGTGGTAGCAATTCTGATGCCGAACGATACCCAAAGTCCCATGTTCCAAATTCTTGACCCCTAAGTTGCTAAACTAGAAAACAAAAAAAAGAAAGAAAAAGTAAATAAAAATAAAATAAAGGAAATATCCAAAATTATTGGACAATCGTGGCTTTTGCGATATAAAAAGCTGAAATGATAGAGCATTACGAAAGAAAAAAAATTCTGCTCTGCAAATTTGTCAGTATCGACTCCTGTAGGAAATCTACGGGTGCAAAAATATGAAAAAGAGCAGCATGTTTTGCTATGTTTTGCTAAAAGAAGAAACAGGTCTCAACATCTATACATGTAAGCTTAAAGACCATTGGATGTTGTCTTACTTTGGAAGGGTGCGATAATGACTTCCCTGGGGCTCCGAACAGAGCCTAACCTCAAGGTAAAGTGCCATGGTGACGCCTAACGCCGAATCATCCGAAGGCTATCTATACATTCACTTAAGAAGATTACTTGAGACCTATTCATGCATCTGAGCGGATGGGAGATACGAAAAGTGCGTAGCTACTCGAATTTGTGACCTGAGTGGACGTGAGCCGAGATGAAATCAGCTAACGCAACGATGTGATAGACTACACCGAGTACTACAAACATAACAGACTCTTATATTAACAAGGGTTATGTATGTTTAACGTTAGGCCAAGTTTATTCATCAAAAGAGAATAAACTAACGCTCCGGGACGAGTACATAAACTAAGCCAGATCATTTCAACACGGTGATAAAAAGTGTGACCTAAAAGAACGTCATTCTTTTATTTATATCATCAAAAATAAGGATACACCTTGTACTAAAAATGGGATTATCTTTCATTCACAAGTCAAAATTGATGAAAGAAAAAATTCCTGCAAAACAAAAAAGGGATACAATAAAGCAAATAAGAAGGTGAAGCCCTTAACAAATCAACCATGCGGTTATTCTTTTGTTGAAGTTCCTTTTCTCGCTCTCCTAGGGCAGCTAATAGGGATTCGGCCTCTTCCTTCTGCCGATGGTGTTCGGCGAGCCTGTTTTCAATTCCTTGCTTGTCAGTTCTATGGCTCTCCACCGTTGTCTCCATAGCTGCGATTTCTTTCTCTAAAGCCAATCCTTGGGCCGTAGCATGGGTGAGCGCCTTTCGGAGTACGTAAACCCGATTAGTATTGGTTAATCGCTCCCCTCTCAAGCGGCCAAGTTTTTTAACAGCTGCGTGACCCTCTGACTTCTTTCGAGCCAGATTTTGCTCTTTAGATTGAATAATGGAAACGCATCGCTCAACCCGCTCACCTAGCCGAGACTTCAATGATGATGCTTTTGGGATGGGGCATTGTGATTCAAGTTCATGGAGAAAGGCTTTGAGCTTCCGGAAATAGTCTACCCAAGCATGGACCAAGGTTTCCTCATGATAAATACAGAAAGCAGCCAGCATGAGGTTGACCACTTCGGCAAATTCTCCCGCGGAATAGGAAACCCTGGCATGGAGATCCTTGATGAAAGCCATTAGAGATTATTCACCACTCGCTGCAAATCTAGGGGACACATAACGAGCATAGGGCTCCGTTGACATGAGTTTCCGAGACTCAAAAGAAATTAAATCTATCGAGGCTGCTACAAACGACAGGTCAGGAAGTGTGGGAAGCTCCTCTAAGTCCTCATCTTTTATAATTTACAGTACTGCTATCAAAAATCATTTCCCCCATGAATATAACTCTCTTAAGAAGAACTGAAAAGAATGAATATAAGATGCACTTACCAACTCTGGACTTAGATACCGGGTGCAACATTGGACCATAAGCCAGCCTTTCCAGAATAGCCCCGGCGAGCCATGATATTATCAGACTCGTCTTTGATATTCTAGATGGTCAACATAAGAGTTAGATCAATATGGAAAATGAGAGATAGTAAAATCAAGAGGAAAATGTTACGCCTGGGAGGATCCGTGGAAGTTTAGGAGACGTAGGAGGAATGTTCAAGGTCATGATGCCAGTTGAAATAGACCCCTCGAATGGAAGGTTGCCAACACCTTTAAGGGCAATTGTCATTGACGTCGCAACCGATAGAATAGCCGTGATAGCTACGTCTGAAATAGAGAAGATGTTAGCAAGCACTCTTGATGGAAATTAAAGAAAATGCAAAATTCTTGATGAGATGTAATATACCAGTAGGTCCTACGGGAGTCAGTAGAGTAGGAGCGATAACCATCTCTACAGGGCTGCTAACTTCGACGTCCGTCTCGCCAGAGCCACTCACGTCTGTCTCCATTTCTGTGGAAGAGACAAAATCGAGAATAGGATCCACATCCTTCGAAACGATGACCTATGTCGCCGAGCTAGTTTCCCCGGCAGATATCTGGTATCCACCCATAGAAATAGTGGCGTCTGGAGTAATATCCATGTGTTCTGGGGAGTCAGCAGCAAGATCATAGGTTTCAGAGTCGGAATACTCAGATTCAACCATGTTGATAATCGCTTGCTCCATAGTCTCAACTGGCGGAATCTCACCTTCTTCGAGAATGTCCGGGGGAATCTGATCGCAGGAACTAGCGCTAGCTATAAAGACTGCGGTAAAAACATATGTCAAGAAAGAGATAAGATGATCATTCGGGTCGAAATAGAAAATAAAATAAACAAGTCCCTTATACCTAAAGAAGCCCAATGCTCAGCCTCCTCACGGAGACGATGCGCTTCCTCTGCTCGGGCTATCCGCACTAACCTCCTGTGAGCAGCCGATAAGTTGGCCACCTCATCACCAGAATATTCGAAGTTGGAAACAGATGACATCGGACGTTTCAACGCTCTTTGTTGAGATAATATAGCTGGGGCATCAACAGGGGCTGCCGGCCTTGGAGAGTGTGCAGCAGTTGGAGAAAGGGAAACATCTACTATATGAATCCTGGTTGTAGAAGTCCCTGTAGTAAGAAAGCGTTAGAAAATGTACAAGATAAATCGTGCATTACAAATTCAGAACATGAGAAAAGGTGAATCATACCAGGGGCGCTAATGGCCATTCGGTTTGCTTCCTCCTCCTCTTGGAACTATCGTATAAGGCTTGGGTAGCCTCTTCAGTGGAAATTTCTTCAAAAAATGGATTATTAAAATATATATGAGATTATTTATTGCAAAGCGCATAAATAAAGGTAAATGGAATATACCGATTATCGAAATAGCCTTTATCGCCGCTTTCTTTTGGGTTATTCATTCAGTGGCGGATATAGCTTTCTGAAGATTGACATCATCATCCTCTGCCACTAATTCCACCATAGCCATCGCAAGATCGACGGATTCCTCGACTCTCGCCTCTAAAGGATCAAGACTCATGTTTGTTCCATACTCAGCTATACCCACGGTCAAGAGAGTACAAGTGATCAGTCGAAAATACGGCATTTTTAACACGGTAATTTCCCTATCATTTGCACTCATTTAAAAGTGTTCGGTATTCATATTTCACATATTAGCAAAACAGTCGTTAAATATCAGATTGCATGTGTTAGACTTTAAAACCGGCACTATAAGGGAAATTGACTGTATTTCATAGCATCGCATCATCCCTATATTGTGCAACACTTGTCTCGAGAAATTGTGCAGGAGATTCCAGAAGAACGAGCAAAATTGTCATTTTGCTGATCAAACATTACGCTAACTCAAAGACCTGAGAGCTGGTATTAATATAGAGGGAATTACACAATTCAACATATCAGAAAAAGGCCCAAGAATCAGTCCAAGCCTGTACCAGAAAGCCCAAGCCCAAAGGCCCTTGAATCGCCGTGGATCCGCAGCTGTCTTGACATATCAGCAGTTAATTTTCAGTGCAAATTGTTTCTCTCAAGGCCCACAGTCATTTCACATGCTTCAAATTCCAGAATTTTCTCGAAGCTGCTGCCAGATCAGCAAGGATGATTAATTAAGCTAATCTTGATTAATCTCCTAACAAACTATTTCTAGAAGCTCCCTCCTAACTAATCACTTCTAGAAGCCTCTCTTGCTAACTAACTTTTGGAGGGAAATTCAAATCTCCTCAACAAACTTTTGGAGGGAAATTCAAAATTCAAATCCTAGATCTAGGGTTTTTATGGTCTATAAATAGGAGCCTAGATCTAGGGTTAAAGAGCTCTTCATCCCTCCCCCATTCCATCTACAAGTTGAGTGACACATCTTGTAGCCCCAAATTCTAAATCCAATTCCAAATTCAAGATCCTGAGTACCAAATCAAGCAAGAAGCCTTCAACCTTTTAGTAGCCGAGCCGATCTTCAATCGAGCAAGTGATCCAAGCTGATCCGCGACTCACGGAGACGAGCAAAGCCAAATCGACGATCGAGTTCTTGAGTGATTGTAACGAAATTGTTGATATAAATAAAAGGTGAAATTCTTTAATCTTGCTTTCTTTTAATTCTTGCATTATGATTAGATCTCAATTTGTGATTGTGGTTCTTATTGTGATGTTTGAGTAAAACTCCGCTCGTAAAGGAGTCGAGACGATCAATAGAATGATGATGATTTAGATCTTTTTACAATTCTTAAATCCTATAACGATTGTAAATTCTAGTGAATCAAATGATTAATGACCTAGTTTCGAGATGATCCTTTCTTGATTATGTTCACTTGAAACTAGGGAACAACGATTGATCATTTGATTAACTAGAAGCTAGAATTTGAATGAGATTTATCGAAAGGATAAAGGATAAGACGAGAAAACCCTAGCTTCTTCGCAAGATCCTTAACCTCGACGAATCATCATCGATCTGGTATCAATTCGTTAATGGATAAGAACATGAAATCTTTAGATCTCATCACATCTATAGATCCGATCGATTCCTACGAGCCTCATTTCGATTCTTGACATTTGGTTTGGAAATCATCACAAACATCTCAATTCTTGATTTTATCGTTTTAATGCTTTCTTAGTTCTAGATATTTTCACTTTCTTGAATTTCAATTACAAATCATGAATTGTTTTCTTTTCTTTTCCTTAAAATTTCAACTCATCTAATTCAAAGCACGAACGATTACACTTTCCCTGTGGACGATCCGCACTTACTAACGCGCTACATTTGACACCGTTATTGATTGCGGTCAAAATAATTTTTGGTTGTGATTTTTACATAATTTTCCAACTACACATCCGGAAATCGTATATCAATCCAATGGCGCCGTTGCCGGGGATCATTTGATTTACACACACAATCGGAAATTTCAAACCAATCAAATGGCGCCGTTGCCGGGGATTGTGCGTTAATTGTTCGTATTTTGAAATTTGAGTTGAAAGATTTATTCCATTATAATTTTTAGATCAAAATTCGCGCAAACACTAATACGAGTTGTTGTGATTTCTTGCGAGGAATTCTGGATTCATTGGAGCTGTAGAAAAAATTTCTGAAATTTCCAGAGAGCTGGGGAAGTGAACAGAAGCCCTCTGTTAAAATTTTGTGCAGTGTTACTATTATTCAACCGCGGAAGCGCGGTCTAAGCCATCAAATGCGGCGGAACCTTGGACTGTTCACTGTGCCATTTTTCCTCAGGTGCTCTCTAACTCTCTTACCTCCTTCTCTCTCTGCTCTAAATAACATTTTGTGCAGGTTTCTTTGCAAATAAATCGCAGCGCCGCAAAAGCAAAATAAATTGTGCGTGTTTTGATTTTTGGTTGTTTGCATATTAATACGGATATTAAGGGGCACGACCAAATCCAGATTAGGTAGGGAGTTCATTACCCTTCCTAAGCCCCGAAAATCACAAACCTGCATCTGCATTACCCTTATTAACTAAAAAATATCTAGAGATGACTCTAAGAACCGTCGCGCTCACTTAGGACAGAAGAAGGCCGTGGGTAATTCATTGCTTATCCGCGTTTCTTTTGTGGTGTCTAAGGCAAGTGTGTCGAAGGCTGGTGGTTACTTAATTAGGCTCACTACTTACGTAGTGGAGAACCTCCCACTTACCTGGCACTTACCTGGCCACAGGAGAGACAAAGATGCAGTGGAGGATTTATCCTGCGACTTGTCTTTTGGCAGTTAGGAGCGGTCTAGAGCTTTGACCTAGGTGACCACTAGATTATAGGGTTCTGCTTGTTGCATTTGTTGTGATTGCATCATATTTTCAAAAATCCGTATATTTTCAAAACAAACACCAATCACTTCATTTCCCCTAATTATATTTTCACGCTGCCACTTGTACTAACCCTTTTTAGTGCAAGATAGGCTGGACAACGGGATTCTAATGCCTGTTCAGTCCGCGTCCCCCCGATCGACCCAAAAGTCGGTATTTCTACATTTACCCTTTCTTTTACCCACCACCACACCCACATCGATGGACTATTCTCCATCGAACTTCTTTACCACTACCCTGCCGCCGTCCGTTGGTGCGCAGAATCCACCTCGCATCTCTCTCCAAGAGAGGTGCTATCCTATTCGAGGTCCCCTTTCTACCTGTCTTTCCACTCCACCAGCCAATGGGGAAATTTTCAGATTAAACCCCAATACATCAACCTTCTACCAAAATTTCACGGTCTCGAGTCCGAAGACGCATATGTCTTTATCACCAAATTTGAAAATGTATGCGCAATGATGGGTACCTCACAGCTTTCTGTGGATGCTATGCGTCTTTGTCTTCTCCCATTCACCTTGTGCGATATAGCCGAGAAGTGGCTGTATAATACTACCGCACATTCCATTTCAAATTGGGAAAAATTCATCAAAGCATTCCTTAAGAAATTCTACCCACATCATAAAAAAGCTCGAGTCTGTAGCGAAATATATCAATTCACCCAGCTTCCAAATGAAACATTTTCACAATGTCTTGAACGCTTTAAGGATCTGTTAGTCCAATGTCCTCATCACGAAATCCCCAAATGGGAACTGTGCCGAATCATTTATGAGGGCATTAATCCTAACAAAAGACAGACCCTTGAATTAATGTGTCAAGGCAATTTCATGACCAAAGATGATTGGGAAGCCTGGAAATTTCTAGAAGATTTCGCTGAAAAATCTTTACAGTAGGAGGGTGTGAGTCAATCATCTAGGACTGGCAATAACCAATCGGATGTTTCCATAGGATTTAAAGCTGAAATTTCAGCTATCAATAAGAAACTCGAGACTATGGAAAACAAATTTTTAGCTGCCGCCCTAAACCAAATGTCACTCTCCACAACTGTATGTGGATGCTGTTCTGATCCATCACATCTCACGGAAGAATGTCCACGAAATTCTCCGTTTCAAGGTCACGAGCATACCAATGCTGCTTTCCAACAACGACCTAGAAACGACCCATTTTCTTCCACAAATAATCTGGGTTGGAGGAATCACCCAAATTTTGCTTGGAACCAATCACAAAATCAAAATACGGTTCCAAACCAACACAATTTCTAAAGGGTCCCTCCACCACAACAGCAACCACAATTGAGTCAGCACCCCTTCCAATCACAAAACTTCCAAAATCCGGTCAACACTTTTGCACCACATGAAAACTCTTTGCAATTGACCGGTACAGATAATACCTATGCACTAGCACAAACCTTGGATACTTTCATGAAACAATCCATCCAAGGGACGGAAAGTTTGCAATCTTCCGTTGAGAATGTGATGAAGATCATTGTCTCTCAAAATGAGAATATCAAATCGATGGAAGCACAAATTGCACAACTAAAAGCCGAAATGAGTGCAAGAGAGAAAGGGAAACTTCCAGCTCAACCTTTACTGAATCCTGGCTATTCACATCATGTGAATGAAATCACGTTGAGATCTGGAAGAGTGCTTGACAATCATGTTGGGGAAGAGATTGATGACACTGAAAGATCTATCAATGATACCCCGGCTGAGAGCTTTCCTCACACACATACTTCTATTTCTGATCCTTGTTCTTCTACCCCACCGCCTTCTCACGAGCATTTTCTCCGTTTCCCACAAGGCTCTACACCTCAGCCGACCTCTTCTACTCCTCCACGGACGATCCCCACTTCTATTTTGGGATCGGGTCCACACACACTTCCTTCTCCTATGATGGACCCAACGCTTATTGCTAAAGCACCTTATCCGAATCGGTTAAGGGCTAACAAATCAAGTCCACATATGGAGAAGATTATGGACATGTTTAAGCAAGTTAACATCAACATCCCTCTCCTAGATGCCATCCAACAAGTTCCGTCCAATGCGAAAACTCTTAAGAACTTGTGCACTAGGAAGAGGAAGACTCAAGTGCCCAAGAAGATATTCATGGCAAAAACAGTAGACACAGCCTTTCCCCAGCAATTACCGAGGAAACGTAAGGATCCTGGATATCCTACTATTTCCATTTCTATTGGGGAAAAACACATTAACCGTGCTCTGCTAGACCTTGGGGCAAGTGTTAACCTTCTTCCATACTCAGTCTATGAGCAACTAGGTATCGGAGTGTTAAAGCCCTCGAGCATAATTCTCCAAATGACTGACCGATCAATCACCAAACCTAGGGGTGAACTGGAGGATGTGTTAATAAAAATCAGAGAATTTATATTCCCTGTGGACTTTATTGTAATTGATACACAACCTGTAGCGAACCCACGGAATCAAATTCCGGTGATTTTAGGTCGCCCCTTTTTGGCCACTTCCAATGCAATAATCAACTGTCGTAATGGTTCTATGACCCTATCCTTCGGGAGTAGGACAATAGAGCTGAACATTTACAAGTTGGGAAGTGTACCCTCCGAACCTACTGCTCAGGTCTGTTCTATCGACTTAATGGATGTCGACAGCAGCGAATTTGATGATCCTCCTGATACCGATCTTGACTCTTTTCATACGTTGTTGTTTGACCCAACTATGTATCATACACATACGGACTCTTCCACCGAGATGTCCGGGTCAACAACTAACACTGATTATGAACTGCTTTTGGAGTTTGAAGATCACCCCGCACTTTGTGATGATATTATTCATCGGGGTATTGATGGAACTTTCGAGGAGATCTTCGCCGATGAACTCGCATTTTTGAATGACACGGGTGTTGAGATGAATCATGTCCCACTCAATGAAATTGAACCTCCACCCCTTCTGCTGAACTGTAAAAAGGATGCGAGTAATCCATCACATTCACTGCATCGTCTCTCCAAAATGAGACGCACACACATTCTATTCCACCACTTGCTCTTTCCCCACTTCTTCTTCCACCAACCAGAGCACTACATTGATAAAATTTTCGAATGGTTGGTGTTAACCTTGGGTCTTTGCAAAGCTTGGTATCGACCAATGATTCTTGACCCCCTCTTATGATTTTCAAGGATTAATATTGTTTAACTCAAGCTTGGGGGGGTACAATCTGGCTCTTGAAAAGAAAATTTTTACAAACTTTTGAGCCAAAAATAAGTTTGGAGGAGGTTCTTCGCTTAAATACTTTGCCCCCATTAATAAATTTCCTCCCAAGCTTACAGGTTTTTTCGAGATTTAGCGGATGGCAACAGTGAGGACACTGTTGAAAACAAGTTTGGGGGAGGTTTGTGCTTATTTTCGCATCATTTGCATAACACTTTGCATAAGCACAAAACATTTTTGAAAACCTATAAAAATTTAAAAAATGTCGAAAAATAAAAAAATTTGTACATAAATAAGATAATAAAAGATTAGATAGTGAAAATTTACATCCATGAGATTAGAAAAATTTAAAAAAACCAAGAAAATTAGAAGTTTTCTTATACGAACTAGTAATAAGTAGTTATGAGCCATTGTTCCAAGGGTTAGTAAGATGAAGGAAGTCACTAATCTGAGGATAAAAATAAGTCTGAAAAATAGTTTCTATTCTGGAAGCCAAACATTTTGTACGTTGATACCCTGCTTTTCGCACTTACACACGTCTTGAAGCCCAGGATAGTAGAGGATACCTTGAAATGTTCTTGTCTTAAAGCCGATGTATGAATGAAATAAAAAAAATGAATGAATAAAATATAAAATGGTGAGAAAAATGGACACTGGTATTGTTATCACCAAGGGCAATAAAAAATATATAACGATGGTGCCTCTTTACCTAGTGCCCTAAGACCAACTGGTCTGGGAGTCACTGCTATGCTTGAGGTGGTGCAAGACGAGGAAAATACACCAAATAAGCAAGCACATGAGTAATCGGTCGGTTAGTACATCAAGAAGTATTAACGGTCGCATGAAAGTGTGTGAGCAAACTCATCTAAATATTCATTAATTAAAAAGTACTGAGGCTGATGGGCAAGAGTATGATAGCTTGAATTGAATTCTCCGGGTGTAGGGATGTTCTTTACACACGCGTAGGGTTATATGATCGATGTTTGGATGAAAGATAGGAATGAAGAATAGGATGTTGTTTTATTGAGGGAGGACGTGATTTCTGACATCTTTTCATGACCATTAAGATAGGGCTCATGACAACCGAAAAGCTAGCTTAGTTGGAAACCCTAATTTTCAAAACTTTTCTTTTAAAATTCTTGTCTTTAAATGTAATATTCATGATCTTCCTTTTATTATTGGATTTTGTGGGTGCAATCCGCTGAAAACCCTCAGGAGACAACACTCCTCCTACTAGGGACACCTAGAGGTTTAAAGGCTTGTTGCACGTGCTCAGTGCAATCGTGTTGCCTACGAAAGTGTGCTAGTTAGTTTTTCTCTTTCTTTATTTTCACTGTCTTTTTTTAATAAAACAATTCGCTCGAGACGACCGAAAATAAGTTTTGGGGAATTTGATCTGTCGAAAATACTGCATTTTTAACACGGCAATTTCCCTATCATTTGCACTCATTTAGAAGTGTTCGGTATTCATATTTCACATATTAGCAAAACAGTCGTTAAATATCAGATTGCATGTGTTAGACTTTAAAACCGGCACTATAAGGGAAATTGACTGTATTTTATAGCATCGCATCATCCCTATATTGCGCAACACTTGTCTCGAGAAATTGTGCAGGAGATTCCAGAAGAACGAGCAAAATTGTCATTTTGCTGATCAAACATTACGCCAACTCAAAGACCTGAGAGCTGGTATTAATATAGAGGGAATTACACAATTCAACATATCAGAAAAGGCCCAAGAATCAGTCCAAGCCTGTACCAGAAAGCTCAAGCCCAAAGGCCCTTGAATCGCCGCGGATCCGCGGCGAAAGCCTGCTTGCGCTGCGGATCCGCGGCTGTCTTGACATATCAGCAGTTAATTTTCAGTGCAGATTGTTTCTCTCAAGGCCCACAGTCATTTCACATGCTTCAAATTCCAGAATTTTCTTGAAGCTACTGCCAGATCAGCAAGGATGATTAATTAAGCTAATCTTGATTAAGCTCCTAACAAACTATTTCTAGAAACTCCCTCCTAACTAATCACTTCTAGAAGCCTCTCTTGCTAACTAACTTTTGGAGGGAAATTCAAATCTCCTCAACAAACTTTTGGAGGGAAATTCAAAATTCAAATCCTAGATCTAGGGTTTTTATGGTCTATAAATAGGAGCCTAGATCTAGGGTTAAAGAGCTATTCATCCCCCCCATTCCATTTACAAGTTGAGTGACACATCTTGTAGCCCCAAATTCTAAATCCAATTCCAAATTCAAGATCCCGAGTACCAAATCAAGCAAGAAGCCTTCAACCTTTTAAGAGCCGAGCCGATCTTCAATCGAGTAAGTGATCCAAGCCGATCCGCGACTCACGGAGACGAGCGAAGCCAAATCGACGATCGAGTTCCTCCTCTTATAGTTCTTGAGTGATTGTAACGAAATTTTTGATATAAATAAAAGGTGAAATTCTTTAATCTTGCTTTCTTTTAATTCTTGCATCATGATTAGATCTCAATTTGTGATTGTGGTTCTTATTGTGATGTTTGAGTAAAACTCCGCTCGTAAAGGAGTCGAGACGATCAATAGAATGATGATGATTTAGATCTTTTTACAATTCTTAAATCCTATAACGATTGTAAATTCTAGTGAATCAAATGATTAATGACCTAGTTTCGAGATGATCCTTTCTTGATTATGTTCACTTGAAACTAGGGAATAACGATTGATCATTTGATTAACTAGAAGCTAGAATTTGAATGAGCTTTATCGAAAGGATAAAGGATAAGACGAGGAAACCCTAGCTTCTTCGCAAGATCCTTAACCTCGACGAATCATCATCGATCTAGTATCAATTCGTTAATGGATAAGAACATGAAATCTTTAGATCTCATCACATCTATAGATCCGATCGATTCCTACGAGCCTCATTTCGATTCTTGACATTTGGTTTGGAAATCATCACAAACATCTCAATTCTTGATTTTATCGTTTTAATGCTTTCTTAGTTCTAGATATTTTCTCTTTCTTGAATTTCAATTACAAATCATGAATTGTTTTCTTTTCTTTTCCTTAAAGTTTCGACTCATCTAATTCAAAGCACGAACGATTACACTTTCCCTGTGGACGATCCGCACTTACTAACGCACTACATTCGACACCGTTATTGATTGCGGTCAAAATAATTTTTGGTTGTGATTTCTACATAATTTTCCAACTACACATCCGAAAATCGTATATCAATCAAATGGCGCCGTTGCCGGGGATCATTTGATTTACACACACAATCGGAAATTACAAACCAATCAACAAGCCTCTTGATTAGATGCAGAATCGGTTCAGGCCACGGTTTTCTTCTTCTTACGAGAGCCAGGACGGGCATTGGGAGCTCTTTTCCTTCCTACGGGTGCTCTTGGCCAACGCTTTCCAACATCCCCAATGTCAGACTCAGGCGATGAGCCAGCCGCTTTGTTGGCCTTAGCAGCCAAACTTGGCTACGATTCAGAAGCCGTAACATCAGTAGGCAAAGTACTACCAAAAGGTATTGGTTCGCTAGAAGACCGAGGAGCAGCAAATGATGAGGCGTGCTTCCTACCAGCAGTTTTTCTCTTTCTAAATCTCGGAACATTATCAGGATGAACACCCCAAACGTTTTGAGTTGTCCGAAGTTTAGAGGCGCTAGGAGGGGTTTCGAGACTATTTCCTTCTTGTGGCAAAGATGGAAGAGTAATAGATCGTGGTTTCAAAGGAAATTCATGATCTTTTGTCTTTATTTCAGTATGAAACCTAAGGAAAATATGAGCTTCGTGACCGATAATTCCATTCAGGGAATCCGCGTACCACTGCCTATAGTTATTCAATAGTCGGAGAACATAGGTAGGATCAGCAATCCTAAAAAAAGAGTCGGTGGCCAGCCTCATGAAGTGATGAATTGCATGTTCTGTCGACCCATCGAAAAATCAGAGCAACAGTGAAAAGCCTTGAAAGGAACACCTTGTTCATACCCGAATTGCTGAGAAAATCGATGAGGGCGGTAAGGCTTATAACTAACCATATTACTCCGCCGGTAAACTGAAAATCCAGGCCTAATGGAGTAAAGATAAGCCCTCTCCCTAGCCTTGAAGCTAGGGCCCTATCCTTTATTATGTCCAAAAAAGGTTGATAAGTGTGAATAAGACGTATGCTGGTAGATAATACATAATCCTCGAAGAAGATACCCTTCTTTGTCCTGATATTATCCAGTTTAATGCACACTCCACGATGATCTCTGTTCGACACGATGCCTACAGCTTGAATAAGTCTCATCACAAATGAAAAGCGGTTGAAATTAAAGATAGCAGGTCGTGTTTGTTCGCTATACGCACCATGCACATGCAAACTAATCCATGCGCCGAAATAATGAAGCGGCATGAATACATTTTCTGAGCCCGGATCATTCGAGTTGGACAATTCACCTAAATCTTGATATCAGTAAGCCAGCCCCGAAATGCCAATATCCAACTGAGGTCCGGAGTGGATGAGAAACGCCGGATAAAAGACAGAGGCACGCATCAGGCGAGGGTCTACAGGAATGACAAACCAGCACAGCCATAGGCCTATGAAAGTAAGAAAGAAAGATTCTTTGTTGATTCCCGGTGTAGCGATGTCCTCAAGTTTAGAGAAAGGCTTTCCGAGATGGAAGAATTCTACTAACGAAGCTTTATCATTCTGTAATCCTTCTTTGCTCAAACCAAAAGTATTCTCAAGATCTGCAAAGCCACCGCTATCGTCTCTCAAAATACCTGAACGCACAAATCTGGCTATAAATGCCTCGAAAGTGACCCCTTGTCGTTTAGACAATATATCCAACTCCTCGAATATTCCAAACACTTTTTGAAGACTTACGCGAATGAAAGTGATAGCGTTTTCGTCTGTCAACTCTCCTTTAGCCGGGGATGCAGCAAAAACGAATTCATCACATGGCACTATCTCTTCGTAGTGTTCCCTAATGATAGGGAATCCTAAAATCTTCTGAAACTCCAGCAAAGATATAGACGCCTCATAGTCTGAAAACATGAATGTGCTCGTTATCGAGTTCCACTGCTCCGTGGATATCCTAACCCACTAAGGTTGAGTTTTGGGGTATTCAAATAAAGATGCATATACTGCTAGATAAAGTCTGATTTGTCACAGTAAATCCTTCTCAGTAGATAGGATATTTCTGGCCCAAGTGACATAACCAGGAAGATAACGCAGAACTAACCACACACCATAAGGTACTCCCTAGGGTCATGCCTCTTCTTGACTTATACGACGTCTAAGAAGATCCACGGCCATATTTTTTGTAACTCCATCCAAGAAGAAATATAACCGATTGCAAGCCGCCCAATCATATATCTCCACTGTAAAGGCAGTCATTACAATATCGGTATAGCGGAAAGGCCCGAGCAAATCAGATGGCGCCTCACACTGAAAACTGACACGACCTCGGATGATTTGATTATACCAATCGGTCTAGAGTTGAATATGTTGTCGTATAGGATCATGAGTTCTGATCATCTGAATAACCTCCTTATCGACAGGCTCATTTGGCTGTGAATTTGCCGGGCGATCATAATTGAAGTCGGCTGGAGAAGACATCATACCTGAGAAGAAAAACCAAGAAGCGTTAGTTCACAAAATAAAAACGATCATGGGAAGGGTCAAGACTTAGAGCATGCATCTTATGAAAAATCTAAAGATTTTACTTGGTATGGGATGCACAACCCATCAAGGTGCGCATACCCAACAAAAATCCAAAGGATTTCTCTAAGTAAAAAATGTGCAGCTTAAATATGTGCGCACGTCTCATGAAAATCAAAAGATTTTCTAAATTAATAGACGCGCAACCAAAAGGATGCGCACTATTTAAAAGAAGTAAAAGTTTCGGGTGCGCATTTTACTTTGATAGGACAGATTTTACCTATCAAATCAAAGGAAAAGGGGAAGCAAAAGTTTCGCTGAAGAGCACTAGCTCTGAAGAAGAACAAAAGTTCTCAAAATTTTCAGAAAGAAAAGAAAGGAGGCGCGGCCTCGTTAAGAGAGGAGGCCCCTATTTATAGGGTTCAGAAGTCGGTTCGATTTCTTGTAGATCTCGGTGCAGATCTAAAAGTTCACAGCTTGACACCACTGTACACACGTGCAAGCCACGTGCGCACAGTCGGTGGGGGGAATTTGTTCGCGCCTATTTTAAGGTTCACCCAATAGATGCGCACCTATCATATGATGCAACACATGGAAGGAACGTGTGCATGGCTTGTGACCATCACATGTGATGTGACACGTGCAGAGCATGTGCGTATAGAAAAGGCCATCGCATGCGATGCGAATACAGGCAAAGCATATGCACATGCATTATCCGTGCGAATGTGCTTGGTTAATCTATCTTTAGAAGAAAATCTTCTATCAATTAACAAACAACCAAATCAAACAAAATTGATCATTGGATCAATGATCCAATGGTGCGCAAGCACCATAATTGATATAAATCAATTTAAATATGTTTGTTCATAACAAACGTGACAAATCAAACAAAATTGATGTTTGGATCAATGATCCAATGGTGCACATGCATCCAGAAATTGATATAGATCAATTAAAATCAAATTGAGATAAAAGCTCACCTAATTATCTCTCCAATACAGAAAACCACTGCTTTTTCAGAACGAAACCAGTGCTTCTCTAAAATAAAGATTAAATGATCTTAGAGTTTATCTCTCCGCTACAAAAAACCGTTGCTTTTTATGAGATGTCTATTCTAAGTTCTAAGAATTTGAGCAGAATCTCTATAAAAAGTTGATCACATCACATAAAAACGAAGCAATTGCTTCTTTGAAAGTTTTTACTTTCATAAAATTTAAATGCACCATATTAATGCATCTAAAATCAAACAACAGAGAATTTAATCTCTATGAAAGCCAAAGCTTTCTTTGTGATAGTACGCACCCTGGCTTAGAGTGTAATCTATTCACATGCTTATCGTGTGATCTGCACATGCGCATACTTGAAACCAACCAGATGCGCACCCCATATAAGTGTGCATCCTATTCTGATTCACATCCTATACAAACACGCATCTCATCCCGATTCACATCCTATACAGATGCGCATCTAACCCAGATGCGCACCACATACAGATGCGCATCCCATACTCATGTATGCCCCTCTAAAAGGGAAAGCATGAATGCTCCATGCAAAGCACGCGCGCACTCTTTTAAGCACATGCGCACCTGACCAGCAAGTCATAGCTTGGATACTTAGTCAATATACATTAAGTATATATGACTGATTAAGTTGATCTTAGTCTACAACAAGTCTTATGCTTCATATATATGACTGATTAAGTTGATCTTAGTCTACAACAAGACTAACGATTCTTAATTAAAATATTTAAGTTGACCTTAGTCCCATGTAAAACTAATGATCCTTAGACAAAACTTCTAAGTTGATCTTAGTCTAAAACAGAAATAACGATCTTTAGATCAAAACAAATACCTCTTGAACAGATGGACCTCATTCATATAAGATATGCATACTAAGTTTATCTCAAATCTAATATATACGGATTTGGACTAATCCGCGCCCAACGAGCGACGACAACATTAGTCTCCGTATATAATCCAAGGGTAACCCCAATATAAACAAACTATAACACACATACGAAGATTTCTGAGGTAGAGAAAGTTTTCATCTCTTGGCGATAACGTAATTAACTGCAAGGGCTTGCGTCTGCAGGAAAAAGCGTCCCCATAATAAAAAAAAGACCTCACGTATGAGAAGGAATCTGTTAAGTCTGCTATAACAGTCGCATCCTTCCAAACCTTCGATATACGGTGTCATAAATCAACTTGGTATTTTTAGAGAGGTGGATGGATATGTTCCATATAGTATTTGCCCATGTATTCAGGCTGGACGTGCTTCCCGTGTCTCGGTCCAGTTTCCGGCAGTAAACAAAGCTCTCTACCAAACTGCACCTTTCCCCGCGTATTTTAATTTATAAGTAATGACACAAGCCTTACATGAATCCATGAATACATAAAAGGGTACAAGTTCAAGTCAAGTTTCATGTCAAGATTCAAGTCGAGTTCATGTCAAGTTAAAGTATAATTTATTACATATTCATGGTTTGAGTCAAGTCGTGTCAAGCATACAGTAGATTATTTACACAATTCATATAGGTACACCAAAATGAGAAGTTACATAGCTTTAAACGAAGCAAGTAAAAAATTCAAGTAATGACCAGAAAACAGTACTGTAAAGAAGTGTTGTGAACTACTAATTACTCACGTCAATTGAAATAAGAAATTAAACAAGAAATATAGCCTTAAGTATTATACAAATGTGGGTTCAAATCTCTTCTAATTACGACTACTGGTTTCGGAGATATACGTGTTTTCGTATTGTAGCGCAGAACAGATCAGAATCTGTCCAGCCCCGACACAAATTTTTAAAACGTAGTTTGCATTATTTTTCATCGGTTTCAGGTTTCGAAAATTTTTACAAACTTGTAGATATTTCGTTGTACTTATCCAAAAAACTAAGTTCTGCGCAATTTGGATTCTTGAAACTCTAGTTATGGTCATATTAATATCAGGTTTTATAACAGAAATTATAATTTTAGGACAACAACTATGGGCTGTCTTGCAAAGTATATATCGGGTCGTTTTATATGTTTCTGAGTCACTAAATATATTAGAAAGTTATAGGTCTGAAAATTAGACATCCATAAGTATAAGATTTTTCAAAAATCGACAACGGGAAATCGAGTTATGTCATGTTTAAAAACAGAGCGTGAATCAGGACAGATTCTGTCCAGATTCATTACATAATTTTATAACGCAGAACTCTATAATTTATGTCTGTTTTCAGAAAAATATTAAAACTAATAAAATCTATATCTTTCGATCTAGATGTTCAAAACACCTTATTTTGCTCAAAACGGATTCCGGAAGACGGAGTTATGTGTTTTCAAAGGTGGCCAATAAAACCAGTTTTCTGATTTTAAAAACAATAGCAAAAACGATGTAAAATCCTAAAAGAAGGGAAATAAGGTTGAAATATCACGAGAGCGTGAATAAGGTTTTTATAATGCATTTAGAAAATTATATATATTATCTTAAATATTTTTTTTTGAAATATCACGAGATTGGAATTATTATATGAACCCATCTCAAAGTCGGTTGATGTCAAAAGTCGGTTTGCTTTCAAGATATAAAATATCTATTTAAAAAAATAAATACGGTTTAAAATTCTAAAAGAAGGGAAATAAGGTAAAGTCGTGTGAATTTATTCTTGTACCGTGAACTAATCGTGTCAGTGAAGTATAGAAGCGAGCATAGAAACCAGATCATGAAACATACGCAAAAAATCATCATAGCAGTTATACTAGAACCTTATACAAAAAACCTTTTTATAAATAATTAGGTTCCACGAGGTGTCATGCAAGATATGTATTGCGATACGATTCATACGTTCCCATAAACTACTAATATAGAACATTCATTCATACTCATATACAAGAAATTATGACTATTACATACACGAAAGCAAAATACTATAACAAACCATATATGCATTAGACCAATTAATTTATTTTTTTATATTTTATTTAAATATAGGGATTACCAAAGAATGTGCAAGTAGAGACATAAGTAGAGATATGGAAAGAGAAAGGAGATTCAACAAAAGGAAAGCTAAGAGGGGACTTACATGTACAATCCAGTATTGTCACCGGGCTCGTCTATCCACCGATAGCCTCGCGTTACTAGCAAGACATTTTTGAGAAAACTTCTCCACGTTCTTCTTTGAGGACTTTAGGTAAAGAGAGAGAAGGGAGAGGGATGAAAATTGTGAGGGTAAAAAAAGAAAAAGAGGAGGACAAATAAAGGTGGGTGTAATTGTCCATTATTTCTAATAAATTATGCATTCAGAGTGGGAATTAAAAAGAATTGACAGATCATTTGTAGGTTATGAGTAAGTTTTAAAAAAAGATTGATAAAAATAATTGCAAGATCCGGGGTTCGAACTTATAGCTTATGGACTAGCAATGCAATGACTTCGCTAATTGGATACAAGCTTACTATTGCGTATAATTAAATAGAAATCAATATATACAGAGTTTCAAAAGAGAATAATTTAAAAGATAAACGAAATAAATCATTTTTCTTAAACTAATTTTTTTATTTCAATAAAACAAATTCTCTTTTCAAAATTTTCCTTTCAAAACAAAATCGAATAAATTTTTTATATTAAAAGAAATAAAAAAAATCTTTCAAAACCTTTTCTTCACATAACGAATCATTTCGAAACAAATATATTTTTATTTATTAAAAAAATTATAGTAAAAACAGGGTTGTTACAATAAGTTGCCGAGTGGCGACGTCTCAGAAGACAAGCACATAGCCTTCTTGTTGTTCTGGCAGAGTCGGAACATCTCCATGCCTACAGCCAAAAAACCGGCCCCCAGTACCTTCCTATGGCTATCGCTTTGTCCGAAGGGAACACTCTTCTCTTCGGCTAGATTTTTTTCCGAACCTCTATCGCTACCTGAACCTTTGGACAGAAACAGGCCTACACTAAATCCATAACCCGTTGACCTCACAATCAAAATCTCTTTCTAAGTTTTGATTATTTTACATAAACTATACACTTAAAATGATGCAGTTACAACTAACGTGATTAGAGTTTACTATAGTAATAGCTGCTACACTAGTAGAAACTGTATGCATTAGGGACTGTATATTAGAGACTGTATAATAATATACAGTCTCTAATGAAATATTAGCGACCGTATAAAATATACGGTCGCTAAAGAACGGTCGCCAATGTATTAGCGACCTTTCGTTGAGCTTTATCGACCGTTCACTAACGGTCGCTAATGCTTCGATCAGATATCTACCCCGAGCCCTCTTCTTCCTCTTCATTCGAAACTGAGGGTAAATTTCCCTACCTCCTTTTCATCAAAAATTTCTTTAAAATTTTCAATTTTAACCTTTTTTTTTTGTAGGTGTTATCGTTGCAGTTTGTGCTGTTGGAGCTTGTAATCCAATCCAAGGTTAGTGTTTTCTTCTCCTAACCCTAATTTTTCAATTAGATTATTCAATTTTAAAAGTAGGTGATTATAACCTTTGATTTGTGTTGGTTTTAAGTTATTAAATATGGATAATAATGAATTGAATCTGTTGTGGTATGATGGGTTTAGATTATGTATGTGAAAAATATGAATTAGAAACCCAAAAAAACTTATCACCCTAACTAACTAACCCTAAAAACCCCTAATGAAACTTACAAAATCTAATTAACAAACCCTAAAAAAATTATGAGCCCTAATTAACAAACCCTGAAAAACACCTAATGTAATCTTATAAAACCCTAATTAACAAATCCAAAAAAGAAAACCTAATGACAACTTATAAACCGTAATTAATAAACTAAGAGAATCGTAATTAGTACAAACTATGAAAATCGGAACTAATTATTAAAAAAATTCAATGTTAACACTAATTAACATAACATTAATTAATTTCACTAATTACGAGACCTTAATTAAGACCAAATATACCAGTGAACCGAGACCCTAATTAAAAATAATTAATTAAAAAGTTAAGTGAAACCCTAAAATTATGATTAGAAAATTATGTACGGTTTTATTTTTAATTTAATTAGTAAGTTTAAGATCGAAAGGTCTTAAGCTTGTTTAGAATCGACTTATAGTTTTCCGTCTGGCAATTAGTGTATGTCAAATCTTTTAACCGTCGAATACGATTACAAATGTTTGTAAGAGTTGAGCGTTATGTTCAATTTTTCAAATGTATGTGTAGTATTCGACAAAGAGATTTGACATACAATACTTGTTGGATTTGTCCAGTTTGGACATGTTACGAATGCAACAAGACTCACATCTCACTTCCTCCGGTATTTTCGTTCATTTCAAGAAGTTTTGATTGTGCTTTCCACTTGTTCCCGGTGTACAGATTTATATATGAACATGAGGAACAGGAGGAAAGTTCTTCCGAAATTTCTCGAAATAAAAGAAAACAGGAGGAAGTGAGATTTGAGTGTTGCATTCGTAATAGGAATTATGACCTTTAGCTCTGGCAGCTGTGAAACTAATTATCCATCTCGACCTTTTGCCCTAACTTATGCCAACCTTAAATGACATCAGATGCTTTGATGCGTCCATACCATTAAATCTAATTTAAGACTTGAAAATTTATTTGATGATGATCTTCTAATAAACTTCTAAGATATGTTAAACTCATTATTATCTGTATGATAACAGATGAGAATTCTTCCGGATAAATCGTTTATGCTCATGGGGGAAAAAGATAGGTATAGCTTGAGAGACACTTGATTTAAGGATGAACATAAACTCTTTTTAGGTTACGTGGAGCAGAACCTAAAGCATAGCAAAGACAGACTCCTGTTCTGTCCTTATAAAAAATGTAAGAATAGAGAACGTCTTCGACGTGTAGAGATAGAAGAACATGTGTATATAGACGGTTTTGAACCAAATTACATATATTGGAATTACCATGATGAGAGAATACGTGACGAGAAAGTGAGGACAGATAATGAGACTGCAACTTCGCAATCTGAGTTGCCAACGGATGACAGGATAGATGACATGCATGATATGTTGGAAGATTTATTTGCTGGCGAGAAAATGAATGACATCGAACCATCTGAATATACCGGTGGAGTAGAGGAATTGAAGAAATTTCTGGAGAAAAACGAATAAGATCTATACGAAGGCTGTATGGAATTTAGTAGGTTGTCTTTCGTAATAAGGCTCCTCCATCTAAAGATGATTAGCAGGATGGCTAACGAGCACATTGGCGTGCTTCTTGATCTCCTATGTATGGTAGTTCCTGAAAGAACGGAAAGAAATCCAGAAAATCATTACAATGCAAAAAATATTGTTAAAACACTTGGTTTCTCGTATGAGAAGATCAATGCATTGTATCATAAGGATTATGCGTCTCTCGATGAGTGCTGAATCATCCGTACAAAAAGCAGGAAAATAAGTTTGATGGAACAGTGGAAAAGGGTGAAGCTCCAATACAATTGACAGGGATAGAAATTTTTCATCAATTTTCAGCGTGTCAATTCCAGTAAGGATCTAATCGTTTTAACTCGAATGGTTTCTTAAATAAACAAAAAAATGAAAGCGATCCAAAAATAATGAATTGTTGAATGTGTGGAAGAAGAAAAGTATATTATGGAATCTTCCTTACTGGAAAAATCTGTTGATTCGACTTATAATCAATTTATGTGTGTGTGTGTGTGTGTGTGTGTGTTATATAAACTCTGCAGTCGCAAACACTTATAATCAATTGATATATAAAAAACTTTGTAGTTCTAATCACTTTTAATCTATTGATATATTAGTTTAATGATTTATGCATATTATATATTTTGTATCGTCATAACTTGCATGAAACAGTTGCCGCGAAAAGAAATATTCGGCAAATTTTCCAAGACATTCTCTTCGAAAAGAAGAGATCAACATAGTGCATCTTCTATACAGCCTGTGCATGGGAGTAGAGGTATTATATTACATGTTTTAAATATGCGTGTTCAAATTATTTTCTTCATATTATTACTGTATTGATTAAATTGAAGTAAAATGTATAGATACATCTGATCAGGAGAATGCAGATGCATCTATGCCAGAGGATCCGTATGCATACATAGATGACCAGTGCACAGATCTGAGTAGAGAACCTGGGGTGTTCTCGGATCCCATGACAAATGAGTTTGTTGATTCATTGCCTCTTCATCGCGATTTACAAATTGAAAAAACTTATCGAGATAGGGACAATGGAAAGACACTGGAGAGGTGGGATTCTTTTCATCCTCATATGGATAAGATGATAGATGCATCATTAGCGACTATCGCTGAGAGGCGGGCTGCGGGGGATACTTTGGCCCGATTTGCACACCACGGAAGAGGTGTTGCCAACGAGATTACCAAATACGATTTGAAAGGAAAAGGGGCAGTTATGCAATGGGTAGGTGAGAAGCTCGTAAGTCCGGGTATGTGGGGTATCCATTTCAATGGTTACATTTGTATTCTTGTCCGCAATGTGGACTTCTGGAACGTGGGATTCATGTTTGCAGATAACCTATGAGAAGCCTATATATGGACTCGGCGCTCTCTCTTGGTAATACATAACTCAATTAATTAATAATATTGCAACATTACATGCATACTTGTTATATGGTATTAATTTATTAACTAATATATTTATTAATCTATATTATAGACATTTCTACTTAGAGGATGATATTGACGGGCATTGGACGTATGTCCGAAATGAGATGTAAGGAATATTCAAGAGATGACGAATAAAATTGAAAAAAAACTTACAAAGTCTCCGACAAATTTATGGAGGATTGGGAACGGTGGGCTGCTTTTCCCACTGTCATTCCTAGGAAACAGTTTGCCTTTCTCCTACTATATTAGGAAACACCGGAGGCAAAGATAATTAAAAATATACTTATTTTATTTTAACACCAAATTTAGATTCATTTGCATTGATATATGTTATTTTTTGAATAAGCAGACAGAATCAGAAAGAAATAAGAAGAACCGGGAGAAAGCAACAGATGACTATTATGGTGGATCGGTTCCGACTGATCAGTATAGATCTACTTTTGTGAGTTTATCTTTAATTAATTACATGTTCGATTTTTTAAAGTTTATCATTATATATTCTCTTGTATACATAAATTATATATCCGATACATGAGAAGGCTGGGAAAATGCCGAGCCTAGCTGAAACTTGGGAGGCATTGCACACTAGAGAGGGCATGCCAGAAAAAAAAATGGAAATAGCCATTCAGCATATGGTGAGATTGCATTATAATTATTTTTAAATAAATACATTTAATTGTTAACTTCGTAAAGAAAAGTAATCACTATTTCATTTTTCGCAGACGGATTTTGATACGACGGAGAGGAGTTATCAGGAATAAAATCCTGATTTTTCGGCCGACGAACCTCTACCTAGGGAGGCCGAGATATCTATAATAGAGCAGTTTTCTCCCACTCAAGCGAACACGGCCGTTGGCCAGTTTACGGTGGCCCCGTCGGTCTTGCACAGTCGAGTAGCTCCAGAGGAACTTCAAGTTCATTGAATAGCCGCTCCAACCAACAAACGTTTGATGCACAGCGAATCAATGTGCTACAGAAGGAGATTAGGATAATTCGTGAAGCGTAAGCGAAGAAGTTGGAAGAAGAAGCGGTATGGAGAGCTGGTATGGAGGTGTGGAGGAATCAATACTCGCAACTACACGGTCCGCCTCTGCGACAAAGAGGTTACTACTACCCTCAGCCTTCGCAACAGAGTCGTAATACCCTCAGCCTACCCATTACCAAGGGTTTGGTACATTTTTTCGAAAGAAGACATCGACAACACGGATCGATACTTCTCAAGGCGAGGTTCTGGCGGTGACACAGCGGTGGAAGTTAGTGAGGTATGCATATACATGTGTTAATTAGTGTAGCTAGCTCTTTTACTTTCAAAGATTATGAATTAATGAACTCATGTATTTATTTATTTGTTTGGATTTGAAGGGTTCGCAAGGTTAAGTAAGTTGGGTTGTGCTATCTGGAGAGTTTTCCGTCTTCTTAGACATATAGCGTACGTTTTGTATTGTTTATATTCAAAACAATAGTGTTGTATGGTTTAAATATGTTTGTTTGATATTATTGGATATATCGTGCGTGGATTGCGTTTATTTGTTGGTTTGTAGCTATTTTGTATGGTTTGAGTATATGTATTTGATGTTGTTGGATATATCGTGCATGTTTTGTGTTTATATGTTGCTTTGGATGCGAAACGCTATTGTAGAGCAATATATTTGTGATATTGTGTATTATTCTATGAAATGTGGGTTGTTTCTGGATTTTTTTAAAAAATAGGTTATTAGCGGCCGTTCATTGTACAGGAACGGCCGCTAATAGCTCCTTTAGCGACCGTTCATTGACATGGGAAACGGTTATATTATCTATGTGGCAGATCTTCAGCAACCGTAATGAACGGTCGCTAATAATAAGATTGGCGACCGTTCGTATTAGCAATCGTATTGAACGGTTGCTAATACTATTATTAGCGACTAGACTTTCTGCTTCTGGGTATTAGCGACCGTTCAAAATATGAACGGTCGCCAATACCCTTTAACGACCGTCTACTAAGTATTAGAGACCGTATTATACGGTCTCTAATATGTACAGTACCCAGTAGTGCTAGCAATCAAGACAGGATGTGAACCAATGTTCAGATGCTTAAATTAGAAGATGGGCATATATCGGATAAACAAGCAAAGGAGCCAAGGCAATTATAATGTTTATGATTGGAGCACATAAGAAAATCCACCACATAACATAGCAGGAAACTATGTTTGATGAAGACCAAGTGAAGGAGTATATAGAGCAAAGAGAAGCGAAGATAAGGGCCACGCCAAATATTGAAGCCAAATATAGAGTCTTTATATAGTCTAAGATTAGAGTTGATCTCATATAAATTAGGATCCTTCATTTGCTTTAACTTGCTAAATCTACAAGACTGCAAAGTCTTATACCCTTCGTAGAATTCTAATTTCATACTTGAAAATTAAAGAATATCAATTTCTAACCATTACAATCTCTCACCACACTCATCAAAGGCTAAACAGACGTCTCCCCTCTAATTGAGAGACGTCTAACATATCCAAACTGCTCAAACATTCAAAATAAATATTCATCCATATAAAAAGAAGAAGACGTCTGTACCAGACGTCTGCCTACCAAGTTTTGAATCCCCAGACGTCTAAAGAACAAGTTTCCAAAGTATCAAACACTGGATATATTTCAGAGACGAGTCATCAGACATCAGCTGAACACTTATTGTGTACCAGACGTTTCCTACAGACGTCTGGTGAAGGAAATTTTAAAACAACAGACGTCTCCCACAAACGTATGCACATGGCAGTTTTTTGCAGTTACTTTTGTTTGAATTTTCAAACGGATGGGTTTTTACGCAGTTTTTGTATCTAACCGTTCCCAACAGTCATAAACTGTTTATTGGCAGTTAATAACAATTATGTCAGTTATGATGGTCATTGTCGGTTACGCTAGTTATGATGTGTAGTTGAGAATAATTTGTCTATTCTATAATACCCCTTCACTTTCACTTTTTCAAGAACCAATTTTTGAAATTCTTCTCTCTCATTCCTAAATTCTATCTTTCTCATATTCTCTATTAAAAGGAAAACTCTTATAATTACAATTAGGAAATAATCTTTTCAAAGAGTTTTTCTTAATTTTCATCACTGTGCTTAAAGAGATTTCTATTTCGACTAATTAAAGTCAATTTTTGGTGATTTACAAACGTACTCATTTTTCTTTTAAGAGATTCAATATCGCGCCTTTCAATAATTCTTTTGTCCCTCAAATATTTCTTAAAGATTCTCCTACGCATTCCACTGTTCTAATTTATTGAGATCTTTATGATTTAGAGTGAGTCGTTTTGTAAAGAAACTTTTTATTTGTAAATCCATTTGTAAGTGTGGGATTGTGTATACTTGTTTTGTAAAAAGTTGAGACTTGAGCCTTTGTGAAAAGTCTAGGCGATTCATCGCCTGTAAGTGTAAAAGGTTTTGACGACTTTGGTCTTAGTGAAAAATTCTAAGTGATCAACGCTTGAAAGTGTAAAGGTTCTAAGATCTGAGCCTGATAAAAGATCTGGGTTTCTACTCCTGTAAGGAGTCACTTGGATAGTGGATTTCCTGAGCAATAGATCTCAGGCAAGGACTAACCACTGGGAGTAGTGAACCTTAGTGAAAACACCATTGTGTTATTTTACTTTCCATTTCGTACTTTCAATTATCTGTGATTTTAATATTCTGTATTCTACTTATACTCAATCTAGTGTATTTTTCCGTAAGTAGAATTCGTCAGTTTTTGTAAAAGATTTTTAATTTGCCATATAGCCTTATTCACCCCCTCCTCTCTAAGGTTGTTTTCAATTGGTATCAGAGCAAGGTTACTCATATTTTAAAAATTAACATCTTGAGTTTTTAGATCCTATAATAGAAAACTGATTAGAGGGTCAATCCACCAATCGTTCTCCACTTTTCAATGGTACAAACTATCAGTTCTGGAAAACCAGAATGAGAATTGTTAGGATCTTACGCGCACACGTCTATGTGTTTTGAAAGAAAGTTTTTAGAAATACGGCGCACGCGAGCTCTGTCTCGTTTTAAAATTTATAAACCACAAGTACACGGCTCGTTGTAGCTAACCGGCAAGTACGGATCGATCCACAGAGAATTGGTGATTATGAGTTTTTATGTCAAGTTTAAAGAGAAAAAAAATTGGTTTTGTTTAGGTTTGTGTCAAAAAAAAAAAGAAAACGAAGTATATAAGAAAAGAAAAGCGGACGTGGCTCCGGTTCGGATGATTGAATCGTGGCGAAATCTTTGACTTTCTCTTGATCATGAGTAATCACTCCTCTTGTTAGAACCGAAATGAAGCATGGCTTATCAATGCGGTGGCGAAACGTAAACCATCAAGATGAAGAACTCATACGCGAGGAATGAAACGAATCCGTATTTTTCTCACTTACCGTTTGTATGTTCAAGCATGAAGTATCAAAACTAAGCACAATAGTTAGCAAGCATACATCATCAACAAATACATAAGTTAACACATGAGAAGCAAGGTGTTAGCACTAAAATTGCTAAGCAGGTTGGTGATAGTATAAGGTATATACTTAATGAAGGGTGTCAAGCAACATAAGGCAAATACCCTATCTAAACTACTTAATAAGCTTAACACTAATGTTGATTCTAACTTTAATATTGCTAATGGAAACTTGGAGAGAATATGGTATATTATAAGGTTACCAAAAAACCATAAAATCAAAATACCATATCAAACCATTACCAATAAGAAATCTTAAATTTCCAATATCTTTTATGCACATTAATCAATCACAAAAGGAAAGAGGAAGGCTCAGCCATTCATCTCTCATCCTCACCGTCACCATAGCCATAAAAAAATTACTCAAACTTCATAACAAGATATAAAAGAGAAACACAAGAGGAAGAACACATAAAGAAAACAAGTAAGAAATGAGCAAAGAAGTTAAAGAAAAAGAGTACAAGTTTTATTCACATGGAAGGATTAGAGTTACAAGATGAGATATCAATTTCAACCTCCACTTTCCAAGCTCTCAAATGAGAGCTTATAAGGGAAAGAAGAAGAAGTTATCAAGTATTATAATATGTTTTTCTCACTCCAAAATCCAAACCAAACTAAACCAGTGAACCGCTATTTATAGGGTTTCCACAAAAGAAAAGAAGTATGCAAGGGGCTTAATTAGGTAGAGATGGACCCATGGCAGGATCCCGGGCCTACATGGTGGAGGTAGGGCCGTCCAAAGCGGCTATTTGGATTAAACTAGTGGCCTGGAAGTCTCTGGTGGGCCATCCTTCAACAATGGTCTTCTGAGCTCTCCATTGTATTTTTGGGGCCATTCTTTTATTTTTATTCTCACTTGAATTTAATCTGAAGCTTAAGGACATAGAGCTTGTGACAAATCAACCTACTTGCACATCAAATCAATACTATAAACTTGTGATCAACTTGCACCAAGTCATGAGTGTGTATCCCCACTTGATCCATGGTTGTCCTCATTGTGTTCCACTCATGATTCATGCCCACTTGCCCACTTGTGTATCTTGTTTATCAATGTTGTGCACCCATTTGTGTATTTTTGTAGCATGTTGGACCAAAATGATTATTTGTGTTGCAAAACTTGACTATTAATTCTTTTTCCGTCAGGTTTGCAGTATTGGCCCGAATTTGTCGTAACTGTGCATAATGTGCATTTTCCAGTGTAAATGTCCTGTGACCCTATAACATGTACTACTAAGCAGAAACGGATTAAATAGTATTGTTTATTAACAAAATTATAAGAAATGGGAGGTATTAAAATGTAATTAATCGTGCCGAACAAATACCCCCAAACTTATCTTTTTCTCGTCCCGAGGAAAAAAAATCCTAACCTCACTTTCGCAAAGAACGCGATTATACTGAGCCCGTGCAATAAGCCGTTCAACCTCTAGGTGTCCCTAGTAGGAGTTTTTTCTCCTGAGGGTTTTCAGCGGATTACACCCACAAAATCCCGTCAAACTAGTTTTGTGAGGTAACTGTAGATTCTAATCGTAAGATTAAGTATCAAAGCTGAAAATTCTATCATCCTATGTTAGAAACGTCGAACCCGTATTTTTCACTCCTCTCGTCTCATTTAACAAAAGTTCATATATGTCTTTACGTGATTGTACAAATAGTGTCATTACGTTTTAAAAACTTTGATTAGAGCCTCCATGCCATAAATACAGACCGGACAAAACTTTGAAAGGATCAGGTGAGTTTCTAAAGCCTTAACTTTTTCTCATGTTTCATTCTCCAGTTGAAGAAGCCCCTCAAGAGATTGAAGATGAAAGGCAAGCAACCTTCAACGGGCTAACTGAAATCAACCTGGGAACTCCCGATAATCCACGGCCAATCTTCATCATCTCACTCCTGTTAAAGGAAGTGAAAAAGAAAATAATCTTCCTACTGCATGAGTTCATTGATTGCTTTGCATGGACGTAGAAGGAAATGCCCGGCCTCTCTCCAGAGGTGGTTGTGTATAAGCTGGCTATATCTCTTGATGTCAAGCCGATCAAGCAAGCTCCTCGAAGAATGAGAAGGGAGCTGGAAGAAAAGATTATCGAGGAAACCAAGAAACTCATTGATGCCGGTTTCATCAGAGAAGAGAAATATGCATACTGGATCGCATGCATCATCCTAGTACAGAAGAAAAATGGGCAGATATGAGTTTGCGTCGATTTCAGGGATCTCAACAAGGAATGCCCTAAAGATGAATTCCCATTCCCGATCATGAAAATACTGGTCGATGATACCTCAAGCTATGAGATGTTCACCTTCATGGATGGCTCATCTGGATACAACCAAATCAAGATGTCTCCCGAGGATGAGAAACACACCGCGTTTCGAACCCCGATCAGCATATATTGCTACAAGGTGATGCTGTTCAGACTGAAGAATGCAGGTGCCATATATCAAAGAGCGATGACAAAGATCTTTGATAACTTAATCCATAAAGTCGTCGAATGCTACATTGTCATCAAAACTAAAACCAAAGCTAATCACATCGAAGAACACCGAACTGTCTTCACGAGATTGAGGGAGTACAGTCTAAACATGAACCCTCTGAAATGCGCTTTCGACGTGTCATCGGCAAAATTCCTGGGCTTCATAGTCCGACATCGAGGTATCAAAATTGATCCATCAAAGATAAAAATCAATCATGAAGATGCCTCCTCCAAAGAATCTGACACAGCTAAGATCCTTACAAGGCAAGCTCGGTTATATACAAAGGTTCGTCTTGAAGTTATCTAGGAGATGTCAACCCTTCTCAAAGCTCATGAAGAAAGATGCTCCTTTGTTTGGGACGCCGAATGTCAAAATACATTCGAAAACATCAAGCGATACATGTTGCACCTCCATTGCTCGCTGCTCCCATTCCAAACAAACTGATGATCCTCTACACTGCTGCACTAGACGAGTCACTCGTCGCGCTCCTCGCCCAAAATAACGAGGAGGGGAAAGAAAACGCCCTCTACTATTTCAGCCGAACACTGGTCAGGGCAGAGCACAACTACTTTCCGATCGAGAAGCAATGCTTGTCTTTGATATTTAACATAAACAAGTTGAGGCATTATCTGCTCGCTTACCGGATTATGCCGATCTCCAAGATTGACCCGCTGAAATATCTCATGACAAAAGAAAACTTGATGGGTAGGATGTCCAGATGGGTTGTCATGCTACTCGACATAGTCTATACTCCTCATAAAGCAGTAAAAGGCCAAGCCCTAGCCGACTTCCTCGCTGCTCATCCTATACCTGAAGCGTCACCGCTAAATTGCAATTTACCCGATAAACAAGTGTTGTACCTCGAGGATAACGATCTGTGCTGGGATCTCTACTTCGACGGGACCTCTTCAATGAGGACCTCCAGTAAATCAAGCATACCGTAGATAAAAGCGGGGGTAAGATTGGTGTTCACCACACCGTCAGTAAGGACCCTATGATGTTCTTTCGCTCTTTCCGAGTCTCGCACAAATAACAAGGCTGAGTATGAAGGGCTAATGGCTAGACTCGAGCTCGCCATAGAAATGGAGATCACCCGGCTGCATGTTTACGGAGATTCCCAACTGGTTGTCAACCAGGTGAATGGAAATACAAAGTATACAAGCCCGAGTTAGCTCCATACGGAAGCCATGTCATGGAGCTCATGAAACAATTCATCTACATAGAACTAATGAGAATTCCCAGAGCGTTGAACGGAAAAGCTAACGTACCCGCTCGCCTAGCCATAGAACTAGCGGATCCCGACATCTATGAGTTCTTAATTTCGGTTCGAAGCCAGAAAATTCTATAGCCAACTTCCATGTGTGAAGAAGAAGGACTAGAGCAAGAAATTTGTCCAGCTGAAGAAGCCTTGGTCATTAAATACGATCCTCGTTAGAGAGAACCCTTTATAGAGTATCTCCGATATGATAACCTAAGAAAAATCCATGAGGGTTCGCTGAAGAAGAGAACTCTTCCGGATGTGTTCATAAAGGACACGCTATATCGAAGATCATACGATCATTTATGGCTCAGAATTCTGTCCTCAGCCGAAACCTAAAAAGTCATGAAAGAAGTTCACTCTGGTGTCTGTGGGGCACATCAGTCCAGCCCCAAGATGCGCCTTCAAAGCAAGCGGCTAGGATATTGCTAGTCTACTATGATAAGGAGCTATAAAGAAATGTAACCTCTATCAAATACATGGCAACTTCATACATAAGCATCCCGATCCGCTGCATTCAACCGTGGTGTCTTGGCCATTTGAAATGTGAGGTATCGACATAGTTGGCCCAATTGATCCTCCATCATCTAAAGGCCACCGGTTCATATTGGCCGCTACTAATTATTTCTCCAGATGGTCCGAACTTGTCCCTCTAAAAAAAGTCAAAACAAAGTATATCGTGACATTTTTCCAACATAATGTCTTATACCGTTTTGGCACACCAAGACGGATCATTTCTGACAGCGGGCCTTCTTTCAAAAGCTTCAAGGTCTGAAAGCTCGTCACTCAACACAAGATTGACTGGAGATACTCCTCCATCTATAATCTAAGAGCCAATAGGCTGGCCGAAACCTTCAATAAAACTCTATGCAAGCTCCTAAAGAAAAATGTTTCGGCCAACAAGAGAGACTGGGATCTCAAGCTCTACGAGAATCTGTGGGAGTATCTTACCACGCATCGCACTCTAACACAATCTATCCCATACTCACTGCCCTTCAGGGTGAAGGTAATCCTCCCCTTGAAGTCAAAATTCCAAGTTTAAAAATGATCGTCCAGCACAATTTGACGGAGGAGAAAAATGCACTTCTTCGTCTTAAAGAACTTGACGCGCTCGAACAAAAATGACTCGCTGTGCAACAAAATCTGTAGTTTTATCGAGCCTAAATGTGACAAGCTTACGACAAAATGACGCATCTCTGCGTCTTTAAGAAAGGAGACCTGGTGTTGGTACTTCAAAGACCGATAATTCCCAACCAACACGCAAAGGGAAAATTTGAACCAAATTGGGAAGGGACGTACGTCATCGAAAAAGTGTATGGTGGAGGTTCCTAACAATTGATAAGCGCCGAAAGAAATAAGCCCATGCCGCCGATCAATGACTGATATCTGAAAAAAATATTATGCATAAATGCTCCAAATTGCGGATAAGCTAATCCCAAGCTACCCTGCAAAAATGCGCCAAAAATGCCAAACAAGATAAAATAGCCAAGATTGACCCCTAAGTCGTTAAACTGGGAACATATGAACCCTAAGTGGTTAAACTGGGAACAAACCCCCAAATCCTCCAAAGGCAAATGATGAGTCGCTCCTGACAATATGCTTCAATGTTAGCGGTGCTGATGCCGACCAAAATCCCAAGCCCCATATCCTCCAAAGGCAAATGATGAGTCGCTCCTGACACTATAATTCAGTGTCAGCGGTGTAGATGCCGACCAAAATCCTAAACCCCAAGTCCTTCAAAGGAAAATGATGAGTCTCTCCTGGCACCATGCTTCAGTGTTAGCAATGCTTATGCCGACCATAATCCCAAACCCCAAGGAATCCAAAAGCAAATGATGAGCCGCACCTAGCACTATAGCGATGCTAAAAAAATATAATAAAAAAACTCGGCAGTGCTTCCAAGCTTAAGAGCCTCACCGAATAAGGCTGAAATCAAACAAGCCAAATTAAAGTCCTACCCGGCAGTGCTTCCAAGCTCAAAAGTCCTGCGGGATAGATAGGAATCTCCCAAATCAAATCAAATCAACCAATTCAACCAACGACCTCCACATCGTCAAAATGAATCAAGTCAACCAACAACTTCCGCGTCACCAAAAGGGAATCAAGTCAAAGAATCGACCTCCACGTCATAAATAATGGAAGCATAGGCCTCCACGTCGCCAAAATGGATCAAGTCAACCAACGACATCCACGTCACCAAAAAGGAATCAAGTCAAAACATCGACCTCTATGTCGCCAAAAGGGAAGCACTGACCTCCACATCGCCAAAAAGGGAAGTACTGACCTCCATGTCGCCAAAATGGATTAACTCAACCAACGACCTGTTGGAGATAGTGCCCTCAAAGTCAATTATTGGATCGCAGGTACGTGATTGCAATGATTGGGACAGGACCTATACCGATATGACAGTCTTGCTCGAGATGATAGTATGCTTTCTGGTTTATCTTTATCATCGTATACATGCTTTAGTTCACTATTGCATGATGATAGAGCCCATAGGATTCTTGCTTGACTACCAGCAGTATGATGGCGATCATATACGTGGGAGCTGGGGTCTGTAAGCACATCCTTAAAGTGTCCCTAGTCTGGGAGTTTCGAGACAGGGCATCGATACTCCAGAGTAGACTAGTGTATACAGTCGAGACCCCGACGAAGGGCGGTGGTCGGTCTCACAAGCCACTGGTGTCAGTTGGATCACCTAAGATATATACAGGTGCTCATTAGGATATGAGTACACCGGACAGGACTCACCGGGAACCTGCTAGTTGGTATTATACATATCGTCAGATAGCAGTTCCCTGGTAACATGTGTACAGGTTAGTTCATCGACCTTAGATCGTCATTGGTCTCGTGTGAGTTCCCACTGTGCTTAGATTACTACCCTGCCACACTCAAAGGAGTTGTACAAACAGGTTTTAGTTGGGTACAGTCCCGAGCCACATTGGAGGCAAGTGAGCGGATCGTCGGGGATTCGTCTCTCCCGGTATTGGGGGTTGATATCGCACGGTGCACGGGTGGCCATCACTAGAAATCCTCGGCCGAGGTAGTAGAGAATTACTGATTTGGATCAGTAGTTTCTCAGGTGGTGATGGGTTTCATGCCGACACGATTTATCGCGTTATTAGGGGTCTGACTTTATCCACCCGCCTAGACTCGATATGTGATACTCTTTATACGAACGGACCGGACTGTATGTATATTGTCACTGTTAGGCTCAGTAGGGTTTATAGATGAGTTCGCTCGTCAGCTTCCCTTCCAATCAATACATAGGCAAACCGTTACGTACAGCTTGTACCTCTGACGTGCTAGAGGTTATACCCAGTGCCAGTGTGTTGATGAGTCATTAGAGTCCCCCACAGACACTTTTCCAAGTTCGGGCGAAACGTTGTAGAGGCCGTATGGTGATATGGCAGGGTTCGGAAAATGCACGTGCGTTTTCGCACGTGTCGTTTTTCGGGCAGATAATACTGGTCGGCTTTGGTTTAAGCCGGATCCGAGTATTATTTTGAGTAGATATAATATCTTTTTCTCTGTTGAATTTGTATTCGGTCGTAATACAAATGCAGGTATATTTATACAGTTACGGGGTTGTCCTGAAATTCGTTTCAGGATCGCTTTTGGAAGTTGCCAGTTGCCAGTTTCCAGTTTCCAGTTTCCGTATTTGACATTCGGTTAAATGCGGATTTATCTTTCCGTCACTCTGGTGAGTCATGAGGGTGAGTCGTGCTTCTAGAAGCTTCTAGAATGGTGACTAGGTTCATGAACCTTTGTTTGCATTAATTACATGATGATTAGGTTTATATGACTCATGCTTTAGCATTAATGATTCTTGTTAACCTTAGGATATTTGTTCATGATATTTATCCTTATGGTCACCTCCCTCTCTCTCACACTCACCCCCACCTCCTTGTATAGTGGTCGGCCCCCTTGGTGAAGGAATCATGGTTGCTTGAAAAAAGATTGATATTGTTTTGGACTCATGGAAATTAGATAAGCCTCATTTCTCATTTCACCCGATTCCAAAAGGCAACTTCATTAACCGTTCGTCCATAGCCTTGGACGTAACGAGACAAAGTGTTCTACTCATTCTCTACAACATCTTGGTCGTCTCTTCTGGCAAACTTGACGATCGAGTTGCCTCGGTTCAGAGGCGGGAGCCCGTTTAAAGATCCGTCGACGTGGTGCCACCTGGACGACGAGACTGGAGATTCAGGAGATCGGAGCAGCCGCAACAAGCGTGGGATGATGGTTGAAGACCGAAGGACTCGGATCGTTCGGTATAACTTTTCTACCCACTTTGTAGTTTGTTAGTTTAGCTTTAATGGCAGATCCGGGTTAAAGTACGCGATAGTGCCAGTTGAAAAAGTTTTTGTTCCGCATTTGGCGTCTGTTAGACGGCCGGGGCGCTACCGTGGACTAACAGTGGTATCAGAGCCTCACTTTTAAGCTATACTATCTTGTGCTAACGCGTTTAAAAGATCGATCGAACGGAATTTCCGAAATCAAAATTTTCAAGTGCTTAAGTTTCTGTCGATTTTAAACAGGGTCTAAAAATAATTTTACATATCACAGAATATTAAGCAGGGTTTTTTAAGCATACGGATGAAAATTGGGCACGTGATCCCACAAGAGCACCGCGGATCCGCGGTCAAACCTAGGGTTTGACCGCGGAACCGCGGCGCTTTAGTAGGAACAGTGCATCAATTTTTCACAGAGAGCTTCTTTTTGGAAAATGTGGTTTTTGGTATAGTTCTTTTGGGCCCAGATTTTGTTACTGTACAGCAGATGTACGTGGGGCCCACTTCGGGAAATTTAGTCGATCGAAATTTTAAATTTGTTTGTATGCAGTATTTACATTATATCTCCGACCGGGAATGTCATTTGATCGGTAAACCGCGTCTGATTGCTATAGTTCTTTTAGACGGGTTTGAGAACGTGACATTCGCGTTGATGTTCTGTATTGTGCTGTGATGTTGCGGATATGTCGTGGTGGATAACAGGGTGCAATGATAGTACAGTTTGGATTTATTTGTACATTTGATATTGCGGGACGAGCGTCCAACATGTAGACTGCCGTCACTGCCTGTTGTATAATATTCTTTTTGGGACACGACCGGGTTGAGGTCGATGTACCCGTTGTACATATTTTTATTTCTGTACTATGTTTATTCCTCGACGGAGTGCACGGATAGCCGGGTTCTGGAGGGCAACGGGTCCGTATCTCATGGCATTGAGAGGCAGAGGGACCTCACTCTAGAATTGACAGACTATTCACCGCACTCGTGGGGGGTACAGGTTGACCCAAGGAGGGGTGCTCAATTTACCGGATTCCGTGAAGTGCCGGGTGTTCCATTCACTATGCTGTGGGGGACTACCTCGCTTCAGGTTTTGGCGGGTAACTTGCCGCATCCGTAGGGGTCTAGGTTTCATTGCACAGGCTATCCACACGACCAGGGGAACGTCGGGTTTCAGCAGCAGCTCTGTGAAACCCGGGGATCCCAGATTATCTGTATTGTTCTGTGATGCTTATTACTTTTCTGTAATGTTGCATATTATCACGCCTGGAGCGATTATTGTATATTGGTATATATACTATTAGATGTTGTATATGTTTTACACCCGCGCTAGTCCAGCCCCCGCTCTGTCGTTAGTTAAGTAACCTAACGGGTGATGACGGGACCCAGTGGCGAATGCGGATGGCATATACGTACATTATATTTTCGTTCTTTTCTGGTGTGATTGATTGATGGGACTGCATTGATTCTTATCAATGCATGGATAAAACAAACCTATATTTGATGTTGTTGGAACAAATTTTTAAAGTGTTATTACAAAGACGTTTCTTTTTGTTTTGCATAGTGATATTCAGTTTAGAATATCCTGCACCTCATTCGACGAGGCAAGAGCTAGATCCCTTCACCGGGAGAGACCCCTTGGGCAGAAGTTTGCGTCAGGGTAATAACTTTACTATAGTCGATTACAAGTTGCTTTGCATCGAGGTATTCAGTTGGAATATCCTACACCTCATTCCACGAGGAAAGAGCCGAGATCCCTTCACCGGGAGTGACCTCTTTAGCAAAAGGTTTTCATCACTATATTTTTATAAAAAGCTATCAGGTTCCTTCAACGAGATCAAGTTCATTACATTAAAGGTTTTTCGCCAAAAACCAGCCGTAGCCCTGCGTCATTTCTTATGGATGGTCAGTAGTATTCAAGCTGTGTTTGGTGGCCTTCGTCAAGGCATAGTGTTTGGTAGTTGCTGGGTATTCATTTATTGCATAGATAGATGTGTTGGTTTGGGACAGTCGTATAGCCTTGTTGGCCTTCGTCAAGGGCTTGTACGGGTGGGTTCAAATTGACCTGGACAATGACGGGTAGAACTTGACATGTGACTTATGATTTGTTGGCCTTCATCAAGGTCATAAGAGTATGAGGCAAAAATCACATCGGGAGTTTCAAACATACAGGAAACTTGCCAGGCATGTGCATACCTTCTGGAGTGTGATAACTTGAGTGGCTTCCATCAAGTTATCATGCGATGATAGTTGGATCCCGATTCTCACTGATGAGTTGGTTTACTCTTCGGGTGATCCCGACTAATTCTTCTTTCAGGTTTGGAGGAGAATTTGAGATAACAGTGGGAGGTTTCCTGATTAGATAAATTGATAACTATTCTGATCTAGGTTAGAGTGCACGCAGAGTGTTTCTTTTCTCTCTCTCTCTTTGGCAGCGACCTTTGATCGACCCTAGACTATGACTCAGTGACCAAGTAGACCGAACCTTCTTAAAATACTGGCTTTTGGATTGTCTAAAGTTGCATAAGTCATTGCCGCTCTTTCTTTTACCCTTTGTATTTCTCAGAACACCCCGTATTACTACGGACATCCACTTCCATTGGATAGATCCATCATATGGTTATATACGAACTCGAAGGGACTTCTTCGAGGATCGATCCAGGTTCAGGAGAAATAGAATAAGGTTATTCAGTTGTCTTTTATTATCACCTTCTCTCAGGTTGCGAGGGCTCCTTAGTTAAGGAGAGTACACCTATTACGCTTATTGGATAGTCTTATTCCAAACCATAAGCTGGTGCCGAACGGTAGGGAATGAAGAAAACCAATTAGCCTAAGTAGGGTGTGCAGAAGGTAATATGTAAAGACAAGATAAAAAGATTAGAAAGAGGGCAAACTAAATTGCGACTGTTATCATTCACGACCAAACCGCGTACTTCATCGCCACTCCCATTTCACCTTTGCTTTTTTCCCAGTTCGGGAGAAATAGAATAAGGTATTATTCAATTGTATTTTATCATCACCTTCTCTCAAGTTGCGAGTACTCCTAGAATTAGGAGAGTACACCTATTATGCTTACTGGATAGTCTTCTTCCAAACCATAGACTGGTGCCGAACGGTAGGGAAGGAAGAAAATCATTTAGCCTAATGATGGTGTACAGAAGGTAACGACTAAAGACAAATAAAGGGATTTGGAGAGAAGGCAAAAAAATATACGGTTACAGTCATGAATAGGATTATGGAAGAGGCATTACTAGGAATACCAGGATACCCCTACGAAACATTTTCATGTTTCAGTTACACTGTGCATTGTTAAAGGAAAACTGATTTCCCGATTAGATACTTACTCCAGGGTATGTATTTACCAGGTTTTATTCTCATATCTGTATAGTTTTACAGATGATGAGTGGGAGGAAGTTATTGGGAATTAGGTAATCATCCTCATTATATCGGAATTCGTTGTAATTGGTGATATTTGAGGAAATCGCCTGGGTACAGTTTTCAACCTACGACACACAGGTTTTTAAGTTATTCAACTCAGCGGACTTATACAGAGTATTGTATGTTGTCCAGTGTCCGTCAGGACAAAGGGGTAGGTCCTCGTACTATATTCTGTTTACTTATAACTTCTCTAGTTTTTAGACAAGTGTTTCGTAGAAATACAATGTCTAAGTTTTGAGAAGTTGTGGGTATAAAAATAAAGTAGAGAACCAGGTATCACAAGTATCGGGATTCTTCAAAGAGATCGAAGATATAGATTCTTGTGATTGGTATTCTGTTGATAGTAATGGTTTTGAGAAACTTGTTTCTCTTTCAGGTTACTCATAATTGGATGGATTCCTAAGTTGAGTAATGTTGATTAGCCTCTCTCCATTCAGTTGATATGCACTGGAAACAGCTGCATGGTTTGAATCTAGTTCCAATTAAATTAGTGCCTCTATTTCTATATTGTATATAGAATAGTTCATATCTTAACGATGTTAAGGTAAGAGGAGTTGTCCAGCTTATGCTTAAAACCAGACACTGGATAACTCAAGGCACGTTTCTTTAATGGCAGTTTGTGGGTTGACCCTGGCTTTGACGAAGGTTGACATTTCTACCATCTGGAAGATCAATAGTGATATTGTTCTTGATTCGCCACAGTTTTATTAAAATGGATTTTATTCAGAAAACAGTAGTGGGAGTATGGTAGAACTGGAAGAGATTCCAGAACCGCAAACGATTACGGAAAATTTAATAGGACCTATATATTCAATCAGGTTTGACATTCCAATAGCCACTCCGCAGATATGGTGGGTAACCTCAGACACCCGAGAGGTACTCCGGTAGCCTCAAGGACGATGACTGGGAGGTTCTTGTTTACCCAGACTTGACACTACTGTTGTTCCAGACTATGAGACCCAGCAGGAGGATAAGTATAGCGTCGTTCTAAACTAGCTTTAGAAGTGTACGTATATATTATTCTGCCAGAGGGTTGTCGTAGTCAGTGGGAGCAGCGGAAGCATAGTGGGCAAGTAGCTTATGTCTATTTATAGGCTTGAGCAGATAGAGCAGAGATAAGATCGTCTATTTTTGATGAGACAGTCATGGGTTTGACTTCGTCAGAATAGGGGATGGATCTGTTAAGAAGGTAGTACGGTGTGATGTCCTGGTATTTGGATGACATACACAGAGTAGGAAGTAAAAATTCCTATACTACGATCGGTTGTACTGTGGTCGTCACACAGTTGTTTCTCCAGACAGGACATAGATATAATATCAGACATTCTGGTTTCTAGATCCATGGTTTTAGATCTGGATTTGGGTAGTTTCCCAATGTGGGTACTGTGACAGTATTCTAATAGTTTTTAGAATAGATGACTCCTGATGTGGTGGTGTACCTGCAGGTGATGGAGTCACCCTCTCTAAAGGTGTCTTAGAGACTGAAGGAGAGAGGGATGTGCATGATTGGCGGATCACTTGCTTAGGCAATTGAGTCAATCATGAGATGTCAAGTACCACACCAGATGTAGTTTTTGCACTTGATGCGATAAGTTTATATTAATCCAATCCTGAAGAAACATAAAGAAGCAGTTTTAGAACATAAGTGCATGTTCTACGGATTTGATGACGGCAGCCTCCTTCGGGAGACGGTTATCATTCTAGGCTTCCAAGGTGACATGGATGACAGAGTGATTGTCAGAGTTATAGTTTTCCTTCTGACGAGGGACAGTATTATGGACAGGTGGTCCAAGAGGATACTGTGGGAAGCATGGTGCTGAATACTGATTAGGTTCAGTTATTTATACAGTCTAAGAAGTTTGGATTTGGAGTTCATTTATGAACTAGGTCCCATCAGATATCCAGACATATTCTAAGACAGGTATTACTCGATTCGGGAGATGGCTTTCTCCGCGAACTTGGGATTAAGAGAGATATAGAAAGAAACATCAGGACGGATCCACTCACTGAGGCTATTTCTCGAACACAAGAGTTTTACAAACTAGCTTTGTAAAACTGATTAGTAGAGGAGTTAGATGTTCGGTATCACACGGTCTGTGAGTATGCGACATCGCAATAATTAACCTTAAGTGCAAGTGGGAGATTGTTGGAGATAGTGCCCTCAAAGTCAATTATTGGATCGCAGGTATGTGATTGCAATGATTGGGACGGGACCTATACCGATATGACAGTCTTGCTCGAGATGATAGTATGCTATCTGGTTTCTCTTTATCATCGTATACATGCTTTAGTTCACTATTGCATGATGATAGAGCCCATAGGATTCTTGCTTGACTACCAGCAGTATGATGGCGATCATATACGTAGGAGCTGGGGTCTGTAAGCACATCCTTAAAGTGACCCTAGTCGTGGGAGTTTCGAGATAGGGCATCGATACTCCAGAGTAGACTAGTGTATACAGTCGAGACCCCGACGAGGGGCGGTGGCCGGTCTCACAAGCCACTGGTGTCAGTTGGATCACCTAAGATGTATACAGGTGCTCATTAGGATATGAGTACACCGGATAGGACTCGCCGGGAACCTGCTAGTTGGTATTATACATATCGTCAGATAGCAGTTCCCTGGTGACATGTATACAGGTTAGTTCATCGACCTGAGATCGTCAGTTGTCTCGTGTGAGTTCCCACTGTGCTTAGATTACTACCCTACCACGCTCAAAGGAGTTGTGCAAACAGGTTTTAGTTGGGTACAGTCCCGAGCCACATTGGAGGCAAGTGAGCGGATCGTCGGGGATTCGTCTCTCCCGGTATTGGGGGTTGATGTCGCACAGTGCACGGGTGGCCATCACTAGATATCCTCGGCCGAGGTAGTGGAGAATTACTGATTTGGATCAGTAGTTTCTCAGGTGGTGATGGGCTTCATGCCGACACGACTTATCGCGTTATTAGGGGTCTGACTTTATCCACCCCCTAGACTCGATATGTGATACTCTTTAGACGAACGGACCGGACTGTATATATATTGTCACTGTTGGGCTCAGTAGAGTTTATAGATGAATTCGCTCGTCAGCTTCCCTTCCAATCAATACATAGGCAAACCGTTACGTACAGCTTGTACCTCTGACGTGCTAGAGGTTATATCCAGTGCCAGTGTGTTGATGAGTCATTAGAGTCCCCCACAGACACTTTCCCAAGTTCGGGCGAAACGTTGTAGAGGCCGTATGGTGATATGGCAGGGTTCGGAAATGCACGTGCGTTTTCGCACGTGTCGTTTTTCGGGCAGATAATACTGGTCGGCTTTGGTTTAAGCCGGATCCGAGTATTATTTTGAGTAGATATAATATCTTTGTCTCTGTTGCATTTGTATTCGGTCGTAATACAAATGCAGGTATATTTATACAGTTACGGGGTTGTCCTGAAATTCGTTTCAGGATCGCTTTTGGAAGTTGCCAGTTTCCAGTTTCCAGTTTCCGTATTTGACATTCGGTTAAATGCGGATTTATCTTTCCGTCACTCTGGTGAGTCGTGCTTCTAGAAGGTTCTAGAATGGTGACTAGGTTCATGAACCTTTGTTTGCATTAATTACATGATGACTAGGTTTATATGACTCATGCTTTAGCATTAATGATTCTTGTTAACCTTAGGATATTTGTTCATGATATTTATCCTTATGGTCACCTCCCCCTCTCCTACACTCACCCCCACCTCCTTATATAGTGGCCGGCCCCCTTGGTGAAGGAATCATGGTTGCTTGAAAAAAGATTGATATTGTTTTGGACTCATGAAAATTAGATAAGCCTCATTTCTCATTTCACCCGATTCCAAAAGGCAACTTCATTAACCGTTCGTCCATAGCCTTGGACGTAACGAGACAAAGTGTTCTACTCATTCTTTACAACATCTTGGTCGTCTCTTCTGGCAAACTTGACGATCGAGTTGCTTCGGTTCAGAGGCGGGAGCCCGTTTAAAAATCCGTCGACGTGGTGCCACCTGGACGATGAGACTGGAGATTCAGGAGATCGAAGCAGCCGCAACAAGCGTGGGATGATGGTTGAAGACCGAAGGACTCAAATCGTTCGGTATAACTCTTCTACCCACTTTGTAGTTTGTTAGTTTAGTTTTAATGGCAAATCCGGGTTAAAGTACGCGATAACGCCAGTTGTAAAAAGTTTTTGTTCCGCATTTGGCGTCTGTTAGACGGCCGGGGCGCTACCGTGGACTAACACGACCTCCGTGTCACAAAAATGGATCAAGTCAACCAACAATCTCTACGTCGCCAAAATGGATCAAGTCAACCAACGACCTCTACGTCGCCTAAAGGGAATCAAGTCAAAGCATCGACCTCCATGTCACCAAAAAGAGGAGCACCGATCTCTCTACGTCGCCAAAAAGGATTCAAGCCAAGCTCTTCACAAAAAAAGATCCATCAATTTCATGCGTACGACACATAAATATCGTGTACATTTATTGATGGGGGCATTTTGTTGGGGTCAAAATTTACACCTCGCTGCCAAAATCAAAAATTAAATGTCCAAAAGTCAAAGTCAAAGTCAACACTCAAACAAGTGACCAAATCCAATCAACCCGGTTCTAAGTCCGAGCAAGTGGACCCACTCCCAAACCACCTCAAGCCCAAGCGAAGCCGACCGGCCATTGAAGAAAGAGAAAGAAATTTGTAATAAATAAATTTTGTATGCAAATAAGTGAGAAAATGTAATACAAATGTGCAAAAAACCAAATTGTTGTAAAGCCCATGGATCATCCATAAAAAGATGTGCACATGGGGCATGGGAAAGGCTAAAATCTAAATTTGTAATGCCCAAGATGCTATGTGTAAAGTTGTAAGTTTATATAAGGCAAACATATGAGGAAATCAATAGCAACTTTCATTGACTCAATCCTTCTAGTATTTTGAGCCTCCACCTCTCTTGAGATGATCTTCTACCTCTTCTTCTTCTTCATTTTTTTAGCTTACCCTTCATGGAAGAAGATAAAAGGAACCCCTTTTCTTCAAAAACTCCATAAACGCATAACATCAGAACTCAAGAACTAAGAAAAGAAGATTCTTTTCCTCCAACCCAAGGAAGAAGAAGGAGGGATCGACCCTCATAGGGTGAAAGCCAATACCTTTCATCATGGGTCGATTCCTCTAAGCATGTAGGATAAACATGGACGAAGGGCCGCGGTGAAACCCATTGGTTTCATCCTTGAAACTCGTAAAATCGATGACTTTGTGAAGAAAGCTCAATGCTTTTGTCCTGCAAAACCTCCTCGCCGCAGGATCTTTCATGGTCGTCATGAATCATGTTTCTCCCCAAAAACTCGAACACGGGATCCACCCTTGTTCTACTCCAGAAACCCCTAAAGGGGGTTCCCGCTTCGAAATCCCACAATATGGATTCCTTTCGGGACACCTCCCGGGGTCCCTGCCTTCCGAACCCCCCATCCAGCTTGGGAATCCCCCAAAAAGGATTCGCTTCGGGACCCCAAAGGGGGTTCCAGCTTGGGAATCCCCCAAAAGGTTTTCACTTCAGGACCCCAAAGGGGATTCCTGCTTCGGAATCCCCCAAAAAGGGTTTCGGGATCCCTCCCGAGTTCCTGCCTTCGGAAGCCCCCCAGGGAAGGTTCCTACTGTCGGGACCCCTTCCGGGGTCTCCACTTTCGAGACCCCCCTAAAGAGGTCTCCTGACATCAGGACCCCCCAGGGGTGCTCTCAACTTCAGGACCCCCCTCCTAGGGGTCCGCTACTTCAGGACCTCCTAAAGGGGCCCTACCACTTCAGGACCCCCTAAAAGGCCCCACAGTTTTGACTATCCCTCTCTCTCTCTCTTCTTCTTTTGGAATCTTTCTGACACATTCAAAATATTTCTCCCTTTCCAAAAAAATTCTAACAGGACATTTCTCCGCACCCCGCAAGGAGGCTGCTAGCCCCTTTAACCCCTCCTGCTGACCACGTAGCGGGACTCCTATAAACTCTACGAGGCCCCCGATATGTGCAAAGCATCCTCAAAATCGTTTTCAAAACACAGCACGCGGATATTGCAAACTGAGCTCGCATAACCTATACGACTTGTTAATCAGAGATTCCCTCGTGTCAAGAGTGAAGGTAATTAACAGCAGTTTTTCCCGTGGCTACTGCAGAAAGGATCTCCACAATCAATAAACTTCCGCCTATCCTATACAGGGGGAATCTGTACAAGCCTAAGGCACATGCGCATCCATCTCAATGGGTGACGAAAAACACTCTACGGTAGCACATGAAAATCGTCAAACTTATCAATATTTTGCTAATAAAACCCAAGTGGTGGGAGAAAAAATAAAAAGAGATTTTAAAGAATGGTGCTGATTAAAATTGATCCACCATATAAGCCTAGCTGTGTAGGATACAAAACTGATAAAAAGTGAATTGTGAACCAATAAAAAAATTTCATAACCCAAATTTAGTAAAAGAATTAAATAGGGACTGCATAACTTTTATTCCATTAAAGCTCGAGCTAGATAAGTGGATATTCTAAGAAATATTATCTTATATAGTTTATTATATATTAAAACTGAGTATCCACCGTTCTTGATGTGATACATGCACGACTGAGATTTGGTAAGAGAAAAGGAGTATCCAAGTTGAATTTGATTTGTGTTTTAATTTCGCTTGTCCATATATTATTATGTCAAGGGAAGGAAAAATTTTATGATGGCAACAACATAACTCTTGTCAGCAGATAAATAGTTACGTCATAACAAATGGAATTAATTTATTTTGCCAACTTGGATTCTTATGTGGCGATGTTGTGGAATTTAAAAAAGAATATTTAATTGGGCCAAAAAAGGAGATCCCGATGTTTCTCTCTATTCTTCTTCATCATTCTTCTTTTATTTTTTTGAGATAATAAGTGTAACATAAATCCGGAGAGAGCCGGACCTTTCATATGGGCTATTCAAAGCCCCTCCAAGCCCCTGCTCAACATTCTATCTATTTCATTTTTTTTTTGTTCTATACTTCAGAACCTCACATCCCCTTTTTCTGTCTCCACGAGGATCTCACCGGGCAGCAACTGACTCCACCTCATCCTCCTCCGGTCCTCCTCTCCTCCTCTTTCATTATATGCAATAAGAAATATATATGCCCAAAATTCAAATTTTGATGATTACGATTCAAAAAAAAAATGATTTCAATCTTATGCATCTAACATCAAAGGGAACATAAATTTCTTAGGAACACAATATTTAAATCTCAGAAATTTTAAAAATTGATTAGATATCTTGCCTTTGGTATCAAAACTTTCAACAATCGCAACTCAATTTATTACCTTCCGATGAATGATGTCAAAAAATCCCTAGTGTTATCTACAAATCAAGAATCTCAAATTAATTCCTAATATCATATTCAAACGAACAGTCTCCACGCAATATTTAAAGTATATATGATATGGGCTGCTTGTTGGGGTTTCGGTGGGGAATCGATCCTCATGTTAATTAGGAAGGTTAATGGTGAAAATAGAGAGAATAAGAGGTTGGGTTCTGATATTACAAGAGAAATAGGTAACTTAGAGAAAAAGGGATAAGATAAATTCTTGTTTTTTATATTTTTTTTAACCACCACTTCATTGGAACATAGGAATCCAAGTAGGCAAAATAAATTGTTTTGATTGATTAGATCATAACTACTCATTTACAGATGAAGCTCGATATCGGTCGTCTCCCAGATCATGACACGTGGCAGATGATGTGTCCCAGTGCTCACAAGAAAAGACCTAAAGTGGCCGACCAGACCACTCCTGTGCCCGTCCCACAAACAAGCGCTGGCTCACCTCTGAGCCCCCAGCACAATTGGCCTCCTCGGCCTCACAGCTCGTCTCCGGGCTACCACGGAACTAAGATAACTCGACTCTCCCGCTCGTCCGCGAGCTCTCCCGCCGATGTCATCTTACTCGGTCTCACCGACCAACCAACGGTACCGCTCACAGGTGCAGCCGCCATCCCGCGAATATCGCCATGCGCGAGATATCCGCCGGCCATATCCCACGTTCCACGCCATCACGATTCCCCATTAACGAGCATGTCTCGCCATTAATGGGAGATCTCGCTCATCACGCGAGCGTGACGTCGGGAGCGTAACGGCCGGCGTGATTCTCGTGCTTGCCCTGCCTGCTGCCACCATTATATAAACCCCTTCTTTAGACGGTCCAAGTAAGCCATTTTTACTCCACTAAGCCGTTACTCTGCTCGGATTTCCTCTCTAACTTGACCATCGGAGGGTTCTCCGTGGTACAACCACCCCGGGACTTCCTTGCAGGTAGCTCGGCGCAAACAACCTCAAACCCATTGAGATCTACACGCTTCAGGAGCCAGCCTCTAGATCAAATCTCAGTCGTCCATCGCAGCCATCAGCAGATCAACGGAAGGTAACATCTTGGCGCGGATCCGCCCCGCGTCAGCTGGCGCCGTCTGTGGCAAAGCTTGATTTTACAAAAAAAAAAGTTCATATTTCGATCTTAATCTAATGGCGAGCGATCATCACGACGATCCCAGTACCAGCCCCCCCTCAACGGAAGCGCGGAAGAACCTCCTCCACCGAATGCCATCAACGTCCTTGCCGGCCGGATAGACCGACTCGTGTCTGTCGTGGAGGCGCTCATCCGTGTCCAAACGGCAAGGCAAGTTCCCCAGGTCGCCGCTCCTCCGCCTCGAGACCGGGACCCCTACAGGGGGAGAGAAGACTCCGCACGCGTCGGCACTGCCGACCACCGCCTCGCTGCCTCCCATGGCCGCAGATCTCCCGGGCCAATACCTTATGCGGCTCGCTGGGCGCCCCACAGTTCAACACCGAGGTCCGTCGCCAGAGCACCTCGCCCCAAGCCACTTCGCGGCCCTTTCCCTCCCGAGGAGATGTCAGTCAGCTCGCTTGTTCCCAGGCATGACCAACACCCCCTCCCTCGACGGGGTTGTGCGGACGGGGCTCGCTACGGCGGCTCGAAGACCACCTCGCCGGGGGATCTGAGAAATCTCATTGAGAGGAACCGGGGCCGCTCCCAGACGCAGGTCTCCAACAGCAGAGGCGGGGGATCAGAATGTGCCGAATCGTCAGGATACTACGGCCGATTCGACGCCCTCGAGAAGAAGATCGAAGGTATGCATCGGGAAGGTCACCGCTCGAGCGACGGGGCTAAATACGCCGCCGACTCGCTCACCAAGCCATTCACCGAGGAGCTTCTCGCCGTCCACGTCTCCTCCCGCAATAAACCCCCAAAGGTCTCCTCTTCGACGGTAAATCTAACCCGAAGGACCATTTGGATGCGTTCACCGTGGGAATGAGCTTCCAAATAACTCCGACGCCGCCCAGTGCCGAGCCTTCCCGACCACTCTCATCCGCTCCGGACGAGACTGGTTCCAAGGACTTGAACCTCGCTCGATCTCAACTTTCGATGAGCTGGCCACCCAATTCCTCGGCCACTTCGTTGGGAACAGGCGGCAAAAATATACAGTCGACCATCTCTTCACGATCAAGAGCGGGGACAAGGAGACGTTCAAAGCATACGTCACCCACTTCTATAACGCCCTTCTCGAGGTCCCAGAGCACTGGGACGAGACCGTCATCACAGCACTTAGGTCTGGTCTTAGGCACAAGGAGTGGTTACGCTCCTTTGCATTAGCACAACCTAAGACCATGGACGAGGTAAAAACCTGGACCGAGCGCGAGATCCAGCTCGAATCCGAGGTGAATGCAAATCTCCCCCGAGCAGAGCAAGACGACCAGAAGAAAAGAGCAAGGGAAGAGAGAAAGGGACCTGAGCGGGCAAAGCCCTATCTCCCGATGTTTCAGGAATACACCCCGCTCAACGTCTCCCAGACAGTGCTACTAGAGGAGGCCAAGGACAAGGGATTCTTCAAGCTTCCCCCGATCTCGCGAATGGCCTCAAAACGAACACGGGGCCCCTACTGCGGTTTCCACAGGTCGCTAGGCCACTCCACGGAGAGCTGCAAGCAGCTCCGTGACTATATTGAGGAGCTCATCCGTTCGGGGCACCTCACAGCATACTTAAGGGACAAGCGGTAAGCTGACCGCGAGCAGGAGCAGCGTCTCCCTCCCGCCGAGCTGACCATCGGCCAAATCATGGTCGTGTCAGCGGAGGATATGTCTGGCACCAACGAAGCTCGGTACCCTATGCCGGGCATAGATGCCAACAGACATCCGAGGGGCTCAAGCTGCACGAATAAGAACATCTACTAGCATGTATTTTCTTTCCAAAGCAATGTACACTTTTCTTGAGATCTTTTGTTTATATAATAAAGGGATCAATAAAGCATTACAGAAAAGAAAAAGAATCTTATTCATTCAAAGGGTACTATAGGCTCCTCAGCCGTACATAAAAAAATTATTACAACAGCGGGGGAATGGGGTGCAGAAAGCACTGCTCGTGGTACTCTGAGAATATTTCCGCCAGCCGAGCCCTCGCAGCGTCTAACCTTTGCCTTCGATGCCCCCGCTAGCGTCGGCATCGAGCCTCAATTGGTAGCTCTCAGGACGAGCGCCTCCGAGCGGTTTAGCCGGCTCGCAGAGATCAGGCCGAAGCGCCTCAGAGACCTTAGCTTGCCAACGGCCTCGTCTGTCAGCTGCTCGGATAAGGGGTTGTAGAGCCCCGGCGACGCCTTCCAAATGGAGTACATCAACAGCTGAAATAGGGAGAAGCACCGGGAGAGCAATCGGCCGAAATGATCCTCAATCTGGCCTATCACCAACTGCACCGTGTCATCAGTACAGTACAGATCGTAGAGGTACACGTCCTCGAAGTTTATGATATCTTGGATGGTGAAAGGGAAGTCCTCCATTCTTGCGTTTCGGATGTGAGGAAGGGAGTAATCAACACCCTCTCCGTTTTATAGCCCACAATGCCCCCGGAGTTCAACGGTCGCCTATTTCACCCGCAACTGTGCCGCCACGTGGCAGACCTGGCGCAGCTCGATGCGAAATCGAAACGACACTCCGGCGCTTCGCGTTCCCCACGCGATCATGACACGTGTCGACAGCGACTGTCCCTCTTCCCAGTCCTCGCACCAGGGAGGACGGACAGAACCTCGCCAAGAGGAAACCGAGCAGCTTCACTGCTCGGTCCATCCTTAGCAGACCTCCCACGGCCCCTCCAGCGCTAAGGATCAAAGCCCTCTCCAAGAGGCAGCCGAGCGGCTACCCCACTCGGCTATCCCTGGCCGGTAGCTCCGCTGCCCCGCAACACCAGGGATCAAAGCCCTCTCCAAGCGACCCTGCTCGGCTATCCCTGGCTGGTAGCTCCCTCCCCACAACGCTAGGGATCAAAGCCCTCGCCAAGAGTCAACTGAGCAGCTTCACTGCTCGGTCAATCCTTAGCAGGCCTCCCATGGCCCCTCCAGCGCTAAGGATCTAAGCCCTCACGAAGAGGCATCCGAGCGGCTACCCTGCTCGGCTATCCCTGGCTGGTAGCTCCCTACCTCACAACGCCAGGGATCGAAGCCCTCACTAAGAGGCAACCGAGCGGCTACCCCGCTCGGCTATCCCTGGCTGGTAGCTCCCCTATCCTACAACGCCAGGGATCAAAGCCATTACCAAGAGGCAGCCGAGCGGCTATCCTGCTCGGCTATCCCTGGCTGGTAGCTCCCCTACCCCCACAATGCCAGGGATCGAAGCCCTCACTAAGAAGCAGCCGAGCGGCTACCTCGCTCGGCTATCCTGGGCTGGTAGCTCCCCTACCCCCACAACGCCAGGGATCAAAGCCCTCGCCAAGAGGCACCGGGAAGCAACCCTGCTCGGCCATCCTTAAGGATCAAAACCCTCGCCAAGAGGCATCGGGCAGCAACCCTGCTCGGCCATCCTTAGTAGGCCTCTTATGGCCCCTCCCGCGCTAAGTATAAAAAGCCCTCGCAAGAGGCAACCGGGCCCGCCCTTGCTCGGTTATCCCTGGCTGGTAGCTCCCTACCCCAACACACCAGGGATCAAAGCCCTCGCCAAGAGGCACCGGGAAGCAACCCTGCTCGGCCATCCTTAAGGATCAAAGCCCTCACCAAGAGGCATCGGGCAGTAACCCCGCTCGGCCATCCTTAGTAGGCCTTTTACGGCCCCTCCCACGCTAAAGATAAAAAGCCCTCGCAAGAGGCAACCGGGCCCGCCCTTACTCGGTTGTCCCTGGCTGGTAGCTCCCTACCCCAGCACACCAAGGATCAAAGCCCTCACCAAGAGGCACCGGGCAGCAACCCTGCTCGGCTAGCCTCTTACGGCCCCTCCCGCGCTAAAGTTAAAAAGCCCTCGCAAGAGGCAACCGGGCCCGCCCTTGCTCGGTTATCCCTGTCTGGTAGCTCCCTACCCCAACACACTAAGGATCAAAGCCCTCACCATGAGGCACCGGGCAGCTACCCTGCTCGTTCCGTCCTTGGTAGGCCACTTACGGCCCCTCCCGTGCTAAGGATCAAAAGCCCTCGAAAGAAGCAACCGGGCCCGCCCTTGCTCGGTTATCCCTGGCTGGTAGCTCCCTACCCTAACACACCAGGGATCCAAGCCCTCACCATGAGGCACCGGGCAGCTACCCTGCTCGGCCCGATCTTGGTAGGCCACTTACGGCCCCTCCCACGCTAAGGATCAAAGCCCTCACCAAGAGGCACCTAGCAGCTACCCTGTTCGGCCCCGTCCTTAGCATGCCTCTCCGAGCCTCCGACGCTAAGGAACATGACCTCACCATGAGGCATCCGGTCTATCTACGTCTGAGCGATCTCCACCTCGACTTCGGGGCCATGGAGATACCGTCTTTGCACACTGGGAAAATGAACAAATTCAACTCGACGCGTAATATCTAGATGAAGAACCGACATAACACAAAGGCAATACTATGTAACTACAAGTGTTTACCGACAAAGAAAAATACGCGCGCAAATACTACTGCAAAAAGTCTTTATTCACAAAGTCAAAGTCTTTACAAGGGTATTGGGGGCTTCCCAGCCTTACAAAATGCCCGGAGGCCTACAAAATTCCCGATACAATAAAGAAATAAAACAAGAAGACGAGGGGCTTTAGGCCTCAGGGCCAGGCGTAGCCTCTGGAAGCTCAGTGCCCATCACAGGAGCCTCGGCGCCGCCCTCGCCGGGAATCCCTTCCTCGGTCTCGCCCCCGGGGCCGTCCCCCTGCTCGTCATCCCCACGAGGATATTCAGCTCGATCTCTTCGTCAACGAACTCCGACATCCGAGCCTTGACGGCATCAAGGGCCTCATACCAGATGGCGGTAGTGGCCGAGGCTAGGACGGTGTAAAAATGTTCCGACTTCTGGAAGTTCTCCACCGCCTTCGCCGCTCTGAGGTCAGCTCGCTTCACCCCCTCTACCGCCGCCTCCAGCTCCTTCCGGAGGGTGCTCATCGACTTCTTCAAGGTGCCGACGAGCACCTTAGAATCCTGAAGCTTGGCCTCGGCGGCCTCGCGATACCTGACAGCCTCCTGCTTCACTGCCGCCGCCACCTTTTTTGCGGCCGCCATCTCCTGCTTCCCGGCCGCCACCTCGCCCTCCAGGGCAGCGACCCTTGTCATCGCCGCCTCCAGCTCCCGCTTCCAGCTCTCCTTCAGCGAGGAGAGCTCTCCCGAAGCTCGGATCGCCGGGGTAATTTCCTCGTCCTCCATATGGATGACGAGGGCGACGTGCTGGAGAACCTGAAGAAATCAGAGGGGGTCAGAAAGAAAGGAGAGGCACCAAATCTCACGAATGGTAAGAAGCCGAAGCAAAAGTCAAGTAAAGTACAGGCACTAACCTGCACGGCCTCTTGGGCGATTGACGCCATCTGTGCCCTGAGAGTCCCCCGAGGGATCTTGCTCCCGGCCGACCTCTCCATGTCCGACAGCAAGCTGTCAGCGACGGAAATCCCCGAGGGCACCTCAAAGCGGAGGCCCCCCTCATCCACCAAGATCGGGGAGGCGGGGTCCGCGGAACTGTTCAAGGGAACTACTTGAGTGGCGACGGCAGAGAACCGGTCTCTATCTCCGAAGCATGGGCATCCTTTCCCCGAACCCGTTTTCTTCTCGGCGCCTGGCTGGGCTCCGGGGCTCGTCCCGCAGTCGAATGTCAGGGCGGGACGGCTGCCGGGGGAACCGGGACAGACGTCGGACGAGAAGAGCTGGCACCTCCAGCCTTCGATCCCTTCTTCGGCTTGCGCATGGCTGCTCGGAGGTGGCTCAAGTCCATGGGTTCTGCAAAAGACAAAATACAATGGAATTAGCAACACAAACAGAAATGAAGACAAACGCAAGCTCCTAACTTACCAACAAACTGGGTGGGGCTGAGCCCATCCCAACTAAGGGCCCGCTCAAAAAGCAGCACGTCGACCCGAGGAATGGGCTCCTACTCCGCCACTCTCACCGCGTCGGGATCATTGGACGGACTTCCCCGCCATCATCTATCCCTAGACCACTGGGTGGGCACGGGCCAGTCCTCACCTTTTAGCGGCCCAACAAAGAAAAACTTCTTCTTCCAACCATGGATAGAAGAAGGCAAGACGACGACACCCAACCCGGCTGCACTCCCCTGTTGTTTCCTAAAAGAGAGCTAAACCCACCTCGGGTCGCCCGCGCGAGTGCCGGGGTGACTTTTGTAAATGAGGGAGGAGGCAAGGATAAACAGACTGAAGGGGATCATCTGCAACTTCAAGCGGACCAAGAACCCGAGGAGAATCCTCCAGGAGTTCGGCACTAGCTGGCCTGGGGCTAGCCCAAAGTAATTTAGCGCTCCAACAACCTCGGGAGAGAAAGGTAGGTGCATTCCGGCCCAAAAGGCTTCCAAGTACAGGGCAATCTCCTTGCCCCGTACTTGATCTGCCCTCTCCCCCTCCTCGGCCAAACGCAACGTGTAGCCTGGAGGAATATGGAAACGAGTCCGAGCATTGGTAAGCTCCTCCTCGTGCCTCACCGTAGACGGCACGCCATGCGCATCCGCGACCTCCACTCGGGGGGCCGTCCCCGTCGCGTGACCATAGGAAGGGGACCTAACCCTAGCTCCCTGGGAGAACTCCGGTCCAGAAGAAGAAGAAGAAGAGAAGGAAGACTCTACAGAGGGCTCCCCAGACTCTACACCAACTACATCTACAGACTCCTCAGAGGAAGACATCTAACCTGATGAAGAGGAGTCATTGGAAAAGAAAACGCGGAAATCCCGACTTAAAGAGGAGAACGCCGAGCTAACAAGATCAAAGACGAGGAGATTATGAAGAGGAAGGGGCCTTCACATAGACCCCACATCTACTTATTGCCACCGGCGTTCTCATCCAACGACGACAGTCATCTCCCACCGAAACGGTTAAGTACACTCGATGGCCACGATCGCTCCACCTGTCGCATGCACATTGACATATCCCCTCAGACGTCAGAGGTCTGCGGCCCGTCGCGTTAGCCAACCAGTGCCCGACACGTAGACTGTCGCTTCAGTAAACGTACACACGATCCGGTGCACCCTCTTTAATGCGGAGATCTCTCCCCTGATCCGCTGGCGTCATCCAGAAAATACAACAGATTGTCCGGGAATACGCCCCGACGATATCTTCGAAAGGAGCTCACCTCGGGTTGACCCGGCAGATCACTCTCGACCCGACCCGTCAGCTGGTCGGGACGAGAGTTAGAGGCTAATGATGATGCTCGATATCGGTCGTCTCCCAGATCATGACACGTGGCAGATGACGTGTCCCAGAGCTCACAAGAAAAGACCTACAGTGGCCGATCAGACCACTCCTGTGCCCGTTCCACAAACAAGCGCCGGCTCACCTCTGAGCCCCCAACACAATTGGCCTCCTCAATCTCACAGCTGACGGGTCCCTTGGTGTAGACGCATGCACATGCAACTTAAAAAGACTAAATCCATTTTTTGGTCGCTTTTTACTTCTGTTGTTGTATTTCTAAATTCAAATGATTATTTTTTATGTTTGCTTGAAAAAAACAGCAAGAGGAGATTTTATGTTTGTCGCTAAATTGCATATGTGACATGTAGTAGTCTCATGTGTCATCATTAATTAGCTATTGCTTGATCACAAACATTTGCTGCAATCAAAATTGTTACAACAAATATTACATTTGCTTAAGACTATTTTATAACCTACTTCCATTTTTATTTCCTAAATGGGGCGTTCGGAAGATTATTAGCAAACCATACATTCCTGAGAATGTGATCCCTACATATGATAACAAAGAACACTAAAAGTTATATTAACGTAATCGGTATATTTCGATCATTCCAGACAATATATGTGTACAACAATAATGGACAGTGAATACTCAGTATAGAGTGTTTTCTCATCACTTACTGAGATGGATGCACACGTGCCTTAGTGGGTAGGTGAGTTTTATTGATTGTGGGGATCGTTTCTCGAGCAGCCGCGAGCAAACCTGCTGTTAATTACCGTTCGTTCTTGACGCAAGGTAACCTCCGATTAACGGGTCGTATAGGTTATATGAACTCAGTGTGTAATATGCGCGTGTTATGTTTTGAAAACAATTTTGAGAATGCTTTGGACATATCGGAGGTCTCACAGAGTTTATGGGGGTCACGCTGCCCAGTCAGCGAGCTGGGGATCAAGAATGCTTCGGAATTTTCTTTTTGAAGGGAGAAGTGTTTTGAGTGTGTCGGAAATCTTCGAAAAAGGAAAGTTGGAGTAAGAGAGGGAAAAGCGGATATCTCTTTGGGATATCTGCAAATGGGTATTCCCAAAGTAAATATCCGCACGCGGGTATCTTTTGGAGATATCCGCACAGGGGTATCTCGTTGAGATATCCATAAGTGGGTGTGGATATATATCCTTGAGATATCCGCACGCGGCTATCCTCTTGGGATCTCCGAGCGCGTATCAAATAGAGGAAAATCCCCTTGCGAAGATTTCTAAAATTGAAAATCCTCTTGCGGGGATTTTTGAGATGGACATTTCCCTTTGCGGGAATGGCCGTGTTGGAGATCCTTTTGGGGATCCCTCCACATGAAAGCCTTGGACTTTAATCGAGTTCCCTATTCGAAAAATATGTTGGTTCGGAGTGAAAATCATAGGCTTTCATTCCGAGAACCCTTGTGTTCTCTTGTTCTTCAAGTTTGATGAAGAAAGCTTGCTTCTTTTCTTGATCTTGATCTTCGTTCTTCGACTTTTGAGATGAGTTTTCTTCTTTAAGTGATGAGTTCTCTTTCAATGGATAATTTGGGGAGGAGATAAAGTAAGGAGATAAAAGAAACTCCCTTTCCTCTTGAGGCGCTCTCTCTCTCCTTTTTAGAAGAAGAAGATGTAGAAAAACCTTGCCTTTTTTAATAGAGGCTCAAAACCCATGAAATTTCATAGGAATCAAAGTTGTTATTTCCATATATTTTGGGGTTTTATAGCCTTTACATTTTATACATAGACTTTTGGGCTTTACAATTTTGGCGTTTTGCTCATTCTTTTATCCATGTACACATCTTTTACATTTTAGCCCTTAGGCTTTACAAAAACTTAGTTTTTACTTATTCCTTTTATATTAACTTTCTATATATTACATATTGAATCTATCTATTACATTTTTATTTCTTTTTTTAGCACGGGGCCGGCCTCCATGCTTGAGCTTGGACCTGTTTTGGGTCGGGCTTGGACCCACTTGACTTGGGTTCGGATCCATTTGACTTAGGTTGGGCCCGACCTTAGGGTTGACTTTATTTGTAACTTTGACATTTTGGTAGAAAGGGTGTAATTTTTTATCCGAACACTCGGTATCCACCATTCTCAGTGTGATACACGGACGACTGAGATTTGGTGAGAGAAAAGGAGTATCCAAGTTGAATTTGATTTGTGTTTCAATTTCCCTTCTCAATGTATTATGTGGAGGACAGAGAATTCTCAGCTTCTACCTGGAAAATATCAAATGGGAATCTACTTGATCCTCAAATCCCGAGGTGGCCGCATGCAGTTGCAAATTGAAAAGCCTACACCATTTTTTTTTCGATTTTTACTTCTGTTGTTGTATTTCTAAATTCAAATGATTATTTTTTATGATAGCTTTAAAAGGAAAAAAACAAGAGGAGATTTTATATTTGTTGCTAAATTGTATAGGTGACATGTTGTATGTATCATTATTAATTATTTACTGCTTGATCACAAACATTTGTTGCAATCAAAATCGTTACAACAAGCATTGCGTGTGCTTAAGGTTATATATTTTATAACTGCACTTCCATTTTTATTTCCTAAATGGGGCATTTGGAAGGTTATTAGTAAACCACATATTTCTGAGAATGTGATCCTGCATATGATCACAAACCTTGTTGTATCAACGTAATTGGTACATTTTGACCATTCCAAACAATATATATATATGAGTACAACAATAATGGACGGTTGCGATTGTGATTGTAGAGGAAACAACAAAAAAGTTGTAAGCCAATGTAGGGGGATGTCCACGAGCGGCGATCGACGACGAGCGGGTGACAGTACAATGCCCAGTGTGGCTGTCGACGTTGTAGGGCGACGAACGGGTCCTGGTCCAGTGAGCGGCAATGGAGGGTGGCCGGCTGTAAATCCCCAGTTTCCGTATATTTATTTTTCGTATTTTTTCAGATTTTTCCAAGAATTTTTACACATTTTAAAATATTTTTATTATTTTATTTATTAAATTATTACCTAAATTCTAAAACAAATCCTAAATTCTAAACCCAAATCCTAACCTACCCGACCCGACCCGCTCACAACCCACTTCTTCTTCTCCCTCGCTCACTTCGTTTTCCCGCCTCTTCTCCAACGTCTTTCCCTACTCCCCGCGCCCACCTCCGTGACGACCGCACCGCTCGCCAACACCCCCGCGTCCCGCTCGCTCCCCCAACGGCCTTACCCCAACGTTCCCCTCTTCTCGCGCCATCGTCGCAAGACCCGCTCCCCCCACGTTACCGTTTCTCCCACGTCTCGACCGAGCTCCCCCCTTCTTTTCCCTCTCGCTCCTTCTTCCTCGTTCTCATTTTCTTTTCCTCCTCCAAGCTTTCTCCTCCAAACACCCGCCTACTCATCCATCGACGACGAGCCCGATCTCCTCATCGTCGATGACTACCACGAACCTATCACCAGCCACACTTCCTCCATCCTTTTCGTCACCTTCGACCGCCCCAGCCATCGCCACTGCCTCACCCCCATCGACCAACACCCGCAAGACCCAAAACTCCAGCACCACCCTCTGTGTGACGAGCTTCCTCGCACATGAGCGCGATCACCTCTGCTTCCACCATCGTCGGAGCTCCCTAACTCACCATCTCCGAGCTCCAAGATCCGAGTATCTCCATCACCGACGACCACCAGCAGTTCCGCCATCGTCAGATCCAACCCTCTCCTCCACTGCGACTAAAACCCGCTACCCCCTGCACCCCACTCCGTCGCTGAAGAGCCGAGCTCTCTGCAACCGTAGCACCCGAACGCCTCACCGGAGTCACTGCGAACCTACTGCCAACCAAGCCGCACGTGTATCGTGTCCGTGTCATGCCGCCGTCTCAAGTCGTGCCACCTTTTTCACAGGCAAGAGAAAACCCATCTCTTGTTATTCATGCTATTTTAATACTAAGGCTAGACAATAATGTTAGATTATTTTGTTATAACGTAGTACAGATATGTGGTTTCGACCGATTACTAAACACTGGCCTAGTGTTCGATGCAAACTATAAACCAAAATATATTTTGTGATGGAGGAATTTGCAATAGTTCGATTTCGTTACTGGTTTCGAATATCGTGTAATAATTTGGATGCAAAATATCGTGTTCATAACCTTGTAGAGTCGCCCTCTAAAGGCGACATAAAATCTGAACCTTACCGCGCATGATGCCTTGTTGAAATCATTGTAAATTAAATACAGTTTGGAACGTAATGTTCTATGGCTCATATCGAAGCCGACTCAATAAACTAAAACCATCCATAGTTTGTTTCTCGAAAATTTTAGATAACTGTAACGATACTTGGTTGCGAACGCGGCACTGGACTGTAGTCCGGGGCAGCGTATCGATTTGGATACCAGACCTTGACTACATGTACATCCCCGCTTTTCACTGCAAATGCACGGATCCCCATATGACTACTTAAATAATTTAATTAGGTAATACATGAATCTGGTCCCGTGCCGTTTCACCGTCGTTTGATATTTAATTTGTATTTTAGAATACCGATGTGTTCTGCAGTTTCTGCAGTGACCTCTCTTACACCGTCACATTAAACAGGACCTAATTTCTAATACAGAAATCTTATTGATAATCCGTTTGATGATTTGGAAATCTAACGGATAGAACTAGATTTCATTCAACTGGGGAAACACATGAATCTAAACATAATCATGGTAAAACGCGCATGAGGTTGGACTTTCAGTTCTGAAATTGGAATTCCAGCAATCGATCGCTAGCTTAAAATAATGATAGATCCCTAACCTGAACTCCGATTGACATGAAACTAATTTTACTGCTTATATAATCAAGTGTACTTTGCGCGCCTTTTATATTATTTTGGTCGATTCTATTCGTGTGAATAATCGTAAATTTTGCAAGTTATATGACATTAGTCATCATAAAATGGTGAATATCTGTTTAGTGCAGTTCAGCCCATTTTCGTGCTTGCTTTATACCTGCTACATAGTGATCGTTCACATTGAGACCTAACGACTGTTTTGCATTGTCGATATAAGTGTTAGTGATTTGGTTGTGATAAATACGAAAGTGATATTGATAAGTGGAAAAGTGATTGAAAGTGAAAGTGATATGTATTTGTTCACAACCCATCGAATACCTAAATTCATACTATAACCTGAGGAATAGGAAAATCAAAGTGGAATTGAACTTGTATTTAGCGAGGTACAGTGATTTAGAGGATGATCATTCGCTGTTAGTGATATATATACACACGCGCGCGCGCGCGCGCGCACACACACATTAGGTCGTGGGCCTGGCGGCACGGCTGACAGGGTTATGTCCTGAGCACAGCGGACCGTAGTCTCGGGCATGTACGGGACCCTTGTTAAACACGAGCATACTTTCCACCATTTGATTTCATTGACTTAGTGACCGATAAGTAGTAACATGCACATCGCTTAATTTAATGAGCATCCTTTCAGCACTTTGTATTTCATTGGTTAGTTTTTATTCTGCAAAATAATGTATTTCGAACTCTTTTATTGCAATGTAATAAAGTTGTGAACTGTGATTTTCTTTACTCTAGTACTATTTACTGACTACTATGTAATGCCAGAAGCCAAAATGTAACTACGGAAGGATTATTTCCTGACCGTATGAGCATGGCTGGCCTAGTCACCCCTCGTATTCCGTATTTTGGGAAGCGGGACGTGACATGATTTTGTTGGTATCATAGCGCCAAGGTTTCGGATGAAATTATAGTTCCATCGAGAGATCCCTAGATTGAGTTACACCCTTGACGTGTGCTTTACTACATTTCTGTTCACTTTGTAATACTCGTTGAATCATTGTGTAGCCCTTGTTTGAATCTAATTTCTTTTGACCTTTTTCAGAAATATAGACTCCTTGGGCAACTCCTCAGGTGTCGGTTCCCATGATCGTAGTGAGAAGATCCTAAGCATACTGACGACCCTGGCCCAGGCTCAAGAGAAGAAGACCGATCTCCTGGCCGAGGGATTGAAGGCGGTGCAGAAGACCACAATTATCGCCCTGGAGAGATCTACGGCTGTTCCCGCCGCCCTCGAGGGCACCCTCGTACCGACTACCCAGGCTAGGATTGGTACGGTTTCGGACTTCAGGAGGCTTCATCCAGCGGTGTTCGCGGGATCAGCAAATCCACTTGAGGCCGAGCAATGTCTAATCAATGTAGAGAACCTTCTGACGGCCGCTCGAGTTCCTGACGATGATAGAGTGAACGTAGTGAAGATCCAGCTGGAAGACAAGGCCTGCACCTGGTGGTCCGTGGAGGAAATCCGGCTAGAGAAACCTATTGGATGGGACACGTTCTCCACATGCTTCCTAGATCACTATTTTCCGGCCACTGTCAAGGCCGAAATGGGGGAGAAATTCATCATGTTAAAGCAGAATGGACGCTCAATGGATGTCTACGCCGCAGAGTTCAACCGAATGAGTCGCTTCGCACCGTACATGGTAGCCACCGAAGCCGCCAGGGAAAGACGGTTCCAGCAAGGGCTCGATATTGAACTACAACAGCTTATCGTGTCTCTCGATTTACCCACCTTTGCCCAAATGTTGAACGCTGCCCGAGTACAGGAAAGATTGGCGGAGAAGGCCAAGGGCCAACGATCGATGAACAGAAGACCCCACGTGGTCCCAGCACGGCCTACTATCTCCCCCGTGGAGAGATCCCAGTTCACAGGCCGGGTATCACACAGATGAAGCGCGGTTTCTCACCTCAGCAGCCATAGCGGAGGGCCCTGTTTTGTGATTATTGCCAGAGACCAGGATACATGCAGAGGGATTATCGCCAAGCTAAGGGGCAGTGTCTGATTTGCGGATCCAGCGAGCATAGGGTCAGTGGGTGTCCCCAGAGATCTAAGCTATAGGGAGGGTTCGAGCAACAGCAACCTTCGTACGACACTTCAGCTCAGAGGGGTCCACCTCGGGTATCCCAGCAGCGGTTATTTGATCAGAGGCAGACCAGTACGGGTCGAAATCAGGGACGGGATTTCACCCTGTCTGCCGAGTAGGAAGAGGCTTCTGGAGAAGTGGTTACCGGTACCATACTTGTTTATTCTGTACCAGCTAGAGTTCTTTTTGATTCGGGTGCTTCGCATTGCTTTATTTCTACGTGGTTTGTTGACACACACTCTATACCTCACAAGCCGTTGACCAAGGGTTGGGAGATACATACGGGTAACGGAATTATTGTGTCCAACCAAGAGTGTAGGTTATGTCCGGTGGTAGTACGCGACAGGGAATTTTATGTGAACTTCCTTTTAATCGGGACGGGCAGCTATGACGCGATTCTTGGGATGGATTGGATGAGTACCTTCCATGCGATCATCGATTGCCGAGCTAGGGATGTGACTTTCCGCATTCCTAATCATCCTGAGTTTGTTTTCGAAGGTGGAAGCGAGTCTTTGGAGCCAGCCGAGTTTAGAGCCAAGCCAAAAGCGTTGACGACTATGAAGAGTGATGAGAGTTCAGCCCCATAGATCGTTAGGGATTTTCTTGATGTGTTCCCTGAAGATTTCCCAGGTCTACCACCTCCCCGTGTCTTGGGATTCTCTATTGACCTGATTCAACGGACGGCGCCAGTTTCCAAAGCTCCTTACAAGATGGCGCCAGTTGAATTGGCAGAATTAAAGAAGCAGATAGAAAATCTTTTGATCAAGAGATTTATCCGTCCAAGTGTTTCCCCGTGGGGTGCTCCTGTGCTATTGGTGAAGAAGAAAGACGGTTCCTTGCGCATGTGCATTGACTATCAGGAGTTGAACCGAGTGACCGTAAAGAACAAGTATCCCATTCCTCGCATCGACGACTTGTTTGACCAGCTTGGTGGTGCTCGAGTATTCTCTAAATTAGACCTTCGGTCAGGGTACCACCAAATCAGGGTCAAGGCAGAGGGCATATGCAAGAAGGCTTTCCGAACCTGATATGGTCACTATGAGTTTCTTGTGATGCCGTTCGGTGTTAGCAATGCACCGGCCATATTTATGGATCTGATGAACAGGGTTTTCTCCAAGTACTTGGATCGGTTTGTTTTCGTATTCATTGATGACATTCTAGTCTATTCCAGGAGTCGAGAGGAGCACGCCGAGCATCTACAAATTGTATTGCAGATTCTATGGGAGGAGAAGTTCTATGCTAAGCTAAGCAAGTGCGAGTTTTGGCTCGACAAGATGCAATTTCTGGGGTATGTCGTTTCGAGTGATGGCATTTCAGTGGATCCGACGAAGATCGAATCTATCAAAGACTGGCCGATACCGAAATCAGTTGCTGAGATAAGAAGCTTCTTAGGATTGGCTAGATATTATCGAAGGTTTGTCCAAGATTTCACCAGAATAGCGGAACCCTTGACGAAGCTCACACGAAAGGAGGTGTCGTATGTTTGGTCGGAGGAATGCACCTAGGCATTTGAGTTGTTGAAACTGAAGTTGACCACGTCCCAAATCCTGACCGTGCCAGACAGCTCAGGTGGATTGGTTATTCACAGTGATGCGTCAGGAAAATGTTTGGATTGCGTATTGATGCAGCATAAGCGAGTGGTGGCTTATGCCTCTCGTCGGCTGAGAACTCATGAGAAGAACTACTCCACGCATGACTTGGACTTAGCGGCCGTTGTGTTCGCCTTAAAGATTTGGAGGCATTACTTACTAGGCGTGTCACGTCCCGCTTCCTAGTATACGGGCAGAGGACGCGACGAGGCCGCTACGTATTTACTCTGAAGTAAACACGCTGAGCGTATCTAAGCAATATAAATAGAATGCACACGAGACAAAGAAAATAGATATAAATTGAACATCAACATTATTTATTAACATTTTTTTGTACAATGCATCTGAAAAGTAAATACATGGAATGGAAGCAATGCAGAAACAGTGGCATAACAGAAATGGAAATACAGAAATGAAACATACAAATATCTAGAACTCCGGGTCGTAAGCTAGCTGATCCAAGTCCTCGCTGGTGGGCTCGATCTCGTGAAGGTCCGAATCACTTGACAACATTCCAAAGAGGAAAGAGAAGGAATGTCGTCAGCGAACAATCGCTCGGTAAGTCCCAAAGATAAGGGAGAAATAGAATAGACAGAGAGAGAGAGAGAGGGTGTAACTTTTAAAGTTGTATTATATTGTTAATATGTTGTATTTAGTGTTAACGCTGTTGTTTGTAGTTTGGTACAGAAGAGGCCAGTGTATACAAGAGGAGTCTCACTTACCCCGGAGACTAAGATATCAGGAGTACAAGGAACCGTTTATGCCACGGTACAACAGCAATGGAATACAGGTTATGTGTCTTAATGGTTGCAGTCTCGTGCCACTTCTAACACATTCCGTACCAATATACCCCTTATAAACCCCGTGATGTTTTGATTGTATTATTTGTATTGTATTGTAAATTGTATTGTCTTGTATTATAAATTGTATAAATGGATGACTTGAATTGTAAATAGAAGACGTGCCGAAACCATGATATCGTATAAATGGAAATGGAGGTACTGGATAATCATGTAAATGGAATATATCCATGGTTCGGTTCAGTCAAGTTATATAGATTGTATAGATTGAACAGATTGAATATATGGATTCATATTGATTTGTTATATATATAGTTGAATCTCATTCAAGTCAGATTGATTATATCAAGACTCAGTCTGAGTCAGACAATTAGAAAAGAAATTGAATCCTGAATTAGGTTTTGGTGTTATTGGTAATCGCTGCACATGGACGGCAGGATTTGTGTCTTTTTCAAAGACGATAATCGTGTTGATAACACCGTTTGTTAAGTTGTTTACCTTAAATAGGCAACCACCCTTATCTCCGGCTCCCTGAGACTCAAGAGACTGGTCCCGCTTAAACCTATGTTTACTAGGGTCATTATTGTAATTTATAAAACTTAAGGGGGTTTTATGTAAAAATAATTTTGTATAATTTTCAAAATACACCTCAAGTATTTATTTATCGTTTTTAGAGTTTTCATAGATGTAAATTGTATGTGATATTTCTAGTGGATAAAATCTAATTCATAATATATGGTATTTAATTGTAAAGTATTGAACTTGTATGGAATTGCATGGTATTTTCATATAAAGTGATTCTTTTGATTTAGAAAAGTTTGAATATTTATATTGTATCAAAAATTAGGTATTTTGATGATACATATATATATTTATAAAAATAATTTAATTTATTATTTTTTTCTAGAAATATCATTTTCTTAAGATATTTATATTTTTAAATATTTCGAGACCGTATGCTCCTTACGGAGGTCTGCATCTCGCACTACTAAGCCCGGGGATGTGCGATAATCCGCACCATCCCGAACGGGTTCCCCAAATGGGTTGTAGCGGAGTTTTGCAATGATATGTTTAAAATATAATCTTGTAGAAAAAGGTTTTGTAGTTTATGGTATTTATTTGTAAGAATCGTATTTCCGTATTCTAGTTTCCAAAGAGATATCGTGCTATATTACATATGAGTGTTGTGAAGAGTTAGATCATTACCTCGTTAACTATCTAAAGGTATAGCAAGGAAATATAAGATTTATGTCGAAACTAAACTACATGGTATTTTTCTGTAAAAGTGCTATAAAAATTGAAATATGAATTCTTTTGCTATGAAACTTGTTCAATATGTTTTGTTAATGTTTAATGGTCATGATGTGCAAGTTTGGTATTATTGTATTTAATAAAATTGGAACTTTTTAAAGAAAACCGAATCGGAAGTCGGATTAACTCTGCTTTCGTCGGGTTTTAGAAATGCAAGTTTTTAGAATAGAAAAGAGAAGAGGGAGGAGGGGCTTACTGGATTTTAGATTAGAGAAGAGGAAGAGGGAGTGGTAGGAGGTGCCGGTGCGTCGTTTCGTCGCCGGGAGCTCCTAGGGTCGTCGTCGGAAATTCGTCGGAGGTTCGTCTTTCGCTAACTCCACTTGTACACAAAAGTTCTAGGGAATTTTTTTGAGAGTTTAGACAGAGTTTTTGAGTGAGGTGTGTGTGAATTTGAGTGGTATTTATAGGAAAAGATTAGAGTTAGGGTTTAATAAAAAAATATGCATTAAAATGGAGATTAAAGAATTTTATTAGCCTCTGTAAATGTGCAGAGGATTTAAATAGTACAGGGGGAGTCAGAGGAGTCCAAGAAACGCATCAAAAGAAGAAAAATCGGTTTTAGATCGGAGTCGGCCGGCGGCGGCGGCCGATCCTAGCTCCCCGCCGGCCCAATCCCGGCGAGTCGGGCTCCGTCTTGGTGCCACGTGTCCATCGCCGCTTGGTCTACCCCCTGAACTCGTTTATTTTTTGTGTGATCTTTGGGTTTACGGGTTAAGCACGTGTAGACTCTTGGGCTTCTAGAAATTTAAAAGAAAACTAATTAAAAAATAATGTGGCTAATGGTATTTGAACTCTGGTGCTTTGGTTCAGCAATGCAAGGTCTTACCAATGAACTACAAGCTCCTTCTTGTTATTAAAAAGCAAAACAAATTTATAACTTATGCTCAGGAAAAAGTACCCCTTTCTGTATTTTTGAAAAAAAATTGTACAGAAAGTTTAGGGTTGTTACATTCTACCTTCCTTATAAAAATTTCGTCCTCGAAATTTGTAAAAAGAAAGTGTAACAGATTCAAGAAAAGTTTGGTGACTGAAGTACTGATAGTGTATGAAAAATAACAAAGTGATATAAGGATTTTGAAAATGTGAAAGAGACTTACTAGTGTTACCTTGGTCAACTGTCTCGGCTTCTACGGCTGCTAAGGTGTAAGCCTGTCGTCCTGGTACATTCCTCCTGGTTGGAGGCACATTCCTCTGTCCTCGAGGCATGTTCCTCATTGCCTGATGGAATTGGCAATTTGGCTGTACAGGAGTTCTACGTGGAGGTGGTGCTGGGAGTGCCGGACGAGTTGCAGTAGCCTGGATAGCTGGCCGCATCGTGCTGACAGCTGAGTTGTATCTATAGGGACAGGTCTCAATTCTGTGATTGGACGCGCCACAAACTAGGCAGAGGCCTTTTGCGTGCCTACGTCGTTTATCAAATGTCCATCTCTCTTGCAATGGAAACAGAAATCTGGTCTTGGCTGGTTATTGGGTTCTTCCGATCTCCTGGGTTCGAACAATGGCCTGGAAGAGGCCCCTCCTGCCATCTGGTTAGCAGGGTGCTTAACTCCAAAAGATTGAGATCCGCCCTTCCTCTTTACTACTGTCTCATATCTTCAGGCAGCCTTCAAAGCCAAATCATGAGTTGGGAAATCTCCCGTGGCCAGTGCAGCCTGGATCTTCGAATCCAAACCTTGTTGAAATCTTCCAGCTCTGATCTCAGCAGTCGGTATGAGATGGGCCGCAAACCGACCGAGCATGGTAAACTCAGCGTCATATTCATCTACTGACTTGGTCCACATTGAACCTTGTTGTAGATGGATGAACTGTTGTTCCATGTCGAACCTGACAGTCTCAGGGAAGTACTTTGCGTCGAACATGTCGCAGAAAGTTTTCCATTCGATCGGCTGGGTGAGACGGCTTTCTTCCACCTTCCACCATACCCTTGCATTGTCCGTGAGCTGTAATTTAGCAACACGAACCCAAGCTATCTCTGGCACTTGTGCCGCTGCCAGATCATTTTTGATGCACTGAGCCCATTCCTCAGCTTCTAGAGGGCTCTCTTTTTCTGAGAACTGTTTGGGGTGCAAAGCCCTGAATTGCTTCACCCAAGGTGCTTCTGCCTTGGGATGGTTCATTAAAAGAGCAGTCTGCTGCTGCTGTCCTTCTAGGAGGCTGCGGATCTCCTCAAGCAGAACCGTCTGCTCGTTGATCGGAGCAGGAACGACATGTGTGAGTGGTATTGGTGGAGGTGTGTTGTTGACATTGATGCTGGTGTTGTTCGAAGAATCCATAACCTTGAAAGAGAATTTTGGGTTATGACAGATTCAAAGTATATGGAATGATATGATTCAAGGAATATGAATTGTAAAGAATGTTTTAGTTGCTGGTTCTTATGTTATATTGCTTAGGTTGTCCACACAGAACTGAACTGCATGGTAGGGTTCCATATAGCTCTGGCTTGCATGGGCCACCAACAAAACCTGTCACGCCCCGTTTCCCAGTATACGGGTAGAGAACGCGACGAGGCCGCTACGTATTTACTCTGAAGTAAACACGCTGAGCGTATCTAAGCAATATAAATAGAATGCACAAGAGACAAAGACAATAGATATAAATTGAACATCAACTTTATTTATTAATATTCTTTTGTACAATGCATCTGAAAAGTAAATACATGGAATGGAAAGCAATACCTAAACAGTGGCATAACAGAAATGGAAATATAGAAATGAAATGTACAAATATCTAGAACTCCAGGTCGTAAGCTAGCTGATCCAAGTCCTCGCTGGTGGGCTTGATCTCCTGAAAATCCGAATCACCTGACAACATTCCAAAGAAGAAAGAGAAGAAATGTCGTCAGCGAAAAATCGCTCGGTAAGTCCCAAAAATAAGGGAGAAATAGAATAGACAGAGACAAAGAGAGAGAGAGAGTGTGTAACTTTTAAAGTTGTATTATATTGTTAATATATTGTATTTAGTGTTAACGCTGTTGTTTGTACCTTGGTACAGAAGAGGCCAGTGTATACGAGAGGAGTCTCACTTACCCCGGAGACTAAGGTATCAGGAGTACAAGGAACCGTTTATGCCACGGTACAATAGCAATAGAATACAGGTTAGGTGTCTTAATAGTTGCAGGCTCGTGCCACTTCTAACACCTTCCGTACCAATCTACCCCCTATAAACCCCGCGATGTCTTGATTGTATTGTTTGTATTGTATTGGAAATTGTATTGTCTTGTATTATAGATTGTATAAATGGATGACTTGAATTGTAAATGGAAGACGTGCCGACACCATGATATCGTATAAATGGAAATGGAGGTTGGATAATCATGTAAATGGAATATATCCATGGTTCGGTTCAGTCAAGTTATATAGATTGTATAGATTGAACGGATTGAATATATGGATTCATATTAATTTGTTATATATATACTTGAATCTCATTCAAGTTAGATTGATTATATGGAGACTCAGTCTGAGTCAGACAATTAGAAAAGAAATTGAATCCTGAATTAGGTTTTGGTGTTATCGGTAACTGCTGCACATGGACGGCAGGATTTGTGTCTTTTTCAAAGACGATTACTGTGTTAATAACACCATTTGTTAAGTTGTCTACATTAAATAGGCAACCACCCATATCTCCGGCTCCCTGAGGCTCAAGAGACTGGTCCCGCTTAAACCTATATTTACTAGGGTCTTTATTGTAATTTAAAAAACTTGAGGGGTTTTATGTAAAAATAATTTTGTATAATTTTCAAAATACACCTCAAATATTTATTTATCATCTTTAGAGTTTTCATAGATGTAGATTTTATATATGTGACATTTCTAGTGGATAAAATCTAATTTCATAATATATGGTATTTAATTGTAAAGTATTGAACTTGTATGGAATTGCATGGTATTTTTATATAAAGTGATTCTTTTGATTTAGAAAAGTTTGAATATTTATATTGTATCAAAAATTAGGTATTTTGATGATACATATATATATTTATAAAAATAATTTAATTTATTATTTTTTTCTAGAAATCTCAATTTCTTAAGATATTTGTATTTTTAAATCTTTCGAGATTGTATGCTCCTTGCGGAGGTCTACATCTCGCACTTCTAAGCCTGTAAATCCCCGTTTCCATCAATGAAAATCCTTTTCTATATTTCCCTTTTCCTTTTCCTCGTAATTTCGTAGGAAATTGGTTGCTAAATTTGTCGTATTTAAATCTTTCTGAACCTTTAAAATTCAAAGCCCAAAACTAGAACTAAGTAAAGAAAACAAAATAAATGAAAAATCTTCAGCCAATACTTCCTCAGCCCAGAGAAAATAAAAATCAGATTAATAAATTATAAACCCAGCCCGTTTCCACAAGCCCAGCCAAGAAAACCAATTGAATTAATTTAACTAATTCCTTCCAGCCCAAGCCCATACCTCTGCCCGCGCCCAAACCTACACCAACTTGACCCGATCCGTTTAACCCATCTTCCCCCTCGTTCTAAAACTTCTCCCGCTCATTTTTCCCTGCATACCCACGTCCCATGTCGCGCGCCCACGTCTCCGCACTCGACCCCACGTCGCCGACGCCTCACCTTCATTGCCCCACGACCCGACCACGTCCGCGTGCCCCCTCAAATATCTCCTCGTCTCAACTCCTCTCTCCTTCTCACTCTCCAACTCACTCCTCTCCTCTCTCTCGAAAACCCCAAGCTTCAATCCCGCTCACCCCCCGACGACGACGACGAACCTCCTCCGACCTCCTCCTTCATCACCGAGCACCCTAGCCTCCTCCTAAAGCTCTCACCTTCACCTCAACACCCACTGCTCTTCACCAAAACCCATCTCCCCGCCGAGCTCCCCTGCACACCCATCTCGGCCACCACCTGCACCTCGACGCCGGCGAGTCCCCACTGCACCTGAACCACTGCCTCAGTCGACACCTCTACACCCTCAGCATCATCACCATCACCTCCAAACCGAGCCCCCACTACCTCTCTCTCTTTCACAAACCCAAATCGCCACAAGCTTCGAACCCTCGCTGTGCCCATCGCCGGAGCGACCATCGCCGACCACCGTCGACCCCAGCGCACTCACAGGAACTTCCCAGCACCACCCTCCGCCTCCAGCAATCGCGAACCATCCCCGGACAACTCCGACGACGAACCCGAATGTGAGCCGATGCCGCGAACCCTAGCGGCGCCGTTCGTAGCGCGTTCGTGCCGTTTCCGCTGCCGTGCGTCACCAAAGCGTTTTCAGGCAAGTTACCTACTTGCTTCATGCTATTTATTTTACTAGAACTTGAAACACCGTTAAATTCCACATGAACATTTAGTGCGACTTAAAATAGTGTATGTGTTCGATGCAAAACTCGAACAAAAACCTTTCTTTAAACTGACGGAAATTGATCGTATAACCTGGCCCATGTGATAGTGAACATTGTGTAGAAATTTGACTGAAAAATATGATTGTTACTGGCTTAAACGACCACCCCCAATTACACCTGTAAAAACTGAGAATTTCCCGCACCCGAAACTTGTTAAAATCATAATTAATTGTGTACACATTGAAATGATGCATTCGAGGGCTCAAATCGAAGCTGACTCGACGACCTGTACCCTTATACAAGTTCTTAATTGTTTCTGTACTGAAATTATGACGATAATTGGTTCGGAGAGCGGCTCTGGACTGCAGTCTAGAGCAGCTCCGGCTGTTGGTTTCTATCTCGTAATGCTCACTACCTTGTCGCCTGAACTTGTATGTTGTAGAACTCTGCACTTTATTGAATATGAAACTATTAGCTAGATAACGCAAGTGATTTCACCCCTTTTTATCGTCGTTTACTATTTAAACTGCAATTTAAAAGAACAGGACGTACAGTCCCAAACAGAAACAGAACTGATACCCTAGTGTTGAACAGTATATAACTTTTGACGTAAAGACGCAATTGAGAATCCGTCTGGTGCATTGGAAACCCTACATTTCATTCAACTGTAGTATCGCTAAATTCTGATCCCAACTGGGTGAAAGTTGTGCCGCGAAACGGACGTTCAGTTCAGAAACTGAATTTCCTGCAGCGAGCACTTAAATTGAAATGGCTGTAACTTGAATACCAGAAATCCGATTGTACTGAAACAAATTTTGCTGAACTGCCGACAGAGTGTACTTGTTACCGTATTTGTATTGTTTCACTAAATTATGAGCATATAAATTACTGCAATTTTTGTAAGCTTATGACGTGTATAATAGTTCATATTACCCATGACTTGTTAACTGCATGAATGTACATACCTTACCCAATTGCCATATACATAGTGATAGTGCGCGTTATTATTTAGTGGACATTGCATTATCGTGCGTGAATGGTATTGGTTTAGGAGTGTCAAGTACGCTAATGGAAAAGTGAATGATTCGTGACAGTGATTAATACAGTGAACAGTGACAAAACCGTGTTATTGGTGCATACTTGTACACAACTAAATCATAATCATTAATAGTGTAAACCTGGGAAAAAAGGGGAAATCGAAGTGGAAAGAGTATCGTATATTAGTGGGACCGTGTTTTAGAGGATGATCATTCGAACAGTGATTCTTATATATATTAGGTAGGATCTAATGATCCGGCTGACAGGGTTATGTCTCGGACGTGTGGGCCGTTGTCTCGGGTATATACGAGACTCCCGTTAAACATGATTTTCCTTTCCACTATTCGATTTCAAACATGACTTAGAAACTGATAGGGACACAGATCATACTTTGCATCATTTAGTGACATAGTGATTATCCGCATTTTACTTTCACTGTTATTACCTTATTTGCCTGTTTCATGTCATTATTATTATTATATTGCTATTTTGTCGCTCTGACGACCTGAGTATGCACGCTCAGTGATAGAGGTGGATTCGCCTGACCTCGAGAAGACCGTGAAGGTCCAGACTAGTGAACCAGCTATATTTCTACATTGATATTCCTGGTTAGTTGCCTTTTGCTTATTTCCATTGAGCTCAGTTTCCTTTATACCTGATAGTTTTAGTGACTACATTCTCTTTACCCGTATTGCATTTTACTGCTTACCATGTAATGCTAGAAGCCGAAGTATGACTACGGTGGGATTATTCCTTGACCGTATGTGCATGGCTGGCATAGGCATCCCTCGTTTTCCGTATTTTGGGAAGCGGGGCGTGACAAAGCCTGAGAATGTGCGATAATCCACACCATCCCGAACGGGTTCCCCAAATGGGTTGTAGCGGCGCTTTGCAAAGATATGTTTAAAATACATAATCTTGTAAAAAAAGGTTTTGTAGTTTATGGTATTTATTTATAAGAATCGTATTTCCGTATTCTAGTTTCCCAAGAGATATCGTGCTATGTTACATATTAGTGTTGTGAAGAGGTAGGTCATTATCTCATGAACTATCTAAAGATATAGTAAGGAAATATAAGATTTATGTCGAAACTAAACTACATGGGATTTTTCTGTAAAAGTGCTATAAAAATGTAAATATGAATTCTTTTGCTATGAAATTTGTTCAATATGTTTTTTTAATGTTTAATGCTCATGATGTGCAAGTTTGGTATTTTTTTATTTAAGAAAATTGGAACTTTTTAAAGAAAACCGAATCGGAAGTCGGATTAACTCCGCTTCCGTCGGGTTTTAGAAATACAAGTTTTTAGAATAGAAAAGAGAAGAGAGAGGAGGGACTTACTAGATTTTAGATTATAGTAGAGTAAGAGCGAGTGGTAGGAGGTGCCGGTGCGTTATTTCGTCGCCGGGAGCTCTTAGGGTCGTCGTCGGAAATTCGTCGGAGCTTCGCTTTTCGCTAACTCCACTTGTACATAAAAGTTCTAGAGAATTTTCTTGAGAGTTTGGACAGAGTTTGTGAGTGAGGGGGTGTGAATTTGAGTGATATTTATAGGAAAAGATTAGGGGTTAGGGTTTAATAAAAAAATTTGCATTTAAATTGCATTAAAATAGAGATTAAAGGATTTTATTTGCCTCTGTAAATGTGCAGGGGATTTAAACAGTACAGGGGGAGTGGGGGGAGTCCAAGAGCCGCATCAAAAGAAGAAAAATTGGTTTTGGATCGGAGTCGTCCGTCGGCGCCGGCCGATCCAAGCTCCCCGCCGGCCCGATCCCAGCGAGTCAGGCTCCGTCTTGGCGCCACGTGTCCATCGCCGCTTGATCTATTCCCTAGACTCGTTTTTTTTTTGTGGCCTTTGGGTTTACGGGTTAAGCACTTGTAGACACTTGGGCTTCTAGAATTTTAAAAGAAAACTAATTAAAAAATAATGTGGCTAATGGGATTTGAACTCTGGTGCGTTGCTGACTTGTTAGAAGGGGATTCTCGATGACCTTCGGAGACTCGAGTTGCAAGTTCAATCATCACTTATAGATTGCATCAAAGCTGCATAGGCTGGAGACCCTCAGTTGCAGAAATTCAATGGGTTAGTCGAGGCTGGTTTGAGGACAGATTTACAGATTCACGAAGATGGTTCTCTGAGATTTGGCAGCCGGCTGTGTGTTCCAAAAGGGGGTATTCGAGATGAAGTTCTAGCTGAAGCACATAGTTCCGCTTACTCGGTGCACCCAGGTGGCACCAAGATGTAAAGAGACCTGAGGCAACATTTTTGGTGGAACGGAATGAAGAAGGAGATTGCTCGCTTTGTCTCCAAGTGTCTGGTATGCCAACAGGTGAAAGCCGAACATCAGAGAATAGCTGGGTTGTTGCAGCCGCTTCCAGTACCAGAGTGGAAATAGGGGCACATCACCACGGATTTTATGACGGCACTACCTCGAAGTCCAAGGGGCAATAATGTCGTTTGGGTTATTGTTGATCGTCTTACGAAGGCAGCACATTTCTTACCCTTCCGAGTCGGACAATCGACGGAGTCGCTTGCAGAAAAATATATGCAGGAGATTGTAAGATTGCACGGGGTGCACGTTAGTATCGTGTCTGATCGAGACACCAGGTTCATCTCCCATTTCTGGAAGAGCCTGTAAGAGAGTTTAGGCACGCGTCTCAAGTTCAGCACGGCCTATCATCCACAGACGGACGGGCAATCCGAGTGTACTATCCAAACGCTCGAGGATATGCTGAGGGCATGCATGCTTGATTTTCAGGGTTCTTAGGAGGATCACCTTCATCTGGTAGAGTTTTCGTATAACAACAACTACCAGGCTAGCAACCAGATGGCACCGTTTGAGGTTCTGTATGGACGGAAGTGTCGATCCCCTGTATGTTGGGACGATGTGGGTGAATGAAGGTTGTTGGGCCCTGAGCTGATAGTGCAGACAGTAAGAAAAGTTTAGACGATCAAGCAACGGATCAAGGCGGCTCAGGACTGACAGAAGAGTTGGGCAGATGCCGGCAGAAGATCGTTGGAGTTTGGTATTGGTGACCACGTGTTTTTGAAGATGTCGCCCACTCGGGGAGTGATCAGGTTTGTTAGTCGCAGGAAACTCAGTCCCTGATTTATCGGACCTTTTGAGGTACTAGAGCAAGTAGGAGAGGTGGTTTATCGTCTTATCTTGCCTCCATCGCTAGCTGGTGTGCACAATATTTTCCATGTTTCTCGGTTGAGGTGCTACGTTCGGGATGACAGCCATATCCTGGACCATTCGGAGTTAACATTGGGCATTGATCTGTCCTACGAGAAGCAGCCTACCACCATTCTCGATCGTCGGGAAAAAGTGCTGAAGAACAAAGTCATTCTCCTAGTTTGAGTTTCTTGGGATGGTCGTTCTCCAGGGGAGTCTATCTGGGAACGCGAGGTGGACATCCGTGCACGTTTTCCATATCTGTTTGTGTAGTGTTGTTGTTCCGTTGTTTTCATTTTTAATTTCGAGGACGAAATTTTGTAAGGAGGGTATGATGTAAATACCCAGTTTCCGTATATTTATTTTCCGTGTTTTTTCAGATTTTCCTAGAACTTTTACACATTTTAAAATATTTTTATTATTTTATTTATTAAATTATTACCTAAACTCTAAAACAAATCCTAAATTCTAAACCCAAATCTTAACCTACCCGACCCGACTCACCCGACCCGACCCACCCAACCCGACCCGACCCGCTCACACCCCACTTCTTCTTCTCCCTCGCTCACTTCGTTTTCCCGCCTTTTCTCCAACTTCTTTCCCTACTCCTCGCGCCCACCTACGCGACGACCGCGCCACTCGCCAACTCCCCCGCGCCGCGCTCGCTCCCCCAACGGCCTTAACCCAACGACTCCCCTTTTCTCGCGCCATCGTCACGAGACTCGCTCCCCTACGCTACCGTTTCCCCCACGTCTCGACCGAGCTCCCCCTTCTTTTCCCACTCGCTCCTTCTTCCTTGTTCTCATTTTCTTTGCCTCCTCTAAGCCCTCTCCTCCAAACACCCGCCTACTCATCCATCGACGACGAGCCCGATCTCCTCATTGTCGATGACCACCACAAACCCATCACCAGCTACACTTCCTCCATCCTTTTCCCCACCTTCGACCGCCCTAGTCATCGTCACTGCTTCACCCCCGTCGACCAACACCCGCAAGATCCAAAACCCCAGCACCACCCTCTACGTGCCAAGCTTCCTCGCATACGAGCGCGATCACCTCTGCTTCCACCATCATCGGAGCTCCCCAACTCACCATCTTCAAGCTCCAAGCTCCGAGTATCTCCATCACTGACGACCACCAGCAGCTCCACCATCGTCGGAGCCACCCCTCTTGTCCACTACGACTAAAACCCACTACCCCCTGCACCCCACTCCGTCGCCGACGAGCCGAGCTCTCTGCAACCGCAGCACCCGAACGCCTCACCGGAGTCACTGCGAACCCACTGCTCATGGCCGCCTCTACGCCAGTGCCCAGCCCCAAGTACCCCCTCCCCGAGCAAGCCGAGTCGTGCGTGTATCGTGCCGTGATCATGCCCGTGTCGTGCCGCCGTCTCAAGTCGTGCCACCTTCGCTACAGGAAATAGAAAACCCATCTCTTGTTATTCATGCTATTTTAATACCTAGGATAGACAATAATGTTAGATTATTTTGTTATAATGTAGTATAGATATGTTCTTTCGACCGATTACTAAACACTGACCTAGTGTTCGATGCAAACTATAAACCAAAATATATTTTGTGATGGCGGAATTTATGATAGTTTGATTCCATTACTGGTTGCGAATATCGTGTAATAATTTAGATGCAAAATATCGTGTTCATAACCTTGTGTAGTCACCCCTTAAAGGCGACACAAAATCTGAATCTTACCGCACATGCTGCCTTGTTAAAATCATTGTAAATTAAATATAGTTTGGAACGTAATGTACTATGGCTCATATCGAAGATGACTCGATAATCTAAAACTATCCATAGTTTGTTTCTCAAAAATTTTAGATTAATGTGACGATACTTGGTTGCGAACGCGGCATTGGACCACAGTCCGGGGCAGCTATCGATTTGGATACCAGACTTTGACTACATGTACATCCCCTCTTTAGACTGAAAATGCACGGAGCCCCATATGAATACGTAGATAATTTAATTAGCTAACACATGAATATGGTCCCGTGCTGTTTCACCGTCGTTTGATATTTAATTTGTATTTTAGAATACCGATGTGTTCTGCAGTTTCTGCAGTGACCTCTCTTACACCGTCACATTAAACAGGACCTAACTTCTAATACAGAAATCCTATTGATAATCCGTTTGATGCGTTGGAAACCTAACGGATAGAAATAGATTACATTCAACTTGGGAAAGACCTGAATCTAAATATAATCACTGGTAAAACACGCGTGAGGTTGGACTTCCAGTTCTGAAACTGGAATTCCAGCAATCGATCGCTACCTTAAAATAATGATAAGTCCCTAACCTGAATTCCGATTGACATGAAACTAATTTTACTGCTTAGATAATCAAGTTTAATTCACACGCCTTTTATATTATTTCGGTCAATTTTATTCGTGTGAATTATCGTAAATTTTGCAAGTTATATGGCATTAGTCGTCGTAAAATGGTGAATATCTGTTTAGTGCAGTTCAGCCTATTTCCGTGCTTACTTTATACCTGCTGCATAGTGATCGTTCACATTGAAACTTAACGACTGTTTTTCATTGTTGATATAAGTGTTAGTGATTGGGTTGTGATAAATACGAAAGTGATATTGATAAATGGAAAAGTGATTGAAAGTGAAAGTGATACACATTTGTTCACAATCCATCGAATACATAAATTCATACTATAACCTTGGAAATGGGGAAATCAATGTGGAATTGAACTCGTATTTTAGCGAGGTACAGTGATTTAGAGGATGATCATTCGCTATTAGTGATATATATATACATATATTAGGTGGTGGGCCTAGCGGCACGGCTGACAGGGTTATATCCCGGGCACAGTGGACCGTGGTCTTGAGCATGCACGGGACCCTTGTTAAACACGAGTATCCTTTTCACCATTTGATTTCATTGACTTAGTGACCGATAAGTAGTAACATGCACATTACTTAATTTACTGACATGATACCTATATTGCACTATTCATATTCAGTTGATATTTATTATACTCATGTTCTGTATATTGTTGCACTTCTCATGTTTAATAATAATATTGCACACCCATTATATAATTATTGCTATATGTGTTGCCCTGACGACCTGAGTGTGCATGCTCAGAGGACGAAGTGGACCCAGCCCAGGAGCAGGACCTGCCATTCGAGATCGCTGAGATCTAGACTGCATCATCAGCGCCATTTCTTTTGCTTTCAGCATTTTGTATTTCATTGGTTAGTTTTTATTCTGCAAAAAAATGTATTTCGAACTCTTTTATTGCAATGTAATAAAGTTGTGAACTGTGATTTTATTTTACTCTAGTACTGTTTACTGACTACCATATAATGCTAGAAGCCGAAGTGTGACTACGACGGGATTATTTCCTGACCGTAGGAGTATGGCTGGACTAGTCACCCATCGTATTCCGTATTTTGGGAAGCGGGGCGTGACACTGGCGAGAGAGAATGATTAGCGGCGGTCGACGAGTCGCCGCAACGGAGGTGGCGGCCGACATCAGTGAGCGACGGTGGTGGTGGGTGATGATGGGATGGTGTAGGCGGCAAGCAGGGGGTGTCGACTAGTGGCGTCTGACGACGAGAGATCGGCCGACCAGCAGTCATAACGCAAGTCGCGTCAAACGTGAATGGTTGGGGTACTATAAGGATAGACATCTATTTGAATGATAATAGAATATCCATAATTTGCTGGCCGGCTAATCATAAATTTTTGGGAATATTAAATTTGCGGCATCAAAACAAGCGTGAATATATTTTGTGGGAATCTAGAATTTTCCGTAGATTAGCACATGCCAATAGTCCACTTACAATAATACATTGTTGTGTTTTCAAGTTTTTCTATAACAAATACCCCAACCAAATCTGAGCAACCAAACAAAAACCAGCTGAGGAGCAAACCCGACATAATTGTTTTTTATAAAATATATTATTAAAAAAAACATAATTGAGTCATGTATATTGATAAAATCCACATCAACAATATTGGCACATGAGTGACCACGCACATGCACTAAAAAATAATCCCGAAGCTGCCTAGCTCAAATGAGCACGGGGGTAAACTATCATTCAAACACATAATCTACTAAAACTTGTTCTTGTCCTATGTTTTTGCTTATTCATTCTTTTTTTTGCCACCAAAACCAAACACAAACCGATTAGGTTCTTCCCCTCTTTCTCCTTCAAATTAAAAATTAAAAAGAAAAGGAAAAGCAATCGCAACCTCTGACCCTCGCACGGAACTCACCCAAATTCATAGAATCCTCTCCAAAGTTTTTGGTCCAGAATTTTAATTATATTCTTTTCAGCACGTGCGGAGAATCTAACAACGCTTCCTTTAAAAACACAAAGAGACCGTTACCAACATATACTCGTCCGTCCAAGTAAACAAAACAAAGAGCCGAGAAATTAAAACGCAGCAAGAGTCATGGAAGACGACTCTCCCAAGGGAAGCAAGGAGCAAGGGGAGCCCACCAAGTACCGCGGGGTGCGGCGCCGGCCCTGGGGTAAGTTCGCGGCCGAGATACGCGACTCGAACAACCGAGGGGCGAGGGTTTGGCTGGGGACGTTCAACAGGCCGGAGGAGGCCGCTAGGGCCTACGACCGGGCCGCTTATTCCATGCGGGGCTCCCTCGCCATTCTCAACTTCCCCGACGAGGTTCATGCTCGTAATGCGTCCGGTTCCGGCTCTGGCTCCAGCTCGTCGAGGCAGGTGATTGAGTTGGAGTGTTTGGATGACAAGGTGCTGGAGGAGATGCTGGATTCTGATGAGAACAAGCATGGGAAGAAGAAATAATCATCACCAGCATTATTATTTATTCAATTATCTGAAAGTTAATTATGATGATCATGATGAGGCTGCTGAGATTAATGAGACAAGCTAGCTAGCTGTAGGAAAATTCTAATATTGAGCATTTTCCCTTAGGCTTTTTGTATGCAGCAATTTAAAACACATTTTTGTGGGTGATGCATTATAATTGGTGGTTTATGGGTGTGTGCATGTGATCTGCTGTTTCTAATTGGCGTTACTCATGAAATATTTGTTGTTTTGTGTGCACAAGGGATACTGCTAAATCTTGGTATTACAATCATTTTTTGATCGAATACGTACGGCCAACTCGGATGGGAGATATCGGAATAAAAATCTCGATGCTGGCCTCGAGATTGTATCTTGAATGGTCGTTTTTGATGAGATCAGAATCGAGCATCTCAATCAGATCGGTGGAGATTTAAAACCATCATGCAGCCTTGGAACTGAACTATAAAATATATATGGCATATATATTGGTTCTTGTTAGTTAGCCCACAGAAAGACATTGGGCCACTATGTGCCTTTCAGTTTTATATGCTGGCCATAATAAATATTCAAGGGAGATAAAGCCAAGAGACAAGAAGTTAACTTTTTGTATGACGTATGTGGCTGCAATTGGTTGTAGATGACTGGATCCTATCTTTTCAATTTACAAATCTGCAATAAAGAAAAAGAAAAGCTTAATCCTTTCTAGTAATTTCTTGTTGCAATTCTAATAAAATAATTCCCACTATCTAAAATATTTTTGCAATAAAAAAATTGGAATATGAATATTGGGTTTTACTACCAAGGTGCCCCGTGCACATGCATAGGGCGAACGACAATTTCCCAGAAATACAGGGAGCTAAGTGAAATTTCTCCAGAGATGAGTTGGGCTGAAAAAGGACCGAAAGAAAATTTGTATGAAATCCTGGGGCTGGCAAAGTTTCCAAGAGATCTTTGTTTCCAAAGCTTGAGAGGCCACATACGAATTACCTCAAAATCCAGGGGCCTAATTTAATAATCCACAAAAAACCACAAAAAATTGCCGGATTCTGGACTTGCATAGAGCTCTACGTAGTATATATAAGGGCATAAGATCCCTAACCATACAGCCGGATATTAAACTTAATTTTAATACATCTTTTATTAGGTATAATTAATTTTTTGACCATTATTTGGTTGATTAAATATTAAATTTGATCTTAGGGTAATAGCCTTTTGACTATGCATGAATGTTGATATTAATTGAGTTTATCATGGCCGAGTAATGGACAACTTTTTTTATTGATTTATTAGTATCATGGATATTACTAGCTATTGGATCTTACCGAGGCTATTAATGGTCACTTTATTTGGCTATTATTCACCTTTTATTTTCTCAATATATATGTTACAATTTAAACCCTCTATCATATTTTTGCATTACAACTTTCATACAATGTTTTTCTTATAATAATGGGTAAAGAAATGATGTGGGCTAGAGCTCGTCCGCTTGACTCTATACAAGAATAAAGAGCGAAAAGTTGATGTTCATTGGCTGTTGTATTCTTGAGACAACGTGTCGAGACCCGCTGCATTGATGGAGAACTAAACTCTCTCTGTCTTTCTCTCTCTAGAGAGGGAGGGAGGGGGGGGGAGGAGTAATGAAGAAAAGAGGCCTAGAAGGCTCTTTCGTTAGGCGTCGTCAAAAATTTATATTCTCCACGGTTTTTTTTCGACGATCGGCATTTATCATCATCATCTTTATCATGTAAAATATGGATACACCAAATTTCATGTGATTCTACAACTTTTTAACCGTTGAATTAGCAATATAAAAAGTTATATTGTCGGTAAACCGTTAATTTTGCACCCACTAAATTAATAGTGAAAAAGTGACGGAATCACATAAAATTTGCTGTATCCACTTCTTACATGATAAAGAAAAAAATGATGTGTGCCGATCGGCAGAAAAAATTATGAAGGGTGTATTTTTTCGACACCATAAGAGGAAATTTCCTCTTACGACACCTTTCTTCCATTATCCTCATGTGTGTGTGTTGTGTTGTGTGTGTGTGTGAGGAAAGTGTTTATGAGGTGCCACTACTTTATTCTAAAAATTGAGGTATCACCTTAAAATTTGATTATTCTGTCATTTTGTTAATGATCGGCACCGTTCTTGTTCTCCAAGATGTAAAATATAGGTACACTAAGTTTCATGCAATTTTGATAACATTTGCTCATTGATCTAGCTTTGTCAAATGTTCTGTTATCTGAAAACCGTTGATTTTGCAACCATCCGATACGAGGGTAAAAATTATCGAAAACATATGAAATTTGATATACATATGATCTAGATCATAGAGATCAAGTTGAATGGCACCGATCATCAAAAAATATGGTGTAAATTCAAATTTTAAGACGACATATCATTTCTTAGAATATGGTACTACCTCACAAATACTTTCCCCCTCTCTCCATTGAGTGAGAGTAGTAGGCCCTAGAAGGCTTTCCTCTCTTTTATATATATATATATATATATATATATATATATATAGAGAGAGAGAGAGAGAGAGAGAGAGAATAGGTCCTACAAGGTTTTTTTGTTAGTTAGACGGCGTAAAATATCTATACATTCCATGAATTTTTTTCGCACCTATCATCATTATCTTTATCAGGTAAGATATGGATACAATTTTTTTTTATGTTATTCTACCACTTTTCACCGTTGTATTAGTAATACAAAAAGTTCTATTGTCGGTAAACCGTTAATTTTGCACCCACTAAATCAACGCTAAAAAAGTGATGGAATCACATGAAATTTGGGGTATCCACATCTTACATGATGAAAATGGAGATGATGGGTGCCGATAGTCGAAAAATTTCGTGGAGGGAATATTTTTTCGACGCCATAGGAGGAAATTCCTTCCCACGGTACCTTTCCTCCATTATTCTCACACAAACATGTATATATAGTCAAATTTACATGAGGTTTACTCGTATATTAGTTGATTCAATTGTTATAGCATTATGTTCCGTTTCATTCTTAATAAATAAATAAGCAAGACAGCAAACTACTATTTAGTAGCAATTATTAAGAATATACTGTGCACCGTCCCCGTATTATACAAATTAATTCTAATTAATCAATTAAGTGGTTAGATTTTACTTCTAAAATGAAATAATCAATTAAGTGGTTAGATTTTACTTCTAAAATGAAATAAAGATAAAGGTAGTTACCCACAAACTATCGGGATAGAATTTATCATGGAGAATTTAGATATACCGTAAAAACAATTCTTTTTTTTAACAATTAATTATGATAGTTTAATAATATTTTGACACATCAGAAAAATCTCTGTGGCATAAAATTAGGGCCTCAATTTCAAGATAAATTTCCTGCCCCTTCCTTTTGCATTATAATAGTAGAGATAAAACTGTTATTATTTTATCATAAATAATAAACATATTCTAAATTAAATTTAATATATTATTTACAAATTGCTATTATTGGTGAAGTAATTATTAGAGGGATTGCTATGTATAAATACTTAATCTTTATTAAGTTATTATTAAATACTTAAATTGTAAAAAAGATTAAAAGAGAACTTAATACTATGTAATTATTTATTGGTTTTGAGATAATTATTGGATTATTGGTTACAACCTTACTAGACAATTTATTATATTGTACTGTAAAAAATATTAAATACTTAATCTACTTTTATTTATGGTATAATGTTTGGAATTAGTTAAAATATATAGACCAATATGTTGCCAGCATATCGGTCAGACACACCGATATACATTAAATCCGTATTAATTCTAAATGAATACTGATGGAGGTCGGATCTCCTTCAGATGCTGTCTTCTGTCGATCTGTAGCGAGTGTTGTTGAACGGCTGAGATTTGATTTGAAGGTCATCTTCTTGGGCGTGTGGATCTCGATGGATTGATTTTGAGTTGAAACCGAGCAATCTGCAAAGAAGTCCCGGGGTGGGTGACCACCTAGGACCCTCCGACGATCAAGTTAGCCGAGGAAAATGAGTAGAGTAGTGACTTGTTGGATTAAAATTGCCTTACCTGAGTTGTCTGAGAGAGGGTTTTTTATAGTGCTCGCATGGAGCGAGCAGGCGTGAGATCTTCGCCTTCGGTTATACCCCTGACGTTACGCCAGCCTGAATGACGGGATCCCCCCATTAATAGCGGGATACGCCCATTAATGGGGGAATGTGCCAGCGCGGGACGTGGGGCGGCGGATATCTCGCTTTGGCGAGATACGCGGAGCCGTTGCGGAAGCGCTAGGGCCTCACGTTCTCGTTTTTCCGGAGAGTTGAGGAGGCTTAGCTCGGCATGAGGCTCGAAGACGAGTCGGGAGGCCGAGGAAGCTCAGCTCCGCGACAGCTCGGAGACGAGCACAGGAGGATGGGCGCCAGTTCGGCGGCTAGGTCGCTCTTGGGTAAGAGGCGGAGTGTAAGCTCGGAGACAAACCGAGGAAGGTCATCAGTGCTCCACACTGATTTTGCTTCGGTAGCCCCCCAGGAGTCTAGTGAGCTGTCGCGGGTGACGCGTCATTCGCCACGTGTCATGATTTGAGGAATTCTCACTTATGAGCCTCATCATTAGCCCCCCACTCTCGTTCCGACCTATTTATGGGTCGGGTCGAGAGTGGCCTGCTTGGTTTGTCTCGCTCAGTCTGTTGTCGGGAATCCTCGATGCGGATTTTTCAGGGCGACGTGGTGTTGGGCAGTTGCATCGTTCAGATTTCCGGACCCACGTGGCGTATCCCGCAACGCTTGGATCTTCACGCGTATCTCCGATGATATCAGCGGATCAGCGAAATGATCGCGCATTAAAGAGGGGGATCCCATTCGCTCGTTCGTCTGTTGAGTCACATGCCACGCGTCTGAAGTAGGTTGGTGGACGCGACAGGCTGTCGCTGTCGTCTGCGATCGAAGGGACGTCTCCAATGGTCGTTCGCCACGTGGAGACTTGACGCCTGGAAGACGCGATGCTTTGTTTCGGCGGGAATTGATCTGGGCTGTTGGATGCCTTTTCTGCAGTGTATAAATAGAAGGGGACCCCCAAGGGCTAACACTTTCCGTCACAATTTCCCTTCGTTGTCAAAGATTGCTCGGCACTCCCTCCGTTAGGTCGGATCCCTTGTGCTTTTTCCTCGGAGAACCAATCCCTTTGAATCAGGTTAGATGTCTTCTTCTGAGGAGTCTGTAGAAATAATTAGGGTTGAGTCGGGCGATGAGGTTCCATTTGTTGGAGCCGAGTCTAGAGAAGCTTCCGCCTCTTTGGCTGCTGACAGCCAAAAGGGTTCTCTTGTTGCTTCTTCTGTGTCGGGATCGCCCCAAAGAGCCAGGGCTACCCGCGTCGCTAGCCGTCCGACGGCGACTAGGGCCCCTAAGGTGCGTATCGGGGATGCCCGCGATGCGCCCTCCATCTTGAGGGATGTGGACGAGCTTGCCGAGATTCGGGCTTGTTTCCATATCCTCTCTAACTATTCGCTCCGTTTGGCTAAAGAGGGCGAATGGGCGGACTAGGTGCAGGGGAAGGAGATTGCCCTGTATTTGGAAGCATTCTGAGCGGGAATGCTTCTGCTCTTTCCAACCGAGATATGTGAGGTACTTCATTGCTTCCATCTCTCCCCAGGCCAGCTACTCCTCGGGTTTCTGGTTTGGTTGAAACTTGAGGACATCCTCTTCAGCTTGACCCATCTTACTTCCTTTCTCTGCTATAAGAATCACCCCGGCACTAGTAAGAACGAGCTGAGCTAGGTGTATTGTTCCTTCAAAAAACGCAAGGGCGGGGTGGTCTGGTCGGGTATGGTAGTCGTTCCTTCTTCCATTCATGAATGGAAGGAGAAGTTTGTATTCGTCGGGCCACCCGAGGGCGAGGATTGGCCCGTGCCTACACAGTGGCACAAGGCCGACTGCCCGAGGGTGAAGCAGTCATCCTCGCCTGAGGCGGGGGCGGTATCCATGTGGGAGCCGATCCAGCGGGCCAACGTCTTGCTTTCCGAGCAGGTTCTTAGCTGGGCCGGGCTCAGCCCCGCTTGCTTCATGGGTAAGTTAGGTCTTTGGACGATCTGTTTAGACTTGAATGATTTCTTTTTCCCTTCTAGCATCACTAACTCTTTTGTGTATTCTCCTTTCGCCCTTTCGCAGGATAAATGGACCGATCCAAGATCTTAGCTGCCATAGCCGCTACGTCCCAGAAGAAGGTCGGGGGCATGAGCTTGTCCCGAGCCGGCCCGAGCTCGGCCCCGAGACCATCTCCACTGGTGAGGCCTTCCGCAGCGCCCCGAGCCCCCGATTACCGCCGCGGGGGCAGCCAGAAGCATGCGCGAGACCCGGCGCCCCTGGCGAGGAGGGAGGAGGAGGGTGTCGAGGTTCCCCTCAAGAGGAAAAAGACGATCTCCCGCCCGTCGTCCACTGAGATTCCTGAGGGGATTCCCGTGCAGGAGGGGGACGTCTGCTTTGTGGTCCCCTCGGGGCTTTCCATTGCCGACAGCTTGCTCTCCGACATGGAGCAATCGGACGGGGGAAAAATTCCCCGGGGGACCCTGAAGGCCCAAGTGGCCGCCATCGCTCAGGAGGCGGTTCAGGTTGGTATCCGTTTCCTTTAAGGATTCCGTTAAGTGCTCTTTCTTAATTTGAATGTTTCTAACAGCTTCTGCTGCTTCCCTCAGGTTCTCCAACACTGCGCCCTCATCGTAAATATGGAATCCGAGGAGATTGCCCCGATTATGAGGAAGGCGGGGGAATCGTCTTCGCGGGAGGGGTTCTGCGCCTTGAGTTGCAGCAGGAGAAGGAGAAGACAACTGCCCTCGAAACTCGGTTGGCCGCCGAGGCGTTAACGGTCTCCAGGTTCCAGGAGTCCCAACGACTTTTGAGTGCATCCAACCAAGCTGTTCAGGCTAAGTTGGAGGAGTTGGGCAAGCGCTATGCCACAATGAAGAAGTCGAGGGATGCCAGCAATAGGGAGGCCGAGACGGCGCTTGAGGCGGCGAAGATTGCCGAGCTCCGAGCCTCGAAGTCGGTGGAGAAGTATAAGGCGTCAGACCAGTTTTACGCCGACATCGACGAAGCCTTGGCCATCATTTGGCACGAGGCTCTTAATGCTGTCAAGGCGTTGATGCCGGAGTTTGCCGACGGTTAGCTCCGCGCCAGAGTCCCACTCTTGGTGGATACGCCGCAAGTGGCTGGCGCCGAGGCGGCCATCGGGGGAAAGGAGGTTGCGGAGGTAGAAGCCCCGGCCCTTGAGGACGGTGCCGAGCAAGGAGAAACCCGGGCGGAGCCCGCAGCATGAGCCTTTTTGCCTTGTGCGTTTTTTGTTTTTCCTTCCTTTTTTTCCAATTTTTATAAGCCTCCGGGCACCTTTTTATAAGGCTGAGGAGCCCAGAATACCTTGTAAAAATTTCTGGAACATAAATAAAGCTGAGCTTATTTTCCTCTGCGTGACTATGTGTTTTCTGCGTGAGTATTTCAGCTTGCCAGTCCTTTTTTTCGAATCAAGTGTTAAGCTGTAGGTCGATGACCGTCCTTTTAGATGATGATCGCGCGTCGAGTGTAAGTCAATTGACTGCTAGGTGTAGGAAGGTCGGTTCCCTTCCACTCCCAGGAGTCGAGGTGGCGATCGTCCATTTAGGATGAATCAACAGATATCCAAGTGTTGGATGGTCGGTACTAGTCCATTCTCAGATTCGGGTTGACGACCATGTCTCTTCGTAGGGTAGGAATCAACCCGTCGGAGAGTAACCTGCACGGTGGCCTCTTTAGGAGAGCTTTAGATTCTTAGCATAGATGGGTAGGAATCTATCCGCTAGGGATGGACCGGGCAGGGAAGCTGCTCGATGGCCTCGTGATGAGAGCTTTGATCCTTGGCGTAGATGGGTAGGAATATACCCGCCAGGGATGGACCGGGCAGGGAAACTGCTCGGTGGCCTCGTGATGATGGCTTTGATCCTTGGCGTAGATGGGTAGGAATCTACCCACCAGGGATGGACCGGACAAGGAAGCTTCTCGGTGGCCACGTTATGAGGGCTTCGATTCTTAGCGTAGATGGGTAGGAATCTACCCGCTAGGGATGGACCGGGCAGGGAAGCTTCTCGGAGGCTTCGTTATAAGGGCATCGATCCTTAGCGTAGATGGGCAGGAATCTACCCGCTAGGGATGGACCGGACAGGGAAGCTGCTCGGTGGCCTCGTTATTAGGGCTTCGATTCTTAGCGTAGATGGGTAGGAATCTACCCGCTAGGGATGGACCGGACAGGGAAGCTGCTCGGTGGCCTCGTTATAAGGGCTTCGATCCTTAGCGTAGATGGGTAGGAATCTACCCGCCAGGGATGGACCGGGCAGGGAAGATGCTCGGTAGCCTCATTATGAGGGTTTCGATCCTTAGCGTAGATGGGTAGGAATCTACCCGCTAGGGATGGACCGGGCAGGGAGCTGCTCGGAGGCCTCGTTATGAGGGCTTTGATCCTTAGCGTAGATGGGCAGGAATCTACCCGCTAGGTATGGACCGGGCATGGAAGCTGCTCGGTGGCCTCGTTATGAGGGCTTCGATCCTTAGCGTAGATGAGCAGGAATCTACTCGCTAGGGATGGACCGGGCAGGGAAGCTGCTCGGTGGACTTGTTATGAGGGCTTCGATCCTTAGCGTAGATGGGCAGGAATCTACCCGCTCGGTATAGACCGGGCAGGGAAGCTGCTCGGTCGCCTCGTTATGAGGGCTTCGATGCTTAGCGTAGATGGGCAGGAATCTACCCGCTAGGGATGGACCGGGCAGGGAAGCTTCTCGGTGGTCTTGTTATGAGGGCTTCGATCCTTAGCGTAGATGGGCAGGAATCTACCCGCCAGGGATGGACCGGACAGGGAAGTTGCTCGGTGGCCTCGTTATGAGGGCTGCGATCCTTAGCGTAGATGGGCAGGAATCTACCTGCCAGGGATCGACCGGGCAGGGAAGTTGCTCGGTGGCCTCGTTATGAGGGCTTCGATCCTTAGAGTAGATGGGTAAGAATCTACCCGCCAGGGATGGATCCTTAGCGTAGATGGGTAGGAATCTACCCTCCAGGGATAGACCGGGCAGGGAAGCTGCTCAGTGACCTCGTTATGAGGGCTTCGATCCTTAGCGTAGATGGGTAGGAATCTACCCGCCAGGGATGGACCGGCCATGGAAGCTGCTCGATGGCTTAGTGATGAGGGCTTTGATCCTTGGCGTAGATGGGTAGGAATCTACTCGCCATGGATGGACCGGGCAGGGAAGCTTCTCGGTGGCCTCGTTATGAGGGCTTCGATCTTTAGCGTAGATGGGTAGAAATCTACCCGCTAATGATGGACCGAGCAGGGAAGCTGCTTGGTGGCCTCGAGATGAGGGCTTTTTGGACTTCCCTTAGCCTTCGTGGGGGCGTCGTTCAATTTTCCATGACCCGTAAAATCAGGAAGAGTGATCGTCGTGGATGACGCATGGTAGAAGCGTGCCGGTGGGGTGTGATATGCCGAGATTCGCGTCGTTCAATCTTCCATTGACCGCTTAGGGGTTCATGCGGATCGGCATGGTCTCCACGTGGCAGCTCTGTATTGGGAATTTGAAAATATCCCGCAATTCGCTTTGCTGCGCGCGTAAATTTCGGCCGTTGGAAGATTTTTGTTGAGGCTATAAATAGCGAAGGCGTGGTGGTTCCTTTCTAGCCTTGTGTTTCTGAAGATGGCCGGGCGTCCGTGTGTGCTCATCAGTGAGATAATTTCTCGGGACGTTGTGTACCTTTACAACCTCGACCGATCCGAACAGACGTACGAGGCGGTGATAGACCGCGTGGAGGGCCACTTCGGACGCCTTCTTTCCCGGTGATCTCCACTCCTCTAAGTGCTTATTTATGCGATCTGGAGGAGGTCCCCGGGTCTGCACAATGCCTTGTCTTCGCAGTTGATGGACGAAGCGATTGAGAAGTTGCACTCGCTTTACCATCTCGGCCTGATCTCGAAGAGCAGGCGGGACCGATCAGTGGGCCTTCTTCTAGAGTGTTTCCATAAGAGGCTGATCGTTGATTTTTGTCTAACGGGTGGCGCTTCCGAGGTAGCCGAGGTAGCTAGGGCTCGGCTGGCGGAGATTTCGTCGGAGTATCATCAACAACGCTTCCTCAATCTCGGCCCACTTTGCTGTAATTTTCTTTTGTAAAGCTGAGGAGCCTATAATACCTCTTAATGAATAAAATTCTTCTTTTTTGATGTGTTTTGTCTTCTTTTATCCTGTAACAACTCCATTTTTAATATACAAAGAATTGATTTAAATTCAATGTATACTTGGATGTGGGACAGACCATCTCCCCTGCTGGGATGAGAAGTGCATACGCTAATCTACTCCGGAGTATCGATGCCCCGTCTCGATAATCCTACGACTAAGGACCTGTATAAGGATGTGCTTGTAGATTACCCAGCCTCCACTAGTGTGACTGCCATCACAACGCTGGTAATCAAGCAAAGATCCTAAGGGCTCCACTAATGTATATAGGCGATATGCTAAAAGAAACACATGCACACATTAAAGTAGAAACAAACCAAGTAGCATACTACCATTTCGAGCAAGATTGTCTATACAACTGTGAATATCCCAAGCTTCCATCAAGTAATATAAAAACTAGTATGATACAGTAATGGCCTCTAGGGCATATACACTAACACATACCTAGTCATGTATATATATATATATATATATATATATATATGTTATTACAGATAGACACATATGCATCCTGATATCGGCACTATTTACCGTGATCCCGATATCATTTACAGTTTTACATTTGGTATCCTTTTGATACATATACACCACATGACATGCCCTGATACACTACTTGACCTGTTACTTGATCTTGTTACTAATGCCGACAATCCTGACTTGTTGTCCTGACGGACATAACTTGTTGTCTACATAGAAAAAACCTATACCTGCTTGATCATGTGTTGGCATTAGTTCCATATTATCAACACCTGACTTGAACACATAACCTTGAGGGTAAGGCGAAATCAATAATGAAAGCTGACTTGTAACTCGACAGTTCGATGCTTATACTGATCAGTCTTTACGGGCTAGGCCATCCCCGGGATGATTGCCACAACCCGGAATTTTGCTCGTGACTATTCACCGCCGAAAACAGAGACGAGACCGCGTAGGGTCGTCTTGCCTGAATTTGGGGGCGGATGCTATTTGGATTTATCCGTCCACCTCTCCGAAGATGCCAAGTTGATTTATGGCACCGTATATCGGATATTTGGACGGATGCAGCCGTTGTAGCAGACTTCGTCAGACTCCCCCTTCATTTCTGAAGGGTTTTTGATTGTGGGGACGCTCTTCCCTGCACGCGCAAGCCCCTGCAGTTAATTACGTTACCGTGTAGCGATAACCAGTTTCTCCGGCTCCAGAAGTTCACTTCGTGTCGTGTGTGTTTGTTTTATTTTTGGTTGCCCGTGGGTTGTATACGGAGACGAATTTATGTTGTCGCCCGTAGGGCGCGATTAGTCCAAATCCGTATATTCTTAGATTTGGGTTTAAGGATTGTTAATCTCGTTTGAGATTAAGATCAACTTAAATGTTTGTTAAGGATACGTTAGTCTAATTTTAGACTAAAATCTACTTAACAAGGTTTTGGTATCCTTCAGACCCAACAAAAGAGCATTTGGGCTCTATTGCTTTAGTTTAAGAACGTTTCGGTCCGTTGGTAGTTTAAGGACGTTTCGGTCCGTAGCTAGTTTAAGGATGTTGCGGTCCGTTGGGATGTGCTCATCGGTTTTGGAGTGCACCAAGAGTTGTTGGTTGTCGGGACCCTCCATCTCTCTGAAGATGTTGAAGAATTACAATGACATGCATCAGAGGTGTAGAGAGATGTACCCTTGAACCAAATTCCAGATTGAGGGGAGAGATCATAGTGGACCATCTAAGAATCGTTAGTCATTTTTAGAAGACTAAGATTAACTTAGGAGATATGTTATGGACAACGTTCTGGTCAATTAGTTTGGGAATTCATGAACGTAGAGGCTCAGTCTATTTGGAGATCCAAAACGTTTTAATCTCAAGAAGACTTAGGAAATTTGGGGATGAAGTTGGCTTCTTATAGTGTTAAACAATAATATATACTCGGTGCTCACGTGCTCTCACGTGAGTTTCTAAAGCAGTGTTAAACACTGAAATTTGGGGCGCTCACGTGTGGCACGTGAGGCGCCTGAAAGTTGGCGCTGTACACTTGGGTCCAAATCTCCATCTGTATATAAGTGTTAAACACTTAATTTTTGTGGCCATCACGTGTGGGCACGTGAGGCGCCCCAGAGTTGGGCACAGCTTCTTTAGGTTTATTCCCTCTTCCTTTTGTAAGTGCTAAGCACTTAACTCCTATAGTGCTCACGTGAGGTGCTCAAAATGTGAGCGCTGTCTTTGGATTTTTCCCCTTTTCCATTTAAGCAACTGTTTGGGGGTCATGTGAGAACACGTGATTCGATCTCAGTCATTCCTTTTTGTTCATCGGAGGTGCTCACGTGGGAACACGTGCCCAGTCTTTTCTTTTATATGCATAGAGATTTTGACTTGAGTTTTAAGAATTTCAGGTCCCTTGTTTTATAAGAATTAAATTCTTTTACAGGGTTAAACCCTAGTTTTATCAGAGGAATTAAATTCCTATATACTTTTGGAAGAATTAAATTCTTTGGACTTAGTTCTTTCCTCTAACTTTTGAATCTGCATAACAGAATCTCCCCGATGAGAATTGAATTCTCAACTTGTGGGGAGATCTGCTTCTGCAGACCTCAATCTGAGGAAGAACTAAGTTCTTATATGAAGGGTTAAACCCTTAAAAAAGAGATAGGATAATCTCTGTACTTTCTTCTTACCTAGGATTTTGTTTAAGAAAGGGATTTTCTTCCTCTAAAGAATTGAATTCTCTCTTTTTTTTTTCCTTTTTTCTTTTGTTTTTTTAAAGCTTATGGGGTCTCTCTCCTTTTTCTCTCCTCCTCTCCTCGCTCCTATTTATATGAGAAGAATAAGAATCAATTTGTTAAGTGAATCTCTCATTAAGAGTTCATGATTGATTTCATGATCTTTTAGATCAATCGATGAATTTTATTCACCGTTGGATTTTTTAATCCAAAGGCTCTCTGTTTAACAGAGAAGATTTTTCATTTTTTAACCAAATTAGGAAATATTTTGCTAAGATAGAATTTTATTCTATCAAACGATCACCGTTGGATCTTTGATCCAAAGGTCTTTCGCTTAACAACATTGGAGATGTTTCTGTTTTAATGAAGATCAGGGATATATTTCCCATATATATAGAATTTAATTCTATCAGATAGTTTAGAAAGATTTAAGGAAATAATTTCCAAATAGGATTTTGATACTTTTATTTAGAATTTAATTCTATCAGCTTGGAAGGTGATTAGGAACACTCACTAGCACGTGACCCCCACGGAATTAAACTTGTTTGCTTATATGGAACAACCTAACAAAGGGAATCACGTGTTAACACGTGAGCTTCTCTAGCCTGCTATTTATTTTAATATGGAGCATATATACTTTGTATATAGATGCTCACGTGCTTATACGTGAGGCTCAATTTCAGCCTGTTAAGCGCCTATAATCTTTGTATCTACGCGCTCACGTGTGGGCACGTGGGGCTCCATTAGTGGGGAATTTTCCCCATTCCTTTTTTCTCTTTTTTTATAAGGGAACAGTGATCGGCTCTTAAATCACACAACGTCTAAAGGCGTAACGTAATTCAAGTAAGCCGAAGCCCAGAAATCTAAACCTATTTGCGGAAAATAGTGGAGGTGCAGTTTTGAAATAAAGGTATAACGAAATCAAGTTTTTCTTTAAATGCATAGATAATGATATATGAAAATTCATGTGGATTATACTATAGTTGAAAACATTTTTTTCGTCTTTAAAAATTTGGGCAGCACCTCTCTTGTATATTTTGATCCAAAACCACATACAAGCAATATATATAGGCATCCCCAAGCGGGAGCTAGCTCTTCGCCAATCGACGGAAACACAAACATGCAAGTAAGAAATATACACACACACACACACACACACACACGATGCCTAACCGCGAAGATCAAACACAGAAAGAAACAAATAATAAAGCGAGACATCAAAACCACAAAAAGAAGGGAACATACACCCAACGCTCTAAGTCTCGCAACACAAGTCGGTCTAGGTCTACCAATATACAAGGTCTAGTTTCTGATTGATGGAGTTTATCTAGATACAATAGAAATAAATACAGGAGTGGGCACGATCCAATGTGTCCCACCTACCATAGCAAACACCCTGAAAGAAACTGTGTGCCAGCGATACCGCTACTGATCCAGGCGGTCAAACCTGCAAGAAAACTGTGGCACAATGGGGGTGAGTTGCCAACTCGTGAATAGAAAACATCAGCAGGTAGAAATCGAATAAAATAACGATTCCTAGGTCATACTATATCATGAAGATAATACGATGATATCTAGGGTGACCATGTATGCATATATATCAACAATAGAGTCAATGTCAATAACATATAAAAACAATCATCTGAATCAAATGCCTGTATGTATGAGGAAATCAACCAACATGTGTCCATTAATAAAACATCAATATCATGGAACCTGAGTGTCCAACACCGACACTCAAAACATTATGAAACCCGTGTTCAGCATCGACACGTAAATCCTCATATCTCAGGCGCCACATTCTCTGATCGGCCCTCAGGCGCCGCATGCTCTGATCGGCTTTCGTATCCATCTCACGACTCCGGTCGGTATCCTTCGGATAACCGCCGGGTCCAAACTATCACCGGTAGGTAGTGCTCCTTCCGCCAGGCTAATCGCCTAACTCTACGAGCTTCTTGCCGGGGTACCTCACCGGGTCCACCATGTACCCGCAAACGGTTCCTCTCTCCTCGAATCGGGTCTCGAAAACACGCTCAGAACCGAGAAAACTCATGGTGGACACGAAATATCAAATCAAGAGAAACCGCATTTTTAAAATAATACACAATTTCCTTTGAAATATAACCACGATTCTCAAATCTAGAGATCTCATAAAAACAGCAGTTCAATGCATGTAACCATAAAGTACAATGTATGCAAACATAGAACAGTAATATGAGCATGTCAAGTATATCATGCAAGCATGTCCTATGATAGTGCTGAACAATGAATGTACTTTTACGGTTAAGATTAATATCATGATATGGCAGTTCTACTGTACAACTGGCATGGCAGTTACCGATGATGAATGTGTGTGAGCCGGAAAATCGGTGTAAGTGTAACATGCGCATCATCGGTAATTGTGCAGGTATATTAGCAGCCGATATCATATAACAATATATACCGGAAATATGATACGTATGTCATGAGGGATAATCCCACACAAACATGAATAATCAACAGGTGTATATATATTTATACATGAACCATACGGTCAGTTTTAAAAGATACGAATCGTAGTTTTGAAAGCGGGGGTTACGGTGTTTGTAAGGAAAAGACACCATTTGAAAATCCGCAGTGTCCCTTGAGGTTTCCGCTTAAAAGATGCATACGATTCATCAGTTTTAGAAATAAGTATGGTTCAGGTGGCATATTTACGTTGGCGATCCCGCCTTATAGCATCCGATATGGAAATATCCTCGATCAGCATCCTCAAATCACGAGCGCGGATCAATCATCCGGTATATCACATCGCGTACGGTAATCCATCGTACGGTGATATTAAACAGAATAGGGATTTTATCGTCCTATTCATCAATAAAAATACGGATCTATGGTCCTGTACGTCATATCTTATCGATCTCTAAACAAATCTATCTCAATCTTATCGTATTTATCGATCTCATGTCACATTGATATCGATCTCATATCATGTCGATGTCGATCTCATATCATGCCACTATAAATCTCATACTTTTCATCTTTCAATCACATATATATCACGATTCATCCTCATTTCATATTCTTATATATCAAACCGAGTCATCCTTATCTATCATACCATCTCACACTAAACCTTTGATCATATCCGTAGGTTCCTAGTATAGGATTCTCCGACTATATTCTATATATCGGTTTCCATTTTATAAATTGCGGGGGTGCTATACGCCATCCACCCGACTTCTCCCATAGATATAAATCTACTCACCTGCAAATCTCCTTGCTTAGCCGAAGTCGATGTGCTTCGTCGTTTCGGAAGTCCACGCGAAGGTATTTACAAATCAACACATATCGTAACGTTATTAAAACTAAATCTGAAAACCGATACGGCACACGAATTGTTTATAGGTTAGAACCTATAGCTTAAGCATGCAAGAACGACCAAATAACCCTCGTTGTTGACGTACAAACGTCCAACGACCAAATCCAATTTCAAATATCAAAACCAAGAATTCAAATATCGGAAAATTTTGCCAAAACCAACTCAAACAGCTCCCAGATTTTGGCACAAGGGGTCTAGGAAAAAACTAGCAATACAGTAGCTAGGTTATAAGGATTATGTGCTACAGGCAAAACCCCAACACCAGACACCAATACTTGGCCGGCGAGATCAAGCTACAAGACCGGTATCGTCGGTTTTCTGGTGGGGTATGGGTCTTGTTCTTCTGTGGTGGTCTTCTAGTGGTTTAACTAGGTCAATGTAGCTGTTTTATTTTCTTATAAAGATCCCAAGTTGCTCCAGATTCCATTTAACCCTCAAGAATTCCACAAAACCGACATCGGAAAATTTAAGTTTTCGTATTTGGGGTTCTAGATCAAGTCTAGACCAGAATTCTAGCACTAAAAGGGTTTGTGGCTACTACTAAACCTCAATTACACTTTCACAATCAAAATATCCCTAAATCTCTTCTTGGAAAATTCAAAGATCACTAAACTACATCGGTTTGGCTCTAAACTACTATAGGGTGTAAAGAAAACTAATAACTAAGCTAAATGTGTAGGATTATACCTCATTTGGAAACTCAAGAATTTTCTTGGGTTGCCCAAAGTGATCAAAATCTCCACTTAATGCATCCATAGGGTTTGTAGAGAGGTTGTGATCATTTTTAGTGAAGGGGGTGTGAGGTTTTGGCCATGATTTGGTGGTGTTTTATGGGTGGTAGAGGAGGTGATGGAGGAGGATGAAGAGAAGAATGAAGGAGATGAAGATGAAGATGAGAAGTGAAGAAATGAAAGAAGAATGGTCAAGGGTGGAGCCATACCCTCTCTCTCATGGCATGCTCTCTCTCATCATTGTGTCCCCCACTCTCTCTCCTCAATCATATCTCTTTTTCTTTTCTTTTTCTCTTTTTCCCTCATATAAAACCAAACACAAATACAATTGAAACAAACATGTAACAAAATATAACATGTCATGGTGCACTAACCATGGATATTTAAAAATACGGATTTGTCTTAATCGTGATTTGTAGTGCACAAATCATGTTTAATTTAAACTTGTATATAATTAATTATAAAATGCCCAAATCCAATAAATACCTTTTTAATAAATAAATCATTTTAATCTTCAATTATTTTTCAAATATTGGTATATAATTATACCATTTTACGAAAACCCCAATTCGCAAATCGAATAGTTTTCGCGAAATATATTATTTTATTATTTAAATTCCAAAAATAATATTTTATATATTTGAAATGTTACAATCTCCCCCCCTTAAATAAATTCGGTCCCCGAATTTAAATTTAAACCTCCAAATACTAAAACATTTCAATTAACAGTTTAAATCAACAGGGCTCCGAAATCACGGAATACACAGAAATACAATAGCGCATCATGCGCGCATGAAAACGTAGGCGAACTCAAAATCGAACTCCGTCAAGCGTCACGCAATCACTAGAGTTATAAAGGAAATGCAAATCTCAAAATCCACTGCAAAGATCCAATATACTATAGTCGAGATCATAATACGTATATAGTACGCATCCTCTAAAAACTGAATAAAACATATGCAAAATCTTTTCCGAATCGCCGTGCGATGCGTAGCTCATGACACAAGTGGCGGACGCTCATTTGTAAGGTAGTAAATATACATTCATATATGTTTTGCTCAAAATATACGTCCCGCCTTTTTGAAATATCCCAGAAGGTTTTCCTCGTAAAAGTTCGTGTCGCTCACGGACACATAGGAAATAGCGATACTATAGATCATTTTTGAAAACCTCTTGGTAAAATTTTTATGCATGCAAAAGTACTAAGATACTGTCCTCAGATCAGTCCTGCTCGGCTACTGTATAATATAGTACCCAACATCAAAATATAATGCTTAAGAGCAAAAATCAGCCTCAAAAGGCGTATCCAACATCACGTGCGTCTGGTGCGCACGGAAATCAAAGCCAAATACAAGTGACACGAATGTGCACCAAGGCCAAACTAAGTGCAACGGGTGTGCACGAAAGCATCTGTCAAGTACAACGGGTGTGCACGACAACAATATCAAGTGCATCTAGAGTGCATGAAAATCTGAATCCAGTGCAACTAACATGCATGAATAAAAATATCAATCAAGTGCATCCGGTGTGCACAAAATCTCATACCATGCGTCCAATATGCACGAAAATTCAAATCAAGTGTGTCAGGTCCGCACAAAACATCTAGTGCAGTAAAGCGCACGAAAATGAACGTCAAGCGCAACGGTGCATGAAAACATAGATCTAGTGCAACAATGTACGAAAATATAATCTTAGGTGCACTAGGTGACCGAAAACTCATCAACATCTCAAATGCGCACAAAAACAACACCGAGTGTGCCAAGATATATTAAAATCATAAGCGGTGCAACTGCGAGCACAAAATCCATATCAATGCACTGCAATCACATGTAATCTATACCGAGTGCATAAGTCATGTCGAGTGCATACAACATGCCCGAAATCAAATCGACTGCATCGAAAAACATAGAGTCACAAATACGTGCAGCCAAGGTAAAAAATCGATCTCAAGTTCAATAGATATGCACAAATCATAAACCAATATAGCGGTGTATAAAACATAAATCATGTGTAATAACTGTGCACAAAATGTAAATCTCCAGTAGGTGCAGCCATGGTGCATGAAAACAATATCATGAAACTCAATCATCGAAACTCAAATCCAAGTGATAAAAGTGTGATACTCGGATCACAAAACGCAAATCACAATAACTGACATTGAGATACACCTCCTTCAATGTCGAAAAATGCCGGTGCGCCCAAAACTGGCAGCGCAAGAACATCCGCTTGCCTCGTGCTCACGGTCGGGCGTCCTCTGTCTCTGGGTCCTTGTTTTTCCTCTGTGGATCACTGATCCCATAATCTTTCTGCTCGTCGGCCCGGTCAGGTGTAATAACGGAACAGTTCCGCTCTGGCACTCCTCTGATCATCTCTTGGCCAATTAACATGACCACTTGTAAAGCAGCACGTTACTGATGGCGGTCTGGCCCTCTGAATAAACGCGATACAACTGATCCTGGGTGTAAATCTTTATCATTGCGGCATCCTGGAAGAACCTTCTTAGGGTCTCTTCCGATCCCACCTAAGACGAACTGTACGGAGATTGGTACTCTATTCTTAGCCCTTTTTCTCTTATCCAGACAGCTGCGTCCTCATCATGGCTTTCTTCTAAGATTTGGCCATATCCAACGCCTCTGCATACATATCAATCCTCTGGCATCAACGGGGAGTAACAATAGTTCGTTAATATCTCGCACGAACCTATTATTCCACTTGTCATCATTATCATCTACTTCGACGTCATAACTTGATGGCTAAGTACTGCGATACGTTCTCGGCTACAGTCAATTCGGATTCTCTCACACGGACTCGAAACACGAACTCGGGTATCTTCACCACTCTGTGGAAGATATCAAGCCGAACACGTCCCCAGGAACTCGTCCCAATCATCGGAGGAATATGCTTCATTCGTCCGTTCTCGATCAACTTACTGCATCTGGGTGAGGTCCTTCAATCTGAAGCTGGTCAACTTACTGATCTCACATCGGAGTATCCAACGAATAATGTCCTCTCTTGATCGATTTACTCTAGATCTGAGTAAGACCCTTCAAACTGGGATTCTTCAACTTAACTGAGCCTGCGTCAGCGCATCAAATCAGACGAATCATCTTCGTCGCTCTATTCAAAATGGATTAGCGGTCCTCTGTCACATCTCTGCCTGAAAGCTCCAGTGCTTTCATCTTATAACTCTGGAGGTGACATCCCGTCAAATCTCAGCAACAGCTGGGTCATCAGTCTATACGGTACACAACATCGTGATCTCTGAGGTAGGCTGTACATCAACAGTCATCTCAATCTCGCAGTCGCTATCAATGGCCCGATCATCCAGTGCAGATCCGAACATGCCTCAACCGAGGGATCTCACATAACACTATACCGATACGTCCCTATGTCACCAGAAAACATCATGGTCAGCCTCGTCCGTGACGAGCTCGCTCTGACCGCATCTCTAGCAGCAGCTCTCTCTGCGATCAAAACCCTGGTGAAAGGAATCTCAAGCTCAAGCAGGTATCGATGAAGATAGATCAAGGAAACGAAAGGAATCAATAGGTCTGAAAAGGATATATGATCATAGGGAGGAGTGGAATCAATGGGAGTATGATAATAGGAACGAATAGAAGCACGGATCTCAAGAATGTGCATCCTAAGGTCACTTAAGCGGAGCATCGTCTCGTAAGTATGCCGCGGAACATACACACGGTACGTCACTCTACTCAAGCTACTTACTCCATCAATCAAGGTCATCCTATAAGGTAAAAACTCGGGTCCCAGAAACCCCTCCTTAGTCAAGTCTAAGTTCCGTAAGCTCAAGCCTAAACTCGAACCAAGGTTAAACCTAACGCTTTGATACCAACTTTGTCACAACCCAGAATTTAGCTTGTGACCGGCACTTAAATCACGCAACGTCTAAAGGCGTAACGAAATTCAAGTAAGCCGAAGCCCAGAAATCTAAACTTTTTTGCGGAAAATAGTGGAGGTACAGCTTTGAAATAAAGGTATAACGAAATCAAGTTTTTCTTTAAATGCATAAATAATGATATATGAAAATGCAATTAGATTATACTATAGTTGAAAAAAAAATTCGTCTTTAAAAATTTGGGCAGCACATCCCTTGTATATTTTGATCCAAAACCACATACAAGCAATATATATAGGCATCCCCAAGCGGGAGCTATCTCTTCGCCAATCGATGGAAACACAACCACACAAGTAAGAAATATATATATACGACGCCCAAAGGCTAAGATAAAACACAGAAAGAAACAAATAATAAAGCGAGACATCAAAACCTCAAAAAGAAGCGAACATACACCCAACGCTCTAGATCTCGCAACACAAGTCGGTCGAGGTCTACCAATATACGAGGTTTAGTTTCTGATTGATGGAGTTTATCTAGATATAATAGAAATAAATACAGGAGTGGGCACGATCCAATGTGTCCTACCTACTATAGCAAACACGCTGAAAGAAACTGTGTGCCAGCGATACCGCTACTGATCCAAGCGGTCAAACCTGTAAGAAAACTGTGGCACAACGGGGTGAGTTACCAACTCGTGAATAGAAAACATTAGCAGGTAGAAATCGAATAAAACAATGATTCCTAGGTCATACTATATCATGAAGGTAATACTATGATATCTAGGGTGACTATGTATGCATATATATCAACAATAGAGTCAATGCCAATAACATGTAAAAACAATCATCTGAATCAAATACCTGTATGTATGAGGAAATCAACCAACATGTGTCCATCAACGACACACCAATATCATGGAACCTGAGTGTCCAACAACAACACTCGAAACATCATGAAACTCGTGTCCAGTATCGACACGTAAATCTTCATATCTCAGGCGCCGCATCCTCTGATTGGCCCTCAGGCACTGCATCCTCTGATCGGCCTTCGTATCCATCTTACGACTCCGGTCGGTATCCTCCGGATAACCGCCGGGTCCAAACTATAACCGGTAGGTAGTGCTCCCTCCGCCAGGCTCATCTCCTAACTCTACGAGTTTCTTGCCCTGGGGTACCTCACCGGGTCTACCATGTACCCACAAACGGTTCCTCCCTCCTCGAATCGGGTCTTGAAAACATGCTCAGAACCGAGAAAATTCATGGTGGACACGAAATATCAAATCAAGAGAAACCGCGTTTTTAAAACAATACACAATTTCCTTTGAAATATAACCACGGTTCTCAAATCCAGAGATCTCATAAAAACAGCAGCTCAATGCATGTAACCATAAAGTACGATATATGCAAACATAGAACAGTAATATGAGCATGTCAAGTATATCATGCAAGTATGTCTAATGATAGTGCTGAACAATGAATGTACTTTTACGGTTAAGATTAATATCATGATATGGCAGTTCTACTGTGCAAGTGGCATGGCAATTACCGATAATGAATTTTTGTGAGCCGGCAAATCGGTGTAAGTGTAACATGCACATCATCGGTAATTGTGCAGGTGCACTAGCAGCTCATATCATATAACAATATATACCGGAAACATGATACGTATGTCACGAGGGATAATCATACACAAACATGAATAATCAACGGGTGTATATATATATATCTACACATGAACCATACGGTCAGTTTTAAAAGATACTAATCGTAGTTTTGAAAGCGGGGGTTACGGTGTTTTTAAGGAAAAGACACCATTTGAAAATGTATAGCGTCCCTTGTGGTTTCCGCTTAAAGGATGCATACGATTCGTCAGTTTTGGAAATAAGTATGGTTCAGGTGGCATCTTTACGTCGGCGAAACCTCCTCATAGCATCTGATATGGAAATATCCTCGATCAGCATCCTCAAATCACGAGCGTGGATCAATTATCCGGTGTATCACATCGTGTACGGTAATCCATCGTACGATGATATCAAACAGAATAGGGATTCTGTCGTCCTATTCATCAATAATGGTACGGATCTATGGTCTCGTACGTCATATCTTATCGATCTCTAAACAAATCTATCTCAATCTTATCTTATTTATCGATCTCATGTCATATTGATATCGATCTCATATCATGTCGATGTCGATCTCATATCATGCCACTATAAATCTCATACTTGTCCTCTTTCAATCATATATATATCACGATTCATATCCTCATTTCATATTCTTATATATCAAACCGAATCATCCTTAGCTATCATACCATCTCACACTAAACCTTTGATCATATCCATAGGTTCCTAGTATAGGATTCTCCGACTCTATTCTATATATCGGTTTCCATTTTATAAATTGCGGGGGTGCTATACTCCATCCACCCGACTTCCCCCGTAGATATAAATCTACTCACCTGCAAATCTCCTCGCTTAGCCGAAGTCGATGTGCTACGTCGTCTCGGAATTCCTCGTGAAGGTACCTACAAATCAATACATATCGTAACGTTATTAATACCAAGTCCGAAAACCGATACGGCATACGAATTGCTTATAAGTTAGAATCTATAGCTTACGCATGCAAGAACGACCAAATAACCCTCATCGTTGACGTACAAACGTCTAACAACCAAATCCAATTTCAAATATCAAAACCAAGAATTCAAATATCGGAAAACATTTCCAAAACCAACTCAAACGGCTCCCAGATTTTGGCACAGGGGGTCTAGAACAAAACTAACAATATAGTAGCTAGGTTATAAGGAGTATGAGCTACAGGCAAAACCCCAACACCAGACACCAACACTTGGCCGGCAAGATCAAGCTACAGGACCGGTGTCGCCGGTTTTCTGGTGGGGGTATGGGTCTCGTTCTTCTGTGGTGGTCTTCTAGTGGTCTAATTAGGTCAATGCAGCAATTTGATTTTCTTATAAAGATCCCAAGTTGCTCCAGATTCCATTTAACCCTCAAGAATTCCACAAAACCGACATCGGAAAATTCCAGTTTTCGTATTTGGGGTTCTAGCTCAAGTCTAGAACAAAATTCTAGCACTAAAATGGTTTGTGGCTACTAGTAAACCTCAATTACACTTTCACAATCAAAATATCCCTAAACCTCTTCTTGGAAAATTCAAAGATCAATAAACTTTATCGGTTTGGCTCTAAACTACTATAGGGTGTAAAGAAAACTAATAACTAAGCTAAAAGTGTAGGATTATACCTCATTTGGAAACTCAAGAATTTTCTTGGGTTGCCCAAAGTGATCAAAATCTCCACTTGATGCATCTATGGGGCTTGTAGAGAGGTTGTGATCATTTTTAGTGAAGGGGGTGTGAGGTTTTGGCCATGATTTGGTGGTGTTTTATGGGTGGTAGAGGAGGTGATGGAGGATGATGAAGAGAAGAATGAAGGAGATGAAGATGAAGATGAGAAGTGAAGAAATGAAAGAAGAATGGTCAAGGGTGGAGCCATACCCTCTCTTTCATGGCTTGCTCTCTCTCTTCATTGTGTCCCCCACTCTCTCTCCTAAATCATATCTCTTTTTATTTTATTTTCTCTTTTCCTCTCATATAAAACCAAACAAAAATACAATTGAAACAAACATGTAACAAAATGCAACATGTCATGGTGCACTAATCATGGATATTTAAAAATACGGATTTGGCTTAATCGTGATTTGTAGTGTACAAATCAAGTTTAATTTAAACTTGTATATAATTAATTATAAAATGCCCAAATCCAATAAATACATTTTTAATAAATAAATTATTTTAATCTCTAATTATTTTCAAAAAATTGGTATATAATTATATCATTTTACGAAAACCGCAATTCGCAAATCGAATAGTTTTCGCGAAATATATTATTTTATTATTTAAATTCCAAAAACTATATTTTATATTTTTGAAATGTTACAATGATGCTGCTGACATCATTCATCTGTACATGTTACCTGTTTACTGCCTAGCGACATATCTCGGATTCAGCCCGAGAATCTTGACCGTGGTCTCGGGTATGCACGGGATACTATTGAGTTACATCGACGATTCCATTAAATTGATTTCAAAAACTTTAGAGTAGATAACCTAGTAGCATAGTTTCGATTACACATTGCACTTCACATACACATACACACCTCACTGTTATATTCATGTTGTTGATTTATATTCATGCCTGTATATCTGGTTACATCCTGGTTATTTCTATTGTTTGATATTATGACGCACTGACGTCTGGGTTTTAGTGATATATGCCCTAGAGGCCATTATTGTATTATACTGGATTGTATATTACATATTGGAAGCTTGGGATATTCACAGTTATAATAACAATCTTGCTCAAAATGGTAGTATGCTACTTGGTTTGATTCTACCTCAATATGTGCATATGTTTCTTTTAGCATATCGCTTATACATATTGGTAGAGCCCTTAGGATCTTTGTTTGACTACCAGCGTTGTGATGCCAGTCACACTGGTGGGGGCTGGGTAGTCTATAAGCACATCCTTATACATGTCCCTAGTTGTAGGATTATCGAGACGGGACATCGATACTCCAGAGTATACTAGTGTATACGCTTCTCATCACAGCAGGGGAGATGGTCTGTCCCACAACCATTAGTACGTTGTTCTGGAGATAATATACAGGTACTCATTGGGTTATGAGTTACACTGGACGGACTCGTCGGGAACTGCTGGTTGGTATTATACCTATCGTCATATAGCAGTTCCCGGATGGAATGAGTACATGTTAGTCCATTGACTTGATATCACTATTCGTCTCAAGTGTGTTCCTACTGCACTTAGATTACTACCCTACCACGGCTCAAAGGATTCGTACAAATAATTAGTAGTTGGGTGCATTCCCGAAGCACTTGGAGACAGCAGCGGTTAGATATGATTCGTCTCTCCCGGTATTAGGGGTTGATATCGCGCTGTGTTTGGAAAGCCATTACACAAAGTCCCTGGTCAGGGCAAGCGAGATTTACTGGTAGGTACTCCAGTAGTTTCTCAGGGTGTATTGGACTCTACCCCGACATGACTTATTGCGCTCTTACGGGTCTGACGTTTACCATCCCCTAGGCCCGATATGCGAGTATCTTAGATGAACAGACTGGAATGTACGGAGATTGTCACAGATATGCTCAGTAGGAGTTCAGATGAGTTTGCTCATCGGCCTTCTTATCGACGGATACCTGGGTAGACGTTATGTGCAGCTAGTACCGCTGACGGACTTGTGGTTAAACCCAATGCTAGCGTATTGTAGAGTCTTTAGAGTCCTACACAGAGGATTCCCCTCCTTCGGACGAAACGATGTAGAGGCCGTATGGTTTTACGGCAGGGTTTCAATCACATACGTGTACTAGCTACACGAATGTTGTTCGGGCAGATAATACTAGTGGGTTTTGGTTTAAGCCGGATCCTAGTATTATATTATTGGATTGTTATCATCTCATTGTATTCGTATTTTTCGGAATACGAATACGGGTATGTATATACGGTGAGGGCATTCTTGTAATATCACAAGAAATGCTTCTAGAATGGGACACCTCATTATTTGGATTGTCTATTTATGGAAATAGATCAATGAGGTGGAAATTGGAGATATTTGAGGCATGGATGAAAGCATGGCTAAGTCTTTTGTTTATTCATTTTGCTTCACTATTCAAGCATGGTTGATTATTTTCTATGGAAAATAATCCATGCTTGATCATTGCAAACACTTAGCCATTCTCTCATCCTTCACAAGACTTGATCATTTGCATTTTTTCTCGCTCTCTCCATTTTTCCTCCTTCCTCAAAGACCCTAACCCTCAAATGAGTTGTGAACCATAGGGTCTCATGAGATAAAACACTCCATTAGATACTCTACATCTTTTAGGCTATCTACTTTAGCGAACTAGATACCCTAGTTACCTCGGTTTAGAGGTTGGAGCTTGAGGTATAGACTATCGGGTGGATCATCTTTGACACGAGGAGACCGACAATCAAGCGCGATCCGATCTTCAGGGAGCTCAAAGAGAGGAGGAGGAGAAGACCCGAAGGACTTGTTAACAAGGAGGTATAAAATCCTAACCGAGTAGTTAGAACCTCCTAGTATTTTTAGCTAGTTAAGGTTTCTGTTAAGATTCTGGAGTTTATTCGGTGTTGCGAAGATTTGAAAAATCGTTTTTTGTAAATTCCGCCTCCCCGTGAACCCGCGGGGTGCGCGACATCGACTTACACCCAGTTCCTCTATCTTTATTGCAGGCTGAACAAGAGTATTTTAGCCGTCAACCCGAGAAGTGAGGGATTGTGTTTAGTGATGTTTAGTTAATTATTTCCGCAGCTTTTATTTCTTAATATGAGCCCATATTGGGACGTATTTCCAGATGTTGTCATTTATTGGATTTATCGTTTCCGCTTATACATTTTCTTGACTCTTTATTTTGGCAAATGGACATGTACTAGATAGATTTTATATTTTACTGTTCTTGATATCCTATAGACAGCCGTAATGTAACTGCGGAGGGATATTTCCTAGCCACAGATAGCATCATTGGCTCTGTTACGTGCCGTAGTTAGCGTGCTCTGGGAAGCGGGGCGTGAAAGGGTTTGTTTGGTATCAGAGCCATACGATTTAGGTTAATCAGGTTTGGTTCTTTTGTAGTTTGGTGTTGGACCCAATACGCTAACCAGGAAATCCGTAATTAGGAATATGTCCTGCCATATTACTATATTGCCATTCTTGAATCTATAACTATCTTGTTATTGAATCCTGTTTATCGTGCTAATCCTCTTCACTGTCTTGGCTTCAGAATGGAGGATAGAGATTTGCGATCGTACCAGAGGCATGTTGATAACGCCGCATTGCTTGGAGTTATATGTGGGATGCTGGAGAATCAGAAGCGGCAAACCGATCTAAATCAGCGGCAAGCCGAGGCCTTTCATGAGGGTCTGCGGACAGTCCAGCAGTCCGTAGAAGTAGTAACGGCCAAGCCAGCACAGCGTGTGGGTACCGTGGCGGATTTCAGGAGACTTGTTCCGTCCACATTTACTGGTTTGGAGGAGCCGTTGCCAGCGGAACAGTGGCTAGTTGACACGGAGAATTTGATCATCGCCGTACAGATTCCAGATGACAAGAAAGTGGATGTTGTACGCATCCAACTGGTAGATTATGCCCGCGAGTATTGGCTCGTGGAGGAGACCCGTCTGCCCAAGCCGATCAGTTGGGCGACGTTTTCGCAGAGTTTCTTGGAGAAGTTCTTTATGCAAACTGCTCGAGAAGAAATGGAAGAAAAGTTTATTAGCTTGAAACAGAACGGCGGATCTATGGATGCGCATGATGCTGAGTGGACATGGCTCAGTCGATTCACGGGACCTTTGGTTGCCAATGATGCTGATAGGGCACGAAGGTTTATGCGCTGCTTGGACGTGGAAATCCAGAGACACATTATATTTCTGGGATTGACCACTTTCTCACAGGTTCTCAGGGTAGCCAGGGAGTAGCAGAGCTTATCGGTGAAAGAGAAGAGTACGCAACAACAAGCCGTCGTAGTACGGAAGCCGGCGTTTACGCCAAACCGAGCTCCTATACACAGATGCATCCCGGTGAACAGACGATGCAATGTACCTACGAAGAAGCCCATCTTATTCGATCAGAAAAGGAGCATGATTTATGACTTTTGCCATCTACCCGGACACCTGTAAAAAGACTGTCGAAGGAGGCTTGGACTCTTTTTTGTTTGCGGATCGGCTAACCATACCGTTAATGCTTGCTCGTCAAAGCTACGATTGAGGGATGATACTCAGAAGCCACCGCAGAAGCAGATTACTCAGGGGCCTAATCAAGCACGGGCCTTTACTTTGACAGCTGAGGAGGCCAAGGCTTCAGATGAAGTCGTTTCAGGTATCCTACTCGTTCATGATTTTCCCGCATTAGCATTATTCGATTCAGGTTCATCTCATTTTTTTATGTCGTCCAAGTTTATTACTGCACACTCGATTCCATGCACGGCTCTGTCTAGTTGTTAGGACATACACACTGGGAATGGGAAGATTATATCTAGTAGAGAGTGCAAGGATTGTTCGGTGGTTATTTGCGGACGAGAGTTATTCGCGGACTTCTTGATGATTGATACTGGTAGCTATGATGTCGTCTTGGGAATGGACTTTCTCGGCTCTTTCCATGCTCACATCGATTGTAGGGCAAAGAAAGCGATCTTCCAGATTCCCGGACATCCGTAGTTTATATTTGCAGGAGGTAGTAGATCTGTCGGGCCAGTCGAATTTAGGGCTAGGCCGACAAGCACCGTTCTTTCGTCGATGGAAGCAGGTAAGGAGGAAGCGCCGGCAGTAGTTCGAGAGTTTATGGATGTGTTTGAAGATATCTCGGGTTTACCGCCGAAATGAGATGTGGAGTTTGCGATTGATCTTGTTCCTGGAGCAGCGCCAATTTCAAAGGCGTATTATCCGATGGCACCAGTGGAGTCAGAAGAAGTCAAGAAACAGGTTGCCAAATTACTAGAGAAGGGTTGGATTCGCAGCAGCAATTCACCCTTGGGAGCTCCAGTTCTTCTAGTCAAGAAGAAAGATGGCACGCGGAGAATGCGCATCGATTATTGAGAATTAAACCGGGTGACTATTAAGAACAAGTACCCAATCCCTCGCATCGGCGAATTATTCGATCAACTCAGTGGCGCGAGGGTATTCTCGAAGCTGGATTTGCGATCCAGATATCATCAAGTTCGAGTAAAATTAGAAGATATTTGCAAGATAGCGTTCCGAACTCGATATGGGCATTGCGAGTACTTAGTGATGCCATCCGGAATCACGAATGCACCGGCGATATTCATGGACTTGATGAACCGAATCTTTTCACCGTATTTGGACCAGTTCATAGTGGTGTTTATCGATGATATTCTAGTCTATTCGAGGAGCCAAGAAGAGCATGCAGAACACTTGAAGATCGCATTGCAAACGTTGAGGCAAGAAAGATTATATGCGAAGATGAGCAAGTGCGAGTTTTGGCTCAAAGAAGTAAAGTTTTTGGGGCATGTCGTATCCGGAGATGGAATTGCTGTTGATCCTGAAAAGATTGCAGCAGTTCATGATTGGCCGATTCCGAAGAACGTAGCGGAGATCAGAAGCTATCTTGGGCTTGTCTGATATTATAGAAGATTCGTGGAGAATTTCGCTCGATTAGCTGAACCATTGACCAAGCATACACGAAAGGAGGTACCATTCGTATGGACCGATAGATGTGCGTCAGCTTTCGAAGTGTTGAAGCAAAGATTGACCACTGCTCCTATCTTGACAGTGACAGACAGTTCCGAAGGGTTGGTTATTCGTAGATACGCATCTTGGAAAGGTTTGGGATGTGTTCTGATGAGGCATGGGAAGGTTATAGCCTACGCATCGATACAATTGAAGACCCATGAGAAGAAATTCCTAACTCATGATTTGGAGCTTGCAGCAGTGATTTTCGCTTTGAAGATTTGGAGACATTACTTATTGGGCGAAAGGGTAGAAGTATTCACCGATCATAAAAGCCTAAAATATGTGTTCACGCAGAAGGAGCTCAATATGAGACAGCGTAGATGGTTGGAGCTGATGGCTGACTATGATCTTGATCTCAAATACCATCCGGGAAAAGTTAATATAGTGCCGGATGCGCTAAGTCGGTTGCCAGCAATACAGATGTTGACAGCAAAGAAGGAGCTTATAGATGATTTCCAGAGATTCGAGTTGGAGATCGTATTACCGCATTCTTCGGGACAGTTGATGCAGCTGCAAGTACAGTCATCCTTGATTGATAATATTAAAGTAGCACAGTCGCACGTTCCAAGGTTGCAGAAGTTTCTAGAACAGGTAGAAGCGGGACTTCGAACGGATTTGTTGATTCATGAAGATGGTTCGTTACGATATGGGAGCCGTTTATATGTGCCGAAAGGAGATATTCGTGAAGAAGTTATGAAAGAGGCACATAGTTCCGCTTATTTCGTACATCCAGAAGGCACGAAAATGTACCGAGATCTACGACAACATTTCTGGTGGGAAGGCATGAAAAGGGAGATTGCTTGCTGTGTATCGAAGTGTTTGGTGTGTCAGCAAGTCAAGGCTGAACATCAAAGGGTAGCTGGTTTATTGCAACTACTTCCAATTCCTTAGTGGAAGTGGGAACATATAACCATGGATTTTATGACTGTATTACCGCGGAGTCCAAAGGGTAATAATGCAGTTTGGGTGATTGTTGATCGATTGACCAAGGTAGCTTATTTCATACCGTTTAGAGTTGGTCAGTCGACGGAAGCGTTAGCAGAGCGGTACATGCAGGAGATTGTGAGATTGCATGGAATACCTGTGAGCATCGTTTTCGATCATGATACCTGATTCCTATCGTACTTTTGGAGGAGTCTACAGGAAAGTTTGGAGACACGATTGAAGTTTAGCACAGCCTATCATCTCCAGACAGATGGCCAGTCAGAAAGAACGATCCAAAATCTTGAAGATATGTTGAGAGCATGCATGTTAGACTTCAAAGGTTCATAGGAGGATCATCAACACTTGGTAGAGTTTTCTTATAATAACAGTTTTAAGGCGACTATTCAGATGGCTCCATTCGAAGCATTATATGGTCGTAAGTGTCGCTCACCCTTCTGTTGGGACGATATTAGAGAACGAAGATTATTGGGACCGGATCTTATCATGCAAACTGTGGAGAAAGTTAACGTGATCCGAAATCATAAGAAGGCGGCACAAGATCGACAGAAAAGTTGGGCCGATACACGACGAAGACCTCTGGAGTTCGCAGTTGGTGATCTTATATTCTTGAAGATATCACCGACCAGAGGAATGATTCGATCTGGTAGTCGAAGCAATCTTAGTCCTCGATTCGTGGGGCCTTTCGATATTATTGAGCGCATAGGAGAAGTAGCTTATCGATTGGCTTTACCACCATCTTTGGTGAGTATTCACGACATGTTTCATGTATCTCAACTCCGCAAGTATGTTCGAGATGAGATGCACGTCCGAGATTATTCAGAGCTGACAGTAAGGGAGGACTTGACAAATGGAGAACGACCGATGGCGATTGTAGATCGAAGAGAAAAGGTCCTCAAGAACAAGGTTATCACTTTAGTACTTTTTTCATGGGGGAATCGTTCGCTCGGAGAATCAACTTGGGAACGAGAAGACGATATTCGACAGAAGTTTCCACACTTATTCTTTTAGATTCATGTTTTTTGTCCTTTCTTGTTCCGGGAATTTCGAGGGCAAAATTCTTTTGTAGTTGGGTATAATGTAACACCCTAGTTCATTTATACCATATTCTATTTGAGTATTTCTTAATCTTGTGGTGATTTCTTGATTATTATTCGTTTCTAGGTGCGGATAGTGCATTTGGTATCTGTGTTTGTATCCGACCTGACCTGCATGCTTGAAACCCGTCTTAGTTCTAGATTACGTCTTATCCTCGCAAGTACAGAGGATCCATGCACACATATATTGTCACAACCCGAATTTAGTTCGTGACCGGCACTTAAATCACGCAACGTCTAAAGGCGCAACGTAAATTAAGTAAGCTGAAACCCAGAAATCTAAACCTTTTAAAGAAAATAGAAGAGGTGAAGTTTTGAAATAAAAGTATGATGAAATCAAAAGTTTTCTTAAATGCATGGATAATGGAACATGAAAAACGCAAGTGGATCTTATTAGTTGAAAAATATGTTTCGCCTTTTAAAAATTTGGGCAGCACCTCCCTTATATATTTTGAGCCAAAACCATATATACAAGATAACATAAAAGGCATACCCAAACGGGAGCTAGCACTTCGCCAATCGGCGGAATTACAACCATGCAAATCATAAAATACGTATACGACGCCCAACGGCGAAGATCAACACAAAGATAAAGAATAAAGCAAGAAATCAAACCCACCAAGCGAGTATATAACCCATCACTATAAGTCTCGCAATCACAAGTCTTACCACTTTTACAAATACTAGTTTCTGATTGATGGAGTTGACTAGATACAATAGGAATACTAATACAAGAGAGGCACGATCCAATATGTACCACCTGCCAAAGCAAATCACCCAAATGCAGTTGTGTGCCAGCGATGCCGCTACTGATCCATGCGGTCAACCTGCAAGAACTGTGGCACAACGGGGGTGAGTTGCCAACTCGTGAGTAGAAAACATCATCAGGTACAAATCGAATAAAACAACGATTCCTAGGTCAACTATATCATAAAGGTAATACTATGATTTCTAGGGTGGCCGTATCTGCATATGTGCCAACAACATAAACAATGCCTATCAGCATGTGGATTTCATACACGTGTCCACCAATGACACAACAACATCATGCATGTAAATATCATGAAAGCATATGCATGTAAATATGAGCATATCAATCAACGTGTGTCTAGCAACGACACATCAAATCATGGAACCTGAGTGTCCCATATCGACACTCGAAACCTCATGAAACCCGTGTCCAACATCGACACGTAAATCCTCATATCTCGGGCTCCGTCAGTCCGGATCGGCCCACGGGTTCCGTCTGTCCGAATCGGCCCTCGGGCTCCGGCAGTATGAATCGGCCCATATCCATCTTTCGACTCCGGTCGGTATCCTCCGGATAACCGCCAGGTCCAACCAATCACCGGTAGGTAGTAGTCCCTCTGCCATGCTCATCGTCTACTGCGCGACATCCCTTTCTTGCCCCGGGGTACCATACCGGGTCCACCATGAACCCGCAAACGGATCATCCAACTCCTCGAATCGGGTTTCACATATCACACGTCTCAGAACCGAGAAAACGCATGGTGGACGCACTAAAGTATCATATCAAGAGAAACCAGGTTTTTAAAACAATACATAATTTCCTTTGAAATTTAACCACGGTTCTCAAATCCAGAATTTCATGAAAACAACATCTCAATGCATATAATTGTAAAGCATGATGTATGCGACATATAACAGGAATGTAAGCATATCCGTATATCATGCAATATGGAACAGTGATATGACAATATCAGTATATCATGAGACATATCCAAATGATGTGAACATAGCAAGTATATCATGTAAGGAGTCATATCATGATGCAACAATTCTACCGTGTAGTGACATAGCAATTATCGATGATGAAGGTGTGTGAGCCAGCTAATCTGTGTAAGTGTAACATACGCATCATCGATAATAGTGTAGGTGTACTAGCACAGGTATATATAATGCAATGCGAATATCATGAACGTAGCATAAAGTATATCGTAAGCTAAATGCTATAAGGTATACGTGTCTACAATATATCTGAGTCGGTGAATCTATCAATCGGTATCTAGCCTCACAACATCACATACGGTATAATCTATCGTACGGCATCCTCTAGTCAAGGGTATGGATCAATTATCAAGTCAACTCATCACGTACGGTAATCCATCTCACAGCTGCATTAAACCATTAGGGATCCTATCAACCTATATGACAATGAGGGTACGGATCTAAAGTCTCGCATGGCATATCACTCAAGATTCAAAATATTATATATATCTATATACTTATATCCCAGGTCACATCCGTATCAATATCATATCGTGGAACCGACAAATGTATCAACTATCTCATATCGACTCGCATCCATATAACGACATATTACACCAAGTCATCATATCACATCGTATACTCTTTCATCATATTAATATCTCACATCAAGTCATCTTACGTATACATTCTATCTTATAAATCTCATGTCATGCTACTCTAAATCTCATGCATATCAATTCTATCATATCATGTCACACTAAACAATACACAAAACTTAAGTCGTGGTAGATCTTGTCTCCTACCAATCCTTTAACCATATCCATAAGTTTCTAACATGGTTTCCTTAACCATATTCTATATATATATCGGTTACCATAATAATTTGCGGGGGTGCTATACGCCATCCACCCGACTTCCCCCGTAGATATAAATCTACTCACTTGCTAAACTCCTCGCTTAGCTGAAGTCGATGTGCTTCGTCATCTCGGAAGTCCACGAGAAGTACCTACAATTAATATACCATCGAAATGCAAACACAATCAATATCTGAAAACCGATACGACACAAGGATTGCCTATAGGTTAGAACCTATAGCCTACGCATGCAAAAACGACCAAACAACCCTCGTCCATTGACGTATAAACGTCCAATGACGGAATCTAAACTCAAATCTAAAAACCACATTTTAGAAATCGGAAAACGAAATTCAGCAACTAAGGAATTCTATCCCAGATTTTGACTCAGGTAAAATTAGCCAATTCTGCTCATGGAGTTTCTCTAAATATAGGATAACAATGCCACAGACCAAAAATTACAAGGTTTCACTCTGATGTGGCCGCAATTTGCGGCCACAATGCATTAATTTGCGGCCAGAACAAGAGGGAATGGGCTCGGGTTTCTAGGGTAGGTTCCTGGTTGCTTGCACATCTCTCTGTGTTCGCTAAATAATTCTCAGGTCCTCCGGGTTATAGAAGATCTCAGTATCCCCTCACAAATCACACAAAATACGATATATTAACGCAAATACTTAACTAAAAGTGTATGGATTATCTTGTTTGGCCACCTAGGAAAATTCTAGAGTTGTTCAAAGTCTTCAAAATTGATACTTGGATGGTTCAAGAGGTTTAGAATAGGTGTGTGCATGTTTTTAGTGAAGAGGGCGTGAGGTTTTGGGAATGGATTAGAGGTGATGCATGGAGGTAGTGAGGGTTGAAGGAGATGAAGAAAATATGGGGAAAACAATCGGGAAGATGAAGGAGGGCAGCCAAGTTTAATCCTTAGGCTCACTCTCTCACTCTCAAAATATCTATTTTGTTTCTTTCATAAATATCTCTTGGCATATATTTTTATTCCATTCACACTCACTCTTCTCATTTCCTTTTCTTTTCTTTTCGTTTGCTTTTCTTTTCTCATTCTCTCACAAGTCACACACGCGCTCACAAACACAAAAACCAATATGCATATGACATGTTCACAAGTTACGGAAAAATGTAAAAATACAGATTTTACCAAAAATCCGATAATATCATTGAAATAAATAAATCATTTTAATCTCTGATAAATTTCCAAATATTGGTATATACTTATACCATTTTACGAAAAATCTCTATTCACAAATCGAATAGTTTTTGCGAAATATATTATTTTAATATTAAATTCCAAAAATAATATTTTATATTTTCTGAAATGTTACAATCTTCCCCTCTTAAATAAATTCGGTCCCCGAATTTAAATTTAAACCCCCAAATGCTAAAACATTTCAATAATCAACTCAAATCAACGGGGCTCCAAAATCACGGGAGATGCAGAAATAACACAGCGCATCATGTGCGCCTTCAAACGAGTATGAAACTCAAAATCGAACTCCGTCAAGCGTCACGCAGATAATCTGATTTTTACGCATATCATCGGAGTTACAATGGAGATACAGATCTCGAAATCCACTACCGAAATCCAATATACACTAATCAAATACTATTATACATATATTGTACGCATCGTTGAAAAATCTCCAAAAACTGAATAAAACACATGCAAAATCTTTTCTGAATCTCCGTGCTATGCGTAGCTCACGGCACCAGTGGCGAGCGATCATTTGTAAAGTAGTAAATATATACTTATATATGTTTTGCTCAATTTATTCGTCCCGCCTTTTTAAAATACTCCAGAAGGTTCTCTTTGTAAAATTTCGCGTCACTCGCGGACACGTACTAAATAGCGAGACTATAGCTCCTTTTCAAAAACCTCTTGGTAAACTTTTTATGCATGCAAAAGTATTCGGGCACTATCCTCAGATCCGTCTTGTTCGGCTACTACATAATATAATACCCATCATGAAAACAAAGTGCTCAAGAGAAAAATCAACCACAAAAGGCGTATCCAATAATCACGCACGTCTGGTGCGCACGGAAATCAAATCCAATACAAGTGCCAAAATATGCACAAAAGCAAAACTAAGTGCAACGGGTGTGCACGAAAGAATCTGTCCAGTGTAACAGGTGTGCACGACAACATCTGTCCATTACAACGGGTGTGCACGACAATAACATCTAGTGCATCTATTGTGCACGAAAATCTCAATCCAGTGCAACTAACATGCACGAATGAAAATACCAATCGAGTGCATCCGGTGTGCACAAAATTACATCTCATATCATGTGCTCAACATGCACGAAAATCCAAATCAAGTGCATCCGTCATGCACAAATGAAAGCTAAATCAAGTGCATCTGATGCGCACAAAATCCAATATCAAGCGCCTAATATACACAAAATCCAACACAAGCGCGTCAGGTCCGTAAAAAGCGTCTAGTGCAGTAGTATGCATGAAAACGAATATCAAGTACACACGCGCATAAAAACACAAATCTGGTAAAACGAATGCTCAAAGACATAAATCGGGTGCAACCAATGTACTGAGTATAAATCTAGTGCAACCAATGCACGAAATACCCACCTGGTGCAACAAACGCATGAAATGTAAATCTAGTGCAACAAATGCACGAAATACGAATCTGGTGCAACAAATGCACAAAATACAAATCGGGTGCCTCCAGTGCACGAAATACAAATCCGGTGCATCCAGTGCACGAAATACCAATCTAGTGTAACAAATGCATGAAAACTCATCACTAACTCAAATGCGTATGAAAACTACACCGAGTGTACCAAGGCGTATAAAAATCATAAACGTGTGCAACTGCGTGCACAAAACACATATCAATACACTGCAAGCATATGTGAGCTATACCGAGTGCAGAAATCAAATCGAGTGCGTACCACATGCACAAAATCAAATCAACCGTACGAAATCCATGAAATCATAAACACGTGCAGCCAAGGCACAAAACCGATATCAAGTGCAATAAATATGCACAAATCATAAACCAACTCAACGGTGTGTAAAACGTATATTAAGTGCAATAACTATGCACAAAATGTAAATACCCAGTAGGTGCAGCCATGGTGCACGAATACAATATCATGAAACTCAATCATCAGAACTCAAATCCAAGCGATACAAGCGTGATACTCAGATTACAAACGCAAATCGCAACAAATGATATTAAGCTACACTTCCTACAATGTCGAAAAAATATGTCGGTGCGCCCAAAACTGGCAGAGCAAGAACCTCCGCTTGCCTCCTGCCCACGGTCTGGAGTCCTTTGTCTCTGAGTCCTCATTTTCTCTGTGTATTACCAATCTCGCAATCCTTCGGCTCATTGGCCCGGTCAGGGGTACTAACGGAAACGATTCCGCTCTGACATTCCTCTGATCATCTCTCGGCCAATTAGTATGACCACTCGTAAAGCAACACGTCACTGGCGTCGGCCTCTGGCTCTCTGAATACACATGACACAACTGATCCTCGGTGCAAATCTTATCGCAGCAGTGTCCTGGAAAGAACCTGCTCAAGGTCTCTTCTGATCTCGCCTATACCGAACTGTACGGAGGCTGGTACTCTTACAAATCTTTTCTCGCTTTCTGAACATCTGCGTTCTCAGCACAACATTTCCTCGGGAACTGGCCGTATCCCAACGCCTCTGTATACATATCAGATCTCTAATCTCAAAGGGAGCAACAACAACTCATCAGCATCTTGCACGAACCTCTTGTTCCAATCGTCTTTATTATCTTCCACTTCGACGTCACGTCATGCAATCTGCATACTGCAAATGTTCTCGGCTATAGTTAATCCGGAATCTCTCACATGGATTCAAAATCACGAACTCGGTATCTTCATCACTATGTAGAAGATATCTAGCCGAACAAGTCCTCGGGAATTCATCCCAATCATCATAGGAATACTCTATATTCGTCCGTTCTTGATCAACTCACAACACATCTGGGTGAGGTCCTCTATTTGAAACTGGTCCACTTACTAATCTCCTATCGGATGATCCAACGAACAACGTCCTCTCTGGATCGATCTACTCTAGATCTGAGTAAGACTCTCCACACTGGAAATCTTCAACTCAACTTGGCCTGTGTCGGCGCATCAAATCTGACGAATCACCTTCGTCTCACAACTCAAGATAGACTATCTATCACCTGTCGCATCTCTTCCTGGAAACTACAGCGATCTCAGGTCATAAGCTCTGGAAGCGACACCCCATCAATCTCAGCAACAGCTGGGTCATCTGTCTGCACGGTAGACGGCATCATAATCCCTGAGGTAGGCTGTACATCAACAGTCCTCTCACAACAGGCAGCCTCTAACAATGGCCCGATCATCCGGTGCAAAACCGAACACTCGCCTCACCCGAGAAGGCACAACACAAACACTAAATCGATACGTTCCCATGTCACCAGAAAACACGATGGTCAATCCTCATCCACGACGAGCTCGCCCTGACCGCATCACTAGCAGCAGCTCAATCTGTGCTCAAACCATGGTGACAGGAACCTCAATCAAGTATCGACGAAACTAGATCAAAGGGATGAAAAGAATCAATAGATCCAGAATGAATACATGATCATAAGGAGGAACGGAATCAGTGAGAGTATGATCATGGAAACGAATAGAATCAAGGATCTTAAATGGATGTATGATCAGGGGACGATGAGAATCACAGATCTCAAAATATGTATATCCTAAGGTTTCTTAAGTGGAGTATCGTATCGTAAATATGCCGTGGAACATACATACGGTACGTCACTCTACTCAAGCTACCTACTCCATCAATCAGGGTTGGCCTATGTAACGAAAGTTCGGGTCTAATACCCCCTGTTCAAGTCTATGTTCCGTAAGGTCAAGCCTAGGTTCCAAAATAAATTACGCCCCAGACTCCACATAGTCAAACTTAGACTTGAACCAAGGTTAAACCTAGCTCTCTGATACCAACTTTGTCACGACCCGAATTTAGTTCGTGACCGGCACTTAAATCACGCAACGTCTAAAGGCGCAACGTAAATTAAGTAAGCCGAAACCCAGAAATCTAAACCTTTTTAAGAAAATAGAAGAGGTGGTGTTTTGAAATAAAGGTATGTTGAAATCAAAAGTTTTCTTAAATGCATGGATAATAGAACATGAAAAACGCAAGTGGATCTTATTAGTTGAAAAACATGTTTCGTCTTTTAAAAATTTGGGCAGCACCTCCCTTGTATATTTTTATCCAAAACCACATATACAAGACAGCATAAAAGGCATCCCTAAACGGGAGCTAGCTCTTCGCCAATCGGCGGAATTACAACCACGCAAGTCATAAAATACGTATACGACGCCTAACGGCGAAGATCAACACAAAGATAATGAATAAAGAAAGACATCAAACCCACCAAGTGAGCATATAACACATCGCTCTAAGTCTCGCAACCACAAGTCTTTCTAAGTCTTACCTCTTTTACAAATACTAGTTTCTGATTGATGGAGTTGACTAGATACAATAGGAATACTAATACAAGAGTGGCACGATCCAACATGTACCACCTACCAAAGCAAATCACCTAAATGCAGCAGTGTACCAACGATGCCGCTACTGATCCATGCGGTCAACCAGTAAGAACTGTGGCACAACGGGGGTGAGTTGCCAACTCGTGAATAGAAAACATCATCAGGTAAAAATCGAATAAAACAACGATTCCTAGGTCAACTATATCATAAAGGTAATACTATGATATCTAGGGTGACCGTATCTGCATATGTGCCAACAACATAAACAATGCCTATCAGCATGTGGATCTCATCCACGTGTCCACCAATGACACAACAACATCATGCATGTAAATATCATGAAAGCATATGCAAGTAAATATGAGGAAATCAATCAACGTGTGTCCAGCAATGACACATCAAATCATGGAACATGAGTGTCCCACATCGACACTCGAAACCTCATGAAACCCATGTCCAACATCGACACGTAAATCCTCATATCTCGGGCTCCGTCAGTCCGGATCGGCCCACGGGCTCCGTCTGTCCGGATCGGCCTTCGGGCTCCGGCAGTACAAATCGGCCCATATCCATCTCTCGACTCCGGTCGGTATCCTCCGGATAACTGCCAGGTCTAACCAATCACCGGTAGGTAGTAGTCCCTCTGCCATGTTCATCGTCTACTGCGCGACATCCCTTTCTTGTCCCGGGGTACCATACCGGGTCCACCATGAAGCCGCAAACGGATCATCCAACTCCTCGAATCGGGTTTCACATATCACACGTCTCAGAACCGAGAAAACGCATGGTGGACGCACTAAAATATCATATCAAGAGAAACCGGGTTTTTAAAACAATACATAATTTCCTTTGAAATTTAACCACGGTTCTCAAATCCAGAATCTCATGAAAACAACATCTCAATGCACATAATTGTAAAGCATGATGTATGCGACATATAACAGGAATGTAAGCATATTTGTATATCATGCAACATGGAAAAGTGATGTGACAATATCAGTATATCATGCGACATATCCAAATGATGTGAACATAGCATGTATATCATGCAAGGAGTCATATCATGATGCAGAAATTCTACTGTGTAGTGACATAGTAATTATCGATGATGAAGGTGTGTGAGCCGGCCAATCTGTGTAAGTGTAACATACGCATCATCGATAATGGTGTAGGTGTACTAGCAAAGGTATATGTAATGCAATGCAAATATCATGAACGTAGCATAAAGTACATCGTAAGCTAAATGCTATAAGGTATACGTGTCTACAATATATCCGAGTCGGTGAATCTATCAATCGGCATCCAGCCTCACAACATCACGTACAGTATAATCCATCGTACGACATCCTCTAGTCAATGGTATGGATCAATCATCAAGTCAACTCATCACGTACGGTAATCCATCGCAAGCCGGCATTAAACCATTAGGGATCCTATCAACCTATATGACAATGAGGGTACGGATCTAAAGTCTCGCACGGTATATCACTCAAGATTCACAACATTATATATATCTATATACCTATATCCCAGGTCACATCCGTATCAATCTCATATCGTGGAACCGAAAAAGGTATCAACTATCTCATATCGACTCGCATCCATATAACGACATATCATACCAAGTCATCATATCACATCGTATACTCTTTCATCATATTAATATCTCACATCAAGTCATCTTACGTATATATTCTATCTTATAAATCTCATGTCATGCTACTCTAAATCTCATGCATATCAATTCAATCATATCATGTCACACTAAACAATACACAAAACTTAAGTCGTGGTATATCTTATCTCCTACCAATCCTTTAACCATATCCATAAGTTTCTAACATGGTTTCATTAACCATATTCTATATATATATCGGTTTCCATAATAATTTGCGGGGGTGCTATACGCCATCCACCCGACTTCCCCCGTAGATATAAATCTACCCACTTGCTAAACTCCTCGCTTAGCTGAAGTCGATGTGCTTCGTCGTCTCGAAAGTCCACGCGAAGTACTTACAATCAATACACCATCGAAATGCAAACACAATCAATATATGAAAACCGATACGGCACATGGATTGCCTATAGGTTAGAACCTATAGCCTACGCATGCAAAAAAGACCAAACAACCTCGTCCGTTGACGTATAAACGTCCAACGACGGAATCTAAACTCAAATCTAAAAACCACGTTTTAGAAATTGGAAAACGAAATTCAGCAACTAAGGAATTCTATCCCAGATTTTGACTCAGGTAAAATTAGCCAATTCTGCACATGGGGTTGCTCTAGATATGGGATAACAATGCCACAGACCAAAAATCACAAGGTTTCACTCCGATGTGGCCGCAATTTGCGGCCACAATGCATTAATTTGCGGCCAGACCAAGAGGGAATGGGCTCGGGTTTCTCGGGTAGGTTCCTGGTTGCTTGCACGTCTCTCTGTATTCGCTAAATAATTCTCAGGTCCTCTGGATTATAGCAGATCTCAATATCCCCTCACAAATCACACAAAATACGATATATTAACGCAAATACTTAACTAAAAGTGTATGGATTACCTTGTTTGGCCACCTAGGAAAATTCTAGAGTTGCTCAAAGTCTTCAAAATCGATACTTGGATGGTTCAAGAGGTTTGGAATAGGTGTGTGCATGTTTTTAGTGAAGAGTGCGTGAGGTTTTGAGAATGGATTGGAGGTGATGCATGGAGGTAGTGAGGGTTGAAGGAGATGGAGAAAATTTGGGGAAAACAATCGGGAAGATGATGGAGGGAAGCCAAGTTTAATCCTTAGACTCACTCTCTCACTCTCAAAATATCTATTTCGTTTCTTTCATAAATATCTCTTGGCATATATTCTTATTCCATTCACACTCACTCTTCTCATTTCCTTTTCTTTTCTTTTGGTTTTCTTTTCTTTTCTCATTCTCTCACAAGTCACACACACACTCATAAACACAAAAACCAACATGCATATGACATGCTCACAAGTCACGGAAAAATGTAAAAATACGGATTTTACCAAAAATCTGATAATATCATTAAAATAAATAAATCATTTTAATCTCCGATAAATTTCCAAATATTGGTATATACTTATACCATTTTACGAAAAATCCCTATTCGCAAATCGAATAGTTTTTGCGAAATATATTATTTTAATATTTAATTCCAAAAATAATATTTTATATTTTCTGAAATGTTACATATATGCTCTATATACCTGTATCATATATTTGGCATCTGCATATATTTTAAATAATACAAATATAACCAAATATAATATTTTAAATACCCAGCTTGGCCTGCATCATACCCCATACCCTATGGTTGCATCCATACATCGTGTTCACTTCCTGTTTTTTGTAACGGACTCATTTGAATCGCTACATGCATTTATGTGTATCCATTCTTGGGGGTATGCATTTTTCTCTACCCGGACATCGCATTATGGTTTTGGTTGATACGTATATTATCCGTATTTTAAAACTAGATTTTTAGACAGGACCCGGGTACTTTTCGGAGTATATTTGATATTATCTATAAACCTTAGATTATATATTATAATATTTTATATAATTAAACAGTTAATACCTATATATATAATATACTTTTAACTAAATATATATTATAAATCATAATTACTATCTGTATCTCTCTCTCCCCTATATTTATATCATATTATATATTATATTTTAAAACCTAATTTTACAAAAACCTGACAGCTACTCTCTCTTCTTCACCTTTCTTTTCTCTCCTTTGCCGCGAGAAACCCACGCCTCACCCTCGCCACCACCGCCGACCCCCTCGTCTCCACAACCCTGTCACCAACACCCCCGACCTCGTCACCTTCTCCTTCTCCTCTCCTCTTCTCTTATCTTCTCTATCCCCAAGAACCCACAACCCTACAGCCTGACCTCGACCCAGACCTCACCGCCGATCGCCGGCAACCCCTCATCGTCCCCACCTCCATCTCCTTACTTCCCTGCAAACCCCCGACACCACCACCACCACCACCATCACCTTCATCCCTGCATCTGTAACCTATCACCCGAGAACCCTAACCCCGACGCCTCCTGCAGAAACCCCGACCCCCATCGCCGGGACCTTCACTTCGTCGTCACCCTTCGCCTCCTCTATCCCAGAACTACAAGCCAGAGCACCACAAACCCCAGACCTACACTCTTCTTCTTCTTCTTTTCTTTTCTTGATTCTTGGTTTTTCCGATGATCGCCGGAGTCACGCACGTCGCCGACGATCCGGGCGACCCAGTCATTGTCATCATCCAGCATGGTCACGTCTTTGAGTAGCTTGGTTCAGCACATGGTTCGCATCGCGACATTTACCGACGTCGAACGCGACGTACGTATCCCGATATGAGATCCGATCAGGCAAGTTTATCTTGCTACATGCCATGCTACTATATTTATATGCATATGAATAAAAATATTACATATAGTTTAAGTATGAATCCGATGTTATTGTTTTACCGTTTTACGATACCCGTACGTATCCGTACTGACAATTGCATATATAATTACATGCCGGAACACCGTGATATCATTTCACTATTATATTATCATGACATGTTATCTAGCTTGCATCATACGTAGTCATGTATATATATATATATATATATATATATACATATACAGGTTATTACAGATAGACACATATGCATTCTGATATCAGCACTATTTACCGTGATCCTGATATCGTTTACAGTTTTACATTTGGTATCCTTTTGATACATACAGACCACATGAAATGCCTTGATACACTACATGACTTGATACTAGATCTTATTACTAATGCCGACAATCCTGACTTGTTGTCCTGACGGAAGTAACCTGTTGTCTACATAGACAAAACCTGTACCTGCTTGATCCTGTGTTGGCATTAGTTCCATATTATCAATACCCGACTTGAACACATAACCTTGGGGGTAAAGGGAAATCAATAATGAAACCTGACATGTATGTCGCCAGTTCGATGCTTATACTGATCAGTCTTTACGGGCTAAGCCAGCCCCGGGATGATGCTGTTGATATCATTCATCTGTACATGTTACCTATTTACTGCCTAGTGGCACGTCTCAGATTCAGCCCGAGAATCTTGACCGTGGTCCTGGGCATGCACGGGATACTATTGAGTTACATCGATGATTCCATTAAATTGATTTCAATAATTTAGATTAAATAACCCAGTAGCACAGTTTAGATTACTCATCGCACTTTACATACACATACACACCTCACTGTTATATTCATGTTGTTGATTTATATTCATGCCTACATCCTGGTTATTACTATTGTTTGATATTATGACGCACTGATACCTGGGTTTTGCATGCCTACATCGACGATTCCATTAAATCTCTATCCTCCATTCTGAAGCTAAGACACTGAAGAGGATTCGCAATGGTAAAACAGATTCAATAAACAAGATAGTTATAGATTCAAGAATAGCAAGATAGTAATATGGCAGGACATGTTCTTAATTACGGGTTTCCTAGTTAGTGTATTCGGTCCAATACCCAACTATAAAAGAAACAAACCCGATTAACCTAAATCCTATGTCTCTGATACCAAACAAACCCCGTCACGCCCCGCTTTCCAGATTGTGCTAACTACGGCACGTGACAGAGCCAACCATGCTACCTGTGGATAGGGATCATCCCTCCACGGTCACATTACGGCTGTCTATAGGATATCAAGAACAGTAAAATATAAAACTAACTAGTACATGTCCACTTGCCACAATAAAAGAGTCAAGAAAATGTATAAGCGGAAACGATAGTAATATCCAATAAACAACATATGAAAATACGTCCCAATATGGGCTCACATCAAGAAATAAAAGTACGGAAAAATAACTAAACTAAGCATCACTAAACTCAATTCCTTACTGCTCGGCTTGACGGCTAAAGTACTCCTGTTCAGCCTGCGATAAAGATAGAGGAACTGGACATGCAAAACCCAGACGTCAGTGCGTCATAACATCAAAACAACAATACTGACCAGGATGTAACGATATTGGTAAATATGAATATAAAGAATAACACGGATATGAACGGTGAGGTATGTATGTATATGTGAAGTGCGATGAGTAACCTAAACTGTGCTACTAGGTTATCTACTCTAAAGTCTTTGAAATCTGTCACGACCCGAAATGGCACGTGACTGGCACTTGAATCATATGAAGTCTATAGGACCCCATCTAATTCAAGTAAGCCAAAATCCAAGAAATCTAAACCATTTTTAAAGAAAGTGTTTTGTCAAAATAAGCCGAATATGCGTTTTTAAAACATCAAGTTTTTTCTGAAAATTTCGGCAGAGTTTCCTTTGTAAATACTGGCCCCAAACAGGTACAACATGTATAATATGAATAAAGGCATCCCCAAGTGGGAGCTAGCTCTTCGTCAATTGACGGTCACAACCACACAAGCAATATAATATACAACGCCGAAGGGCGAGGATCAAAACTCAAAAGGAAACTCAGAAATCAACATGAAAACTATAATAATACAAGCGCGACTCTAAGGTCGGAATAATATACAACTCTGGTCTTTTAAGTCTAATAAATATACAGGTTTGGTTGATGGAGTTTACTAGATACAACTGAATAAAATAAAATAAAGTACAATGGTGGTCACGATGCGAGTGAACCCACCTACCAAAGCAATCACCCGGAATGGAAATAGTGTGCCAGCAAAGCTGCCAAGGGAAAAACCTGTACGGAAAACCTGCAAGAAAATGTGGCACAACGGGGGTGAGTTGCCAACTCGTGAGTAGAAAATATCACCGAGCAGAAATCGTATGTATGACTTAATCCTAGGCCAATACGATCAATAATATATAACCTCAAAATGATAAAGTATGAAGCATCATAAGGTGTCAAGGGTAAACATCTATACATAAGTGTAATACCATGTGCTCGTGTCAGTGCCTCAGATAGCAACATATCATAAATATGAGGTATGAATGTAATGTAATGAAAACAGAATACATCATGAATGAGAAAACTGTTTTCTTAATTTAGTGAGATTTCTGTATATTTAAATCGATGTATCATCAATGAAATCAACATAAAACAGTGTCTAGTATCGACACAAAATATATATCCAAATATCCAATATCTCGGGCTCCGGCTATCCGGACTGACCCGTATCATGAAATCTCAAATCAAAAATCTAGGGCTCCGGCTATCCGGACTGGCCCCTGGTCTCCGATTATCCGGACTGGCCCAACTCCGATCGGTATCCTCCGGATATCCGTCGAGTCACAAAATAATCACCGGTCAGTAGTGCTCCCCTGTTACAGGCTCAACGCCATCATCTGCGACCTTCTTGCCCCGGGGTACCGCACCGGGTCCACCATGCACCCACAAACGGTTCCTCCTCCTCCTCGAATCGGGTGTATAATATCGCTCAAGAGCCGACAAAACTCATGGTGGACATATCTCAAATTATATCATGAGAAAACCGCAACTTTCATTTTAAATGATAATAAGTTTTTATAAAGTCCTTGCGGTTTCTCTAAATCCAGAAATCTCATGAAAATCCCAGTCTCGAGAATAATTAAACAATGAATTTAAAAGTATTGGGCTCCGGCAATCCGGATTGACCCTAAATAACAATGCATGACAATGAATATATAGATATGCATGAAAATCACAATAATGAATGCAATGTCTAAGATATCATATAAAAGTAATCGCATTGGTACCATGTCGAAATTATCAGCTAACAATTTATACTAATGAATAGTATTTTCTATAGTGTACGTAGCATGGCAATTACCGATGATGATGTGTGTGATCCGGCAAGCAGGTGTACGTGGAACATACGCATCATCGGTAATGGTGCTGGTGTCCTGACAGCATGGTTTCATAATAATAACGAAAGCACAAGTATTAGCATGCTAATGCGATATGAATAATATGAATGTGCAATGATAACCACAAGAATATGCAGGAATAAATAGCAATGCAACAATAAGGAATACACATTATATATAATCGAGTCATACAGTTTGACATTTGAAATCACACGAATCGTGGTTTTTAGAAAATAGGACCTGTCTTTAAAATACCCACGATTCTTCAGTTTTGGAAATAGGTATGATTCGAGTCTAGTCTAACATCTACTAAGTAAACTACAGTACTAAACTAATAGGCTAAACGAAAGGGGTGAGGAAAACCACCTAAGTCTGAGTCGATATATATATAATAGTCGGTGATTCCGCTTCAATAGTATCGCATACGATACAATATCTATAATATGACATCCTCAAGTCAAGAGTGCGGATCTATCATCAATATATAGCTCGTACGGTAAATCCGTCGTACGGCATCCCAAATCTGGGTACGGGTCAATATCACATTTATCACACTATTCATCTGGTATCCTTTTTATCATATATCATGACCTGGAGGTATTGATCTACGTCTAGTACAATACTGATACCATCTACAATATATAAATGCGTGTGTATGTAAGCACAACGCCTAAAGACCCTCTATAATATCATGTCGTATCTCAAATATGAACCATGTCACATCACCGATCTCATGGACTAAAGCCCAAACTCATCGACTCATATCCAAGTACCATGTACTATCCTCATCATCCATGTATATGTATACGTGTGTGTGTGTATATATATATATATATACACATACATAGTCCCATACCCATGTGTATATATATATATATACATATCCCCATATATGCACAAGTATAAAATGAATGCATGCGTGTGTGCGCGTGTGGGTGTAAACCTTATTCTAGGGTTCACGACTACAACTAACTAACGATGCTATCAATCAATTACGCTAAAATTTAAGCCATGAACTCATAAATCATACTTACTAACCATCCATGTTTCATATAACATATAATCATAAATATATAACATATAATCATAAATATATATCATATATATAGTAAACTATACTTCGAACTGCGGGGGTGCTATACGCCATCCACCCGACTTCCCCCGTAGATATATATCTACTCACCTGGATCTTCGCTTGCCGATACCGATGTCGCCACGCGCTTGCTTGTCGTCTCCAAGTCCACATGGGGGTACCTACATGTCACAACGTATCGTATCACATTAAAATCTAAATCAAAACAAAAACGACACGCTAAAAGCCTATAGGTTAGAACCTACGGACTACGCCTTCAAAACCACCAAACAACTCTCGATATCGTCGTACAAAAGTCAAGTGATCGAGGTAAAACACAAATACCAAAACCCAATTTAGTAAAAGCCGCAAAACGAATTCAGAAACTTTGTAAAACACTTCAAGATATTACCCTAGGTGAAATTAGCAAATTTTGCATATGAAAAGGGTCTATTTTACTGGAGATAAAGCCACAGAACAAACATGAGACCAAATGATCCTACCCTAGCCGCAATTTGCAGCCAGATTGATTAAATCTGCGGCCTGGAAAGGGAATTGGGGTCCTGGGTTTTGGGAATAGGTTCTAGGTTGCCTGCACATCTCCCAGTGTTTGCTAAATAATTTTCAGGTTACCCGGGTGTTAGCAGATCACCAAACTCCATCACAAATTCCTCAATTTCCCGATGTCGGGTTTCTAAGTTCGTGTCCCGGGGTTTAAGTCTCAGGTTTTAGTCCAATAAGCAATAATTACAGGGGTTTAAGATCACTATAAGCCTCAATTTCATCTTTGGAATCAATTCGAACCCTAATCCTTAACTTGGAATTTTCAAAGTTTGCTAAACTACACATTATCGATTCTAAACTTGTATGGATGCTTAAGGAATTGAAATACTATTCTAATGGTGCAGAAATTAGCTCATTTGGCAACTCAAGAAATTTCTTGAGTTGCCCTAAGTGCCTAAAATCCTTGCTTTCTTTGTCCAAAGTGCTTGAAATGGTCTAGTGCATGTTTTTAATGAAGTGGAGATGATGTTTTGAGTTGTATTTGATGTTGTTTTGAGGATGAAGAGGAGGGGGGAGTGAGGAGGCAGCTATGGCTGAAATGGGAGAGGAAATTGTTTCACCGAATCAGAGCAGAGCTCTGTTGAAATTCAAAATTCTGAAGCAACGCTTCAAATCTCGGGCGCAACGCGCCACATGTCAGGCGCTGATACGTCAGCGCAGCGCCCAAGAAGGCGCGCCCAATCAGAGCAAAGCTCTATTTTAAGCAAAATTAAAGGAAGCAACGCTTCAGCTGCGCAGGCACTGCGCTGCGCGACACGTGTCAGCGCAGTTGCGCTGCGCTGTGCGCTGCTCGACACGTGTCACGCGCTGGAGCATTTACGCCAAACAGAATTAAGATTTTAAAGAAATCTTTCTGTTCTTGTTAAAACAAGAAGATTTTCTTCTGTAAAACAGAAGCCCTTGGATCAAAAATCCAACGGTGGGGAAAATTCCCCAAATCACTCAGAGAAAAATCTCTTTGACAAATTTAACTAATTTATGGGCACTATAAAAAGGACCCTAGAGCTCAATTCAAGAGGAGGAACAATTTTTTAAAAAAAAAAAGAGAGAAAGAGGAATCTGAAGAACTCCTCAAGAACAAAAAAGGTAAAAACCTTTGAATGAAGAAAAAATTCTCTTATGAAAAGATCAGTGATCTAAAAAAACAAGATCATTGATTTTTAAACATAACCAAATGAAATGAATAAATAAAAATAAAAATAGTGCTTTGCACTTTTTCATGAACCTTTGGTTTTTTAAGATAAGAAAAAAAAACTTATATTTTCCTTTGATCTAAATTAGATCAAGAAATCTAACAGTGCTTTGCACTTCTATTCTTGAATCTAAAAGATTCTCAAATTAATAGTGCTTTCAACTTAAAAATCTGCACTGTTGCGCTCTTGGGCTGACGCAAGCCACCAGAGAGCGCCACGTGTCAGCGCCTGAACCATTTGCGCTATGCGCTTTTGAAATAAATTTTTGCTCTCTGTGACTGGCGCAACTCACCAGAACGCGCCACGTGTCAGCAGCGCAAGCGTAGCGCACTAGCGCAGCGCACTGCGCTGCATGACACGTGTCATCACCACAAGCGCTTGCGCTCTCTGGTTGGCGCAAAGCGCCTGACAAATGCAAGGCATTTCTTAAAGGGCCAGGCCCAAATCAAAAAGACCAAGCAGGCCAAAATAAATTGCAAAGCAATAAAAGGGCAGAGCCCAAATAAAATTGATGCTCTGCATCATTTATAAAGGGCAGAGCCTAAAACAAATTGATGCTCTGCATCCTTCTGGGCAAAGCCCAAATAAAAATAAAAAAAGAAATGCAATGCAGAAGCAAATAAAATGTTGAACATTTCAACTGGACTTAGCCCAATTTTGGCCGTAAGTCCTCAAATTAAATTGACTGAGTATAGCTGTTCTCTTAAATTAATTTATATCCGGTTCGAGGGTACATCTCCGAACTCCTCTGACACCCATCGTTGTAATCCTTCAACGACGTCAGAGAGGTGACGGGTCCCAACGACCACACATCAATACAGACTGCGGGGTCCTTAAACTCGTGGACCGGAACGTCCTTAAACTAATGTTGGACCGAAACGTCCTTAAACTAATATTGGACCGAAACGTCCTTAAACTGATGATGGACCACTACGTCCTTAAACTGGCGATGGACCGAAACGTCCTTAAACTAATATTGGACCGAAACGTCCTTAAACTAATAGCAGACCACCACGTCCCTAAACTGGAATATAGACCACCACGTCCCTAAACTGGAGTGCGGACCATCACGTCCCTAAACTGGAATACGGACCACCACGTCCTTAAACTGGAATGCGGACCACCATGTCCCTAAACTGGAATATGGACCACTATGTCCTTAAACTGGAAATGGATCTAGACGATCCCGTTAAGTTGATCTTAGTCTCAAATCAGACTAACGTATCCTTAACGAACGTTTAAGTTGATCTTAGCCGCAACACGACTATTGCATCCTTAAACTAAAAACACCAAACCCAAATCTAAGTAAATACGGATTTGGACTAATCCACGTCCTACGGACGACGGCATTATTCAGTCTCCGTATACAATCCACGGGCAACTACAAACAAAACCAACACACACGACACGAAGTGAAATTCTGGAGAAGGAGAAAGTTGTTACCGCGATGCGGTAGCGTAATTAACTGCAGGGGCTTGCGCCTGCAGGGAAGAGCGTTCCCACAATCAAAAACCCCTCAAGCGAGGGGGAATCTGACGAAGTCTGCTACATCGGCCGCATCCGTCTAAACCTCCGATTCACGGTGCTATAAATCAACTTGGCATCTTCGGAGAGGTGGACGGATAAAACCAAATAGCATCTACCCCGAATCTCAGCGTCAGGCCATCGCGGTCCTGTGCGCCGTCTTTCGGAGGGGAACAGAAATGATGAGGATGAAGAATGGGAGCGAAGGTCAAAGAACCCCTCACCTCTCTCTCTCTCTTCTCTCACTTGCCCATACCTTATTCTTTAATGTTTTCCTTTTCTTTTTTTCTTTTATATTTTCTTTTATCTTTTCTCTCTTCTCATTTAAAAACTAAGAAATGAAATGAAGAAAACAAAGAAAAGACATGGTAGGAAAATGTAACAAGTGTAATTTGACATGGTGCATATTTTGCACAAAACAAGCTTAATGCGCGATTAGCGATATTTAATCGCGATTAGCATTAAAATAGTGTATAATGAATCATAAAATTTCATAATTTTCTTAAATCTAATAAAACACCCTCTTTTTAGGAATTTCTATAATTTTCCAGATTTTTCCCGATTTATCGGTATTTAATTATACCGTATTAATAAAATATTCAATATATTTATTATTTAATTATAAAAATTCCCAAAAATAATATTTTATTTTTCTGAAATATTACAAAATCAATTTAATGTAATCGTCGATGTAACTCAATAGTATCTCGTGCGTGTCCGGGACCACGGTCAAGATTCTCAGGATGATCCGAGATGTGACGCTAGGCAGTAAACATGTAACAGGTACAGATGAATGATGTCAGCAGTATCATCCCGGGGATGGCCTAGCCCGTAAAGACTGATCAGTATAAGCATCAAACTGTTGAGTTACAAGTCAGGTTTCATTATTGATTTCCCCTTACCCTCAAGGTTATGTGTTCAAGTCAGGTGTTTATGATATGAATCTAATGCCAACACATGATCAAGCAGGTATAGCTTTTGTCTATGCAGACAACAAATTACGTCCATCAGGACAACAAGTCACGATTATCGGCATTAGTAACAAGTCAAGTAGTGTGTCAGGACAAGTCATGTGGTGCGTCAGGACAAGTCATGTGGTGCGTATGTATCAAATGGATACCCAAGAGTAAAACTGTAACGAATATCTGAACATAGTAAGCACGACGGATATCAGGATGCATACGTGTCTATCTATAATAACCTGTATACGTATCCATGACTACGTGTGATGCAACTAGGCAGCATGTTGCACTAATATAAAGGTAATATGATATAATGAAGTTCCGGCAGGCAACAAGATATGCAATTGACAGTACGGATACAAACGGATATTGAAAAACGGTAAAACTATAACATTGGATGCAGAATTAAAATACATGTATTATTTTTATTCATATAGATATAAATATGTTAACATAGCATGTTGCAAGATAAACTTGCCTGATCGGATCTCACGACGGGGTACGTACGTCACGTTCGACGCCGGTAAACGTCGCGATGCAAACCATGTGCGTACAAGACTGGACTCGGCTGCTTAAAGACGTGACCATGCTGGATGACGATGACGACTGGGTCGCCCGGATCGTCGGCGACGTGCGCGGCTCTGGCGACGGTCAAGAACCGAGAAGCATGAAAGAAAGAAGAAAGAAAAGAGAAGAAGGAGATGGAGGGAATGGTTGTGGTATTGGTGATCGGGCTCTGGGTTCAGGGGACAGAGGAGAGGTGACGAAGATGATAGGTTTTCGACGGCGAGGGCTACATCGGCAGTGGGTTTCTTGGGTTGGTTGGGTGCTCGGGTTCTTGGTGCTCGGAGTTTGTAGTGTCGGGGGTCTGCAGGGAGGTGAGGAGAAGAGTGAGGAATGAGGAAGTGAAGGCGAGGATGAGGGTGACGACGACGAGGTGGTGAGGTGATCGGGGGTGGAGGTGAGGGAGTTTCTGGTGTTGGGTTTTCGGGTGAAGTTGCTGGGGGTCGTGGCGGCGGCGTTGTGGTGCTGGTGGAGAGAAGAGGTGAGGAGAAGGAGAAAGTGCGGGTGAGGACGAGGTCGGCAGCCATGGCGAGTCGGGGTTTGCAGGCATTGGGTTCGTGGGTTATATTGAGGGGTTGGTGGTGCAGGATGTTCTAGGAGGGAGAGGAGGTGGAGAAGGTGGTGATGAGGCGAAGGTGAGGAGGTCAAAATGATGACGAGGTGAGGTCGGTGGCAATGGAGAGGGCAGGTTAGGGTTAGGGTTCTCGTGGGTTTTGTCACGAGGAAGAGAGAGAGGAAAAATGTGCTGTGTTAAATAATTAGGTTTTATATTATATATATATATATATAAGAGAAAGAGAGAGGCGGGAGAGAGAGAGAGAGAGTTAGTATACGAGAGGGGGGAGAGCGAGCGTAGGGAGAGAGAGAGAGTGATGTGAGGATTATAGTTTGTTAAAAATATATATTATATATATATTATATATATATATATATATTAACTGTTAAGGTATTATAAATATTGTAATATATATTATAGGATTATATAGCTAATACAAAAATACTCCGAAAAATACTCGGGTCTCTTCTAAAAATCCAGTTTTAAAATACGGATATTATACGTATCAGTTAAAATTATAATGCGATGTCCGGTTTGTAAAAATGCATACCCTCAAGAACGGATACATGTAAAATCACATAGCAACCTAAATGAGTCTGTTTTATCAAATCGAAAGTGAACACGATGTCAGGATGCAACCATAGGGTATGAGGTATGATACAGGCCATGCTAGATGTTTAAAAATATAGTTTGCTTATAATTTGTATTATCTAAAAGAAATACAGATGCAACATATCATATAAGTGTAATATCAAATCTAAATGTGCACGGATCTTTAGTACTAGTAACATATGACATAATCTAGAATCAAGACCGGTTTCAAGCAAGCGGGTCAGGTCGGATACTAACCACAGATACCAAAAGCATCATCCGTACCTAAAACAAATAATAATCAAAAGATTAGAAAATACTCAAATCAAATATAGTATAAATGAACTAGGGTGTTACATTCTTGGATGATCTTGAGCCACATCGACACGACTTGTCAGGTTATTAGGGATCTGACGTTTTCCACCCCCTAGAACGGCATGTAATACTCTCAGACGAATAGATCGGACTCTACGAAGATTTTCACGGATAGGCTCGGTAGAAGTTCGGATGAGTTAGCTCGTCAGCCTTCTTTTCGACAGGTACCTGGGTAGCCGTTACGTACAGCTAGTGCCACTGACGGGCTTGTGGTTAAACCCACTGCCAGCGTACTGTCGAGTTTTTAGAGTCCCACACAGAGGATTTCTCTGGTTCGGGCGAAACGATGTAGAGGCCGTATGGTTCTACGTGCAGGGTTCCGATCATATACGTGTACTAGTTACACGGATTTTGTTCGGACGGACAATACTAGTGGGCTTAGGATTAAGCCCCATTCTAGTATTATATTATTGGATTAATTTTGTATCTTTTGGTATTCATATTTTTTGAAGTACGAAAACGGGTTTGTTTATATGGTGAGGGCATCTTGTAATTTCATAAGAAATGCTTCTAGAAGGAGACAACTCCTTTTTTGTAATATCTATTTATGGAAAATAGATAGTGAGGTGGAGGGAGGAGATTTTCAAAGCATGGTATGAAGCATGGCTAATTCTTTTCTTTATTCATTTGTCATTACTATTGAAGTATAGTTGCATTATTCTATGGAAAATATTGCATGCTTGATATTTTTCAAAGACTTAACCATTCTTCCCTTGCTATTTTTTTATTCTAGACTTCACATTCTCTCTCCTTTGCTCTCTTTCTTCTTCCTCAAACCCTAACCCTCACATGTGTTGTTAAAGCTAATATATTTTGAGATAAATTAGTCTAATTAACTCTCTATATCTCCTAAGCTATCTAGATTAGCAAACTAGGTACTTTAGTTACCTCATTCTTGAGGTTAGAGCTTGAACCATAGACTCTCAGGTGGATCGTCTTCGACACGAGGAAGCCGACGACCAAGCTCGATCCGTACCATCTAAGAGCTCAAGAAGGAGACAAGAAGACCCGAAGGAATAGTATCATAAAGTTATAAATTACTATCATAGTAGATTAGAACCTTTGTGAGTTTTGTTAGTTAAGGTTTTTGAATGATCATGGAAGTTTAGTCGATGTTGCTTGTTGTAAAAATGTTTATTGTAAATTCCACCTCTCCACAAACCTTGTGGAGTGTGCGACATCGACTTACAGTCCGTGACTAGCAGAAGAAGTACTTTCCTCTTTAGAATTCACCACTTAAATTGTGTGAACTATCATGCCCTCAAGTTTAGTATCATAACGGAGAAAGTCGATCCCGACACCGTAGAAAACGGAGAAAGTCGATCCCGACACCGTAGAAAACGGAGAAAGTCGATCCCCGACACCGTAGAAAACGAAGAAAGTCGATCCCGACACCGTAGAAAACGGAGAAATTCGACCCCCGACACCGTAGAAAACGGAGAAAGTCGACCCCCGACACCGTAGAAAACGGAGAAAGTCGATCCTCGACCTCCCCGTCGAAGCAACGCTTCGACTCGGGAACAAGTCAACTCATCAACCACTTACGAGTCCTCTCGACTTGTAAGGGAGAAAATTCTCTTGCGAGATCCTTACGACTCTCAAGAGAAAGCACACTTAGGAATACTCACGATTCCTAAGGAGAAAATACACCTACGAGATCCTCTCGACTCGTAGGGAGAAAAATATTTATGAGACCCTCATGGCTCATATATTTGAAAAGTCTTAGGTGGCAGATCCTAATCCTGTCTCCTAAGCCTTCCCTGACCTAAAAGAAGGTCAAGATGGACTATCTACGGTCCACATTCGCCAAAGCCACATTTGCCGATGAAATAAAGAAGATACTTACGGATTCTCACGATTCGTAAGGAAAAATACCCGAGTGAGATACTTACGACTCACAGAGGCGATGAATACTTAGAAATCCTCATGATTTCTAAGGAAAATATGCACCTATGAGATCCTCTCGACTTGTAGTGAGAAATAACCTTCTTGAGACCCTTACGGCTCATGAAGACGAAGAAAGTCTTAGGCTACATGGACCCTAAACTTGTCTCCTAAGCCCTCAATTCTGTGGCCATGCATAACTCTGCACTACTTCACCCACGTACATATTTACGTGGGCAAAGTAGTGGGGGAAATTTGTTCCCGCCAAAATTTTGGCTCAAAACTTGCTCCCTTATAAAATAATAACAGTAAAATAAAAAATAAAGGGAAAAACTCCACATGCAAAGAATGTAACAAATGTCTCAGCGCCAAGAGTTAAAACACTCCGAGGCAGAGCTCACGTGCAAAGCACGAGAGCACTAGCGCCAAGAGCGCCAGCGCTAAGAGTCAAAGACTCTGAGGCAGCGCCCACGTGTAAGGCACGAGAGCGCTAGTGCCAAGTGTGCCAGCGCTAAGAGTCAGAATCTGAGGCAGCATCCACGTGCAAGGCACGAGAGCGCCAGCGCAAAGAGTCAAAGACTCTGAGGCAGTGCTCACGTGCAAGGCACGAGAGCGCTAGCGCCAAGTGTGCCAGCACTGAGAATCAAAGACTCTGAAGCAGCGCTCACGTGCAAGGCACGAGAGTGCCAAGCGCTAGAACTAAATGTTCTCCACCGTTGGATCAAAGATCCAACGAAGATGATAAAACATCAAATTATAGAATTTAATTCTGTTGAGGAAATACTCCTCAAATCTTTCCAAACAGAAAAGATTGTGCTCTGTAAATCAGAGCACCATTGGATCAAAGATCCAATGGTGATTAAAAATCACCAAGATACAGAGTAATCTCTGTATGGGAAAATAATTTCCCAATCTTGTTAATAACAAGAAAGATGTCTTTTGTAAAACAGAAGCCCTAGGATAAAAAATCCAATGGTGGAGAAACATCCCCAAATCAATCAGAAAAAGATTGCCTTAACTGATCAGCCTCCACTATATAAAGGACCCAAGATTTCAAGTCTGCACAGAGAAACCCCCCTCTCCCCACAAACTTTGAGAATTTTCAAAGAGAAGAGCAAGCTCTCGGAAGAAGAATTTTTTCAAGGTAAATAAAACAGAGAGATCAAAGCATCTCATCAAAAGGAAGAAGAACTTAGTTCTCTTTTTAGATCATAGATCTATAAGACAGATGTCTTTCACAAAAAAAGATTGGAGCATTTCATCGTAAAAAGGGAGGAAGAAAAACTTAATTCTTTTCAGATCATAGATCTATAAAATAAAGACGAAGTCTTTCACAAAAACAAAGAGATCACAGTATCTCATAAAAAAGAGAAGAACATAGTTCTCAGATCCATGAGACAAAGTCTCTTAAAAATGAGAGTTTAATTCTCAGAATGCAGAACTGATCAAAGCTGTCTAAAAAGAGCCTTAGCGCTCCAAGACTGGCGCACAGCGCCGCAGCGCTCCTAGCGCTCCAATTTAAAGAAGCGCCTCAGCGCTTCAAGTCTGGCGCACGGCGCCGCAGAGCCCTAACGCTCCAATTTAAAGAAGCGCCCAGCGCTTCAAGGTTGGCGCTCAGCGCCAAGCGCACCACGTGCTCCTCACGTGTGCGCTATTTCACTAGGAGCGCTCTGCACTAATTAACTGGCGCTCAGCGCCAAGCGCGCCACGTGCTCCTCACGTGTGCGCTATCTCACAAGGAGCGCTCTGCACTCATTAACTGGTGCTCAGCACCAAGCGCGCCACGTGCTCCTCACGTGTGCGCTATCTCACAGGAAGCCCCTTAGCGCTCTAAGTCTGGCGCTCTGCGCCAAGCGCACCACGTGCTCCTCACGTGTGCGCTGAGAGAACATAAACTGTTCTTTTAATAAAACCCCAGAGCCATAATGAGTGTTCAACACTTAATAAAAGACAAAAAAGTTGTCAGAACCCAAAACCAATGCTCAGCATTGTTAAATGAAAAAGGACAGCCTAATTAAATATCCAACATTTTTACTGAGTGGGCTGAGCCCGAGTTGGCCACATGCCCCTAATTCAGATTAATTGAGCCCATATGCTCATAAATCTTGTTAACTGATCTTAGTCACTACAGATCTCCCAACCAACATTGGTTCAAGGGTACATCTCTTCATACCTCTGATATATGTCGTTGTAACTCTTCAAGGTCTTCAGAGAGATGGAGGGTCCCAATAACCAATAACTTTTGGTACATCCCCAAACGGTTAAACCAAAACAACATAGACTATGACGTTTTTAAACTGTTACGGACTATGACGTCCTTAAACCCAATGGACTGCACTGTCCCTAAACTAAAACAATAGAGCCCAAATGCTCTTTTGTTGGATCTAAATGATCCTGTTAAGTAGATCTTAGTCTAAAATTAGACTAACGTATTCTTAACAAACGTTTAAATTGATCTTAGACTCAAATGAGATTAACGATCCTTAAACCTAACCCAAACCCAAATCTAAGAAAATACGGATTTGGACTAATCCCCGCCCAATGGGTGACAACATAAATTAGTCTCCGTATACAATCCATGGGCAACCAAAATCAAAACAAACACACACGACACGAAGTGACCATCTGGAGAAGAAGAAAGTGGTTACCGCGATGCGGTAGCGTAATTAACTGCAGGGGCTTGCGCCTGCAGGGAAGAGCATCCCCACAATAAAAAAAACCTCACAATGAGGGAGAATCTGACGAAGTCTGCTACATCAGTCGCATCCATATAAACCTCCAATACATGGTGACATAAATCAACTTGGCATCATCGGAGAGGTGGACGGATAAAACCAAATAGCATCTGCCCCCAAATTCAGGCAAGACGTTTGTCTTTCCGGCTTTCGGCGGTAAACGCATATCAAATATCCCTAATCAATATTCTTAAAATATCATATCAAATAAAATGATTAGGATAATATCTGAAAATAAATAAAAAAATATTACTAATACTATGAATTGAGATATTGTGCAGATTTAGCTAAGGTATGGAGATCGAGATATCCAAGATGTCGGGAATGAAATCTGCCGATAAAGTTGAATCAAATCGTAAAATCTTGAATAGCAGAGATTCAGAGAAGATTTAAAGATTCCAGAAATCACAAAGATCTCCACGTGTCAGCACCAAATAGCAGAAGAAATTTCAAACCCTAATCTCCCCAATCCGCCGCCCAACCGCGTCCAAACCCCTACATTCGCGGCGGATCCGTGGCCATATAGTGGCCGTTGGATCTGGGATTTTGTGGGTATGATCGTATCAACAAATGCTAACACATGAGATCTAGGGTTTTCTGCTTTTATGACTATTTAAAGGACCGAGAGCTTCATACGAAAAAATCATCTATCCGAAGCGATCAAGAGGTCCACAGCGATCCACGAATCCAGGAGATCAATCGACGCATCATCTACTTCCTACGAGACAGAGATCGGGAGCATAAACTAGAGTTCTTGTACTCTAAACTCGATGGATTTGTAAACGATAGTTGATTAATAAAAAGGTAGATCTTTAGTTTAATTCTTAGCATTTTAATTTCTGCATTACTTTCTGCATTTACATTATGATCTTCTTCTTCATCCTCTCTTCTATCTCAACCATGCGTGAGTAATTCTATACTTGATAGGGTTCGTAGATTCAGGGTAGATCAATGGATGATAAAATCTCTTAATTCCTTTTACATCTTTTAAAGTTTATAAACTTTAGCAAAGTAATTGTTAACATCCTAATCGAGAACGCTACCAATTTATTGATAGTCTCGACTGCGATTTGAGATGAGATTAACAATTGTTTTGGTAAAGGTTAGACATGAATAGAGGTCAATGAAAAGATAAGTGTTAAGAGTGGGAACCATATTCCCTCCAAAAATCCTAATCTGCATTCACCACTATCGATCTAGTTTTAAATCTATTAAAAGATAAAATGAGTCATCTTTAATTAATCATCCATTACTACCAAATTCTATGAACCCTACAAGCCTCTTCTTCATAAAATCTACATCCGTATATCGTAGATCTAGAACAAACTATCCATATTTCAGTCAACTCGTCTAAGACAAGATAAAAAAAGTTCGATGTTTCCGTGAGGACGACCTGTACTCACCACGGCTAGCTATTAGCGACGCCGTCCTGATTGCCGTTAACTTTATTTACATCTTTTCAAAAACATACATCATTCAAATGGCTCCGTTGCCGGGGATACATGCGTAATTTTTTTCCATCCTATTCTTGTTGAATTATTATAAAATCCAGTAAACATATTATATTATAAAAGAGAACCAAAACCGCAACTTGCATATTTAACGATTATTGTGCGAATTTTGCAAGGGTATCTGGAGTCACTGGAATGAGGAATTAGAGATTCAAAAATTTTCATCAAAGCCTAGAGGAGAATTGGAGGCTACTGAAGAAAAATCAACAAACAAACTCATCAACGTGCGGCGGAACCGCGGCAATAGTAAGGACTTGGCCGCGGAACCGCGACGGCTCTGTCGAGTTGGGCTTCCATAATCTTCTGGTAATATCCGCATACCATTCTCTCTCCTCTAAAAAATAATAATTTGAATTTTCTACAGGATTCTTTGCAAAAAGCACCGCTCAAAAATCTTTTTGCGTGTTTTGATATTGGTTTGTTTGTGCATATTTAAACGGACATTAAGGGGCAAGAACAAAATTCAGATTAGGTGGGGATTTCATCACCCTTCCTAGGCCCCACAAATCACAAAACGAGTATCTGCATAAACCTACATTAATTAAAAAAAAATCTAGACCAAGACTCTAAGGATCGTCACGCTCAATTAAGATAGAGGAAGGTCGTGGGTAATCTATCACTTATCCGCATCTCTCTTGTGGTGTTTAGGCAAGTGTGACTAAGGCAAGTGGTTACTTAATTAGGTCCGCTATTTTCGGTGATTCGTATAGCGGATACCTCCCACTTACCTGGCACTTACCTGGTCACATGAGCGATAAAGAGGTGGTAGAGGATTGATCCTGCAACATGTCCTTTGGAAGTCTAGGAGAGGTCTGGTGCTTAACTTAGGTGACCGTAGTTCTAGGGTTGATTGTGCATTTTTGTGATTTGTCAAGTCAAGCCTCACCTCCTACACTTTTTCAAAACAAACCATTTTAAAATCGTTCTCACACACGCTGCCACGTGTGCTAAACCCTCTTAGTGCATGATCGGCTGGACAAGAGATTCTAGTGCTCGTCTTGTCCGCATTTGTGCTATCGACTCTGAAGTCGGTACTTGTTCATCTCCTTTTTCCCCTCCACCCACCACATCGACCGAGATGGACGGTTCTCCATCAGATTTTACCAACACACCCCTGCCGCCACCCGTAGGTGCGCAGAATTCACCGCGCATCTCTCTCCAAGAAAGATCCTAACCGATACGCGGTCCCCTTCCTACTTGTCTATCTATTCCACCAGCCAATGGGAATAATTTTGAAATTAAACCCCACTTCATCAACCTTTTGCCCAAATTTTACGGGCTTGAGTCTGAAGACGCATACGTTTTTATAACCAAATTCGAAAACGTATGCGCAATGATGGGCACTACACAACTTTCTGTAGAAGCTATGAGATTACATCTTCTCCCTTTTACCTTGTGTGATCTAGCAAAAAAACGGCTTTATAACACTGCCGCACACTCTATTACCAAATGGGATGAATTCGTTATAGCATTCCATAAGAAATTTTATCCCAATCATAAGACCGTCCGCGTTCGAAGAGAGATTAACCAGTTTACCCAACTTCCCAACGAACCATTTTGGAAATGTTTTGAACGGTTTAATGAATTTCTTGTCCAATGCCCTCATCACAGAATCAATAGATGGGATCTTTGCCGAATTATATATGATGGTGTTAATCCAGAGACAAAACAGATGCTTGAAACCATTTGTCAATGTCATTTCATGTCTAAAGACGATGGGGAAGCTTGGCAATTTCTGGAAGATCTTGCCGAACAAGCTTTGCAGTGGGAAAGCGTTAGACCAACATCATCTAGGGCAGGTATCCATCAGCTCGATATTCCCATCGCAGTAAATGCCGAAATGGCCGCAATGCAAAAGAAACTCGACGCTATCGAAAAAAAATTCTCATCAGCCTCCCTAAACCAGGTTACGCTCCCCAAAACCTTATGTGGTTGCTTTTCCGACCCATCACATTTGAAGAAAGAATGTCCTTTGAATCCTCCGTTTCAAGGTCAAGAACAAACTAATACTTCTTTTCAGCAACAACTTAGAAACAATCCTTATTCTTCTACGTACAATCAGGGCTGGAAGAATCATCCTAATTTTGCTTGGAACCAAAACCAAACTCAAAATCAAAATCCGTTCCCAAGCAAAAATAACTATCAAAGCCCTCCTCTATAGTAACTGCAACCACCACAACAGAGTCAGCACCCCTTTCAACCGCAAACTTTTCAAAATCCGGCCAACAACTCTACATCTTATAATAATTCTTTCCCAACGGCATGTACCGAAAAATCCTTTGCACTCGAACGAAACTTGGAAACTTTTATTAAACATTCCACGCAAACGACGGCTAATTTAACATCTTCCATCTAAACGTTAGTGCAGCACACCGCTTCGCACGGTGAAAGCATAAAATCGATAGAAGCACAACTTGCATAGTTAAATGCCACGATGAGTGAGAGAGAGAAAAGGAAACTTCCATCTCAACCTCTACCGAATCCTGGCCACTCACAAAGTCATAATGTGAGTGCCGTAATCACGTTGAGATCAGGAAGAGTGCTGAACAATCAAGTAGGTGAACAGGATGATGATGTTGAATCAGATAAAACCCCGGCTTCTTCTTCTAACCTTAATTCGTCTAGCCCACCATCTTCTTCTAGCCTATTCTCCATTTTCCACTAGGCTCAAACCCTCCTCCCACTCCCTTGAGTCAACCTAAAACGATTCCAACTCCAATTCTGGGATCGATTCCATCCCTACAAACTTCTCCACCAATGTTGGACCCAACCCTTATTGATTAAAGCTCATTTTCCCAACAGGTTGAGGGCCAACAAACCTAATGCACAAATGGAGAAAATTGTGGAAATATTTAAGAAAGTTAACATAAATATTCTTCTGCTAGATGCTATTTAGCAAGTTCCGTCTTATGCAAAAATCCTTAAGGACTTATGCACTAGGAAGAGGAAAACTCGAGTGCCAAAAAAGGTGTTCTTAACAAGCAATGTGAGCACGGCTTTTACCCAACAATTGCCTAAGAAACGTAAGGACCCCGGATGTCCTACAATATCTATAACTATTGGGGGTAAAAGTATCAATCGTGCTCTACTTGATCTAGGTGCTAGTGTTAACTTCCTTCCATATTCTGTCTATGAGCAGCTGGGTATTGGAGAGTTGAAACCTGCACACTGCTGTTCCCCTCCGAAAGGCGGCGCACAGGACCGCGACGTGTCCTGACGCTGGGATTCGGGGCAGATGCTATTTGGTTTTAGCCGTCCACCTCTCCGAAGATGCCAAGTTGATTTATGGCACCGTGTATCGGAGGTTTAGACGGATGCGACCGATGTAGCAGACTTTGTCAGATTCCCCCTCGCTAGAGAGGTTTTTGATCGTGGGGACGCTTTTCCCTGCAGGCGCAAGCCCCTGCAGTTAATTACGCTACCGCTTCGCGGTAACAACTTTCTCCTTCTCCATAATTTCACTTTGTGTCGTGGGTGTTTGTTTTATTTGTGGTTGCCCGTGGATTGTATACGGAGACTGAGTAATACCGTCGCTTGTAGGACGTGGACTAGTCTAAATCCGTATTTACTTAGATTTGGGTTTGATATTTTTAGTTTAAGGATGCATTAGTCGCGTTGCGGCTAAGATCAACTTAAACGTTTGTCAAGGATACGTTAGTCCTGTTTGAGACTAAGATCAACTTAACGGGGTGATCCGTTTAATATATGGCCGTCGGGACTCGTCGCCTCTCTGACGTCGTTGAAGGATTACAACGACAGATGTCAGGGGAGTTCGGAGATGTACCCTTGAACCAAGGTCGATTTGGAATTTTATCGTTCATTTGAGTGTTTAAGGATACGTTAGCCGTATTTGGGGCTAAGATCAACTTAAACGGGACCGTTTAGATCCGGCAAAAGAGCATTAGGAGGCTCTATTGTTCCAGTTTAGGGACGTAGTGGTCCATACTTCAGTTTAGGGACGCGGTGGTCCATATTCCAGTTTTAGGGACGTGGTGGTCCATATTCCAGTTTAGGGACGTTTCGGTCCGATATTAGTTTAGGGACGTTTCGGTCCGATATTAGTTTAGGGACGTTTCGGTCCGATATTAGTTTAGGGACGTTTCGGTCCACGAGTTTAAAGACCCCGCAGTCCATATTCATACGTGGTCGTCGGGACCCGTCACCTCTCTGACGTCGTTGAAGGATTACAACGACAGGTGTCAGAGGAGTTCGGAGATGTACCCTTGAACCGGTAGTAAATTGATTTAAGAGAGCAATCTTGCTCAGTCAATTTAATTTAAGGACTTATGGCCAAAATTGGGCTAAGTCCAGTTTGTGTCTTTGGCCTGTGCTAGGGCTTTACCCCTTTTTAGTAATGCACTGCATTATTCTTGTTTTGGTCGGGCTTTGCCCTTTTAAATGATGCAGAGCATCTATTTTTTTGTTTGGGCTTTGCCCCCCCTTTTGAAATGCAAAGCATTTTTTATTAGGCCTGTTAGGCCTTTTAATTGGGCTCTGTCCCTTTTCTTTAATAATGCACAGCATTAAATACTCTGACAGTGTCCCACGTGGCTTGTCAGGCGCTTTGCGCTAAGTAATGAGCGCAAACTCATATGGTGGTGACACGTGTCACGCTCTGGTGAGCGCAAGCGCAATAGCGCAGTGCGCTGCGCTAATGCGCTGCGCTGTTGCGCTGCTGACACGTGGCGCGCTCAGGTGAGTTGCGCCAATTTCAGAGAGCAAAGCTCTATTTCAAGAGCGCAAGTTGTTTTATAGCTGACACATGGCGCTCTCTCAAGAGCGCAACAGCGCAGTTTGGAAGTGCAAAGCACTAAGAATCTTTTAGATTCAAGAACAAGAGTGCAGAGCACTATTTGATTTCTTGATCTAATTTAGATCAAAGAAAATAAATTTTTCTTTTTTTGTTTCAAAAACCAGAGGTTCATAAAAAAAGTGCAAAGCACTATTATTACTTATTTTTCTTTTTATTTAAAAATTATTGATCTTATTCTTAGATCCATAATCTGTCCATAAGAGAATTTTCTCTTTTTCCTAAAGGTTTTTTACCTTTTGTTGTTCTTGAGGAATTCTCAAGAGTTCTCTTCTCTTTTTTTTTAGAAAGATGTTGATCCTTTTTAATTGAGGCCTAGGGTCCTTTTTATAGTGCCCATAAATTAGTTAAATTTGTTAAAGAGATCTTTCTCTCAGTGATTTGGGGAATTTTCCCCACCGTTGGATCTTTGATCCAAGGGCTTCTGCTTTGCAGAAGAAAATCTTCTTGTTTTAACGAGAACAGAAAAGATTTCTTGGAAATTTAATTCTGTTTGGCGCAGATGCCCCAGCGCGTGACACGTGTCGCGCAGCGCAGAGCGCAGCGCAACTGCGCTGACACGTGTCGCGCAGCGCAGAGCGCAGCGCAACTGAAGCGTTGCTTCGTTTAATTTTTCTTTAAATTGAGCTTTGCTCTGATTGGATGCGCTGCCTCGGGCGCCGCGCTGATGCATCTGCGCCTGACACGTGGCGTGTTGCGCAGCGCAAATAATATGAAGCGTTGCTTCATTTATTAAATTTTTAAATTTTCAAAGCAGAGCTTTGCTCTGATTGGGGGAAGATGAGGCGTTGCTTTATCTCCCGCCTCGGAATTTGAACAGAGCTTTGCTCTGATTGGGGTAAACAAATGCCCCCCCACCGTTGCGCTTACGTGGCCCCAAACGTGAGCGCAACGGTGGCAGAATTCCAACCGTCGTGACAACTTTCGGAAGTCGAAGAGGTACTTGATGCCTATAAATAGGACCTTTGGTCCCCCACAGATACTTATCATCTTTCAGATTTTTATTTTCAAAAAACTTCAGAGCTTTGCTCTTGCCTTCAAGAACTCCAGAGTTTTGCTCTCCTTTCCAAAGTTTTTTAGAAAAATTTTAGGTAAAATTGATTCTTTGATTAAATTAATTTTAATTAATCTTAACCAGCAAAGCTTTGCTCTCATAGATCTTTTGATCTAAAGAGATCCTCATTGGGGTTTCACTAGCAGTGCTTTGCTCATTTTCAAAGTTAGAAACTTTAGGTAAAATTAATGTAAATCAAATTAATTTAAATTAATCTCAGTCAAAGAGCTTTGCTCTCACAGATCTTTTGATCTAAAGAGATCCCCATTGGGGTTTCACTAGCAGAGCTTTGCTCATTTTCAAAGTTAGAAACTTTTAGGTAAAATTAATGTAAATCAAATTAATTTAAATTAATCTCAGTCAAAGAGCTTTGCTCTCACAGATCTTTTGATCTAAAGAGATCCCCATTGGGGTTTCATTAAGCTTTTGTTCATGGGTTTTAATCCCTGAACAGAGATTTGCTCTCTAGGAATTTAGCCCTCTATGTATATTATTTTTCTTCTATCGCTAATCTTCCTGTGGTATTTCCTCCAGGCATAATGGCGGTGCATCTATACAGTTTGCACGAGTTCATCACCTATGACGATATCCGCGCACAGGGTCGTCAACAAAACCAGGAGTTTACAGACGCTCAATGTGCAGAGGTCATGGGTCGTCTGAACGCAAGCGGTGGTTGGCTGCTACCCCGTCGTTCGGCTCTTTTGAAAGTCCTGCTGGGAGCAATAAGGAGAGCACTTCCGGGTCTTCACGAGGCCCTGCCGCTCAATGCGCTGGATGATGCCGAGGACAAGGTGCATTCAGTGTACCTGATGGGGCTGATCTCGAAGAAACGGCGGGACAGCCTCATTGACATCCTACACTAAATCTTCCAGCAGACGATGATAGTTGCTGCTTATCGAAGGCCGGGAGGGCTTGCCGAGGATCTTGACACAGAGGAGCGCGAGAGGCTGTGCATAAGAATAATTAGAAAGGCCAGAAGAACTCTGGATGGCCTTACTTTTGAATTCCTCAATCCGTGCCCCGGATCTGAGGTTATACCGTTGTAATAATTTGAATAATGTTTCTTATTCATTGCTCTTGTGATTGTAAGAATTTTTAGCAATATGAATGGAAACCCTCCTTTTTTTTATTTCAGCTTGTCTTATTTCTCGTCCTGAGTCTTCTTCCTATGCATAAATGAATGCGTCTCGAACGCCTGATCAAATGTAAATCAGATGTTCTTTCTGTAGCTTTCTTCTTTCTCTTATTATCGGCATGCTATCTTAATAAACATGGTTGACGGATAATTAGAACGAGTATCCTGATGGCTTAGGCCGCAGTTTCGGATCTGCTGCCTAAGACTTTTCAACTCCATGAGCCGTGAGGGTCTTATAGAGATTCTTCTCCCTACGGATCGAGAGGATCTCGTAGGTGGGCTTTCTCCTTAGGAATCGTGAGGATTCCTAAGTGTTGTTTTCTCTTACAAGTCTTAAGGATCTTATAAGAGAATTTTTCCCTCTTACGAGTCGAGAGGACCCACAAGCGGTTGTTTCCCTCCTCGTCGAAATTCGACTTTGGAGAGTGAGACTCGTGAATAGTATGCAAGAGATCATTTTGGATTGACTTGCAGGGTCCCATTGTTCAGGAAGCAAGTTTTTTAGTCCCTGCTGCCTGAGGCTTCATTTGCATGTTGAGACGAATCGGGAATTTCCCGCGGAGACACAGTTTCTCTGCGAGCCGACGCGAATCAGGAGGCTCTCATCAAGGAGTGTTTGTATCTGTGAGTCGAGGAGTTTGCCAGGGATTATTTGTTTTCCAAGCACCAAGGATTATTTGTTTCCTTGGGGTTTAAAACGAGTCGGGGAGTTCCCACGGAGGCACTGGTGGCTCTGCGAGTCGACGCGGATCAGGAGGCTCTCGTCAAGGAGTGTTTGTATCCGTGAGTCGGGGAATTTGCTGGGGATTATTTGTTTCCCAAGCGCCAAGGATTATTTGTTTCCTTGGGGTTTGAAACGAGTCGGGGATTTCCCACGGAGGCACTGGTGGCTCTGCGAGTCGACGCAGATCAGGAGGCTCTCGTCAAGGAGTGTTTGTATCCGTGAGTCGAGGAATTTGCTGGGGATTATTTGTTTCCCAAGCGCCAAGGATTATTTGTTTCCTTGGGGTTTGAAACGAGTCGGGGATTTCCCACGGAGGCACTAGTGGCTCTGCGAGTCGACGCGGATCAGGAGGCTCTCGTCAAGGAGTGTTTGTATCCGTGAGTCGAGGAGTTTGCTGGGGATTATTTGTTTCCCAAGGGCCAAGGATTATTTGTTTTCTTGGGGTTTGAAACGAGTCGGGGATTTCCCACGGAGGCACTGGTGGCTCTGCGAGTCGACGCGGATCAGGAGGCTCTCGTCAAGGAGTTTTTGTATCCGTGAGTCGAGGAATTTGCTAGGGATTATTTGTTTCCCAAGCGCCAAGGATTATTTGTTTCCTTGGAGTTTGAAACGAGTCGAGGATTTCCCACGGAGGCACTGGTGGCTCTGCGAGTCGACGCGGATCAGGAGGCTCTCGTCAAGGAGTGTTTGTATCCGTGAGTCGAGGAATTTGCTAGGGATTATTTGTTTCCCAAGCGCCAAGGATTATTTGTTTCCTTGGGGTTTGAAACGAGTCGGGGATTTCCCACGGAGGCACTGGTGGCTCTGCGAGTCGACGCGGATCAGGAGGCTCTCGTCAAGGAGTGTTTGTATCCGTGAGTCGAGGAATTTGCTAGGGATTATTTGTTTCCCAAGCGCCAAGGATTATTTGTTTCCTTGGGGTTTGAAACGAGTCGGGGATTTCCCACGGAGGCACTGGTGGCTCTGCGAGTCGACGCGGATCAGGAGGCTCTCGTCAAGGAGTGTTTGTATCCGTGAGTCGAGGAATTTGCTAGGGATTATTTGTTTCCCAAGCGCCAAGGATTATTTGTTTCCTTGGGGTTTGAAACGAGTCGGGGATTTCCCACGGAGGCACTGGTGGCTCTGCGAGTCGACGCGGATCAGGAGGCTCTCGTCAAGGAGTGTTTGTATCCGTGAGTCGAGGAATTTGCTAGGGATTATTTGTTTCCCAAGCGCCAAGGATTATTTATTTCCTTGGGGTTTGAAACGAGTTGGGGATTTCCCACGGAGGCACTGGTGGCTCTGCGAGTCGACGAGGATCAGGAGGCTCTCGTCAAGGAGTGTTTGTATCCGTGAGTCGAGGAATTTGCTAGGGATTATTTGTTTCCCAAGCGCCAAGGATTATTTGTTTCCTTGGGGTTTGAAACGAGTCGGGGATTTCCCACGGAGGCACTGGTGGCTCTGCGAGTCGACGCGGATCAGGAGGCTCTCGTCAAGGAGTGTTTGTATCCGTGAGTCGAGGAATTTGCTAGGGATTATTTGTTTCCCAAGCGCCAAGGATTATTTGTTTCCTTGGGGTTTGAAACGAGTCGGGGATTTCCTACGGAGGCACTGGTGGCTCTGCGAGTCGACGCGGATCAGGAGGCTCTCGTCAAGGAGTGTTTGTATCCGTGAGTCGAGGAATTTGCTGAAGACACTGGTTTCTTCGGAGTTGGACTGAACTGTCTAGATTTGGCTTCGTCTTCTGGCGGAGCCTGTTGGGAAAGTATGGTTCCCTCTTTGTTTACGCCCTTGGATTGTCTACAGGGATCGATGTGATCTTAACTGTAGGGCCAAAGTTATTTTATTTTTTTTTGTTTTATCTCCGCGATGCTCTATCATTTCAGCTTTTCTATCGCGAAGGTCGCGATTGCCCAATCATTTCGGCTATTTTTCGCGGCGCCCAATCATTTCGGCTATTTATTTTATTTTTGCTCGCTGCTTTTTATTGCGAGTTGCCCAATCATTTCGGCTATTTTGCATGCATACCTTTTTACTTGCTGCTTTTTATTGTAAGTTGCCCAATCATTTCGGCTATTTTGTATGCATGTGCGGCCTACTGGCTTTCCGCCGTAAACATGGAATTAGACACCGATTACGGCATCAGCACCGCTACAACTGGGATATTGCCAGGAGCGAATCATCATCTGCCTCTGTCGATGCTGAACAAAGGTGGCTTAGAGACCAGGGTTAGGGTCCTGTCGTCTAAGGCTTTTAACTTCATGAGCCGTAAGGGTCTCACAAAGGTATTTCTCCCTACAAGTCGTGAGGGTCTTGTAGGTGTATTTTCTCCTTAGGGATCGTGAGGATTCCTAAGTGTTTTGTTCCTCTGTAAGTCGTAAGGATCCTACGAGAGGATTTTCTCCTCATAAATCGAGAGGATTTACAAGGGTTGTTCACCATGCGAACATATCCCCAGTCTCGGATGAGACTTGATTAGGGAAATGTTTATTCGCGCCCGTGGATTGTATACAAGAGCCCGTGTTGGACCACTTGTAGGGCAATATCGGAAGTTATGGGGGCTGCTTAAGCACAGGTTTAGGCCTCTGTAACTTAAGACTTTCAACTCTTATGAGCCGTGAGGGTCCCATAAGAGAGTTCTCCTTACGAGTCGTGAGGATCTCGCAAGTGTATTTTCTCCTTAGGAATCGTGGGGATCCCTAAGTGTGCTGCTCCCTTGTGAGTCGTAAGGATCTCACGTGGGTGGTTTCTCCTTATAAGGTCGAGAGGACCCTATAAGTGTCCTTTAACGAGGTTGCGCCCTTTCAGGTTTTCACAAACACTCGCCGGTAGCCCTGTTGATTTTACTCACGGAGCCCTTTCAGGTTTTCATCCGCGCCCATTTTGCTTATGGACATACCGTTTTTTTTTATTCTTTTTATTTTTATATATTTTTTTTCTCTTTTTTTTTTACGAGGTCGCGCCCTTTCGGGTTTTCACGAACACTCGTCGGTAGCCCTGCTGTTTTTACTCACGGAGCCCTTTCGGGTTTTCATCCACGCCCATTTTGCTTATGGACATACCGTTTTTTTATTTTATTTTTATATGTTTTTTTTATATCTCGTCAGCCTAAACATGCCGCGGTAGTAGTTTAAAGACGTTTCGGTCTGCTGTTAGTTTAAGGACATTTCGGTCCGCTATTAGTTTAAGGACGTTTCGGTCCAACATTGAGAGGCTGGCTACTGCTTATAAAACTTGAGCTCAGGAAGATAGCGAGCGGACATGGTCGTCGTCATCTATCATTGACCTAGGCTATGGCTCATTAAGCGTAGTATTTCTTCAGGAAGCGACCGTTTATCGGCCTGAAAGGCCTTTCACCGTGCATGTCCATGAGAAGATAGGTCCCACCCTGGTAAACTTTATCTATGATGTACGGCCCTTCATAGTTTGGCTCGAATTTTCCCCGCTTGGCGCGATTGGGGATCATAGGCCTTTTGACCACTAGCAAGAGTTCGCCTTGGCGGAATGTCCTTGGTCGGGTCAATCTTTCGTATGAGCGCATCATCTTTGCTTTATAAGCTTCCAGATTTTGCTGCGCTATGAGCCGGGTTTCGTCAAGGGCGTCAAGCTCCTCAAGCCGAAGGTGAGCATTTTCTTCGTCCGTTAGCTCGTGGTGAACTGCCACTCGTAGAGAGGGTAACTCTATCTCGAGAGGGAGTACTGCTTCTGTACCAAATACCAACGCATATGGCGTTGCGTTCGTGGCCGTTTTAAACGTAGTTCGATACGCCCAGAGAGCTTCTTGCAATCTTTCGTGCCAGTCTTTCTTATTTCGTGACACCGTTTTCTTCATGATCTTCGTCAAGGTCTTGTTGAAAGCTTCAGCTAGACCGTTAGCTCGCGGATTATAAATTGAGGAATATCTCCAGTCTATATTATGCTGTTGCGCGAAGCGGCTGATTTTGTGGCTTCTGTAGGCATCGGAGATGATCCGCCTCGAAGTTCCAAACTGATATATGACATGCGTTTTGAAGAAATGAAGGATATTCTCCGTCTTTACTTCTCTCAACGGTACTGCTTCTGCCCATTTGGAGAAGTAGTCAGTCGTCGCCAGGATGAAACGATGTCCCCTAGACGATGCTGGTTCGATGGGGCCGACTATGTCAGTTCCCCACATTTCGAACAGCCAGCTAGCCACTGTTGGATGTAGTGGATTGGGATGCTGATGGATGAAGTCCCCATGAATTTGGCATGAGGGACATTGCTTCGCATATTCGAGGCAGTCCTGAATCATCGTGGGCCAGTAGTAGCCCATCCGTTTGATCTTTAACTTCATCTTTGGGCCTGCTTGGTGAGAACCGCAGATTCTGTCATGAACCTCTTGAACGACTCTTTCCGCTTCGTCCGGTCCTAAGCACCTCAGCCACAGAGAATCGAATGACCTCTTGTATAGAGTATCATTGACGAAGGCGAAAGACAGAGCTCGTTTCATGAGCTGGTGTCGTGCGGACGCATCTTCGGGCATTTGGTGGGATTTGAAGTAGTCTATAAAGACCTCCCTCCAATCCTCAACCTTCTTATAGTCTTTTATTTGTAAGGTCGCTTGTTCGGTCACTCCCTTCTCTTTGGGTGATCCCGGAGGTATTTCTGCGGGGGCGAGCACCCGACGACTTTGTACCATAATTCTAACCTCATCGAGGTTCTCGTCAGCCAGCTCTTTAGCAAGCTTAGCTAACGCGTCCGCTTTGCTATTTTCTGCGCGTGGTATACTTTCCAAAGTATATGAGGGAATTTGGGTCAGCAGTTGTTGCACCTTTTCCCCGTATTTTACCAATTCCGGTTTGCATGTTTGGTAATCGCCATTCACTTGACTAACGACTAGTTGAGAGTCCTCATATATGAGGAGGCTTTCAATTCCCATGTCAATGGCGATCTCGAGACCTGCTATCAAAGCTTCATATTCAGCTTCATTATTCGTTCTCAGCTCTGTCAAGGAGAAAGCAAAGCGCATTATTCCTCCTTGTGGGGCCACGAAGATAAGGCCTACTCCCGATTTGATCATTGGCGTACTTTGTTTGTGCTTTTTTATGGAAGATGCTCCATCGAAATAAAGCTCCCAACGGGTATCACCACTGTCGATTGCGTCGAACGCATGTTTGTCTGGCAAATCGCACTTTAGGGGAGAATCGGCAGGTATCGGGTGCTCAGCAAGGAAGTCGGCGATGGCCCGGCCTTTCACTGTCTTGAGAGGTCGGTACGTTATCGAGAACTCCATTAAGAGCAGGGCCCATTTAGCGAGTCGTCCCGTCAATATGGCCTTTGACATTAGGTATTTGAGAGGGTCCACCTTTGAAATGAGATGGACTTCATGTGCTAATGCGTAATGTCTAAGCTTTGTTATTGCGAAGATCAACGCTAAGCAGTGTTTTTCAATGGGGGAGTAGTTGCTTTCTGCCCCCAGCAGAACTCGACTTAAGTAGTAGAGTGCTCTTTCTTTTCCCTGGTCATTCTCCTGCGCTCATAACGCGCCTAAAGAACCTTCGAGAGCAGTTGTATAAAGCATGAGAGGCTTTCCCTTAACCGGAGCAGCCAACACTGGCGGGTTCTGCAGGTATTGCTTGATCTCGTCTAGCGCACTTTGGCATTTTTGGTCCCAGACGAATGGGGTTCCCTTCTTCATCAGGTTGCTATAGGGATGACACTTGCCTGAAAGATTGGCTATAAATCGCCGTATGTATGCGAGCTTCCCTTGGAGAGACCGCAACTGTTTGAGAGTCCTCGGCGGAGGCATTTCCATGATTGCCTTGATCTTGGACGGATCTATCTCGATACCTCGGTGTCGAACGATGAATCCCAGGAATTTGCCCGAGGAAACCCTGAATGCACACTTCAGAGGGTTCATCTTCAAGTTGTATTGCCGAAGACGTTGAAATACGATCTTCAGATGCTCGAGATGTTCCTTATATGATTTGCTTTTAAAAACGAGGTCGTCGACATAGCATTCGACGATTTCGTGTATAAGGTCATCGAAGATCTTCGTCATGGCCCTTTGGTAGGTGGCACCGGCGTTCTTTAAACCGAAGGGCATCACCTTGTAACAGAATATTCCCAAAGGAGTCCGGAAAGCCGTATGTTTCTGGTCTTCAGGATGCATTTTTATTTGATTATATCCTGATGAACCGTCCATGAATGAGAAAATCTCATGCGTGGACGTATTGTCTATTATCAGTTCGGTGACTGGTACTGGGAAATCATCCTTTGGGCAGGCTTTGTTGAGATCCCGAAAGTCCACGCATATGCGCACCGTCCCATTTTTCTTCATCACTGGGACGATATTAGCAATCCATTCAGGGTATTTAACCTCCTGGATAAAACCGGAGTCTATCAGCTTTTTGACTTCAGCGTTGATGCTCATCTCGAGCTCGAGCCGCATTCTTCTCGGCGCTTGTTTGACTGGCTTGACACCCGAGGATATCGCCAGTCTATGTACAGCAACTTCTGGATCTAGTCCCGGCATCTCGAAATAGTTCCATGCGAAGCAATCTTTATGCTGTACAAGGACGTCTTTTAACGCAGCCACCCTCTCTTCAGACAGCAGCTCGCTGACGAATGTCGGTCGCGGATCGTTTATCGTCCCCAACTCAATTTTCTTGAGGTTATCTGCAGTGGTATGTATTCCATCCTCCAGTTCTTTCGGAGCTGGGGGAAATTCTGAGATCACCTCATCATTGCTGTTTTCGAGGCACCAGGGAAGGCTGTCCATGTTCTCGGATTCTTCTTGTAGTATTGTTATCATGTGACAGGTACGAATTCGCTTCCAATCCCAATGTGGAACTGGTTTTTCTTTCGTGGCCTTAGGCTCGTGCTTGTGGTGGTGCTACTCTCCAGTTGTCGGACAGAGCGAATTTACCAAGCTGATATTGATCTTCGACCCAATTCTTGAAGGTGAAGCAATCTTCAAGAGGATGACCTACTACTCGATGGTAAGAGCAATAGTCCGAGTGTGAGGCTTCGCCTGCTTGTTCAGGGTGTTTAGACTCCGGCAATGTAAGCATTTGATGTTTCAGGGCGAGATCAAGTATTTTCTTCGTCTTGTCCCGAGGAAACGAGTATGCTCGCCCTATTTTCTTCATAAGGGATAGATCAATAACGCTCGACTCCCGTTTGCATGGCTTCTTAGCCCTGCTTTGTTGTTGTTGAGTGCCTTTTTGGCCTTTCGACTTATTTCTGCTTTTGAGCTGAGCCTTCTTTATAACGGGTTGACAAGGAGCGGCATTTTCATCCTTTACGGCCTGTTGGAGAAGGCGTTGCGTCTTGGCTTTCTCGTAGATGGCCGTCTCACGGTTGTGATCATCTCGGACCTTTTGACCAGCTTTCTTTATAAGTCTGTCCATTTGTTCCTCGAACGACGGACTGGGCTCTTTTGCATCTGGAACTTTCACCGGCTTAGGATTAGCGTCCTCCCATTGAGCATCCGCTTCTTCATCAAGGTCATACACGACGTAGCAGCCGGGTAGTAACTCTCGTTTCTTTGACCGGATGTATCCAAGCCCTCTTGTTTCCATTCTCCCATTAGGCAGTTTGCGTTGGGTCCCGGGAATGTTCCAGACCCTGTCATAGAATTTGGCCTCTCTAACGGTCTGTTTGAAGGATATCCCCTGGCGTTTCAGCAGCTTCTTCAAACCCTCTGTATAGTATCTGGGAAGACGGATAGGCTGAAGCCTGTCGAGCGCAGGATCTGCGCAATGCCAGATTTCTTTTTTCACATTGGTTTCTTCAGAGCGGTAAAACAGAATTGCTTTCTCGTTTCTTTGCCTGGGAGGGATATAGAATGTCCGCAGCTCTTCTACACTGTAGATATTAAGTGCGTCCAGTTCTTTATGATGTTTAGGCGGCACCATGGCGACTTGCAGATTTTGCTCTTCATCAGCGGAAGCTTGTATTGAAGGTCGAGCAGAGAATACGACATGGACCTCATCCTCCGAATCGCTACCAAAGACCAATGTAGGAGTGGACGGTCCTGGCTTGTTATGTTGAGGTAGACCCGAATCAACGATCTCCTCTTCCTCCTCGGTATCACTGTCGAAGACAGGGATGGTGGCGTTAGTTTTATTCTCCGGCTTGTGACACTTCTCCGTGTCTTCGAAATCCGGCAAGAAGTATTTGGCATCTTCGTATTTGCGGACCTCGTTCACAGAGAACGGGTTCAGTTCTCTCGTCACGGTATACTCGAAACCATCCTTAAAATACTTCATACACTGATGTTGTGTAGAAGGGATGGTGTTGTACTCGTGTAACCCTGGTCGGCCGAGCAAAGCGTTGTAGCATGTCTTGGCGTTTATGACGTGGAACTCAATGTCCGTGACGAGTAGCCCGAAGCGTAGCGTCAGTATCACAGATCCAAGAGTCTTTGACGATTGGGAGTCGAACCCGGAGATGGTGATCTTGTCCCGAGCAAGGTGCTGGACGCTCATGCAGATTTCCTTCAACACCCGCACGTTGAGTAGGTTAACAGACGACCCGTTATCGATCAGGATTTTGCCTATCTTTATATCATGGCAGTATCCCGAGACATAGAGAGGGCGATTGTGTTCGCACGTCCCAAGTAGAAGGTCTTCATCGCCAAAAGTAACATCAGCCGTGTGCACTTCCTCTAATTCATCCTTCATCTTTTCCTCGGTCAGGCATGCTTGGAATTGTTCCGGGTCTTGGAGTGCCTTAATCAACTAATCTCTCGCCTCTTTTGATAGCAAAAGGGCGTCAAGAATGCTGAGCTGTGAGGGCAGCTTCCTCAGATGCGCCAAAATGTTGTAGTCTACCTTATTTCTCTTCGGCGGGTTCTTGGCATTTAACTCTTCCGCCACTTGGTCATCTAAGATGATATCTTCAGAGACCTTTTCTTTCCCTTTATCTTTTCTGGTCGAGGGTCCGAGGTTCTTTTCGGGCAGCGTGCGATTACGTAGCCGGATATTTTCGCAAACCTTCGGTTCTTCTTCTTTTCTCGAAGCGGACTCCTTAAAGAGAGGGACAAGTTCTAGCTCTTCATCAGAATCACTCCCGAATGTAGGCACTTGTGATCTACCGGTGTTAATCATGCAACAATCGCCAGCAGTTCTTTTAAGCCCTTCGGTCATATTTCTTTGCTCCCGACGAGTTTTACGCTTTTCCCGTTTAAAGTGTTGTCGATGAGCAACGTATCCTTGCCACCATCTATCGAAAGCTTTGCACTCTTGAGTGGGGTGCGAAATCATTTGATGATATAAGCAATAAGACGGGTGCATTTTCGCTTCACCGGTAATTTCTTCTTCGGAGGATGGTAGCTTCATACCCATTGACATGGCCTTAGCAAACTTCTTTTTTATCTTGAATTGGCTTTTGTTGGTAGCGGAGATGTTCAGCTCCAACGGGATCGTCTCAGCTCCTTCATCAAGTTGCTGGCGCTTGGCCCTTTCAAATATAACCGCCTCGCGCTCCTGATCAGCTTTACTTTTCAACCGAGCCTCATTAAGGAATGCGTTAATTACTTCATCTGATGGCCCCAGAACTTTTGGTTCAGAAACTGCCCCCAGCGTTTCAGTACAAGGGGTCTCCTCATCGTTCGAATGGGAAATCATATGACAGCTCGCCACGCATTCTTCAGCTTCATCTGACGAACTTTCTCCCTCACCTTCCTCTTGAAAGACGTGGTTGAGGAATTCTTGGAGCGTAATGGGAGTCCGTGTCTTTTGGTTGTATTCATCCAGCGCGTCAATTCGCTTTTGTAAGTCCGTGCGCTTGTCACCAGGCTTCACGGGATTCGTAGATTTCTTCTTTTTCTTTTTCGAAGATTTTGACGACTGGTTGCGAGTGCTTGAGCCACCACCATCGGTCTTTGGAGTTGGACGCGGTTTCAACATCCCTTCAATGACCTGCGGTTCCAACGGGTTCTTCCACTCGATCGCTGGACATGTCTGAAGATCGTTTAGCATCCTCTTTGTCTTGGCTGATAATACAACCTCCCAAGGAGCTTCTTCAATGACGGAGCATGTTGCCCCCGGCGTATTCGTCCCCTTAGAGGTGTGTAGCTGCGAGGGATTCACCTTCCATTTGTCAGATAACGCGAACTTGCCCTGTCGGTACTGGTTTTCAAGCCAATTCTTGAAGACGTAGCAATCTTCGATCGGATGGCCTAGTACTCGATGATAAGGACAGTAGTTGGGCTCGTTGACGTCACTTGGTTGCAACGGACGTTTTGGATCTGGCAGGTTTATGAGTCTGTTGCGTAACGCCAGCTCGAATAACCTCTTCGTTTTATCACGGGGAAAGGAGTAAGGACGCCCTAGTCTTTCCTCAAGGTCTACGTACGGACGCGTATTACCTTGACGCACAACCGGCTTCGCATTATTCGGCTGTTGTTGGGTATTAGCGACAACGATCACTTTTCCCTTCCCTTTATCATTTCGGGAGTCCGGCTTTGGGAGAGGGGGTTTATGGCCCATCTGGTCCATCTGCGCTAGTTTGTCAATCAAAGCCTGGAAGGTTGTCGGCTTGAAGAACATCATAAATTGCGAGATGGTTGCTTGTGGATCGAGGGTTCCCACAAACATACCCACCGCGGGAGCTTCTTCAATGCGCTGCTCACACTTTGACCATAAGTTCCGCCATCGTATAGCGTACTGAACCCACGTCTCGCCGGGTTTTACCCTGGCGTTAATCAGTGCTGTCATCGGGGTACGTTCACTAGCGCTTGCAAAATGCTGAGTAAACAACAGCTCCATCTCCGCGAAGGTTTTAATAGAGTCGTTCGGGAGCTCAGAGTACCATTCGAACGCCGTATCCGATAAGCTTCCAACAAACTGGCGAAGTAAAAGCTTGTCATCTCCACCGGTATTGCCGCAGAGTGCCCTGAACTGGGCAACATGCTGGTGAGGATTGCCCGTCCCCTTGTAGACATGGAACTTGGGAATCGTATAACCTGGCGGGTATTTGATTTGATCGTACCAACTCGGATATGGTCTCCCCATTTTCACGACCTGGCCGGCTGTTTCGGTTGCATGATGAACCCTTATTTGCTGGGCGATTTATTCATCCAAATCAGCCTTGGAGATTGTATCCTCTTTAGCTGCGGACAAAACTGGTGGAGGATTCGACGTCTCTCCCCTATCGTCTTCAAGAATGATTGGGGGATCTTCAGCAGGTGGATCTTGTTGAATCATCATACCCACTATATCCTGGAACAGGAGGGCCATCTTCTTTATGTTGGCTGCCTACTCCACAGCCTCTTTATCCTTCTTCTCTAGTACGTGACGAAGGAATTCAGCGTCCGTTTCTTGTTCTTGACGCTCGTCCGAGGACGTTTCAGGGGTTTCTTCTTTCCCTGTAAGTGCGGCCATAGCGTTCATCATCTCGTGGAGCTTCTGCTGCTGCTCCTGAGCCTTGGTTACTGACCTCGTGTGCGGTCTATGACCTGTTGATATGCGGCTATCCTCCTTTCCCGATGCTACATAAACTGTATGAACTATCATGCCCCCTGACTTAGGGCGTTTGGGTTTGCCATTTTTAACTTTTTCCACTGACGCGGGAGTTTTCTCCGGCCTCCTTCTTTTGTGGGCCATTGAGGTTGAAGGAACCGTTGAAGTGGGCATCCTAGCGGCTGCTGTCCCCCATTGTTTAATGGGACGGTCCTTGTCTTTTTCCACCTTCGCCTTTTTCTGGTGACGAGAGTGACCTGGGTCAATCACGGAGTCTTGAACCCTCCTCCAAACTTTATATATTTTTGAGGACAGCCGTTGAGGGGGCTGTTCTTTCTTCGTTTCTGAAACTCTCTCCGCAGGTGGAGGAGATCTCTTCAGTGTAGTGGTTGGAGAGTTCTTCCGTACCCTCCTCAGCAGTTCAAAGCTGTTCCCGGTTGGGATAGCAGCGTTGACTTCCACCACTGGAGTCGGTGGAGTTAGCCCTGAGGGAGAGTTGCCCCCTGCCTTCCTCACTCGTTGCCAATGGCGACGTCGAGCACGGCGAGCCGTTGGGATTGGCTCAGAGATTGAGATAGTTTCTTTTTGCCCCCTGTCTGAATGAGGCGCCGCCGGTGTTAATCTCTTAAAGACTGAGGTTGTCTTCTGAGGGGTGATATTCAACCTGCCGAAGACGGATCCCTGAGCAGATGCAGGAGCAGGAATCGTTAGTCTTGAAAAGATTGACTCTTTGATATGGGAAGCCGCCTTGACGATTTCTGGGGCAGCAGTTATTGCCTTTCTTTGGACAGCCATTTTAGAGTTCAGATTTAGCCTGGTGAAAACAGAGGCTGTCGGTTTGGTAGCGGGCGATCCGTCGACAGGGGCCGCAGTAATTGAAAGTCAATCGAAGACCGACTTCTTAGGAGCTTCTTGTCCGGGCATAGGAGTGCTAAAGCTCATTGGCGGGAGCATGGTCCCGAAGAAGAGCCCAGTGGTGGCTTGAGTTACCCGTTCCACTGGCATGGTGAACAAAGAAGCCGCTTGGGGCCCGTAGGTTATGCCCCCAGTTGAGGCCGGACGCGAGCTGCAACCGCAGTTGGAGCACTTTGAACAGGTTGAGGCCATCGATGCTTGTTTTCTTTTCTGCACCAAATGAGAGACCAAATCTTAGTAAACTTGAAATCCACAGGCAACCATTTTTAACGAACCGCGATTGGTTCACGAAGACTACACACGAAGTGTGGAGTGGAAAGAGGAAAAGGTCCCACCGGGCGTGCCAGAATCTGTTCCCCTCCGAAAGGCGGCGCACAGGACCGCGACGTGTCCTGACGCTGGGATTCGGGGCAGATGCTATTAGGTTTTATCCGTCCACCTCTCCGAAGATGCCAAGTTGATTTATGGCACCGTGTATCGGAGGTTTAGACGGATGCGGCCGATGTAGCAGAGTTCGTCAGATTCCCCCTCGCTAGAGGGGTTTTTGATCGTGGGGATGCTTTTCCCTGCAGGCGCAAGCCCCTGCAGTTAATTACGCTACCGCTTCGCGGTAACAACTTTCTCCTTCTCCAGAATTTCACTTCGTGTCGTGGGTGTTTGTTTTATTTGTGGTTGCCCGTGGATTGTATACGGAGACTGAGTAATACCGTCGCCCGAAGGACGTGGACTAGTCCAAATCCGTATTTACTTAGATTTGGGTTTGGTGTTTTTAGTTTAAGGATGCATTAGTCGCGTTGCGGCTAAGATCAACTTAAACGTTTGTCAAGGATACGTTAGTCCTGTTTGAGACTAAGATCAACTTAACGGGGTGATCCGTTTAATATATGGCCGTCGGGACTCGTCGCCTCTCTGACGTCGTTGAAGGATTACAACGACAGATGTCAGAGGAGTTCGGAGATGTACCCTTGAACCAAGGTCGATTTGGAATTTTATCGTTCATTTGAGTGTTTAAGGATACGTTAGCCGTATTTGGGGCTAAGATCAACTTAAACGGGACCGTTTAGATCCGGCAAAAGAGCATTAGGAGGCTCTATTGTTCCAGTTTAGGGACGTAGTGGTCCATACTCCAGTTTAGGGACGTGGTGGTCCATATTCCAGTTTTAGGGACGTGGTGGTCCATATTAGTTTAGGGACGTTTCGGTCCGATATTAGTTTAGGGACGTTTCGGTCCGATATTAGTTTAGGGACGTTTCGGTCCACGAGTTTAAAGACCCCGCAGTCCATATTCATACGTGGTCGTCGGGACCCGTCACCTCTCTGACGTCGTTGAAGGATTACAACGACAGGTGTCAGAGGAGTTCGGAGATGTACCCTTGAACCGGTAGTAAATTGATTTAAGAGAGCAATCTTGCTCAGTCAATTTAATTTAAGGACTTATGGCCAAAATTGGGCTAAGTCCAGTTTGTGTCTTTGGCCTGTGCTAGGTCTTTACCCCTTTTTAGTAATGCACTGCATTATTCTTGTTTTGGTCGGGCTTTGCCCTTTTAAATGATGCAGAGCATCTATTTTTTTGTTTGGGCTTTGTCCCCCCTTTTGAAATGCATAGCATTTTTTATTAGGCCTGTTAGGCCTTTTAATTGGGCTCTGTCCCTTTTCTTTAATAATGCAGAGTATTAAATACTCTGACAGTGCCCCATGTGGCTTGTCAAGCGCTTTGCGCTAAGTAATGAGCGCAAACTCATATGGTGGTGACACGTGTCACGCTCTGGTGAGCGCAAGCGCAATAGCGCAGTGCGCTGTGCTAATGCGCTGCGCTAATGCGCTGCGCTGTTGCGCTGCTGACACGTGGCGCGCTCTGGTGAGTTGCGCCAATTTCAGAGAGCAAAGCTCTATTTCAAGAGCGCAAGTTGTTTTATAGCTGACACATGGCACTCTCTCAAGAGCACAACAGCGCAGTTTGGAAGAGCAAAGCACTAAGAATCTTTTAGATTCAAGAACAGGAGTGCAGAGCACTATTTGATTTCTTGATCTAATTTAGATCAAAGAAAATAAATTTTTTTTTTGTTTCAAAAACCAGAGGTTCATAAAAAAAGTGCAAAGCACTATTATTACTTATTTTTCTTTTTATTTAAAAATTATTGATCTTGTTCTTAGATCCATAATCCGTCCATAAGAGAATTTTCTCTTTTTCCTAAAGGTTTTTTACCTTTTGTTGTTCTTGAGGAATTCTTAAGAGTTCTCTTCTCTCTTTTTTTTAGAAAGATATTGATCCTTTTTAATTGAGGCCTAGGGTCCTTTTTATAGTGCCCATAAATTAGTTAAATTTGTTAAAGAGATCTTTTTTTGAGTGATTTGGGGAATTTTCCCCACCGTTGGATCTTTGATCCAAGGGCTTCTGCTTTGCTGAAGAAAATCTTCTTGTTTTAACGAGAACAGAAAAGATTTCTTAGAAATTTAATTCTGTTTGGCGCAGATGCCCCAGCGCGTGACACGTGTCGCGCAGCGCACTGCGCAGCGCAACTGTGCTAGCGCAACTGTGCTGACACGTGTCGCGCAGCGCAGAGCGCAGCGCAACTGCGCTAGCGCAGATGCGCTGACACGTGTCGCGCAGCGCAGAGCGCAGCGCAACTGTAGCGTTGCTTCGTTTAATTTTTCTTTAAATAGAGCTTTGCTCTGATTGGATGCGCTGCCTCGGGCGCCGCGCTGATGCATCTGCGCCTGACATGTGGCGTGTTGCGCAGCGCAAATAATCTGAAGCGTTGCTTCATTTATTAAATTTTTAAATTTTCAAAGCAGAGCTTTGCTCTGATTGGGGGAAGATGAGGCGTTGCTTTATCTCCCGCCTCGGAATTTGAACAGAGCTTTGCTCTGATTGGGGTAAACAACTGCACTCTCCAGATGTCCGATCGATCTATCACCCAACCTAGGGGTGAGCTAGAGGACATGTTAATTAAATTCTGGGAATTTATATTCTCTGTGGACTTTATTGTTTTAGATACACAGCCTGTGGCGAACCCACGAAACCAAATCCCGGTGATTCTCGGTCGGCCTTTTCTAGCAACCTATCCTTCGAGAAGATGAAAATTGAGCTTAACATTTACAAGCTAGGAAGTCAACCATCTGAACCTTCTTCTCATCTAATCAATATCTATTCTATCAACGAGATAGCTTTCGATAGCTGCGAAGTTGAGGAACTTTGCTATAATGATCTCGACGACACTAGTGCGTCATTGTTTGATCTATAAAACGATTATACTAGTGAGGAAAACTTTGATGAGTCCACCCCCGAGTTCAAATCCTTTGAATCGTCGCAAAAGTCAGTTGAGCTTTCCGAGTCAATGTCCTACGCTAGCTATGAACCTCATAGGGAGTTCGAGTATCATTCCCCTACCGTACCGTCTATCGTCCCCCCGCCGACACTAGATATCAAGACACTTCCTTCTCATCTTAAATACACATATTTAGGTTAGAATGAGTCTTTACCCATGATCATATCCGCTTCTCTAGGTTTAGAGCAAGAGAGTGCTCTTTTGTCAGTCTTGAGATCAAATCGGCAAGCTTTTAGTTGGACAATGGTGGACATCAAAGGGATTAGTCCCTTGATTGTTGAACATCATATACATTTGATGGATAAAGCCAAACCAACCCGAGAACCACAAAGACGGTTGAATCCCGTCATGAAGGAGGCGGTAAAGAAAGAAATCGTCAAGTGCCTAGATAGTGGCATAATTTACCCAATATCTGATAGCCAATGGGTAAGTCCTATTCATGTGGTCCCTAAAAAGTCTGGTATCACGGTCATAACTAATGAGGCTAATGAGTTGATCCAAACATGCACCAAAACTGGATGGCGGGTATGTATTGATTATAGAAAACTCAATGCCGCAACGAGGAAAGATCACTTCCTTCTACCTTTCATTGACCAGATGTTAGAACGATTAGCCGGGCATGAATAATACTGTTTCTTGGACGGATACTCCGGCTATAATCAATTCCACATCGCTGAAAAGGATCAAGATAAAACAACATTTACTTGTCCTTTCGGTACTTTTCTTATAGACGCATGCCCTTCGGGTTATGCAACGCTCCCGCTACATTTCAGCGTTGTATGATGGGGATATTCTCGGACATGATCGAGAATTTTCTGGAGATATTTATGGACGATTTGTCCATATTTGGGGACTCCTTTGAGGAATCCCTTCGTCATCTTGACGCTGTTCTTACCCGCTGTAAGGATAAGAATTTAACTTTGAATTGGGAAAAATGCCATTTTATGGTTCAAGAAGGTATTGTCCTTGAGCATATCATTTCACAAAAAGGTATTGAGGTAGACATAGCTAAAATAGATGTTATCCATAACCTTCCTCCTCCCAAGTGCTTCAAAGATATACGATCCTTTCTCGGTCATGCAGGATTTTATAGGCGATTCAATAAGGACTTTAGCAAAATTGCTAGACCCTTAACTCTTCTCTTAGCCAAGGATACGGCATTTCACTTTGATTCGGATTGCGAGGATGCTTTTGAATCACTTAAAAGTTCCCTCACTACAACCCCGTTCTGTCATCTCCGGATTGGACCCACCCTTTCGAGCTTATGTGTGATGCATCAGATTTTGCTATTGGTGCAGTCTTAGGACAGCACATTGATAAGATGCTACATGTAATTTACAATGCAAGAGGACCTTGAACGATACCCAAATTAATTATAAAACTACCGAGAAAGAACTTTCGGCAGTTGTATTTGCATTAGAAAAATTCAGGCCCTACTTGATTGGCTCTCCTATAGTGGTTTACACCGATCACTCTACCCTAAGACATCTGTTATCGAAGAACGATTATACGTTCGATCCTTTTGTTTCAAGAGTTTGATCTTGTCATACGAGACAAGAGTGGATGTGAAAACGTAGTAGCCGACCATCTTTCACGCATCTCTTCTTCACCAACGTTAACCTTGCCGATAAATGACTCCTTTCCTGATGAACAGCTCTTGACCGTATCCTACGGATCTTGGTTCGTGGATATTGTGAATTATCTAGCTACGGGAGTTATACCCAGCGATTCGTCGAATCAAGACAATCATCGATTTCTATCCCAAATAAAACATTTTTACTGGGATGAACCTTATTTGTTTAAGTATTGTTCCGATCAAATCATTCTCCGATGTGTCCCTAATGATGAATTCAAGAGAGTTTTGTCTTTCTGCCATGATCAGGCATGCGACAGTCACTTTGGTCCACGTAAAACAGCGGAGAAAGTTTTGCAATGTGGCTTTTATTGGCCAACATTATTTAAAGATGCATATGATCATTGCAAAACTTGTCCTCGGTGTCAACACATGGGTCGGATTTCACGGAGAAATGAGATGCCGCTCTAACCTATCTTGGTTGTGGAGATATTTGACTTTTGGAGAATTGATTTTATGGGCCCTTTTTCCAACTCTTTTGGGAATTTATACATCTTACTTGCGGTTGATTATGTCTCTAAATGGGTGGAAGCAGTACCGTGTCGCACTAATGACAACAAGGTTGCTATTAAGTTCCTTAAAGAAAATATCTTTTCGTGATTCAGACACCCTCGTGCTATAATTATCGACAACGGGACACATTTCTGTAATCGGTCTTTCGAGGCTTTGATGCGGAAATATTTAATCAACCACAAACTTTCTACACCCTATCATCCCCAAACGAGCGGGCAAACTGAGATCTCTAATCGATAGATTAAACAAATTTTAGAGAAAATGGTTTCTAAGAACCGTAAAGATTGGTCCACCAAATTGAAAGATGCTTTTTGGGAATTCTGTACCGCTTATAAGACCGATCTTGGTAAGTCTCCATACCGACTTGTGTTTGGGAAGGCTTTCCACCTTCCTGTCGAGATCGAAGATAAAGCAATGTGGGCTATTAAAGAACTTAACTTTGATTTTGATCAAGCCAGTATCTATCGGAAGCTGCAATTAAATGAGCTAAGCGAACTTCGCGATGAAGCTTACGATAATGCGGTTATAGTAAAGAACCGGACTAAAGTGTTCCATGATAAAAAAAACTTTTTATAAAAACTATCACACCGGGACAATAAGTCATTCTTTACGATTCCCGTCTCCACCTTCATCCGGGTAAGCTAAGATCTCGTCGGAAAGGACCTTTGTGATGCGGTATGTGTACCTGCACGGTGCAGTGGATATTGAAAATGTTAAAAACTGTTCTATTTTAAAAGTAAATGGACATATATTAAAACCGTATTTTTCCGTTGACCTAGCGGAGGAGCTCCTGTTTTTACAAGAGCCGCTTTATCATAACTAATCTTCCTCCGCCCCACCTCCATGTTTCGATAACACTGTTTTATCTAAGAATGAAGGTGAGTGAGTTAAGATATAGCTGAATATCCATGTGTGCCAAAGAACAAATTTAGGGGTAGTTTTCATTTAACTATTATTTCACCCCTATTATTTTCCTCCCAAGTTTACAGGTCTATGCGCTCAATGAACAATATCAGTGAGGACACTGCTGAAAACAGGTTTGGGGGGAGGTTTGTATTTACTGATATGACATTTGGCACTAGGTGCTATACATAAAAAAAATTGAGTGTATAAATTTTTTTTGATAATAAAAGTTAGAAAGTGAAAATTTACATATGATAGATAGGAATAGTTTGAGAAAAGTAAGAAAATTAGATGTTTTCTTAACGAAGCCAGTATTAAGTAGTTATGAGCTGTTGTCCTAAGGGTTAGTAAGATGAAGGGAAAATCACTAATCTGAGGATAAAAATAAGTCTGAAAAATGGTCCATATTCTTGAGTCCAAACATTTGAACGTTGATACCCTACTATACGCACTTGCACATATCTTGAAACTTGGGATAGTAGAGGATACCTTGAAATGTTCTTGTCTAAAAGCCTTAGTATGAAGGAAAATAAGTATACAAACCAAAAAAATATAAATGAAAAAAATAAAACGTTGAAGAAAAATGAACACCGGTTTTGTAATTGCTTAAGGCAGCATAAAAAATATAGCGAGGGTGCTTTATCACCTAGTGCCTTAGACCAACTGTTTTGGGAGCCACTGCTAAGCTTTAGGAGTTGCAAGATGAGGAAATTGCTAATTACGCCTTAATAAGTGAGCACATTTAGTAATCGTTCGGTTAGTACCTCAAGAAGTATTAACGGTCGCATGAAGAATGTGTAAGCAATTCAATCTAAAATATTCACCGAATAAAAAGTACTAAGGAAGATGGACAAGAGTATGATAGCTTGAATTGAATTCTCTAAGTGTAGGGATGTCTTTTACACACACGTAGGGGTATATGATCAATGTTTGGAAGAAAGGTAGGGAGGAAGACTAAAGGCGATGTTTTATTGAGGGATGCTGTGATTTCCGACATCTTTTCATGACCATTAAGATAGGACTCATGGAAACCGAAAAGCTAGTGTAGTTGGAAACACTTCTTTTCAAGTTCTTTCTTTTATATGATCCTTATCTTTGTATGTAACTTTCATCTTCTCTCTTTTATTATCGGATTTTGTGAGTGTAATCCGCTGAAAACGCTCAGGAGACAAACTCCTCCTACTAGGGACACCTAGAGGTTTAAAGGCTTGTTGCACGTGCTCAGTGCAATCGTGATTGCCTACGAAAGTGTGTTAGGTTTTTCTTTTTCTTCTTCTCCCTCTCTTGAATAACTAGTTTGCTCGGGACGATAAAAGTTAAGTTTGGGGATATTTGTTCAGACGAAAATATTGCAAATTTGATGGAACATTTTTCTTACTTTTGTTAAGTACTTAAGGGTGTTTATCATAATTATGGAACATATGAGGGTTTATCTGCAAAATAATCTTTATCATATGTTTATACACTATACTTAACATTATGAAGGAAAATATATGCATATAATATTTATATAATAGTTTAGTAATTTAAATATACGTGTCATATCAAATATCCCTAATCAATATTCTTAAAATATCATATCATATAAAGTGGTTAGGAAAATATCTTAAAATAAATAACAAATATTACTAATACTACGAATTGAGATATTGTTTAGATTTAGCTCAGGTCTGGAGATCGGGATATCCAAGATGTCGGGAATGAAATCTGCCAATAAAGATGAATCAAATCGTAAAATCATGAATGACAGAGACTCGGAAAATATTTAAAGATTCCAGACATCACAAAGATCTCCACGTGTCAGCACCAAATAGCAGAAGAAATTTCAAACCCTGATCTTTCCAATCCGCCGCCCAACCGTGGCCAAACACCTACATTTGCTGCGGATCCGCGGCCATAATGTGGCCGTTAGATCTGGGATTTTGTGGGTATGATCATATCAACAAATCCTAACACATGAGATCTAGGGTTTTCTGCTTGTATGACTATTTAAAGGACCGAGAGCTTCATACGCAAAAATCATCTATCCGAAGCGATCAAGAGGTCCACAGCGATCCACGAATCCAGGAGATCAATCGACGCATCATCTACTTCCTACGAGACAGAGATCGGGAGCATAAACTAAGGTTCTTGTACTCTAAATTCGACGGATTTGTAAATGATAGTTGATTAATAAAAAGGTAGATCTTTAGTTTAATTGTTTGCATTTTACTTTCTGCATTTACATTATGATCTTCTTCTTCATGTTCTCTTCTATCTCAACCATGCGTGAGTAATTCTACGCTTGATAGAGTTCGTAGAATTAGGGTAGATCAATGGATGATAAAATCTCTTAACTTCTTTTATATCTTTTAAAGTTTATAAATTTTAGCAAAGTAATTGTTAACATCCTAATCGGGCGCGCTACCAATTTATTGATAGTCTCGACCGCGATTTGAGATGAGATTAACAATTGTTTTAGTAAAGGATAGACATGAATAGAGGTCAATGAAAAGATAAAAGTTAAGAGTGGGAACCATATTCCCTCCAAAAACCCTAATCTGCATTCACCATTATCGATCTTGTTTTAAATCTATTAAAAGATAAAATGAGTCATCTTTAATTAATCATCCATTACTACCGAATTCTATGAACCCTACAAGCCTTTTCTTCATAAAATCTACATCCGTATATCGTAGATCTAGAACAAACCATCCATATTTCAATCAACTCGTCTAAGGCAAGATAAAAAAGGTTCGGCGTTTCTCTGAGGAAGACCCGTACTCACCACGGCTAGCTATTAGAGACGCCGTCCTGATTACGGTTAACTTTATTTACATCTTTTCAAAAACATACATCAATCACACTAGTTTAGGAACGTTTCGGTCCATTATCGCTATATTTGAGGAGACACTCTAGTTTAGGGACATTTCGGTCCAACATTCATCTTGCGCGCACGTGTATTTGTTACGTGGTGAAGTAAACGATGGTGAGATGGGATGCGCCTAATTTAGGGTGCGATCTAATATGAGGTGTGCACATCGATGTTAAAGTGCACAAATGTGGGATGTATCATTCGCTATCTTGATGAACTTTCATATCTTTCATCATGTTGGGACGAGGAGTTGTTGTTGGTTGTCGGGACCCGCCACCTCTTTGAAGACGTTGAGGAATTACAATGACATATATCAGAGGTGCGAAGAGATGTACCCTTGAACCAAATCCTATATTTGAGGGAAAGAATCGTGGTGGATCATCAAAGAATCATTCGTCTTGTTTGAGACTAAAATTAACTTAGAAGGTATGGAATGAAGATCGTTAGTCATGTATGGGACTAAGATCGGTTTGGATATCAGTTTGGATATCACGAACATAAGCTTAGCCGATTTGGGCTAAGATTTGGTTTCTGTAACACCCAACAGTGCTAAGCACTCAATTGCGTATAGCGCTCACGTGTATATCGCGTCAGGCACTATAATAGTGCTAAGAACTAATTTTTCTATGGCGCTCATGCGTGTTTCACGTGAGGCGCTGAGCATCTGGCGCTCACGTGTGTTTCACGTGATACGCTCAGCTCTCGCTTCTTTTGAGCGCTCATGTATGTTTCACATGAGGCGCTAAGTTTTGGTGCTCACGTGTGTTTCACGTGAGGTGCTCACTAGTGCTAAGCACTAAACTTTCTGTTTTCTGCCGCTCTCGTGTGTTTCACGTGAGGCGTTATGTAACTTGGTCTTAGGCGCTCTCGTACTTTTCACGTGAGGCGCTGAGTTCTTTAGAGATTTTATCTCTGTTGATGTTGTTAGAAAACTTAAATCTCAGTTGATGGTATTTTGGCCATTAACGATCACCAAGATCATTATTTTGAGGATCTGGGATCGGGTTCTTTAAGAACTAAGTTCTTGATTTTGAAGGAACTAAGTTCCTGGAGTGTTATGGACTCCATATTCTCCATGTTCTTTTATCCATGTTTTCATGTTCATGTTTTCAGAGAGGTTAAGACTCTATTAATGGTATTTTGACCATTAACGATCACCAAGATCACTATTTTGAGGACCTTGGATCGAGTTCTTAAAGAACTAAGTTCTTGATTTGAATGAACTAAGTTCCTGGAGTATTTATGAAGCCCATCTTCTTTCTGTTCAATCTTGTTCTTCTTTAAATCTTTGATTCTCAAGAGCAAAATCTTCCGGATGAGAATTAAATTCTCAACTTGTGGGAAACTTGTCATGTGGATCTTAGATCCAGAAAAAGAACTAAGTTCTTTTAAAGGGTTAAACCCTTAGATATGGTATGATAGGTAAAGAAGATATTTTGATCTCTGCATTTTTCTTTACCTAGGGTTTGAGAGGAGGGAGATCTTTTTCTTTGAGAGCATTAAATTCTTAGTTGTTTTGTGGAACCTTGTGAGAACCTTCTGTATATTTTTTTTACAGAAGTTTATATGGTGGTCTCCTTTTTCTTATATTTAATCTCCTTGCTCATATTTATAGGAGAAGAGAAAAATCAATTTGTTGGAGGAAATCTCTCATTGAGAGATCATGATTGATTTCATAATCAATCGAAATGATCTTAAAATTCAACCGGTGAATTTTATTCTCCGTTGGATTTTAATCCAAGGGCTCTCTGTTTTACAGAGAAGATCATTCTTATTTATTTAACAAGATTAAGAAAATATTTTCCTAAGATAGAATTTAATTCTATCAGATGATCAGATGGTGATTTTATAATCACTGTTAGATTTTTGATCCAAGGGTCCTCTGTTTAACAGAGAAGATCTTTCTAGTTTGAGAAAGATCAGGGAAATATTTCCTCCAAAGAATTTAATTCTATCCTATGCTTTAATCGGTGATTTTATAATCACCGTTGGATTTTTGATCTAATGGTCCTCTGTTTAACAGAGAGGATCTTTCTAGTTTGAGAAAGATCAGGGTAATATTTCCCCCGTAGAATTTAATTCTACATAGTATTCAATTCTACCAAAAAAACACTCACGTGCATTGCACGTGGGGAGCTGGCCTATAGTGCTCATGTGGATATCACGTGAGACACTGCCAAGAGACTGGCAAGTGCGCTCACGTTGATATCACGTGAGGCGCTACCAAGATGCTAGCACCAGCGCTCATGCGGATATCACGTAAGACGCTCACATGTTTAACACGTAGGAACCAATATAGGATTTGATAATATCTGAAGCAGCACTTGAATGCTTTGCATGTGGGTGCGCACGTGTTTAACACGTGGGGGATATCATACGATTTAATTTTATCTGAAGCCGATACTGACAATCTTTGCATGTGAGTGCTCACGTGCTTTGCACGTGGGGGCTATCCTCTACTTTTACAAAAGGAACAACAAGCTTTGAACCAAAACTTTTGGCAGGAACAGGGGTTAAGTCCATTAACACTAAGGAAACGAGGTGTCTCGGGCAAGTTCAGGCGTTGCCCTTGACAACTGCACGATCGGGTGTCTTCTCTGGACTCCCCGTCAATCGGCCTACGGCGGTTTTCAGGAAAGCATATGCCCACCAAGCCCTCAAGTGTGAAAAATTAATGCAGAAACGACTCAGATACAAAGCCAAAAAGGGCAAGGGACCCTGTGTGGCTAGATTTCATGAAGTTCCAGAAGGATGGTTACCCCGCGCACAAGCCGGGCCGGCCGTGGAACTTGCTAACTCTTTCAACCCATTAAGGATGGGTTCAAAAAATTTCCATGACGGCAAAAATAAAGAAACATTCAATCCAAAGGATCCTGCGAAGAGGTGTGTCTAAGCCCTAAAATCGAAGCGTGATACAGTCTCGTCAAGGGTCTATCAGGCTCTTGTCGCTTCGTGAAATCCAAAAAGAGAGTTCGAAAAGAGAGTGTCGACTCCGCCAAAAGATCCATTTAATCCGACCGTTTTCAGTCTCCTGACCTTCCCACAAAAGGACGGGCTGCAACGACGGTCCAAGAACTCAATGAGCACCACAGCCGACAATCGAGACTCAAGAGGATACATGATTCACACTGCCTATATGGCCAGCACATGCCCTAGTAGTAACCTTTGCAGTAAGAGTAAAGATGAGGTGAATACTTACCTGTCCCAGCATGGTTTGAAAGAGTTTGTCATTTCCCAGTCTTAGCCTAATGTAGATAACAACGAAGACACTGCTCTTGCAGCCAGACAAAAAGAAGCCACAATTCCTGACGAGTCGGGCTCGGACAACGAGGATGAGAAAACTTTCTTCCCCAAGACCGCAAAATAACAGTTGCTCCAAGAACTCTGGAAAAAAGTTAGAAGCAAAGATAAGGAGATGACCAAGCTCTACTCCAAAATTGATGATTTGACGAATGCCGTAATGCAACTCATGGCCCAAGTTGCTCGGCCATAGCCTAATCAAGCATAAGGCTCTACTCATGAGCTGGGTGACAACGACTCGAAGCAGTCGACGCTGTAACGACTTTGAAATTCCTGTACAAAAATTTCTTGTTATTGTATAGAAAAGGGTATTGCAGCCTGTGTAAGAGTTATAGGTTATTTTTGTTAAATAAAATCAAGAAACAACTTGTAGCTCACTGATTAAGCCTCTATACTGCTATGACATAGCCTGTGAGTTCGAATCCCATCAGACCCAATTATTTTTTAGATTTTTCTTTTTAATTTTTTGGAAGCCCAAGAGTTGCATGTGTAATTTACGGAGAAACGAAAAGTTTCAGAAAAATCAAACATGCGCAAAAATGAGTAAACAGTGATTAAAGCTGGTGGTACGAATCTCGAGGCAATTGGGCCAAATCCGACATCCCGTTTTGCCTATATGGCCGACGCCGATGGTTGAGATGAGTACAAATGACTCCGTGTTTTGCACACACGCTCTTTTGACCCCCCTCAACTCCCCTGCACTGTTTGATTTCCCTGCAATTAAATAATGACCATTCAATTCACCATTTAACACCTTTTTAATTCTTTTAATCCAATTTTTTAATTCCCAAACCCTAATTTCTTCACTATAAATACCACCATATACCCTAGCTCCCCTCTATTCTGAAAATTTCTATCAAAATTATCCCAAAAGTTCTAAGTGCAACTGGAGTCAAGTGGAGTTAGCAACCAAGCTCTTTCCGTCAAAAGTTGAAGTCATTTCTGGAGCTTCCGCGACGCCAGGGAATTCCCCCTCTTTTTCTTTAATCTCTTTCCAACGCTACACAATGAGTAAGTCCCTATTCTCTCTTTTCTTTCATCTCAAATCATTTTCTAAAAACATATCGGTAAAGCGGAGTTAACTCCGATACATGTTATTTTAAACTTGGAACTCTCCTTTTCTTTAACAAAATAGGTCAAAAAAAATTTCTCACACTACTCATCACCTTATTTACAATCCATTAGTTTTAGTTTAATCAAAATTTTCATGTGAAACAATCATATAACGAACTTTTCATTAAAATACCATGAACTTTAGTATATCCCGTTTTACAATAACTATAGTATATACCTTTAGATCTTTCACGGGGTAATGACATACCCCTCATGCACACTATGGTTTCATAGCACAGTATGCTAAGTATATGGGTAATTCAAAGAATAAATTTTCATTAAAATACCACACCTTTCAAAACAGGTTTCTTTTAATCAAGATTTTTAAATCCTTGGTAATTATACCTCTACAACTCTCATTAGGGGACCCGCTAATGGATGGTGCGGATTATCGCACATCCTTGGGACAGTAAAGCGAGATGCAGAACTCCTCACGGAGTATTCGGTCTCGAAAGGAAATAAAAATACGGTTTTTAAGAAATACGAATTTTCTAAATAAAAAAAACTAAATTTTAGAAAATTATATAAAACTATGAATTCGTATTTTCAATAAAAAAATATTATGAAACTATATTTTTAAAATGAAAGATTAAAATTTTAATAAAATACCATCAAGTTTCCAAAGGATCTAGTTTTCATAAAAAATACCATAAACTTTTAAAAGCTAGGTTTTTATCATTAAAACACCCTAAGAATTAAAATACATGTTCATGAAAACCCTAAATATTATAAATTACCCTCGAGGTTTAAATTTAAAACTATATTAAAGTATTTTTCATAAAAACCCCTCGAGATATGCAAACAATATTTTAAGGACTATAGACTAATATAGGCTTAAGCGGTATCATTTCTATTGAGCCTCGGGGAGCCGGAGAAAGTGAGTGCTTGCCTATTCAGGTTAAAAAACTTAATGGAGTTATCAAATGGAAATTGCCTTGGAAAAAGACACAAATCCTGCCGTCCATGTACAGCAGTTGCCGATTACTTCCGAACCTAAGAATTTCAAGAACTAAATCCTTTCCTAAGATTCTGACTTCAACCTGAATCCAAATTCAAACCCAGAATACAAAATCAAACACGAACTTAAATATTTGATCATGAACCTGAACACTCAAATTCAAATATCAAACTCAAACTTGTATACTTTACTCGACTTTATCGAATCATGGTTATAACTTGACATGAATACCTGAACACATGATTACATCTTGAACATAAAACTGTATATTTTATATCCATGGATTCAGCGAAGACCTGTAATCTTAATCTATACAATACAATACACGGGTATAAAGGGGTAGATTGGTATGGAACATATATCGTGGCACGAGAGGTCACTTTAAAAGACACCTACATGAATTCACGTGATGTTGTCCCATGGGTTATGACGGGGCCTTGTACTACATGTTACCATAGTCCACGGTGTAAGATGGACTCCTCTCGTATATATGAATACCTTCTTTATCAAACTATAAACAACCACGTTAGAATGGCTATCTTATACCTGTAAGTGAACATGTTTAGATACTCTCAAATACAATCCTATCTATTTACTTTTACTTGGTTTCCCTTCACGTCATATACCTTTCAATCATTTTCTATTACTTCTTTTGGGGAATTACCAAGCGCTAGTTCGTTGACGTCATTCCTCTCTGTTTCTTTCTTGGAATGTTCGTCAGGAGGACCGGACTCTGAGGAGATAGAGCCGAGCCCAGAGGACTTCGACCAGTTTGCCGCTCAGCCTGACTACTAGCTCCTTCCTGCACTTACTTTCAGCATGCCATTATTTAGGCATTTGCATTATTATTGTATCTTTTATTTCCAGACAGTTGTATATAAAGATGAATGTAAATAAAGTTAATGTTTCATTTTATTACTCTTGTTATTCTTGCACATTGTTATATTGCTTAATTACGCTTAACGTATTTTCTTAGTAAATACGTTGCGGGCTTGGCACGTCACTGTTTCTGTCTACTAGGAAGCGGGGCGTGACAGGTTTTGTTGGCGGCCCATACAGGTCAGTTCTGCATGAAGTATTAAGAAATATATCACAAGAATTATAAGAATTAGCAACTATACATTCCTTACATTTCAAATTTCTTGAATCTATCTTAACCTTTCCTTTTCTATCAAGGTGATGGATTCTCCAAACAACACCAGTACCAACGTCAATGGCAACACACCACCACCTACCTTACCATCTCCCCCTGCCATTGCTTCCCCAATCAATGAACAGATGATACTTTTAGAAGCCATCAAAAGTCTTCTGGAATGCCAGCAGTAGCAGACTTCTATTCTCATGAACCGCCCGGAAGCCGAAGCACCTAGAGTAAAGCAATTTTGTGCGTTGCATCCAAGAAACTTTTTAGGGAAAGAAATTCCTCTTGAGGCTGAAGAATGGGCCCAAAGTATCGAGGACGACCTTGCAGCAGCGCAGGAACCAAGCATAGCTCGGGTTCGTGTGGCCAAGCTCCAGCTTATCAACAATGCAAGAGTCTGGTGGAAGGCCGTGGAAAGCCATCTCACACAACTTAGGTACTGTACTTATAGCCACCCTTCTTGCACTCGCACTTTTCGACACTAGATCTTCACACTGCTTCATGTCACAAAGATTCGTGAGAACGCACGTGATTCCAGTGAAGCCCTTATTTCAAGCTGGAATATCAGTTCCGGGAATGGAGTCTTGAAGGCAATTTTGGGATATGATCAATGCCCAGTTGTAGTTTGCAGTCGAGAATTCCACTCAAATTTCAAAGTACTGGATATACCCAATTTCGATGTTGTGTTGGTAATGGAATGGCTAGGAGTATTTTATGCTATTATTGACAGCCGTCAAAAGAGGGTAGTATTTGAGATACCAGATCATCCAGTCTTCTATTTCAAAAGTAAAGATAGAACCTTGGAGCCAGAAAGCTACCGTGCTAAACAAAAGAATGCTAAAGTGTTCCCCCTACCAGCTGAAGAAGAAAAACCTGAGGTAGTTCTAGAGTTCGAGGATGTGTTCCCTGAAGACATATCAGGTTTGCCTCCCGATCGAGCTCTTGAATTTAGTATTGATTTATAACCTAGTGCACAACCTGTAATCAAAGCTCCATACCGATTAATTCCGGAGGGATTGAAGGAGATCCGTATCAAGTTGGACAAACTTCTGAAGAAAGGTTGGATCCATCCCAGTACTTCAAGTTGGGGATCTCCGGTGTTACTAGTGAATAAGAAGGAAGGTTCGTACCGAATGTGTATGGATTATCGAGCTCTGAACGAAGTGACAATTAAGAACAAGTATCCACTATCGCTCATCGTCGAACTTTTCGATCAATTAAGTGGATCTTATGTCTTTTCAAATCTAGATCTTCGTTCGAGTTACCATCAGGTGAATGTCAAAGAGTCTGACATTCCGAAGACGGCGTTTAAAACTCGTTATGGCCATTATGAATATCTCGTAATGCCATTTGGAGTGACCAATGCACTTGCCATCTTTATGAACCTGACGAATGAATTTTTCCGAGAGTACTTAGACAGGTTTGTTATATATTTATCGACGACATCCTGGTGTATTCAAAGAATCGGAAAGAAAACGCCGAGCACTTACGCATTGTCCTAGAGACATTACGAAAACCCCAGCTCTACGCCAAGTATAGAAAGTGTGAACTTTTGCTAGATCAAGTCGGATTTCTCGGACATATCGTTTCAGGCGATGGAATCTCCGTAGATCCAGCTAAGTTGTCAGCTGTCAGTGAGTGGCCGACACCAAAGACGGTGAAAAATATAAGAAGTTTCTTGGGCTTAGCAGGATAATACAGACGATTCATTGAAGGGTTCTCAAAGATCGCAGCACCCCTAACCAAGCTCTCACGTAAAGATGAAGCATTCGTGTGGTCAGAAGCATATGAAAAGGCTTCTGTAGAACTCAAGTAGAGGTTAACCTCTGATCCTATTCTTGTAATACCGGATCAATCTGGCAGATTCGATGTGCATTTTGATGCGTCCGGTAAAGGATTAAGATGTGTTCTCTATCTGCATAGAAAATTTATGGCTTTTGCATCAAGGCAATTAAAAGTTCTTGAACGCAACTATCCAACACATGATCTGGAATTGGCTTCCGTCATCTTCGCCCTCAAAATTTGGCGTCACTATTTATTGAGAGAGCGAGTGGATATATACACTGACCACAAAAGTCTGAAGTATGTATTTACTCAGAAGGAACTCAACATGCGGCAGAGAAGATGGCTAGAACTCATGGCGGACTACGACATCAACCTACAGTATCATCATGGAAAGGTAAACGTAGTTCCCGATGCACTGAGTCACCAACCATTAGCAATGAACCTCACTGCTCAGTGGAGACTACAAAAAGAACTGCATGGATTAGAGATTGAAGTAGTTATGCTAGGTAACGCTTCATTTTTGACGAACTTATAAGTCCAGTACACTCTTGTAAATCAGATCAAGGCAGCTCAAGTAAATGATGCCAAGCAACAAAAGATCTGAGAACAAGTAGAAAGTGGACTACAAACTGACTTCATCATCCACGAAAATGGATCCTTGTGATATGAAAGACGTTTATGTGTACCCGTCGGCTCTGTTCGAGAAGAGTTGATGAAAGAAGCTCACAGCTCTCCGTATTCGGTACACCCCTGCGGTACGAAGATGTTCAAGGAACTATGACAAAACTACTGGTGGTATTGAATGAAGCGAGAAATGGCAAGGAGCGTAGCAAAGTGTCTAGTATGTCAGCAAGTGAAGGCTAAATATCATAGAACTGCTGGTCTATATCACCCGTTACCAATCCCGGAATGGAAATGGCAGCACATTACCATGGACTTAGTGACCGCTCTCCCTCGTAACACGAAGTGTAACGACACGATTTGGGTTATTGTGGATCGGCTCACCAAGTCAGCTCACTTTATGATCTCGTGGAGTTTCATAGCGGCTATGTCGTCCCTAAATTCGAAAGGTTTGATGGGAAGGAAAATACAAACCAGCATATTGCCCATTTTAATATATCGTGCGGGAATACCGGAGGAAATGAAGCGCTTCTGCGTCGGCAGTTCGTTAATAGCTTGACCGACTTTTTACCGCCGAAAACTGAACTGAGACGCGGAGGCGTCTAACCTGAATTTGGGAGCAAATACTATATGAACATATCCATCCAACTCTTCAAAGATACCAAGTTGATTTATGGCACGGTATATCGGAGGTATGGATAGATATGACCGATGTAGAAGACTTGTCAGATTCCCCCTCATTTGTGACGGGTTTTTGATTGTGGGGACGTTTTTCCCTGCAGGCACAAGCCCCTGCATTTAATTACGCTATCGCGTTGCGATAACAACTTTCACTTTCTCTAGGTAGATCATTTGTGTCGTGTTATATTTTGTTTATTATGGGGTTGCCCTTGGACTGTATACGGAGATTAATCTTGTCATACCCGTAGGGCACGGATTAGTCCAAATCTGTATATTAGATTTGAGGTTTTGAACTAAAGACGCAGATCTTATGTAAACGAGGTCCACCAGTTTGTGGGAAATATTGGTTTGATCTAAGGATCGTTAGTCGTATATCAGACTAAGATCGACTTAGGAACAATGAGCATATAGGCTCAACTGATCATTAGATCATATATGAATAGCCCATAGATAGTATACGGTAGTCAATATGGAGACAGTCCGTAGGGCAAAATATATTAGTTTAAGGACATCACGGTCCAATATTAGTTTAGGGACATTTCGGTCCAACATTCCCGTGTTTGGGACGAAGTATTAGTTTAAGGATGTTTCGGTCCAATATTAGTTTAGGAATATTTCGGTCCATTATTAGTTTTAGGACATTTCGGTCCAACACTTCCGTGTTTGGAACGGAGTATTAGTTTAAGGACGTTTCGATCCATCTTTCATCCTGCGCACACATGTATATTTTAAGTGGCGAAGTGAACGATGGTAACATGGGATGCGTCCAATATTAGGGTGCAATCCAATTTGAAGTCATTTATATTTCCTTCAAAGATAAACATAAATATATATGTATAAAACCGGAGCTCAATATGAGATTCGCATCTATATATGATGTGTATCAATATAAGGTGTGCACATCAATATGGAAGTGAATAAATATGGGGTGTATCAATATGAGGATTAGGACATTCTCTGTCTTGATGAAATTTCATATCTTTCATCAGGTTGGGACGAGAAAGGAGTTGTTGGGACCCGCTACTTCTGTGAAAACATTGAGCAATTACAACGCCGTATATCCGAGGTGTGGAAGGATGTACACTTGAACCAAATCCCATATATGGGGGAAAAGAACATGGTGGATCTAAGAATCATTAGTCTTATATGAGACTAAGATTAACTTAGAAGATATGGGATGAAGATTATTAGTCGTATATGAGACTAAGATCAGGTTGGATATCATCGATGAAAGATCATTAGTAGTATATGATACTAAGATAAACTTGGATATCATGAGCATATGAGCTCAGTAGATTTAAAGTCAAAGAAGAAACTTAAGCTTCACAGACTTAGCCAATTTTGAGCTAAGATTGGGTTTCTATGCTGGGAACCTAGGCACACTAGCAAACTATTTTTCGAAGATGGCAACATGGATTTCAAAAAATTTCTAGTTTGCCAAAATTCCCAAACCAAGAATCGAACTAAATAGCTAGAACTTGTATACAAAACCTAGTGAGCTTAACTAATCTACTATGTGTAGAATACCCATATCCTCAAGCTTTTGGCAAGTGCTCCAGATCGCGCTTGCAAGCATGTCCTCTTTTGCTGAAGATGATCCACCTGAGGGAAATGGCACAGGCTCTAGTTTTGCCTAGCGAAGCAACCGACGCTCCAAGGTCGCTAGCAATGGAGAGTGGAGATGTAGGAATTTTTCACTAGCCTTTTCTCCCATTTCTTAAGCTCAAATGAGCAGCTAAAGAAGAAGGAGGTGGTTTAGAAAACCAAGGCGTGAGCAACTCATGAAAGAAAATGAGCTAAGTGTAGAAGAACTATCAAGCATGATAGAATCAAGAATGAATGATGAATAGCAAGTAGAAAGAATGACACCTCATTTTTTAACCATGCAAAAATATATCATCTCCTTTTTACAATAAACAATCAAATGCCATACCTCTCTACATACCTCCAACCATGCTTATCTCATCTCACCCTCCACCTCATTTGCAAATGATTTTCTCTAAAGAAAATCATATAATGAGGTGCCCATCTTCTAAAAAATATTCCGTATAAATACAGAATACAACCGGACATACAAATCGAAATACATATACGTGTATTCGTATAAAAATACGAATAGCAAGAGAGAAAATGAATAGTGAACAATAATACTAGAATACATATATTAAAAATATATATATAAATTATTAAATCAAAACTTGATTTAATAATCCGGCTTAATCCTAAGCCGCTAGTATTATCAACCGTCCGATTAAAGTCTGTGCAGCCTGTACACAAATTTAATCGGACACCTGTATGTACCAACATACGTCATCTACATCATATCGCCAGAACCAGAAAAACCCTCTGTGTGGGACTCTAAAGACTCGTCAATACGCTGGCACTGGGTATAACCGCAAGCACGTCAGCGGCACTAGCTGTACGTAACGGCTACCCAGGTATTGAACGAAAGGAAGGCCGACGAGCAAACTCATCCATACCTCTACTGAGCCTATCTGTGACAATTTCTATACAATCCGGTCTGTTTGTCTAAGAGTATCGCATATCGGGTCTAGGGGGTAGATAAAGTCAGACCCCTAATAATGCGATATTTCGTGTCGGTGTGAAGCCCATCATCCACTGAGAAACTACCGATCCAAATCAATAATTCTCGTCCACCTTGGCCAAGGATTTCTGGTGATGGCCACCTGTGCACTGCGCGACATCAACCCCAAATACCGGGAGAGACGAATCCCCGACGATCTGCTCACTGCCTCCATGTGGCTCGGGACTGTACCCAACTAAAAACTGTTTGCACGACTTCTTTGAGCCGTGGTAGGGTAGTAATCAAAGAACAGTGGGAACTCACAAGATACAAATGACGATCTCAAGTCGACAGACTAACCTGTACTCATGTCACCGGAGAACTGCTATATGATAATAGGTATAATACCATCTAGCATATTCCAGGCGAGTCCGTCTAGTATAACTCATAACCCAATTAGCACCTGTATACTATCTTAGGTGACTAACTAATACCAATGGCTTGTGAGATCGGCCACTGCTCCTAGTCGGGGTCTTGAAAAGTATACACAAGTCTACTCTGGAGTATCGATGCCCAGTCTTGATACTCTCTCGACTAGGGACATTTAAGGATGTGCTTATAGACCACCCAGCTCCCACGTATATGATCGACATCATAATACTGGTAGTCAAGCAAGAATCCTATGGGCTCTATCAATATATAATAGTGATCTGTAATACCACATAATACATGTACATGATGATAGAGACAAACCGGATAGCATACTATCATCTCGAGTAAGACTGTTCTACCCATATAGGTCCTCCCTCAATCATCATAATTACCTTCCTGCGATTACAATAATTGACTTGAGGGCACTATATCCAACAATCTCCCACTTGCACTTAAGGATAATTATTGCGGTGTCGCATACTCACAGCCCGTGTGATACCGAACACCCAACTTCTCTACTAATCAGTTTTGCAAAGCACGTTTGTGAAACTATCGCGTTCGAGAAATAGCCTCAGTGAGTGGATCCGCTCCAATGTTTCTATCTTTATCTCTCTATATCTCAATTTCACGGAGAAAGACTATCTCCCGAAATGAGCGATACCTGTCTTAGAATTTGTCTGGATATCTGATGGGACCTAGTTCACAAATGAACTCCAAATCCAAAAAACTTCTTAGACCTTATCTTCCATTGAATTTAATCAGTATTCTGCGCCATGTTTTCCTCAGTATTCGCTTGGACCACCTGTCCAACATACTGCACCTCAGAAGAGGGTAAACTTTAACTCTGACAGTCATTCTGTCATCCAGGTCATCTTGGAAGCCTTAAATGATAACCGCCTCCTGAAAGAGGTTTCCGTTACCATATACTAAGAACATCCTCATATGTTCAGAACCGCTTCCCAATATTTCTTCATGATTGGATTAATATATGCTTATTATACCCAGTGCAAAAGCAGTATCTGGTGTGGTACTGTACATCTCATGATTGACTCAATTGCCTAAGCAAGAGATATGTCAATCATGCAAATCCCTCTCCTCATCAGTTTAGAAGACATCTCTTTAGAGAGGGTGACTCCATCACCTGCGGGTATACCACCACACCAGGAGTTGTCTATTCTAAAACACTTTAGAATAGTGTCAAAATACTCAAATTGGGACACTTCCCAAATCTAGATCTAAAACCATAGATCTAGTCACCAGAATCCCTGATATTTTATCCAGATCTTATGTGGAGAAACACCTTGTGACAACCACAGTATAACCGATCGTAGTATAGGAAGACCACTTCTTATCAAGAGCATGTCATCCAAATACCAGGACATCACTCTCTACTGCCTTCTTACCAGGTTCATCTGTTATTCTGATGAAGTCAAACTCTATGACTGTCACATCAAAAATAGATGATCTATCTCCGCTATACTTCCTTTAGTCTATAAATAGACATAAGCTACTTGCCCACCATGCTTTTGCTGCTCCCACTGGCTACAACAACCCTATGGCAGAGTCATATATACGTGCACTTCTAAAGCTAATTTAGAACGACGCTATAGTCTTCCACCTGCCCGATCTCATAGTCTAGGACAGCAATAGTGGCAAGCTTGGGTCATCAAAACCTCCCTGTCACCATCTTTGAGGGGACCAAAGTACATCTAGGGTGGCTGAGGTCACCCACCAAATCTGCGGGGTGGCTAATGGATTGTCGAATCCAATTGAATCTTTAGGTTCTACAAAATTTTCAGTAATTGTTTGTGATTCTAGAATCACTTCCGGTTCTACCATACTCCCACTAATGTTTTATGAAGAGAATTCATTTTATCAAAATGGGTGGCGAGTCAAGAACAATATAACCATTGATCTTCCAAATGGTAGAATGTTAACCCTCATCAATGCCCGAGATAACCCACAAACTGCCATTACAGAAACGTGCCTTGAGTTTATCCGGATTCTGGTTTTAAGTATAAGCCAGACAACTTCATATACCTTAACATCGTTAAGATATGAATCCATTCTATATCCAATACAGAAACAAATGCACTAATTTAATTGGAACCAGATTCAAAAAAAAAACATGCAGCTGTTTTCAGTGCATATCGACAAAATGGAAGAAGGCCATGCTGCATTACTCATCAAGGAGTGCACCCATGGATAAGTAACCTGAAAGAGAAGCAAATTCTCAAATATATTACTTACGATGGAATACCTAGCATAAGTATCTATATTTTCGATCACCTTGAAGAATCCTGATACTTCCAGTGTACGGTTCTCTACTTTATTCTTATACCGATAACTTCTCAAAATTTGGACCTTGTATTTTAACGAAATACTTGTCTAAAACTAGAGAAGTCATAAGTAAACAGAATATAGTACGAGTACCAACCCCTTTGTCCTAATGGACATCAGACAACATAAAATACTTTGTATAAGTCCTCTGAGTTTAATAACTCAAACCTTGTCCGTCGTAGGTTGAAAACTGTGTTATGGTTAAGAAAAATTACACCGTTGTTGAATGCACCTTACCTAACCATCAACTGATTTAGGTAAATGACATAAACATAATTTCAAAAAGTTATATCTCACTTTATAAATAAACGTACAGATATATCAGTTTGAAATTGGTGCATAACAACGGATATTGAAAACCAAAAATTTGCCGTTAGGCAAAACTCAAGTGATTTCCTCAAATATCACCAATTACAAAGAATTATGATATATATTGAGGATCTAATCATCCAATTACCAATATTCTACTCCCACTCATCATCTGTAATGCCATACAGATGTGAGAATCAAGTCTGGTAAATACATACTCTGGAGTCAGAATCTAATTGGGAAAACAATTTTCAATTAACACCGCACAGTAAAACTGAAACATGAAAATGTTTCGAAGGGGTGTCCGGGTATTCCTAGTAATGCCTCTTCCACTATCTAGATTCATGACAGTAGCCGCAATTTTCTTGCCCTCACTCCAATTCCTTTATATGTCTTTACTTCTTACTTTCTGTACACCACACTTAGGCCAATTGGTTTTCTACTTTTCCTACCTTTCGGCACCTGTCTAAGGTTTGGAAGAAGACTATCCAATAAGAGTAATAGGTGTATGTTCACACCATAATATTGTATTATTATATTCCCTATTCTTATTCTTTTTATAAATAAACAGGTGCTTTTGACTCATGTCTGCTACATATTACAGGTTACAGGTTCTTGGAGCGAAAACAGTGAAAACGATGAAAAGACGATGCAAAAGTGGATTTTGACCAACAAACAGAAGACTCTTGATCAAGCCTACATCAAAAATAAAATTCACAAAGTATAAGGCAATGCAAGGTCCAAGATTACAAAGTGAACGGTTAAAAGTCCACTGCAATTATTCACTGAAGATCTGGAAGAAATAGAAAAGCCAAATTGAATAAAGATCCAAAGAAATAAAAAGCCCAAGAAGCCCAGAATCAGTTCCAAAATTTCCAGACATAAAATTTTACCAAAGCTTGGAAGTCTACTTTGACTAGGTCTTCCTAAGGATATTTTGGTAAATGTAGACATGCGAATCAATTGTAACCTAGGGTTTCTATCTCCTATAAATAGAAGCCCAAATCATTGTATTCTTTTCATGCCTCCCTTCATTAATAAATTTCAGCATTCTTTTGGAGAGCATCATTTTTTATAAGTTCTTTATTTTCTGCCCTAGGTTAATTTTCTATTCTTGCCCTAGATAAATTTAATTCATTGCCCTAGTTAATCTTTTATTCTCTGCCCTAGATAAATGTATTTTAATTCCCTAATGAGCGAGTAGTCTCCTCGCTTGTTAGGGTTAGATCTGGGGAAGGTTTGAGAGACGAAGATCTCTCATCCCCTTTCTTGCCCGTCATATATTTTCATAGAACTCCATGCATACCTTCTTATTCCGCTCCCTACGGCACTCTACCCACGAGGTAGCGGTGATACCGTAGTCTAAAGGCCCGGATTTTAAGATTTTCCATGGAGGTTAGGGTAAAGATTAAGAAAGGAAGGACAAGGATCTAGAGGAAGAACAATCTTCCCAATCATCCTAATCCCTTTTATTAATATTTACCATAACACCTAATTAGATTTTCATATGGGTATAGAAAGCGGTGAGATTTATAGACTTTCCAAACTTAACCTAGACCTAACCCTAGCAAGACTAGATCTAGATAATCGTAGTATAGAATAATTTAGGTTTTTAGATTTAATAATCAATCCGAACACCCTTCGGAATTAACTCGTTAGCGCGACTAGGAGATTCACAACATCCCTGTGGACCGACCCGTACTCACCGGCTAGCTACATGCGACGCCGTTCTTGATTGCGGTAATAGATAGTTTTTGAGATCAATCAGTGTACTCTTCTAATACTAGGAGCTTTCGCAACCTGAGAGAAGGGAAAAAGAAAAGACAACCGGATAATCCTATTCAATTTCTCCAGAACCAAAATCCATCCTTGAACAGAAACAAGTTTCTTCGAGTTCGTATGTAACTATACGATGACATATCTAAGCAATATGGATCTTCGTAGTGATACGGAGTGTTCTAGAGAAATGCAAAGGGAAAGTAGGAGTGGCAGGGATATATGCGATTTTGTCATGAATCATGATAGTAATCGCATTTTCCTTTGCCCTCACCCTAATCCCTTTATATATCTTTACTTCTTACCTTCTGTACACCACACTTAGGCTAATTGATCTTCTGCATTCCTTACCTTTTGGCACCTGCCTAAGGTTTGGAAGAAGACTATCCAATAAGTGTAATAGGTGTACTCTCCTTATACTAAGAGCTCTCGCAACCTAAGAGAAGGTAAAGAGAAAAGACAACCGAATAATCCTATTATATTTCTCCAAAACCGGAATCCATCCTCGAACAGAAATAAGTTTCTTCGAGTTCGTATGTAACTATACGATGGCATATCGAAGAAATATGGCTCTTCGTAGTGATATGGAGTATTCTGGAGAAATGCAAAGGGAAAGTAGGAGTGGCAGGGATATATGCGACTTCGTCGTGAATAATGACACTCCAAAGCCAAAGTGTGTAAGAAAGTTCGGTTAACTTGGTTCATGAGTTTTAGTTTAAGGTGAGGTCATGGTCGCTGCCAAAGAGAGAGAGAAAAGAAACACTCAGCGTGCACTCTAATCTAGATCAGATTGGTTAATCACTTTATCTAATCAGGAAGGCTCCTACTGTTTCCTCGAATTCTCGTTCAAACCCTAAAAGGAGAATTAGTCAGGATCATATGAAAATCACTCGAGGAGTAACACCTACTCATCAGTGGGAATCAGGATCCAACTATCATCGCATGATAACTTGATGGAAGCCACTCAAGTCACCACACTCCAGAAGGTATGCATATGCCTGGCAAGTTTCCTTTATATTTGAAACTCCCGATGTGGTTTTTTCCCTGAGCGCTTATAACCTTGACAAAAGTCAAAACATCATAAGTCTCAAGTCAAGTTCAACCCTTCATTATCCAGATTAATCTAGACCCATTTGTACAAGCCCTTGGCGAATGTCAAAACAGTTGTATGCCTACCCTAAATTAATGCATCTATCTATGCTATAGATAAGAATCCACTAGCTACCAAATACTATGCATTGGCGAAGGTCAAAACACATAGCATGAATACTAGTAGATACCTATTTGAACTGACGGAGGGCTATGGCTGGATTTTGGCGAAAAGCCTTTAACGTAATGAACTTGATATCGTTGAAGGAACCGAATAGCTTTGAAAGGGAGTGGTTTAGGCCCCGCTTTTAAAAACTAGCGGTTTTGAAGAAAACTGAGTAATCTACAGTATCATAAACTTTTTCTCAAGATGTCACTCCCCGTGAAGGGATCAAGGCTCTTGCATCCTAGAATGAGGTGCAGGATGTTCCTGAACGAACACCACTATGCAAAGAAAAAGAATACAACTATAAAGAATTTATTACAAAAACGTAAACTTTTGCCCAAGAGGTCACTCCCCATAAAGGGATCTCATCTCTTGACTCGTCGAATGAGGTGCTGGATATTCATGACCGAATACCGCTGTGCAAAGCAAAAAGAAACGTCTGTAATAACAGTTTTCAAAAATTGGTTCCAACAACATCATTTAGGTTTATTTTTCTTTGCATTAATCAAAATTAATGCAGTCCTATCAATTAAGCCATATCACACCAGAAAAGAATGAAAATACAATGTACGTATATGCCATCCGCATTCGCCACGTGGCCCCGTCATGCACCATTAGGTTACTTAACTAACGGCAGAGCGGGGGCTGGACTAACGCGGATGAAAAACATATACAAAATATACTAGTATATATAAATAAATAAATAAATAAATAAATAAATATAAAATTCGTCCCGGGCATGATATAAGAAACATCACAGAAGCATCACGACAGAATTACAGCGGAAACAAACACAATATGGAAATGCGGATAAACAAGGAAAAGTACATTTCAATGGAGCCAAATATGAAATGCAATTTCCCGGTCATGTGGATAGCCCGTAGTATCAGACCCTAGACCCTTACGAGTGCGGCAAGTCACCCGCCAATCCCAAAAGCGAGGCAACCCCAATCATCGAAGTGAGTGGGCCACCCAGCACTTCCGAAATCCGGTGACTTGGGCACCCCTCCGCGGGTCAATCCTATACCCCCTACGAGTATGGAAAATAGCCCGTCAATTCTAGAGTAAAGCACTCCGGTCTCAACGCCATGAGATGGAGGCCCATTTCTCTCTAGAACCCGGCTATTCGAGCACCCCACCGCGGGGTAATCCTAGTGTATGTAATGAAAAATAGAATATACAACGGTGACTACGTCCTCAAACTGGACGCGCTCTAAAGAATAATACAAGCCGCGATGACGACATTCCACATGTCGGACGCTCGCCACGCAATATGAATATACATTACATCACAGAGAACTACATCTAATACTATGTGCACCGGGCTATCCATCACAACAAATCCAACATAACAATAATCACAGAGCAGCACAGAACATCAACGCGAATATCATGTTCGTAAACCCGTCTGATTGTGCATATAGCAACCACTCGGATTATACCGTGCTATGATATTCACGGTCGCAGAAACAAATGCCCAGAAAAACACAAATTTAAAATTTCAATTTTCCGCATTGGCCCCCAAAGTACAAATCAGTACACAAATAAATCTGGATCAAAACCAAATGTCCTAAAAATCATATTTCCATGAAATAGAGCCCTAGAAAAAATTTGGGGCACTGTAGCACAAAAAAGGCCGCGGTTCAACCGCCAAATGTGCCATTTTGCTTCTGTTCCGTGGTTATTTTTTTGGATTAGGTGCCCAAATTTTTTTCTTACCTCTAGTTTTGCCTACACATAATTTTAATACAAGCAGAATTTTTTTTGAACAACTTAAAAAATCGAACAGCAAGCAACAGTTTTGAAAATACGATTCGAAAAATTCCGTCAATCGAAACTCTAAACTAGTACAAACAAGTCGAGCTTTTAGCTTGGCTCTGATACTACTGCTGGGAACCTAGGCACACTAGAAAACTAGTTTTCGAAGATGGTAACATGGATTTCAAATTTTTTCTAGTTTGCCAAAATTCCCAAACCAAGAATCGAACTAAATAGCTAGAACTTGTATACAAAACCTAGTGAGCTTAACTAATCTACTATGTGTAGAATACTCACATCCTCAAGCTTTCTTCAAGTGTTCCGAATCGAGCTTCCAAGCCGGTCCTCCTTTGCCGAAGATGATCCTTCTGAGGGAAACGGTGCAGGATCCATTTTCGCCTAGCGAAGCAACCGACGCTCCAAGGTCGCTAGCAATGGAGAGTGGGGATGTAGGAATTTTTCACTAGATTTTTCTCTCATTTGTTAAGCTCAGGTGAGAAACTACAGAAGAAGGAGGAGGTGAAGAAAACCAAGGCATGAGCAACTCATGAAAGAAAATGAGCTAAGTGTAGAAGAACTATCAAGCATGATGGAATCAAGAATGAATGATGAATGACATGTAGAAAGAATGGCTCCTCATTTTTTTATCCATGCAAAATATCTCATCTTCTTTTTACAATAAACAATCAAAGAGCATACCTCTCTACATACCTCCAACCATGCTCATGTCACCTCACCCTCTAACTCATTTGTAAATGATTTTCTCTAAAGAAAATCAAATAATGAGGTGTCTATCTTCTAGAAGATATTCCGTATAAATACGGAATACAACCCGGTATATATATCGAAATACATATACGCGTATTTGTATAAAAATACGAATAGACAAGAGAGAAAATGAATAGTGAACAATAATACTAGAATACATATATTAAATATATATATAAATTATTAAATCAAAACTTGATTTAATAATCCGGTTTAATCCTAAGCCTCTAGTACTATCAACCGTCCGATTAAAGTCTGTGTAGCCTGTACACATATTTAATCGGACACCTGTATGTACCAACATACGTCATCTACATCATGTCGCCAGAACCGGAAAACCCCTCTGTATGAGACTCTAAAGAATCGTCAATATGCTGGCAGTAGGTTTAACCACAAGCACGTCAGCGGCACTAGCTGTACGTAACGGCTACCCGGGTATTGAGCGAAAAGAAGGCCGACGAGCAAACTCATCCGTACCCTTACTGAGCCTGTCTGTGACAATCTCCATATAATCCGGTCTGTTTGTCTAAGAGTATCACAAATCGGGTCTTGGGGATGGATAAAGTCAGACCCCTAATAACGCGATATTTCGTGTCGGTGTGAAGCCCATCACCCAATGAGAAACAACTGATCCAAATCAGTAATTCTCGTCCACCTTGGCCAAGAATTTCTGGTGATGGCCACCTGTGCACTGCGCGACATCAATCCCCAATACCGGGAGAGACGAATCCCCGATGATCCGCTCACTGCCTCCATATGGCTCGGGACTGTACCCAACTAAAACCTGTTTGCACGAATTCTTTGAGCCGTGGTAGTGTAGTAATCAAAGCACAGTAGGACTCACACGAGATAAATGACGATCTAAAGTCGACAGACTAACCTGTACTCATGTCACCTGAGAACTTCTATCTGACAATATGTATAATACCATATAGCATGTTCCTGGCGAGTCCGTCCAGTGTAACTCATAACCTAATTAGCACCTGTATACTATCTTTGGTGACTAACTGACACCAATGGCTTGTGAGTCTGGCCACCGCCCCTTGTCGGGGTCTTGAAAAGTATACACTAGTCTACTCTGGAGTATCGATGCCCAGTCTCGATACTCCCTCGACTAGGGACATTTAAGGATGTGCTTATAGACCACCCAGCTCCTACGTATATAATCGCCATCATAATACTGGTAGTCAAGCAAGAATCCTATGGGCTCTATTAACATGTAATAATGATCTGTAATACCACATAATGCATGTACATGATGATAGAGACAAACCAGATAACATACTATCATCTCGAGTAAGACTGTTCTACCCGTATAAGTCTTCAATCAATCATTATATTCATCTGCCTGCGATTTCAATAATTGACTTGAGAGCACTATATCCAACAATCTCCCACTTGCACTTAAGGATAATTACTGCGGTGTCGCATACTCACAGTCCGTGTGATACCGAACACCCAACTTCTCTAATAATCAGTTTCACAAAGCATGTTTATGAAACTATCACGTTCGAGAAATAGCCTCAGTGAGTGGATCCGCTCCAATGTTTCTATCTTTATCTCTCTATATCTCAATTTCATGGAGAAAGACTATCTCTCGAAATGAGCGATACCTGTCTTAGAATTTGTCTGGAGATTTGATGCGACCCAGTTCACAAATGAACTCAAAATACAACAAACTTCTTAGACCTTATCTTCCACTGAATTTAATTAGTATCATGCGCCATGCCTTCCTCAGTATCCTCTTGGACTACCTGTCCAACATACTGCACCTCAAAAGTGGGTAAATTTTAACTCTGACAGTCACTCTGTCATCCAGGTCATCTTGGAAGCCTTAAATGATAACCGCCTCTTGAAGGAGGTTGCCGTTACCATATACCAAGAACATCCTCATATGTTCATAACTGCTTCCCAATATTTCTCCAGGATTAGATTAATATATTCTTATTGTAGCCAGTGCAAAAGCAATATCTGGTTTAGTACTTGACATCTCATGAATGACTCAATTGCCTAAGCAAGAGATATGTCAATCATGCAAATCCCTCTGCACATCAGTCTAGAAGAAATCTCTTTAGAGAGGATGACTCCATCACTTGCGGGTACACCACCACGCCAGGGGTCGTCCATTCTAAAACACTTTAGAATAGTGTCAAAATACCCGAATTGGGACACTTCCCAAATCTAGATCTAAAACCATAGATCTAGCCACCAGAATCCCTGATATTTTATCCAGATCCTATGTGGAGAAATACCTTATGATAACCACGGTATAATCGATCGCAGTATAGGAAGACCACTTCCTATCAAGAGCATGTCATCCAAATACCAGGACATCGCCCCCTACGACCTTTTTACCAGGTCTATCTGTTATTCTGATGAAGTCAAACTCTATGATTATCACATCAAAAATAGATGATCTATCTCCGCTATACTAGCTTTAGTCTATAAATAGATATAATCTATTTTCCCACCACGCTTCTGCTGCTCCCACTGACTGCAACAACCCTCTGACAGAGTCATATACACGTGCACTTCTAAAGCTAATTTAGAACAACGTTATAGTTATCCACCTGCCAGATCTCATAGTCTAGGACAGCAGTAATGTCAAGCTTGGGTCATCAAAATCTCCCTGTCACCGTCTTTGAGGGGACCAAAGTACCTCTCAGGTTGCTGGGGTTACCCACCAAATCTGCGGAGTGGCTAATGGATTGTCGAATCCAATTGAATCTTTAGGTTCTTCTAAATTTTCAGTAATCTTTTGTGGTTCTGGAATCACTTCCAGTTCTACCATACTCTCACTAATGTTTTCTAAAAAAGAATTCATTTTATCAAAACGGGTGGTGAGTCAAGAACAATATAACTATTGATCTTCCAAATGGTAGAATGTTAACCCTCGTCAATGCCCGGGATAACTCATAAACTGCCATTACAGAAACGTGCCTTGAGTTTATCCGGAATCTGGGTTTAAGCATAAGACGGACAACTCCATATACCTTAACATCGTTAAGATATGAATCCATTCTATATCCAATATAGAAACAAAGACACTAATTTAATTGGAACCAGATTAAAAAAAAACAGGCAGCTGTTTCCACTGCATATCGACAAAATGGAAGAAGGCCATGCATCATTACTCATCAAGGAGTGCACCCATGGATGAGTAACCTGAAAGAGAAGCAAGTTCTCAAATATATTACTTACGATGGAATACCTAGCATAAGTATCTACATCTTCGATCACCTCGAAGAATCCTGATACTTCCAGCGTACGGTTCTTTACTTTATTCTTATACCGATAATTTCTCAAAATTTGGAACTTGAATTTTAATGAAATACTTATCTAAAACTAGAGAAGTCATAAGTAAACAGAATATAGTACGAGTACTAACTTCTTTGTCCTAATGGATATCGGACAACATACAATACTTTGTATAAGTCCTCTGAGTTTAATAACTTGAACCTTGTGCGTCGTAGGTTGAAAACGGTGTTATGGTAAAGAAGAATTACGCTATTGTTGAATGCACCTTACTTAACCATCAATTGATTTAGGTAAATGTCATAAACTTAAGGATGTGATTATAGACCACCCAGCTCCCATGTATATGATCGCCATCATAATACTGGTAGTTAAGCTAGTTAAGCAAGAATCCTATAGGCTCTATCAACATGTAATAGTGATCTGTAATACCACATAATGCATGTACATGATGATAGAGACAAACCAGATAGCATACTATCATCTCGAGTAAGACTGTTCTACCCGTATAGGTCCTCCCTCAATCATCATAATCACCTTCCCGCGATTACAGTAATTGACTTGAGGGAATTATATCCAATATTCTATACCATCTAGCAGTGCAAAGCACTCAGTCACATAGCGCTCACGTGAATGTCACGTGAGGCGCTGAGTCTCTAGCTTCTTTCAAGTGCTCACGTGTATGGCACGTAAGGCGCAAAGTCCTTGCTTATGGGCACTCACGTGTATGGCACGTAAGGTATTATCTTCATGGGCCTTGGGCGCTCATGTGTATGGCACGTGAGACGCTGAGTATCTGAGCTTCTGTGCGCTCACGTGGATATCACGTGAGTCTCTATCATCTGCTTCTTTTGAGCGCTCACGTGGATATCAAGGGAGGCACTGTCTTCATGGTTTCTTTTGAGTGCTTACGTGTCTTTCACGTGAGCTGCTGTTTTGGGCTCTCACGTACCTTTCACGCGAGGCGCGTTTGTTTGATTTTCCCCTTAGCGCTCACGTGGATATCACGTGTGGCGCTTCTTCCTTAGAGATTTAATCTCTGTTTATCTTTTTAAATTTTAGAGAAGCTTAGCTTCTGTTAATGGTATTTTGACCATTAACGATCACCAAGATCACTATTTTGAGAATCTCACATCAGGTTCTTTAAGAAATAGGTTCTTGATTATGAAGAAACTAAGTTCCTGAAGTATAAACTCCATCTTTTTCATGTCCTTTCTTCCATTGTTCTTTTCAATTTTGTTCTTCCCTGAATCTCTGATTCTTAAGAACAAGATCTTCCCGATGAGAATTAAATTCTCATTTTGTAGGAGGCTTATCTTGTAGATCTCAGGTCCAGAGGAAGAACTGGGTTCTTTTAAAGGGTTAAACCCTTAGATATGATATGATGGGTAAAGTGGAGATATTTTTATCTCCGTATTTTCTTTACCTAGAGTTTGAGAGGAGGAAGATCTTCTTTTTTATTGAGAATTAAATTCTTTGTTACCGAAACTATTGGAGAGCCATCTATTTTTTTTTTATAGAAGCTTATGGGGGTCTCCTCCCTTCTTTTTAGATTTAATCTCTTTACTCCTATTTATAAGAGAAGAAAAAAACAATCTGTTTTGAGAAAATCTCTCATTGATTGATTTAAGTTCAATTTGATTGATTATGAAATCAATCATAATCTCTCAATGAGAGATTATGATTGATTTCATAATCAATCAAATTGAACTTAAAGATCAACCGGTAAATTTTATTCACCATTGGATTTTTAATTCAAAGGCTCTCTGTTTAACAAAGAAGATTTCTTGTTTGTTTAACAAGATTAGGAAAATATTTTCCTAAGATAGAATTAAATTCTATCAGATGATCGATTGGTGGTTTTATAATCACCACTGGATCTTTGATCCAAGGGTTCTCTGTTTAACATAGAAGATCTTTCTTTTTTAAGAAAGTTCAGGGAAATATTTCCCCCATAAAATTTAATTCTATCAAAGAGAATACTCACGTGCATTGTACGTGAGGCGTTGGCCTATAGCGCTCACATGGATATCACGTGAGACGCTGCTAAGAAGCTAGAAAGTGCGCTCACGTGGATATCACATTAGGCACCGCTAAGAGACCGCATGCACGCTCACGTGGATATCACCTGAGACACTGCCAAGAGACTGGCATGTGCGTTCACTTGGATATCACGTGAGACGCTGCCAAGAAGCTGGACTAGCGCTTTGCGTGAATATCACGTAAGACGCTCACGTGTTTAACACATGGGAACCAATATAGGATTTGATCCGATCTAAAACGGAACTCACATGCTTTACATGTGGGTGCGCACGTGTTTAACACGTGGGGGCTTCCCTTTATTTTTATAAGGAAACAACAAGCTCTAGGCCAAAATTTTTGATGGGAACCAATGCCCCCCACTAATTTGCCCACATAAATATGTACGTAGGTTAAATAGTGCAAAGTTATGCATCGCCATAGAATTAATGGCTTAGGAGGCATGTTTAGGATCCCTATCATCTAAGACTCTTTCATCTTCATGAGCCTTAAGGGTCTCAAGAAGGTTTTTCTCCCTATGAATCGAGAGGATCTTATTGGCGCATATTCTTCTTAGAAATCACGAGGATTCCTAAGTGTTCATCACCTTCATGAGTCGTAAGGATCTCACTCGGGCACTTTCTCTTTAGAAGTCAAGAAGACCCGTAAGTGGCTTCTTCACTTCATCGGCATGCAACTTTTGGCGAATGTGGCCCGTGGTTAGTATACAAGAGTCAGTATTGATCTTCTTGTTGGAAAACCGTGGCTTAGGAAACATGTTGATATCCCCGTCGCCTAAGACTTTTCACCTTTATGAGCTGTGAAGGTCTCATAAAGATGTTTCTTACTACGAGTTGAGAGGATCTCGCAGGTGTATCCTAACGAGAAATATAGATAACCCCTTTCGATGTAGGAGTCCTTTAGGCTTGTGGTACTGGGTTAAGTCTATTGATCCATCGCGTTGGCTGATATATTCTCGACATGCAGCCCCTTAGATTGCTGCTCAAGTAGCCCCGCATCCGTCGTGTCTCTAATTCCTTCTTAGGCTGGACAAGATATCTTCAAGTAGTCTTCTTAGCTTGGAATATTCACATTACCATTAGAAGATCCAGTGTTAGGTATTTCCAAGGCGCTTTACTTGAGGTTATCATAACCGCACCCCACTAGGATGGGATGACATCTAATGGTCTTTAGGCTTGCCATCAAGACCCAAAACTAGCAATATGCCTTCATTTCGCTTTTGCTTTGATGATGTCGTGTTGCTCCTTCACGGAAGAGGGGTAGACATCCATATGACCTCTATGTTGTACATATCGCCATCGAGATCCGGAGCTAGGATTTTTCCGTCACTCCACTTTTGCTTTGGCTCCTTAGAGCTTTATTGACACCACGTATGTACTCTTCTGGAGTAAGAGAGACGTCGAATTGTTCTTTGGGCCGCATACATTTCCATCGAGACCTGGAGCTAGGATTTTTCTATTACTCCGTCTTTGATTTGACCCTTTAGTCCATGTTGACTTCGCGTCTGCACCCTGCTGAAATGAGAAGAATGTCGAGCTGAGCTTGGATTTTTCCATTTATCCACATTTATATATTTGACCCTTTGGCCTTTGTTGATATTATTTCTGCACCCTGCCAGCATGATAAGAACGTTGGGATGATCTCCAGGCTGTAGATGTTGTTATTGAGAACTGGAGCTAGGATTTTACCATCACTCCACTTTTATTTGACCTTTGGATCCTTGTTAACGTCGCATTTGCACCCTGTCGGAATGAGAAGAACGTAGAGATGATCTCTAGGCTGTAGATGTTGCCATCAAGATCCGGAGTTAGGAATTTGCCATCACTCCACTTTTATTTGACCCTTGGGTCCTTGTTGACGTCGCGTTTGCACCTAGAAGAAACGTCGAGCTGGAGCTAGGATTTTGCCATTACTCCGTTTTGATTTGGCCCCATGGAACTTTGTCGACACCAGGGATGTACTTTACTGGAGTAAGAAAGACATCCAAATATTCTATAGGCTGTAGATGTGCCATCAAGACTCGGTTCTTCTTTTGATGAAGTATGGTGGGAAAATATGGTTCCCTTTCTTTCATTTGTGCCCATGGATTGTATACAAGAGTCAGTATGGACCTATTTGCAAGGTTGGAAAATTTTATTTTATTATTTTTTATTATCTTTTCATATTTCCGCGATGCTATCTTTTCATCTTTTCATATCGCGAAAGTCGCGATTGCCCAATCATTTCGGCTATATAGCCCATAAAAGTATTTCTCCCTGCGAGTCGAGAAGATCGCGTAGGTGTGTTTTCTCCTCAGGAATTCATAAGTGGTATTTTCACTTGCAAGTCGTAAGGATCTTACCAGTGAGTTTTCTCCTTGTAAGTAGAAAGGACTTACAAGTGTTGTTCACTATATTAGGATTTTTTTCACCATTGGTGGAACTTTGTAGGAACATATTTTGTTCGTACCCGTGGATTGTATACAAGCATCAGTATTGAACTACTTGTACGGAAATTAAGGGGATATGACAGCTTAAGAACATTTTTAGATCCCTGTAATCCGAGACTTTTGTATACTATGAGCCGTGAGAGTCTCATAGGGGTATATTCCCCTTACGAGTTATGAGGATCTCGTAAGTGCGTTTTCTCCTTAGGAATCATATAGATTCCTAAGTGTGCTGCTCTTTTTTGAGTCGTAAGGATCTCACACAGGTATTTTCTCCTTAACAAGGTCGAGGGGACCCTGTAAGTGTACACAAATTATTTTTTTACGAGATTGCGCCCTTTCGGGTTTTCATAAACTCGCCGGCAATCCCGCTGGTTTTACTCATGGCGCCCTTTCGAGTTTTCATCTGTGCCCAGTTCGATTGTGGACATACCGTTTTTTTTCTTTTTTTCTTTTTTCTTCGAACAGTGGAACTCGCAAAAGTTGTTTTATCGCAGGTGACCCATCTATTTTCCGGTGGGACTTAAAGGTGGCTTCATCGCTAGAGTAGTTGTGCAGCCGGTAAGACTTCAATTGCAATGTCGATCTCAAGGAGCATATTAGTTTAAGGATATTATGGTCCATTATCGCCGTGTTTGGGGCGACGCACTAGTTTAAGGATATTTATGTCCATTATTAGTTTAGGGACATTACGGTCCAACATCTCCGTGTAAGTGGCGACGTGCTAGTTTAGGGACATTTCGGTCCAACATCTCCGTGTTTGGAGCGAAATGCTGGTTTAGGGACATTTCGGTCCAACATCTCCCTGTTCGGAGCGAAATGCTGGTTTAGGGACGTTTCGGTCCACGGCTTATCATTCGGTTGGGGAGTTGCATAACTCATTCTTTCCAACAATAGCTTGCTGAGGCGCTGCTACATGTCCTTCGTATGCACGGACATTTCACGCCTTAAGCTATCTTCACCCTCTTGGGCTGTTTCATTTATCATCGTATCAATTGGGTTGTTTGTCACGACCCGAAAGCGGCACGTGACCGGAACTTAGATCACGTGACACCTAAAGATATCACCGCGATCCAAGTAAGCCAAAAATCCAGAATCTAAACCTTTTTAAAGAAATAGTAGAGGTGAAGTTTTAAAAAGAGTTACTAAAAGGAATCAAGTTTCTTTTAAAGTGTAAATAAGTTTGTTTGAAAAAAACCTATGTCATTTAAAAATCGGGCAGCACCTTCTTTATAAATTTTGAATAAAACCAAGTACAAATCATAATAAATATAAAGCATCCCCAACAGGAGCTAGCTTCCACGCCCAAATGGCAGAGCAACCACGCATATAATATACGACGTCTAAAGCGAAGAAATATAAAACGAAAAATAATCAACAACAATATAAAGTCGACTCTGAACGAGTGCGACACCCAAAAATACGTAAACATCTAAGTCTCGCTTTTAAGTCCATAAATATACAAGTTTTGGCCGATGGAGTTTTTAACTAGATCCAAAAGAATATACATATACATTGTGTGGTTACGATCCAATATGTAACCCACTTACCAAAGCAATCACCGAAGTAAAGAATATGTCGGCAAGCCGCTACTGATCCGAGCAGTCAATCCTGCAAGAAACTGGGGCACAACAAGGGTGGATTGCCAACTCAGCGAATAAAAGTATATCGCAAGGTAGAAATCGAAATGCATAACGATGTACCTAGGTCATAAAGTATAGTACTATCATATCATGCACTAATATATATATATATATAATGCCTAAGTATTATAAACGCATCAATATCGATCATGTAACCATATAAGTATATCATCATCTCATATATAAGTAGCATGCATCCATGTATAAGCCTATAAAGTAGCCGAAATATGTATGTAAAACCTTTTCAAAATAGCCACATGATACGTATATCACAGCACAAGTAGTAGACATCGTTTTATGAAGTATTATATGCATTTTATTTAAAGTATACGTCTCGCTTTTATAAATGAGTTTTAAGAAGGTTTCCGTTTAGAAGTTTCTTGTGTCGTCTCAGATACGTCAAAATAGTGAGACTATAGCTCATTTGGAAACCACTTTTGTGTATCAACATGTGAAAATAGTATTCAGATATTGTCCCATGGATTAGTCATGTTCGGCTACTATATAGCATAATCTATAACAGCGCATCTCGACGGATTGCGCAAACATCCACATATGAGTGTTCAGTATCGACACTCCAAATCTCACGAGTGTCCATCATCGGCACTCAAACATATCATCCACCGAGTGTCCATCACCGACTCTCAAAATCATCATAAATCCCATGTTTATCACCGACACGTAACTCCAGAAATCATAGACACCGTCTCGTCAGACTGGTCCTCTCTCGATATCAATAACCCCGGTTGGTATCTCCCGGATATCCGCCGTGCTCTAATCTATCTTTGGTATCGAAGTCCCTCGTTAGGCTCCCCGCCTCAAATGCGTCTTTCCTGCCCCTCGGTCTCGACCCTTAGGATCCCCTCGGATCACGCAAACATCCACATATGAGTGTGCAGTATCAACACTCCAAATCTTACGAGTGTCCATCATCGACACTCAAACTTATCATCCACCGAGTGTCCATCACCGACACTCAAAATTATCATAAATCTTGTGTCTATCACCGAAACGTAACTCCAGATATCGAAGGCACTGTCTCATCAGATCAGTCCTCTCTCGATATCAATAGCCCAGGTTGGTATTGTTGGGTTATACTAGTGCCCTGAACATCTACCGTGGCCATTTACGGAACAAAATTTTTTAGGATTTAAAAAAAAACTGGCGCTAGAATAACCCGATGTCGGATCTACCATAAACCTAAACTATCTATCAAAGAGGATCTATGATAGAATTGTCTTACCCAAAGATCCGTGTCCTTCGGTCTTCTATCCTCTTCGTTTGCTCCTAGTGATCTCCTTGATCGAGCTTGTTCGTCTTTGCTTGCTCCTTCGGTTCTCCTGGATCGAGCTTGATGGTCGGTCTTCCTCTGTTGAAGATGATCCACCCGAGGGATGTACTCCATGGCTCTAGCTCTATACTAAGAGTCTAGTGGAGCAACTAGATACTTTAGATTTCCAGTCTAAAGAGTTTAGGATGTAGTGTGAGGTTCTTTGTGTGTTTCTATCTCACATCCTCTCTTGATTCTCAACACATGAGAGTGTAGAGAGGAGGTAGAAGATAAAGGTGGAGGAGCTCAAGAAACAAGTGAGGAGAGTGAAGCAAATGGTGAGCTTGGAAAAATGAATCAAGCATGTGAGAGATAAACTTCAACCTTGGTTTTGTAAAAAAAATTTACCAATAAAATAAACCAACCATGCTTCAATAGTTCGCACAAATGAATTGAAAATTCATTTGTCAATACTATTGAAGCATGGCTCTCACCATACTCCCCTCACCTCTTTTTACACCTCATTTTCCATTTATAGATAAATGGATAATAACTAAAATGATGTGTCCACCTTCTAGAATATTTTCCATATAAACACAGATTACACTCTATTGTATATACATACCTGTATTCGCATCGAAATACGAATACCCAAAGAGATAGAATAACACAAAAATATAATACTAGAATATACATATCGAAATACATATATGTAAATTATTAAATCAATACCTGATTTCATAATCCGGCTCAATCCCGAGCCGGCTAGTGTTATCAACTGTCCGATCGAAAGTCCGGGTACATAGTACAATCAATCGATCGGAACCCTGCACGTATCCAATACGGCGACTACATCATTTCTCCTGAACCAGGAAAACCCTCTGTGTGGGACTCTAAACACTCGACAGTATGCTGGCAGTGACTTACTGGATAAATTCATAACTACAAGCACGTCAGCGGCTCTAGCTGTACATAACGGCTACCCGGGTACCTGCCGAAAAGGAAGGCCGACGAGCAAACTCATCCGGATTCCTACTGAGCCTATTTGTGACAATCTCCGTACAGTCCGATCTCTTCGTCTGAGAGTATCGCATACCGGATCTAGGGGTGGTAAACGTCAGACCCTAATAACCCGATATTTCGTGCTGATGTGGCTCAGGACCAATCCGGGAAAATACTGATCAACCTATCAGTAAATCCCAACTTCCTTGGCCAAGGTCTTTTGGTGCTGGCCAATCGAACACAGTGCGATATCGACTCCCTATACCGGGAGAGACGAATCCCCAACAATCGTTCACTGCCTCCATGGTGAACAAAAGCACCAGAGTTCAAATCCCATCCCCCACATTATTTTTAATATTGTTTTCTTTTAATATTTTTAGAATTCCAAGAGTCTACACATGTTAAGCCCGTAAAACCCCATGTCACATATAAAACAAACTGGACCAGAGGGTAGACCAACCGACGAGCGACCCATGACAAAGTTTCCCGGCCCGACTCGCCGTGACTCGGCCGGCGGACCGGCCGACTCGGCCACCGCCGTCGGCCGATTCACCCCGGATCACCGATCTTCCTTCTGTGAACTTGTGCCTCTTGAGCTCCCCATCACTTCTGTATAGTTTAAATTCTTGGATCGGTAACAGAGCCTCTTTAAATCTCAATAAATCCAATTTTTAATACAATTTAATACATTTTTTCTTCACACCCTTTCACCTACCCTAACCCTAGCTTTACCCTATAAACACCATCCCTAAACACACACCCCTCACTCACAATTCTGTCCAAACTCTCAAGAAAACTCTCTAGAATTTTGTGTACAAGTGGAGTTAGCGAAGGGCGAAACTCCGGCGATCTTCCGACGACAACCCTAGGAGCTCCCGGCGACGAAATGACGCACCGGCACCTCCTACGTCTTCCTCTCCCTCTCCTCTTGATTCTAAGCCAGTAAGTCCCACCTCCCTATTCTCTAATCTATTCTTAAAACTGCTTTTTGCTAAAACCCGACGGAAGCGGACTTAAATCCGACTTCCGATTCGGTTTTCTTTATAAAGTTCAATTTTCCTTAACACAACCATATTAAACTCTTACATCTTGTCTATTAATCATTAACAAAATATGTTGAACAAGGTTCATAGAAAAATATTTCATTTTGTAACTTTTACTGTTCTTTTTCAGTAAAATACCATATAGTATAGTTTCGACTTTAAAACATCATTAATCTTGCTATACCTTTAAGTAGATCACGAGGTAATGACCCGCCTCCTCATGAAACTCATATGCAACATAGCACAATACCTTTTGGGAAATATAGTTTCGGGAAATACCGTTTTACACAAAACTACCTTTTACTATTAAAACCGTTTTCTACAAGATTACGTATTTTTACAAATCTTTGCAAAGCGCCGCTACAACCCATTTGGGGAACCCGTTCGGGATGGTGCGGATTATCGCACATCTTCGGTCTTAGTAGTGCGAGATGCAGACCTCCGCAAGGAGCATTCGGTCTCGAAAGATCTAAAATACAAATATCTTAAGAAAATGAGATTTCTAGAAAATAATAAATTAAAATTATTTTTATAAATATATAAATATATATGTATTATCAAAATATCTATTTTTGTTATAATATCAATATTCCAACTTTTCTAAGTCAAAAGAGTCACTTTACATTAAAATACCATGAATTCCATACAAGTTCAATATTACAATTAAATACGCTATATTATGAAATTAGGTTATTTTCACTAGAAATATCACAAATATAAAATCTATATCTATGACAACTCTAAAGACGATAATTAAATACTTGGGGTGTATTTTGAAAATTATACAAAAGGTATTTTTACATATAACCCCCTCAAGTTTTATAAATTACAATGAGGACCCTAGTAAATATAGGTTTAAGCGAGACCAATCTCTTGAGCCTTAGGGAGCTGGAGAAGTGGGTGCTTGCCTATCTAAGGTAGATAACTTAACAAACGGTGTTATCAAAACGGTAATCGTCTTTAAAAAAGACACAAATCATGCTGCCCATGTGCAGCGGTTACCGATAACATCATAACCTAATTCAGAACTTCAATTTCTCTTTCTAATTGTTCTGACTTAGACTGAGTCCCATTATAAATAATCTGACTTGAATATGATTCAAGTACAATCTACAATCTACAATTCAACATGAATCCATGAATCCATATATTCAATCTATTGAATCTATTCAATCTGAACCGAACCATGGATATACTTTCATTTACATGATTCTCCAGTTACATCCATTTACTGATATCATGGTTTCGGCAAGTCATCCAATTATACAATCTATATTACAAGACAATACAAGTTGTAATACAATTCAAACAATACAACAATACAAAACAATACTTCGCGGGGTTTAAGGGGTAGATTGGTATGGAAGGTGTTAGAAGTGGCATGAGACTGCAAGATTTAAGACACCTAACCTGAATACAATCACCGTTGTTCCGGGCATTCTAACAGAGCCTTATACTTCCAGTTGCCTTTAGTCTCTGGCATATAGAGACTCCTCTCGTATACACTGGCATCCTTCTGTACCAAGCTACAAACAACAACGTTAACTATATAGTGCAACTTTAAAAGTTACACACTCTCTCTCTGTCTATTCTATTTATCCTTATCTTTGGGACTTACCGAGCGATTGTTCGCTGACGACATTGCTTCTCTTTCTTCTTTGGAATGTTGTCAGGTGATCTGGACACTCAGGAGATCGAGCCTACCAGCGAGGACTTAGATCAGCTTGCCTACGACCCAGAGCTCTAGATTCATTGTACACGTTTTATTTTAGTACTTTTCATTTCTGTTATGCCACAGTTTAGGCATTGCTTTCATTCAGATGTATTTACTTTTCCATGCATTGTATAAAAGAATGTTAATAAATAAAGTTGTTGGTTCATTACATTTTTCTCTTGTGTACATTTCTTTTATATTGATTAGTTAAGCTTAGCGTATTTACCTCAGAGTAAATACTTAGCGGCCTCGTCGCATCCTCTGTCTGTACACCAGAAAGTGGGGCGTGACAGGTTTTGTTGGTGGCCCATACAGGTCAGAGCTGTATGGAACCCTGTTCACATCAAAATATTGCAATTCATACGCCCCACTTTTTATGCATTTTATAAGTAAACAGGTACTTTTGACGCTCGTTTGTTGCATGATACAGGATACAGGCTCTTGGAACAAATACAGTGAAAAAGACGAAAGATGCTCCAGTAAAGGGACTTTTGACCAACAAGCAGACGGATCTTACTCAAGCCTAGATGAAGAACAGTGCAAGGTCCAAAAGACGAAAGTGAACGGTCAAAAGCTCCTTACAAGTTTTCATTGAAGATCTGGAAAAGACCAAGAAGTCAAACAGAGAAAAATAGTGAAAAACAAATAAGCCCAAGAACCCAGAATGAAGACCACAGAAGATGGTGGCATGAAGCCACCAAAGGGCCGTGGAACCGCGGCCAAAGGCCTATCATTGCCGCGGTTCCGCGGCCGTATGGTGCCCTTGTCGGCACCGACTTCTTGTGTCGGTGCGACGGTGCGTGTGTTGGGATTTTTAGGGGGCAAATCTGTAATTGCATGTCTACGAGAGTCTGTTACCCTAGCTTCACTGGTTGCTTATAAATTGTACTCAAAATCTGTAAAATGTATGCCTCTTTTCAATCAATAAAAGTTCAGATTTGTTGGGAGATTTAGAGCATCAACCTTCTTGTAAGTTTTAATTTATTTAATTCCTGCCTTAGTGTAATTTCATTACTTGCCGTAGTTATCCCATTGTTTGCTGTAGTTAACTAGTTTAGCTCTTTTTAATCTGTAGTAAGAATAAAACTTTAAAAGATAAACAACAAAAATGTCGCTTTTAAATAATTCCCTAATGAGCGAGTAAAATCCTCGCTCGTTAGGGTTAGGAACAAGAGAGGGAGTGAGAGATGGATATCTCTCACCTCCTTCAATGCCAACATATTTTCAAAACGAAACCTTCATGCACGCATGTATGATCCGCCCCCTATGGCACCCTACCTACGAGGTAACGGTGAACCGTAGTATAAAAGGCCGGACGCGCATGACGTCCATGAAGATTGCAGCAATTAATAGGAAAGGACGGACAAGGATCTAGAGGAAGAAACTTCATTCTTCCCGATCATCCTAATCCCCTTTGCTAATAATTGCTGTGATTTTCTAAAAAGCTTTAATCAAATGGTATTGAACGAGGTGACAATATTGATCTCATCAACCCTAGCTTAGACCTAACCCTAACGAGTTCTTTCATATCATATAAATTATTTCTTTAAATCACTCGATAAAAAACCAAACAAACAATCTGAATCAACTCGTTATAACACAAAAACAGAAAATTACACATCTCTGCGGATCGACCCGTATTCACCGGCTAGCTGCAAAGCGACGCCGTTTCTGATTACGGTAAACACAAAACTCTGGACTAATCAAATGGCGCCGTTGCCGGGAATGGTGTAATTTTTTTATTTTGTAGGATTTCGGGTTGATATAAATTTTGAAAAATCATAAAAAATCAGAAAATAGAAAATAAATTTTTTTTTTATCAATCTTTATCTGTTTGAAGGGTTTGCTATTTGAATCTTGCAGGAACAACAAGGATTGCGCATCTGAAAATTTACAGAGGGCCAAACAAAAGCTGGTATATAAGAACAGAGAGGAATCACAAGTACAGAGCAACACAAAATTTTTCAGAGGCTGAACACACCAAGGTGCCGCTCTTCCGCCGCACAACTAGGGCTCCCGCCGCGGTTCCGCGCTCCCTCCGCCTTTTCAGTGCACCAAATTTGCATGGTTTGCTCTCTTTTCTTCCCCTCTGCAACCTCCATATCTCCACTGTAAAAACTTGTCTGCAGGAATTCTTTGCGCTAAAAAATTCTCTCCCCTTCTAAATAACAGATTTTCTGCAGGGTTCTTTGCGCCGCGCTAAAATTGATTGCAAGTGAATTTTACTGTTTTGCATAATTTAATCGGACTCTAAGGGACTAATTGACCAAACTCAGATTGGGTGGGGATTTCATCACCCTTCCCAGGACCCCAGAAAACACCTAAAGCATGTGCATTGACCACAATTAATAAAAAAAAGATTAGACTCAGACCTAAGGACATCGAGCTCAATAGGAAAAGGACTAGTATAGGCATCGGCCGTTTATCCTAACCGACATTGCGGTGTCTAGGCTAGTGGTTATTAATTAGGCCCACTGTAGTGGTGGTTCCTTCCCACTTACCTGGTCGTACTTATCCGTGAAGAGGCGGTTTGAGGTCCTATTTCTAGCCCTAGTTAGGAGCTGTCTAGCAGACCTAGGCGATCCTAGATCTAGGCCTGATTGTGCATGTGTGGTTGATTTGTGTCACGAGTCCCTTTTGAAAAACCTTTTTGCAAAACTCTCACATAAAAAAATGGAAAATCCTTTCAAAAACTTGCAACTTGCCGCTAAGAAAACTTGCAACTCACTTCCACCACTTTCCCTCACTGACGTTATCTTACCCCCACATTCTGTTTTTCTTTTTTCTGACTACACTATCCCTTTTAGTGTATGTCACTTTGGACTAGGGATACTAACGCCCGATTAGTCCGTGTTTCGTTGGTACTGACCGACGAACCTTTCGACACTAAATTCGACACTCCGTCCACTTTCTTACCCTCAACTTCAAATTCTTTCACCGAAGGCATGTCGGGATTCGACCCCAACAATACCTTACCGACGGGAAGGATTCCACCTCCGTTAGGTGCGAATAACCCGAACCAGCCGCCTGTTGAAGCGCCCGCACGAGTTGCGCTCCAGGATCTCTTTTACCCCATCCGCACTTCTTTACCTACTTGTCTTTCACCCCCACCGGCAAATGGGGACAATTTTGAGATAAAACCACATTTCATCAATATGCTGCCAAAATTTCATGGTTTGGAATCTGAAGACGCATATATCTTTATTAATAAATTCCAAAATGTGTGCGCTATGATGAAAACAACCCAATTGAGTGATGACGCTATAAGGCTAAGGGTCATTCCTTTCACCTTATGTGACCTAGCCGAGAAGTGGCTATATAGCACCGCATCACATTCCATAAGAAATTGGGATGAGTTTGTGAAGGCTTTTCTGAAAAAGTTCTATCCTCATCACAAAACTGCCAGAATCCGCAATGAAATAATTCAATTCTCACAACTTCCTTCCGAACCATTTTGGAAGTGTTTCGAGAGATTTAAGGACCTACTAGTTCAATGCCCTCATCATGGGATCGAAAGTTGGCAACTTTGCCAAACATTATACGAGGGATTGAACTCGGCAACGAAGCAGTTGCTAGAAACCATCTGTCAAGGTCATTTTCTCTCTAAGTCTAGTGATGAAGCGTGGCAGTTTCTTGAGGATCTTAGTGAGCAAACAATACAGTGGGAGAGTACCAAGACCACGTCATCTTCTAGTGGTCAATCTAGGGCAGGCATACATCAAGTAGAGATGTCGATTGCCATGAAGGCCGAGATGGCCGCTCTTACGCAAAAGCTAGAAGCGATTGAGACCAAAATCTCATCGCCTTCTCCTGCCCCTGCTATGCCCCCACGAACTGTCTGTGCTTGTTGTGCGGATCCATCGCACTTAACCGAAGAGTGTCCTTATAATGCATCCACTCAAGGACAGGATCAAGTCAATGCTGCATTTCAGCAACGACAAAGAAACGATCCGTACTCTTCGACATATAATCCGGGGTGGAGGAGTCACCCAAATTTCGCTTGGAACCAAAATCAACAATTCCAAGGAAATAACAACTTTCAAAGACCTCCTCCTCCACAACAACAACAACAAGCACCCTCACAAACTCAATTTCAACCGCAACAATTTCAACAACAACCTTACCCTAATCAGGTGAACAATTTTGTGCCTAACAATGCTTACCAGCCAAATAATTATGTTCAACCTAATAATGATAAGGTTAGCTCACTCGAAAGAAGTCTAGATGCGTTCCTTAAGCAATCTACACAGTCTACAGCAAGACTTGAGACTTCTATTCAATCTTTAGTGCAAAATAGTGCCTCACACGATCAAAGCATCAAATCAATTGAGGCACAAATTGCACAACTCAATGCAGCTTTGAGCGAGCGCGAAAAAGGAAAACTCCCGTCTCAACCACTGCCCAACCCCGGTCACGCACACGCTGCATATCAACAGCAGAATCATAACGTAAATGCCATGACCACGTTGAGATCGGGAAAAGTGTTGCAGAAAAATGTGGGCATGAACAATGGCACCCCTGCCGGTGGGATTTCTTCATCTTCATCTTCTTCTTCTTCTTCAGAGCCTATTCTCCACCCTTCACATGGCTCTACCTCTTCTAGCTCGAACGGACCCATTTCTAATAACACGAACACATCTACACGGGGTGCCGTTCCAACTCGACAATCTGATCCACAAAAATTGGACTCAACCACCTTTCAAAATGTCCCTTTTCCTAATAGGTTGAGATCAAATAAACCAACTCCACAGATGGAGAAGATTGTTGAATTGTTCAAACAGGTTAGCATAAATATCCCTCTTTTGGATGCCATCTGGCAAGTTCCTTCATATGCAAAAATTTTAAAGGACTTATGCACCAAAAAGAGGAAGTCGCAAGTGCCAAAGAAAGTTTTTGTGGCTAGTGCTATTAGTGATGCTCTTGTAAATTCCCTTCCCCCAAAGCAAAAGGACCCCGGGTGTCCTACCATTTCGATAACAATTGGGGACAAGAACATCAATAGAGCACTATTAGATCTTGGCGCGAGTGTCAATTTGCTACCCTATTCTGTGTACGAGCAATTGGGCGTTAGAGAGCTTAAGCCCATTCACTGTACTCTCCAAATGGCCGACCGGTCAATAACCCATCCTAGGGGAGAGCTGGAGGATGTGTTAATTAGAGTAGGGGATTTCATTTTCCCCGTTGACTTTATAGTGATGGATACACAACCTGTTGCTAACCCCCGGAACCAAATTCCGGTAATACTTGGTCGACCATTTCTGGCTACTTCCAACGCAGTGATCACTTGTCGTAACGGTTCAATGACCTATCTTTCGGCAATATGACAATTGAGCTCAATATTTTCAAGTTGGGAAGTCAGCCGGCTGAGCCTAATGCTAGCGTACTCGATGTTTGCTCGATCAATGAGATCGCGGAGGAGGATTGTGAATTCGAGAATTTTTTGTTCGATCACAGCAATGTTAACGCCACTAGTGCGTTCCTCCTAGAATCCGACGCAGCTTTCACAGCTGATAATGATTTTGAGTGCTTTACCTTCGTTGATGACTTTGAAGACTTATCACCTGAATTAGAGTCTTTTGCTTTTTCGGATGAGTTAGTTGAACCATCCGACACTGTTGCGTACACTCGGTTCGAACCTTTGATGGAATCCTTCGAGTTTGAAACAACTACACCATCGTTACTATCTATTGTTTCACCTCCTAAACTCGAATTAAAGCTTTTGCCGACACACCTAAAATATGCTTATCTAGGTGATAATGAGACCTTACCTGTCATTATATCAGCCTCTCTAGCTCTTGAGCAAGAGAAGGCTCTTTTGATGGTCTTACATAATAATCGGCAAGCTTTCGGCTGGTCTATGGCAGACATTAAGGGGATTAGTCCCCTCATAGTCGAACATCATATACACTTAATGGATGATGCCAAGCCAGCACGGGATCCACAAAGGCGCCTCAACCCCATCATGAAAGAGGCTGTTAAGAAGGAAATTGTCAAGTGTCTGGATAACGGTATCATTTACCCTATCTCGGATAGCCAATGGGTTAGCCCAATCCACATCGTGCCGAAGAAATCGGGCATTACGGTCATTACCAATGAGGCCAATGAGTTGATTCCCACTCGCACCCAAACTGGGTGGCGAGTCTGCATAGACTATAGGAAACTCAATGCCGCAACAAGGAAAGACCACTTTCCTTTACCTTTCATTGACCAAATGCTCGAGCGATTGGCAGGGCACGAGTTCTATTGCTTTCTCGATGGCTATTCCGGTTACAACCAAGTCCCCATCGCCAAAGAGGACCAAGACAAGACAACATTCACTTGTCCCTTTGGCACGTTTGCCTATCGTCGCATGCCCTTTGGGTTATGCAATGCACCCGCGACATTTCAGCGGTGTATGATGGGAATCTTTTCAGACATGGTTGAAAAGTTCTTGGAGATCTTTATGGATGATTTCTCCATCTTTGGCGACTCCTTCAACGAGTGTTTACGCCATCTTGACGCTGTTCTTACCCGCTGCAGGGATAAGAACCTAACATTGAATTGGGAGAAGTGTCATTTCATGGTGCGAGAGGGCATTGTCTTAGGACATGTCATCTCGCAAAAAGGCATCGAGGTTGACAGAGCTAAAATCGAAGTGATTTCTAACCTCCCTCCCCCAAAATGCGTCAAAGATATTAGAGCCTTCCTTGGCCACGCCGGTTTCTATAGACGGTTCATCAAGGACTTTAGCAAGATTGCTAGACCCTTGACTCTATTACTGGCCAAGGACACAACTTTCGCTTTCGACTCCACATGCATTGAAGCATTTGAATCTTTGAAACGTTCACTCATTACTGCGCCCATCCTCTCATCTCCCGACTGGATGCACCCTTTTGAAATCATGTGCGACGCATCAGACTTTGCTATTGGCGCTGTTCTTGGACAGCACATTAATAAGATGCCGCACGTGATTTATTATGCTAGCCGAACACTAAATGAGGCTCAACTTAACTATACAACAACAGAGAAAGAGTTTTTAGCTGTTGTGTTTGTACTCGAAAAATTCCGGCCTTATTTAATCGGCTCTCCAGTCCTTGTATATACTGATCATTCAGCTCTTCGCCACCTTTTCGCGAAGAAAGATGCTAAGTCAAGGCTAATACGTTGGATCCTTTTATTACAAGAATTTGACCTTGTTATTAAGGACAAAAAGGGATGTGAAAACGTAGTAGCTGATCACCTATCACGACTCCCTTCTTCGCCCACGCTCGATTTTCCAATCACTGATGTTTTTCCCGACGAGGAACTCTTGACCGTTTCTTGCGAACCATGGTTCGCCGATATTGTGAACTATTTAGCCACCGGCCTGATTCCTAATGATTGGTCGAAACAGGATAAACTTCGATTTTTATCCCAAGTAAAGCATTTTTACTGGGATGAATCCTATCTTTTTAAATACTGTTCCGACCAAATCATTCGTCGGTGTGTGCCTGAAAGTGAGGTCAAGAGCGTGCTGTCTTTTTGCCACGATCAAGCATGTGGCGGGTACTTTGGCCCAAAGAAGACAGCCGAAAAAGTTTTGCAGTGTGGTTTCTATTGGCCACGACTCTTCAAGGATGCATTTGAATACTGCAAAACTTGCTCCCGGTGCCAACACTTGGGCCGGATTTCGCGGAGAAAAGAAATGCCGCTCCAACCTATTTTGGTTGTGGACATTTTTGATGTTTGGGGTATAGATTTCATGGGTCAATTTCCTAATTCCTTTGGAAATGTATATATTCTGT